>CM022301.1:79220550-80628536 GCA_011799875.1 Thinopyrum elongatum
CTCAGGCCGGCCTATCTTATCAAGATGAGCCGGGTCTTCAAATATCAACCTTGAATGAACCTTGTACAGCTTGTCAATCATTAGCTTATAGGAACAAGATGAATCACAATGATAATTAGCTCTAAGATCCAAACATGTAGGCCCCAAGGGTCGGCTTAACTTATCAAAGTGAGCCGGGACTTATGATTACTTCAGAAATCCAAATATGTAGCCCCCAAGGGCCGGCTTAACTGCAACAAAGTGAGCCGGGTCCTTACGAAATTGAAATGACCTACATTAGCCCCCAAGTGCCAAGTATATTGCTTGCAATGTGCTTGGGACTTCAATTAATCTGCATCACAAAAAACTTGTCTCCTTATGTTGTAACCATTGTCTCATTGTTGTCTTTCAGGCAGAACTAAAAATGAAGGAAAAAGGAGACGCTCTTGGATGATCTAAGGGAGACTTTTGACAATCTCCGGGTCTATAAGATCATGCTGAACCCGGCCAAATGTGTTTTCGGTGTACCTGCAGGCAAGCTCTTGGGTTTTTTGGTCTCATAGAGGGGTATTGAAGCTAACCCGGAGAAGATTAAAGCTATCACTTCATTGGCTAAGCCGGCGTGTGTCAATGACGTCCAGCGCCTGGCGGGTCGTATCGCTGCTCGTCCAGTGCCTGGCAGGTCGTATCACGGCTCTTTGATGATCATTAACATCTAGCATCTCCATAGCCAGCTCATAGCTCTCAATCCAAGCCTCCGATGGAAGATCAGCTGTATAATTAGGCACCTTACGAGGGCCCTTAAAATCCTTGGGCAAACGCTCATTGCATAGAGCCGGTACTAGACACAACACACCAACTATCCTGGAAGTCGTCCCAGCCTCAATAGACGTCGAAGGGTTTACTGGGAACTGCTGATGAGCCCCTAGTTGAGCCGCCAATTCCGCCTCGCGACGGGCTCTAGCCTGATCTAGAAGGGTCTGAGCATTGTTTAGCATATTATCATCACGGGGCGGGTTATGTTCATGGGGCAGGTCATCATTACAAGGCAGGTTACGACGTCGTTCACTGCTGGAAACCGCCGGCGACTCAATACGCCGGCTATAGCTTCGACTTGGGCGAGGAGTTGAGTGAACCCGCTCACGACTGTACGAATAAGCCGCCTGCTGCGCTACAGCCATCTGAAGAAACTCCACCGTGTTTCGGGTCTCTATCGCCACTGGAGACTCACCTTCGATCGGGATAGCCGCCAGCCGTGTGGCCGCTGCTATCATGTTATCCACTGGTTTAGAATAATGGCCAGAGGGTGTTGGAACCCGTTGAGGTGGGGTCAGATCCCTACGAGGCGGGTCTGGCACACGGGGCTGGGCCACCGCCCCGGTCCCCGGCGCCTCAGCAGCCCGGGTTACAACGGGCGGGTTACTCGTTCCTGCCCCCGGGTGTGTTAAAAAGGTTCCGCCCCTCAAACTGCGAAGGCAAGCGGCTCTGGTGCCTTCTTCGAAAAACAACATTGGACGCATTCTGATCTAGACTTAGGCGGAAAGCTTCTGCCCTTATCCGCTGTGACTCGGCATCCATCGAAGCTCACTCCATCGCCATCCTGGCGTTCTCTGCATTAAGATCCTCTTGGGCTTTGGCCACCTCATCTCGCACCTTTGCAACTTCTACATTATGTTGTGCTTGATTTGCTAGAGTCACCTCCGTGGCTAACAGAGTCATCAGGGTGCCCAAGAGCTCAGATAAAACCTAAGTCGGCGGCCGAACAGAGAGCGCCCGCCCCAGCTGTCGCAGCAGCAGTTGAACCGGATGTCATGGCAGCAGCTGTTGATGAGTTTACCATTGGTTGCGTACCAGCCATAAAAATAGCAGCCCTACTCGGCGGCTCATAAGGGTCCGGAATACTATCACCATCGGAATAGCCCCCAAGCCCACCATCCTGAAGCTGATAGATTGATTCGGTTTCTCCGGTCGATGACCCATCACCTGAATAGATGGCTGTCTCTCCACCAGATACAGAACCTTCCTCAAGATCCGCCCCATGAACAAAGCCAACAAAGACGTGCTTTCGGCCGGGTTGACCCCTGGCGGGTCGCGCGCGCTGAGCCATCTCGATGATGTCGGTGCAGGTGTCCGGCTCAGGTTCTGACTCGTCGATCTTGCCGATGAAGACATGAATTCCGCCAAAGGGGCCCCGGTACCCGTACTCAATTGAGTCGGCCTCGGGGCCCCAACCAGCGTCGTCGATGTAGATCTTGCCGCGGCGACTCTTAGTCATCCGGCCCACGGCATATCCTTCGATCCCTGAGAAGTTGCCCTTTAAGAACTCGAAACCACCGTGCTCTGGCCCCACGGTGGGCGCCAACTATCGTGGATTTAACACGGCGGATGCCCTTGTGAAAGGACTTAGGTGTGGAGCCATCGCAACATAGGTTAGCTCGAAGGGGTTGAACGGGACAAAGGACACAGAGGTTTACCCAGGTTCGGCCCTTCACAACGAGGTAAAAGCCTACATCCTCCTCCTAGTTGTATTGCTTGAGTATCGATTACAAGGGAGCGATCACGCTTGACCTAGCTATCGATTAGTTGTTTCTTGACTTAACCCGCCGCCGGGTCTCGCCTTTATATACACAGGTCGAGGCTCCGAGACTTACAAGAGTCCAAGCCGGATCACACAACGTGACCAGCCCGGTTTCTAAGTCGCCTTGCCTTGCCAGGCAAGTCACCATCGGGTGGCTCACACCTCTGGGTCTTGGGCCTCCACCAGGCCCACCTCTTAAGCCGCCGCCTATCTTTATACCTCGTCTTCTTGGACCTTTCTTGGGCCTTCTTCATAATAAGTCGCCAACGGTGTAACCCGGCCCCTCCTGGGCGGGTCAATCTCGGAGTCATATCCCCAACACGATGTCAACCATTCCACCCTGAATCTCTGACGCCACATGATCTCCTCTCTATGGTACAATTCCACGAGCTTCTCGTTAATTTTCAGTTCAACGTGTGAAGGTACAGTGCGGTTTGGGTCTGAGCGCAACGTTTCAAGTTCCTGTTTCAAATTCTTGATCTCTTTTCGGACGCTCCCAAAGGTGTTCCTGTTCCACTGTGTCAGCTCACGTGATAACGCATTCAACTTCACCCAAAGGTCCTCTAACTTGCTGCACTCGCCATTACCAGACCAAGCCGAATTTATGGTTTCAGGCCATGTGTTGTGGTCTTCCCACATGATCTCATAGCGAAATGTTCTAGCTCGCTGGTTGTGCCTTTGGTCTCTATGGAAATTCACAAGTATTGCACTGTGATTCAACGTCGCGAATGTGAGGTGAGTTGAATCCACAGGCGGAAACCTGGAGTTCCAATCTGCATTAACTAAATCCCGGTCGAGCCGCACCCTTGTGAACGAGCCTCCTATTACCTTCTTCTCAAAAGTCCAAAAAGGGCCTGAATAACCAATATCTAGTAACATGCAAACATTGACCGCATCTCGAAAGGCCTGGATTTGTTCATTACTCCGCCGTCCTACTCCCTCGTGCTCATCCGGACGTAAGACTTCGTTGAAATCACCCAAGCAAAGCCATGGGAGGGTGCTTGTAGTACTTATGTTCTTTAATGTGGTCCACGTTTGGTGACGGAGATGAGTCTGAGCTTCACCGTACACCACTGTCAACCTCCACAGATCAGAACCCGGCTCAAGGACAGAGCAATCAAGATGATAGACTGAATAACCAAGTACCTCTATTTTTATTTCATTGTTCCAAAAAATGCCAATGCCACCACTTCTACCCTGACTATCAATAGCATAACAATTGTCATAACCAAGAGTGCCTGCTAAAGCTTGTACCCTCGCGCCCGCCAGCTGAGTTTCTACAATGCAAAGAAGGGTAGGGGCAAATTTCCTCGCGAAATCGCAAAGTTCACGGACTGTCGCGGCTTTGCCCTCGCCGCGACAGTTCCAGCAGAAGACACTCGTTGGGCCTGGCGGCGCCCCTCACCGGGACCCGCCATATTTTGTTCAGTCCTATTCTGTGCTCCGTTGTTCACTGCCCAAATCTTTTCAGTTTCAGTCACCACTTTAACTCTCTTAGGGTCTGTAGAAGAACCCTTCCGTCCAATACTCATGTCATTTGCAATCCTTGCTTTCTTTGGCTCCTTATTGGAAGAAAGTCTGGGCGGCACTACTAGGGAGGTGATCGCCAAGGTACTACTGGAGGGAGCTTGAATCCACGTTTTCTGCTAGGGTATGCATCGTGCATCTCCAGATCAGGATCAACTCCATCAGACTGCAGGTTGTCTTTTTCTGACTGTAGCTCCTCCGTCAGACTTGTTGTTCCATATGTTGCACCTCCACGGCCTCTCTCACCTCCCGCTCTGCCTCCGTTATGTCCTCCACGACGACCACGGCCGCCGCCTGGGCCCCCACCAGGACGCATATGCCATGATCTCATATTACTTCAGAACCAGCCTTGGCTATGAGGTTTGTATAAATGAACCCTCACCAGAGCCAACCATCTTGTAGCCTCATGTGGCGCTGATTCTTCATCAAAGCCACATCATCGGGATCCTCCTCGCGAAGCCCTAGCCCCGCCATCAATTTCTCAACGTCACTAGCGGACGATGCTGCACCGGCAGAGGCCGATCCAACAGCAGTTTCCGCCTTCATCTAGAACCCTAGCCCGATCGAGAAAACCCGGGTGTTGCAGGAACCCTAACCCAGCCATTTACCCAGAGACACTTGGCCATGGCCGGGCGGTGATGCAAAGATCACCCCTTAGTCGGCCCGAACCAGGTTTCAAGGGGAGGACGGCGGTAGGGAAGAAACTCGCTCAACGGCGGCGGCAATCGCCTCCGAGAGAAGGGGTAACCCTATTGAGAGGGGAAAAAGACGCATCCGGGAGTGGCCGACCTTTTGACCCAAATGGACACGCGCGGACGATTTGGGTTGGCCCGTTGGAGTTGCCCTAAACGTATCTTCCTGTTCCACAAGCCTGACCTGGCCTGGACTGGCCCAGGCCCAACCCAGCCCACCTGCACGCGTACTTCATCGCACCCCTCTCCCCGTCGTCTCGCACTGTCGCATCCGTGCACCACCACCACCCCACCACCACCAAAGGGGAACGAGCGCCGCCGAGCACGCACGCACGCCCGTCTCCCCCCACCGGAGCACGCCCGCCGCCCCGAAATCCCCTGTCGCATCCGTCGGGCGGTCTCCTCCCCGTGCTCCTCCACTTTTCTGGAATGGCGTCGAGCGGTGACGCAGCCGGAGTTGTCGGTAAGCCCTAGCTCGCCCAAACCTCTCCTGCTACTTTCTCCTCCCAGCCAGCCAGCCGCCAAGCCCCAAATCTCCCCGTATGCACCGATACGATGCTTCAATCCGTCCAATCAGTCGCGGATTTGCTCTCTGGTGCCGTGGATCCGTTCCCGTCCATACATCCATGGTTCGAATCTGGTCTTCTCCGGCGCGTCCGCGGGGGGAGAGATCACCCCCCTGCTCAAGTGCGTGTGTTAGGGTGTGGACTACTGCCGCGAATAGCAGTTTCTTAAATTTAGCAAAACTGGGGTTCAGTTCAGCTAAGTTCATTCAATTCCCGGGACTCTGTGTTAGGTCGTCGCCTTCATGCTTCATGGTAATATAAGTTACAGTATTTAGGAAGAATTGATGAGCTGGCATCCGTTGCCGCCTGCCTTCCTGCGATGTCTTGGCTGCAGGGCTCTGACACATTAGGCAACAAGTAATGTTTTGACTGCGAGAAAATTATGGGAAGTGGTCTTTCATAGGTTGCGGTATGGTATGGTGCAGGAAGCTCTGCACCTGAGCCATACTGTTGCCCCCATGTCACTAGGATGATGATGCGGGGTTGCTTGTTTGGATGAAGATACCATGGAACTGGAGTCCATAGCTGCTGGTAATCTGTATGATGGAGTAGGAATCGTCAAATTTTATCTATCCAGAAGATAGGATGAACGTAACGACTTTGCTGCTGGTGCCGATATTTTAGTAAAATGCATTATATGGACTAGCTTTGTGCAAAGTGGTGGTAGATAGGGCACTATCATAGGGATGCAAGCAGCGACCCACTTATCCTGCAAAACTCGGCAATAGTTCGCCGCTCACTACAAAATTGACACTAGCATGTATACTATGATACTGGTCGCGTACGCGCCCCACTTACATCCTTAGACTATCAGCTCTTCATCTAGTCCAGAGGATTGTTACAACTGAGTACTCGGGGTTAATGTGTTCCCCATCTATGCTTGTTTGTTGTCATGACATAAAATAGTTTGTTGGCAGCTGGCCACTTTGTTCTGGGAAATTCACTATGCGAGTCTGCAAGGTGTAGTCAACTGGGTGATTTTTCCTTAAAAGAGCAAAAAATCACACTTCATGTATTTACAGAATTCACTAATCCTTGGAATAGAAGACACTTAATGTATTAATCCTTATTGCTTCCACACTACATTCCCACTATTGTGTAGAGCTTGTGAATAGCCGCACCTTTTGGAAATACAGGAATAAAATCGCATTTCTGTGATTGTTTAGTTGTACAAGCGAGTAATCTTCTGATGCTACGCAGCCAAGGGAGATGGTACATTAAAAGAACGAGCACAAAATTAGGGAGAATCCAAGATATCTGAGAATTTTTGCCATTTCGGATTGCGATAATTTACTCTATGCAGCCGAGTGCAATTATCCCTTCGTTATCTACTGTCTCCTAATTAGTTATTGGAACAACTTGTGTTAGAAACTCTGCAAGCAGAACTAAAATTGTTAATAAGCTGCCTGCTACCTGGTTCAGTGTATTTTGGATGAAAAAAATTTATGGTCAATTTTCGTTTATGTATGTAGCTATTCTGAACATCAGATTTGATGATGTGCCTATGCTGTATCTATTAATATTGTTGGAAGTGAATTATTGATACTTACTGCCATAAAAATATTTCTGTAGTGCCGAGGAACTTTAGACTGCTGGAAGAGCTTGAGAGAGGAGAGAAGGGCATTGGGGATGGAACAGTTAGCTATGGAATGGATGACGCAGATGATATCTACATGCGCTCCTGGACAGGAACAATAATTGGTCCCCACAACGTGAGATATTTCCACTGACCATTGTTTTCTTGAAATAAGATTTGTTGCGTTTCTGAGTCTGTGCTTTCTTGTTGATCTATATATGGTTTTGTAGACTGTCCATGAGGGCCGAATTTATCAGTTGAAGCTTTTCTGTGACAAGGACTATCCCGACAGGCCACCGACTGTTAGGTTTCACTCAAGAATCAACATGACCTGTGTGAATGCCGAGACTGGATTGGTATGGCACTGTCTCCGTGACCCCTGAACGTTGTATATCCACTTGTTCTCCTTGTATTTCAAACTTAACCTGGAGCAAAAATGCAGGTGGACCAAAGGAAGTTTAGCCTGTTGTCCAACTGGCGCCGTGAGTACACAATGGAGAACATCTTGATACAGCTTAAGAAAGAGATGGCGACATCACACAACCGGAAACTAGTGCAGCCTCCGGAGGGGACGTTCTACTGAACGAGCGCTCATCGCGGCACGTGTCATTCCCAAGAACCCTCGTGGTTCCCATTTTAGATATCGCATAAGATCGCAACATTTGGTGCAAACGATTATGTATAACTTTGACGGTGTCCTTCACATGGTTCTTGTGTCTTGTCTCGTTATATCTCCTGGGTAAGCCTGTGTTGTAATGATACGCTGGAGCTTCAGCTATGTTTTTAAAAGTACCATTACGTTGCTTCGTTCTCGGGGTTGCCAGTGCTATGCTATGCTGTGTGGTTATTTTGTCTGTAAAACCTTTATCCTTCTCCTGGGTAAACCTTATCCTTGTGATTCTGGTGATCAGTGTTATCTTGCCAATGGTTTTGCTCTACATGGTCATGATGGATGTTATGACAGTTTAGGTCGAATGGTATGGGCATTGCTCTCTAAAATGCAATGCTGGCAGACTAGTAGAATTTTTGAAAATAAATTGCACAGCCTGTGCACAAAAGTTAACAAATCTGTCTGTTTTTGTTTCTCACTTAAATGTAGCAAATTTCTTTCACACAACACGTGTAAACGTAACACTGATTATGCTTTAGCCGGTTGTTGATCGGATTGACCGCCTCAACAACCGTTGGATGGCGCGTGTAATGGCCCTCCGATCTCTGTCACTCAGTTGCGCCCAGCCATTTGCAACATGCTCATGTTGCGTTCGGGCGTTTGTAGCATGAGTTGTGTTGTGGTCTGTCGAAGCGTTTATACCTTTGCAATGTGGCCTATGTTGCATCGGCAACAAACCCTATTTGCTCATATCTGCAAACAGAGTCAGTATTGCGCTCGAAGCCGTTGCAACAAGGGCCACATTGAAAACTGGACTACATTGTATGAGTTGCTGTGGACCGTTCGATCAAATTTAGATCCAACGGCCATGAAGGCAGTCAACCGCAAAGAGTTATCAACCAACTGTTTTTGAGTGTTTTCCTTTTCGAGATTACCATCTAAATTCGATAAATACTTCCTCCGCTCCTAAATATAGTTTTTTTTAGAGATTTTATAATAAGATAAGAAATACAAACAGATGTATATAGACATATTTTAGAGTGTACGTTCACTTAGTTTGCTCCGCATGTAGTCTTAATTGGAATCTTTAAAAAGACTTATATTTAGAAACGGAGGGAGTAATTTAGTACTAGGAATTATAGTGTACTCCACTTTGTGCGTAATTAAGATCACTAATGGCCTTCTTACATCCTTGCCGTAGAAAATCAGGAGTGGATCGGCCCGATCAAAAGAGGACCCACCGATCTGGACCCTCCAGCGGCCTGTCCCGAATCCTAAAGCCCTCCACGCGCCGTCCGATCCACCTCCCCCTGTGCCTTCCTCTCCAATCCCACTCCGCCTCGTTCACTCCTCCACCTCTCTCCCCCTCCCTCTCCCCCTCCCCCGCCTCGCCACCACGGCGAATCCATCGCCGCCTCCGCCGCAGCCGCCGATCGGGCGGCCGCCGTCGCCCTACCCGATGGCGGCCGCGGGGGATCCAGAGGAGCCCCCGAGGCCCCCGCCGCCGCTCGAGCCCTCCGGATCCGAGGCCCCCCCAGACGACCCCGCCCCCGCCCCCGCCCCCGTCCCTCACCCGCCTCCCGCCCCAGCCCCCGCTCCCGCTCCGGCTGCTCCTGCCACCGAAGCTATGGCGCTCGTCTCCGCGCCGGCGCCCGCCGCGGTGTGGACGGCGGTGTCGCCGCCGGCCGAGGCGAACGGGAACTCCGACAGGAAGAAGAAGTCGGTGCCCCTCCTTTTTACCCTTTTCGGCAAAATTTGGGTTTCGCCTCCGATTTCCTCTTTTGGTTCGTTGCGTGCTGAGTATTTTCTCTGGGATTCCCTCTCACCAGCCTTTCATTTCTCTCCTGTGTTTTGTTAGGAGGAAAGCGGAGGACGGCGAAGGGTGCAGGACGTGCAGCTGCAAGAAGTCCAGGTGCCTGAAGCTGTAAGTTGCACGATTTTTCCACTGTCTCGCTGGTAATGCCAAATGCTGCAAATGTCACATCATAGAACGCCAGAATTTAGTGGGGGGTTGAGATGTAAGGTGCTTGGATTCTCAGTACATCTTCTAACTGTTTAGGATGCAATTGGCATTTTGATCCGGCACTAGTTCAGTTCGAAATCTGCAATGAGTCTGGTGCCTTTTTTTTTAGCAATTCTAGATTCGGTGGTCGAGCATTTCAGATGTTTGATGGATAAGGCACCCAATGTAGCCAGTCGAGATCCCTAAAGATTTTGTGACTCTATTTGAGCATGTTTACCAGCTCTATTTGAACATGCCTGCAACTTAAAAAAACACAACTTTATCCAAACATGTTGATTTGTTGTTTCAGTTTTACGTTCACCTGTACTTAGTAGTTACTGCTGCAATGTCACACACTTGAAATTAGTAAATTGGCTGTGATTCTGGTCTAGCTGTACATAGCCTGCGTGTTAGTGCCATGTAAGGCTTCACAGCACTCTCGCAATGGAGGGAACTGAGTTTCAGGCTGGGGGAGGTGATGCATGGAAAGATGGGGAATGCTATTTTTTGCACGCACTGATGCACCCACCCTGCACACACAAACATACACCATACCTATCTATCCACGCTCATGCATACCCACAACATGATTTATGATTTCTTACTGCTAAATTCAAGTTCCTTCCTGTTGTACTGACCAATTGCTTTATGTTGTGGCAGTTATTGTGTGTGTTTTGCTTCGGGGTCACATTGTTCTGAATTATGTGGCTGTGACCCATGTTATAACAAGCCTATTCATGGTGTTCAACAGAATACACCACCAGGCTTGCCTTTGCAAGTTGTTCGACCAGCAGAGGCTGGTCAAAATTCAGCGGTATAAATCTTGTTCAAACATGAGATGGTAAATATCTAACTATTTCCTTGTTCTATTTTTGACGATCCTGCTACTTTTTTTTATTCTCCCAAGGAATTTGCAAGATACCAAATGGACTTTTTTAGAAGAAAATGCACTTGCAAAAAGTCAGGCTGCCTTAAGAAATACTGTGACTGCTACCAGGTTCCGTATCCAACTCTATCCTATTTAAGAAAAAAGACAACTCTATCGTATTAGTTTTTCTTTTCTCTCAGCTTGTGACTGGTATTTTTTTTTTTCTGTGTTTGAAGGGAGGGGCAGGATGCTCCATCAACTGTAAATGTGATGATTGTAAAAACCCATATGGGAAAAAAGGTAACATAAATCTGGTGCCAACTCTTGGAACTAGGAATTACTAAATTGCAAGATGTTAAAGTCAGTGCTGTGTAAAATGATATGTGCTTATTGGGTGGATGGGGTGACTGCTAATTCATGAATGGGTAGTCACAATATGAATGTGTTATCAAAATTCAACTAATTATTATTATGCGTTCATGTGTCTATGAGAACATATTTGTTTTATAGGAAAAAAAATCACCACAGTTATGCAAACCATCGGTCTACACATAAGAAATAGTATTAGCTATGCTCTACATTCTATAGGTTGTACTCCATCTATATGGTACACATTGTGAACTATATACACTGCACAATAATGTAAATTACTCCCAGTTAATTTATTAGTAGTGAAGATAAGCTAACTCGGTACTTAAATGTAAAAAAAAGATGGTTTATAGGAGAATGGTCTATTATTTATATTATGTTCCTGCTTAATCATTTGGCAGTGTTTACAACTGGCTATATGGTGTTACGGTACATTATCAATGTTTTGGTACCATAGATGACTTCAGCTTTTTACCACATATACTAACTCTGGAATGCATGCTGGTTCAGAGCCTCCAGAATAGCTTTGCTTTATTCTGCATATATTAGGTTGGGATATGTTAGAATTCGCTACATGAATTCTATTGCGGTACCTTTTCTTTTTACAAAGATGTTTGACATAATATTGTGGATTTATTTGTTCTGTTGATTTGCTTGCTACCCCTTAATTGGAGAAGCTGACTTCATCTCAATTATGGTTATGGTTTTCAATCTGTACCGAAAATAAAACTTTTGTTTGTTTGTGTTCTGCAGTTGGTGTTATTTTGGATGGTAAAAGTATTCTTGCCGCACCCACACCCGGACCCACTCCGATTGAAAGGAATGGAACGGAAGTTATCTCAAGTGATGATGACGATGACGATGAAGATGATTATTACATGAATCGTCCACTGTCACCTATCCCCCCGTCTCCAGTATCCCGAGAGTCTTCATTCCAACAGGAGACTCTAGTGGGTGTTGAAGTTCACACTGTGAATGGGCACCTGTACCCGAAACCGCTGACCCAGGTGCGTCCAGAGTCATGGCAGCTCTCGAGGAGGCCTGCCGAGGAAGCGCGGGGAGAACAATGGCGCTACATGAGGAGGCCCAGCGAGGACGGAACATCCGATGCTATGGAAGGACACGCGGACCCCAAGTTTCATCATCAGAGAGACAACAACAATAAACAGCGAGAGAGCCATGCCGACAACAGGTTCAGCATCCCGCGGTGCATCGAGGTGATGAACGGCATGGCAGACCTCTCGCCGGTGGACAAGTCGCTCGCCCCGGACGTCTTCTTGGATCCAAGCAACCGGGAGATTTTCCTGTCGCTGAGTGTAAATATCCGGACCATGTGGCTGAAGCGTAAGATGAGGAGCCTTGTGTAGAGATAGTAGCACCGCCGCGGCGATTCTTTTTCTCAGTCAGGAGTAATAACACTTGAAATAAGTAATGCGGTGTGCTGTAGATATCCCTAGTCTTCTCATTATGAGTTATGTGTTGATGTGTATCTAGCACCGACTAATCTATTTATGGTAAATCTATATTGGGACCCAGCCTGTTTGCCGCGCCGCAGTAAGTTTGCCCTGATCTTCGGCTAGAAATGAAGTTCTTCACCCTTCTGCTGCTGCTGCTGCTGCCGGATCTCCTCTCAAGGTTCATGTATCATCTGTCTGTCCGCCTTCTTCTGGAAGGGGCATCTGTCTCTGGGATGCAAGAGCCACTGATTGTACATACAGTTTATAATGGTGGTGCTCAATGATTGAGCCCTAAACTGCAACCCTGATGATGCAAGCTGAAGCATGAGGTTGACAGGAAGGAAAAGAGATGGTGTGTGCCCTGGAAATGCACCTACAGCGCTACTAGCGAGGGTTGCAGCAGCTGAGTTGACAGTAACAGCACAAGACAGGTACTTTGCTCCGGATGCTCCGTGTAGCCCAATGAGACAAACCTGGGGGCATGTGAGCCATGGGCGCCACGGAGGAGTGCCCCAGATGGGGTGCCGGCGCCGGAAGGGACCAGCGCCTAACTGATTGGCCGTCGCCCATGGACCATTGCCCGTGCTCTTTTTCTTCCTTGGCTAACAGGGATGTCGACGTTCAGTAACATTTTCGGCATGAGCTTCCGTTCTAGTAGAAGGGGAGAGTTTCTCCAGATCACTGTCCGTGCTCATCTTTTCTCCTTTTTCCTTCTGAGATTTGTGCACCTTTTCTTCCTTGGCTAACAAGGATTATCATCTTCATTGCTGATACTGGCGGAGACCGATGTCGGTGCTCAGGAACGTTTTCGGCCGCATGAGGCTCTGTTCTTCAAGGGGAGACATACTTGTTTACCGCGAAACGTGGCCTTGGTACCAGTGGCGGAGCTATGTTGAGGCCGGGTGGGGGGGAGGGGCAGCCTTGGGATTTTTCTTTGAAGAAAATACAGATTTTTACCCCTCCAAGAGTACATATTTTTTCATTGGCCCCCCAGTCATCCCAAGCTAGCTCCGCCACTGCTTACTACTGATCAAGTTCATACGACCCACTTGTGCTCTTTTCAGTGGTTCCTTCTTCGTAGCAAATATTTGTGCGCGTTATGTCTGAATTTGTCGACACCATATATGCTTTTTGGCACTAGCGGGCATCCCTGCTGGAAACCTAAAGGCTGCACTGTTTTGTGCTCTAAGAAGCCGACATTCCGATTTGGGGTTCCAGGAACCAGGATCGTTTCATCATGCCCTTTCTCTCTCTCCATCTTCTTGTTCTTGACTGCATTTTCTTTGGCATGGTAATGTGTTTAGGAAAAGGGGTCTCGTAGGTACATTAAAGGTTTATATAATGAAAAAAAAGGCTCGTGGCTGTCATCAGAGGCTACACAAGTTGCACCTTACAAGGTGGCAGATGCTCGCGAAAGTGCAGGTAGAGGCAGCGTTTTCAGGGGTTAGTGATGGCATTTTGCATTAGCCGGAATTTTAGAAAGTGCATTCTATTTCTTATTTGTTGTTGCACACGTACTATATGTCCGGGACAGTGTAGAATCATATAAATAAATTGGCTTTAGCCATTTTTTCCAGGGAATGTCGAATAACAAAAGGTTTTAGCTGCTCATCGGATCAGTCATGTCTCAGCCAGAGAACGTGATTAAAAATGTGGAACTAAAGTAGACGACACATGGTAGCCTGGTAGGTCTAGCGGCCCAACTGATGTCTGGCCCACGCGCAGTGGGCCCATCACAAGTAAGGCTGCTTGTCAGTGAGAGAGGAAAGCAGCAGGGAGGAACGAAACTGGTGTGTTCCGGGCCGGCTTGTGCGGCACACTTGCGGCCATCATTGCGGCTTTGCTCCCCTCAGTCCTCAGTCCTCACTGCCACTTTTGCTTGTCTCAGAAAAAGGGAATAAAAGATTAAATGTTTTTTAGAAACTGATATGTACTGCTGGACATTTTGTTACCGATGGTCCAATGCCAAACATGACCTAATAATATATATACTGAGATAGAAAGCAAGACGGCCAAATTTCACGGCATCATACCAAGTTATCAACCCTCCCAAGAGGCGAAAACAGCTCAATGCCAAATGGAAATTCCTGTGTTTCAAACGGAGCGTAATGTTTATTTATTTTTTGAACATGATACATTCATAGATGCTCACACACACACACACAATCACCCCTATATACGCGCACACCATCCACCTTTATGAACATCTTCGATATACTAAGCGGGCACAACATCTTGAGATTAATGTTTATTTGACGAGTTTGTTCCGACGACGCAAAGGGTCAAAAGGCACACATGAATCAACCATAGGCGGCCAGTGACAGTGAGGCCGTGATGGGCACCTTTCATGTGCACATCCGAAAAAGGACCGGAGATCATCAAAGAGATCACAGACGGCCACACAGGCTGCAAGCAACCAAGCAAGCTACATGCCATGCTGAGCTCGCCAAAGCTCATTGATTGATTAAGCGAGATACATGAGATCTCCCCTTTTCTTCTTTATTTTTGGGTTGCTCGCATCGATCACATGGAGGTACTGCCGATAATCATGGATGGAGAGGGCATGCATGCTTGCCACCATTGTAAAGCCACCATTTGTATATATGCTCGTGTCCTGTTGCATGCCTAATTTTGGTTCAACCGTACATGTGGTGGAGGCACACATATTGTTTTTCTTCTTAGCCTTTTCTTCGAAAAGAGAGACCCTAATTAGCATATATGGTAATGTGTACCTTTTCTAAAAAATATATGGTAATGTGTTTATGTGCACTCTAAAATATCGAATAATCGCGAGCAAATCAGGAATATATGTATGCTGCAACTGGTTCTCTTTTTCTTTAACTAATATTTGTGTGGTTGAGGCACTTTGGAAGTACGGGAATCAAATTACTTGAGTCATTTTATTATATCTATTTCTTGCGTTCCAAAATGCATGGCTTTGTAGATACTATAGACATAGTTTCTGAAATACAACTCCAAGCGTGAATTTTTATATGAATATACTAGTGTTTCTTTTACAAAACCGTAAAATACTTTCATGAAAAATATAATCAAACATTATGTTCATTTGTACAATCAACAACATTTAGTTAAAATTGGATTAGTTTGGTTGCGCGTCAATTAGTTTTCTAGGGACCTAAATATGACCCCAAAATCAGTTACATTGCCCCTGGCTAGGTGTGATCTTGTATCGATCCATGCATGTCAACAACCTATGCCTATGCTAAAAACCTAAATTTGCTTCCCGTTGCTAGATGTCAAGCGGAAGAAACAACACATATGTAGGTCGGCATGTACCAAAATGTAGCTAGCCGGCAAGTTTCACCTAACCACCATCTCTAAAATAAATAAATAAAGTTTCACCTAATCACGTTCACATGCATCCAGGCATGGCTAAGCCAGCCCTAGTTTTGCGACAGGTGGACAATCACATACTCCCTCCGTTCTAAAATATAGTGTTTCCTCTATTCCCGTGCTTCAACTTTGACCATAAATTTAACCAACATGATCGACTGCGGCGGGAGCAAAAGTTATACCAGTGAATTCGTATTCAAAAGAAGTTTTCAATTATATAATTTTTTCTTCCGCTGCCGTCGGTCTCGTTGGTTAAATTTATGGTCAAAATTGGACCTCAAAAAGCGCGGGCGTACTATATTTTGAAATGAAGGGAGTAGTGCTTGAGCAGAAGAGCAGGGCAAGAGCCCAGAGTTATATTTGCATGTTAGCTAGGGCATTACCCATCAATTAATGGATACCGTTTGGAATGAAGAAGTTGGTGCCCAATTAATCTAGGTGAACGTACGAACGTGGGAACTGGGAAGACGATCAGACCAGACCAGAGGGAGTACATTGCATTGCATTGCCTTGCGTCTACTGGTGGACAGCTAAGCTAGCCAGCTATGTAGGCACCAATGGTGTTTGAGTGCATGCACTGGAACTGGGTGCATGAGAGGGTTCTTTCCAGTGTATCAGTATCAGTGTGGGCTCATCAGACCTCTCTTGTACTTGCACGTCCCACATGGGCTATTTTGTGGTACCCCCGGCCCCGTTGCCTTTGCTCCACAAAATAAAGGGTGAGATGATCCGGATCCCAGCGACCGGAGAAGCCAGATCATCTCGAGCAATAAGGGCATCTCCAACGGTGACCCAGAGGTTTTCTCTCGCGTCCGTTTGTGGATAGGGAGAACCAGTCCGTGGTCACGGATGCGAGAGGCCGTTATCCAACCGTAACCGCATATATTTTAATTTTTTTTTCAACAAATCGGATGAAATTCATGCAAACACGGTCGGATTTTATATAAATATGATGGATTTCATATAAACCGGACGAAAGCGGTTACATTTTGGACATATTTTAACTAAAAAGATAATAATATGTGCACGTACGGTCGCACGGACCTTCACTCCCACGACACGGATACACTGAACTAGTCTACAGCCGGCCGCGGCGGATCCCTTTGTCTTCCCCATGTCCGACAGCCCGCTAACCAGGTTGCAAGGAGTCCCGGAGGTATATTCTTTCCCCATATCTTCCCTATGTCTGGTTGTGCCGCTCATCAGAGTGGCAAAACGGGTGCTTCAGCCGGAGGGGAAGGGTGCTTCTGTGGAGCCTAGAAGGGGGCCCAAGATGGTCTGAGATAAAGAAACGGACAAGTCACCGGCTTACAAGCCGGCGACGCGCCAGCGGTGGCCTTCCTGGGACCCAAGCGGTGACGGTCTCCCGTGTTCTACTTTCCCTTGATGTTGGCGGCAGACACAGACGCGCTGGCCACCGACTCGTCGATCTTCGTGCAGCCGGCTTCTTTCTCTACTGACAGGGCGCGGCTACGTGTGTGTTGATGGCGGATGGTGCGGTCGCAGGCACGGGAGACGCGGGACGACACAACGTCGTCTACGGCAGCGACGATGCCTGTGCCTCCGTGCTCCCCCCGTGCCAGTCTTGCGCAACTCATCGCTCCTCCGCGAGCTGGCCTGGAGCGGTGAGTTGGTGAAGCACATGCAGGCTTGGGGCGACAACTTGCTCCGCCGAGCTTGCCGACCGAGGTGGAGTAACGAGCTGCCTCGCTCGTATTCGACGGGCCACCCAGCCGGCTTTTATGCTGGAGAACTGCTCTTCCTGCTCGTCGGATTGCCCGGCTTGTGGCCTCCTTTAAATAGCGGACGGACGGGAGGAGCTTGCCCGGCGTTGTGTTTAATCTTGGACCGCTCATGAACGGACGTGTGACCGGAGTAGGTTTCTCGGCTTCCACGCGGGTTTAATGGAGGCGTTTAAATGCGGCGAGGAGGTGTGTTCAGCCGGGAGTGCACCGGGCGGCGCCCCCGGCTGGCGCGCCGCTTCAATGGCGGAGGCAGTGAGAGGCCGCGTCCGTCCTGAGCCGTCTTTAATGTGCAGTGGCGCGCTCTACATCGGCATGAATACGGGCAAGTCGGCGCCGGGCGGGAACGCACGCGCGGGAGGGGGGAGGGGGTTTGGGTGAGCCAGGGCGGTCAAAAAGCGGCGTGACAGCGGTCTGAACTCCCGCAAAGCCCCCCCCCCCCCCCCCCCCCCCCCCCCCTCACGTTTGTGTCCAGTTTGCAGGAGAAAACACGTCTAGACCGCCCTGCAAACCGATACAGACCCGCATTGGATGGCTTCCACGGTCCGGATGTATGCGAGCGATTGCGGGTCCGCCTTGAAAATGCCCTAAGGATGTGAGAAAAATACTACAAATAAATGATTTTTTTACATGGAGAAAGTGAAAAGTCCAGCAATAATTAGGAAAACGCTAATAAGTGGCTTTCCTAGAGGTAATGCTATGACTTTGACAGTGCACCACGAAAGCAAGGGCTGGTCAAGCCTAGCTCTAGCTTAGCTAGCTCTCGCCAAAGTCAAGCCGACAGTCCCCAGCTGAAGCAATCTTCACCATACTTTTCCTCCAGATTAAGATTGAACCGCAAAGTGAAAAAAACATCCTCTCTTTTTTCAAACATTTGTTTTGGGTCATGCAAAATGCATGAAAACTGGGCAACAAACTTGTGAAATTAGAATTCTTTTAACAAAAACCGCATTCCTTGTTTGCCTGAGTGTGTCGTACTTCGTAGTACATCTATAATCATTCACTCTCTTTTCCCCCTAGTATTTTGGGGATTTGCGTGGACCCTAAACCTAAAGCATCCACATCACACGATCCCTTCCCAGCTAGGAATATACAATTTTCTTTTTCTTTTTTAGATTTAATTAGAAACTCTTCCGAAATTTAAAACCCACCAACCCCTGAACCTGCAACGTTGCATCAACTGATCACGAACCAAAAGGATCTGAGAATAGTGTCTCTATCATGTCGATCATGTGTTGTACTACTACGCAGCTTGTAATTCAAGATGCTTAACCACACAAATTGCATGCACATTCCCTTTTAGCGAAATTAAAAAACTATAATGCTACCTAGTTTTAGTTTAGCAGATGTCGTACATTGTATTTGGATAGCGAAAGATGCACGCTCGGTCATTGAGCTTGTCCATAGCTTTTACTTTCACGTAAAATACATTTTTAGACATTGAGCTTGTCGAGATGCTCACTTTGCTGACTTAAGTGATTAAAAAATAAATTTTATTACTCATACCAAACGTAGCCAGTACTTTGCTAGTGATGCAATGGCATCTTTTACTTTTTTCGAAAAAATGCAATGGCATCTTATGGTCAAACTGAGACTGACCCTGTAAAGTTGTGCCCCGATGTACTCCTGGTTGAGTAATACAATTAAAAGAAAAATAAAGAAAGAAAGAATCAAGATATTACTATCTCTGTCCGAGTTTATTAGCCCCCGTTGTAGTTTTGGCCAAACTTTTGCCTCCGATTTAACTATTAAAAAATAAGTTGCGAACCATAAAAATAACATCACTGAAAACCTGTTCCGAATATGAATCTAACAGTATAATTCTTGTTAGTCAAATGTATGATTAAAATTTGACACAAAATATGAGAGGGGCCAATAAATCCGGACGGAGGTAGTACAAAGTGGACTATGCCTTTTTGCTAGAAGAACAGAGACAATGTAATGGTAGACAACAACCATCAACCGTGTATAGCCAAGTCATCAGCAGAAAAAGAAGACAACAAGACCAATGTACTACCGGGACTCTGCATGCAGCATAGCCAGTGTGTTTGTTTAATTACTTCCATTATTAGTATTTAAGCATGATAGTTTTTTCTAATTCTAGCATCTCCCTAGCTCCAATGCCTGTCTCCACTACTACACATGCTTTGTTATACAAATGGTGCTCTTAAGAATGATTAGGGGCCGTGGTTAGGTGTGCAATCCCTCTCCCACACACTAACCACAGGCTGTTAATAATAACTCCTGAATTGACTGGGAGAACATGGCATCTGGTCATCATGCAGTCCATATAACTGTATAAGTAAACTACAATCACAATGGACACGATTTTGCCACTACTCTTTCTGAGGCAAGAATATTGTTACATAGAGGTGTATTTATATTCATTATGATCTTTTTGGGCATTGTTACACGCAGAGAGAGAGAGAGAGGGGGGGGGGGGTGGGGGGGTATTTATATCTCTGTTTTCTTTAAAACCAAATATAAGAGCTACAAAACCTCTTACACCTGAAGTATAGGCATGTCTTCTATGAGATCTAGGGGTGAAACCAGATCGGATTTGGACGGATAATGCTTATACTGTATCATTTTTCATATTTATTTTCATATTTAGAAGAGGAACGGATGTGGATTCGAATATTGGATTACACGGATTTGTACCGAGTACCGTAACGGAACGACGTTGGATCGCAAACATTCATTTACCACATATGCATATACGGGGAATATATAAATGCTTTAAACTAAAATTATACATAAATAATAAGCAGATATTAACACTTGGACGTTTGAAAAAACAAATAAAACACTAGATAGTATTAAAATAGGCCAAATAAAGTACTAATAAGCATATGCCTTGTCTCATAAGCAAAGATAGCATTCATGTATTGCCAGTAAATACTTAAAATTTTACCCATAAATCGTATATCCATATTTAAAAAGGTTGGCTTATCCGGCTAGAAAGAACCGATTATCCAATTGTGCCATTTATTAGTAATACCATATCCTATCAATCGGATTTGAATTTGGATCGGATTATTGTCAGATGTAAAAAATCTCTTACATATCCTATAAAAACAGATTCGAAAACGGTTTCAAACGAAAATTGTCCTAACCACTTTCACCCTTAATTAGATACATGCAGTAATTGAGAATATAGGTCGTTCCTATATATAGAGACTATGTTGCTGTTGAATTTAATCATAATAAATGTGACCAGGTCAGATTTAAAACATTGATCTTAATGGGGATGCAAATATTATTCATGATATCTAGCCTTTTGGGCATGAGTTTTAAGGACATTTTCTACCCATGGGTTTTTGTCGGTTGATATGCCCGAAGTCACCGGTTTGGACTTAGATTCGAATCTGCCCCATGCCCCTGCCCCCGGGACACCTGTTAAATACCTATCTGACATGTGGCACTACTAGGAAAAAGCTTATAGGTAGAACTTTACTAGTAGCGCCTGTATGGGCAACCGCGCTACTGCTAAGTACCAGTAGTGCTGGGTGCAAAACACGCTGCTGGTATAACTTAGCAGCAGCGCTGGTTATGCTGGGCGGCGCTACTGTTAAGTGTGCCACACCACATCCCCAGGTCAAGAGATAGTAGCAGTGAAACACCCAACGCTGTTAAGTGTGCCACACCACATCCCCAGGTCAAGAGATAGTAGCAGTGAAACACCCAACGCTACTGTTAGTGCCACAGCTGTAGCGCCTAGTATAGATAGCGCGCTACTGCTATTTCTTCTGCGTGTAAGCTTGTGGGCCCCTTTAGCAGTAGCGTGCGTTGCAACCCAGCGCTACAGCTAATGCAACTACCAGTAGCGTGCGTGTATGGCCAGCGCTTCTGCTACGGTCGCCAGCCAAAATATCTACCACCTTTTCCCCCTTCTTCTCCCCCTTCCTTTCTCCCCCTCCTCTTGCACTTGCTTGTTGGTTCTTCTTTTCAATGCCCCCCCTCCTCCCTCTCTCTTCTTTGCCCCTCCACCCCCTCCATTAATGTCCTCCCTCCTCCCTCTATCTTTCTTTACCCCTCCACCACCTCCATTAATTAATGGCCTGCCTCCTCCATCTCTCTTTCTTTGACCATCCACCCATCTCCACTAGCTCTCTCTCTCTCTCTCTCTCTCTCTCTCTCTCTCTCTCTCTCCTCCTCTCTGCTCTCTCCTCATCCTCTCTCGTCCTCTCTCCTTCTCTCTCCTCTCTCTCTCTCTCTCCTATTTAGAGCTATATGTAGGTACCTCACTATCTAGATCTACTAGCTAATTAAGAAGGTGCTCGATCCCTCTCGACGCATAGGTGAGCAAAAAATGACTTGTGCAAGAATGGAAATATGTGTGTGTGTGCGTGTGTGTTTGTGCGCGCGCGCGATAGGACCGAAACTATGTGCGATATGATACTGAATTGTGTGTGGCATGTGAGTTGCCTATATTGTGTATTTGTTGAAATGTGGGTGACATGAGTTGCCTCTGTTTTGCCAAAATGTCGATTCATTTCCGTTTCGGCGAATTTAGGGCAAACTCAATATGTCCTATGTCTAGGGAAGGTCATGTCAATTTTTTTTATGAATTTGATGCATGCATGCAACGTGGTTATAATTCTTTTGCTCCGCACATGCGATCATGAAGGTCAATGGAAGGATGGTGGAAAGATACTGGCAATCCACGGTGGACGACATGTATGAAAAAAATTGAAGGATGTTTTATGTCAGTGTCGAAAATGCAAAGGAGGAGTCAGGCTCAACCCCTTTAAGGGTGGTTGATTCAAGGGGCACCTGCTCATGCATGGTTTCATGGATGGCCATACTCGGTGGATAAGTGAAGATGATGATGATGACGTCGACGGGGCAGGAAATAATGACATGGGGCCAGACGAAGAGATGACCGATTATGGGCCGGAAGAAGAGGGCCACGGAAATGGTGATGGTGGCGAAGAGGCCGGACATGGCGGAGAAGAGGCCAGACCAGGCGGAGAAGACGCAAACACACCGCAGTCTTCGTCGCTACTAAGTTCAGCCATGCGGGACCCGCATGTTCGAGACCTGCTTTGCAAGAAGATGACTAGCGACAGAGCTGCTTCTAGAGAGAAGGCCAAACTGGCGCAACTGGAGGTAGACTCGATGACTCCATTGTATGATGGTTGCGATCTCGAGGGGACCCTCTTGAGTTTCACGCTAGAACTTCTAAAGACAAAGGCAAAAAACAAATGGACGGACACAAGCCTGGACGAGCTTCTGAAGTATCTAAAGAAGGTTCTTCCTATGGGAAGCCTGTGTCCTACTAGTGTCGAGGAGGCAAAGAAAATCGTGTGCCCTCTTGATCTACCGCACATTAGATACCACGCATGCATCAACGATTGCATTATATATCGGAACGAGCACGCGGAAAAAACCATCTGTCCAAAGTGCGATATAAGAAGGCCGGAAAGAAAGCTCCATAGAAATTTTTATGGTACTTTCCGATCACTCCCCGTCTACAGCGGTATTTTGTAGATGCTAAGGAAGCAAAGCTTATGCGCTGGCACGAGGAGAGGGTGAAGCCAGATGATGGAGATGATCCGAAGTTGAGACACCTCGCAGATGCTAGCCAGTGGAGAGCATTAAACGCTGAATATAAATATTTGCCAGATGATGCAAGGAACATCGTGCTTGGCGCTAGTACTGATGGCATGAATCCGTTTGGCAACCAGAACACCAATCATAGCACATGGCCCATGTTTGTATGGATGTACAACCTCCCCCCTGGTTGTGCATGAAGGAAAAATACATACACATGACTATGCTTATTCAAGGGCCGAGAACCGGGAAATGATATTAATCTGTATCTCGGGTTACTGAAAGAGGAGCTACAAACGTTATGGACAACACCGGCCAAGACATGGGATGCCAGCAGAGGAGAGTATTTCTACATGAGAGCTACGCTGATCACGACGGTGCAGGACTATCTTGGTTACGGATATGTCTCGGGCCAGGTGTGCCACGGATATTGCGGATGCACCAGGTGCATGTATGAAACAACTTCTCGGCAGCTATTGAAAGATGGCGGGTCTTCGAAAATCATGTACATGGGGCATCGAAGATGGCTCGAGAAGGATGACCCGTGGAGAAAGCGTGAAGACCTATTCAATGGTAAGACTGAGCATCGAGGACCTCCACGTAAGCGGAGCGGATTCAAAATCTATGAGTTTTTGAAGAACTGGGAAGAGAGCCCCTCGCCGGGAAAGACGAAGAAAAAGGTGTCGGAGCCGCTGCTAAAGGTATGGAAGATGAGGTATGTTTTCTGGGACTTGGAGTACTGCCCAAACTCGACACGCCTCATAGTCTTGATCAAATGCATATCATGAAGAATATCCTTGAGAGCTTGCTTGAAACATTGATGAACATGCCAGAGAAGACCAAGGATGAGTCGAAGGCAATAAAAGACTTGAAATTTTTGAATATCAGGAATGATCTCCAAATGCCTCGTAAAAAGTTGGAGGAGGAGACGGAGATGGAAGATAGGGGCAAAAAAGTAAACAAGAAGGAAGAACAATACCCCCCCCTCTTGCTTCACCTTAGATCCCTGATGACCCACAAGTATAGAGGATCAATCGTAGTCCTTTCGATAAGTAAGAGTGTCGAACCCAACGAGGAGCAGAAGGAAATGACAAGTGGTTTTCAGCAAGGTAATGTCTGCAAGCACTGAAATTATAAGTAACGAGTAGTTTGGTAGCAAGATAATTTGTAACGAGCAAGTAACGATAATGGTAAAAAGAGTGCAGCAAGGTAGCCCAATCCTTTTGAGGCAAAGGACATGCCAAAACGGTCTCTTATGATGAGCAAAGCGTTCTTGAGGGTACACGGGAATTTCATCTAGTCACTTTCATCATGTTGGTTTGATTTGTGTTCGCTACTTTGATAATTTGATATGTGGGTGGACCGGTGCTTAGGTGCTGTTCTTACTTGAACAAACCTCCTACTTATGATTAACCCCCTCGCAAGCATCCGCAACTACGAGAAAAGAATTAAGGATAAATCTAACCATAGCATTAAACTTTTGGATCCAAATCAGTCCCTTACGGAATAGCGCATAAACTAGGGTTTAAGCTTCTGTCACTCTCGCAACCCATCATCTAATAACTACTCCACAATGCATTCCCTTAGGCCCAAAATATGGTGAAGTGCCATGTAGTCGACGTTCACATGACACCACTAAGGGAATCACAACATACATATCATCAAAATATCGAACACATATCAAGTTCACATGATTACTTGCAACAAGATTTCTCCCGTGACCTCAAGAACAAAAGTAACTACTCACTAATGATAATCATGCTCAAGATCAGAGGGGTATTAAATAGCATAATGGATCTGAACATATAATCTTCCACCAAATAAACCATATAGTAATCAACTACAAGATGTAATCAACACTACTAGTCACCCACAAGTACCAATCTATAGTTCTGGTACAAAGATTGAACACAAGAGATGAACTAGGGTTTGAGAGGAGATGGTGCTGTTGAAGATGTTGATGGAGATTGCCCTCCCCAAGATGGGAGAGTTGTTGGTGATGATGATGACAATGATTTCCCCCTCCGGGAGGGAAGTTCCCTCGACGGAATCGCTCCTCCGGAGGGCAAAAGTGCTCCTACCGAAGTTCCGCCTCGAGACAGCGGTGCTTCATCCCGAAAGTCCTCTCCTTATTTTTTCTAGGTCAAAATGACTTATATACCAGAAGAGGGGCACCGGAGGTGGGCCGAGGAGGGCACAACCCACCAGGGCACGCCTGGGCTCCCTGGCACGCCCAGGTGGGTTGTGCCCACCTGGTGGGCCCCCTCTGGTAGTTATTTGCTCCAATAATTCTTATTTATTCCATAAAAATTCCTCGTGAAGTTTCAGCTCATTTGGAGTTGTGCAGAATAGGTAGCCTGACGTAGCTTTTTCAGGTCCAGATTTCCAGCTACCGGAATTCTCCCTCTTTGTGTGAACCTTGCATATTATGAGAGAAAAGGCATTAGAATTACTCCAAAAAGCATTATTATGCATAAAAATATCATAAATAACAGTAGGAAAACATGATGCAAAATGGACTTATCAACTCCCCCAAGCTTAGACCTCGCTTGTCCTCAAGCGAAAACCGAAATCGAAAAATATGTCCACATGCTTAGAGACAGAGGTGTCGATAAAAACAAAATACGGACATAGAAGCATCATGTATATTATTATAACAACAACCAACTTTAATATAAAACTTTATCATAGAACTTTTATCATATAAATTCTCATGAACAAGTAACAATTCATCGCAACATCGAAGTATAAAGCATAAACTCTATTGAAAACCAACAAACTATGTTCTCAGTCAACTTTGCAACTACAATTCATCATCTTTTCAGGAAGGGTCACGTATCGGAGCCTTTTTGGCAAGTCCACATACTCAACCATCATATAGTCTTCTATGATTGCTAACACTCACCGCATACACATGAGCAAAACGTTTCAACCGGACACATAGAAAGATAGGGGCTTAAAGTTTCACCTCCCAACATACTCACCTCGAGGGTGATGTCAACAATAATAACTCATGCTACTCATATCCAACTGGATATATGTGCCTAGATCTTTCCTCACCACATGATGCTTGCCAAAAGAGAAAATAAAAAGGAATAGAGAAAAGAACTTTGACTCTTGCATAAAAGTAAATACATAAAAGTAAAAGATAGGCCCTTCGCAAAGGGAAGCAGAGGTTGCCATGCGCTTATTTGTTTGTATG
This sequence comes from Thinopyrum elongatum, assembly GCA_011799875.1. Taxonomy (NCBI): domain Eukaryota; kingdom Viridiplantae; phylum Streptophyta; class Magnoliopsida; order Poales; family Poaceae; genus Thinopyrum; species Thinopyrum elongatum. Next base: position 79,246,629 of record CM022301.1, read on the forward strand.
CTCAATCTCTTAGTGCAAAAGAATGTCACATTATATTGCCCCTTGTGATAGCAACCTTTATTATGCAGTCTGTCGCTTTTATTCTTTGCCATCACAAGTTTGTACAACGCTCAATTTTCTCTTACACTAAATGATCCGACACTTTTAGAAGCAATTTTTATTGCCCTCTTTGCACCGATGACAACTTACTTGAAGGATCTTACTCAATCCATAGGTAGGTATGGTGGACTCTCAAAATAAGATTTGGGTTTAAATGTTTTTGGATGCACAAGTAGTATCTCTACTTAGTGCGGAATTTTTGGCTAGCAAAGATGGGGGCAAGCACCACATGTTAAAGGATCTATGACAATATAACTTCTATGTGAATATGAACAAACATAAATCATCACGTTGTCTTCCTTGTCCAATGTCAACAATTTTGGCATATAATATTTTGATGGGGGCTCACAATCACAAAAGATGTCCAGGATAGTGTATTTGTATGTGAATCTTCTCTTCCCTTATTAATTCTTTCATGAATTGCATCATTGACCAATGCTATGTTTGTCAATCTCCAATAAAATTTTCTACTTGTACTCTTCCTTATGTGATGTCATTACTTACCATAAAATTAGCATATGATCTTTTTCATTTATTTCCTTTCTTCTTATTGAACATGAAAGTAAAGAAAACAAAACTCAAACTAGACTTTATTATGTATCTCTTGCACATGATTACAAAGATAGATCAGTAAGCAAACACTCGAAAAGAAAGGATCGAACTAAACTTTTATTCATCTAAAGCAAAAGATAACTATGGATCGAACTAAGATAAGTAAAGGCAAAAGATAGTGGAGGTGATACGATACCGGGGCACCTCCCCCAAGCTTGGCACAAGCCAAGGGGAGTGCCCATACCCGATACTCAATTTTCCTTTGGTGATGAAGAAGGAGGTGGTGGTGATGAAGTAGAGGGTTTGTCTTTCTTCCTTAGCTCACGCTTGAGGAGGGAATTTTCCTCCTTTAAATCACCGATCTCCTGCTCGAGCTCTACTATCCTTTTGCATAATTCTTGCTTGTTTTCCTGCAAGAGACGAAAAGGGATAAACTGGACCTTAGGTTTCTTTGCTTTGCTGGGGAGACTTGATTTCTTGAATTCCACGTGCATGTCCCCAGGTTGAGGCAATGGAACTTCAGCTTCGTCTGAGCTTGTCTCCTCCTCCCTTTTTGGGTCATAGTCTTCTTCTTCCTCCGAAGTCCAGCTATAGTGTTCCACATCCCCATAAACCTTGGGGTTTGCGATATAATCAGCAACATAGCTCTCACCCTCCGAGTCTTGGGATGACATATTTTCAGATATGTCAGGAAAACAGGGAGAAAAGAAAACAGAGGATTTCTCTGTGATACGGTGGTCAATAGGTTCGAGAGGTATATAAAGATTTTTTATCTTGGGAAACAAGCAAACGGAAGAAAAATGGAGTCCGGAAGGTACCCGAGGTGGGCACAACCCACCTGGGCGCGCCTGGCAAGCCAGGCGCGCCAGGCGCGCCCTGGTGTCTTGTGCCCACCAGGGGTGCCTTCCTGGTTGTTTCTTATTTTCCTAATTTTTGATATATTCCAAAACTGACAAAAAATATTTTTGCGGATTTTTCGGAGTCCGTTTACTTACCGTATCACGTACCTCCTCTTTTTTCACGATTCTGGAGTATTCCGGAAGGTTTCCTTTATGTGTTCTTCCGGTGTCATAGTTTGGATAATATTGCTTTCAACATTAATGGGCGTACCTGAGATATAATGTTTTATTCATTGCCCATTAACAACCTTCGGGTTAGTACCTTCGGCATTATTTATCTTGATGGCTCCGGATCGATAAACCTCCTCGATAACATAAGGTCCTTCCCATTTGGAGAGAAGTTTTCCTGCAAAGAATCTGAAATGAGAGTTGTACAAAAGAACATATTCTCCAACTTTGAACTCACGCTTTTGGATTCTTTTGTCATGCCATCTTTTAACTTTTTCTTTAAATAACTTGGCATTTTCATAGGCTTGGGTTCTCCATTCATCTAGTGAGCTAATATCAAATAACCTCTTTTCACCGGCAAGTTTGAAATCATAGTTGAGTTCTTTAATTGCCCAATATGCTTTATGTTCTAACTCAAGAGGCAAATGACAAGCTTTTCCATAAACCATTTTATACGGAGACATACCCATAGGATTTTTATATGCTGTTCTATAAGCCCAAAGTGCATCATCTACCTTCTTAGACCAATTCTTTCGGGACCTATTGACAGTTTTTTGTAATATTAATTTTATTTCTCTATTGCTAAGTTCAACTTGACCACTAGACTGAGGATGATAAGGTGATGCAATTTTATGGTTAACGTCATATTTAGCAAGCATTTTACGGAAAGCACCATGAATAAAATGTGAACCACAATCAGTCATTAAATATCTAGGGACTCCAAACCTTGGGAAAATGACTTCCTTAAGCATTTTAAAAGAGGAATTGTGATCAACACTACTAGTTGGAATAGCTTCTACTCACTTAGTAACATAATCAACAGCAACCAAAATATGTGTATACCCATTAGAGGAAGGAAAAGGTCCCATGTAATCAAATCCCCAAACATCAAATGGTTCAAAAGCAAGAGAATAATTCATAGCCATTTCCTGGCACTTACCAATATTACCAATTCTTTGACATTCATCACAAGATAAAACAAACTTACGGGCATCCTTGAAGAGAGTAGGCCAATAAAAACCAGATGGCAATACCTTGTGAGCAGTTCTATCTCTCGCATGATGTCCTCCATAAGCTTCGGAGTGACATTTCCGTAGGATTTGTCCATGTTCATGCTCAGGTACACAACGTCTAATAATACCATCTACTCCTTCTTTATAAAGATGTGGGCCATCCCAAAAGTAATGTCTTAAATCATAGAAGAATTTTTTCTTTTGTTGGTATGTGAAGCTAGGTGGTATATATTTAGCAACAATATAATTGGCATAGTCAGCATACCATAGAGTGTTATGAGAAATATTTATTGCAGCTAATTGTTCATCAGGAAAACTATCATTAATATGTTGTGGGTCATCAAGAATATTTTCTAACCTAGACAAGTTATCAGCCACGGGGTTCTCAGCTCCCTTTCTAGCAGTGATAAGTAAATCAAATTCTTGTAGCAAAAGAACCCACCTAATGAGTCTAGGTTTAGCATCCTTCTTTTCCTTAAGATATTTTATAGCAGCATGATCGGTGTGAACAGTCACTTTAGAATCAACAATGTAAGATCTAAATTTATCACAAGCAAACACAACTGCTAAAAATTCTTTTTCAGTAGTAGCATAATTTCGTTGAGCACTGTCCAGAGTTTTACTAGCATAATGAATAACATTTAATTTCTTATCGATTCTTTGTCCTAGAACAGCACCAACAGCATAATCACTAGCATCACACATAATTTCAAAAGGCAAGTTCCAATCAGGTGGTTGAATAATAGGTGCAGAAATCAAGGCTTTCTTAAGTGTTTCAAAGGCTTCTACACAATCATCATCAAAAACAAATGGAACATCCTTGTGTAAAAGATTTGTAAGAGGCCTAGAAATTTTAGAGAAGTCATTAATAAACCTCCTATAGAAACCAGCATTACCGAGGAAACTACGAATACCTTTGATATCTTTAGGGCATGGCATTTTCTCAATTGCATCAACTTTAGCTTTATCCACCTCACTACCTCATTCAGAAATTTTATGTCCCAAGACAATACCTTCATTAACCATAAAGTGGCACTTCTCCCAATTGAAGACGAGATTAGTTTGCTCACATCTCTGCACAACTCGATCAAGGTTGCTCAAGCAATCATCAAAAGAAGTTCCGTAAACGGAAAAATCATCCATGAAAACCTCAACAATCTTTTCACAAAAGTCAGAGAATATAGCAGTCATACATCTTTGAAAGGTAGCAGGTGCATTGCATAAACCAAAAGGCATACGTCTATAAGCATAAGTTCCAAAAGGGCAAGTAAAGGTGGTTTTCTCTTGATCAGGTTGTGAGACAGGTATTTGAGAAAAATCAGAATATCCATCAAGAAAGCAAAAATGTGTGTGCTTTGATAGTCTTTCTAACATTTGATCAATAAAAGGCAGAGGGTAATGATCTTTTCTAGTAGCTTTATTTAGTTTTCTAAAATCAAGTACCATTCTATAGCCAGTGACAATTCTTTGTGGAATAAGTTCATTCTTATCATTAGGAACAACAGTAATACCTCCCTTTTTAGGGACACAATGAACGGGACTTACCCATCTACTATCAGCTATGGGATAGATTATACCTACTTCTAGAAGCTTCAGTATTTCTGTTCTTACCACTTCTTTCATTTTAGGATTTAAACGTCATTGGTGATCAACAACGGGTTTAGCGTCAGGCTCCATATTAATTTTATGCTGACAGAGAGTGGGACCAATGCCCTTTAAATCATCAAGAGTATATCCAATGGCAGCTCGGTGCTTCTTCAGAACCTTCAATAATCTTTCTTCTTCATGTTCTGAAAGGTTAGCACTAATAATAACATGATAAATCTTTTTCTCATCAAGATAAGCATATTTCAAAGTGTCTGGCAATTGTTTTAATTCAAACACAGGATCACCTTTAGGTGGAGGAGGACCTCCTAGAGTTTCAATAGGCAAATTGTGTTTAAGCAGAGGACGTTGTTCAAAGAAAATCTTATCTATTTCATTTCTTTCATGCAGATGCATATCATTTTCGTGGTCTAGCAAATATTGTTCTAGTGGATCAGTAGGAAGCACAGCAATGGAAGCAAGACCAATTATTTCATCCTTACTAGGCAATTCTTCCTTATGATGCTTCCTACTAAACTTGGAAAAATTAAACTCATGAGACTCATCACCAAAACTAACACCGACAGTTTGCTTCTCGCAATCTATTTTAGCATTAACGGTGTTCAAGAAAGGTCTACCAAAGATGATGGGACAAAAGTTATCTTGTGGGGAACCAAGAACAAGAAAATCAGTAGGGTATTTTATTTTCCCACACAAGACTTCAACATCTCTAATAATCCCAAGTGGTGTGATGGTGTCCCTATTAGCAAGTTTAATAGTAACATCTATGTCTTCTATTTCAGCGGGTGCTATATCATTCATAATTTCTTGATATAAGGTAAAAGGAATGGCACTCACGCTAGCACCTATGTTGCATAAACCATGATAACAGTGATCTCCTATTTTAACCGAGATAACAGGCATGCCAACAACGGGTCTATGCTTATCTTTTTCATCGGGTTTGGCAATTCTAGCAGCTTCATCACAGAAGTAAATAACATGCCCATCTATATTTTCAACCAAGAGATCCTTAACCATAGCAACACTAGGTTCTACTTTGATTTGTTCAGCAGGTTTGGAAGTTCTAATATAACTTTTGTTGACCACAGTTGAGACTTTAGCATGTTCCATCATCCTAATAGGGAAAGGTGGTATTTCAATATAAGCAGTAGGCACAACCGGATCAACATTGTAAATAATAGTTTCATCTTTAGCTATTACTGGTTCTTTAATTTCTTCTTTGATAGGTGGGTGGTATTTAAACCACTTCTCCTTAGGGAGGTCAACATGAGTAGCAAATGATTCACAAAAGGAGGCTACTATCTCAGAGTCAAGTCCATATTTAGTGCTAAACTTTTGAAAAGCATCGGTATTCATAAAAGATTTAACACAATCATACTTGAGCTTAATACCTGACTCTTTACCTTCGTCGAGTTTCCATTCTTCAGAGTTGCGTTTAATTCTTTCTAAAAGATCCCACCGGAAGTCAATAATCTTCTTCATAAAGGAACCAGTACAAGAAGTATCAAGCATGGATCGATCATCATGAGAAAGCCGAGCATAAAAATTCTGAATAATAATTTCTCTTGAGAGCTCATGATTGGGGCATGAATATAACATTGACTTAATCCTCCCCCAAGCTAGAGCGATACTTTCTCCTTCACGAGGCAAAAAATTATATATATAATTCCGATCACGATGAATTAGATGCATAGGATAATTTTTTTGGTGAAATTCCAATTTCAATCGATTCCAATTCCAAGATCCAATATCATCGCATAGCCTATACCATGCCAATGCTTTTCCCTTAAAAGATAAAGGGAAAACCTTCTTCTTAGTTTCATCTCTGGGTAAACCTGCAAGCTTAAATAATCCACAAATTTCATCCACATATATCAAGTGCATATCAGGATGTTCGGTTCCATCTCCTGCATAAGGATTAGCTAGTAGTTGTTCTATCATACCCGAAGGAATTTCATAACCAATATTTTCAGTAGGTGCAGTAGGTTGAGGGGTAACTAATTGTGGTTCCGGTCGAGGTGAAGATACCCCGAACAAACCCCTCAAAGGATTGTTCTCCATAGTAACAAGTGACAATAAATTTCAGCACGTAGTAATAATTTTTCCTTACCGATTTCCACTTACCAAAAGCGCTTCACTCCCCGGCAACGGCGCCAGAAAAGAGCCTTGATGACCCACAAGTATAGGGGATCAATTGTAGTCCTTTCGATAAGTAAGAGTGTCGAACCCAACGAGGAGCAGAAGGAAATGACAAGCGGTTTTCAGCAAGGTAATGTCTGCAAGCACTGAAATTATAAGTAACGAGCAGTTTGGTAGCAAGATAATTTGTAACGAGCAAGTAACGGTAATGGTAACAAAAGTGCAGCAAGGTAGCCCAATCCTTTTGAGGCAAAGGACAGGCCAAAACGGTCTCTTATGATAAGCAAAGAGTTCTTGAGGGTACACGGGAATTTCATCTAGTCACTTTCATCATGTTGGTTTGATTTGTGTTCGCTACTTTGATAATTTGATATGTGGGTGGACCGGTTCTTAGGTGCTGTTCTTACTTGAACAAACCTCCTACTTATGATTAACCCCCTCGCAAGCATCCGCAACTACGAGAAAAGTATTAAGAATAAATCTAACCATAGCATTAAACTTTTGGATCCAAATCAGTCGCTTACGGAATAGCGCATAAACTAGGGTTTAAGCTTCTGTCACTCTCGCAACCCATCATCTAATAACTACTCCACAATGCATTCCCTTAGGCCCAAAATATGATGAAGTGCCATGTAGTCGACGTTCACATGACACCACTAAGGGAATCACAACATACATATCATCAAAATATCGAACACATATCAAGTTCGCATGATTACTTGCAACACGATTTCTCCCGTGACCTCAAGAACAAAAGTAACTACTCACTAATGATAATCATGCTCAAGATCAGAGGGGTATTAAATAGCATAATGGATCTGAACATATAATCTTCCACCAAATAAACCATATAGTAATCAACTACAAGATGTAATCAACACTACTAGTCACCCGCAAGTACCAATCTATAGTTTTGGTACAAAGATTGAACACAAGAGATGAACTAGGGTTTGAGAGGAGATGGTGTTGTTGAAGATGTTGATGGAGATTGCACTCCCCAAGATGGGAGAGTTGTTGGTGATGATGATGACGATGATTTCCCCCTCCGGGAGGGAATCGCTCCGCCAGAGGGCAAAAGTGCTCCTGCCCAAGTTCCGCCTTGAGCCGGCGGCGCTTCGTCCCGAAAGTCCTCTCCTTATTTTTTCTAGGTCAAAATGACTTATATACCAGAAGAGGGGCACCGGAGGTGGGCCGAGGAGGGCACAACCCACCAGGGCGCGCCTGGGCTCCCTGGCGCGCCCAGGTGGGTTGTGCCCACCTGGTGGGCCCCCTCTGGTAGTTATTTGCTCCAATAATTCTTATTTATTCCATAAAAAATCCTCGTGAAGTTTCAGCTCATTTGGAGTTGTGCAGAATAGGTAGCCTGACGTAGCTTTTTCAGGTCCACATTTCCAGCTGCCGGAATTCTCCCTCCTTGTGTGAACCTTGCATATTATGAGAGAAAAGGCATTATAATTACTCCAAAAAGCATTATTATGCATAAAAACATCATAAATAATAGTAGGAAAACATGATGCAAAATGGACGTATCAATCCCAAGGAGGTCGATCAATTGTTCAAGTGCCTTGCCAGAATCAAAGTTAGTTCCGGATACTGTGGGAAGATAAGCAGATATCTGGACACCAAAAAAAAGGTTCAGCGGGATGAAGTCTCATGACTGTCACGTGATGATGACGCAGTTATTCCCGGGACACACATGTCCATGAGACGCTTACTGACCTATGCCACTTTTTTATGCTATCTCTCGAAAGTCAATCAGTGTGAAGCAACTCCAAAGGCTACAGGAAGAGATCATTGTCATACTAAATGACCTAGAGATGTACTTCCCACCCGTGTTCTTTGACGTCATGGTGCATGTGACACCCCTGATTCAATTATACACTAATCATGCACGCAAACGTGTACGATCAAGATCAGGGACTCACAGGAAGATATCACAACACAACTTTAGACACAAATTAAAGTCACACAAGCTTCATATTACAAGCCAGGGGCCTCGAGGGCTCGAATACATAAGCTCAAAAACAAACGAGTCAGCGGAAGCAACAATATCTGAGTACAAACATAAGTTAACCAAGTTTGCCTTAAGAAGGCTAGCACAAAAGCAAGGCCTCCTCCCTGGGAGCCTCCTAACTACTCCTAGTCGGCGGCGGCCTCCACGTTGTAGTAGGCACCCCCGGGGTAGTATAAGTAGTCGGTGGCGGCGTCTGGCTCCTGGGATCCATCATCTGATCGCAACAGTCGGGTATGGGGGAAAAAGAGGTAGCAAAGCAACCGTGAGTACTCATCCAAAGTACTCGCAAGACTTACACCAAATCTAAACTAAGTATGCATCAGTATCAAAGGAATGGGGCGGTATCTGTGGACTAGACTGCAGAAATGACAGAATAGAGGGGAAGCCTAGCCTATCAAAGACTAGCATCCCCAAGCATCTTGCAGCATTTAGATGAGTACAGAAAAACATATTATAAAGTAAGTATGTTGTAACATTAGCGCCCAAAGATCCTTCTCGACTCCTTGCGAGAAAGCAATCCTAAAGCCATCGTATCCATTACATGCCTCAGCATCCAGTTCTAGTTGTATAGATCGGGATACAACTCCGAGCGTCCGTTACTGTGGACACGGCTATTCGAATAGATATACTTCCCTGCAGGGGTGTTGAAAGTGCAACTAATCCCCGGGTGGTTTTGGTAATTCATAACAACATATAGCTCATTGAACTAATATTTTCTCAAGATAAATATTTCAGGATGTTCAATGATTGGCATGGCATGGACTAGAGATGTGGACCCCTCAAAATGCTAAGGACAAAGATTGGCAAAAGCTCAAGACTCTTCATCTTTATTTTAGTGATCCAAGATCACATTGAGTCCATAGGAAAGCCAATACTACTAAAAGGGGATGAGGTGTTGCTTAATGACTTACTTGCTCAAGTGCTTAGTGATATTGCTCCAAAACCCTCAACCACTTTCTCCATCCAAATATGTCCAAACCCAAAACTCCAACTCGGCCCCACCGATTCTTTCTATCCGGAGCCACTGGGTTCAGATGACATAGCCACTGCCAGAAACCCTAACAGTTCGGTCTCACTGATACGGATCTCGGTCTCACCGAGATGGCCTTGCTAGCGCTTTGTGATCTATTTCATTCGCTTCGGTCTCACCGAGTTTATGCAATCGGTCTCACCGAGTTGGCTTGACAGATTCTCTGTTGCTTATTGCTTCACTTCGGTCCCACTGAGTTGATGCAATCGGCGCCACCGAGATGGCGTTTGCCCTAAGTCCGAGCACATCGGTCCCACTGAGTTGTTCCAGTTGGTCCCACCGAGATTCCTAATGTTCACATTTTTGAACTGATCGGTGCCACCGAGTTTAACCATTCAGTCCCACCGAGATGAGTCAAATGTGTGTAACGGTTGGATTTTGTGTGGAGGCTATATATACCCTTCCACCCCCGTCTCCATTTCTGAGAGAGCCATCAGAACGTGCCTACACTTCCACCATTCATTTTCTGAGAGAGAATCACCTACTCATGTGTTCAAATCAAGAGATTCCATTCCTACCATTTGAACCTTGATTTCTAGCCTTCCCCAAGTTGCTTTCCACTCAAATCACTCTTCCACCATAGCCAAATCTGAGAGAGAGAGTTGAGTGTTGGGGAGACTATGATTTGAAGCACAAGAGCAAGGAGTTCATCATCAACACACCATCTATTACCTTTTTGGAGAGTGGTGTCTCCTAGATTGGTTAGGTGTCGCTAGGGAGCCTCTGTCATGATGTGGAGTTGAACCAATAAGTTTGTAAGGGCAAGGAGATCGCCTACTTCATGAAGATCTACCCGAGTGAGGCAAGTCCTTCATGGGCGATGGCCATGGTGGGATAGACAAGGTTGCTTCTTCGTGGACCCTTCGTGGGTGGAGCCCTCCATGGACTCACGCAGCCGTTACCCTTCGTGGAATGAAGTCTCCATCAACGTGAACGTACGATAGCACCACCTATCGGAACCACGCCAAAAATCTCCGTGTCTCCATTGTGTTTGCCTTCTCCAAACCCTGCCCTTTACCTTCATATGCAATTTTTTACTTTCCACTGCTATACTCTTATAATTGCATGTGTAGGTTGATTGCTTGACTTGTGCTAATTGCTAAAATCTGCCCACAACTAAAATTGGGAAAAGGATAGATTTTTATTTGGTCAAGAAGTCTAATCACCCCCCCTCTAGACATACTTTCGATCCTACAAGTGGTATCAGAGCTTTGGTCTCCATTAGCCTTGATTTCCATAGCTTTGGTGATCATAGGCTTGGTTTCACAACCTAGGAGAGTATGGCCTCTAGCAAGGGAAATTACCACCGCAGAGGTCCTTACTTTGATGGTACAAATTTTGCTAGTTGGAAGCATAAGATAAAAATGCTTATTCTTGGTCATAAACCCGCTGTTTGGGCTGTTGTTCGTATTGGCTTGCAAGGTGAATACTTTGAAGATGGAAAAGAACCGGATCGTGAAGCCACCGCGGACGAATTGAAGATGTTGCAATACAATGCTCAAGCTTGTGATATTCTCTTCAATGGTTTATGCCCCAAAGAATTCAACAAAATCAGCCGCCTTGAGAATGCAAAGGAAATTTGGGATACTTTGGTTGATATGCACGAACGTACTGAGTCCGTCAAGGAATCCAAGGTGGATATGCTTAAAAGTCAACTTGACAAGTTCAAGATGAAGGATGGTGAAGGAGTCGCTGAAATGTACTCTAGGCTTGCTCTCATCACAAATGAGATTGCTGGCTTAGGAAGTGAAGAGATGACCGACAAATTGATTATCAAGAAGATCCTTAGAGCCTTGGATGGAAAATATGATACCGTGTGCACTTTGATCCAAATGATGCCCAATTACAAAGATCTCAAGCCTACGGAAGTCATTGGTAGAATTGTTGCTCATGAGATGTCACTCAAGGATAAGGATGAGCTCCACAACAAGTCAGGTGGTGCTTACAGAGCTTCAAGTGATGCTCCTACAACATCAAGTGACAAGCTAGTCTCCAATGAAGAATTGAGCTTAATGGTGAAGAACTTCAACAAGTTCTACAAGAATAGAAGCAAAGAGAGAAGCTCCAAGTCAAGTTCCTACAATGACAAAAGATCTTCTAGTCGTGATCGTAATTGCTACAATTGTGGAAGACCCGGACACTACTCCAATGAGTGTACGGCTCACTACAAGAAAAGAGAAGACTCACCAAAAAGGAGAAGTAGAAGGGATGAATCACCTCCAAGAGAGAGAAGGAGTAGAGATGATCGTTATGAACGAAGACCCTCTCGTAGAAGCAAGGATTCAGAAAGGAAGGACAAGTCATCAAAGAGCTACACAAGATGAAGAAATCAAGCTCACGTTGGTGAATGGGTATCTGGTTCCGACTCCGACAACTACGAGAGAAGCTATCACTCCGACTCCGACTTTACTCAAGATGAAGGTGTTGCCGGTCATGCACTTGTGTCATCCAACTCCTACGACATATTTGACTCACCAAATGAAGGAATTGGAAGATGCTTCATGGCTAAGGGCCCCAAGGTATCACACCCCAAGTATGTTGATTTTAATAGTGATGAAGATGATTTGCTAAGTGATGATGATTTACTTGTTGACAAAACTAGTGATGAAAACTATGATGAACTTGCTAGTAATCATGCTAATCAAGATGAAATGAATGACAATGATAAGAAGGAGATTGAGCATCTAACTAAAGAACTAAACACTCTTAACTTAGCTCATGAAACAACTCAAGAGGATCATAGAGAGCTCCTAAGGACTCATGAGAAGCTACGCTTCGAGAAGCTAAATTTAGAGCAAGAGCATGAGTTCCTAAAAGATATCAATGATGATCTTCGAAAGAAGAGTTCTTATTACATTGCCAAACGTCTCCTCTTGTCTACTTATATGCCACAAGTAAAGTCTAGCAACAAGAGAAAGAAAGATTCTTCCTCTAATAGTAGCAATAACCATGCTAAATCCAATATTGTTGCTTCTAGTAGTTCTCTTGATTCCACTAATAATTCTCTTAGCCAAGTTACACTTGAGCAAGAAAATAGCTTATTGAAGGGAATTATAGAGAAATGTGTTTACAAGAGCCTTGCCGGAAGTAAGCAATTTGAGGAAATTGTACGCAAGCAAGGAAGGCACCGGAAGAATCAAGGTGTTGGTTTTGAACGAAAGTTCAATGCCAATGGAGTTGAGTGCGATGAAGATCAATACCCCAAGACGAAGTTTGTTCCTCAACAAGAGAAGTATGACCCCACTTCTTTCAAAGGAAGACAAGCTCAAGATGATCTTCCACCACAAGACCACAAGTCAAAAGGCAAGGACAAGCTTCAAGAAGAGATTGACTCATTTGAAGAAGCTCCTAAGACCATGGTCAAGTGGGTTCCCAAGACTACGTCAAGCTCTACATCATCAAGTTCAACTACAGCTCCAAGGATTCCCATCAAGTTGATGTGGATCACAAAGAAGAAGAACTAGAGTGTTCTTGAGGGTGACTCTGCCAACATACTTCACTCATATTCATTTTGGCAAGGACTTGTGCAATCAACTTTCATATCTTGCACTAGTTCATGGAGTCACAAACCCTCTTGTTGGTAAGACAAGGGACAAGGTAACCTGATGCTTTCATGGACATCATCATATGTGCAATTCACTCTATGTCTACGGATATCCTTGTATGTTCCTTATGGGACTAACCCATGTAGGTATTGAAAGTGCAACACTCCAATGGATTGCTCCAAATGATCTACATCGACATTGAGCATCCACATCTTCACTATCTACATGAAGTCATCGTCGACAAAACCCAAGGTTAGTTCATCCCTCTTAGGGGGGATATCACATCTAGGGGGAGCTTTGCTCTAAAAATTGAGCTAAAGCAACTCTAATGGTGTGAACACATTAATGCTTTATGTAAAAGTGGTAACCCCACTTGTGCTTAAACGATGAGTATGACCTATGATCAAATGTTCTCATTTGACTGCTAAGTCAATATACTCATATATAGATGACCTAGTCATCGCCAATTGCTTGATAGATGCTAGAATTGTTTGTGCATGCTTTGACACATGTTTTATTTGCTATCTTATTGTGTGAGCATGTTGGTTGCATAATTTCTCCATTCGAAGACATCCATTTGTTGTTTTGATTGACTTGGTTTTTATTGACCAAATGGATGGACAAGAATGCCTAAGAACTTCCTCTAGCTATCTATGCTCTTCTTGTCTCAAACTCTATTCATGCTATATCACAAAATTGAACAAGTCTTTTTCGGACCCTCCGGGTGATGAGCACTCAGAGCCATCGATCTGTCAAGGGCTGCATTCCAAAACCTTCTATTGCATTTCGGTCAGACCAACTCACTCAAACTCGGTCACACCAAAAGCACTAGACTGATCTAGGTTTTCATCTCGGTGCTACCGACTAGAATGACTCGGTCCCACTGAGTTGCAATAACTGCACGCAGTTTTGCATCTTGGCGCCACCAAAACATTCCATTCGGTGCCACCGATAGCACATGGGTATATATACTCAGCGGACCCGTACGGTTGAAAAATCCTTCAAACCTCACAAGCCCGCGCCCCATTGCTGCTGCCCCTTGGTCTATGGATCATCACCGTCTTTGCATGTGCATCTCCTCTGCAGGTCTCTGTCGCCGTCAACGGGAATCAACATGCCGTTGCCGCCATAGAGGATCATCACCGAGTTAGGGTACGATTCGATCTCCTCGTGCTATCCCCTTTTGATTCAATGCACAAGGATAATGCCATGTATCTTGCCACGTTTGAGATTCTTCTATCCACAGAAAAGTTCCTTTAGAATAGATTTGAAGAAAAATTTTAGGGTTAGGTTTCTGCCGAACTCATCTCGGACCGGCCGAAATGAAACTTTCGGTCCCACCGATTGGCTCTAGCCATTGCACTAAGTACAACTCGCTGCCACCGAAATGTACTAATCGGTGAGACCGACAGTAAAATCTCAGTGAAACCCTAACATCTCGGAGCCACCGAACCACAACTCGGTTTGACCGATATTGTGTCTTTAGGCTCTGTGTGTGCTTCGGTGTCACCGAGATGATCATATCGGTAGCTCCGAAATGCCTTCTACAGAAAACTAAAACTAAAGTTTGGATTCAAATTTTTGAAAAACCATCTGCATTTTGTGATACTCATCTACTCTATCGACACCCATCTATTCACAGGGGTGGATTTGCAAGATGTTAGATGCAAGTGACAGCCAGAACAGGTTAGAACAGGATGTGAATCTGAGTGAGGGCACACGCCTTAGTGGTAGTTATGATGAGGGCAGCAGGAGCACACCAAGTAATCTGCCTAAAGCTGCCACAAGGACAAGGAAGAAGAGAACCTCAGAGAGTGAGGATGAGGATTTTGTTGCAGATGAGAAAGTAACCTCTAAGAATAAAGCAGTTCTCAGAAAAGAGTATGGCTCTACAGCCACCACCAAACCAGGTCTCAAGAAGAAAGCCCCTACCAAAATAGTTCCTATGTCAAAAGTCAGAAAATCTACAGCTCCACAAGAAACTATGACATTTATTCTTGAGCAATCAGATGATGATGAAGCTGCTGTTGGTAAGAAAAAGAAGAGGGCTAGGAAGACCACTACCACGGTGCTTGGCAAGTCTTCCATGAGGGAAGATGAAGAAGAAGAGGAGGAAGAAGAACCAGTTGCACCTCCTACCAAGACTCAAAAATTGATGTCTGATGCTATGAAGTCTGCCAACCCCTCCAATTCTAAGCCCAAAGCTGCTGCACCTAAGAGATCAACTAGGAACATCCCAGCTGCTGAGAAGAACAAGGCCCCAATGCCAGAAGTTCAAGAGGATGATGAGCCACTAGTGCTTAGAAAGTTGAAGCCCAAGATCCCTGATCATGATGATGGACATCCAGTTGCTGAAAACATGAAGCTCAGGAAAGATAAAGGTTTGAGAGAATGGAGGAAAGTGGATCCATATTCAGTGAGGAGGAGAACAACTTGTGATTATCGTTTCCATACCCGTGAACAGCAAGATTTCTACGAGACAGTGCTACTTGACAAGAAGCCCATCATAAGCAACATGAAGTGGGTGGACTGGAAGTATATTGATGCAAATGAAGACTACTTACCCCATGTTCATGAGAGCTTCAGACTTGCTAGAGTTGATGCTTTTGTTGGACAAAAGCTCAAAAAATGGAATGATGAGATGGTGATGCAATTCTACTCCACAGCACACTTTTATCTGGATGGCGGAATTGTGTGGATGACTGAGGGCACTAGATGCCGGTCATCTATCTCTGAGTGGGCTGCTCTCATTAATGCCCCAAAGGAAGATTAAAATGATGTAGATGTCTATGGGAAGCCCGGGATGGATCACAACACTATGGCACATATGTACAAGACCATTCCTGACAAGGATTTGGAAACTCATAAGCTTGGATCAATATATCATTTGCTAGCTGGTTTGGCCACCATAAACTACATTTTGAGGCACACTCTGTTGCCCAAATCTGGAGATGAGAGGATGATTCGTGGCCACTCCATCAACCTGCTTCACCTGTTTGACACCACACCATAGAAATTCAAAGTCATGAGCTTAACTATTGAGACAGTCAAGAGGACAACTGCTGACCAGAAGAGGTCATGTGGATATGCACCACACATTCAGATACTTATCAACTCCAAGGTTGGTACAGATACATATCTACTTGACAGTGAACACCTTCCTCTTCATCCAGAGTTTGAAGATAATGAAGTGGTGATGGATGCTTCCCATCCTACTTCAGTTGAGGCTCAAGAGAAGGCTGAGGCAGCAGCAGCAGCAAGAGCAGAAAAGGCAGCCAATGCACCAAATGCCCCAGTAGCCAATCTCAAGACTAAGCAAGACTAGATGACATATCTGCTGGAAGCAACACTAAGGATTGAGCGAAGTCTGGCCAACTTAGCCAAGAACCAGGAGAGCTTAGAGCGGATAGTGGAGGACAAGATGTACAATCTAGATGTCAAGGTCACTGAGATACAGTCTATTGTGGAGAAGCTAAGAGATGATGCTGAAGATGGCAATGAGGACACTACTACTGAGAGGTTTTAGACAGTGCAAGGGCAGCCAGATCCTCAGCCGTGCCAGTAGCAGACACCAGGACTACTCACTCTGCACCTGCCGCCACTGCTACAGTGCCACCCCAGTATCAACACCACCAGCTCAACAGACATCAGCCGAGGCATTTCCAGAAGGAGTTCTCTCAACACCATCTACGCACAACGGAGAAACAAGCCAGAAGACCCCTTCAGGAGCTCCCAGAGATCGTGCCTAGAGTGTCGTATAGCACTATACCTTTTCAAGCTTTTTGGTAACTTGTTGCCAAAGGGGGAGAAAATGTATAGATCATAGGCTTCGAGAGAGTGTGTGTCTCGTTCTTTTGCTCGTCGGTTTTTATTGCCCGTTGTTACTTTGTCTGTTTGATTCGTGCTACTTATTGTTTTATGCTCGTGAGATACTTTGTGTGGTTGTGTGATTGATCATTCTATGCTTAATGTGTGACTCATGTCTATATCTCTATGATTATTGATGTATGATCATTCACTTATGTATTTGGTGATGCGTGCATGTTATTTCACTCTTATCATTTTGTGCGCTCCACCAAGATATATGTGACATGGAAGAGTGACCCATGATCCTAATCGATTGTGCATTTGCATTCAAACGCAAATTTTAAATAATGCACAAATTTAGGGGGAGCTCTTGCTTATCACATACTTCTCAAAGCGACGATGTATTTCATTCGTTTTATCATTTTTCGAAGCTTTGATCTATATGTTGTCATCAATTACCAAAAAGGGGCAGATTGAAAGTGCAACTAATCCCCGAGTGGTTTTGGTAATTCGTAACAACATATAGCTCATTGAACTAATATCTTCTCAAGATAAATATTTCAGGATCTTCAATGATTGGCATGGCATGGACTAGAGATGTGGACCCCTCAAAATGCAAGGACAAAGATTGGCAAAAGCTTAAGACTCTTCATCTTTATTTTAGTCATCCAAGATCACATTGAGTCCATAGGAAAGCCAATACTATTAAAAGGGGATGAGGTGTTGCTTAATGACTTACTTGCTCAAGTGCTTAGTGATATTGCTCCAAAACCCTCAGCCACTTTCTCCATCCAAATATGTCCAAACCAAAATCTTCAACTCGGGCCCACCGATTCTTTCTATCCGGAGCCACCGAGTTCATATGACATAGCCACTGCCAGAAACCCTAATAGTTCGGTCTCACCTATATAGATCTCGGTCTCATCGGGATGGCCTTGCCAGCGCTCTGTGATCTATTGCATTCGCTTTGGTCTCATCGAGTTTATGTAATCGGTCTCACCGAGTTGGCTTGACAGATTCTTTGTTGCTTATTGCTTCACTTCGGTCCCATCGAGTTGATGCAATTGGCGCCACCGAGATGACGTTTGCCCTAAGCCCTAGCACATTGGCCCCACCGAGTTGTTCCAGTCGGTCCCACCGAGATTCCTAACATTCACATTTTTGAACTGATCGGTGCCACCGAGTTTAACCACTCGGTCCCACCGAGATGAGTCAAATGTGTGTAACGGTTGGATTTTGTGTGGAGGCTATATATACCCCTCCACCCCCGTATCCATTTATGAGAGAGCCATTAGGACGTGCCTACACTTCCACCATTCATTTTCTGAGAGAGAACCACCTACTCATGTGTTGAGATCAAGAGATTGCATTCCTACCATTTGAACCTTGATTTCTAGCCTTCCCCAAGTTGCTTTCCACTCAAATCACTCTTCCACCATAGCCAAATCTGAGAGAGAGAGAGAGAGTTCAATGTTGGGGAGACTATGATTTGAAGCACAAGAGCAAGGAGTTCATCATCAACCCACCATCTATTACCTTTTGGAGAGTGGTGTGTCCTAGATTGGTTAGGTGTTGCTTGGGAGCCTCCGTCATGATGTGGAGTTGAACCAAGAAGTTTTTAAGGGCAAGGAGATCGCCTACTTCGTGAAGATCTACCCGAGTGAGGCAAGTCCTTCGTGGGCGATGGCCATGGTGGGATAGACAAGGTTGCTTCTTCATGGACCCTTCGTGGGTGGAGCCCTCCGCGGACTCGCGCATCAGTTACCCTTCGTGGGTTGAAGTCTCCATCAACGTGGACGTACAATAGCACCACCTATCGGAACCACGCCAAAAATCTCCGTGTCTCCATTGCGTTTGCCTTCTTCAAACCCTTCCCTTTACCTTCATATGCAATGTTTTACTTTCCGTTGCTATACTCTTAGAATTGCATGTGTAGGTTGATTGCTTTACTTGTGCTAATTGCTAAAATCTGCCCACAACTAAAATTGGGAAAATGATAGATTTTTATTTGGTCAAGTAGTCTAATCACCCCCCCCTCTAGACATACTTTCGATCCTACAGGTTCACAAACTTACCCGACACGCTCGATCAACTCCGGCCGGACACACCATCATGTCATGACCGGCCTCGGCCGATCAACATGTTGTAGTCCTACCTAGGCTCAACAAAGAGGCCAGCATGCCGGTCTACATCCTAAGCGCGCAGGGGTCTTGGGCTCATCGCCCTTTGCACTCCTGCATGTAGCATGGATGGACGGGATCAGTCCTGGCAACCTCCTTATACAAGGCAGGTGCTTACGAGGGCCACCCGGGTGTGTGCCTCTCCATCGCTGACGTCCGAAGAGCTTTCGGTTGATACATACGACGCAGAGTGCCCATACTTATTCCCGCGTGGTGGTCAGTGCGAAAAAGGCCAGAGGACTACTCGGATCACATATCCAAACGTTAGTGTCATGGGAGCGCGCAGTAATGATCAATGATCCACGATATGTGGTCCCGTCGCCCTGTCTCATGGACTTACGGCAAGGGCTAAGAATGTCCGGCCGTGCCGCGTAGAAAACTCGCGGATACCCTCCAGGTTAACCTGACTACACATCAACTCACGGGTACACTCACGGTCAACCCGACTTTACATTTCTCTCGCGGGTACCCCTCGGGGCCGACCCGACTTCATCATGGTTCTGTGGTAAAGTCAAAGTAACTGTGTGTCTAAACAACAAGGGGAAAACCCGAGGAATCACCCTTGATGGATTCCACTTGATGTAATCGTCAAGGTGAACTTAGAGGAATCACCCTCGATGGTCCACACTTGAGGGGTTGCACGACAGAGTTATTATCGGGAGTGGTGAAGGAGGAATCACCCTCGAAGACCACGACCAATTAGCTACACTATAGAGTTAACATCAGAAGTGCTATACGAGGTATTACCCTCGGCACTCGATAGTAACCTTGAAGTGTCGTGCAACTAAGGGGGTGTGATGTGATGTGTCGGGCTCTGGACGTCAATCATGTTGATCGAGTCATCGAACATAAAGCGGGGGCAACTGGGACAAGGTGAGGGGTCACTGGTGGATCACTAACCAACCTATACTAAGCAGTTTAGGATAACCAGGTAAGGTACAAAAGCAGGTTACAAAAGCAGGCTATGCATCATAATAGGAGCAATCAAATATAGTAGCAAAATCTAATGCAATCATGAGAGATAATGGAATGGGCGATATCAGAATGATCAAAGGTGGATTGCTTGTGTCAGAGGAAAATCTGGCAGACCTCGGGGTAGGGGGTCCCGAGCTGTGGATCTTGGATCAATGGTAACAGGAAGAAGGGAGGCGATGTTTACCCAGGTTCAGGCCCTCTTGATGGAGGTAAAAGCCTATGTCCTGCTCTTGTTAATATTGATGATGATGTATCGAGTACAGAGTTGATCTACCTCGAGATCGCAAGTTGTGGTCTAAACCCTAGAGGTATGATGATGAATGTCATAATGATCTATCGACTAGCTTGGCCTCGGCTTATATAATGTACCGGAGGCCTAGCATAACAAGAATCCTAGTCGGCTACGTCGGTGGAGAGGAGTCCTTGTCTTGATCACCAAGTCTTGTGGAATGTTCCTCGTATATGTCATGGGCTGCTCGAAGTGGCCCATTAGTGAACCGCCATGGGGGTCCTCGGCCTGACCCACTGGTCGGGAGATGACGTGGTGAGTACCCCCTAGTCCAGGACACCGTCAGTAGACCCCTGAACCGGTCTTCAAGTTGGGGACGCTCCTCGGTTCTTCCGAGCTATTCTTCGTCTTCGGCCGTCGGTCTTGAAAGCTGGTTCAACAAATCTTCCTATCTTCGATCTTGAGGATCGCCGAGCTATATCCGAAGAGTCCACTGATACGTCTCTATCTTATCTATAATTTTTTATTGTTCCATGCCAATATTATACAACTTTCACATACTTTTGGCAACAATTTATATGATTTTTTGGGACTAACATATTGATCCAGTGCGCAGTGCCAGTTCCTGTTTGTTGCATGTTTTTTGTTTCATAGAATATCCATATCAAACGAAGTCCAAACGCGATAAAACTTTACGGAGTTTTTTTGGAATATATGTGAATTTATGGAAGAAGAATCAATCCAAGATGTCGCTCGAGGGGCCCACTAAACACCAGGGCACGCCAGGGGGGTCTGGCGCGCCGTGGTAGTTAGTGAGAGCCTCGTAGGTCAGTTGGACCCCTTCTTTCCCTGCAAGAAAGATAATTATGGAAAAAATCATGTTAAAATTTCAGCCCAATCGTAGTTACGGATCTCCGGGAATTTAAGAAACGGTGAAGGGCCAGAAGACAGGAACGCGAAACAGAAGAGAACAGAGAGACAGATCCAATCTCGGAGGGGCTCTCGCCCCTCCGCCACCATGGAGACCATGGACTAGAGGGGAAACCCTCCTCCCATCCAGGGGGAGGCCAAGGAAGAATAAGAAGGAGGGGGCTCTCTCCCCCTCTCTCCCGGTGGTGCCGAGTGCCGCCAGGGCAAGGATCGTGACGGCGATCTACATCAACAACCTTGCTACCGTCAACACCAACTTTCTCCCACTCTATGTAGCGGTGTAACCTCTCTATTCCTACTGCAATTCTCTACTTAAACATGGTGCTCAACACTACTTATTATTATCCAATGATATGTGGTTATCCTATGATGTTTGAGTAGATCTATTTTGTCCTATGGGTTGATTGATGATCGTGGTTTGTTTGAGTTGTATATTTTATTTTGGTGTTGTCCTATGGTGCCCTCCGTGTCGCGCAAATGTGAGGGATCCACGCTGTAGGGTGTTTCAATACGTTCATGATTCTCTTATGGTGGGTGGCTAGAGTGACAGAAGCTTACGCCCGAGTAAGGGGGTTGTTGTGTATGGGAGTAAAGAGGACTTGATACTTAATGCTATGGTTGGGTTTTACCTTAATGATCTTTGGTAGTTGCGGATGCTTGCTAGAGTTCCAATCATAAGTGTGATGACCCACAAGTATAGGGGATCAATCATAGTACTTTTGATAAGTAAGAGTGTCGAACCCAACAAGGAGCAGAAGGAAATGACAAGTGGTTTTCAGCAAGGTATTTTCTGCAAGCACTGAAATAGTTTGTAACAGGTAGTTCAATAGCAAGATAATTTGTAACGAGGAAGTAACGGTAATGGTAAATAAAGTGCAGCAAGGTAGCCCAATCCTTTTGTGGCAAAGGACAGGCCAAAATGGTCTCTTATGATAAGCAAAGCGTTCTTGAGGGTACACGGGAATTTCATCATATCACTTTCATCATGTTGGTTTGATTTGTGTTCGCTACATTGATAATTTGATATGTAGGTGGACCGGTGCTTAGGTGTTGTTCTTACTTGAACAAACCTCCTACTTATGATTAACCCCCTCGCAAGCATCCGCAACTACGAGAAAAGTATTAAGATAAAATCTAACCATAGCATTAAACTTTTGGATCCAAATCAGTCCCTTACCAAGTAGCGCATAAACTAGGGTTTAAGCTTCTGTCACTCTCACAACCCATCATCTATAACTACTCCACAATGCATTCCCTTAGGCCCAAATATGGTGAAGTGCCATGTAGTCGACGTTCACATGACACCACTAAGGGAATCACAACACACATATCATAAAAATATCAAACACATATCAAGTTCACATGATTACTTGCAACATGACTTCTCCCGTGACCTCAAGAACAAAAGTGACTGCTCACAAATAATAATCATGCTCAAGACCAGAGGGGTATTAAATAGCATAATGGATCTGAACATATAATCTTCCACCAAATAAACCATATAGTAATCAACTACAAGATGTAATCAACACTACTAGTCACCCACAAGTACCAATCTAAGGTTCCGGTACAAAGATTGAACACAAGAGATGAACTAGGGTTTGAGAGGAGATGGTGCTGTTGAAGATGTTGATGGAGATGGCCCTCCCAAAGATGGGAGAGTTGTGGGTGATGACAATTGATACGTCCATTTTGCATCATGTTTTCCTACTGTTATTTATGATGTTTTTATGCATAATAATGCTTTGTGGAGTAATTCTAATGTCTTTTCTCTCATAATATGCAAGGTTCACACAAAGAGGGAGAATTCCTGCAGCTAGAAATCTGGACCTGAAAATGCTACGTCAGGCTACCTATTCTGCACAACTCCAAATGAGCTGAAACTTCACGAGGAATTTTTATGGAATATATAAGAATTATTGGAGCCAATAAGTACCAGAGGGGGCTCACCAGGTGGGCACAACCCACTTGGGCACGCCAGGGAGCCCAGGCGCGCCCTGGTG
Organism: Thinopyrum elongatum; assembly: GCA_011799875.1. NCBI lineage: Eukaryota > Viridiplantae > Streptophyta > Magnoliopsida > Poales > Poaceae > Thinopyrum > Thinopyrum elongatum. Next base: position 79,269,817 of record CM022301.1, read on the forward strand.
GGTTGTGCCCTCCTCGGCCCACCTTCGGTGCCCCTCTTCTGGTATATAAGTCATTTTGACCTAGAAAAAATAAGGACAGGACTTTTGGGACGAAGCGCCGCCGTCTCGAGGCGGAACTTGGGCAGGAGCACTTTTGCCCTCCGGCAGAGCGATTCCGCCGGGGGAACTTCCCTCCCGGAGGGGGAAATCATCGTCATCATCATCACCAACAACTCTCCCATCTTGGGGAGGGCGATCCCCATCAACATCTTCAACAGCACCATCTCCTCTCAAACCCTAGTTCATCTCTTGTGCTCAATCTTTGTACCGGAACTATAGATTGGTACTTGTGGGTGACTAGTAGTGTTGATTGCATCTTGTAGTTGATTACTATATGGTTTATTTGGTGGAAGATTATATGTTCAGATCCATTATGCTATTTAATACTCCTTTGATCTTGAGCATGATTATCATTAGTGAGTAGTTACTTTTGTTCTTGAGGTCACGGGAGAAATCTTGTTGCAAGTAATCATGTGAACTTGATATGTGTTCGATATTTTGATGATATGTATGTTGTGATTCCCTTACTGGTGTCATCTGAACGTCGACTACTTGGCACTTCACCATATTTTGGGCCTAAGGGAATGCATTGTGGAGTAGTTATTACATGATGGGTTGCTAGAGTGACAGAAGCTTAAACCCTAGTTTATGCGCTATTTCATAAGGGACTGATTTGGATCCAAAAGTGTAATGCTATGGTTAGATTTATTCTTAATACTTTTCTCGTAGTTGCGGATGCTTGCGAGGGGGTTAATCATAAGTAGGAGGTTTGTTCAAGTAAGAACAGCACCTAAGCACCGGTCCACCCACATATCAAATTATCAAAGTAGCGAACACAAATCAAACCAACATGATGAAAGTGACTAGATGAAATTCCCGTGTACCCTCAAGAACGCTTTGCTTATCATAAGAGACCGTTTTGGCCTGTCCTTTGCCTCAAAAGGATTTGGCTACCTTGCTGCACTTTTTTTACCGTTACTATTACTTGCTCGTTACAAATTATCTTGCTACCAAACTACTCGTTACTTACAATTTCAGTGCTTGCAGACATTACCTTGCTGAAAGCCGCTTGTCATTTCCTTCTGCTCCTCATTGGGTTCGACACTCTTACTTATCAAAAAGACTATGATTGATCCCCTATACTTGTGTGTCATCAAGGCTCTTTTCTGGTGCCGTTGCCGGGGAGTGAAGCGCTTTTGGTAAGTGGAAATCGGTAAGGAAAAATTATTACTACGTGCTGAAATTTATTGTCACTTGTCACTATAGAGAGCAATCCTTTGAGGGGTTTGTTCGGGGTATCTTCACCTCGAACTGAAAATTTTGGTTATGAAATTCCTTCGGGTATGATAGAACAACTGCTAGCTAATCCTTATGCAGGAGATGGAACTGAACATCCTGATATGCACTTGATATATGTGGATGAAATTTGTGGATTATTTAAGCTTGCAGTTTTACCCGGAGATGAAGCTAAGAAGAAGGTTTTCCCTTTATCTTTGAAGGGAAAAGCATTGGCATGGTATAGGCTATGCGATGATATTGGATCTTGGAATTGGAATTTCACCAAAAAAATTATCCTATGCATCTAGTTCATCATGATCGGAATTATATATATAATTTTTGGCCTCGTGAAGGAGAAAGTATCGCTCTATCTTGGGGGAGGCTTAAGTCAATGTTATATTCATGCCCCAATCATGAGCTCTCAAGAGAAATTATTATTCAGAATTTTTATGCTCGGCTTTCTCATGATGATCGATCCATGCTTGATACTTCTTGTACTGGTTCCTTTATGAACAAGACTATTGACTTCCGGTGGGATCTTTTAGAAATAATTAAACGCAACTCTGAAGATTGGGAACTCGACGAAGATAAAGAGTTAGGTATTAAGCTCAAGTATGATTGTGTTAAATCTTTTATGAATACCGATGCTTTTCAAAAGTTTAGCACTAAATATGGGCTTGACTCTGAGATAGTAGCCTCCTTTTGTGAATCATTTGCTACTCATGTTGACCTCCCTAAGGAGAAGTGGTTTAAATATCACCCACCTAACAAAGAAGAAATTAAAGAACCAGTAATAGCTAAAGATGAAACTATTATTTACAATGTTGATCCAGTTGTGCCTACTACTTATATTGAAAAACCACCTTCCCTGTTAGGATAAAGGAACATGCTAAAGTCTCAACTGTGATCAACAAGAGTTATATTAGAACTTCCAAACCTGCTGAACAAATCAAAGTAGAACCTAGTGTTGCTATGGTTAAATATCTTTTGGTTGAAAATATAGATGGGCATGTTATTTACTTCTGTGATGAAGCTGCTAGAATTGCCAAACCCGATGAAAAAGATAAACATAGACCCGTTGTTGGCATGCCTGTTGTCTTAGTTAAAATAGGAGATCACTGTTTTCACGGTTTATGCGACATAGGTGCTAGCGTGAGTGCCATTCCTTTTACCTTATATCAAGAAATTATGAATGATATAGCACCCGCTGAAATAGAAGACATAGATGTTACTATTAAACTTGCTAATAGGGACACCATCACACCACTTGGGATTGTTAGAGATGTTGAAGTCTTGTGTGGGAAAATAAAATACCCTACTGATTTTCTTGTTCTTGGTTCCCCACAAGATGACTTTTGTCCCATTATCTTTGGTAGACATTTCTTGAAAACCGTCAATGCTAAAATAGATTGCGAAAAACAAATCGTCGGTGTCAGTTTTGGTGATGAGTCTCATGATTTTAATTTTTCTAAGTTTAGTAGGAAGCATCATAAGGAAGAATTGCCTAGTAAGGATGAAATAATTGGTCTTGCTTCTATTGCTGTGCGTCCTACCGATCCACTAGAACTATATTTGCTAGACCATGAAAATGATATGCATCTGCATGAAAGAAATGAAATAGATAAGATTTTCTTTGAACAACGTCCTCTGCTTAAACACAATTTGCCTATTGGAACTCTGGGAGGTCCTCCTCCACCAAAAGGTGATCCTGTGTTTGAATTAAAACAATTGCCAGACACTTTGAAATATGCTTATCTTGATGAGAAAAAGATTTATCCTGTTATTATTAGTGCTAACCTTTCAGAACATGAAGAAGAAAGATTACTGAAGGTTCTGAAGAAGCACTGAGCTGCCATTGGATATACTCTTGATGATTTAAAGGGCATTAGTCCCACTCTTTGTCAGCATAAAATTAATATGGAGCCTGATGCTAAACCCGTTGTTGATCACCAATGATGTTTAAATCCTAAAATAAAAGAAGTGGTAAGAACAGAAATAGTAAAGCTTCTGGAAGCAGGTATAATCTATCCCGTAGCTGATAGTAGATGGGTAAGTCCCGTTCATTGTGTTCCTAAAAAGGGAGGTATTACCGTTGTTCCTAATGATAAGAATGAACTTATTCCGCAAAGAATTGTCACTGGCTACAGAATGGTAATTGATTTTCGAAAACTAAATAAAGCTACTAGAAAAGATCATTACCCTCTGCCGTTTATTGATCAAATGTTAGAAAGACTATCAAAGCACACACATTTTTGCTTTCTTGATGGATATTCCGGTTTTTCTCAAATACCTGTCTCACAACCTGATCAAGAGAAAACCACCTTTACTTGCCTTTTGGAACTTATGCTTATAGACATATGCCTTTTGGTTTATGCAATGCACCTGCTACCTTTCAAAGATGTATGACTGCTATATTCTCTGACTTTTGTGAAAAGATTGTTGAGGTTTTCATGGATGATTTTTCAGTTTACGGAACTTCTTTTGATGATTGCTTGAGCAACCTTGATCAAGTTTTGCAGAGATGTGAGCAAACTAATCTTGCCTTGAATTGGGAGAAGTGCCACTTTATGGTTAATGAAGGTATTGTCTTGGGACATAAAATTTCTGAACAAGGTATTGAGGTGGATAAAGCTAAAGTTGATGCAATTGAGAAAATGCCATGCCCTAAAGATATCAAAGGTATTCGTAGTTTCCTCGGTCATGCTGGTTTCTATAGAAGGTTTATTAAAGACTTCTCTAAAATTTCTAGGCCTCTTACAAATCTTTTACAAAAGGATGTTCCATTTGTTTTTGATGATGATTGTGTAGAAGCCTTTGAAACACTTAAGAAAGCCTTGATTTATGCACCTATTGTTCAACCACCTGATTGGAACTTGCCTTTTGAAATTATGTGTGATGCTAGTGATTATGCTGTTGGTGCTATTCTAGGACAAAGAGTCGATAAGAAATTAAATGTTATTCATTATGCTAGTAAAACTCTGGACAGTGCTCAATGAAATTATGCTACTACTGAAAAAGAATTTTTAGCAGTTGTGTTTGCTTGTGATAAATTTAGATCTTACATTGTTGATTCTAAAGTGACTGTTCACACCGATCATGTTGCTATAAAATATCTTATGGAAAAGAAGGATGCTAAACCTAGACTCATTAGGTGGGTTCTTTTGCTACAAGAATTTGATTTACATATCACTGATAGAAAGGGAGCTGAGAACCCCGTGGCTGATAACTTGTCTAGGTTAGAAAATATTCTTGATGACCCACAACCTATTAATGATAGTTTTCCTGATGAATAATTAGTTGCAATAAATGTTTCTCATAACACTCCTTGGTATGCTGACTATGCCAATTATATTGTTGCTAAATATATACCACCTAGTTTCACATATCAACAAAAGAAAAAATTCTTCTATGATTTAAGACATTACTTTTGGGATGACCCACATCTTTATAAAGAAGGAGTAGATGGTATTATTAGATATTGTGTACCTGAGCATGAACAGGGACAAATCCTACGGAAATGTCACTCCGAAGCTTATGGAGGACATCATGCGGGAGATAGAACTTCTCACAAGGTATTGCAATCTGGTTTTTATTGGCCTACTCTCTTCAAGGATGCCCGTAAGTTTGTTGTATCTTGTGATGAATGTCAAAGAATTGGTAATATTGGTAAGCACCAGGAAATGCCTATGAATTATTCTCTTGCTGTTGAACCATTTGATGTTTGGGGATTTGATTACATGGGACCTTTTCCTTCCTCTAATGGGTATACACATATTTTGGTTGCTGTTGATTATGTTACTAAGTGGGTAGAAGCTATTCCAACTAGTAGTGTTGATCACAACACCTCTATTAAAATGCTTAAGGAAGTCATTTTCCCAAGGTTTGGAGTCCCTAGATATTTAATGACTGATGGTGGTTCACATTTTATTCATGGTGCTTTCCATAAAATGCTTGCTAAATATGACGTTAACCATAAAATTGCATCACCTTATCATCCTCAGTCTAGTGGTCAAGTTGAACTTAGCAATAGAGAAATAAAATTAATATTACAAAAAACTGTCAATAGGTCCCGAAAGAATTGGTCTAAGAAGGTAGATGATGCACTTTGGGCTTATAGAACAGCATATAAAAATCCTATGGGTATGTCTCCGTATAAAATAGTTTATGGAAAAGGTTGTCATTTGCCTCTTGAGTTAGAACATAAAGCATATTGGGCAATTAAAGAACTCAACTATGATTTCAAACTTGCCGGTGAAATGAGGTTATTTGATATTAGCTCACTAGATGAATGGAGAACCCAAGCTAGCCTATGAAAATGCCAAGTTATTTAAAGAAAAAATTAAAAGATGGCATGATAAAAGAATCCAAAAGCGTGAGTTCAAAGTTGGAGAATATGTTCTTTTGTACAACTCTTGTTTCAGATTCTTTGCAGGAAAACTCCTCTCCAAATGGGAAGGACCTTATGTTATCGAGGAGGTTTATCGATCCGGAGCTATCAAGATAAATAATGCCGAAGGTACTAACCCGAAGGTTGTTAATGGGCAACGAATAAAACATTATATCTCAGGTACGCCCATTAATGTTGAAAGCAATATTATCCAAACTATGACACCGGAAGAACACATAAAGGAAACCTTCCGGAACACTCCAGAATAACCGAAAAGGAGGAGGTACGTGATACGGTAAGTAAACGGACTCCGAAAAATCCGCAAAAATATTTTTTGTCAGTTTTGGAATATTTAAAAAATTAGGAAAATAAGAAACTACCAGGAAGGTGACCCTGGTGGGCACAAGACACCAGGGCGTGCCTGGCTTGCCAGGCGCACCCAGGTGGGTTGTGCCCACCTCGGGTACCTTCCGGACTCCGTTTTTCTTCCGTTTGCTTTTTTCCCAAGAAAAAAAATCTTTATATACCCCCCATACCTATTGACCACCGTATCACAGAGAAATCCTCTGTTTTCTTTTCTCGCTGTTTTCCTGACAGATCTGAAAATATGTCATCCCAATACTCGGAGGGTGAGAGCTATGTTGCTGATTATATCGCAAACCCCAAGGTTTATGGGGATGTGGAACACTATAGCTAGACTTCGGAGGAAGAAGAAGACTATGACCCTAAAAGGGAGGAGGAGACAAGCTCAGACGAAGCTGAAGTTCCATTGCCTCAACCTGGGGACATGCACGTGGAATTCAAGAAACCAAGTCTCCCCAACAAAGCAAAGAAACCTAAGGTCCAGTTTATCCCTTTTCGTCTCTTGCAGGAAAACAAGCAAGAATTATGCAAAAGGATAGTAGAGCTCGAGCAAGAGATCGGTGATTTAAAGGAGGAAAATTCTATCCTCAAGCGTAAGCTAAGGAAGAAAGACAAACCCTCTACTTCATCACCACCACCTCCTTCTTCAACACCAAAGGAAAATTGAGTATCGGGTATGGGCACTCCCCTTGGCTTGTGCCAAGCTTACGGCAGGTGCCCTAGTATCGTATCACCTCCACTATTTTTTGCCTTTACTTATCTTAGTTCGATCCATAGTTATCTTTTGCTTTAGATGAATAAAAGTTTAGTTCGATCCTTTCTTTTTGAGTGTTTTCTTAGTGATCTATCTTTGTAATCGTGTGCAAGATATATATAATAAAGTTTAGTTTGAGTTTTGTTTTCTTTACTTTCATGTTCAATAAAAATAAACTAAATAAATGAAAAAGATCATATGCTAATTTTATGGTAAGTAATGACATCACATAAGGAAGAGTATAAGTAGAAAATTTTATTGGAGATTGACAAACATAGCATTGGTCAATGATGCAATTCATGAAAGAACTAATAAGGGAAGAGAAGATTCACATGCAAATACACTATCCTGGACATCTTTTGTGATTGTGAGCCCCCATCAAAATATTACGCCAAAATTATTGACGTTGGACAAGGAAGACAACGTAATGATTTATGTGTGTTCATATTCACATAGAAGTTATATTGTCATAGATCCTTTAACATGTGGTGCTTGCCCCCATATTTGCTAGCCAAAAATTCCGCACTAAGTAGTGATACTACTTGTGCATCCAAGAAACCTTTAAACCCACATCTTATTTTGAGAGTCCACCATACCTACCTATGGATTGAGTAAGATCCTTCAAGTAAGTTGTCATCGGTGCAAAAAGGGGCAATAAAAATTGCTTCTAAAAGTGTTGGATCATTTAGTGTAAGAGAAAATTGAGCGTTGTACGAACTTGTGATGGCAAAGAATAAAAGCGACAGATAGCATAATAAAGGTTGCTATCATAAGAGGCAATACAACGTGACGTTCTTTTGCACTAAGAGATTGAGCATACAAACAAATAAGAGCATGGCAACCTCTGCTTCCCTCTGCGAAGGGCCTATCTTTTACTTTTATGTATTTACTTTTATGCAAGAGTCAAAGTTCTTCTCTCTATTCCTTTTTATTTTCTCTTTTGGCAAGCATCATGTGGTGAGGAAAGATCTAGGCACATATATCCAGTTGGATATGAGTAGCATGAGTTATTATTGTTGACATCACCCTCGAGGTGAGTATGTTGGGAGGCGAAACTTTAAGCCCCTATCTTTCTATGTGTCCGGTTGAAACGTTTTTCTCATGTGTATGCGGTGAGTGTTAGCAATCATAGAAGACTATATGATGGTTGAGTATGTGGACTTTCCAAAAAGGCTCCGATACGTGACCCTTCCGGAAAAGATGATGAATTGTAGTTGCAAAGTTGACTGAGAACATAGTTTGTTGGTTTTCAATAGAGTTTATGCTTTATACTTTGATGTTGTGATGAATTGTTACTTGTTCATGAGAAGTTATATGATAAAAGTTCTATGATATAGTTTTATATTAAAGTTTGTTGAAGTTATAATAATATACATGATGCTTCTATGTCCGTATTTTGTTTTTATCGACACCTCTCTCTCTAAGCATGTGGACATGTTTTTCGATTTCGGTTTTCGCTTGAGGACAAGCGAGGTCTAAGCTTGGGGGAGTTGATACGTCCATTTTGCATCATGTTTTCCTACTGTTATTTATGATGTTTTTATGCATAATAATGCTTTTTGGAGTAATTCTAATGCCTTTTCTCTCATAATATGCAAGGTTCACACAAAGAGGGAGAATTCCGGCAGCTGGAAATCTGGACTTGAAAAGGCTACGTCAGGCTACCTATTCTGCACAACTCCAAATGAGCTGAAACTTCACAAGGAATTTTATGGAATATATAAGAATTATTGGAGCCAATAAGTACCAGAGGGGGCCCACCAGGTGGGCACAACCCACTTGGGCGCGCCAGGGAGCCCAGGCGCGCCCTGGTGGGTTGTGCCCTCCTCCGCCCACCTCTGGTGCCCCTCTTCTGGTATATAAGTCATTTTGACCTAGAAAAAATAAGGAGAGGACTTTCAGGACGAAGCACCGCCGTCTCGAGGCGGAACTTGGGCAGGAGCACTTTTGCCCTCCGACGGAGCGATTCCGCCGGGGGAACTTCCCTCCCGGAGGGGGAAATCATCGTCATCATCATCACCAACAACTCTCCCATCTTGGGGAGGGCAATCTCCATCAACATCTTCAACAGCACCATCTCCTCTCAAACCCTAGTTCATCTCTTGTGTTCAATCTTTGTACCGGAACTATAGATTGGTACTTGTGGGTGACTAGTAGTGTTGATTACATCTTGTAGTTGATTACTATATGGTTTATTTGGTGGAAGATTATATGTTCAGATCCAATATGCTATTTAATACTCCTCTGATCTTGAGCATGATTATCATTAGTGAGTAGTTACTTTTGTTCTTGAGGTCACGGGAGAAATCTTGTTGCAAGTAATCATGTGAACTTGATATGTGTTCTATATTTTGATGATATGTATGTTGTGATTCCCTTAGTGGTGTCATGTGAACGTCGACTACATGGCACTTCACCATATTTTGGGCCTAAGGGAATGCATTGTGGAGTAGTTATTACATGATGGGTTGCTAGAGTGACAGAAGCTTAAACCCTAGTTTATGCGCTATTCCATAAGGGACTGATTTGGATCCAAAAGTTTAATGCTATGGTTAGATTTATTCTTAATACTTTTCTCGTAGTTGAGGATGCTTGCGAGGGGTTTAATCATAAGTAGGAGATTTGTTCAAGTAAGAACAACACCTAAGCACCAGTCCACCCACATATCAAATTATCAAAGTAGCGAACACAAATCAAACCAACATGATGAAAGTGACTAGATGAAATTCCCGTGTACCCTCAAGAACGCTTTGCTTATCATAAGAGACCGTTTTGTCCTGTCCTTTGCCTCAAAAGGATTGGGCTACCTTGCTGCACTTTTGTTACCATTACCGTTACTTGCTCGTTACAAATTATCTTGCTACCAAACTACTCGTTACTTACAATTTCAGTGCTTGCAGACATTACCTTGCTGAAAACCGCTTGTCATTTCCTTCGGCTCCTCGTTGGGTTTGACACTCTTACTTATCGAAAGGACTACGATTGATCCCCTATACTTGTGGGTCATCAACGATGACGATGATTTCCCCCTCCGGGAGGGAAGTTCCCCCGGCGGAATCGCTCCGCCAGAGGGCAAAAGTGCACCTGCCCAAGTTCCGCCTCGAGATGGCGGCGCTTCGTCCCGAAAGTCCTCTCCTTATTTTTTCTAGGTCAAAATGACTTATATACCAGAAGAGGGGCACAGGAGGTGGGCCGAGGAGGGCACAACCCACCAGAGCGCGCCTGGGCTCCCTGGCATGCCCAGGTGGGTTGTGCCCACCTGGAGGGCCCCCTCTGGTAGTTATTTGCTCCAATAATTCTTTAATAATCCACAAAAATCTCCGTGAAGTTTCAGCTTATTTTTAGTTGGGCAGAATAGGTAGCTCTGACGTGCTTTTTCAGGTCCAGAATTCCAGCTGCCGGTATTCTCCCTCTTTGTGTAAACCTTGCATATTATGAGAGAAAAGGCATTAGAATTACTCCCAAAAGCATTATTATGCATAAAAACATTATAAATAACAGTAGGAAAACATGATGCAAAATGGACGTATCAAAGTGCTCATGATCCAAGTATGGAAAGTATGTTAGCTCATGCCTCTCCCTCACATAAAATTGCAATAATGATTACCAGTCTAGTTATCGATCACCTAGGGACAAATAACTTTCTTGTGTGACAAAAACTTTTCTACTAAACAACTAACTTTTATTATCTCGCAAAGTACTCATAGTTTTATTCTTGCAAAGTAGTTCTAGCATCAGACCTACAAAATAGTTTCATACTTGTTCTAGGTAAAGCAAATGTTAAAGTGTGCGTAGAGTTGTATCGGTGGTCGATGGAACTTGAGGGAATATTTATTCTACCTTTAGCTCCTCGTTGGGTTCGACACCCTTATTTATCAAAAAAGTCTACAAACGATCCCCTATACTTGTGGGTTATCATTCACACGTCGGGCATCCAAGGAGCCCCTTTAAGTTCTCGGCCTCTATCAATGCCTTGTTATTTTTATGCCACACCTCGGGTTTGAAGTTTTTCCCGTGTAGCGGTGCCCTCTTGCATCTGAGCTCCAATGCCAGACTGCATCTGAGGTGTCCTCTTGCAGCCAAACTCCAACGCCGGACTGCATCCGAGGTGTTTTTTTTGTAGCCGAGCTCCAACGCCGGTCGGCATCCGAGGTGACATAGATTACCTCGGTCTTGAAAAAGTTGAAGGAGTTCAGCTGAGCTTAATGCCGGAAATGCCCTCTATGGAGCCAGCCACTTGCATCCGGGCTTTACGCCAGACTGCTTCCGAAGTTGTGCATCACCTCGGTCTTGGGCTGATTTTTAGCGGATATATTTTTTCTTGATTGGTGCAATTTATTCTTTGCCGATATGTATACCCAGTAGCCCTCAAGGTGTGTGTCGGCCTAAAATTCGAGATGCACCTGGTGTAAAACATGAAACCGCCGATCCCAGTAGCCCCTGAGACTCAGGTCGATTTGTGAAATCGGCCTGAGGATCAATTCCTAGCTCGGCAGCATACGTAAGAATGGAAACGCAGTGTGCATAGTCCTCGAGACTCAGATAGGGTGCGGCCAACCAACCTATGGATCGTAATCTCCTCAAAAACTGTTTTGCACTTTGTAAATTGTCTGCATTGAATCTTCAATGCAGTAGCCCCCGAGCACTGGTCGGGTGGCAACACCAGATTAGGGGATCAATGTAACCCATTAAAGGCTTGTAAGTGAGAAGCACGAAGCCCAGTAGCCCCTGAGCCTTAATGTGGGCACGGGTGGCCGAATTAAGGATCGACATCCACTTGACAAAATTTTGTTGCGTTTAACACAGACTTCTCGGTAACAGAATAAAGATCTCTTAAAGGAGCTAGAGCTAGTGAAAGCCGAGCTTGCCAAGGTCGGCTCCAAGGGGCTTAATAGATAGGAAATCAATGCCAATAGGGAATTATGGAGCGTTATGTCAGCTGCTCGGTTGTCTCAGCGAGATTGTGCCCTTGACTCTTTAAAAGATGGGCTGCAATAAATTGTCTTGTACTCACAATTTATGTGTAATGATTCTATGTATCCAAGTACTTTACATCATTAATGCTCGAATCCTCATTGTACAAAACTTTGTTGACCGACCATCGGCTTCAACCTCCTCGGCCAGTTGCCGGGGAGTGTTTGTCCTACTTTATAAAGCCTTTATGAGGGCAAAGATTTACGGCAAACAAGGCAACCCGGCCATACAGTTTTATAAACACAGGTACGCGGAGAGATATGTTATATTACTTTTTAACGTAGGAAACATCTTCTGGGAAAAATAGTTCCTTTATAAGTTCTTTTCCTAGGCTATCATGTTGACCATGATCATGAACCTCAACTCCGATCAATGTGGGTGGGAAATATTGAGGATTTAGTTTGGGGAAAGTTCCCGAGCTCTGTGGTATTTACTGTACCAAAATTTTCACTTTCGTCATTGCCGACCAATTATATTCTTAAGATGGCTAGCTTTCGGCTTCACCCAGTCTGAGGTACTAACCCGGATGACCCAGAAGTAACAATCACAGAGGTGCTCCCTTTACCCCCTAGACGAACTATTGGGAGCGTAGGGGGTAAGCACAGGAGCCAGACAACCCAGCTTGGCCAAAATCTTAAGTCAAATTTGATGCATATTTATGGCTTTATAACGATGATTACAGAAGGCAGCGCTTGTATACTAAATACAAATGCTGATGAGATATGTTTATTTTGACTCCGTTGCGACCGTTTATCATTTGAAAGTGGCCCATCATCGGCTTCTACCCCTTTGTAGATGCTACGCAGGGTGTCTCCGCAGTAAGAAGACAACCCTTAGCCGACGTCTCGGTGCCCGAAGGCGGTTGCATTAGCGAAAACGAGGCAATCAGATATGCAGGCTTTATAACTTTCACTTAGTCATAGGAGCTTAAAGTTGGGGGGCCAGTTACTAGCCCCTGGTTAGAGTTCGGCATCAGCCGAGGTCAAGCCATCAACACTTCAGCCAATTTTATGAAAGGCCCATCGTTTAACATGGGGTAACCTCTATCGATCTATAGTTTGACACAGTCATTGGATCGCTGGCCAGTTTACACCCATTGTGATAGTCAGTTTTTGGCTTTCTCCACTGAGGCACTTAACCATTTGAGCTGGAAGAACAATCGCAGTGGTTCTCCCTTTGCACACCTAGCCGAATAAAGCAGAACGTAGGAGGCAAGCACAGGAGCTGGGCAACCCAACTATTGACCGAAGACACAATTCAAAACCGATGCACATAAAGCAATATCCGAGAACGTTTTGCCGAGAACTCCATGGAGTACCTTGGCTTTTGGTGTGTTCGGCTGTAGTCTCAGCCCCCCGTTAATTTTGCCGATGCTTTAAAGGCGTCTGGCGTTGCACTGCTCGGGAACTAGTCCAGATGTGGCGTGTGTTTTGTCAATGCCGAGGTGAAGGTCGGCAGGAAAGATGCCGAGCTGCGCGCCGGAAAAGATTTCCCAAGCTAAATTATTACGCAGGGCACCTCAGTCAGGAGGATATCCCTCCCCCTTAAAGAAAAACATACAAATAGGTTAAAGGTGACATAAGTTCAGAAAATTGAAACACTTTAGTAAAATTTTACGTCTACATTAAATCAAGTTTTTTTGGTGTGCATCCAAAAATTGGTCTTAAAATTAGTTTGTGCTTCCGTCGTGCTTTAGCATGACACATCCGATCTCAAGACTTCAAGCGGGTCAGCCTTCGGCTTCAACCTCCCATTCCCGAAGGCGGAGTGCTGCTTAGGCCAGTTTAGCAAACTAAACTCGAGCGGCTTTAGAGAGAAAATAGGGTATCTAACTATTGACCACACACTCGAGCCGAGAAAAGAGTGATAGAAAAAGACTTTGCAACGACGTAGAAGAAAACACTTATTATAAAACGGCTCATATAAATTTAAGAGGCCCAAGTTAACTTGAGTAAAAGAAGTGCCTTGACAAACAATGTTTTTGACAAACTAAGTTTTGAACAAACAAATTTTTGTTTAACACAAATATAAAGTTTAGTCGAACCGAACAAGAATTAAAAATTTAAAAAACTGAGCATGGAAGCGACTTGGCTGGTTAATATGCTCGGTGTTGTTGACGAGGTTCGGGCTTGTGGTAGGACGAAGACGTAGTCCTCGGCCTGGCCGAGGTCTCAGCCCCCAAGTCCAAGGTGACCGAGCGAAGAGCTCGGCTTGACGAAGTGGCGATGTAGCACGGTCGATGCAGCGAGGCAAAGGCCCCGGTCCAGCTAACGTGACGAAGTTGGTCGGCTGGTGACGCCAAAGTCCCCGGAGTAGGTTGATGAAGAGATGGCGAAGCCCCCGGTCTAGCCGAGGTGACAGAGCAGCCCGGTAAGTTGACGTTGCAGTCGCCATGCCAGCCGAGGTTTCGAAGTAGGTCGGCGTGGTGGACATCGGCTTGAAGAAGCAATGGCGCGGCGATGCCGATGCAGGTCGAATCTTGGGACATGGTCGATGCCGGCTTGATGAAGTGACCGTGCGGCTATGCTGGTGTGCCCGTTCCGTGTAATCCATGGGGCGACGATGTTGGTGATGATTTAGCCTCTGCGATGCCGAACTGTTGGTCGGCTCGCCGGAGTGATTATCCGATGAGGTTGACCTCGGCTCGATGTAGGGACGACCTATCTAGCACAGGTCGGCAGCCGTTGAGCAATGTTCTCAGGCTGGTTTGACACCGGCGCGACGGTGAAGATTGCCTTGGAAAAGGCTCAAGTTTTGTGGGCATGTGTTTGAGAGCAACACACAATACCCTAGAAAGAAATTCCTCCAAAAAGGTTGTCCAATATCCCATTCGTGAAGAAAGATGAACAAGTGTCAGATTCGTATTCACGCAGAAAATAGATCCAAAAATCGATGCACTCATCGGAGGTTTCCTAGAGTTTGAACGGTCAGATCGAGCTGAAATTTTGAGGGGTTGTCGATATAGTAATTCCGCAGCTAATGAATGGTGAGATTTTCCAATGGAATTCTGAGCTGGGTGCTGGACCCCTCACCCTAAACTCGTTCAGAATCCTGTCCAGATTCGATAGGGATCCGCTAAATCGGAGATCACCGGAGATTCCTCCATCGAAACACAACAAAATTTTACAGGGTTATTGTAGACTCAATTCCGCACAATTCCACCAAAGCAATCATCAAAGTGACGCTCGACAAGGCGGTGGCAGCAGATACAAGTTCATTGTCCTGAAAAACAACACGGTCGCCCGAGGGCAATGTTGATGTTGAGCCCCTGAGCTCCATGGATGATTTCTCCATGATCTTGATAGAGATCGGAGTTGGTATTGATGAAGGCCCTCATCCGAACATGACGATCTGAGGCGGAGTGTAGTCCTCGGTTGAGCCAAGGTGACTAGTCGAGCCGGCGACGAAGATGCCGATGTCATAGTTGATCTACAGGCGAGCCATTGATCCTTCGTCTATCTCACAACGGAACTCTCAGTGAAAGCACCATTGTCAGAGGGAAATCTGGCAGACCTTGGGGTAGGGGGTCCCGAGCTGTGGATCTTGAATCGATGGTAACAGGAAGAAGGGAGGCGATGTTTACCCAGGTTCAGGCCCTCTTGATGGAGGTAAAACCCTATATCATGCTCGTGTTAATATTGATGATGATGTATCGAGTACAGAGTTGATCTACCTCGAGATCGTAAGTTGTGGTCTAAACCCTAGAGGTATGATGATGAATTTCATAATGATCTATCGACTAGTCTAGCCTCGGCTTAAATAATGTATCGGAGGCCTAGGATAACAAGAGTCCTTGTCGGCTATGTCGGTGGAGAGGAGTCCTTGTCTTGATTAGCAAGTCTTGTGGAATCTTCCTCGTATATGTCATGGGTTGCTCGAAGTGGCCCATTAGTGAACTGCCATGGGGGTCCTTGGCTTGACCCACTGGTCGGGAGACGACGTGGTGAGTACCCCCTAGTCCAGGACACCATCAGCTTGCCTGGAAGCTCTGCAGAAAAGGAAGAAGGGCCGTCGGCGACGTAGTCGATCACAGGGGCAGCATTGGTCTCGGGGTCTACCGGAGAGAAGAGGGGGAAGAAACAATAAATATAATGCAAATAGATGCATCACTATGCATGACAAGACAATATGCAATGCTAGGGGTGTTCTAACGTGGTACTACACGTTGAAGACGGAGAGGGAAAGCATCCGGAGGGGTTTTCCCGGTGTTTGGCATTTTTTGGACAGATGATAGAGAGGGTACGGTTCCATGTTCAGCATGCTAGAGGCATGTGACAGATGAACGGATTGCATAATCAGATTCGTTGTATTTTTCTGAGCAATTTTCATATATAAATTATTTTCATCTGACTTACGGATTATTTTATATTAATTTTCAAACTTTTAATCATTTTATGAAAATTTACTAGAATAATTTTAATTCAAAATAATAGCAAAAATGCTATGTGCACACGCTGAAGTGTACACAGTAGGGTGCTATAGAGGCTGACATGTGGGCCCTGCTGACCGGGTCAACGGCCCAGTCAGAAGACGCTGACTGGTGGGCCAGCTGCCCAGTCAGCAGGCTGACTGGGTCAGCCTTATCCACTGGAATAGTGGATGGCCCCACCTGTTAGCGGCTGTAGTGTTAAACATGATTAATTAAAACATGGGTTAATTAAGCTGGGTAGGACCCACCTGTCAGCAGGCCATTAGGTTAGTTTAGTTAGCGCCTAATTAAACCCGGGGTTAGTTTGGGCGTGAGACCCATTAGTCAGTGGCACGGCGTAATTAGCACTAACCTAACCCGCGCCACATCAGCAGCCGCCGGGGACCAAACCAACAGCGGAGGGCGTCAGGTCTCGACAGGCATCCATTTGCAGCGCCGCTTGTGGCTACAAGCTGCTGGACGAGCGGCGCGTCCATTGGAGGCATCGGGAGGGCGCGGGGCGGTCAACAGCGGCGTCGGCGATGAGAGAGGTTGCGGCCGGAGCACGGCCTTGCACAGCGTGAGGTTGCAGCACCCTAGCGAGTGAACTGAGGAGCGAGGCGGCTCCTATGCAACACCATGAGCACTCACGCGTCAACAGAAGAACCTAGAGGGTACGATAGCGACGGGCTTCGGTCGTCGTGGAAACAAAGCTAGTGGGCGAGAGGGACGACGGGGAGAGGGGCAGAAGGTGCGGGAGCTCACATTGGTGTTGTAGGGGGCGACAGCGGGCTCGGGGGAGGCTTGACGGTGACGTATGGCGGCGGCGATCCTGGGCACCCAAAGGTTGAAGATGGCCTTGAAGCCGACGGAGCAGGGGCTCCGAGCTCGGGGAAGTGGACGCAGTTGGCGTAGGCAGGGGCGAGGAAGCTCCTGGACACGAGCGGACGGAGTGCGGCGGTCGGTGGCCACGCGCACGGCGAGGCCGCGGCGATGGCTGCGCTCGGGTGAGGGGGGGAGGGGATCTGAGCGAGAGGAGAGGGCGAGATCTGGGGGGAGCGGGTAGTGAGTGGGAGCCGGGGTCGAGGGATTCGACCATATCCCCGTCGCGTCGACGCCGGTGAGCTGGTCGGGTGGCGACCACTCGGTCGCCTCGGTCGGACGGATAGTGAGGGGGGAGGAGGAAGACGACAATGGGAGTGGGGGCTGGGTCGGCTGGTGGGTCTTGTGGGCTGGCTCGGGTGGGCTAGGCCCAGGGAAATTAGTGGGGGGGCTTTTCCTTTTCTTTTACTTTTTAGTTTTGTTTTTCTTTTAAAAAATTTGTTTTATTTTAGTTTTATAAACTATAAAACTTGTACCTAAAATAGCACAATAAATTAGGCCACTGCCACAATTAGTTTAGCACTTAGATAAATTAGTTTAGAATTCTTATAAATGAAAAGCACTTAAATAATTGTTTTAACCACTGTTTTAATTAGTTTAGGGCATTAAAACACTTTATAAAAATCTTGGTTCACCACCAATATTAACAAATGATTATTTTCCAATATTTGAACGTTTTAGTTTTCATGTTTGAAAACTTCTTTAATTCACTTATGATTTGAGTTTGAATTCATATGGAATTTGAAAAGAGATAGGATCAAGGATGATAAAACATTGCTTAGCAAAATGATTAGCTTAAACATAGAGGTTACTGTTACTCAGTAATACAGGGGTGTTACAGTGCATCTGTGTGTCACATCGTGGACGATATTATTGACCTAGGGCCGACATTCTTGCATAGCATGATGCCGTTCGAGAGGATGAATGGGTTCATCAAAGGATTCGTTTGTAACATGTCCCGTCCGGATGGAACATAGCCCAGGGCGATCTGACCAAAAAGTGCATCTCCTTCTGCGAGAATTATCTAGGCATCGGAGACCCTGTTGTTGGTTTGCCCGTCAACAAGCACTGTGGAAGGCTCCAAGGAGAAGGTCACACCAACGGTCGGAGGGAATTGAATGTGGACCGCTCGAGCCGACAGAACTACTTTGACAGTGCAAACTTAGTAGCGCTACAACACCTAGAAGTGCTAGAAGATTTCGTGACACTGCACAAAGAGACCATCGCAAAGAACTACCGTGACCGTGGGGTGTACAAGACGAATGCTGAAGTTCTTAGTGAGCAGAACTCAACTTTCTTGTGTTGGTTCAAAGAGCGAGTTCTGGCTAATCCCTTGGAAGAGGGCTGTCCAGATGGAATGTTCATATACGCCTTAGCACATGGCCCGTCGGTCAACCTTGCGACTTATCAAGCATACGATATCAACAGATACACGTTCTACATGGAGGCCAAAGATATAAATAGTGATAACCAGAACTCAGGGGTAACGACGGAAGCCATGACCGGGAACATAACTGAAAGATATTACGGAAGGGTCGAAGAGATCTAGGAGCTTGACTACTCTGGATTGCATAGCGCGACGATGTTCCGTGACAGATGGGCTAAGAACGTACAAAAAGAAAACCGACATTTCACTACCATGTCTATACCCGACGCCAATAGCGCTACCATGAACGCCACCGCCAAAAATGAGCCATGGGTACAGGGTAAGCACGTGACACAACGCTTCTTCATAACCGACCCGAGCAATCCCAGTCGTGTTGTCGTGAGGAGAGGCAAAAGAAGCATCGTCGGAATGGATGAAGTCGCCAACGAGGAAGACTACGACCAATACGGTGACCCGATGAGGGAAGATGATGATGATGACGATGAAACATACATAAAAAGAAGAATGAAGACTACATTACGTAAGAAAAATCGTACTCCCTGGAAAAGGAAAAGTCATGACAAGGGCCTCAATTATTCGACAACGAACAAAAGAGAAAAGAAGAAGATCAGTCTAAAGCGTCGTCGCCCAAAAGCTGACAAACTATCATAATTTGTGTGTATCTATTTTGTATACGTAATTAACATCGTTAGCGGTCAAATGATGTAATATATATTATGTACTAATTATTATCTGGAGGGTGTTATTACTCCATAAACAGACCTAACCCTAACCCCTCCTACAACTTACAACAAGGATAGGAAAAAGAAAGAGAAAAATGGAAAAAAGAAAAAGAAAAAGAAAAAATGAAAAATGAAAGAAAAAGAAATAGAAAAAGAAAAAAGAAAAAGAAAAATGAAAATAAAAAAGAAAAAGGAAAATGAAAGAAAAGAAATATAAAAAAGAAAAATAAAAAGAAAAATGAAAAAGACTAGCAGTAGCGCTTTTTATTGGACAAGCGCTATAGCTAAACTGGCCACAGAATTTAAAAAAGAAAAAAGAAAAAACTAACAGTAGCGCTCGTTTGCCTTAGCCTCGCTACAGCTAACTTAGCTATAGCGTGTTTTTACGGCGAGCGCTATAGCTAAGTTGGCTATAGCCCCGGCCCTGTCCAACCATTTCCCCACACACTCTCCTCTCTCTCACTCCTGATCCCCCTCGATCTCTCTCCCCAGCCCACGCCGCCGCCGACAACGCACGTCGCCCTCAACCCCGACACCGACGCCGGCCGGCCTCCTTTGCCCCAGCCCCCTCTGCCCCGGCCAGTGATACGTCTCCGTTGTATCTACTTTTCCTAACGCTTTTACTCTTGTTTTGGACACTAATTTGCATGATTTAAATGAAACTAACCCGGACTGACGCTGTTTTCGGCAGAACTACCATGGTGTTGTTTTTGTGCAGAAATAAAAGTTCTCGGAATGGAACGAAACTTTTTGGAGATTTTTTATGGAATAAAAGAAAAATACTAGAGCCAAGAACCATCGGAGGGGGGCCCCTCGGTGAGCACAACCCACCAGGGCGCGGCCCCCTCCTGGCGCGCCCAGGTGGGTTGTCCCCACCTGGTGGCCCCGCAGACCCTATCTCCGACACTATAAAATCACATTTTCGGAGAAAAAAATCAGGAAGAAAGAATTATTACGTTTCACGAGACAGAGTCGCCGCCACATCCTGTTCTTCACCGGGAGGCCAGATCTAGAGTCCGTTTGGGGCTCCGGAGAGGGGGATCTTCGATCTTCGTCATCACCAACCCTTCTCCATCGCCAATTCCATGATGCTCCCCACCGGGAGTGAGTAATTCCTCCGTAGGCTCGCTGGTCGATGAGGGAGTTGGATGAGATTCATCATGTAATCGATTTAGTTTTGTTAGGACTTGATCCCTAGTATCCATTATGTTCTGAGATTGATGTTGCTATGACTTTGCCATGCTTAATGCTTGTCACTTTGGGCCCGGGTGCCATGATTTCAGATCTGAACCGTTTATGTTATCACCATTATATCTATGTTCTAGATCCGATCTTGCAAGTTATAGTCACCTATTACGTGTTATGATCCGTAATCCCCGGAGTGACAGTATTCGGGATACTTTCCGGTGATGACCGTAGTTTGAGGAGTTCATGTATTCACTATGTGCTAATGCTTTGTTTCGGTTCTCTATTAAAAGGAGGCCTTAATATCCCTTAGTTTCCTTATGGACTCCGCTTCCATGGGAGGGTAGGACAAAAGATGTCATGCAAGTTCTTTCCAGAAGCACGTATGACTGTTTACGGAATACATGCCTACATTATATTTATGAACTGGAGCTAGTTTTGTATCGCCCTAGGTTATGACTGTTATATGATGAATATCATGCAACGAATTCACCAATCCAATGCCTACGAATTTTCCTTATATTGTTCTTGCTAAGTTACCACTACTGTTGTTACTGTTACAACTGCTACAAAAGCATTGCTATCACTGTTACCATTACTGTTACTATTACTATCAAAACTATCATATTACTTTGCTACTGATTATATTGCTGCAGATAATTAATCTCCAGGTGTGGTTGAATTGACAACTCAGCTGCTAATACTTGCAAATATTCTTTGGCTCCCCCTGTGTCGAATCTATAAATTTGGGTTGAATACTCTACCCTCGAAAACTGTTGTGATCCCCTATACTTGTGGGTTATCAAGACCTTTTTCTGGCGCCGTTGCCGGGGAGCATAGCTATATTTGTTGAGTCACTTGGGATTATTATCTATTTATCACTATGAAGAATTTGAAGGATACAAAAACCAAGATCGTTCCCTCTAGGACGAGGGGAGGTAAGGAACTGCCATCACACTCTGCACTTGATTCACCTTCTGTTTTGAGTAGACTTGCAACACCACCACATGCTATTAATCCTGATATGTCGCAAGTTATTGATGATGCTACTTCTATAAATACTACTCATGATGATGCTAGTACCTTGCTTGATGATGGTGTGCCACTAGGTGATTTTCTTGATGAACAAATTGCTAGAGCTAAAGAGAATGAAATTACTGAAACTGATGAGATCATTGAAACTGATGAAATACCTGAAACTAAAAATCTTGACTTATTAGACCTAGCTCTCCTAGATATGAATTGCCTAAGATACCTGAAGGTTATGTTATGGATGAGGAGACAGCTAGAGATTTTCTTGCTTGCAATGATAGAGATGATCTTAAGAAATTCTTATGCAAACTGAAAGAGAAATCTTTGAATGTTAGAATGAAGTGTGATCCCAAGTTTGTTACTTCACCTATCTTTGTTGATGATAAGGATTATGAATTCTCTGTCGACCCAGAGTTGATTACTTTGGTTGAATCTGATCCTTTCCATGGTTATGAAACTGAAACTGTTGTGGCACACCTTACTAAATTAAATGATATAGCCACCCTATTTGCTCATGATAAGAAGATTCACTACTACTATATTCTCAAATTATTTCCGTTCTCATTAAAGGGTGATGCTAAGATATGGTACAATACTCTTGCTCCTGGTTGTGTGCGTAGTCCCCAGGATATGATTTACTACTTCTCTGAAAAATATTTTCCTGCTCATAAGAAACAAGCTGCCTTACAGGAAATAAATAACTTTGTGAAAATTGAAGAAGAGAGTCTCCCACAAGCTTGGGGGAGGCTTCTCCAATTGCTTAATGCTTTGCCTGACCATCCACTTAAGAAAAATGAAATACTTGAGATCTTCTATAATGGACTAACCGATGCTTCTAGGAACTTCCTAGATAGTTGTGTTGGTTGTGTTTTCAGGGAAAAACTGTTGGACTAGCTGAGGAATTATTGAATAACATATTGAAAAATTATGATGATTGGACTCTTCCTGAACCACCGCATAAACCCACTCCAAAGAAGAGGGGTATCCCATATGTCAGTCCGGAAGATATGCAAGAGGCAAAGAAATCTATGAAGGAAAAAGGTATTAAAGCAGAGGATGTTAAAATTTTACCTCCTATTGAAGAAATACATGGACTTGACACACCAGCACCCAAGGTGGTAGAGGTAAACTCTTTAATGAAATTTGATGAAAGGGACAATCCTTATAATATGCATCCTAGCCAATGCCTTTATGAGTTTGATAATTACATTAGAAAGCAAGATCACTTCAATGAAAATGTTATGAAACAATTGAAATATAATTCTGATATGATTGATCGCTTGAGTGACTTGTTATTTAGAATCTCCAATGATGTTAGAGGTGTAGGAAAACATGCCTCTATGGTTCAAACTCAGTTAGAACAAGTTGCTAAATCTCAAAGAGAACTGCTTGATGAAATGAATAATAATATGAATGATCATGCAGTTAGAGTAATGACTAGAGGAGGTAGAATGACTCAGGAACCACTTTATCCTGAAGGTAATCCTAAAAGAATTGAACAAGACTCCCAAAGAATTAACACTGATGCACCTAGTCCTTCTAAAAAGAAGAAGAAAAAGAAAAATGATAGGACTTTGCATGCCTCTAGTGAACCTGAGATCGAAAAACCTCCGGATAATGATAATGAAGTTTCTATTTCTGATGATGAAACTCAATCTGGTAATGAACATTCATCTAGTGATAATGAAAAAGATAATGATGATGTTCATGAAGACACTCAACCAGGCAATGATAAACAACCAGATAATGATGTTGAGATAGAACCAGCTATTGATCTTGATAACCCACAATCTAAAAATAAAAGATATGATAAAAGAGACTTTGTTGCTAGAAAACATGGAAGAGAAAGAGAACCATGGGTTCAAAAACCCATGCCCTTTCCACCTAAATCAACTAAGAAAAAGGATGATGAAGAATTTGAACGTTTTGCTGAAATGCTTAGGCCAGTCTTTTTGCGTACTCGCTTGACTGATATATTAAAGATGGCTCCTTATGCAAAATATATGAAAGACATCATCTCTAATAAAAGAAAAATACCGAAAGCTGAAATCTCCACCATGCTTGCTAATTATTCTTTTAAGGATGGAGTACCTAAAAAACTTGGAGATCCGAGAATACCAACTATGCCTTGCTCCATCAAAAGAAATTATGTTAAAACCGCTTTGTGTGATTTAGGATCTGGTGTTAGTGTTATGACTTTCTCCTTATATAAAAGACTTGATTTGAATAAACTCACACCTACTGAAATATCTCTGCAAATGCCTGACAAACCAACTGCCATAGCTATCAGTATTTGTGAGGATGTGCCCGTTGTTGTTGCAAATGTTACTATTTTAACTGACTTTGTTATACTTGAGATGCCCGAGGACGACAATATGTCGATTATCCTTGGTAGACCCTTCTTGAATACTGCAAGGGCTGTTATTGATTGCAACAAAAGCATGGTCACTTTTCATATCAATGGTAATGAGCATACTGAGCACTTTCCGAAGAAACAATTCCAAGTGAATGGTATTAATGTTATTAAAAAATCTTCGACGCTCACTATTGGAAGTTTTCAACTACCTCTACCTATTGCCAAAAAGAAATATGAAACGCTTATTGTTAGGGACATGCATATCCCCATTCAGGTAACTTAGTTTTTTACGAAAGTTCTTCGGTTTCATGCTAATCGAAGGTGGTTGTTAATAAGACTTGATCAACCTTATTAATGGATCATTTTAGAGAGGTATGAAGTTGATGAATTTAGTAAGCACAATCTTCTGCTCCCAACTTTTATTTTCTGTTTTTCTTAGTTAAATAAAAAAAATGCCATGCTTGTCTGTTTTCTGAATTTCCTGTGCAATAAAAAATGACCCAAAAATAAAAGTTCTCAGAATGTCCTGAAAATTTAATATGATTTTTTTCTGAATATTTAAGAATTTTTAGTGCAAATAACATCAGAGCGGGGGTGCACCAGGTGGGCACAACCCACCTGGGCGCGCCAGCAGCCCCAAGCGAGCCTTGGTGGGTTGTGGTCCCCACGTGGGCCCCCTCACTTATCTCTTTAGCCCATGTCATCACCTACCTCCAGAAAAAAAATCACCATTGCTCTCTCTCTCGTGTTCTTGCTCTCAAACCCGCGGATTTCGATCTCTTTGCTCGAAGCTCCATTTCTGAAACTGTTTTGGGGGATTGTTACTTGGTATGTGACTCCTCCATTGCTCCAATTAGTTTTTTATTTAGTGGATTATATTTTGAATAATTAGCTACTCTTGGTGCTGATGTCGATGGCTTGCATGTTGAATTCTTAGAGTTCTAAGTAGTTTGAATGCTCAATATGGCCTATATACATCCCTATGAGTAGTTGCTATCAATCTTGTGAGGTTTTGTTGAAAAAAAAATTGTGGACTAAAATTTTCAGAATTTTATTCATTGGAATAAAATGAGTTTATTTAGGAAGTTTGCTTCCAAGAAGAACTCTAAGGGAGTCATCGGACAATGATCTCCACACTCGGAGAATGGTGGAGGTGCGGCCGTGTGAATGGCCGCATAGCCCCTTCATGGATGGAGCCGGAATTCGTCAAGAGTTTGCACAATTTGCTGCTAATGCTGGTCTCACCGACTTCATCGCAGCTGAGTGTGAACAATACCATCTCCTTACAAATTCCTTTGTGCAAAGTTTTCATTTTCTGAGTAGGAATAACCCCCCTGAGGTTCAATTTAACTTATATGCTGAGACCCGTCAGATACCACTTACTGGTTTTTGTGACATATGCTTGATCCCTTCTGACGGGGAAATAAGAGAGCCTAGGCCTGCAGAGTTCGAGGGCTTTTATTTTGTCAGTGGGAGATGAGAGAGGCGTGTCTAGTGTCACCGCTACTAGTTTGCAGTTTCCTGCCGTGCATTATTTTGCTCTATTTATTGCTAATTGTTTAATTGCTAGAGAGAAGGTCGGTGCACTCTGTGCCCCGGACTTCGCCATTTTACGCTGCGCACTTTACGGCGATAACAGCTATAGCCTAGGGGCTATTATTGCACGTCGCCTGCACCTTAACAAATCCAAGGGCAAAATTCATGGCGGTATTTATGCTACTCGTTTAGCGAGTCACTTTAATGTTCAGATCCACGAACGGGATTATCGTTTACCCAAGGTTTATTTAGATCACCAGGCGATGAAGGATCACCAGTTTACGGATATTGATGATTCTGTTAACCATATTCCTTACAACCTGGTTTTCAATGAGGAAACCCGTGATATTATTCCCTTCCCTGCACCTGCTTTGTTTGATTCTATTGCCCGGGAGGATACAGGATCATGCCTGAGGACATTATTGCTTACCGGAACAACCAGGCAGCGGCTGAGGAGGAACCTCAGGAGTGGGACACTCAGGTGCCCGCTCCACAGCACTTCAACATGGTACTTGAGGGTTACTACGAGTGGTGATTACCAAGCTAGGCCAAAAGCCTAAGCTTGGGGGAGTACGTATGCCCATCGACATTTCCTTCATGTTCACACATTGCATTCTAGTTGTCGGTGTTCACACTTTTTCATTGTATTATTCATGCTAGATTCATTTTCTCGCTTTCTTCTTGTGTGTTTGAAAGACTTTGAGAAAATCACAAAAAAATGTTTCTTGCTTCTTTTCGGTTTTTCTTTCTAGTTTAGTTAGTTGTAGTATTTAAAAGAAAACCCAAAAAGATTTCCTTGTTCTTCTTTTGCTTGTTGGGAGCTCTCCCGTGTAAATAGTTTTTCTCGTTTTTGTTTTTCTCTTTATTTTGCTTTCTTCAAGAAAAACTAAAAACTCCAAAAATATTTCAGTGTGTTTCTCTGAAATTCTTTTCTTTTTATTGAGTCATACTGAGGAGAAGACCACGATGAAATTGTTGAGTGGCTCTCATATGCATTGATGTTGATCTAACAAAGAGCCCATATTACCTTGTCTCTCCTTTTTGAATAAAATGTTTGCAGATTCCAGCTTAGTCCATGGCACCCTTGCACTATTATTATTTTCATATCATTCGGTCGTGCAAGTGAAAGGCAATGATGACGATATTTGATGAACTGGCTGTGGTAGAGAGAAACGGGTATGAACTCAACTTGTTCTGTTTTTGTAAATATGTTTAACCTAGTATCCATGATTCAGCCTATTATGATCAAACATGTTTGTAGTGACAATTAGAGATTATAGTTTCTCATGCCATGCTTAAGTAGCTAGGAGTGGATAATGAATTATCTTGGATGTCAACATGCATTAAAATGACTGTGATGTGGTATGATGACATGGTATCCTCCTCTGAATGTTTCGAGTGGCTTGACTTGGCACATATTCATGCATGTAGTTGAATCAAAACCAACATAGCCTCTATGATATTTATGTTCATGGTGTTCATATCCTACTCATGCTAGTATCCAATGTTACTTATGCATAATGCATGTTTATGACCGTCTTCGCTCTCTAGCTGGCCGCTTCTCAACCTATTTGCTAGCCTTCTCCTGTACTAAGCGGGAATACTGCTTGTGCATCAAAATCCTAAAACCCAAGTTGTTCCAGATGAGTCCACCATATATCTACCTATATGCGGTATTACCCTGCCGCTCTAAGTAAATTTGCATGTGCCACCTCTAAAAACTTCAAATAAACATCCGTTTTTTATGTGCCTAGATTGTTCATAGAGCGACAGGAGGTAGTCAGTATCTTCCATGCTAAGCGGGTTATTCTCATGATGAGTGTTTATTCACTCGTCCTTGCACGAGAGGGGCGGTAATAGGGATTCCCAGTCCTGAAATCAAATTGCAAATAATTAAACAAACTCCCCCAGGACTGATGTTGGTATGGACGGTACTCGTGGATTCGGCTAGCCGTGGAGTGTGTTTGTTGGTGGAGGGGGAGTAAAACTTTACTTTTATCGCTTGGGAACCGCCAGTAATGTGTTTAGCATGGAAGATATCGATAACTAATGGTCGCGAAGTAAACATGAAGGGTGCATTTCTCAAAATTTCATTTATCTCTGTTTTAAAAATCCGAGCTCTGGCACCGCTGCAAATCACTGCTTCCCTCTATGAAGGGACTATCTATTTAATTTTATGTTGTGTCATCACCTTCTCAAATAAGCGCCAGATCTAAGAGCACTATTGTCATCCTCATGCATTGTGTATATCTAATGTTGGATGCATCATGACTGGATCTTTTCTACCATGAATTACAATGTTTAGTCGCTGCTTGAACTTTGGAGGTGCTCTGCATTTATGTTTTGCGGTCTCAGAAAGGGCTAGCGAGATACCACTGTTGTCATATTATATCACGATTGTTTTGTTAAAGTGTTGTCATTTGAGATATTTTATTATTGCTCGCTAGTTGCTTATGCCATTGATATGAGTTAAAATAATTTTTAAGAGTTATTGTCGACATGGTTAGTCATAATCTTTGCTGAAAACCTCGGTGCTACTTAAGCTTATTTATGTAAACAAGAGCAAAAGAGTTCGTAAAAGTTTTTATTTTTCACTTTCAGTTTTGTCAACTGAATTGCTTGAGGACAAGCAAAGGTTTAAGCTTGGGGGAGTTGATACGTCTCCATCGTATCTACTTTTCCTAACGCTTTTATTCTTGTTTTGGACTCTAATTTGCATGATTTGAATGGAAGTAACCCGGACTGACGCTGTTTTCAGCAGAACTACCATGGTGTTGTTTTTGTGCAGAAATAAAAGTTCTCGGAATGGAACAAAACTTTTTAGAGATTTTTTATGGAATAAAAGAAAAATACTGGAGCCAGGAACCATCAGAGGGGGGCCCCTGGGTGAGCATAACCCACCAGGGCGCCCCTCCCCTCCTGGCACGCCCAGGTGGGTTGTTGATGTCGCTTGAACTACGTCGGTTTTTTCCCAAAGAGGAAGGGATGATGCAGTACAACTTCAGTAGGTATTTCCCTCAGTTATGAAACCAAGGTTATCGAACCAGTAGGAGAACCAAGCAACACTATGTAAATAGTACCTGCACACAAAGAACAAATACTTGCAACCCGACGCGTAAGAGGGGTTGTCAATCCCTCTCGGGTAAAAGATAAATTGGTTTGTATAATTTTGGATAAATAGATCTCACAATAAAAAAATAAACTAAATAAAGAATAAGTGCAGCAAGGTATTTTTGGGTTTTTAGAATAATAGATCTGAAAACAAAAGCAAATAAAAATAGATCTCAAAGCAAATATGATAAAGAATAGACCCGGGGGCCGTAGATTTCACTAGTGGTTTCTCTCGAGAAAAGTAGCATACGGCGGGTAAACAAATTACTGTTGGGAAATTGATAGAACTTCAAATAATTATGACGATATCCAGGCAATGATCATTATATAGGCATCACATCAAAGATTAGTAGACCGACTCCTGCCTGCATCTACTACTATTACTCCACACATCGACCGCTATCCAGCATGCATCTAGTGTATTAAGTTCATGGAGAAACGGAGTAATGCAATAAGAATGATGACATGATGTAGACAAGATCTATTCATGTAGGAATAGACCCCATCTTGTTATCCTTAATAGCAACGATCAATACGTGTCTTGCTGCCCCTTCTGTCACTGGGAAAGCACACTGCACAACTGAACCCATCACAAAGCACCTCTTCCCATGGCCAGAAAAATCGATCTAGTCGGCCTAACTAAACCAAAGATTCGAAGAAGAAATACGAGGCTATAAGTAATCATGCATATAAGAGATCAAAGAAACTCAAATAACTTTCATGGATAAATATATCTGATCATAAACTCAAAGTTCGTCAGATCCCAACAAACACACCGCAAAAAGAGTTACATCAAATAGATCTCCAAGAGACCATTGTATTGAGAATCAAAAGAGAGAGAGGAAGCCATCTAGCTACTAATTACAGATCCGTAGGTCTACAATGAACTACTCACGCATCATCGGATAGGCACCAATGAGGATGATGAACCCCTCCGTGATGGTGTCTAGATTGGATCTGGTGGTTCTGGAACTTGCGGCGGCTAGAATTGTGTTTCGTCGACTCCCCTAGGGTTTTTGGATTTTCAGGGTATTCATAGAGCAAAGAGGCATTGCGAGAGGCGGCCGAGGTGGGCACAACCCACCAAGGCGCGCCTGGGCCCCCAGGCGCGCCCAGGTGGGTTGTGCTCCCCTCGGAGCCCCCCTCCGGTACTTCTTTGGCCCAACAGGTGTCTTCTGGTCCAGAAAAAATCTCCAAAAAGTTTCGCTGCGTTTGGACTCCGTTTGGTATTGATTTTCTGTTAAGTAAAAAACAAGCAAAAAACAGCAACTGGCACTTGGCACTATGTCAATAGGTTAGTCCCAAAAAATGATATAAAGTTGCTTTAAAATGATTGCAAAACATCCAAGAATGATAATATAAAATCATGGAACAAGCAAAAATTATAGATACATTGGAGACGTATCAGCATCCCCAAGCTTAATTCCTACTCATCCTCGAGTAGGTAAATGATAAAAACAGAATTTTTGATGTGGAATGCTGCCTAACATGTTCATCACATATTCTTTTCTTTTATAGCATGGACATTTGGACTTTTATATGATTCAAAGCAATAGTCTAGTTTGACATGAAGATTTCAATACTCAAGCATATCAACAAGCAACCATGTCTTTCAAAATATCAACACTAAAGCAAGTTATCCCTAGCCCATTATGCTCAATCATTGATCCATTCATGAAACACACTCGCATATTAGCTACATCCAATGCTCAAGTACGATCATAGTGCCCCTTAGTTGGTGCTTTATAAGAGAAGATGAAGACTCAAATAAAAATAAAAATTGCATAAAGTAAATAGAAAGGCCCTTCGCAGAGAGAAGTAGGGATTTGTAGAGGTGCCAGAGCTCAAAGCGAAAAAGATAGAGATAAAACATTTTGGGTGGCATGCTTTTCCTGTCAACGAAAATGATCGAGTAGTTCCCAATACTTTCCATGCTAGATATATCATAGGCGGTTCCCAAACAGAAAATAAAGTTTATTCCTTTTTCCACCATACTTTCACATTCCACGGCTAGCCATATCCACGGGTGCCGTCCATACCAACACTTTCCATGGAATTTATTATTTGACAGTGTAAAGTAAATTCATTTTTCATTTCGGGACTGGGCATCCCTAATACCTTTGCCGTACTTTCGTGCAATGACAAGTGAATAAACACTCATCTTGAAAATAACACATCTAGCATGGAAAAATATCAGCCACCCCCTACCATTTCATGAGCGGTACGAGCACACAAAAAGGAAAATTATTTTGAAAATTAGAGATGGCATATACAAATTTGCTTAGAACGGCATGGAAATACCACATATAGGTAGGTATAATGGACTCATATGGCAAAACCGGGTTTAAGGATTTTGGATGCATAAGTAGTATTCCTACTTAGTACAAGTGAAGGCTAGCAAAAAGATTGAGAAGCATCCAACCAAGAAATGAAAAATCACATAAGCGAGCATTAAGCATAACTAACACCGAATAATGCACCACAAGTAGGATGTAATTTCATTGCATAACTATTGACTTTTGTGCTTGCATAGGGAATCACAAACCTTAACACCAATATTCTTACTAAAGCACAATTACTCACCAACATGACTCACATATCACTATCATCATATCGCAAAACTATTACAAAGAATCAAGTTTATTTTGTCCAATGATCTTCATGAAAGTTTTTATTATATCCCTCTTGGATATCTATCACTTTGGGACTAGTTTCATATGTTGCTTTTGATAGCTCAAACAAATCTAAGTGAAGAACATGAGCATAATTTTTTTTCGTCTCTCAAAATAATATAAGTGAAGCATGAGAGAATTTCTTCAAAAATTACTAACTATCAAATAAATCTAAGTGAAGCATGAGATCATTTCTTCAAAAATATTAAAGCACAACGTGCTCAAAAACATGTAAGTGAAGCACTAGAGCAATTCCATAGCTCAAAAAATTTAAGTGAAGCACATAGAGCAATTCTAACAAATCATAGCATAATTTTGGCTCTCTCAAATAGGTGTGTTAAGCAAGGATAATTGACACAAAACAAAAAGCAAAACAAGCAAAGACTCATATAATACAAGACGCTCCAAGCAAAACTCATGATATGTGACGAATAAAAATATAGCTCCAAGTAAAATACCGATGGTCGTTAGACGAAAGAGGGGATGCCACTCGGGGCATCCCCAAGCTTAGCTGCTTGTTTCTCTTTGAATATTGCCTTGGGGTGCCATGGGCATCCCCAAGCTTAGGCTCATCTTACTCCGTAGTCCTTCATCCATCGTGATCTCACCCAAAACTTGAAAACTTCAATCACACAAAACTCAACAAAACCTTCGTGAGATCCGTTAGTATAAGAAAAACAATCTTTACTTTAAGTACTGTAGAAAACCCATTCAAATTTTGTTATTGCATTATATCTACTGTATTCTAACTTTTCCATGGCTTATACCCACCGATACATCCCATAGATTCATCAAAATAAGCACACAATGCAAAGAAAACAGAATCTGTCAAAAACAGAACAGTCTGTAAAGATGTGAATTGTTCTCGTACTTCTGTAACTCCAAAAATTCAGAAAAATTAGGAAAACAGAGGAAATTTGTATATAAATCTTGTGTAAAAAAATCATAATGTTTATTTGCTTCTGTGAATCTAGACAATTATTTTACTGGACACAAAAGTTTCTGTTTTTCAACAAGATCAAATCAACTATCAGCAAAGCTATCCCAAAGGCTTTGCTTGGCCCAAACACTAATTAAAACATAAAAAACACAATCATAACAGAGGCATCATTGTGAAAACACTCAAGAACAGAAAGAAAAAGGCAAAAATAAATTGTATTCATTGGGTTGCCTCCCAACAAGCGCTATCGTTTTACGCCCCTAGCTAGGCATAAAACATAGATTCAAGTATTATCATCTTTAGTTCTAGATCCATAAGATGCCCTCATGATTGATTCATATGGTGGATTGATTCTTGTTCTAGGGAAGTGTTCCATTTCCTTTCTTAGTTAAATTAAAATTTAATATTGCCTTCTTTCATATCAATCACGGCACCAATAGTGCGTAGAAACGGTCTACCAAGTATAATAGGACAAGACGGATTGCAATCAATATCAAGAACAATAAAATCTATGGGCACATAATTCCTATTTGCAAGAATAAGAACATCATTAATTCTTCCCATAGGATTTTTAATAGTAGAATCCGCCAAGTGCAAATTTAAAGAACACTCTTCAATATTGGTAAGACCAAGCACATCACATAAAGATTTCGGAATTGTGGAAACACTAGCACCCAAATCACATAAAGCAAAACACTCATAATTTTTTATCTTGAATTTGATGGTGGGCTCCCATTCATCATATAATTTTCTAGGAATTGAGATCTCTAATTCCAACTTTTCTTCAAAAGCTTTCATCATAGCATCAACAATATGTTTAGTAAAAGCTTTCTTTTGTTCATAAGCATTGGGTGAATTTATCATGGATTGCAACAAAGAAATACAATCAATCAAAGAGCAACTATCATAATTAAAGTCTTTGTAATCCAAAAGAGTGGGCACATCACTAGTTAAAGTTTTGACCTCTCCAAACCCACTTTTATCAATTTGTTCATCAAGATTTTCACCCTCCGAATTATCGGGACGCCTTCTAACTAAAGTTGACTCTTCTTCAGTCCCTTTATCATCAATTTTAATCTTACTAAACAAGGAATCAATAGAAGAAACACCAATCACTTTAAGATCTTCATCATTTTTATCTATAACGAGAATGGTTTAGCGGCCATTTGATTTACTAGGGTAGCTTGTGCATCAGATATTTTCCCTAGCAAACTTTCAGCAAAAGCATACTTAGATTGGAGATTACAAACTTCTCTACTAATATCATCAAGTTGTTTTGTTATAGCATCCAGCACAACAGAGTGTTCCTTAAGTTCTTCAGGAAAATATTTATTGTGCTCAAATTGTGTAGTCATATATTCCTTAGTACTTTTCTCAATTTCAAGCAAAATATTGGGGTAAGGAACATCATAATATTTTATTTGAGGCATCATGACTACGCAAACAAGATTGCACACAAAAACAGATCTGACAAGAAAACGGCGAACAAAAAAGAGGGCGAATAAAACGGCAAAATTTTGTGAAGTGGGGGAGATGAAAACGAGAGGCAAATAGCAAATAATGTAAATTGCAAGGAGATGAGATTTGTGATTAGGAACCTGATAGATGTTGATGATATCTCCCCGGCAACAACGCCAGAAAATCTTTTGATGTCGCTTGAACTACGTCGGTATTTCCCCAAAGAGGAAGGCATGATGCAGTACAACTTCAGTAGGTATTTCCCTCAGTTATGAAACCAAGGTTATCGAACCAGTAGGAGAACCAAGCAACACTATGTAAACGGTACCTGCACACAAAGAACAAATACTTGCAACCCGACGCGTAAGAGGGGTTGTCAATCCCTCTCGGGTAAAAGAAAGATTGGTTTGTATAATTTTGGATAAATACATCTCGCAATAAAAAATAAACTAAATAAATAACAAGTGTAGCAAGGTATTTTTGGGTTTTTAGAATAATAGATCTGAAAACAAAAGCAAATAAAAATAGATCTCAAAGCAAATATGATAAAGAATAGACCCGGGGGCCGTAGATTTCACTAGTGGTTTCTCTCGAGAAAAATAGCATACGGCGGGTAAACAAATTATTGTTGGGAAATTGATAGAACTTCAAATAATTATGACGATATCCAGGCAATGATCATTATATAGGCATCACGTCCAAGATTAGTAGACCGACTCCTGCCTGCATCTACTACTATTACTCCACACATCGACCGCTATCTAGCATGCATCTAGTGTATTAAGTTCATGGAGAAACGGAGTAATGCAATAAGAACGATGACATGACGTAGACAAGATCTATTCATGTAGGAATAGACCTCATCTTGTTATCCTTAATAGCAACGATACATACGTGTCATTTCCCCTTCTGTCACTGGGATTGAGCACCGTAAGATCGAACCCATCACAAAGCACCTCTTCGCATGGCCAGAAAAATCGATCTAGTCGGCCTAACTAAACCAAAGATTCGAAGAAGAAATACGAGGCTATAAGTAATCATGCATATAAGAGATCAAAGAAACTCAAATAACTTTCATGAATAAATATATCTGATCATAAACTCAAAGTTCGTCGGATCCCAACAAACACACCGCAAAAAGAGTTACATCAAATAGATCTCCAAGAGACCATTGTATTGAGAATCAAAAGAGAGAGAGAAAGCCATCTAGCTACTAACTACGGACCCGTAGGTCTACAATGAACTACTCACACATCATCAGAGAGGAACCAATGAGGATGATGAACCCCTCTGTGATGGTGTCTAGATTGGATCTGGTGGTTCTGGAACTTGCGGCGGCTGGAATTGTGTTTCGTCGACTCCCCTAGGGTTTTTGGATTTTTGGGGTATTTATAGAGCAAAGAGGCGGTGCTGGAGGTGGCCGAGGTGGGCACAACCCACCAGGGCGCGCCCAGGTGGGTTGTGCTCCCCTCGGAGCCCCCCTCCGGTACTTCTTTGGCCCAACAGGTGTCTTCTGGTCCAGAAAAAATCTCCAAAAAGTTTTGCTGCGTTTGACTCTGTTTGGTATTGATTTTCTGCGAAGTAAAAAACAAGCAAAAAACAGCAACTGGCACTAGGCACTATGTCAATAGATTAGTCCCAAAAAATGATATAAATTTGCTATAAAATGATTGTAAAACATCCAAGAATGATAATATAACAACATGGAACAAGCAAAAATTATAGATATGTTGGAGACGTATCAGTTGTCCCCACCTGATGGCCCCACAGACCCTATCTTCGACACTATAAAATCACATTTTTAGAGAAAAAATCAGGGACAAAGAATTATCATGTTTCACGTGATGGAGCCGCTGCCACCTCCTATTCTTCATCGGGAGGCCAGATCTGGAGTCCGTTTGGGGCTCCGAAGAGGGGGATCTTCCATCTTCGTCATCACCAGCCCTTCTCCATCGCCAATTCCATGATGCTCCCCACCGGGAGTGAGTAATTCCTTCATAGGCTCGCTGGTCGGTGAGGGAGTTGGATGAGATTCATCATGTAATCGAGTTAGTTTTGTTAGGGCTTGATCCCTAGTATCCATTATGTTCTGAGATTGATGTTGCTATGACTTTGCCATGCTTAATGCTTCTCACTTTGGGCCCGGGTGCCATGATTTCAGATCTGAACCATTTATGTTATCACCATTATATCTATGTTCTTGATTCGATCTTGCAAGTTATAGTCACCTATTACGTGTTATGATCCGTAAACCCCGGAGTGACAGTATTCAGGATACTTTTCGGTGATGACCGTAGTTTGAGGAGTCCATGTATTCACTATGTGCTAATGCTTTGTTTCGGTTCTATATTAAAAGGAGGCTTTAATATCCCTTAGTTTCCTTATGGACCCCACTGCCACGGGAGGGTAGGACAAAAGATGTCATGCAAGTTTTTTCCATAAGCACGTATGACTATTTACGGAATACATGCCTACATTATATTTATGAACTGGAGCTAGTTTTGTATCGCCCTAGGTTATGACTGTTATATGATAAATATCATCCAACGAATTCACCGATCCAATGCCTACGAATTTTCCTTATATTGTTCTTGCTAAGTTACCACTGCTACTGTTACTGTTACAACTGCTACAAAATCATTGATATCACTGTTACCGTTACTGTTACTATTACTATCAAAACTATCATATTACTTTGCTACTGATTATATTGCTGCAGATAATTAATCTCTAGGTGTGGTTGAATTGACAACTCAGCTGCTAATACTTGCAAATATTCTTTGGCTCCCCCTGTGTCGAATCTATAAATTTGGGTTGAATACTCTACCCTCGAAAACTGTTGCGATCCTCTATACTTGTGGGTTATCAGCCACCCCGACGCCGACCCCCGCCCCTCTATCCCGGCCACCCTGACGCCGCACCCGCCCTCAACCCTGACCCCGACGCCGGCCGACCTCCTCTTCCCCCACCCCCTATGCCCCGACTCCGACGACGATCGGCCTCCTCTGCCCCGACCCCGCCGCCGCCTGGCCCCCTCTGCCCGACCACCCCGACCCCCTCTGCACCCGACCTCACAAGGTTGATTTTCTCCTCTCTTGCTAATTTCTAGCATGATTTGATCTCTATAGACCCTGGCCAAGCTCAGTTCTTTCTGCCAGCGGTGAATCGGCGTTGAGGTTTAGTGTAGATGGAAATGAAAAATGGACATGGCCTAATTTTGTGCAGCCATGGTGTTAATTTTGTACTGGCATTAAATTTGCTGAAAAATGCTTTAATGCCTCTGAACATGGCCTAATTTATCATCAAAGGGAACATATGTTTCTAGAGTAAACACCTTT
The DNA here is from genome assembly GCA_011799875.1 of Thinopyrum elongatum. NCBI lineage: Eukaryota > Viridiplantae > Streptophyta > Magnoliopsida > Poales > Poaceae > Thinopyrum > Thinopyrum elongatum. Next base: position 79,306,639 of record CM022301.1, read on the forward strand.
TTCCTTTCTTTCTCAATGCACATCAGTGTGATGTAGTGGTAGAGTGTTCAGTTTGTTGCTAGAGTAAAGAAAATGAAAATGAAAATGAGGATTTTGTTAAAGTACATTGTTGCTAGAGTGTTCAGTTTCAGAATTCAGATTTCACAATGAGAATTTTTAAATGAAAATGTAAATGAAAATGAAAATGAAGATGTAAATGAAAATGAAGATGAGCTTATCTTGCTGTCCATTTGGAGTTGCTGCTATTTTTCATTATGCAGATTGTAGGTCTACAATTGATCTTGTGTGTCTACAATTGATCTTGTGAATGCTTGACTCACAGGTACGTAGATCATCGACGTGCCGCGAGAAGATCATTGACACCACACCCGCATCCTCGACAGGCAGATAGTGAGCATCCCAAAACCCACACTAGATATAGCTCTCTCCATGCAGATGCTAGAGGAGAGTGATGACATGTGCATGTGGTTGTTCTTGTTGTGCTGCTATAGAATGTTGTTTGGCCAGATGCTATAGAATGATAGTGAGCATCCTATATTGTTGTGCTGCTGTTGTTGTGCTGGACTTTGGTTGTTTGCAGGGAAACCAATTCCAAGTGGCCTATGTTTTGCTGGAAATGTTGATTCATTTCCATTCCGGCAAATTTCAAGCGCTCTATATGTGCACTTTTTAGCATAGGTCATGCCAAAATTTTCCGTGAATTTCGGCATGACTTGTGCTAGGAAGTAGAACATATCGAGTGCCCGAGATTTGCCGGGACGGGAATGAAATGACATACAGGCAAAACATAGGTCACTTTTTTTGTCATTATTCATTCTATTATATAAAGCTCGAGAATTAAACGACTAGATTGAACCCTAGGAAACATGGCCGACAATGATGAGGCCGGAGGTTCTGGCACCCAAGAAAGACAAGTACACGCCTACCTCGACTTTCTGGCGAATCAGGAGAAACAAGGGTGGCAGGACCCCCTTGTCATGATGGACGATGGTGGTGGTGGTGCCGACGCCGACACTGATGCCACCAACACCAGCACTGAGGCGGGCACTGATGATGTTGCTAACAAGACCACGGAATGTGGGACCTCCCAAGCCAGTGAAGTAAAGAAGGCATGACGCCCAAATGAGCTCGGCACCGGAAGACTGGTGGTCACGGTGGTGCACCCCGGCATGTTCGAGCCAACAGAGCCGCGGGAAGTGGCAGCATGTTACGCCAACCAACTAGCATGCATCCTATGGGATACCGCTAAGATCAACACCACTAACTAGGTTGCACGCAAGAATCCTGTTCCCCTGTCGGAATGACGACGTCGACCCGTGGAACTATGATGCCATGAAAAAAAATAAACAACAAATCCCTAGGGAAGTTCAGCAACGCATTGAGCGCCTGAAAAACTAGGGTGAAAAAGGCGATTGAAGTAGACCATCAAACGTACGTCAAGATTGTTGCACACAATCCGAGAATTACGAGAGAGGACTTTGAAAAGTTCAAGGCGACTTGCAATGAAGAAGCTGCCAAGGCCAGGTCAGAGAGAGGCAAGCAGCTTTAAGCAAAGAACGTGGGGAACCATCGCCTCAGAAGCCGTGCTTACACGGGCAAGAGGCCCGTGTGCGCTAAGGAGGACATGGAACATGAACGTTTGGGGATCCCAGACCTCTTGGTTGAGTTCGCCGACCAGCAGGACCACGACTTCATCAGGGCCCGATTCTCGTGGGACCCCCAAAAAAGATTTTTTTTTTCACCGACAGGCCGACTAGGGAATTCATGAGAATACTAGTAATGATCCTTTTACCACCTTATATTAGCTTCTGATCGATCAAGTCTACTACGTTCTAGTCACATTCGTAACGATTCAGCTCCATTTTGCAAAGAGAGCAACACAAGCTTACAGCCGAAAGCGACTCGTCGACTCAGTCGTAGACGAGGTACAAGTGGGACACCCCTGTCAACCGGGCAGTGAACATAATGATGGGACACCCGTCAGACCAGCGGCCGCAATATGGACGTGTGCATGGCGCCGGAGACGGCACCATGTGGAAGTACTATTATAATGAGGACCCCAAGGCCTAAAGGCTGAGAAAGAATTTCAGTCAAGTGGCTATCCACGAGAAGGTGGCGCGGGCAGTCGAGAAAACCAGAGCTGATGCCAAAGCTGAGGCAATCCAGGAAGCGGTAGCTGCCTGTAGGAATGATATGGCAGCTGCGTTTACAAGCTTGATTCCAACTGTGTTTAGCTGGGTGCAACAAAATCCAAACGCGGCCCCAACTAATTTTCCCATGCCCAGCTTAACTGGGAGCAACTCAATGAACACCGCACCCGCACCTGTACCTGCCATGGCAACCACACCCGCACCTACTCCAGCACCTGCTCCCGCACCCTTTCATAGCAGCTCGTGCTTCGTCTCTGGCTTGAATGTCGGGCCGTCGACATTGGCTGAGCTCGACGCCCTCACGGTAAATATGCATTGCACCCTCATCAACATAACTAATTAATCTTCAGGTGCCGTTGCCTTTTGGATCTCTGACGCCACACATGTACATGTCTTTGCAGGACGACTCCACTCCGTGCACCCTCCTCTACCACATGAAAGGCAGGTTGGTGGATGTGGGGAAGGGTACTATAGTGAAGCCCAAGGATCGCTTGTTCCACCGCCGGCAGATGCCCGATAACGCCTTAAGGGTCTCTGTGGCGAGTGTGCAAGCAGGCTACGAGGGTTTTCCTCCTCCCATACAAACCGGTGGAGAGGATGATGAGACCCTGACGCAGCTTGGCCAATGCAAAAATGGGCGATCCTGTGGCCAAAGAATCTTCTTCGTGTGGAGGTGGTCGGGAGCACACCAACAGGACCTCAGGAAGGTATGACCACAACCCCACCTACACAACTACAACCATCATTTGTGCTACTGGGTGAGATCGAGAGACACGAGGAAGAGGGGCCAACAGTTCCGACGGCTGATGATGTCGGCCCCATGGAAGAGGATATGGATCATGACATGGAGGAGGATGACTATCTAGAGCATAAGGCTCTTAACCTTGTGGTCATGGGTTCGAGCCCCACGGTGGGTGCCAACTGTCGTGGTTTTGTCACGGCAGATGTCCTCGTGAAAGGACTAAATTGTGAGGCCATCGCAACTAGGTGGTAGCTTGAATGGCGTTGGTCGAAATCGAGACACGCGAGTTTTACCCAGGTTCAGCCCCTCATGGTGGAGGTAAAAGCCTACATCCAGCTTGGTTGCTATTGATGATGATGATCTCGATTACAAGGGTGTCGTTTTGCTACCTCTAATCACGAGAGCCTCTACTTTGATCTTGTCTAAAACTTACATGTCTGTCCTGACTTGTTTCTGTGTCCTCACCCCTCCCTCTTGGGGTGCCTTGCCCCTCCTTATATAAGTTGAAGGGGCCGGCTTACATGTCGAGTCCTAGTAGGATTAGGACTAGTCTATTTTCTATTACAAGTCGAATCCTAGTCCAGGTCTTTTCTCTGAACTAATCTACCCAAACCGGGTCAATCCTCCACCGAGTCTCACTTCCCTTGCCAAGTCTTGCTTCCCTTGTTAGGGAACTTTCCTCTTCTTGGATCTTCTCTGTGAGTCGACCTATTGGGCTCTTATCAAGCCAGCCTCCTGCCGGGTCTCATCACTAAGCCCTAGATTCCTACTTGTCATCTTATCTTAACCCAGAAAATGGGGCAACCCATAGAGCCTTCAAGCTCTAGGCCGGGTACCTTTAGCCGGGTTATAATCATGGGGAATATCCCCAACAATGACCCTCTCCAGCATCTCAATACCAGCTTTGACAACAAAGTAACGATGAGTCAACCATATGTATATGAGATGCATGGTGTACCGGAGCCGAAACGTCCTCGGGAGTGCAAGAAGTCTCTGTTCATGCAATCCTCGCAGGACACGCCTCCAGATGCTGCCTCAACCCAAGCTCAACTAAGCCAGAGGCGTGCAATGCTGAGCCCGACAACACTGGGGGCGGTGGTCAGGAAGGGTCTGATAGACCCACCAGCACCTTAGCCCACCAAGAAGAAGCTGAGGAAGAGACCGGCGAAAAAAGGCTCTGCAGCCGCTAAAGCTACCAAAGTTACTTCTAGCATCCAGCCGCGTCCGCAGACCAGGGTTGTGGATAGTGTACCGATGAAACATGCGCTATTACTTCATGTCGCGGGAAAGCCAATGGTACCGGTGGATGCACTAGCCGCCATAATAGGGGATCTTAGGAGACTCCATGACCATGTGTTGTCGACAGAGAGAAGCCTTCTTGCCTCGAATGATCCAGGATACCCGCTTTATATGGTTCATGTGCCGAGCATTGGCAAGATGTACGTCGACACATGCCCCGCGGACCTGTTCTTCCTGTGGTTTGATTACACATTCAAGATGTTTCAAATGGGGAGACTCGATTTTACATTCGCCCGCCTGTAGCGCTGCATATGAACTACATCGCCGGGAGAGAGCAAATCACTGGTCTTGCGGTGGTGGACCCATACTACATGCATGAGGGATTCTTGTCAATCAATGAATCCAACCATCAATATGCGAGGGGGTACATCAAAGAATTCTTGGTCATCGATAAGGACAAGGAAACGATTCTCCTACCTTATCATCCTGTTGACACCTGATTTTGGCACAATGCAGAATGCAATAGAGATGGCCTCAAATGACAAGATATTCTACATGAGAAACTTCACATTGCTGAGTGGAACGACTTTGATGTTTGGACCATAATCATTCGGCATCATATCAAAGACCAAAACTACACTCGGATTGTCATGTTTAGGTGTTCTGAGTGCTTTTTGGTCGATTACGCCTCCAAGAAAATCTCGGATAAAGGAATGCTCTACATGAGTTGTCTTCGTCTCATCGAATCGGTTGATTTTCATATAAAAATCGTCTCAATCCGAGTTCGTATGTAAAAGTTAGAGCTATCTGAATGCAGTCCTGTCAAGAGGCAAAATATGGCGCGCCCCATCAGACACATGTCTGATGGGTGTCTGATGCAATGCGTGAGCAATTAGGTCTTCAAGATGGCCTCTAATAGAAAAACGTTCAACATAAAAGTTGTTTGTCTCGTCGAAACGGTCAACTTTGCTTTTGGGCACATTTTCATCCGAGGTCGTTTACTGCCTCAAAAAAGACCCGCAAGGTACAGCCAGAAAACTTGCCGGGATAGAAACCTTGCCGGAGAAATCTTGCCGGGAACAGTAACCTTGCCGGGGTGAGAAAACTTGACAGGATGGAAACCTTGCCGGGGAAATCTTGCCGGGAACAGTAACCTTGCCGGGGTGAGAAAACTTGACGGGATGGAAACCTTGCCGGAGAAATCTTGCCGGGAACAGTAACCTTGCCGAGGTGAGAAAACTTGACGGGATGGAAACCTTGCCGGGGAAATCTTGCCGGGAACAGTAACCTTGTCGGGGTGAGAAAACTGCCGGGATGAAAACCTTGCCGGAGAAATCTTGCCGGGAACAGTAGAAACTGTCAGGGCCAATCCGACCAGATGCTGAAGATGGGCTTAAATACTTATCTAGATGGCCTCGGATGAAAAAGTGTTCAACATGAAAGTTGTTCGTAACGTTGAAACAGTCAACTTTGCTTTTGGAGTCATCATCATCCGACGTAATATACGACCTGCAGAGACGCTACAAGAGTCAGGCGGTCCAGTCAGCTACATGAACGAGTCCGACCCAAAACTAAAGATGACCCCGTGGAGTATTCAAGATGGCCTTATTTGGGAAAGTGATCAACATACGGATTATCGGCCTCGTCGAAATGCACAAAATTGATATTTGGACCGTCTCCATCGGAAGTCATATGCAGATTCCATGGCCCACACAAGGAAGACAGAAGATTGGACCAGATTCGGGATGGATCCGAGTGGGACCAGAACTAGGACTCTAGGACGTGAATTGATGTAATTTTCTTGTAAGGAAAGCCTAGATTGAATCCTTTGCTTGTACGGGAAGTCCAGCCGCCTCTTATATATGTTGGGGGTGACGGCCGATTGAACAACACACAATCGAACAAATCAATAGACTACTTTTTATCTACGTTTTATCTCTCCATCGTTTTTCTTCCTCGTTCTACGCTGTTCCTCGAGTTTGAGAGCTGCGAATCCTGAGGCTCTAGGGGCGAGCGAATCGACCTAGGGCAGCCCATTGCCGCCGCGCGCCCTGACGGGGTCCCTCCCGGGCGTGTGGGGTTTCGGGTCTCCAAAAGCGCCCGCCGACTGTCCTGCGTATCGCGCTGTCGGTCGGGTCTCCTTCGACGTGAGCTGCGGTGCATCACCCCCGGCGTCGAGGGTACACATGACGTGTTCATGTGTCAACACACTTTTTGGCGACTCCGCTGGGGACGAAGATCAATCATCATCATCCACCATGTCCGATCTTCCCAAGCCATCTGAGGTAGACGCCGATAACATCATTAAGCCCAGTCTTGATGAGATATCGGCCGATCATCGCCAAGTCTATGAGGAGTACAAGAAGGCACGCGAGGAGAAGGACTTGCAGGAATTCCTTGCAAAGTTCAAGAAGGATCGCCAAGGCAACATCACTCCGATTGAAGAAATCAAGTTCCCTCCTCTTCAAGCCGAGCAGTTTAAATCCTCTGTAAGTACTGCCTTTTCTCCTGAGCAGTGGGCTGAGATTGAGAGTCGTATTGCTGATGGTAACAATCTGGTTTATCAAACTTTCCTAGAAAATACTAATGCTCAGAAGAATATATCTCAATCATCTAGTGGTAATGGTGGTATAGCTGCTAATGTGCAAAACCCTAATCTGGCTTTACCTATTTTATCGGCGCCTCCCGTGCCGATGACTTATTATCCTACCCAAACCAATCAGATTGTGGCTGCACCCATTAATCCTATCATGAACATGCCAGGTTCGGTGGCAACGCCGAACCAAACCCTACCTACAGGTACAACCACTCGGCCACTACCGAACTATGGTTCGGCGTACATGCCACAATTCCTACCTACAGCTAGTAGTCATACTGCTCCTATGCCACTACAACAAGCTTCATCATCTACTACAGGCGATGCTCTAGCTAATCTTAGAGAGGAGATGGCTAAGATGATCCGAGAGAATTTTGGAGTTGAGTTGCCAAGGAACCGTATTTACCAAAAGCCATATCCAGAATACTTTGATGCCATTCAATGCCCTCCGGGATATAAAATTCCAGATTTTGTTAAGTTTAATGGAGAGGGTACAAAAACCACATGGGAGCATGTTAGTCAATACATGGCACAATTAGGTGAAGCAGGCTCATTAAATGAATTGAAAGTGCGTTTATTTCCTTTATCATTAACTGTACCGCATTTTCATGGTTTTCTTCTTTACCACATGGTTCCATTCGAGTTTGGTCGTAGCTAGAGCAGAAGTTTCATGATCACTTTTATAGCGGCGATAACGAGCTTAAGTTATCACATCTTACATCAGTTAGACAAAAGCATGATGAATCGGTCTCCGATTACGTCAAAAGATTTAGAGATACAAAAAACCGGTGCTATAGTTTGGTGATAACCGAGAGAGATTTGGCTGATCTTGTGCTTAGTGGTTTGAAAATTCCCATTAGAGAAAAGCTAGAGGGATATGAGTTTTTAAATGTCAACCAAGTCTTACAAAGGGCTTTGGCTCACGAAAGCCGAAGCAAAGAGCTCAAAGAAGTGCATAGATATAAAGCTGATCGTCCTAAGATGAACATGGTTGAATATGATAGTGATCACTCGGACGATGAGGGTGACATTTATGCTACTGAATTTGTTCGGCCATCTAAGGCCAAACCCTTCACTTGCAATGATCTGAAACAAATTCATAAGAATCATGATGAAGAGATGAAGTTTACTTTTAACATTGCCAAGTGTGATAAAATATTTGATGCTTTGCTGCAAGCCAAAATTATTAGAATATCTCATACTTTACCGCCGTTTGAAGAGCTGAAACGGCGCGCTTATTGCAAGTATCATAATTCTTTTTCTCATGCTACTAACGATTGCAATGTTTTTCGACGACAGATACAATCGGCCATTAATGATGGACGATTGAACTTTTCTGAGATGCAAGTTGATAAACAGCCCTTTCCAATGAATACCATGGATTTGGAAGGGAAGAAGCTGCTCATTCGGCCGGAGGTAGCCGAATCTGCTAATAAAGCTAATGTCATTGTTGGTCAGCCCAGGAAAGATAAGGAGAGCGACAAGGTCTTGGGGAGACAAGTCGTGCTTGACAAGCAACCCGGTGGCAAGGAAATAATCAAGATCACCATCAAGAATCCTGCACTCGGGGGGCAACCGCAAGTGCAAGAAAATACTCATGTTAAATTTGTTAAGCCCAAGAGTCCAGAGGTTGGCAAGTGGAAGACGAATGAAGCTAAAGTGCAGCGCAAGAAGATCAAGCCAACTTTTGATATGTTGTTGTCCAAATATGCCAGTCAAGCGGCCGGTTCTAGCTCTAACCGGTCATCAAATTTGAAGCGCTCAAGGTCACCTCCTCGGGAAGAATTTCAGCATCATACAAGGCCATATGGGTCGTGGGCACCAGGACCATGGATGCCGCCACCCCCCTATGCGCCATACTACATGGGAGACTTCAATGGAGGATGGTGGCAGCCCCCAATGGCCCCTTATGCTTTTCATCCGGGTTGGGCAGAACCAAGGAGGCCCGTTCATGAGAGACTTTCTTATCCCACACGAGGCCGTTTGAACAATGGTGTCAATCGGCCAATGCAAGATAATCAAAAAAGGGTTGGTAAGCAAGTGTGGCATGCTAAATCACCAAGTGCAGAAATTTCAGAGCCTAGCAAGCAAAAGGAGGAGAATACTAGTGCTGAAACTATTATGATAGGCACTAAAGAATTGACAATCAAAGAGCCGATTATTGTTGAAAAACCGGCTGGTTCCAGTAAAGATGTGGCTGTTGTCCAGCAGGGTCCCATGGCTAATGATCATGAAGCTAGCACAAGCAAGGCCAAGTCGAGGGATCCAAAATATACTCAGCCTAAGTGGTGTCCTTCCGGTCTGACCAAGGCACAAAAAAGGAGACTGCAGCGCATGAGGAGTCAAGAGATGGCAGAACAGGAGGCCGAGAAGCAAAGAGATAAATTGTTCAAAGACATTCGGCCCATGGTACCCCCAAAACAAGTGTGGAGGCCAAAGCAAAAGGAAAACATAGTAGCTTCTGCATTGATCATAGCAACACCTACACCACCAACGAAGGACGATGCAGCTACTATTACATCATCCACTTTGCCTGCTGCTTCCTCTTCCCTTGGAGATATTTCGGAGTCAGTGGACATGCTTGCGGAAGGAGATGAAATGCTTGATTATGAGTCTACACCGGTTCATGAAGGTATGCATATTAATATGGTGTATTACTTACCCGATGAATTTCGTGCTATAGATGAAGAAGGGGAAGTGGCTCAGCTAGATTTTGGTCCTAAAAATGCTATATTCGAAAAGCCAAAAGAACCGGTGACGCACTTGAAGGCATTGTTCCTTAAAGGTCATATTAATGGATCGTCGGTGGCTAGAATGCTTGTCGACGGTGGTGCTGTGGTGAATCTTATGCCATATTCGGTCTTCAAAAAATTGGGGCTGCGTGATGAAGAGTTAATAAAGACCAACATGGTGCTTAATGGATTTGAAGGCAAAGAGAAAACTGAAGCCAAAGGTGTAATGTATGTGGAGCTTACGGTGGGAAGCAAAACTTTGGCTACCGCATTCTTTGTCGCCGAGGTGCAAGGTAACTACAATGTGATATTAGGCCGCGATTGGGTTCATGCAAACCAATGCGTGCCATCTACTATGCACCAGTTTTTAATTCAATGGGTTGATGATGAAGTAGAAGTCATTCATGCGGATAATTCAGCTTGTGTTGCTTTGGCCGATGCATCAGTGGATTGGCAACATCCCAATGCTACTTGCTTGACGGGGCACGACTTATCAGAATTTGATTTTCTTAGCGCCACAAAAAGTGGTTTCGTGCCCGTTTCTTTAAAGCCGGTTGGTGGTAATCGGCTCCAAGGTATGATGTATTTAAAAGGATTCTAACTCAGATTGGTTGCAAAAGCATCTTGTTGAATATCGGTCCAATGAGAACGATATGTATAAGTATATAGAGGAGTTAGATGATATGGATAAATTAGGACAAGGTTTTACGTCGGCCGATCCATTAGAAGAGATAGACATAGGAGATGGTTCAATTCCTAGGCCGACATTTGTAAACAAAAATTTAAGAGCCGATCATAAAGCTAAGTTGATCGAGCTATTGAAAGAATATGTTTGTTGCTTTGCATGGGAATATCATGAGATGCCAGGTTTAAACCGAGAGCTAGTGGAGCATCGGTTACCTATAAAGGCTGGTTTTAGACCGTACAAACAATCGGCCAGAAAGTTTAACCCAAAAACATATGACCGGATCAAGGAAGAGATCGGTCATTTGCTTAAAGCTAATTTTATTAGACCTTGCAGGTATGCCGAGTGGATTTCTAACATTGTACCAGTAGAGAAGAAAGGCTCCGGCAAGTTGAGGGTGTGCATTGATTTCAGAGATTTGAATAGAGCTACACCTAAAGATGAGTATCCCATGCCAATAGCTGATATGCTTATTAATGATGCTTCTGGACATAAGGTCATTAGCTTTCTTGATGGTAATGCGGGGTATAACCAGATTTTTATGGCCAAAGAGGACATGTCCAAAACAGCTTTTCGATGTCCTGGTTTCCTTGGTTTATTTGAGTGGACAGTGATGACCTTTGGATTAAAGAATGCCGGTGCCACGTATCAAAGGGCTATGAATTTAATTTTTCATGATTTACTTGGTGTTATACTTGAGGTTTATATTGATGATATTGTTGTCAAATCGGATGCTTTCGAATCTCATCTAGCCGATTTGTTCTTAGCCTTTGAAAGAATGAAAAAATATGGACTGAAGATGAATCCTTTGAAGTGTGCATTTGGCGTGTCGGCTGGGAAGTTTTTGGGTTTCATTATTCATGAAGATGGCATAGAGATTGATCCCAAAAAGATAGAGGCTATACAGAAAGTGGAGGCTCCAACATGCAAGAGAGATATGCAAAAGTTCCTTGGCAAGGTCAATTATTTGAGAAGGTTCATAGCTAATCTGTCAGGGAAAGTTGATGCATTTACTCCTATCCTTCGGTTAAAGAATGATGTTGATTTCACTTGGGGGGCAAAACAGCAAGAAGCATTTGATATGATCAAGAACTATTTGTGCACGCCTCCAGTGATGAAAGCGCCCAAGCATAGGGAACCCTTTAAGCTTTACATTGCAGCAGAAGAAGGTGTTATTGGTGCTGTTTTGACTCAAGAAACCGAAGGAAAAGAGCATGCTATTACATATTTGAGCAGGCGTTTATTGGACGCCGAGACAAGGTATACATTTATTGAAAAACTATGCCTATGCTTATATTATTCTTGCACAAAATTGAGACATTATTTGGTGCCGAGTGAATGCATAGTAGCTTGTCAAACTGATGTCATTAAATACATGTTGCATAGGCCAATTCTTAGTGGTAGAATTGGCAAGTGGGCTTATGCTTTGATTGAATATGATTTGGCTTATGAATCTCTAAAATCCATGAAAGGCCAAATCATTGCTAATTTTATTGTTGAGCATCGGATTAATGACAAGCATGATGTTGATATAAACCTTGTCTCATTAGTACCATGGAGATTATATTTTGATGGTTCAGTTTGTAGCAGTGGCCAAGGTGTTGGTATTGTTTATATATCTCCTCATGGTGCTATTTTTGAAGCCTCATGCCGCTTAAAATATTTTTGCACAAACAATCAAGCCGAATATGAGGCATTGTTATTCGGCCTGGAGATGTTGCTTGCCATAGGTGCTACACATATTGAGGCTTTTGGTGATTCGTTATTAGTAGTGCAACAAATATCCAAAGTCTTTCAATGTTTTGACGAATCACTTAATGTTTATCTTGATAAATGTCTAGATATAATTTCTACTTTGGATTATTTTAGCATCGCTCATATATCTAGACATGACAATTGGAGAGCAAATGAGTTGGCACAACAAGCATCCGGCTATCATGTTGATCATGGCATGTTTCATATTTCTCAGAAGCCGATGTCTTGTCTTCCAAATATGGGAGAGGCCGAACCAGAGCCCACTGATTCGGCCACTAACAAAAAATCTAGTGCAGGTGAAAATCATGACTGGAGGAAGCCCATTATGGGTTACTTGCGCGATCCGAGTGAAAGGGTGGACAGGACTATTCGGCGTATGGCTTTCAAATATACAATAAGAGATGGTGGTCTTTATCGCCGAACGGTTGAAGATGTTCTTTTGAAGTGCTTGGACGAGGACCAAGCAAGAGTTGCTATGGGAGAAGTACATGAAGGCATTTGTGGTACTCATCAGTCGGCTCCCAAGATGAAGTGGTTATTGCGACGTGCTGGATTTTATTGGCCGACTATGATCAATGATTGCTTCAGGTACTATAAAGGGTGTGAAGCTTGTCAAAAATTTGGTGATATTCAATTGGCTCCTGCTGCTATGTTACATCCTATTATCAAGCCGTGGCCTTTTAGAGGATGGGGTTTAGATTTCATTGGGCAAATTCATCCATCTTCCTCGAAGGGGCATCGGTTCGTGTTGGTGGCAACCGATTATTTCACCAAGTGGTCTGAAGCAGTACCTCTCAAGAACATGACACATACGGAGGTAATTCAATTCATGACAGAGCACATTATTCATAGATTCGGTGTTCCTCAGACATTGACTACAGATCAAGGTTCGTCTTTCATGTCACATCAAGTTAGAGAATTTGCCGAATCATATAAGATAAAGTTGTTCAATTCATCTCCGTATTATGCCCAAGCTAATGGACAAGCTGAGTCTAGCAATAAGATATTGATCAAGCTCATCAAAAAGAAGATTAAGGATAATCCAAGAAAATGGCATGAGTTATTGTCTGAAGCTTTATGGGCACATAGAATCTCAAGGCATGGTGCTACCAAGGTAACTCCATATGAGCTAGTATACGGTCAAGAGGCTGTTTTACCAGTGGAAGTGAATTTGAGTGCTTTGAGAATAGCCAAACAAAATGATTTATCAGCAGTAGACTTTTATAATTTGATGATGGATAACATTGATGAAGTTGCCGATAAACGTTTGGCTGCTTTGAAGGCCATAGAGAGGGACAAGCTGAGGGTAGAAAGAGCTTACAATAAAAAGGTCAAGTTGAAGAATTTTCAGGTTGGCAATCTTGTGTGAAAAGTGATTCTACCGATTGGTTCTAGAGATAGAAAATTCGGAAAGTGGTCTCCAAACTGGGAAGGTCCTTTTAGGATTGCAAGGATAGTTCCTGGAAATTCATATTTGGTGGAATCCATGCAAGGAGTATTATTACCTCGAGCTCTCAATAGCAGATATCTGAAGAAGTACCACCCGAGTGTGTGGCAAGAAGCCTGATTAGGCAACGGCCGATACATGATTATTGACCTTAGCATAAACACGGCCGATACATAATTATCGCCCTGAGAAATATAGATGGTCGATGGAGTGTTGACATCGTCCTTAGAACAAGCATGGTGCAAATTATTTTTCGGCATGCAAGCTTTGCCGAAAAACAGGGGGGCATGTATTGGCACCTGATTTTGGCACAATGCAGAATGCAATAGAGATGGCCTCAAATGACAAGATATTCTACATGAGAAACTTCACATTGTTGAGTGGAACGACTTTGATGTTTGGACCATAATCATTCGGCATCATATCAAAGACCAAAACTACACTCGGATTGTCATGTTTAGGTGTTCTGAGTGCTTTTTGGTCGATTACGCCTCCAATACAATCTCGGATGAAGGAATGCTCAACATGAGTTGTCTTCGTATCGTTGAATCGGTTGATTTTCATATAAAAATCGTCTCAATCCGAGTTCGTATGTAAAAGTTAGAGCTATCTGAATGCAGCCCTGTCAAGAGGCAAAATATGGCGCGCCCCATCAGACACATGTCTGATGGGTGTCTGATGCAATGCGTGAGTAATTAGCCCTTCAATATGGCCTCGAATCAAAAAATGTTCAACATAAAAGTTGTTTGTCTCGTCGAAACGGTCAACTTTGCTTTTGGGCACATTTTCATCCGAGGTCGTTTACTGCCTCAAAAAAGACCCGCAAGGTACAGCCAGAAAACTTGCCGGGATGGAAACCTTGCCGGAGAAATCTTGCCGGGAACAGTAACCTTGCCGGGGTGAGAAAACTTGACGGGATGGAAACCTTGCCGGGGAAATCTTGCCGGGAACAGTAACCTTGTCGGGGTGAGAAAACTGCCGGGATGGAAACCTTGCCGGAGAAATCTTGCCGGGAGCAGTAGAAACTGTCAGGGCCAATCCGACCAGATGCTGAAGATGGGCTTAAATACTTATCTAGATGGCCTCGGATGAAAAAGTGTTCAACATGAAAGTTGTTCGTAACGTCGAAACGGTCAACTTTTCTTTTGGAGTCATTATCATCCGATGTAGTATACGACCTGCAGAGATGCTACAAGAGTCAGGCGGTCCAGTCAGCTACATGAATGAGTCCGACCCAAAATTAAAGATGACCCCGTGGAGTATTCAAGATGGCCTTATTTGGGAAAGTGATCAACATACGGATTGTCGGCCTCGTCGAAACGCACAAAATTGATATTTGGACCATCTCCATCGGAAGTCATATGCAGATTCCACTGCCCACGCAAGGAAGATAGAAGACTGGACCAGATTCGGGATGGATCCGAGTGGGACCAGAACTAGGACTCTAGGACGTGAATTGATGTAATTTTCTTGTAAGGAAAGCCTAGATTGAATCCTTTGCTTGTACAGGAAGTCCAGCCACCTCTTATATATGTTGGGGGTGACGGCCGATTGAACAACACACAATCGAACAAATCAATAGACTACTTTTTATCTACGTTTTATCTCTCCATCATTTTTCTTCCTCGTTCTTCGCTGTTCCTCGAGTTTGAGAGCTGCGAATCCTGAGGCTCTAGGGGCGAGCGAATCGACCTAGGGCAGCCCATTGCTGCCGCACGCCCTGACGGGGTCCCTCCCTGGCGTGTGGGGTTTCGGGTCTCCAAAAGCGCCCGCCGACTGTCCTGCGTATCGCGTTGTCGGTCGGGTCTCCTTCGACGTGAGCTGCGGTGCATCATCCCCGGCGTCGAGGGTACACGTGACGTGTTCGTGTGTCAACACATCCCGCGTAAGTCATCCGTGGATAGCCACTATAACACATACATCCTTTCGTCCATTTCAATAATGACTTTGCACGCATGGAGGCTAACTTGATCGTGTATTTATTTTGCGCAGCAGGGGCGTACCGTTCTCATCGTTCTTTACCCGCATTTCTCCCGCGCTCTATATTTGGACCCGTCGAAGACCATAGAGAAGAAAGATTACACACACAGAGCTCTCATGGGCTTCAGCATGCCGGGTGGCTACATCCAAGTAAAAAAATAAGGGCGGGCTGTATTTCAGCCATAAGACTGACTTCTGTTGTGTCCAGCGACTGGCAAGAAATGATAACGATGGATTCTACGTCATCCATTAAATGATGGAGTACAAAAGGGATGTGCAATCACTTTGCATGACATCTTCATCCGATGCCCATATCTAGAGATGGGCCGAAGCCTTTGGAACCATGCCAGATCATCAACTTCGAAATGATTTCTACCGGATCCAGCAGGAAATTGCGTCCATCATCATGAAAGACGTCCTCAAAGAGAACGTGATGTTCTACGGGGGCCCAATATCGCGGGCTGACGTCCGAACCCGCATAGCCCTACAACGTCAGGACATGACTCCTTTCACTAAGCTTGGGTGCATCCTCCCGGATATGGCCGGATGGGATGAGTGCACTACTTGACGATGACAATGTGTCCTTTTAATTAGTTGTTACTTTCTGTACGATGAAACTTTGAATGTCTCTGTACGACGAAACTATTAGATGTAAACGGTGTTGCGCTCTAGTTAATTAGTTTCGGTATGATGAATTTCGTTAACTATGTTTACTATATGTTGCTTCTATTTGCTACCTGTTTCTCTCCGCAGGCCAACGTATCTTATGTTGCATATTATCGTTGAATTCACTTGATGGTATATATGTGCATCTCTGACAGGTGTATAGATCAACGATGGCGAAGAAGTGGTATGCTGTGTATATAGGGCATGTTTCGGGTGTGTACGGCGAGTGGCCAGAGTGTCAGGCCCAAGTGTACCGCTTCCCGGGCGGAAAGGGTTTGATAGCAGGAGGAAAGCCGAAGCTAGTTACTTGAGGTACATAGCGAAACAAAGGATTCAGAACCGGTGCCGCAAGAACTACTAAATAATCCCACTTTTGCTCATCGTGATCGCTCTTCTCTTCTATACGATCATATCATAGTTTACATAGATGATGAAACATGAGTATGTGACCATGTATTCCATGTATTTGAGACTTCTAATAACTTCTACCGCTATTTCGAGACATGTGTTTGACCATGATTGTTGATGATGATATTGTAGTCGAGACTTCTAATAACTTTTGCTCGTCGATGCGATGATTAGACATTTCTGCCTCACTTCTTTTCAATGAATATGCATGTTATTGTATAAAAGATGTATATATTTAAATACATACACCCTCAAAATGCAGAAACAAAAAAACTAAAATGTTAGTGGTGGCGCGGGGTAAAATTTACCAGTAGCGCTTTTCAAACGCGCTGCAGAAAAGTACCAATAGCGCGCTATCAACAAGCGCTACTAGTATCATCAATTACCACTAGCGCTTGGCCAAACACGCGCTAATGC
This sequence comes from Thinopyrum elongatum, assembly GCA_011799875.1. Taxonomy (NCBI): domain Eukaryota; kingdom Viridiplantae; phylum Streptophyta; class Magnoliopsida; order Poales; family Poaceae; genus Thinopyrum; species Thinopyrum elongatum. The sequence continues at coordinate 79,323,456 of CM022301.1, forward strand.
TAAAAAATAGTTGTAGCGTCATAACAGTAGCGCGTGTGCCAGCGCTACTGGTAGCAAAAAAAAAGCACTCCTGGTAAGCTTTTTCCTAATAATGTGGGTACCCAGTCCAAAGCCCAACAACCACAAAGGCCCGAAGGTGAACCTAAATATGTGCTCAGTGTGGCCAACCCTAGCCAACTGACCCTCTGCGGACCTAGCCATATGTGGATGTGTCCTCCCTTCTGCATAACTACGCACACAACCACTAGCTAGCCACACACGCAACACTAGCAAGCACAACCCCGACCATCCCCATCTAGACATGCACGTGCTGGTAGTATGCTACTTCGGCTTCGCCTCAACCAGACTACCATGAGCAACGAGCCCAATAGTTGTTCCCAAACGCCACTTTTTCGGCCATATTGCTATCTTACTTTTATGCACCACTTGTTGTAACAAGACTAAGATTTGATCGTGGTGTGTAACATTTGACTATGTGAGACCATTTATTCAGTGGTGACCCATTGCTGCAATTTTGTATCAAAAATGAGTATTGACTATATTTGTGTTGTGACGCTTTTTGCATGCAAGTGAGATAGTTACCTATATGTATTGTGCTTATGCTGTGTGCAAGGCTAAATATTTTATTTTCATATTATTATGGATGCTTCTTTTATTGCTCAATGAGTATATCCATGGATACTTGAATATCCAACATGCATGTATGAATATGCACAATCTATGTCCCATTGATAATATCAATGGTGGGGAATGGATAGACACATGGATTTGGAGGAATTCTACCCGTCCAAACCCACCCCATTGTCATTTGTGCGAGTTGTACCCATCCAAACCGCCCCATCTTCATCCTTTAATGTTGAGCTGAGAGATAATCTCCTAGCCATGAGAAAAGATTCATCTCTTTTGTCATTTCTCTTTCTTCCACGCCGTATATTGTTGTATGTGACACCTCCAAAAAGAGGTTGACAACTTTGACATTGTTAGAAGGGATAGAGAGGGATTGGTGGAATCGATTGATTGTATTGCTTGAGCATCGTGGCCATATATATATAGGAGTACAATGACCAACTTGGAGTATGATGTCTACGACGCAACTTTATTCTTGTAGACTCATGTTGGGCCTCCAAGCGCAGAGTTTTGTAGGACAGTAGCAATTTTCCCTCAAGTGGATGACCTAAGGTTTATCAATCCATGGGAGGCGTAGGATGAAGATGGTCTCTCTCAAACAACCCTGTAACCAAATAACAAAGAGTCTCTTGTGTCCCCAACACACCAAATACAATGGTAATTTGTATAGGTGCACTAGTTTGGTGAGGAGATGGTAATAAAAGCGTAGTAATGATAGTAGATATTGGTTTTTGTAATAGGAACAATAAAAAACAGCAAGGTAGCAATTGATAAAACGGAGCACAAACGGTATTGCAATGCTTGAAAATGAGGCCCAGGGTCCGTACTTTCGCTAGTGCAATCTCTCAACAATGCTAATCTAATTAGATCATATAACCATCCCTCAACGTGCGATGAAGAATCACTCCAAAGTTCTTATCTAGCAGAGAACATAAGAAGAAATTATTTGTAGTTATTCTTTCCGATCGATCTATCCAAGAGTTCTTACTAAAATAACACCAAGTTATTCTTTCCAATCGATCTATCAAGAGTTAATACTAAAATAACACTAAGTTATTCTTTCCGATCGATCTATCAAGAGTTCGTATTAAAATAACACCAAAGCAAATTCAGATTCATAATACTCAATCTGACACAAAGAACCTCAAAGAGTGCCCCAAGATTTCTACCGGAGAAACAAAAGACAAGAACGTGCATCAACCCCTATGCATAGATTACCCCAATGTTACCTCGGGAATCCGCGAGTTGAGTACCAAAACATATCTCAAGTGAATCAATATAATACCCCATTGTCACCACGGGTATTCATATGCAAGACATACATCAAGTGTTCTCAAATCCATAAAAGTATTCAATCCGATAAAACGAAATCTCAAAGGGAAAACTCAATTCACAACAAGATAGAGAGGGGAAAACACCATATGATCCAACTATATTAACAAAGCCCGCGATACATCAAGATCGTGACATCTCAAGAACACGAGAGAGAGAGAGAGATTAAACACATAGCTACTGGTACAAACCCTCAGCCCCGAGGGTGGACTACTCCCTCCTCATCATGGTGGCCGCCGGGATGATGAAGATGGCCACCGGTGATGATCTCCCCCTCTGGCAGGGTGCCGGAACGGGGTCTAGATTGGTTTTTCATGGCTACAGAGGCTTGCGGCGGTGGAACTTCTGATCTAGGGTTACCCCGAGGGGTTTTGGAATATTTGGGAATTTATAGGGCGAAGAGGCGGTGTGGGAGGCCACAGAGGTGGGCACAACCCACCTAGGCGCGCCTGGGCCCCCAGGCGCGCCCTGGTGGGTTGTGCTCTCCTCGGAGCTCCCATCTGGTACTTCTTTGGCCCACCGGGTGTCTTCTGGTCCAGAAAAAATCTCCAAAAAGTTTAGCTGCGTTTGGACTCCGTTTGGTATTGATTTTCTGCGATGTAAAAAACAAGCAAAAAACAGCAACTGGCACTAGGCACTATGTCAATAGGTTAGTCCCAAAAAATGATATAAAGTTGCTATAAAATGATTGTAAAACATCCAAGAATGATAATATAACAGCATGAATACTTCATAAATTATAGATACGTTGGAGACGTATCAGCATCCCCAAGCTTAATTCCTACTCGTCCTTGAGTAGGTAAATGATAAAAGAAATAATTTATGAAGTGTGAATGCTAGCAAAGTGCATAAGTTTGATCAATGATAATTTCAATCACTTTTTCTAGCATCATAACAACAACTCTTTCTCATAAAACTTATCATGATAAAGTAGCAATTGAAAACGAAATTTTTGCTGTGGAAAGCTACCTATCATATTCATCATATACTCTTTCTTTTGTAGCATAGACATTTGGACTTGAATGATTCAAAGCAATAGTCTATAATTTGACATGAAGACATCAATACTCAAGCATATCAACAAGCAACCATGTCTTTCAAAATATCAACACTAAAGAAAGTTATCCCTAGCCCATCATGCTCAATCATTGATCCATTCGCAAAACACACTCGCATATTAGCTACATCCAATGCCCAAGTACAATCATAGTGCCCCTTAGTTGGTGCTTTATAAGAGACGATGGAGACTCAAATAAAAATAAAAATTGCATAAACTAAATAGATAGGCCCTTCGCAGAGGGAAGTAGGGATTTGTAGAGGTGCCAGAGCTCAAAGCTTAAATTGAGAGATAAAAAATTTGAGAGGCATACTTTTCCTGTCAACGAAAACGATCGAGTAATTCCCAACACTTTCCATGCTAGATATATCATAGGCGGTTCCCAAACAGAAAATAAAGTTTATTCCTTTTTCCACCATTCTTTCACGATCCATGGCTAGCCGTATCCACGGGTGCCCTCCATACCAACACTTTCCAAGGAATTTATTATTTGACAACATAAAGTAAATTCATTTTTCATTTCGGGACTGGGCATCCCTAATACCTTTATCGTACTCTCGTGTAATGACAAGTGAAAAACACTCATCTTGAGAATAACACATCTAGCATGGAAAATATTGGCCACCCCCTGCCGCTTCATGAGCGGTACGAGCACACAAAAAGGAAACTTATTTTGAAAATTAGAGATGGCACATACAAATTTGCTTAGAACGGCACAGGAATACCGCATATAGGTAGGTATGGTGGACTCATGTGGCACAACTTTGGGTTTAATAATTTGGATGCACAAGTAGTATTCCCACTTAGTACAAATGGAGGCTAGCAAATAGATTGAGAAGCAACAAACCAAGAAACAAAAATTCACATAAACGAGCATTGAGCATAACTAACACCGAATAATGCACCACAAGTAGGATGTAATTTCATTGCATAATTATTGACTTTCATGCTTGCATAGGGAATCACAAACCTTAACACCAATATTCTTACTAAAGCATAATTACTGACCAACATGACTCACATATTATTATCTCCATATCACAAAACTATTGCAAGAAATCAAACTTATCATATCCAGTGATCTACATGAAAGTTTTTATTATATCCTTCTTGAATATCCATTACTTTGGGACTAAATTTATGTATTACCATTGCTACTAACAAGCTCTCAAATAAATTTAAGTGAAGCACGAGAGCATAAGTATTTCTTCAAAATTTTCAACTCTCAAAATAATATAAGTGAAGCATGAGAGTAAATGACAAACTACTCCAAAAATATACAAGTGAAGATCAAATGAGTAGTTAAGTAAATGGGTAGCTAATTGAGGACTCTCACTTATTTAAAACTTTTAGATCTAAGTATTTTATTAAAACAGCAAGCCAAACAAAATAAAATGGCATTCTAAGAATAGCACACATCATGTGAAGAAGCAAAAACTTAGGCTCAACCGAGGCTAACCGATAATTGTTGATGAAGAAAGGTGGGATGCCTACCGTGGCATCTCCAAGCTTAGATGCTTGAGACTTCTTGGATTATTAACTTGGGATGCCTTGGGCATCTCCAAGCTTGAGCTTTTGTGTCTCCTTAATTCCTTTTATATCACGGTCTCCCTAAATCTTAAAAACTTCATCCACACAAAACTCAACAAGAACTCGTGAGATAAGTTAGTATAAATCAATGCAAAAACCTTATCAATCTCTACTGTAGTGATACGTCTCCAACGTATCTATAATTTTTTATTGTTCCATGCTATTATATTATCTGTTTTGGATGTTTTATATGCATTAATATGCTATTTTATATTATTTTTGGGACTAGCCTATCAACCAAGGGCCCAGTGCTAGTTTCTGTTTTTTCCTTGTTTTTGAGCCTCGCAGAAAAGGAATACCAAACAGAGTCCAAGCGGAATAAAACATCACGATGATTTTTCTTGGACCAGAAGACACCCAGGGGACTTGGAGTCCAAGTCAGAAGAGCCATGAGGCGGCGACAAGGGTGGAGGGCACGCCCTAGGGGGGGCGCCCCCTACCTTGTGGGCCCCTCGGTGACCTCCTGACCTAGATCTTCCTCCTATATATTCACATATATTCCAGAACCACCAGAGGCATCCACGAAAACACTTTTCCACCACCGCAACCTTCTGTTCCCGTGAGATCCCATCTTGGGGCCTTTTCCGGCATCCCGCAGGAGGGGGAATCGATCACGGAGGGCTTCTACATCAACTCCATTGCCCTTCCGATGATGCGTGAGTAGTTTACTTCAGACATACGGGTCCATAGCTAGTAGCTAGATGGCTTATTCTCTCTCTTTGATTCTCAATACAACGTTCTCCTTGATGTTCTTGGAGATCTATCCGATGTAATCTTCTTTTGCGGTGTGTTTGTCGAGATCCGATGAATTGTGGATTTATGATTAGCTTATCTATGAATATTATTTGAATATTCTCTAAATTCTTTTATGCATGATTTAATATCTTCGTATTTCTCTTCGAATTATCGGTTTGGTTTGGCCAACTAGATTGGTTTTTCTTGCAATGGGAGAGGTGCTTAGCTTTGGGTTCAATCTTGCATGATTTCACCCAGTGACAAAGTAGGGGTAGCGAGACACGTAGTGCATTGTTGCCATCGAGGATAAAAATATGGGGTTTTCATCATATTGCTTGAGTTAATTCCTCTACATCATGTCATCTTACTTAAAGCGTTACTCCATTCTTTATGAACTTAATACTCTAGATGCATGCTGGATAGCGGTCGATGTGTGGAGATGCAGGCAGGAGTCGGTCTACTTGACACGGACATGATGCCTATATGCATAATCATTGCCTTGGATATCATCATAACTTTGCGCTTTTCTATCAATTGCTCGACAGTAATTTGTTCACCCACCGTATTAGTTGCCTTCATGAGAGAAGCCTCTAGTGAAACCTATAGCCCCCGAGTCTATTTTCCATCATATTACTTTCTGATCTACTATTTTGCAATCTTTTATTTTTAGATCTATATACCAAAAAACCCAAAAATATTTTATCTTTTGTTTATCTATCTCTATCAGATCTCACCTTTGCAATTGACCGTGAAGGGATTGACAACCCCTTTATCGCGTTGGGTGCAAGTGTTTGATTGTTTGTGCAGGTGTTGGTGATTTGTGCGTTCTTCTCCTACTGGATTGATACCTTTCTTAACTGAGGAAAATACTTACCTCTACTGTGCTGCATCACCCTCTCCTCTTTAAGGAAAAAACCAACGCAAGCTGAAGAAGTAGCAGGAAGAATTTCTGGCGCCGTTCTCGGGGAGATCTACGCCAAGTCAAGACATACCAAGTACCCATCATAAAACTCTCATATCTTGCATTTCATTATTCGCCATTTGCCTCTTGTTTTCCTCTCCCCCACCTCTAAAATGATTTTCAGAAAAATACAAAAAGATTTGCCTTTTTATTCGCCCTTCTTCCGTTCATCTTTTCGTTTGCTTTTTGTTTGCTTGTGTTACCATGTGCCTTCTTTTTGCTTGCATCTTCGCTTGCTAAAAGTTTATGGGTCCTCATCCACTTGCTAATCTTTTTAAGAGATCCAATTATGATGAACCTATTGCTAGTGAGTTGAGTGCACTAGATTATCTTTATGAAGTTTTGCTTGAAATCCGTGAATCTGAAAATTGTGATGAAGTGTTAAAAGAAGAAATTTATGAAGTGATTCACGATAGCTCATTGGATGAAAAGCATGATTGCAATGGTTCTACTATAAATTCTATTAATGTCGGTTGTGCTAATGATATGCAAAACCCTAAGCTTGGGGATGCTAATTTTGCTATGTCCACTACTTGTTGCAATGATCATGATTGGGGTGATTCTTCTTATGATCTTGAAAATTTATTTAAGCCTCATGATGAATATGTTTGCTTTAATATTGAAAGTGGGTTTGGAAGAGTGTCAACTTTAGAAAATAATGATCCCACTACTTTGGAGTATGATCAATCTCATGAAAATTTTGATAAAAGTGGGTTTGGAGAGGTCATGACTTTAGTTAATGTTAATCCCACTATCTTGGAAGAGTGTCAACTTTGCATGCATGTGGATCATCTAGAGAATATGTTAAGTGATAGTTATATTGTTGAATTTGAATATGATCCCACATGTAATTATTATGAGAGAGGGAAATATGGTTGTAGAAATTTTCATGTCACTAAATTACCTCTCGTTATGTCGAGATTGCTATTGATTCTTTCTTCTTCCTTGCATATGCTAGTTTTTGCTTGTCTTGATAAATTGTTTGCTTATAAAATGCCTATGCATATACTTAAACTTGCTTTTCACATGCTATATGATGCTCCCTTCGTGTTTCAACTGCTATCTTTTATGTGAGCATCATTGAATTATCAACGCCTAGCTAAAAGGCTTTAAAGAAAAGCGCTTGTTGGGAGACAACCCAATATTTTTACTTTTTGTTTTTCTTGTGTATACACATTATTACCTCTGTAGTAATTGTGTTTTGGTGTTTTAATTAGTGTTTGTGCCAAGTAAGACCTTTGGGATGGCTTACGGTGATAGTTGATTTGATCTTGCTGAAAAACAGAAACTTTTGCGTCCAGTCACAGAATTTTAATAATTCAATGGAGCGTTGAAAAACCCTGATTTTTTACACAGGATTTATATACAAATTTCCTATGTTGTACTTATTTTTCAGAATTTTTGGAGTTATATAAGTATTAGAACAATTCGGATCTTCGGAGACTGTTCTGTTTTTGAGAGATTCTGTTTTCTTTGTGTTGTTTGCTTATTTTGATGAATCTATGGTTAGTATCGGGGGGTATGAACCATGGAGAAGTTGGAATACAGTAGATATTACACCAATATAAATAAAGAATGAGTTCACAACAGTACCAAAAGTGGTGATTTTATTTTCTTGTACTAACGGATCTCATGAGTTTTCTGTTAAGTTTTGTGTTGTGAAGTTTTCAAGTTTTGGGTAAAGATTTGATGGACTATGGAATAAGGAGTGGCAAGAGCCTACGCTTGGGGATGCCCAAGGCACCCCAAGGTAATATTCAAGGACAACCAAGAGCCTAAGCTTGGGGATGCCCCGGAAGGCATCCCCTCTTTCGTCTTCGTCTATCGGTAAATTTACTTGAGGCTATATTTTTATTCACCACATGATATGTGTTTTGCTTGGAGCGTCTTGTATGATATGAGTCTTTGCTTTTTAGTTTGCCAAAATCATCCTTGCTGTACACACCTTTTGAGAGGGACACACATGAATCCTGATTTATTAGAATACTCTATGTGCTTCACTTATATCTTTTGAGCTAGGCAATTTTGCTCTAGTGCTTCACTTATATCTTTTTAGAGCACGGCAGTGGTTTTATTTTATAGAAATTATTGAACTCTCATGCTTCACTTATATTATTTTGAGAGTCTTTCTAAACAGCATGGTAATTTGCTTTGGTTATAAATTTAGTCCTAATATGATAGGCATCCAAGAGGGATATAATAAAAACTTTCATATAAAGTGCATTGAATACTATGTGAAGTTTGATTCCTTATGATTGTTTTGAGATATAAAGATGGTGATATTAGAGTCATGCTAGTGAGTAATTGTGGATTGTAGAATTACTTGTGTTAAAGTTTGTGATTCCCGTAGCATGCATGTATGGTGAACCGTTATGTGATGAAGTCGGAGCATGATTTATTTATTGATTGTCTTCCTTATGAGTGGCAGTCAGGGACGAGCGATGGTCTTTTCCTACCAATCTATCCCCCTAGGAGCATGCGCGTAGTACTTCATTTCGATGACTAATAGATTTTTGCAATAAGTATGTGAGTTCTTTATGACTAATGTTGAGTCCATGGATTATACACACTCTCACCCTTCCACCTTTGTTAGCCTCTCTAGTACCGCGCAACTTTCGCCGGTGCCATACACCTACCTTTTACCCTCCTCAAAACAGCCACCATACCTACCTATTATGGCATTTCCATAGCCATTCCGAGATATATTGCCATGCAACTTTCCATCATTCCATTTTATTATGACACGCTCCATCATTGTCATATTGCTTTGCATGATCATGTAGTTGACAAAGTATTTGTGGCAAAGCCACCATTCATAATTTTTATACATGTCACTCTTGAGTCCTTGCACATCCCGGTACACCATCGGAGGCATTCATATAGAGTCATATTTTGTTGTAAGTATCGAGTTGTAATCCTTGAGCTGTAGGTAAATAAAAGTATGATGATCTTCATTATTAGAGCATTGTCCCATGTGAGGAAAGGATGAGGGAAGCTATGATTCCCTCACAAGTTGGGATGAGTCTCCGAACTTTACAAAAAATAAAAGAGGCCAACGAAGCCCACAAATAAAATAAAAGAGGCCAAAGAAGCCCACCAAAAAAAAGAGAGAGAGAAAAGAGAGAAGGGGCAATGTTACTATCCTTTTTCCACACTTGTGCTTCAAAGTAGCACCATGATCTTCATGATAGAGAGTCTCCTATGTTGTCACTTTCATATACTAGTGGGAATTTTTCATTATAGAACTTGGCTTGTATATTCCAATGATGGGCTTCCTCAAATTGCCCTAGGTCTTCATGAGCAAGCAAGTTGGATGCACACCCACTTAGTTTCTTTTTGAGCTTTCATAAACTTATAGCTCTAGTGCATCCGTTGCATGGCAATCCCTACTCACTCACATTGATATCTATTGATGGGCATCTCCATAGCCCGCTGATATGCCTAGTTGATGTGAGACTATCTCCTTTTTGTCTTCTCCACAACCACCATATTCTATTCCACCTATAGTGCTATGTCCATGGCTCACGCTCATGTATTACGTGAAAGTTGAAAGGTTTGAGAACATCAAAAGTATGAAACAATTGCTTGGCTTGTCATCGGGGTTGTGCATGATTTGAATATTTTATGTGATGAAGATGGAGCATAGCTAGACTATATGATTTTGTAGGGACAACTTTCTTTGGCCATGTTATTTTGAGAAGACATGATTGCTTTATTAGTATGCTTGAAGTATTATTGTTTTTATGTCAATATTAAACTTTTGTTTTGAATCTTATGGATCTGAACATTCATGCCACAATAAAGAAAATTACATGGATAAGTATGTTAGGTAGCATTCCACATCAAAAATTCTGTTTTTATCATTTACCTACTCGAGGACGAGCATGAATTAAGCTTGGGGATGCTTGATACGTCTCCAACGTATCTATAATTTTTTATTGTTCCATGCTATTATATTATCTGTTTTGGATGTTTCATATGCATTAATATACTATTTTATATTATTTTTTGGACTAACCTATTAACCTAGGGCCCAGTGCCAGTTTCTGTTTTTTCCTTGTTTTTGAGCCTCGCAGAAAAGGAATACCAAACAGAGTCCAAACGGAATAAAACTTCACGATGATTTTTCTTGGACCAGAAGACACCCAGGGGACTTGGAGTCCAAGTCAGAAGAGCCACGAGGCGGCGACAAGGGTGGAGGGCGCGACCTAGGGGGGCGCCCCCCTACCTTGTGGGCCCCTCGGTGACCTCCTGACCTAGATCTTCCTTCTATATATTCACATATATTCCAGAACCACAAGAGGCATCCACGAAAACACTTTTCCACCGCCGCAACCTTCGGTTCCCGTGAGATCCCATCTTGGGGCCTTTTCCGGCATCCTGTCGTAGGGGGAATCGATCACGGAGGGCTTCTACATCAACTCCATTGCCCTTCCGATGATGCGTGAGTAGTTTACTTCAGACCTACGGGTCCATAGCTAGTAGCTAGATGGCTTCTTCTCTCTCTTTGATTCTCAATACAATGTTCTCCTTGATGTTCTTGGAGATCTATCCGATGTAATCTTCTTTTGTGGTGTGTTTGTCAAGATCCGATGAATTATGGATTTATGATCAGCTATATGAATATTATTTGAATCTTCTCTGAATTCTTTTATGCATGATTTAATATCTTTGTATTTCTCTTCGGATTATCGGTTTGGTTTGGCCAACTAGATTGGTTTTTCTTGCAATGGGAGAGGTGCTTAGCTTTGGGTTCAATCTTGTGTGATTTCTCCCAGTGACAAAGTAGGGGTAGCGAGACACGTATTGCATTGTTGCCATCGAGGATAAAAAGATGGGTTTTTCATCATATTGCTTGAGTTAATTCCTCTACATCATGTCATCTTACTTAAAGCGTTACTCTGTTCTTTATGAACTTAATACTCTAGATGCATGTTGGATAGCGGTCGATGTGTGGAGATGCAGGCAGGAGTCGGTCTACTTGACACGGACGTGATGCCTATATGCATAATCATTGCCTTGGATATCGTCATAACTTTGCGCTTTTCTATCAATTGCTCGACAGTAATTTGTTCACCCACCGTATTATTTGCCTTCATGAGAGAAGCCTCTAGTGAAACCTATGGCCCCGGGTCTATTTTCCATCGTATTACTTTCCGATCTACTATTTTGCAATCTTTTATTTTCAGATCTATATACCAAAAACCCCAAAAATAGTTTATCTTTTGTTTATCTATCTCTATCAGATCTCACCTTTGCAATTGACCGTGAAGGGATTGACAACCCCTTTATCGCGTTGGGTGCAAGTGTTTGATTATTTGTGCAGGTGTTGGTGATTTGTGCATTCTTCTCCGACTGGATTGATACCTTGGTTCTTAACTAAGGGAAATACTTACCTCTACTGTGCTGCATCACCCTTTCCTCTTCAAGGGAAAAACCAACGCAAGCTCAAGAAGTAGCATGTAGAAAATCACTAAAATTATTATTCAACATTGCATACTAAATGCCTCTGCATATTTAATACTCCTATCCTCAAATAGAATCATTAAACAAGCAAACATATGCAAACAATGCGAACATAACAGCAATCTGTCTAAACAGGATAGTCTGTAAATAGTGCAATTGTACTCATACTTTCCTAACTCCAAAAATTCTGAAAATTTACCACACTGTAGAAAATTTATCAGAGCTTATTGTGAAAAAAATTTCAACATTTTATCACATTCTTACTTTTCTGGATAATTATTGCAACAGTGATAAATTTTCTGTTTTGAAACAGCGACTCATATATTTGCAGAATAAGCATGGTGATGGCTATCCTTGCCACTTTTATTGAAATAAAAGATGCAAAACATTATTCTAAATAACATCAAGCAAATTATAACAAAATAAAATGACTCTCCAAGCAAAACTCATATCATGTGACGAATGAAAATATAGCTCCAAGTGAGGTTACCGATAATGTTGAAGACGAAAGAGGGGATGCCTTCCGGGGTATCCCCAAGCTTAGTTGCTTGGATCTTCCTTGAATATTGCCTTGGGGGTGCCTTGGGAATCCCCAAGCTTAGGGTCTTGTCACTCCTTATTCTCCTCATATCGATATCTCACCCAAAACTTGAAAACTTCAATCACACAAAACTTAACGGAACTTCGTGAGATGGGTTAGCATGATAAAGACAAATCATTCACTTTGGTACTGTCAAAGACCAGATTCATAATTGTTCTCACACAATTCCTACTGTACTCTACAATTTCCACAATTTATATTAAGCAATATAAGCCATAGAAACTAGAAAACAAGCAAACTATGCATTGAAAATAGAATCTCTTAAAAACAGAACAGTACATAAAGATTTGAATTAACTTCATACTTTTGTAACTTCAAAAATTCTGAAAAATTAGGGAAACGTATAAAATTTGTATACCCATCAACTGTAAAAAATTCAGAAATTTTCCACGTTCCACTAAAAGGCAGAAATTTCTGCACTGGACCCAAACGTTTCTGTTTTTGCACAGAATCAAGTCAACTATCATCCACACTATCCCAAAGGCTTTACTTGGCACTTTATTGAAACAAAAGCTATAAAACAAGATCGCTATAGTATATTAACTATGTGAACACACAAAAACAGTAGGTAAAAGTGTTGGGTTGTCTCCCAACAAGCGCTTTTCTTTAATGACTTTTAGCTAGGCATAATGATTTCAATGATGCTCGCATAAAAAGATAAGAATTGAAACATAAAGAGAGCATCATGAATCACATGACAAGCACATTTAAGCCTAACCCACTTCCTATGCATAGGGATTTTATGAGCTAACAATTTATGGGAACAAGAATCAACTAGCATAGGAAGGCAAAACAAGTGCAACTTTAAAACTTTCAACATAAAGAGAGGAAACTTGATATTATTGAAATATGTAGAAGCATATATTCCTCTCTCATAATAATTTTCAGTAGCATCATGAATGAATTCAATAATATAACTATCACATAAATCATTCTTTTCATGATCCACAAGCATAGAAATTTTCTTACTCTCCACATAAGCAAATTTATTCTCATGAATAGTGGTGGGAGCAAACTCAACAAAATAACTATCATGTGAGGCATAATCCAATTGGAAATTAAAATCATGATGATAAGTTTCATGGTTATCATTATTCTTTATAGCATACATGTCATCACCGTAATCATCATAAATAGGAGGCATGCAATCATCATAATAAATTTTCTCATCAAAACTTGGGGGACTAAAAATATCATCTTCATCAAACATAGAATCCCCAAGCTTATGGCTTTGCATATCGTTAGCATCATGGGTATTCAAAGAGTTCATACCAACAACATTGCAATCATGCTCCTCATTCAAAGATTTTTTGTCAAACATTTTATAGAATTCTTCCTCTATCAATTGAGCACAATTTTCCTTTCCATCATTTTCATGAAAGACGTTATAAAGATGAACAACCTGAGACCACCTCAATTCCATTTTTTTTTGTAGTTTTCTTTTATGAACCAAACTAGTGATAAAACAAGAAACTAAAAGATTCAATTGCAAGATCTAAAGATATACCTTCAAGCACTCACCTCCCCGGCAACGGCGCCAGAAAAGAGCTTGATGTCTACTATGCAACTTCATTCTTGTAGACTTGTGTTGGGCCTCCAAGCGCTGAGTTTTGTAGGACAGTAGAAATTTCCTCTCAAGTGGATGACCTAAGGTTTATCAATCCGTCGGAGGCGTAGGATGAAGATGGTCTCTCTCAAACAACCCTGCAACCAAATAACAAAGAGTCTCTTGTGTCCCCAACACACCAAATACAATGGTAATTTGTATAGGTGCACTAGTTCGGTGAAGAGATGGTAATAAAAGTGTAGTAATGATAGTAGATATTGGTTTTTGTAATAGGAACAATAAAAAACAGCAAGGTAGCAATTGATAAAACGGAGCACAAACGGTATTGCAATGCTTGAAAATAAGGCCTAGGGTCCGTACTTTCGCTAGTGCAATCTCTCAACTTATCTAGCGGAGAACGTAAGAAGAAATTGTTTGTAGCTATTCTTTCCGAGCGATCTATCCAAGAGTTTGTACTAAAATAACACCAAGTTATTCTTTCCGATCGATCTATCAAGAGTTCGTACTAAAATAACACTAAGTTATTCTTTCCGATAGATCTATCAAGAGTTCGTACTAAAATAACACCAAAGCAAATTCAGATTCATAATACTCAATCCGACACAAAGAACCTCAAAGAGTGCCCCAAGATTTATACCGGAGAAACAAAAGACGAGAACGTGCATCAACCCCTATGCATAGATTACCCCAATGTCACCTAGGGAATCCGCGAGTTGAGTACCAAAACATATCTCAAGTGAATCAATATAATACCCCATTGTCACCACGGGTATTCATATGCAAGACATACATCAAGTGTTCTCAAATCCATAAAAGTATTCAATCCGATAAAACAAAATCTCAAAGGGAAAACTCAATTCACAACAAGATAGAGAGGGGAAAACACCATATGATCCAACTATATTAACAAAGCCCGCGATACATCAAGATCGTGACATCTCAAGAACACGAGAGAGAGATTAAACACATAGCTACTGGTACAAACCCTCAGCCCCGAGGGTGGACTACTCCCTCCTCATCATGGTGGCCGCCGGGATGATGAAGATGGCCACTGGTGATGATTTCCCCCTCCGGCAGGGTGCCGGAACGGGGTCTAGATTGGTTTTTCGTGGCTACAAAGGCTTGCGGCAGTGGAACTTCAGATCTAGGGTTACCCCGAGGGGTTTTGGAATATTTGGGAATTTATAGGGCGAAGAGGCGGTGTGGGGGGCCACCGAGGTGGGCACAACCCACCTGGGCGCGCATGGGCCCCCAGGCGCGCCCTGGTAGGCTGTGCTCTCCTCGGAGCTCCCATCTGGTACTTCTTTGGCCCACCAGGTGTCTTCTGGTTCAGAAAAAATCTCCAAAAAGCTTCGCTGCGTTTGGACTCCGTTTGGTATTGATTTTCTGTGATGTAAAAAATAAGCAAAAAACAGCAACTGGCACTGGGCACTATGTCAATAGGTTAGTCCCAAAAAATGATATAAAGTTGCTATAAAATGATTGTGAAACATCCAAGAATGATAATATAACGGCATGAATACTTCATAAATTATAGATACGTTGGAGATGTATCAGAGTACAAGACAAGGCAGGACCAAATCCTAGTCTATCCTATACTTCCTAATAATCATATACTCAACATCCCCCCGCAGTCACAACGGTAGCGATGCAGACGGTGAGACTGGAGAAGAATCCGAAGGCAAGCCGACGGACACCCCCCACAGTCGTAACGGTTGATGCATCGCGGAGTCGTGGTTGGAGTGGAAATCGATGAGGTTGGCGGTAGCCCTTTGTGTCGTTTGTCGAAGTAGCCGAGAGCGTAGGTGGTATAGCCGTGGTCGAGGTAGCCGAGCGAAGAATGCCGTGGTCAATGTCGAGTCGGGGTGGTCGGTGTCGAGGAAGTCGTCGTGGAGCCGCGGGCGCAAGGAGGCACCGACTTAGTCATGGGCGCAGTGGTGTCGAAGTAGTGGTGCGTCGGGAAGAAGACGTTGTTAACGATGCGTCGCGTTGGGGTTGCCAAGCCCGGGCACACATCATAAACGAAGGCACGCACCGGTGTTGCCAGCACCGGGCATGCATAGACGGATGAAGACGAAGTTGACGAAGTGCCGCACCAGGCTTGCCAGGCCTGGGGACACGTCGTGGATGAAGGCACGCTTCGATGTTGCCAGCACCGGGCATGCATAGACTGGGACCTGCATGAGCTGTACGCCATGTCGAAGAAGTCGGAGAGGCCAGCAGAGAAGGACTCGATGATGGTTGCGGCGCCAGTCGGTGCGGGGCTGATGTCGCCCGCGGTTGTCAGAGTAGATGAAGTGGTCGGGGTAGATAACGGCGTTGCTGGTGACAGGCTAGTGTTGGACGAAGACGAAGGAGGTGGATGGGCGGCGGCGGCGGCGTCCAAAGAAGAGCGGCGACCGCTGCCTGGCAGCGGCGGCGACTAGGTTAGGAGCGCGGCGGCGGTGCTCGAACGAGGCAAAGAACCCGATAGCGTGATGAAGACCGACGCGGACGGTGGCGTTCCCGTGCCAAGGGAGGCGGCGCGGCGTATACCACGGGAAGTCGAGGCGCGGGAATGACGGTGGACCATAGGCCGCGGTGCCACGGCCCGAAGGGGCGACGCGGCGGCAATAGGCAGGTCGGGGCGACTGCGGGAAGACCTTGGGGCAGCGGCGGGGACCGCAGGCCGTCGCGCTGCGGCCCGAAGGGGCGACGCAATGGCGGCACGTGAGTCGGTGCAGCCGCAGGGACGGCCTCGGGCGGCGGGGGAGACCGCGTGCCACGCTCGCTACGGCCCGATGGGGTGACACAGCGGCAGCGCGAGGGTCGGTGCAGCCACGGAGACAGCCTGGAACGGATGTCCTCAGGGCAGCGGTAGACCGCGAGCCGTGGCACTACGGCCCAAAGGGGCGATGTAGCGGCAGCACGCGGGTCGATGCAGCCGCGGGGAGTGACGATGACATGTATCTGGGGTAGGGTCTTAGGCCTAACCTACGGGACCTACCCAAGGACACCTCATTCAAGGATTCAAGATTTACACAGTTAATCTAAGGATATGTCGACTGGAATGGTCAGAGCTTGCAAGTCACTCGACGGCAATCCCACTCGGTCGCTACCCCACCACTCGACTGTCCTGATTCGCTTAGAGTACCTGATTTCACTTGGAGTAGAAGACCTAAAGCCACTCGAGGACGGTAACAGTCGGGCGATCAGTTCGTCCCTGTAATGATTATTAATTGTATGTGTTACCAGTAACGCTCGCACCTTTACTGTGACATTGAACCCTTGCATTATGGAGGATGGCGAGGGGTCAGCGGACTCTATATAAGCCACCCCCACCTCTTACACAAGGGTTCAGACCTCCTGTAACTCAACACTCCAAGAAACAAAGCTCCCGCAGCACCGAGACATAGGGCTTTTACCTCCTCCGAGAGGGGCCTGAACTCGTAAATCCGAGTGTACAATCTCGCCGTAGCTAGGCTCTGCCCTCTCCTACGTACCCCCTACCTCTACTGTCGCATCTGTTCCCACAACAGGTTGCGCCCTCCGTGGGGCAGGCGTCTAAGTGACTTCCGGTGAGGTTGCGTTCCTCGAACTTCTTCGACATGGTTTCCGGCGGTGGATTGTCCCTGGGCTACGAGATCCATCTCGGCGCGCTTAGTTTCATCGCCGATGATTCGGCCTGGCTCCAGGAAGCCCCCCTCGACGTCGAGGCGCTCCCTATTCGCGGAGCGGCGCACTTTCGTGCGAGTGCCTGTGGCGTCCTCTTGCGGCAGCCGTCGACTCAGTATCGGTCGGCTCCGGTGGCGTCTTCACTCCCCGCTACTTACCGTCGCAAGCGATCTGGTCGCTCGCGGCTCCAACAATGGGTGAAGCACGCGGTGGCTCGACAGTCGTCCACTCCTCAGATCGCGGCAATCGAGCCCGACGAGTCCCTTTATGGCTTGTTCGATTTATCGTCTGGCCACTCAGATACGCTTTCCGAGTGCGAAAGCAATGATCCCGTGGCAGAAGTCCTTATGGTTGGCCCCCAGCATAGCCCACCAGGATTTCCCCGTGGCGGGGACGAAAGCGGTGGTCCATCACACGGCAACGACGAGTACTACCCGCAAGCCCTCACTGCGGAACAAAGAGCAGAACTGCAGCGCAGGAATTAGCAAGCTCTCCAGACCCCCATCGTTGGGGAGACTGCCGAGGCTCATGCCTTGGAGGCTGCACGCGTGGCCACTCTGGCTAAATGTGCGTGCCTGGAGGATCTCCAGAAATCACTCAACGACCGTGCTCACAGGCCACCCCCAAGTTCCAGTCGACGGCAGCGACAATTGTTTCTGACTGGATCTCAAATGAGTATCAGGTATACCGCACTCCAATCCAAAATGTTGCAGCAGCCATGAGAATTGCAGATTCGATCCATCCATCCTATTCAGAGGCTCGAAAAGGCCTAAAGCAGATTCGGATGCTGCTCAGAGCGGCAGTGGAGCAGAATTCGGTTGTTTCTCAGTCGCGCAATTGGATTCATAGCAGGTCCGTCAGGGCAGACACAGTCCAGTCTGCTCACAGCCCAAGATCGCCTCCGCGGTGTGAAGATCATGGTTATCGCCAGGACCAGTTCCTGGATCAAGGCCACGGGCAGTTTGATCCTCGGCATCACCGTGACGATCGTCGTCGAGTGCCTACACCCCCTCCGAGGGGTGGGGCGTACACGCCCCGGCGGTATGATGACAGGCGCCTGTACGGTGACGAGCGGAGAAATCCAGTCGACCCCCGAGGACCTGGGTTCAATGCGAGGTCAGTCCTCGTGCAGGTCCTAGTCGATAGGGGCAGAGCTCACAGAGAGGGCCTAGATAGAGATCGTCCGAGTGGAAGTGGTGCGTTTGTTTCCGGGCCCGAGTGTTTCAGCAGGGCCATTCGAGCCGCTGAGATACCGCCCAATTTTAGATTGGCCACGGGCGTGAACAAATTCACCGGTGAGTCGAAACCATACACGTGGTTGGAGGCTTACCGAGTGGCTGTTCAGATTGGTGGAGGCAATGATGATGTTGCCATGAAACACCTGCCTTTGATGTTAGAAGGATCGGCCCGAGCATGGTTGAACCAATTGACTCCTGCCAGCATCTATTGCTGGGAAGACTTGGTCCGAGTATTTATATCAAAACATTCGAAGGCACTTGCAAGCGACCTGCAGTTCTAACTGAATTGCAGCATTGCGTCCAGAAGCCAAATGAAACTTTGAGGGATTACATTCAGCGTTGGACCACACTTCACCATGTGGTGGAGAATGTTTCAGAGCACCAAGCAGTCTCCGCCTTCAAGGAAGGTGTCCAGTACAGAGAGCTCATACTGAAATTTGGTCGGTCAGGTGCCCTGACCATGAACCGAATGATGGAAATCGCCACTCGGTATGCAAATGGTGAGGAAGAGGACCGCCTCTGTAATGGCAAAAGGAAAGGCTGTAGACCCTGATGTCGGGGTGGGAATCCCAGTCGGATGCAGAAGCGCAAAGCTGAGGCCCCAGCAGCAGTAGTGGCTGCGCAAGGCAAGTTCAAAGGGAAGCCCAAGGGGCAGTGGATACCTAAAAACATGAAGGATCAGTCGGGCCAGGATGTCCTGGATCTACCGTGTGCCATTCACACGAAGAAAGATGAGGAGGGTAACTTGATTCTACCCAAGCATACCACTCGACAGTGCATATTTCTTATTCAACAGTTCCGTGAAGATCAGCCAAGTGAAAAGGGCTCTGACAAGGATGAGGATGAAGAAAAGGCAGAAGATTACCCGAAGGTCAATGCCACTTTGGTGATATTTGCTGACGTTGAGAGCAAAAGTTGACTGAAAGTCATCAACCGTGAGGTAAACATGGTTGCTCCGGCGACTACAACGTACCTCAAATGATCAAAGACTCCCATAACCTTCGACCAGTTGGACCACCCAGCTCATGTTGCTACCCCTTGGCGGCAAGCTCTGGTTGTGGATCCAGTCATAGGAGGCACTCGGTTGCGCAAAGTTCTTATGGATGGCGGCAGTGGTCTGAACATTCTCTATGCTGAAACCCTTAAGGGGATGGGCATTCCGATGTCCCGACTCAGTGAGAGCAACATGCAGTTTCACGGAGTCATCCCAGGGAAAAAGGCAAGATCACTTGGTCAGATTGCTCTGGATGTGGTCTTTGGAGACTCGAAGAATTTTCGGAAGGAAAAGTTGACGTTTGAAGTGGTGGATTTTCACAGTGCCTATCATGCTATCCTAGGCCGACCGGTTTATGCTCGTTTCATGGCCCGTCCATGTTACGTGTACCTAAAGCTAAAGATGCCCGGACCCCAAGGGTGTGATCACCATCACGGGGAATAGACATAGAGCCGAAGAATGTCTCCAACAGGGATCCAAAATTGCTGATGAGCAGATGGCAGTAGTGGAACTGGAGGAATACAAGAAGAATGCCGATCCGAGTGATTTGCTTCACTCTAAGAAGCCAGCATCTGAATCTGCTTTTCAGTCGGTAGGAGAGATGAAACCAGTTCACATTCACCCAGAGGATCCCACGGCTACTCCGACCAATATCTCAATGACACTCGACAGCAAATAGGAAGCCGCGCTCATCCAGTTCCTTCGTGAGAACTGGGACATCTTTGCATGAAAACCATCCGACATGCCAGGTGTACCCAGGGAACTGGCCGAGCACCGTTTGCGAGTCGACTCGAAGGCCAAGCCTGTCAAAGAGCATCTCCGCCGCTCCGCTGCGGAGAAGAGGAAGGCGATTGGTGAGGCAGTGGCTCGGCTCCTGCCAGCTGAGTTCATACGCGAGATATACCACTCCGAGTGGCTCGCCAACGTCGTCATGGTCCCCAAGAAGGACAAGTCACTCCGCATGTGCATCGATTTCAAGCATATCAATCGGGCCTCCCCGAAAGATCATTTTCCGCTCCCCCATATCGATCAAATAGTTGATTCGACTGCGGGATGTGAGCGTTTGTCTTTTCTTGATGCGTACTCCGGGTACCATCAAATCCGACTGTATGGGCCAGATGAAATAAAGACCGCCTTCATCACCCCTTTCAGGGGTTTTTGCTATGTCACCATGCCTTTCGGTCTCAAAAATGCTGGCGCCACATTCATGCGCATGATTCAAAAGTGCCTGCTCACTCAAATCAGTCGGAATGTCGAAGCTTACATGGATGATATCATGGTCAAGTCACGCAAAGGTTTCGACCTGCTGACTGATCTCGCTGAAACCTTTGCCAACCTAAGAAGGTACGACATCAAGTTGAACCCGTCCAAGTGCACCTTCGGAGTACCAGGAGGCAAGTTACTCGGTTTTCTCGTTTCCGAACGAGGAATAGATGCCAATCCCGAGAAAATCAGTGCGATTGTCCAAATGAAGCGCCCCGTGCGCGTACATGATGTCCAGAAGCTCACAGGCTGTCTTGCAGCTCTCAGTCGGTTCATTTCTTGCCTTGGAGAAAAGGCGTTGCCTTTGTACCGACTGATGAAGAAATTCGATACGTTCGAGTGGACTCCTGAAGCAGAAGCAGCTTTTGTTGAGCTCAAAGCCTTGCTCTCCACCCAGCCGGTGCTTGCTGCTCCGAGCAGCAAAGAGCCGCTGCTTTTGTACATAGCGGTGACTGGCCAAGTTGTCAGCACGGTCCTCACAGTGGAAAGGGAAGAAGAAGGCAAGGCCTATAAGGTTTAGCGGCTAATATATTACATTTCTGAGGTCCTGACTCCCTCTAAGCAAAGATATCCTCACTATCAGAAGCTTGTCTATGGCATTTATCTGACAGCGAAGAAAGTGGCGCACTATTTCCAAGAACACTCGGTTTCCGTCATCAGTGATGCCCCGCTATCTGAGATCATGAACAATCGGGATGCAACTGGTCGAGTGGCTAAATGGGCCATCGAGCTTCTCCCCTTTGACATTAAATTTGAAGCAAAAAAGGCGATCAAGTCTCAAGCACTCGCGGATTTCGTGGCCGAGTGGATAGAACAGCAACAGCCGACTCAGATTCACTCGGAGCATTGGACTATGTTCTTTGACGGTTCCAAAATGCTGAATGGTTTCGGTGCTGGAGTGGTCCTGGTGTCTCCAAGAGGTGATCGGCTCAGTTATGTCCTCCAGATTCACTTCGATTCCTCCAATAACGAAGCCGAGTATGAAGCGCTCCTCTACGGTTGCGTATGGCCATCTCACTCTGCGTCCGTCGCCTGATGGTTTACGGTGACTCGGATTTAGTGGTCAATCAAGTGATGAAGGAGTGGGACGTTAGAAACCCTGCTATGACAGGATACTGCAATGCAGTAAGGAAGTTAGAGAAAACGTTCGAGGGTTTGGAGCTTCACCACATCCCTCGAATCAAAAATCAAGTAGCTGACGATCTGGCAAAAATTGGTTCCACTCGGAAGCCTATCCCCAGCAATGTGTTTCTTGAGCACCTCCGTTCCCCGTCAGTGCAAGAGGATCCTTTCACTGAAGAGCCTCCCCAAGCCATAAGTCCTACCGATCCGACTGAAATCGAGATCCCTGCAGTCATTGATTTGGTGCTGGAGATTCTGGTAATTACTCCCGACTGGACAGTGCCATACATTGCATATTTGCTCAGGCAAGAACTCCCAGAGGATGAAGTCGAGGCACATCAGATTGTTCGCAGGTCCAAAGCTTTCACAGTGATAGATGGACAACTTTACAGAGAGAGTGTCACTGGCGTGGCTCAACGATGTATTTCTCCCAAAGAGGGTCGACTGATTTTGGAAGAAATCCACTCGGGGACTTGTGGTCATCATGCGTCCTCCCAGACAATTGTGGCCAAAGCATACCGAGCTGGATTTTACTGGCCGCGGGCCAATGAAGTTGCAAAGGAGATCGTTCAGCATTGTGAAGGATGCCAGTTCTATGCGAACATGTCTCATAAGCCCGCGCCTGCCCTGAAGACCATCGCACTCGTCTGGCTGTTTGCTGTGTGGGGGTTGGACATGTTTGGACCGCTCAGGACCGGCAGAAGTGGCTTCACTCATCTGCTTGTAGCAGTCGGCAAGTTCACCAAGTGGATTAAAGCCAAGCCTATTAAGAAGTTAGATTCAAATATAGCTATTAGGTTCTTGAAAGAGCTGATATTCAGGTACGGAGTCCCACACAGTATTATCACAGATAATGGCTCGAACTTCGATTCAGAAGAGTTCAGAAACTTCTGCGCCACCCAAGGCACTCGGGTAGATTACGCATCCGTTGCGCACCCGCAATTGAATGGGCAAGCAGAGAGGGCGAACGGCCTTATCCTTCAAGGGTTGAAACCACGTCTCATGCGTGACCTTGAGCATGCAGCTGGAGCCTGGGTGACTGAACTGCCATCCGTTCTGTGGGGCTTAAGGACAACTCCTAACCAGTCCACTGACCGCACTCCTTTCTTCATGGTATATGGAGCCGAAGCCGTGCTACCTAGTGATCTCTTCCACAATTCTCCTCGAGTGGAACTCTATTCGGAAGCTGAGGCGGAGCAGGCTCGACAGGACATCGTTGACCTTTTGGAAGAAGAAAGAGAGATGGCCCTGATACGGTTGACTATTTATCAGCAAGACCTTTGTCGATTCCACGCAAGGAACATCAAGGGTTGAGCATTTCAAGAAGGAGATCTTGTGCTCCGAGTGGATCAGCAGCGTACACACAAACTTGCCCCCGCGTGGGAAGGCCCCTTCGTCGTCACCAAGGTGCTGCACAACGGGGCTTATCACCTCTACAACCTCGCGAAGAAGATTGACGAGCCACGCGCCTGGAACGCAGATCTTCTCCGTCGATTCTATACTTAACAGTCGGATTGTCGAGATGTAATAAGAGCACTTTTATATTGTTTTATCAAAGACATGACTCCTGCAGTCCTATGATGATTTCTCTCGCATAAGCACATGTTGAAAACCCCCAGTGGGTGACTTAGCCGCGAACCCGTCCTCGCCTAAGTTAAAAAACTACTCCGAGTGAGAGCATCCCTCCCACTCGGGGGCTTAGCAGCGAGCCAGTCCTCGCCTAAGTTAAAAAACTACTCTGAGTGAGAGCATCCCTCTCACTCGGGGGCTTAGCAGCGAGCCCGTCCTCGCCTAAGTTAAAAAACTACTCCGAGTGAGAGCATCCCTCCCACTCGGGGGCTTAGCCGCGAGCCCGTCCTTGCCTAAGTTAAAAAACTACTCCGAGTGAGAGCATCCCTCCCACTCGGGGGCTTAGCAGCGAGACCGTCCTCGCCTAAGTTAAAAACTACTCCGAGTGAGAGCATCCCTCCCACTCGAGGGCTTAGCCGCGAGCCCGTCCTTGCCTAAGTTAAAAAACTACTCCGAGTGAGAGCATCCCTCCCACTCGGGGGCTTAGCAGCGAGCCCGTCCTCGCCTAAGTTAAAAAACTACTCCGAGTGAGAGCATCCCTCTCACTCGGAGGGCTTAGCAGCAGGCCAGTCCTCGCCTAAGTTAAAAAACTACTCCGAGGGAGAGCATCCCTCTCACTCGGAGGGCTTAGCCGTGAGCCAGTCCGCCTAAGTTAAAAATCTACTCCAAGTGAGAGCATCCCTCTCACTCGGGGCTTAGCAGCGAGCCCGTCCTCGCTAACTACTCCGAGTGAGAGCATCCCTCCCACTCGGGGGCTTAGCCGCGAGCCCGTCCTCGCCTAAGTTAAAAAACTACTCCGATGTGAGAGCATCCCTCCCACTCGGGGGCCTACAGCGAGCCCGTCCTCACCTAAGTTAAAAAACTACTCCGAGTGAGAACATCCCTCCCACTCGGGGGCTTAGCCGGGAGCCAGTCCTCTCCTAAGTTAAAAAAACCACTCCGAGTGAGAGCATCCCTCCCACTCAGGGGCTTAGTCGCGAGCCCGTCCTCACCTAAGTTAAAAAACCACTCCAAGTGAGAGCATCCCTCCCACTCGGGGGCTTAGCCGCGAGCCCGTTGTGACGCCCGGATAATTAAGCTACAGTAACCCTCTGCTAATGATGCCACGTCACCTCGGTTACTATTGATAAACTCGTGTTGATTCAGAAATGATTCAAAATCAATTTCAAAACCAAGGCAAACAACAAAAGTTTTCAAACAATGAAACTAAAATGTTCGGGTCGTGCCAGATAATGCATAGGTGATTATGGTGGTGAAACCAAACTTTGATATAATGTTTAAAGACTCTGAAATAATTAAAACAGTAGTTGAATCAATGGAATAAATGCCTATTGGAATTTTATAAAATATTAAACTAATTTGTTTTGGCTTAAGAATTGTTGTGACAGTAGTATATTTATAAATACAATTTTAGGTACTAGTTGTGATTTTTATAGAGCTAAAGCAGATGGCAGTAGTGGAACGGAGGAATACAAGAAGAATGCCGATCCGAGTGATTTGCTTCACTCTAAGAAGCCAGCATCTGAATCTGCTTTTCAGTCGGTAGGAGAGATGAAAACCAGTTCACATTCACCCCGAGGATCCCACGGCTACTCCGACCAATATCTCAATGACACTCGACAGCAAATAGGAAGCCGCGCTCATCCAGTTCCTTCGTGAGAACTGGGACATCTTTGCATGAAAACCATCCGACCTGCCAGGTGTACCCAGGGAACTGGCCGAGCACCGTTTGCGAGTCGACTCGAAGGCCAAGCCTGTCAAAGAGCATCTCCGCCGCTCCGCTGCGGAGAAGAGGAAGGCGATTGGTGAGGCAGTGGCTCGGCTCCTGCCAGCTGAGTTCATACGCGAGATATACCACTCCGAGTGGTCGCCAACGTCGTCATGGTCCCCAAGAAGGACAAGTCACTCCGATGTGCATCGATTTCAAGCATATCAATCGGGCCTCCCCGAAAAATCATTTCCGCTCCCCCATATCGATCAAATAGTTGATTCGACTGCGGGATGTGAGCGTTTGTCTTTTCTTGATGCGTACTCCGGGTACCATCAAATCGACTGTATGGGCCAGATGAAATAAAGACCGCCTTCATCACCCCTTTCAGGGGTTTTTGCTATGTCACCATGCCTTTCGGTCTCAAAAATGCTGGCGCCACATTCATGCGCATGATTCAAAAGTGCCTGCTCACTCAAATCAGTCGGAATGTCGAAGCTTACATGGATGATATCATGGTCAAGTCACGCAAAGGTTTCGACCTGCTGACTGATCTCGCTGAAACCTTTGCCAACCTAAGAAGGTACGACTAAGTTGAACCCGTCCAAGTGCACCTTCGGAGTACCAGGAGGGCAAGTTACTCGGTTTTCTCGTTTCCGAACGAGGAATAGATGCCAATCCCGAGAAAATCTGCGATTGTCCAAATGAAGCGCCCCGTGCGCGTACATGATGTCCAGAAGCTCACAGGCTGTCTTGCAGCTCTCAGTCGGTTCATTTCTTGCCTTGGAGAAAAGGCGTTGCCTTTGTACCGACTGATGAAGAAATTCGATACGTTCGAGTGGACTCCTGAAGCAGAAGCAGCTTTTGTTGAGCTCAAGCCTTGCTCTCCACCCAGCCGGTGCTTGCTGCTCCGAGCAGCAAAGAGCCGCTGCTTTTGTACATAGCGGTGACTGGCCAAGTTGTAGCACGGTCCTCACAGTGGAAAGGGAAGAGAAGGCAAGGCCTAAGGTTTAGCGGCTAATATATTACATTGAGGTCCTGACTCCCTCTAAGCAAAGATATCCTCACTATCAGAAGCTTGTCTATGGCATTTATCTGACAGCGGAAGAAAGTGCGCACTATTTCCAAGAACACTCGGTTTCCGTCATCAGTGATGCCCCGCTATCTGAGATCATGAACAATCGGGATGCAACTGTCGAGTGGCTAAATGGGCCATCGAGCTTCTCCCCTTTGACTAAATTTGAAGCAAAAAAGGCGATCAAGTCTCAAGCACTCGCGGATTTCGTGGCCGAGTGGATAGAACAGCAACAGCCGACTCAGATTCACTCGGAGCATTGGACTATGTTCTTTGACGGTTCCAAAATGCTGAAGGTTTCGGTGCTGGAGTGGTCTGGGGTCTCCAAGAGGTGATCGGCTCAGTTATGTCCTCCAGATTCACTTCGATTCCTCCAATAACGAAGCCGAGTATGAAGCGCTCCTCTACGGTTGCGTATGGCCATCTCACTCTGCGTCCGTCGCCTGATGTTTACGGTGACTCGGATTTAGTGGTCAATCAAGTGATGAAGGAGTGGGACGTTAGAAACCCTGCTATGACAGGATACTGCAATGCAGTAAGGAAGTTGAGAAAACGTTCGAGGGTTTGGAGCTTCACCACATCCCTCGAATCAAAAATCAAGTAGCTGACGTCTGGCAAAAATTGGTTCCACTCGGAAGCCTATCCCAGCAATGTGTTTCTTGAGCACCTCCGTTCCCCGTCAGTGCAAGAGGATCCTTTCACTGAAGAGCCTCCCCAAGCCATAAGTCCTACCGATCCGACTGAAATCGAGATCCCTGAGTCATGTATTTGGTGCTGGAGATTCTGGTAATTACTCCCGACTGGACAGTGCCATACTTGCATATTTGCTCCGGCAAGAACTCCCAGAGGATGAAGTCGAGGCCAATCAGATTGTTCGCAGGTCAAAGCTTTCACAGTGATAGATGGACAACTTTACAGAGAGAGTGTCACTGGCGTGGCTCAACGAGTATTTCTCCCAAAGAGGGTCGACTGATTTTGGAAGAAATCCACTCGGGGACTTGGGTCATCATGGTCCTCCCAGACAATTGTGGCCAAAGCATACCGAGCTGGATTTTACTGGCCGCGGGCCAATGAAGTTGCAAAGGAGATCGTTCAGCATTGTGAAGGATGCCAGTTCTATGCGAACATGTTCATAAGCCGCGCCTGCCCTGAAGACCATCGCACTCGTCTCGTGTTTTGCTGTGTGGGGGTTGGACATGTTTGGACCGCTCAGGACCGGCAGAAGTGGCTTCACTCAATTGTTGTAGCAGTCGGCAAGTTCACCAAGTGGATTAAGCCAAGCCTATTAAGAAGTTAGATTCAAATATAGCTATTAGGTTCTTGAAAGAGCTGATATTCAGGGACGGAGTCCACACAGTATTATCACAGATAATGGCTCGAACTCGATTCAGAAGAGTTCAGAACTCTGCGCACCCAAGGCACTCGGGTAGATTACGCATCCGTTGCGCACCCGCAATTGAATGGGCAAGCGCAGAGAGGGCGAACGGCCTTTATCCTTCAAGGGTTGAAACCACGTCTCATGCGTGACCTGAGCATGCAGTGGAGCCTGGGTGACTGAAATGCCATCCGTTCTGTGGGGCTTAAGGAAAACTCCTAACCAGTCCACTGACGCCACTCCTTTCTTCATGGTATATGGAGCCGAAGCCGTGCTACCTAGTGATCTCTTCCACAATTCTCCTCGAGTGGAACTCTATTCGGAAGCTGAGGGGAGCAGGCTCGACAGGACATCGTTGACCTTTTGAAGAAGAAGAAGAGAGATGGCCCTGTACGGTTGACTATTTATCAGCAAGACCTTTGTCGATTCCACGAAGGAACATCAAGGGTGAGTTGAGTTTCAAGAAGGAGATCTTGTGCTCCGAGTGGATCAGCAGCGTAAACACAAACTTGCCCCCGCGTGGGAAGGCCCCTTCGTCGTCACCAAGGTGCTGCACAACGGGGCTTATCACCTCTACAACCTCGCGAAGAAGATTGACGAGCCACGCGCCTGGAACGCAGATCTTCTCCGTCGATTCTATACTTAACAGTCGGATTGTCGAGATGTAATAAGAGCACTTTATATTGTTTTATCAAAGACATGACCCTGCAGTCCTATGATGATTTCTCTCGCATAAGCACATGTTGAAAACCCCCAGTGGGTGACTTAGCCGCGAACCCGTCCTCGCCTAAGTAAAAAACTACTCCGAGTGAGAGCATCCCTCCCACTCGGGGCTTAGCAGGAGCCAGTCCTCGCCTAAGTTAAAAAACTACTCTGAGTGAGAGCATCCCTCTCACTGGGGGCTTAGCAGCGAGCCCGTCCTCGCCTAAGTTAAAAAACTACTCCGAGTGAGAGCATCCCTCCCACTCGGGGGCTAGCCGCGAGCCGTCCTTGCCTAAGTTAAAAAACTACTCCGAGTGAGAGCATCCCTCCCACTCGGGGGCTTAGCAGCGAGAACGTCCTCGCCTAAGTTAAAAACTATCGTAGTGAGAGCATCCCTCCCACTCGAGGGCTTAGCCGCGAGCCCGTCCTTGCCTAAGTTAAAAAACTACTCCGAGTGAGAGCATCCCTCCCACTCGGGGGCTTAGCAGCGAGCCCGTCCTCGCCTAAGTTAAAAAACTACTCCGAGTGAGAGCATCCCTCTCACTCGGAGGGCTTAGCAGCGAGCCAGTCCTCGCCTAAGTTAAAAAACTACTCCGAGTGAGAGCATCCCTCTCACTCGGAGGGCTTAGCCGTGAGCCAGTCCTCGCCTAAGTTAAAAATCTACTCCAAGTGAGAGCATCCCTCTCACTCGGGGGCTTAGCAGCGAGCCCGTCCTCGCCTAACTACTCCGAGTGAGAGCATCCCTCCCACTCGGGGGCTTAGCCGCGAGCCCGTCCTCGCCTAAGTTAAAAAACTACTCCGAGTGAGAGCATCCCTCCCACTCGGGGGCCTAGCAGCGAGCCCGTCCTCACCTAAGTTAAAAAACTACTCCGAGTGAGAACATCCCTCCCACTCGGGGGCTTAGCCGGGAGCCAGTCCTCTCCTAAGTTAAAAAAACCACTCCGAGTGAGAGCATCCCTCCCACTCAGGGGCTTAGTGCGAGCCCGTCCTCACCTAAGTAAAAAACCACTCCAAGTGAGAGCATCCCTCCCACTCGGGGGCTTAGCCGCGACCCGTTGTGACGCCCGGATAATTAAGCTACAGTAACCCTCTGCTAATGATGCCACGTCACCTCGGTTAATTGATAAACTCGTGTTGATTCAGAAATGATTCAAAATCAATTTCAAAACCAAGGCAAACAACAAAAGTTTTCAAACAATGAAACTAAAATGTTCGGGTCGTCCGATAATGCATAGGTGATATGGTGGTGAAACCAAACTTTGATATAATGTTTAAAGACTCTGAAATAATTAAAACAGTAGTTGAATCAATGGAATAAATGCCTATTGGAATTTTATAAAATATTAAACTAATTTGTTTTGGCTTAAGAATTGTTGTGACAGTAGTATATTTATAAATACAATTTTAGGTACTAGTTGTGATTTTTATAGAGCTAAAGATAAAAGGAGAATAAAAAAATAAAAAAGAAAAGAAAAGAAAAGGTAAAAATAAAACAAAAAAGAAAAGAAGAAAGACCCCCCCTCGCTGGGCCTTGGCCCGGCTGGCCACTGGGCTAGCCAGGCCGGCCCAGTCGGCGCCCCACTTCCCCCTCCCTATCCCCCGCCCGGGGGAAACCCTAACCGGTACCCCACTCCCACCCCCCCCCCCCCCCCCCCCCCCCCACGATCCCCTCTTCTCCCCCCTCGATCCAGATCTGGATCGGGCCGCGCCCGACGCCTCGACCTCGCCGTCCCCGTCGTCCACCGCTGTCGCCGTTGCCTCCTTATCCCCGCCCCGACGACGACGCCCGCGCCTCATCGCCTCTTCCCCACCGGCCTTCACCGAGCCTCGCCGGCGTACCTCTACTCGGGGGTGAGGAACACCCCGCGCTCCTCTCTCCATGTCCCCACCACCGCGGTCACCGCGACGAGCTCGCGCTCTGCCTGCGTCGCCGCACGCCACGACGCCGTCCTCGCCTGCACGCGCCTCGCGCGCGTACAGCCCCCTGCATCTGCTGGCCCATTCGCCCCGTCTCTGGCCGTGCCTCCTCCCTGCTGGTCCCCCCTTGTCCGCTCCCACACGCTCGCCCGCGCCCACGGCTGCCTCGCGCTCCGGTCCACGTCCGCCCACTCCAGTCGCAGCCACGCGCTCGCCTCGCCATGGTCGCGCCTCTCGCGCGCGCGCGCCCGCGTCGCCTGTCGCCCGCAGTCACCAGCCGGCCTCCCCTGCTCGCCGTGAACCGCCGCTGCTGCCGCGCCGTCCCGCTCCATTCTGCTGCGCCGCCGCGTTGCTCCACGCTGGCGCGCCGCCTTGCCCTCCCTTGCTCCCTGCGGCCGCCCTGCCGTGGCCGCCGGCGCCGAGCGCCCGTTCGGGTTTGCTCCAGACGCCGATGCCCGCTAGCGCCCGCATGACCACGCCCGTTAGCCCGCTTTGGCCCCTGGGCCTATGACCAGTGGGGCTGCCCCCCAGAACGTTTAAAAAATTATAAATATAAAATTAATTAAGTAAATAACTAATTAACTTAATTAAGCCACTTAATTAACTTAACTTTAATTAACCTGCTAATTAACTAATAAGCTGATAGTTAGTTAGTTAGATCTGTGTATGACAGGGGGGCCCCACCCCTTGTTGACGAGTCAAACATTGACTGGTCAACTGGGTCCCCCTGGTCCCACATGTTAGCCATTGTACATTTTTGTGTACACTGTGCTGGGTACATCTAGCAATTTAACATTTAATTTTTGAATTTAAATAATTTAGAAAATGAATTAAAACTTTTAAAAATAATATAAAATAACCCGCAACTCGGATGAAAATACTTTGTACATGAAAGTTGCTCAGAAAGACGAGACGAATCTGAATACGCAGTCCGCTCGTGTGCCACACGTCCCTAGCATAGCGAACATGCAACCGCCCCCTCCGTTTCATTCTGTCCGAAAATGCCAAACACCGGGAATACTTTCCCGGATGTTTTCCCTCTTCGCTAGTATCGCGTAGTACAGCGTTAGATCACACCTAGCACCGTTTATTGCCATGTCATGCATCGGCATGCATCTGTTTTCATTGTATTTATTGTTTCTTCCCCCCTCTTCTCTCCGTTAGACTTCGAGACTGACGCCACTGCTGCTGCCCCAATCGACTACGGTGTTGACGACCCATCCTTCTCTGCCGAGCTTCCAGGCAAGCCAACCCTCCTTGTTCATCCCGATATCGCCTACTCTTTCCCTCCACTGCTTGCATTAGAGTAGGTATACTGTTTCATCGGTTTGATCCTATACTGCTGCATAGCCTGTCCTTGTTACTACTATTGATACCTTTACCTGCAATCCTAAATGCTTAGTATAGGTTGCTAGAATGTCATTAGTGGCCCTACACTCTTGTCCGTCTGCCATGCTATACTATTGGGCTGTGATCACTCGGGAGGTGGTCACGGGTATATACTATATACTATATACTATTACAATACTTATGTTACTTTCGGATATGGAGCTGAAGGGACAGGTGGTTCCACCCAGGTAGTGGTGGGCCTGGGTTCCCGACGGCCCCCGAGTGTTACTTTGTGGCGGAGCGACAGGGCTGGTTGTGACCACCTAGGAGACATGTGGGCCTGGTCCCTGGTCGGCGTCCGCGGTTACATCAAATAACACGCTTAATGAGATCTTGGTATTTGATCTGAGTTGGCTACTGGCCTATACGCACTAACCATCACGCGGGAACAGTTATGGGCACTCAATGTCGTAGTATCAGCCGAAGCCTTCTAGACGTCAGTGACTGAGCGGCGCGCGCCGGATTGGACTGGAACACCCGCTCTTGTATTAGGGGGCTAGGTCTGCTTCCGGCCGCCCACGCAACATGCAGGAGTGCAAAGGGCGATGGGCCCAAGACCCCTGCGCGCTTAGGATTTAGACCGGCGTGCTGACCTCTCTATTGAGCCTAGGTAGGGCTGTGACGTGTTGATCTTCCGAGGCCGGGCATGACCCAGGAAAGTGTGTCCGGCCAGAGGGATCGAGCATGTTGGGTAATGTGGTGCACCCCTGCAGGGAAGATTGATCTATTCGAATAGACGTGTCCACGGTAATAGGACGGCCCGGAGTTGTACTTCGACCTTATGACAACTAGAACCGGATACTTAATAAAACACACCCCTTACAAGTTCCAGATACAATCCGGTGATCGCTTTCCCACAGGGCGACGAGGGGAGGATCGCTGGGTAGGATTATGCTATACGTTGTTACTTGGTGAACTTACCAGGTACTCTCTTCTATATGCTTCAAGATGGAGGCTGCCAGAAGCGTAGTCTTTGATAGGACTAGCATCTCCCCCTCTTATTCTGGCATTCTGCAGTTTAGTCCATAGATACTACCCATTTCTTTGATACCGATGCATATGTAGTGTAGATCCTTGTTTGCGAGTACTTTGGATGAGTACTCACGGTTGCTTTGCTCCCTCTTTTCCTCCTTTTCCATTCTTCTCGGATGTCGCAACCAGATGCTGGAGCCCCGGAGCCAGACGCCACCTTCGACGACTCCTACTACACCGAGGGTGCCTACTACTACGTGCAGGCCGCCGACGACCAGGAGTAGTTTAGGAGGATCCCAGGTAGGAGGCCTGCGCCTCTTCGATCTGTATTCCTTTTGTGCTAGCCATCTTATGGCATCTTGTTTAACTGATGTCTGTACTCAGATATTGTTGCTTCCGCTGACTCGTTTATGATCGAGATTATGTATTCGAGCCCTCGAGGCCCCTGGCTTGTAATATAAAGCTTGTATTATTTTATTTGTGTCTAGAGTTGTGTTGTGATATCTTCCCGTGAGTCCTTGATCTTGATCATACACATTTGCGTGTATGATTAGTGTACGATTGAATCGAGGGCGTCACACCCGTCCTCGCCTAAGTTAAAAAACCACTCCGAGTGAGAGCATCCCTCCCACTCGGGGGCTTAGCCGCGAGCCCGTCCTCGCCTAAGTTAGAAAAACTACTCCGAGTGAGAGCATCCCTCCCACTCGGGGGCTTAGCCGCGAGCCAGTCCTCGCCTAAGTTAAAAGAACACTCCGAGTGAGAGCATCCCTCCCACTCGGGGGCTTAGCCGTGAACCCATCCTCGCCTAAGTTAGAAAAACCACTCCGAGTGAGAGCATCCCTCCCACTCAGGGGCTTAGCCGCGAGCCAGACCTCACCTAAGTTTAAAAAAATCCGTTCACTCGGAACATGCAATAAACTGGAAAACAAAATTCGGATAAATCCATCAAGTTCAGAAATGCAAGTAAAAGTACTCGGGCAACAGGCCCGAACGAGTTTAATGGTTACAAAATCACTCGGCATACCGTGGCAAATAAGTTCCGACTGGAAGATAAAGTTTTCTTTCAAGCGCCGGTGGGACTCGCTGGCTCGACGAAGGTGTCCAGGTCTATGCCATCTGCAATCCGAGTCGCCGCCTCAATGGAAGTCCCCATGAAAGATTGAAATTGGAGTTTCTTCGTGTTTGCCACCTGAAGGGCCTTCAGCTTGTCTTCCCTGGCTATTGGAAATATGCCCTAGAGGCAATAATAAAGTGGTTATTATTATATTTCCTTGTTCATGATAATCGTTTATTATCCATGCTATAATTGTATTGACCGGAAACTCAAATACATGTGTGGATACATAGACAACAACATGTCCCTAGTAAGCCTCTACCGGGCTAGCTCGTTGATCAAAGATGGCTATGGTTTCCTAGCCATGGACATGAGTTGTCATTTGATAATGAGATCACATCATTAGGAGAATGATGTGATGGACAAGACCCAAACCATGAATGTAGCATATGATCGTATCAAGTTTATTGCTATCGTTTTTCTGCATGTCAAGTATATGTTCCTATGACCATGAGATCATGCAACTCACTGACACCGGAGGAGTGCCTTGTGTGTACCAAACGTCGCAACGTAACTGGGTGACTATAAAGGTGCTCTACAGGTATCTCTGAGGGTGTCTGTTGAGTTGGCATGGATCAAGACTGGGATTTGTCACTCCGTATGACGGAGAGGTATCTCAGGGCCCACTCGGTAATACAACATCACAATAAGCTTGCAAGCAATGTGACCAATGAGTTAGTCACGGGATCTTGTATTACGGAACGAGTAAAGAGACTTGTCGGTAACGAGATTGAACTAGGTATAGAGATACCAACGATCAAATCTCGGGCAAGTAACATAGCGATAGACAAAGGGAACTGCATACGGGATTAGCTGAATCCTTGACATCGAGGTTCGACCAATAAGATCTTCGTAGAATATGTAGGAACCAATATGGGCATCCAGGTCCCGCTATTGGTTATTGACCATAGAGGTGTCTCGGTCATGTCTGCATAGTTCTCGAACCCGCAGGGTCTACACACTTAACGTTTGGTAACGATATAAGTATAGTTGAGTCATTATGGTGGTTACCGAAGGTTGTTTGGAGTCCCAGATGAGATCCCGGCCGTGACGAGGAACTCCGAAATGGTCCGGAGGTGAAGATTGATATATTGGATGAAGGGTATTGGAGTCCGGAATTGTTCCGGGGGTACCGGGTGATGACCAGCATGACCGAAAGGGGTTTCGAGGGGGTCCCGGCAAGTGTTGGGGGGCCTCATGGGCCAAGGGGAGGGGGCAAACCAGCACACTAAGGGGCTGAACGCCCCTCTCACCCTATCTCACATTACCAGGGGAGGTGGGGCGCCCCATCTAGGGTTCCCTCCACCTGGCTTGGGGGGCAAGTCACCCTAGGGTTTCCCTAGGGGGCGGCCCCATCTGCCTTGGCCGCCACTCCTAGACTGGATCTAGGGTGCCCCCTCCTCCTTCCTTCCCCCTATATAGAGAGAGGTAGAGAGAGGGCAGCCGCACCCCTGGAACACATCTCTACGCCATGGCGCTGCCTCTCCTCTCCCTCGCATCCCTCTTCCTCTCCGTAGCGCTTAGCGAAGCTCTGCTGAGATTCCGCCACCACCACCGCCACCACGCCGTCGTGCTGCCGGAGGACTCGAGCTACTACTTCACCATCGCTCACTGGATCGAGGAGGTGAAGGTGTCATCAAGCCGTACGTGTGTTGAACGCGGAGGTGCCGTTCGTTCGGCACTAGACCGGAGTTCGCGGGACGGATCGTGATTGGATCACGAAGACGTTCGACTACATCAACCGCATTTCTTAATGCTTCCGCTTAGCAATCTACAAAGGTATGTAGATGCAATCTCTCCTCTCGTAGATGGTCATCTCCTAGATTGGATCTTGGTGAGCGTAGGAAATTTTTTGTTTCCCATGCAACGTTCCCCAACACTGGCTTCCTTACAATGAACGCGAACAAGCGAGAGCGCCACATCGGCTCCGCAGCGGGTAGCTGATTTCTTCCAAGCTTGCACTCGACCAGCAATCTCATTGAGCCAAACCATCAACGACTCGAGATCGTTTCGGAGTGCATCTTCTGGCCACAGTTCTTTGTCTATTCTTGTCAGTGCAACCTTCAGCCAAGCGACATACCCCAAGACACTATCAAGGCGAGCTTCAAGTCGCAGCACGTTCATAGCAGCATCATCTTTGACGAGTGACTTGGTGGGGTCTAGACCTGTTTCAATTCGCTCTGTCTCTTGCTCTAAGTTCTGGCAGAATTCTGCACAAAGAAGAAAGAGTGAGTTAGCAACGGCAATGTTTTCGAAACTCTCAAGAATCCACTCGAACAAAGGAAGATACCTTCAAGCATGATGTACATTTTCTTTGCAAGGTTCCCCAAATACTCCTCCAGCTCGTCCCTCTTTTGGGTAAGCTAGCCCACCTTGTCAGCCAAGACAATCTTCTCCTCCTTAAGTTGAGCAGCTTCCTTCTTCACCTCCTCAATGGCAGTCTTTAGGGTTGCATTCTCCTCTTCAAGTTTGCCGACTGAAGCTAGTTTCGCTTCAGCAGCTTCAGTCTTCTCCTTAGCCAGCTTCTGGGCACCCGCGAGTTCCTCATCCTTCCTTTCCAGGGCCTGCTTCATAGTGTCTAAAGAAATAACATTCTTGAGTCGTGCTTGGAGTTGGCGGTTCTCATTACGCACATTTGGTCGAGTGAAATCACTCGGTTCAAAAGATGAAAAGAAAGAACAACAAAACACTCAGTCAGCGAAGGGTTACCTCCCATGGTCTTCACCTCCTCCTGAGCTTGCTTCAAGTTCCTTTTCACCAGGTGTCGTGGACTTAACACGGCAGATGCCCTAGAAAAAGGACTTAGGTGTGGAGCCATCGCAACTAGGTTAGCTTGAAGGGGTTAAACGGAACAAAGGACACAGAGAGTTTACCCAGGTTCGGCCCCTCTCAACGAGGTAAAAGCCTACTCCTGCTTTAGGTTGTATTGCTTGTGTTTCGATTACCAGGGAGCGAATACGCTTGACCTAGTTCTCAATCAGTTGTTTCTTGAGTTAACCCGCCACCGGGTCACCCCTTTATATACAAGTTCATGCCTGGCGGCTTACAGAGTCCCAGCAGGCTCACACAAATGTGACCGGCTCAGTTTCTAACTACCCTTGCCTTACAAGACAAGTTTAAACATATGGCGGCTCATACCCGTGGGCCTCAAGCCGTCTCCGGGTCTTGGGCCTTTAATTAGCTTACTCTATGAACCTCCATCTTCACATCTTCTTGGACCATATCAGGCCTCTTGACTTTAAGCCGCCAGGGGCATGACCCGGCCCCTCCTGGGCAGGTCATACCCATTAGTTATATCCCCAACATTAGGCCCCAAGTTGATTTGAACTGGTTCACATCTATCTTCATCTCTTGACATAGCAGAATCTTTCTTTATCAATTCCCTTTCAGTTCTTGGTAACCCGCCATTACGTCACATCTCAGAATTGTGTTAACTCGCCATGACATCATTGCGCATCAATTTCGCACAAAGCCCAGAATATCTCCACAGATCTTTATCTTGATGGACCTCCCGAAAATCGAGGCGTTCACATAGCCACATAACAATTTTTCAGCCTCCTCGATTCCCGCGCATGCCATTTATTCAACTCCTTATAAATAGGGACAGGGGGCCCCTGTCTTCACTTTTACCCCCTGCCTCTGCGTCTTCTTCCTCCTGCGTCTTCAACTCCGGCCGCTGCATCAACCTGAATAGACCAGAGAAACGCGGCTCACTCCCGCTGTCCACCAGCGTCGACAGGTACCCCTCTCGCTTCGCATCAGATCTGCACTAGGGTTTGCTCAGTTCATCGCAGTTCATCGCCGTTCCTCTTTTTTCCTCTTTAGATTACATAGTTAGATCTGAACACAGTGCCAAAGTTATGCGGTAATGGTTTTAGCATTCGTTTCCAATAGTAAAAGATACCCCTCTGTACAAAAATCTCATCTGGGCATACAAGTTCTTCTGCTGCCATCACCTTAGGTTTAGAATTTATTTCCTTTTCTGAACTGCTGTAGATCCAAAATCATAGAACCAATCTGTGGAACCTGTTTGCCCATCACTTAGCAAAATTTGCTTATAGATCTGTAGCACCGTAGCTGTTCGGGCGGTTTATAAGATAAGCCGTAACCCGCCATACTCCATTAGTCCCCTTGTTAAGCCGCCAATATATGTTCACAACCTGTATAACCCGGCATTTAGCTTTCCGGCTTAATCATACCAATGTTTAAAGCACATCATCTGCTGCATATAATTTGGCTTTGCATGACACTCATTTTTTTTACCACTGGCCGGCTTAACAACATAACTTTAAACCGGCAATATTTTTTTCTTTAGGTTTTTCACCAACAAAATGACCAAGACCGTCACTTCATGCAATTGGGTTGCTTCCACTGTCACGGAAGAAATCCATAATGAATTTGTAAACGAAGGCGTCCTGGCTAAAAAGGATGTGATCCACTGGAGGGCCCCAGGAACCGAGACCACCCCTGAACCAAAAGAGGGTGAAGTTGTAGTTTTCACTGATCACATGCTCCGGGGGTTCACTCCACCCGACTCAAAATTCTTTCGTGATGTGCTGCACTTCTTTCAACTTCATCCACAAGATATTGGGCCCAACTCTGTTTCAAACATCTGCAACTTCCAAGTTTTTTGCGAAGTATATCTTCAACAGGAGCCCACTGTAGAGCTGTTCAGGGAATTCTATTACCTGAACCGCCAGACTGGGTTCACAGATGGGCCCAGCCTAGAACTAGGTGGCATTTCAATCCAGAGGCACAAAGAAGCTACTTTCCCAGCCGCTGCACTTCCCAGTCATCCCAAGGACTGGAACCAGACTTGGTTTTACTGCCAAGACACATCTCCAGAGGGTGAAAATCCCTTGTCGGGTTATCGTGAGAGCCGGCTTAGCAACAGGCACCCCCTCCCTGACCGGATCAGCATAGCAGAACGGGCCAAATATATGCCCATTTAAAAAAAAATCAAAGCCTTAATGGCCAATGGCTTAACTGGAGTTGACCTAGTTCGATGCTGGGTCGCATGGAGAATTTTACCCTTAAGCCGCCGGACCGTCTTAATGTGCGAGTATACCACTGACGTCAAAGATCCACAACGCCACAGCCGAGTGCAATTGGACGACGAGAGCCTCAACAAGATGGTCAAGACATTGCTGAACGAAAGCTTGGCCACTTGCAGCAAGACGGGGCTGAACCCCTTTTGCACCCTCAACAAGCCGCCAGCTGTGAGTATTTGTGAGCAGTTTTCATTAACTCATTATCTGTCAATCTGCCTTCTCATTCTTACTTGAATTTCTGCAGCCTAACTCCCCCTTCTGGAAGAAGAAGCTTCAAGATAAACCGGCCAAGAAAACCAGGACCAAGAATCTGGCTAAGAAACCTGCCAAGAAGAAATCAAAAGCAGTTGATCCGTTTACTCTTGACGAAGATTCGAAGGTAGAACTTGATTCTCTTGGTTCCTTCTTTGTTCATCTTATGAACATTGATTACTACCAGGATGACGCGGAGGCCAGCCATGCAGACGGCGAAGAGGTAACTATCCTTTCCTCCGACTCAGAATCTCTGCCAAGACAGAAAGTTCGACAAGCGAGCCGGAAAGTAAGGTTTTCTCACCCTTTAGCTTATCTGGATCCCCACTTTATTTTGAAGAAACAGTAGCATGAAGTTCGCCGCACAACCCGGAACAGCGGAGGCGGGGAACTTTCCTCCGGTTTACCAAACACACCGGTTCCTCGCAAGCGCCGAGCAGAGGTTTCACAGTTTCCCGATTTAGCTTTTCCAAAAGCGGGTCTTGTTCGACAACCCCTTAACCCTTCTGATTCAAATTATCAAGGCACTTCTCACTCCTCATCTGGGGACTCCACTGGGACTCAGATCCCCCTTTTCAAAGTCGCCCCAGGGTAAGAATATTAAATTTCTTTGCTTTTTAAGCCCTTTGTCAATTATCATGCTTACATCTTTATGTCTCATTGTCAGTGGTCAAGCCAAACCAAGCAAGAAGGCAAAGACCAGTAAACCGGGCGAAAACATCAACACCACTGAAGATCCCAAGGCTGCTAACCCGGAGAAGCAGATAATATCTGAATCTTTGCATCAAACCTCCGAAGCAGCCATTGATGATCCGCCGCCCGAAGAGCACAATGTTATTATGGACTCCACGGACGTTGAACCGGCTCGTGCTAAGCCGCCAAGTCCCATCAAACCTGCTGAAGAAAAGGTTGACGATGTCATAATCACTGGGACCCGTTACGTTGAGCCGGACAACCCCACAATCTTAGCCAAACATAGCGCCAAGGAGGAATTTTCTGCTGCTGACAAGGGCAAATGGAAGCTGGATTTAGAAGGTTATGCCCAGTTCAATGCTCAGGAACTTCACGCGGGTTATTTAAACCGCCTTCACACTAGCCGTGACTTTGAAGCCGGCTTAGTTAATCTGATGAAGGAGCATTTTGAGGTAAACACTGAAAAAACTCTTCCTGTACATATATCTGTCAGCCGCCAAGTCTACTGTATATGAAGAAATTGAATATGCCGTAGACTTAAATACCATATTTAATCTCATAACCATTCCATAGCAATTAGTAACTGTTGAATCAAAACAAGTAGCCCCCAAGGGCCGGCTTAAACTGGAAAGTTAAGCCGGGACTTCAAATTGTAGCACTAAAATCCACTTATGTAGCCCCCAAGGGCCGGCTTAAGTTGCATAGCTAAGCAGGGACTTACCACCATATTTATGAACAAATCCAAATATGTAGCCCCCATGAGCCGGTTTTAGTTGAAGAAACTTTAACCGGGTCATTAAAGATTTGTCTTCAAAAGAGCAAATGTACATTAGCCCCCAAGTGCCAAGTAAAATACCTGTATTATGCTTGGGACTTCAAATAAGATGATTATCATAACCATATGCTACCTGTCTTTGTGTATGGCAGGCTGAATTGAACGTGAAGGAAACTCAAGTCAATGATCTGCGGCAAAACAACCAGTCCCAACAGTCAGAGACTTTAAAGGCCAAATCAGAGCTGAGAACCTCCTTGGAAGAGATTGAAAAATTAAAAAGGGACTTCAGCACTGAGAGAAACGGCTGGGAGACCGAGAAGGCGGCTCTGCTGAAAAGAGCAGAAGATGCTGAAGCTGCTCTTAAGCTGGTAACTGATGAGTTGTCCGGCTTAAAACATCAAATCAATAGCCTGACAGCTGCCATCTTCGGTAAACAATATAATACTTCAATGTTTCACCATCAACATACCATGGTTATAAACCGGCTTACCAATATTTTGTGTTGATGTAGGCTCCAGAAGTTCTAGGCTGGGCCAAGACATGCGCGTAAGGCTTAAGGCCGTATATACCCTTGTGGAGTAACTGTACACCGGCGCGCAACGGGCTATTGTTGTTGTCTCACATAAGAAGCAACCACCTTCACTCATCAAGGAGATGCTGGAGAAACTGTCTGTGCTGTCGCAAAGAGTTGAAGAACTAAAGCGGTCAGCTGCTAGAGCCGGTGCCATCACCGTGTTGAGCCGGGCGAAGGCCTGGCAAGTCGAACTTGACCCAGAAGAATTGGCCACCGGCTGCCCAAGTTTAAAAGAAGACGGGTCTCCCTTTGAAGCCGCAGACTTTACCAAATGTGTAAAGGAAATGCGCCCACTGGCGAGTAAGCTAGCTGAAGAGACCTATTTGACAAAATATCAGGCGGCTTACTCAAAAGAAAACTCAAAAGTATCAGCGCCGGTTTATGAGGCCATGGATCTCATCCCGCCAACACGTAAGCACACCTTTGCCCTCTGATATTGATCCATCAACCCTCATAGATGATGAGGCTGTATTCAGAGCATTGACCGGGATCAACTGGACCACAACTGACTTCCAGCAAGTGGAGGAAGAAGAAGAACCGGCGCTGGATGACCCGGAAGCTTCAACTCGCCAAGACCAGGACAACTGATCCGGAAGGTGGCTCTCAGACTGCATCACAGTGCTTGCTTGAAAAAACACTTAATCATTTGGGCTTTGAAAGCCATGTAATAGGCTAGTGAAAACCATGATCTGTCATGCCATCGTGCATGTTCTTAGCCTTTGAAACTGATGATGAACTTTTCATATGCCATGGATGAACTTTGCAAGGAATATCATATTATTCTACAAAGCTCCTGCATAGAGTAAACAATAGATACCCTGGCGGTTTACGCCAGGGCGGGTCATATATTCTGGCGACTTATAGTCCATAACCAGGGCGGGTTATCAAACCTCACATATTCATATAACAAGTAAATACATACCTGTGAGATTGGTTCATACCGCCGGCTTGTAGTGCCGTATGCAGTAAGGGTAACAGCCCAAAACTGGAAGTGCATAACTCCAAATGCACAATCAAAATATGCTAGCGACTTACTGTCCAAAGCCAGTCCAGGTTATCAAAACCCCAAATAAACTCAAGTATGAGTCATAAGGATTAAGGCTACATGGCCTGAATCATGTTAAACCATATATCAATATGGTACAAGGGTATAAACCCGAATAATGTTCAAAGAAAATAACAAATGAGAAAAAACAAGGCTTCCATAGGCTGCCAAGCCTCAATATCAAGTGCTGTTCATGGGCCGCACAGCCACCGAGTTAATCCTTCATTTAAACCTGTAAGCCAGGCCTCACATGACCAACCGCCGTTTTAACCTTGACAAGTTCAGGGTCTTTATACGATTGACTATCAAGAGTTCGGCGGGTCATCCAGATAACCTGGGCAGAGTGGCAGACATATAGGCAGGATAACCCAGAGTTTTTGGTGTTTTTCACCTGGCATCCAAGCCGATCAAAAGGGTCAATAAAGCTATGTTCATTGAACAATAAGCCCCCAAGTGACCAATAATGAGCCTTCAAGGCAGGATACCTATGTTTGGACTACTCATTGCAGCAAGTTCTCTTTGGTACCCGTTCAGTTTGGGCAATAAGCCTCCAAGCAATTTGCATCAAGGCGTGTAAGCCGGATCAATAGGGTAGTCATAGCTATGCTCGATGAGCAGGAAGTCCCCAAGTAATTTTTTAAACAAGGCGTGCAAGCTGGATCAAGAGGGTAGTCATAGCTATGCTCAATGAGCAAGAAGCCCCCAAGTGATCTTATGAACTGACAATAAAGACTCAGATACTCAGAAATGAAACGACAGAGGCCCTGAATTATCAGGGATGCTGGCTTTATTATACTTGATCATAATATATACAAGGATGAAAATATACACAACACAAGAGCCAGTGGCTTAGGTATAATAAGGCCGAAGATGAGCAATATTCCACGGCCGGCGGGTCTCCTCCTCAGATGTGCATGAGTCCTTGTGATCTCGAATATCAATGAGGTATTATGACCCGTTGTTCAAGTTCTTGCTGACCACAAAAGGCCCTTTCCAAGGTGGAGATAACTTGTGCATATTAGTTTGATCCTGGATGAGCCAGAGCACCAAATCGCCTTCTTGAAAGGTTCGAGTTTTAACCCGGCGGCTATGATAGCGACGTAGATCTTGCTGGTATATCGCCGAACGAGCCGCTGCAAGGTCACTCTCCTCATCCAAGAGATCAAGAGCATCCTGATGTGCTTTTTCATTATCAGCTTCAACATAAGCCGCCACACGGGGCGAGTTGTGACGGATGTCACTGGGGAGAACCGCCTCTGCTCCGTAAACCATGAAGAAAGGTGTATAACCCATGGATCTGTTGGGGGTAGTATTTATACTCCAAAGCACTGAGGGCAACTCCTCAACCTAACAACCCGGCGTCCTCTGCAAAGGGACCATAAGCCGGGGCTTGATACCTCTCAAGATCTCTTGATTGGCCCTTTCAGCTTGACCATTGGACTGGGGGTGAGCCACCGATGAGACGTCAAGACGAATATGCTCTCGTTGACAAAACTCTTTCATAGCACCTTTGGACAGATTAGTGCCATTATCAGTTATGATACTATGAGGGTAGCCGAAGCGAAAATCACCTTTTTAATGAATTGAACCGTCATGGCCGCATCACATTTACTGACCGGCTCTGCCTCAACCCACTTTGTAAATTTGTCAACTGCCACCAACAAGTGGGTCTTTTTATCTTTGGATCGCTTAAAAGGCCCAACCATATCCAGCCCCCAGACCGCAAACGGCCAAGTAATTGGAATCATCCTCAATTCTTGAGCCGGCACATGAGCTCGTTTGGAAAACTTCTGACAACCATCACACTTGCTAACCAGGTCCTCTGCATCAGCATGAGCCGTTAGCCAATAAAATCCATGACGAAAAGCCTTGGCTATGAGAGACTTAGAGCCGGCATGATGACCACAATCTCCTTCATGAATCTCCCTTAGAATTTCACGACCCTCTTCAGGAGATATGCATCGCTGAAACACCCCTGTGACACTGCATCGGTGTAACTCGCCATTGACAATGGTCATTGACTTAGATCGCCGGGTTATCTGCCTGGCCAAAGTTTCATCCTCAGGTAACTCACCCCGGGTCATATAAGCCAAATATGGCATCGTCCAATCAGGGATAACGTGAAGAGCCACCACCAACTGTGCCTTCGGGTCAGGGATAGCAAGATCCTCTTCCGTGGGCAACCTAACTGAAGGATTATTCAGAATATCCAGAAAACCATTAGGTGGTACCGGCTTACATTGAGACCCCAGCCGGCTTA
Organism: Thinopyrum elongatum; assembly: GCA_011799875.1. Lineage (NCBI taxonomy): Eukaryota > Viridiplantae > Streptophyta > Magnoliopsida > Poales > Poaceae > Thinopyrum > Thinopyrum elongatum. The sequence goes on from CM022301.1 coordinate 79,368,134, forward strand.
AAGCATCAGCCGCCTCATTTTTCCTGCGATCAACATGCTCCACCTGATAGCCTTTGAAATGACCAGCAATAGCATCAACCGCCCGGCGGTAAGCCACCATGAGCGGGTCTTTGGAATCCCAAGTTCCTGAGACTTGCTGAGCCACCAGATCTGAATCGCCAAAGCATCTGACCCGGCTTAAATTCATCTCTTTAGCCATCCAAAGGCCATGGAGCAAGGCCTCATACTCAGCTGCATTGTTAGTACAAGGAAACATCAACCTTAAGACATAACAAAATTTATCACCTCGTGGGGAAGTCAAGATGACTCCAGCCCCCGAGCCTTCCAGCTGCCTGGATCCATCAAAATGAATAGTCTAATACGTATTATCAGGCTTCTCCTCAGGCATCTGTAACTCCGTCCAGTCATTGATGAAATCCACAAGTGCTTGAGACTTGATGGTTGTCCGGGGCATATATTTCAGACCATGAGGTCCAAGCTCAATGGCCCACTTGGCCACCCGGCCTGTGGCTTCTCTATTTTGAATAATATCGCCTAGAGGAGCAGAACTGACCACAATGATGGGATGACCAAGGAAATATTGTTTCAACTTACGACTAGCCATGAACACTCCATAAACCAGCTTCTGCCAATGTGGGTACCTCTGCTTAGATTCAATTAGCACCTCACTGACATAATAAACCGGCCTCTGAACCGGAAACTCCTTGCCTGACTCCTTCCTTTCCACAACAACCGCCACACCGACGGCTCTGTTATTAGTAGCCACATATAAAAGCAAGGGCTCCTTGTCAATCGGAGCTGTGAGAACCGGAGGCTCGGCCAACTGTTTTTTAAGCGCCTCAAATGCCTGATTAGCAGCATCACTCCAAACGAAGTGGTCCGTTTTCTTCATCATCTGGTAGAGGGGGATAACCTTTTCTCCCAGGCGGCTTATAAACCGGCTTAAGGCCGCGATACGACCCGCCAAACGCTGGACGTCATTAACACATGCCGGCTTAGCCAAAGAAGTGATAGCCTTGATTTTCTCCGGGTTAGCTTCAATGCCTCTCTCAGAGACCAAAAAACCCAAGAGCTTGCCTGCTGGCACGCCAAATACACACTTAGTCGGGTTAAGCATCATCTTGTAGACCCGGAGGTTGTCAAAGGTTTCCTTTAGATCATCTAACAAGGTCTCCTTCTTCCTGGATTTCACAACAATATCATCCACATAAGCATGAACATTGCGTCCAATCTGATCATGGAGGCAATTCTGAACACAACGCTGGTAAGTCGCCTGGGCACTCTTGAGCCCAAAAGGCATAGACACATAGCAGAAGGCCCCAAAGGGAGTGATAAAAGCTGTCTTCTCCTGGTCCTTAACTGCCATCTTGATCTGATGATAACCAGAATAAGCATCTAAAAAACTCAGGCGCTCACAACCCGCCGTAGCATCAATAATCTGATCAATACGAGGGAGAGCGAAAGGATCAGCCGGACAAGCCTTGTTAAGGTCCGTGTAATCCACACACATACGCCAAGTGCCATTTTTCTTAAGCACCAGCACCGGGTTAGCCAACCACTCAGGATGAAAAACTTCAATGATAAACCCGGCTGCCAAGAGCCGGGCCACCTCTTCACCAATGGCCTTGCGTCTCTCTTCATTAAAACGATGAAGAAATTGCTTGACTGGTTTAAACTTCGGATCAATATTGAGAGTGTGCTCAGCGAGTTCCCTCGGTATACCTGGCATGTCTGAAGGCTTCCATGCGAAGATGTCCCGGTTCTCACGGATGAACTCGATGAGCGCGCTTTCCTATTTCGAATCCAGATTGGCACTGATAATAAACTGTTGGGATGAATCGCCAGGGACAAAGTCAACCTGCTTGGTGTCATCAGCCGACTTGAACTTTAACAAGGGGTCATGCTCTGTAGTTGGCTTCTTCAAGGGACTCATATCCGCCGGGTCAACATTATCCTTGTAAAACTTCAACTCCTCTGCTGCACAAATAGACTCAGCATAAGCGGCGTCGCCTTCTTCACACTCCAGGGCTATCTTCCTGTTACCATGCACCGTGATGGTGCCCTTATGACCTGGCATTTTGAGCTGCAGATAAACATAACAAGGCCGCGCCATAAACTTGGCATAAGCCGGCCGCCCAAACAAGGCGTGATAAGGGCTCTGAATCTTGACCACCTCAAAAGTCAATGTTTCAACCCGATAATCATGCTCATCGCCAAAAGCCACTTCCAAGGCTATCTTACCCACTGGATATGCCGACTTACCAGGCACCACTCCATGAAACACAGTAGAAGACGGCTTGAGATCTTTGTCAGTCAATTCCATACGGCGAAAAGTGTCATAATAAAGAATATTGATACTGCTGCCCCCGTCCATAAGTACCTTTGTAAACTTATATCCACCAACCTGTGGAGCAACCACCAACGCCAGCTGACCCGGGTTGTCAACCCGGGGCAGGTGATCCTCACGGCTCCATACGATAGGCTGCTCTAACCATCGCAAGTATCGAGGGACCGCCGGCTCAACCGTGCTCACTGCTCGTTTATGAACCTTCTGGTCTCGCTTGCATAGGTTTGTTGTGAAAACATGATACTGACCACTATTCAGCTGCTTCGGATTACTCTGATAGCCAGACTGCTGCTGCTGATTACCTTGACCGGACTGCTGATTACCACCACCTTGATTGCCTTGGCCTTGAAAACCAGATTTTGAACCGCCACCTCCAAAACCAGGCCCGTGAGAGCCGGATCCTGACCCGCCGTTCGGGCCGTTCTGATAAAAACCGGAATTTCTATACTCCCTCATAATGAAGCAATCTTTCCATAAATGAGTGGCCGGCTTATCCTGAGTACCGTGCTTTGGACAAGGCTGATTCATTATTGACTCAAGGTTAAACTTTGGCCCACCAAACTGGGGCGTTGATGATTTCCCTTTACGGCGCTAGCTGCTATTCTGCGTGCTGGTGTTAGCCACAAAATCTGAACCGCCATCGGTTTGCTTGCGCTTACCGTTGTTACCTTGACCCTCCGTATTGCGATGATGTCCCTTTCCATTGCCGCCCTTCTTCCCTTTGCTAGCCTTCTCTTCGTCAGACGCCGGGTCTTTCATACTATCTGAGTCGGCATATTTGGTTAGAGCCGCCATGAGTTCTCCCATATCATTGCAGTGGCGCTTAAGCCGCCCCAGCTTCTGTTTGAGGGGAAGGAAATGACAATTTTTCTCTAAAATCAAGACGGCTGAACCGACATTAATGCTATCTGATGAATGAATGACTTCCGAGACCCGGCGAACCCAGTGATTGGTTGACTCATCCTCAAGCTGGACGCAAGCATCAAGGTCGATGATCGACATGGGTTGCTTACACGTATCTCTGAAATTCTGAATAAAACGCGCCTTTAACTGTGCCCACGAACTGATGGAGTTGGCAGGTAACCCTTTCAGCCAGGTATGAGCCGGCCCATCCAACATCATGGTGAAATACTTGGCGCACACAGCGTCGTTGACATCTAGAATCTCCATGGCCATCTCATAGCTCTCAATCCATGCTTCCGGAGGTTGATCAGCTGTGTAGTTGTGGCACTTTGTGAGGGCCCTTAAAATCCTTGGGCAGACGCTCATTACGTAAGGCCGACACTAGGCACGGCACCCCCACGGTCCTAGAAGTCATCCCAGCTTCTATAGATGAGGACGGGTTATGCTGGGGTTGCTGATAAGCCGCCAGCTCCGCCTCCCGACGTGCCCTGGCCTGGTCCACTAAAGCCTGAGCACGATTATCAGCACGTGGCGGGTCACGCCCACGGGGTTGGTTATGGTGCTGCTCACTGCTCGAAACCGCCGGCGACTCAATGCGCCGGCTGTAACTCCGGCTTGGGCATGGGGTTGAATGGATCCGCTCACGGCTATACGAATACGCCGCCTGTTGAACCAACGCGGTTTGAAGAAGCTCCACAGCCTTCCGGGTCTCAACTATTGCGGGAGACTCGCCTTGCATCGGGAGAGCCGCCAGCCGCGACGCCGCAGCAATCATGTTGTCCAAAGGGTTAAAAAAATGACCCGGCGGTGTCGGCACCTGCTGAGGCGGGGTTAAATTCAAACGAGGCAGGTCTGCGACTCGTGGCTAAGCCGTCCCTCCAGTCACAGGCGCCTCAATAGCCCGGGTTACCTCAGGTGGATTGCTTGGCCCGGCCCCAGGTGTGGTAAAGAGATTCCTCGCATCGTACTCCGGAGGTAGCCGACTCATGTGCCTCCTTCGTAAAACGGCGTTAGATGCATTCTGGTCCAAGGTTAACCGGAAATTCTTTGATTGAATCTGTTGCGTCTCCGTGTCCAGGGCGGCTCGTTCTGTCGCCATCCTAGCGTTCTCAGCATTAAGCTCAACTCTGGCTTGAGCTATCTCATCTCGTAGTTTTGCCACATCCACCTTATGCTGCGCTTGAGTCTCCGGAGTAACCTCTACTTCTAGCAGAGTTGCCAAGGCGTCCAAGAGCTCAGACAAAACTTGAGCCAGCGAGCGCACATGACCGCTCGCGCCAGCCGTTGCTTCGGCCATTGAACCGGAAGTCATGGCTGCCGCAGTTGACGATTGTAGCACTGGTTGCGTGCCAGCCATGAAGATCGCGACCCTGTTCGGCGGCTCATAGGGGTCCGGAATACTATCGCCATCGGAACAGCCCCCAAGCCCGCCGTCTTGTAGTTGATACGTTGAATTAGTCTCACCGGTTGAAGACTCGCCATCAGAGTAGATGGCCGTCTCTCCACCAGACGCAGATCCTTCCTCAAAACCCGCTCTATGCACAAACCCAACAAAGGTGTCCTTCACGGCGGCTTGAACCTCGGCGGGACGCGCACGCCGAGCCGTCTCGATGATGTTGGTGCAAATGTCCGGCTCAGGCTCCGACTCGTCGATCTTGCCGATGAAGACGTGGATTCCGCCGAAGGGGACCCGGTACCCGTACTCGATTGAATCGGCCTTGGGACCCCAACCTGCGTCGTCGATGTAGATCTTGCCACGGCGACTCTTGGTCATCCGGCCCACGGCATATCCCTTGATCCCTGCGAAGCTGCCCTTCAAGAACTCGAAACCACCGTGCGCTGGCCCCATGGTGGGCGCCAACTGTCGTGGACTTAACACGGCAGATGCCCTAGCAAAAGGACTTTGGTGTGGAGCCATCGCAACTAGGTTAGCTTGAAGGGGTTAAACGGGACAAAGGACACAGAGAGTTTACCCAAGTTCGGCCCCTCTCAACGAGGTAAAAGCCTACTCCTGCTTTAGGTTGTATTGCTTGTGTTTCGATTACCAGGGAGCGAATACGCTTGACCTAGTTATCAATTAGTTGTTTCTTGAGTTAACCCGCCGCCGGGTCACCCCTTTATATACAGGTTGATGCCTGGCAGCTTACAGAGTCCCGACCGGCTCACACAAACATGACCGGCTCGGTTTCTAACTACCCTTGCCTTACAAGACAAGTTTAAACATATGGCGGCTCATACCCGTGGGCCTCAAGCCGTCTCCGGGTCTTGGGCCTTCAATTATCTTACTCTATGAACCGCCATCTTCACATCTTCTTGGACCTTATCAGGCCTCTTGACTTTAGGCCACCAGGGGCATGACCAGGCCCCTCCTGGGCGGATCATACTCATCACGAGAGAGCAGAATTGACTCTCGCCAATGAGAAGGGGGGAAGGCCAGTCGACGAGCCAGGAGTTGGAACGTCTTTGCAGTAAAACCAGGTCGATTGCCAACCTCTAACTGACTCAGGGAAAGTCATGGCAGGGAAAGCGCTCCTACCTCTCATTTGGATTCCTAACCCCCCACACAACTGAATCACATGGGTCCTCGAATCACTCGGATTTGCTTTTTTAACCGACTGAGAACGACATATGAAGATGTGTTTGAACAAACCCCAATGAGGACGACATCCCAAGAAATTTTCACACATGGACACGAAGGCTGCGAGGTACGAAATGGTATTCGGAGGAAAATGGTGGATTTGGGCACCGAAGAAGTTCAAGAAACCACAGAACAATGGGTGAGGGGGTAAGGAAAAACCTCTCTCCACATGAGTGAGGAGGAGAACTCGTTCGTCGGGCTGAGGCGCAGGCTCGGTCTCCCTCCCCGGCACTCTCCATGAACCGAGCGCCACCAGGCCGTCGGCGGTGATCCCCTCGAGGTCCGCCTCCATGACCGTCGAGCGGAGCCAATCGCCTTGGATCCAGCCCGGCGGCAGAGCGGCCCAGGAGCTCGACGCCTTCTTCCCCGCAGCCCCTTTCTTGGCGCGCTCGAGCTTCGCCGTCTTGTCCTTCGTCGTCCCCGCGGTGGTCAATGGACTTGAGCGGGATAGCACGACGCCGAAACGGAAGCAGCGGAGAGACCGGGCGGAGGGGGAAAAGTAGAAGGAACTGTGGCACGCCTCGGTCGCGTCACCTTATATGGTCTCACACCCGAGTCACTGACATGCGGGCCTGCGAAATCCCAGCGCATCCGACGACCGGCGCTCGCTTGATACGTGGCGATAAAGGGGGCACGATAATCGAGGAGTCCCCCCCATTTGCCTCGCTTACCGCGCTGCAGTTAGCCCGCGTACTTCTCCAAAAAAATTCGAATCCCACGAAATCCGGGATCTGGCAGAACAATCGATTGCACCAGAGATACCCACAATCATTCAGATCGGATCCTGCGTTCTACGATCCGCAGTTTTTTCTCACTCGGACATTTGACAAGCCAGAATCGATCGAGGCGACTAGCAAAGGATGAGCAGCTCAGATACCTATGTACCATTAAGAAATGCCTCCGAGGCATTAAGTCTGATCCGAAACAGCTTCAATCCTTTCTCACTCGAACCCCGATCCATTCGGGGGCTAATGATGATGACATGTACCTAGGGTAGGGTCTTAGGCCTGACCTACGGGACCTACCCAAGGACACCTCATTCTAGGATTCAAGATTTACACAGTTAATCTAAGGATATGTCGACTGGAATGGTCACAGCTTGCAAGTCACTCGACGGCTGTCCCACTCGGTCGCTACCCCACCACTCGACTGTCCTGATTCACTCGGAGTACCTGATTTCACTCGGAGTAGAAGACCTAAAGCCACTCGAGGATGGCAACACTCGGGCGATCAGTTCGTCCCTGTAATGATTATTAATTGTATCCGTTACCAGTAACGCTCGCACCTTTACTGTGACATTGAACCCTTGCGTTATGGAGGACGGAGAGGGGTCAGCGAACTCTATATAAGCCACCCCCCCTCTTACACAAGGGTTCGGACCTCCTGTAACTCAACACTCCAAGAAACAAAGCTCCCGCAGCACCGAGACGTAGGGCTTTTACCTCCTCCGAGAGGGGCCTGAACTCGTAAATCCGAGTGTACAATCTCGCCGTAGCTAGGCTCTGCCCTCTCCTACGTACCCCTACCTCTACTGTCGGATCCATTCCCACGACAGGGAGAACCACGGGGCGGCGGCACTACGGCCCGACGGGGCGACGCAGCGGCAGCCCGATGCTCGATCGGTGGAGGGGCACGCTGAACTCGGGGACGATCTTCACGGGACCTGCGGAGGCGCGCGCAACCGACGGGCCAGGTCGGGCATGCGGCATAGATGGGGAGGATCGCGGCGGCGAGCGGGGGAGCAAGCCGATCGAGCGCGAGGTCGGGGACACAGCTCGGTGGAGGCGGGGTGGCGGCAGAGTCCGAGATGAAACCGACGATGACGGACGGCGTGGGACGATGTGCGGACGAGCGCGTGAGCACCGGCACCCGGGCAGCGAGGCCTGAGCGACCAACGGAGCAGCGACGCCCGAGCCTGACGCAGCCGGCCCGACGTAGCTGGGGACAAGGTTGGCTTAGATGGACGGGCGGGCCAATGCGCACGGGGCGGCTGTGATGGGCCGCCGCATGGCGCGAGGCCGCCGGGTTGGGGCGATGCAGGAGTCCCGGTCGGAGCAGGGCGGTGACGGCCGGCGCAGGGCGATGGGAGGGCCGACGCGCGGACGGCGGCTGGCCCTGACGGGCCGCCTCGGCGCACGTGGCCGCCGGGTCGGAGGAGAGGTCGACTGGTCGTGCCGGGGTCGAAGTAGAGGCGCCCGTGCGCGACGCAAACCGATCTTAGATTAAAAAACCAAAAATAAAACGTCGATCAAGATGACCAGCGGAAGAGAGAAAAACTCAGAACAAGGGCTCGGGAAAAAGACTCTCTAGGGCAGCCGGTCAACACGACCGGCGGACAAACCCTAGGTACGGGCGGCGCGGCCCCTGGCGGCGGCCATGGCCCCCGGCTCTGATACCATGTTAGAAGGGATAGAGAGAGATTGGTGGAATCGATTGATTGTATTGCTTGAGCCTCGTGGGCATATATATAGGAGTACAATGACCAACTTGGAGTACAAGACAAGGCAGAACCAAATCCTAGTCTATCCTATACTTCCTAATAATCATATACTCAATAGACATCATCCTATTGTGTGTGCATCTAACTAAAAGAATCTCGCGACATTTTAAGACAAATCCATTTTGATCTCTATCTATTGCATTAGATGCCACATCATACTAATATTTGTTTGTTATTTATCTTTAATCATCACATAAAATTTAGGAGCATACAAACATTAACTGATAGATATAGCACCAAGCGGCAATCCATTGTATAATGTGTTTTTACCGTCTCCGTGTGACCTAGAGGGGCTTCATCTACCTTTGGTTGCCTTGGACAACTCTATGTTACCCTTACACTTTATTATCGTAGAGCTGTATTCCCCATGTCGTTAACGAAATAAGCGATTGATATTTTCCTCTTCTTTTCCGACATAACGGGAGTATGGACTTTTCGCTAAATATATGTGAAAGTGTTATGACCGGCATATTAGGGGCTTAGCCCAGTGGGTTGTGGCCCAAGTTATCTTATCGTTATTAGGGGCTTAGCCCAATTATCTTATCGTTACTAGGATCGTTTGCTTAGGAGTCAAGTAAACCTCTCTATATAAGGAGAGGAGATGTATCAATCTAATCAAGCAAGAAGCAATCATTATTTGCCCGGCTTCCCTTAGGGAGCCGGGAGACCTAACCCTAGCCGCCTCTTGCGCCGCCGCCGCCTCTTCTCCACCACGCAAGGACGGCGCCCAGCCGCTGGCCGCCACGCCCTCGTCCTCGTCTTCCTCCATCTTTTCCCTACAATCTCCGCCCTAGAACCGGCAGAACCCTAACTCCTAACACCTTGGTATCAGGTAGCTCGGTTCCGATCATGTCTGCACCACCACCCAACCCGCCGCTGCCCGTCACCACCGCGCCGCTGGCTCTCTCCACCGCGCCGCTGGCTCTCCCCACCACGCCGCTGGACTCCACCGCCGGCGCCTCCACCGGCCAGACGCCGCCGCCCTCTACCGTGCCGCCCGTCGCCATCTACTCGCCGGCAGAGATGACCGGGGTCCTCAACGACCTCGTCACCGCCGTCCAGGGCATACGCCTCTACCTGGCCAGGCCCTACGGGCAGCCGCCGCCCTGGCAGCCGGCCGCCGCGACCGGGCCAGCCGCCCTGCCCTGGTACGCGGCCACCACGGCGCCGATCGGGCTTCTACACCATCACTGGCCCGGTCAGCCGCCGCCCGCCGTCACCCCCCACTGGCCGCAGTGGCGGGCTCCGACGATCGCCGCGCCCCCGACGCCTCCCGGGTCCGGGCAGCCGCAGCCCCAGCTGCCAGCCCCACCGCCGCCCGCTGCCGCGTCTCAATGGCCACAGTGGCCGGCCCCGGCCCTCGCTGCGCCCCCCACGCCACCCGGGTCCGTGCCGCCGCAGCCGCAGCTGCCGGCCCCGCCACCGCCCAGCACGGGGCCCGGGTCACCCTCACAGGGAGGCGTACCGATCCAGCACGTGCGCTTCCCACCGTCGCCGTCCCCAATACCGGCCTGGCTGACCGGATCATCGCCGCCACCCGTCTACACGTCGGCTGGAGACCCGCCGGCACCCACTCTGCAGTTCGGCGATCCCTCCGGCTCGGCGGGGCACTCCACGGGTCGCGGCCATACTGACCGGGCGCCCCAATCCTCGCTGCTTCGCACCTCCGAGCCAGTCGGCCACGACGCTCCGACTCAGACACCGCCGCGGTTTGCCAAACTGGACTTCGCCACCTATGACGGCACGGAGGACCCCCTCAACTGGCTCAACCAGTGCGAGTAGTTCTTTCGCGGGCAGCGCACCCTCGCCTCAGAGCGTACCTGGCTCGCCTCTTACCACCTCCGCGGCGCGGCACAGACCTGGTACCACGCCCTTGAGCAGGACGAGGGCAGCATGCCCCCTTGGGAGCGCTTCCGCGAGCTCTGCCTCCTTCGTTTTGGGCCACCGATCCGCGGGAGCCGCCTAGCAGAGCTAGGCCGCCTTCCCTTCACCTCCACGGTTCAGGACTTCGCCGACCGTTTCCAGGCCCTGGCATGCCACGCGTCGGGCGTGACGGCGCAGCAGCGGGCCGACCTCTTCGTCGGTGGACTTCCGGATCACATCCGCGTGGACGTGGAGCTTCAGGGACCCCAGGATCTCCAGACGGCCATGTACTACGGCCGCGCGTTCGAGCGCCGCGCGGTGGCCATCCAGCAGGCATCACCGTCCCGGGCCGCTGGGCCGCTACCCTGGCCGGATGTTCCCGCGCAGGGTCGGCCTGCTCAGGCTTCCGCGGCACCCCTCGCCGCGACCGCGGCGCGCCCGTTCCGCCGGCTCACCTCGGCCGAGCTACTCGAGCGTCGCCGCCAAGGGTTGTGCTTCAACTGCGACGAGCCCTACACGCCCGGCCACGTCTGCCCGCGACTCTTCTACCTGGAGGCTGCAGACTACATTGAGGAGGACGCCGTCGCCGCCGACCTGGCCGCCCCAGCTGTCGCGAAGGTGTTTGACGCTGGTTGATCACCTCGAGGAGTTCAGCAAGCGCTTCCCCACCTTACAGCTCGAGGACGAGCTGTTTGTGCAGGCGGGGAGAAGTGTTATGACCGGCATATTAGGGGCTTAGCCCAGTGGGTTGTGGCCCAAGTTATCTTATCGTTATTAGGGGCTTAGCCCAATTATCTTATCGTTACTAGGATCGTTTGCTTAGGAGTCAAGTAAACCTCTCTATATAAGGAGAGGAGATGTATCAATCTAATCAAGCAAGAAGCAATCATTATTTGCTCGGCTTCCCTTAGGGAGCCGGGAGACCTAACCCTAGCCGCCTCTTGCGCCGCCGCCGCCTCTTCTCCACCACGCAAGGACGGCGCCCAGCCGCCAGCCGCCGCGCCCTCGTCCTCGTCTTTCTCCATCTTTTCCCTACAATCTCCGCCCTAGAACCGGCAGAACCCTAGCTCCTAACAGAAAGCTTGAAATATTAAATCAAATCCCCACATGATTAAATGGTCTGTGCATTAAGCTGTTCCCGGGACCAAACAAGGCTCATAATCAGATTACACATCTCAGGAAATGATGGTGTTGTAAGGAAGCTTAATGAGCAACCGAGAAAATCAGAACATGGTAGTACACATGAATAAATGAAACGCGTACGATCGATCATCAAGCTGCCTTTACCCACCTACCGCTCCCATCTCCCTGTGAGGAGAATGCCGTTAGTTAATACTCCATTCATTTTAAAATAAGTGTCGTGATTTTAAATTTGAATTTAAACTATTTTGAAACGGTGGGAGCAGTGGAAGAAAAATTGGACTGCCGTTTCATCCTCCCATTTTTCTCCGTGACGGAAGATCCATCCACATTCCGAGTGAAAACAAATGGACTGCCAACGTTGAGAAGTCGTCATCCGCAACGGATGCTAGCAACATTCACGCAGATTAACCACAACGGTAACAAAGTAAAACTTGACACTGCCGATCTTCTTTGACTGATGCACCAGCACCAACCTCTGCCCTTGACTTTTCCACCAGAGAATCAGTAAAAGTAATAATAAAAAAAGTACTAACAAAGTGGGTAACAAGTGTGGCAGAGGGAGCACTGCACCACACCTAGGCGCTGTTCCTCCTGACACCCTGTTCTGGAGTAGCAAAATATACTGTCCCTCCCCGAGATCGTACCGCTAATCCGCCTTAATCTTTGTCCTTACCTTTAAGAACACTATTTATTTATCAAATTAGTAAACAATTAATATTACCCATCACGCCGCCCGGACCCTTTCCTCCTCCCCCACCACACTAGTACTGCTGCCGCTGCTTCCCTCTGCTCCTCCATGATTGCATTCACTCCTGTCCGTCCAGGAAACACACACTCTCTTCTCTTCTCACTCCCTCTCTCCTCCATCCTTCTCCTCGGGCGTTCGTGTACGGGGTTCATTCATGTGTAGGACGATGATGACGGCCTAGGGTAGGGTGGAGTAGCGGTGGGATGGGGAGTGGCTGGATCTCTGCAATCCTGGCTTCGCAGCTGCGGCGGCGGCGCTGAGGGGTTCAAGATCTTGTGCTGCTCAAGGTACGTCTTGATTTGGGCGCCGCGTAATCTTAGGCGACAATGTGGAGATCGTGCCGGAGAAACATAGATTTCCCCACTTCTTTTCTCGTGGATTTCGTGGGTGCTTTTGGCTATTTTTGGCCGTGGGCTGCGCTGCCCGTCCTGTTTCTTGGCCAGGGCCGTTTGCTTCTGGTGTTCCTCGTGCGTGACGTGCCGTGACGACGATATCTTCCCAGATAATCCCATTCCCAGAACGCAACTGCACATCTTTTCCTGCCAAAAAGGCTGTGGTTTTAGTTCCAGTGAGGGGGCTGGGTTGCTTCAGGGTGCCTTTTTCTCTCGGCGTGGTGGTGGTGGGCTTCTTCTCCTCCTCCTTCTTCTTCTTCTCCGGGATGGATGTGACGCGGGGATCTCGCTCTCTGCCTCTTTAGGAAATGCGGCGATTTCTCCCCTTTATTGGTTTGTTTCGAGGACCCACATCTTGCCCTTCTGAAAATATCTCGAGATTTTCTTCTTCTTCTTTCCTTGGATTTGCCCTTGATGGCGCTGCTGATTGCGGTTCGTTCGCCCCCTTTTTATGCCGCTCGCTTGTGATGCCTATCACTGCTATGGACGGTCAGTTTCCCCCTCTTTGCGGCTGGGTGGGTGGGTTTCTTGCTGCGCCTCTCCTTTCTGGTGGTGATTCGAGGCCTAGGTTAGTTGGTGACATCTTCCTGTGTTTGCGTTGGTTGGCTTCTCTTGTCACTGCCCTCCTTCTCCTTCCATCCACCATTCTTGCATTCATTTGTGTTGGTGGGATTAGCTTCAATTTTTAAGGATTTTTTGTTCTTGTGATTTTGGTGTGTGAAGTGGGATTTTAGCCATTCTTGTTTCTTGATGAGGCCAGGCTTCTGCATCTTCTTCTTCCTCAAGTGTTCGTTTTCCAATCTTGCTTCACTTCTTCCAATCTTGTCTTGCAGTAGCAGTGTTCTGGTAAATCCATATGCCCCCTTTTCTTCGCTTCAACTTTTTCTCCGGGCATTGCTTGGATCATCGACAAGCTACTCTACTAGAATCCATGAAAAAATCGTGTCTAGCCCCCCACCGAACTTTGGAACTTGTGGCTGCAATCTTGGCACGTTTTTTGTTCTTGGAGAAATCCTCTGCAGATGAGGGTGTTCCAGCTGTCGCTGGTGCCCTCTGTTTTGTCATCGCTTCATCTCAAACCAAAAGTCATTAATGACCTTAATGGCGTTCCCCTCTTACTGCAGTCACACGTAAAGATACTCCTAACAAACAGCTGGGCCGTTTCAGAAAGATGCTAATTTTTTGGAAACAATTTACTGCCTTACCGTATACCCAGTCATAGTTTTTGACCGTTGTGTGATGCTGCTGGCCTTCCTTGGTTTTGTTTCAAGATGTCTATATATAGCAGAAAATACAGCCACCCCCACCCTCCTACTACGATTTTCTCCAGAGAGTCTCTTGGTTTCATAGGGTGATCCGATCCATCTTTTTTTTTGTGTGTCTAGTTTCGGTTTCGTTCATAAGAAATCTTCTGCATATAAGACAGTAACTAACTTTCACTGTTTCTGTTGTGCGGCAGGTAGTTGGCCGGAAATAGATCTTATGTGGGCTTCTGGTCGATTTGAATTTCGCAACAAGTTCCCTTAAGGATCCAAGGAGCGCTGTTCTGTTGCGCTCTCTTGGTCGGCTCTGATGTCGAGGACGAAGATGGCGGCGAACAATCCGATGCGCAAGTACTCGTGGTGGTGGGACAGCCATATCAGTCCCAAGAACTCAAAATGGCTCCAGGAAAACCTCTCAGGTAAACATGTTGGGTCACCACTGTCATATTATTGAGATCTTCATATTCATTGTTTGGAAAACATCAGCCATATGCAGTTCAGTTTGAATTCAGTTGGAAAACACCAACCATATGAAGTATACTTGAACCTAAATTATTGTTGGTCCTCTGTCAATTCAGTTTGGAAACAGTTGTTATCCTTGCTGTCTCTCTTGCGTTGGTTGGTATAGGCTGTGTTGAACCCCAAGCATTTTCTTGCCTTACCACGTCATTATCTTAGCAGTGTGTTGTGCATGTTCAAATTCAAGGGTGTAAGTGTGAGGGTGGACTGCTTTTAATTATAAAGGACAAATTTGGCTGAAAGCTCTGCCTGCGATAATGTTGTACAAAAATGGCCCATCTCCTCATGTCTCGTTGAAAGTCAGCAAAGTTATGGAGGAAAGGCACATGGGGAAGTTCAATGCTTGTGTACAAGAAAACACTACTTAAATGGACAATCTTTGTAGGGAGTCACATGTCCCTGTGCTGGATTAGGTTGTTTAGACAGGAACATGGTAAATTCTTGTGAGGAATCAATATAAGTTAGATTGACCTGTCATCAATCTGGATTAGTATAGCTCCAAATGGTGAATATTAAGTTCAGTAGGGCGACATTCGTTAATCTTTTCTTTCAACAATGGATATTTGATGCTTGTACCACATGTGACACTGTTCTATAATATAATGTGGGCACCACATCAATGCCACACCTGAACTAACAACAAGTATGATAATTAAAACTTGCTAAACTTCATATGAAAATACAGTAGTAAAATATAATACAAGTACAATAGTTAAAACTTGCTAAAGTTCATATGAAAATACAGTAATAAAATACTTAATGTAAGAATAAACATTGTTAGTTTACTGTTTTGTTTGGGGAGAATAGATTGAAACTTATATCAATTTCATTTTTTGTGTGTTACTTTCTGAAACTATTAGATTAAGTGTTTGCCGTGTCAAAGTATATCAGTAGATAACTATTTGTCCTTTTGCAACATTTACGTGGATTGTATATTGAACCAATCTCCATTAATGCATGATTACACAGATACGGATAGCAAAATCAAAGTTATGATCAAGATCATTGATGAGGACGCCGACTCGTTTGCAAAAAGAGCAGAAATGTACTACAAAAGGCGCCCAGAGCTGATGTCCCTGCTTGAGGAGTTATACCGTGCTTACCGAGCTTTAGCTGAAAGACATGACCATGCAGCTGGGGAACTCCGATCGGCTCATCGAAAAATGGCAGAAGCATTTCCCGATGAATACCAGTTAGATTTGGATGATGACCTGCCATCTGAAACTTCATCCTCTGAAACTGACTCTGACAGCCGTGACATGACACCCTTTTTCCGCTCTTTCATCAACACTGGCGACTCGAAAAAACGTAGTAAAGGTATCTGTACAAGCTCACTTCTTTTGTAGATGCAATACCCAAGCTTGAGTGAGATAGAACTAATACTCGTGTATTTGTATTGCAGATGATCAGGACCATGAGAAGTTACAGAAAGAAATTTCAAGCTTGTCACAGGAAAATCAAGACCTTAAGAAGAAGATTTCATCTGTGTTAGAAAAGAGTGAAAGTGCTGAATCTGAAGTTCGATCCCTCAAGGAGGCCCTTGCACAACAAGGATCAGAGAAAGAAGCCGCGGTTTCACAATGCCAGCAATCCAGTGACAGGTTGCAGAACCTCAAGTCTGAAATATCACATACCCAGGAGGAATTCAAGAGGCTAAAAGAGGAGATGCAAAATGGCCTGCAGAATTTAAGCACTGCAGAGGAACAGTGCCTTCTGCTTGAGAGGGCTAACCAGGATTTGCATGTGGAGCTAGATAAGCTGAAGTATGCTTCAAAAGAGAAGCATGAAGAGCTTAATGAGAAACACATTGAACTGGAAAAGCTCAGCATCTCTATACAAGAGGAGCAGCTCAAGAGCATGCAAGCGGAAATGGCACGGCTGTCTTTAGAGAAGCAATTGGCACAAGTACAGGAGAAGCTGCGGCTTTTGTCTCTTGAAAAGCACGGTGAAACAAGTAGGTTTAAGGATGTTGAAGCAAGCAAGCTTATGCTTCAGAAAGAATTGGTGATGATCCGAGAAGAGAACCGTAAACTGGATGATCAAAACCACTCCTCGACATCCGTGATAATTCGTCTGCAGGATGAGATAATTTCCTTGAAGAATGCACAACGGAAACTCAAGGAGGAGGTGTCTCGGCATGTGGAGGAAAAGAAGGTACTTCAAAATGAGCTTTCACACATAAAGAATGACAGAGGTGATGTTGAGAGGAAGCACTTCTCAATCAAGGAGCAAATACAAGTGGTTAATTTCAATGTGGAGTCACTCCAAGCAATTGCACAAGAGATGAGGGATGGAAATGTTGAGCTAAAGGAGACCATCAAGAATCATGATGGCGTGAAAGCGTTGTATGTTGAGAATCTGATGCAGCTGGAGAGAACGATGGAGAAAAATGCTCATTTGGAGAGATCTTTGTCAGCTGCTACCACCGAGGTTGCAGGATTGAGACAGAATAAGGCCACACTGGAAGAATCTTGCAAACAGCTTAGCTCCAAGATTAATGGCTACCAGTCTGAGCGAGCCATGTTCATTGCGCGGATTGAGGGAATTTCTCATACCATGGAGAAGCTATCAGAGAAGAACGTGTTTTTGGAAAATTTACTAGCTGAAAACAATACTGAGCTTGATAACCATCAAAGGAAGCTTAAAGACTTGGAAGAGTCTGCACAGGCACTCCGCAATCAGAATTCTTTACTTCGATCTGACAAGAGAACTCTTGTGCAGGAGGTACAATGCCTCATATAGTCATATCTCTTTTACTTTGTTAGTTCATTGTAATGCTAAAAGCGATGTAACTTCATCTAAAATAACATGTAACTTGATGCCTGGATTCTTTGATGTTGTCTCAGGTGGATAGCATCAATGGTGCTCTACTTGATTTGGAAACGCAGTATGCAGAGTTAGAAGGAAGGCATTTGGATCTCCAGCAGGAGAAAAACACGGTTCGTAATGAAGCTGTCAAACTACAGGAACTGTTAAGGCTAGAGAGAGAGAAGAGCAAAGAACTCACCCACTCAGACAAGGCTCAGTTCAGTGCTATACAGAAGCAGATAGCCCTACTACTAGAAGATGGACGACATAAGGAGAACCAGCTTCAAGAGGAGGAGCACAAGATTGTTGAAGCTCAGATCAAGATTTTTGTCTTGCAGAAGTGCTTAGGTGACATGGCAGAAGCAAATTCTGATGTCTCAGGGCAACTGCAGAAGCAACAAGAGGCACACAAAGTTCTTGAGGAGAAATTGGCCTGTTTGTCACAAAACAACCAGAAGCTTACTGAAGGGATTGGTTCTGTGATGGAAGTGCTGCAGTTTGATGAGAAATATGGATCCTTGGATCTGATGAAGGTTGACATAGTTGTGCAGCTCATCTTGCATGAGATCAAGTGCCTGCTGAACACCATTTCTGATGCCCAGGATGTCAAGCAGAACCAGATCCTTGAGAAGTCGCTTGTTGTCACGCTCCTGGAGCACTTTGGACGTGAGGTGGCGGATCTGAGGTCGGAAAGGAGTAATCTGAGGCAAGAGTGGCAAGCGAAGAGCGAGGAACTGCTACAACTGCAGAGTGAAAGGCATGACCTCCTAAAGATCAGCTGCGACTTGCGCAAGGACGTGGAGGCCCGTAACCGTAAAGTGGATGAGATGAAGGCCGAGTCAAAGTTCTTGGTTCGACAACTCTCAGAGCTGCAAGAGTCACGCCAGTCATTGCAAGCTGAGATTATTAAGCTGATAGAAGAGAACTCCTCACTGGCAGGCAAACTTTATGACTCAAGGGAGAAAGAGAAGTCGTTTGAAGATGATTTCAGTAATCTGATTGGTGAAGCAATCAGGACAGATATCCTTGGTGTTGTTTTCAAAAGCCTTCACGATGAGAGGACATCAGAACTGCTAGCTTTGCATGATGATTTCGGTTGCCTCCATGCGGCAGGCAACGAGCTTTATCAAGAAATCAGACTGATGAACAAGAAGCTTGGCGATCTGCAACTCGAGAATAACTACCTTGAGAAGGAGCTCAGCAGAACTTTAAGCATCTGTGATGGCTCCAGTCCAGAGATTGGTTCTGCAAGAAGGCGTGCCATGCGAAGAGATACCAAGCTATTGAAATCTGGGAGGAAGAGCCTACAGGAGAGTTCGGTGAACGTGGAACAGCGCAAAGAAGTCGACAATGCTGGTCTTGAGAAATCAAATGAAATGTTAAGGGAGGAGCTTCACAAGCTGCAGAGTGAAATGCAACTGCTTAAGAACAACGAGCAGCCAGTGATTGATGTCAGGTCTTGCGACGCAGAGATCTCGAAATTGCTGGCGAACATGCAAATTGCCACTGCCAACGCAGCTCTCTTCAAGGAGAAGGTCCTTGAGCTCATCGTAGCATGCGAGAGTTCTGAGATAAGTGAAATAGTACAGAAGGAGGTGTTGAAAGAAGAGATCAGTCGAAGGAACTCTTACGTGGATGCACTGAAGGACAAGCTAAATACTGTTGAGATTGAGAACAGAAGGCTGAAGGTTGACCTGAATGGTGACTTCACAGTGCTTGGCGCATTGCAAACTGAAGTCAGTGCCTTGGAGAGACAAACCCTTTCCCTGGCCAAGGACTGCGTACCTTCGAACAAACTCAAGAAAGAGGTATACAACTATGCATTTTATCCGTACCATGTTCTTTTTGCATCCTCCCCATATGTGTTCGTGAGGAAGTATGATGCCAGTTTATTCAACTCTTTTTTTTTTTTTTTGCTAAACGTAATTTATGTTTTCCTTTCCCTTTAGTTGAGAAAGAAAGCCAATGTTTTCATGTAGTTTCTACTTGAAGGATCCATGCTATACTTGAGAAATCTGATATTTGTGTTGCATATAGTATGCATTTCTGTTAATTACGACATATTGTTTTGTTTTGATCATATGGGTCTCATTTCTTTCGCTGCTTTTGCCAGGAATTTCTTTTGTCACCTCAGCTCTCAAAGATTGCTGTGAAACCAAGCGATGACCAAAACTCGCCGAAGCTGGTGAAAGACATGGAGCTGCAGAGGTTGCATGGAACCATCAAAGCACTCCAGAAGGTGGTTACGGACACCGGAGTCGTTCTCGAGCAAGAAAGGCTTGATTTCAGCAGCAACCTCCAGGACGCCAGGAAGCAGATCGAAATGCTCAAGCTCAAGGACGCCCTGGACAGCGACGCGAGCGATGCCAACTACGAGCGAATGCTCAAGGACATACAGCTCGACCTCGTCCAGACTCCCAGCCGTCGAGCCATCGGCTCGCACCGCCTCAAGAAGAAGATCACAGCCCAGCCCGACGACAAGATGCTCGCGCTCTGGAGCGTGGTCAGAACAAGCAGCGGCAGCGGCAGGCACGACGATCTGCGGCCGCCGCAGAGTGAGGCGGCGTCCGAGAAGGACAAGGGTAGACGTTCCACCTCCGAGCTGATGCTGGTGAAGGACCTCGTGGTCGACAAGCAGGACCTGCCGAGGCCCGTGGTGACCACGGAGCCGCACCGCGAGTGGAAGAAGAAGGTCATTGAGCGGCTGTCCTCGGACGCACAGCGGCTCAGGGACCTCCAATCCATCCTCCAGGAGCTGAGGGCGAGCGTGGAGGCGTCGGGGGAGAGCGAGCTGGAGAGCGTGCGGGCGCAGATGATCGAGTCCGAGGAGGCCATCACGCAGCTCATCGACACCAACAGCAAGCTGCTGACCAAGGCCGAGGAGTTCACCTCGGCCGACGGGCTCGACGGCGGGAGCGTGGACCTCCGGAGCCGGAGCCAGCGCAAGATCCTGGAGCGGGTGAGGAAGATGTCCGAGAAGGTGGGCCGGCTGGAGATGGAGATGCAAAAGTTCCAGCAGGTGCTGCTCAAGCACGAGGAGGAGCGCGCCAGCCGGCGCGCCGCCAAGACGGTGCAGCGGCGGTCGAGGGTGCAGCTGGTGGAGTACCTCTACGGGAAGCGGCGCGGCGGCGGCGACGGTGGCTCCCGCCGGCAGAAGCGCGGGCCCTCCTGCTGCATGAGGGCCAAGGCCATCGACGACTGACTGACGTCCCCAGTTTGTTTTATCCACCAGTGCTAGACAGGCGCCAAGTTTTTTTTTCTTACCTAGTTTTAATCTTCAGAAAATGCAGCAGACTTTGCTCTTGTTTCATTTTATTGTGCTGCTCTAGGTAAATAATTATGTGAACTGTTTATCCTAGTTTCTTCATTTCCTCAAGTAAGGATGTAAATGGTAGTCGTCGGAACAGCGGTAAACTGTTAATCTTTCGTCGTATAAACTGTTAATCTTTCGTCGTAATTTTGTTCGCTCATGTACAATTCTGATGCTGTTTTTCATGCCCGTTGGTTGATCCGGCTCATGATCTTAGTATAATTTTATACTAAATCAGTGATACTTATTTCGGAACGGAGGGAGTAGTATGGATGAATAGGTAGTGATCCCCGTAGTTGAAAATATTTTGCAATGAAATCGCAGGCCAAGATCTTTGGAGTTTGCCATGATCTAGAAAAGCTAAAAAATGGACTCACAAGTTTGGGCTTCAGGGTTGTTTAGAACGACCGCCCGTTGGGCTTGGGCGCAACATTGTCAACCATGTAACTATCACACGTCTCACTGACCTCCTTGATACGGCTCTTGATGTCTTTGATGTCAACGGGTACCTCGCCCTTTATTGTCACGTTGAATTGTTGATGCTTCTGTGGACGAAACACATAAAGGTGTGTGCGGAATCTGTTGGCGTGTCTTCGGTCTCATAGGACAGCTCCCTGATTTGTGATGAGTCCCGCACCTGTTTCTATCAAAAATGATGTTTCGTCTCCTGGAGGAAGCGAAAATATGTGTGTTGCGTAGTGTGGTGGGGGGAATCGACCTTATTAGAACTTTGATTATTTGCTTATTATGTTTGCCACGACTTTGTTGTGCCATTTCACTTGCATCCAATATCAATAGGTACAATACCAAATAAATATTAAATGGACATATATTTCATAGTGAATCTAATGACACTGATTTGGTATTGATGGACATATATTTCATAGTGAATCTAATGACACTAAATTGGTATTGATGGACATATATTTCATAGTGAATCTAATGACACTGAATTGGTATTGTGGATGTTGATATTATTTTCTATAAAAAAATTCAAACTTTACAAAACTTTGCTTAGGATAAAA
This sequence comes from Thinopyrum elongatum, assembly GCA_011799875.1. Taxonomy (NCBI): domain Eukaryota; kingdom Viridiplantae; phylum Streptophyta; class Magnoliopsida; order Poales; family Poaceae; genus Thinopyrum; species Thinopyrum elongatum. The sequence continues at coordinate 79,389,592 of CM022301.1, forward strand.
TTAATATGCTATGTATTTAGACATGAGGGAATTATATAAACAAGAATTTTATGCATTGAGGAATCCCAACATAAGCCCTAATTGACTAACCGCACGAATAAACATTCTTTGAGAGTTCTGATGCAACGACTCTCCTTCTTTGTCCCGTCTTTCTCCAAGAAAATACTTAATCCCAAAATTCCTATGTTTTCCCTATACGACATCCAAACACCTCAAGCAGTTCATAATTCCATAAAAACTAGTCATGCCATGACATCCAAATCATGCCATTTACCTATTCATGTGTGTTTGGATTCCAGCTTTCCGAAATGTCCTAAACCCGCTTGGACATCCAGGCCTGCAACCCTAGAAACCTCAGTACTAGGCACTGTAAGGGTTGTTGGCATTTCTCATTGCAACTAGGGCCACCTGCTCCAATCGTCTAGATTTAGTTGCTGGTGAATACGCTTAGCTGGTGTCCAGAACGAGAGCTCCACTACCATCTTAGTGGCTACCGATTGTCATCACCTTCGCCCATTGTGTTACTGAACAACGTTGGACCAACATTAGTGATGCTCGGCCACACATGCGACCGAAACAAGGGTATCACGATTGGAGGGCATGGTCACTAGGTTTGTTGTGGCTAGGTGCTCGTGAAACAGGGGTAGATTTGTGGCAGTTGCTTTTTGTTTGTGCTATACTTGCAACCACACACAAATGTCGTAGGCTTTTTTTCTCCGCCTAAGCCTTCTTTTGTTCCTGAAGGTAAGGGTGGAAAGTGGCAGTGGATAAATCTAAAATAACCGATGTTTGTATTTGAGAAAATACCTATTCGTATTTGAAACATCCACATCTGAAATAAAATGGAATGGAAGACATCCAGATATATTTGAAAAATACAAACACAGACATGGTATGAAGCTTTAACACAAATATGAACATGGAAGTGGATATATCTGTATCCCGATAAAATTTCATGAGCTAATTTAAGCAATTCTAGCCCAACATGCCAACATCCAACATAAAAGCCTAACAAGTTGTCAATTTTACTTTACTAGCAAAAGAGCCCGTGCGTTGCAATGGGAGAAAAAAAATACCACACGTCCCCTAACACAATAACAATGACTCAAGACCCCAATGGGTCCACCTCCTTTATTTCACCATGGCATTTTATTAATCTTGCCATTTGTCCTTCTTCCCACTCTCGCCGATAGACATGCATGGTTATAGATGGTTTCTTTCGTCTCCAATTTGTTTTTGTTAAGGTGTTCATTTTCAATTTGAAAAGACACCGGTACAAAAAGAGACGGATCGTGCACTACTGATTAATGCTGCATCCTAAATAGCATTAAAAAAATTATTAACATGTGAAACAACATCATATTCAGATTCTACATATTTTCCTAATCAATTTTCATATATAACATGTTAAAATTGGAGTTAGGGTTTAGAAGATATGAATATTTTTTAAAGCATTTGAATCTGTCCCTAAACGGCATTTAAAAATGGTTAACGGGTAAAAATAACATCATATTTGTATTCTATACATTTTTCTAATCAATTTTCATATATAACATGTTAAAATCGGAGTTACGATTTAAAATATGAATATTTAAAAAAAATATTTGAATCTATAAAAAAGGTTATTTTCTTGACGGACGGCGGGTTAATTAACCGAAATCTGAGGGGTTTTTCTGAAAACAGCGAAACATTTTCTATTCTTACTTAATATAGGACCGCGGGTTGATTAGCCGAAACCTCAGAGGGTTTTATGCAAAAAGCAAAACGTTTTTCAGCTCCCACTTAAATCTGGACCGCGGGTTGATTTCTCAAAAACAGAGAGACTTTTTTACGAAAATACCAGCGACGGACGACCAGAAGCACTTAGTGCTTTATTATTAGGGAAAGATTATCTGATTAAACTTAGGAATAATCATGCATTATACGAGAATTTATTCATAAACCTGTCCATCATTGACTTATTGTATATTGCAACTTGATTGTTTTGTGTCACATAGCTATCGACTTATTTTTTCTAAATAATATATCGCTATTATTCGTATCTGTTTCGAATCAAGTAAACATCCGATACATATTCGTATATTGGAGTAACATTCGATCCGCATATGTATTCGTATTTGTATTCGTTTAGAAAAAAAATATGAAAAGTGAAGTGGCGAGCCAATCTGCATTTGATCCGAAGGCAATCAAGGCCGTTTCTGGGCTGTTGTACTTTCGTGCGGACTGATTACGGCAAGCCCGGCCCACCCCAGGAGTCCTGTGTCCTCTCCATCTCCGTCTACAACACTTCTCCGTTCGTCTCCTTTTCCGCAGCCCGCACGCCACCTCCTCGCCGTGTTCCCCCGCAAAAAAAAAAAAAAACCCTCCTCGCCGGTGGGACCGCTTCGCGCTCCTCGATTCCCCACCTCCGCTCGCCGGACGGTCCCCCGGCCGTCCATGGCGGCGGCGGCCGTCGGCATCAGCAGGACCAGCGCGGCGGGGGCGGGAAGCAGCAACAGCAGCGAGTTCCGCTTCTTCCTCTCCTGCGACATCAGCCTCCCCCTCACCTTCCGCGTCCTCCAGGCCCCCATCCCGGCCCCCGCTCAAGGCGCTCACTCTCGCTCCCTCCCCTCCCCCTCATCCCCCAAATCTCTCTTGTAGTATTCACTTCTGACCTTCCTTGTCTTGCTTCCTCGCAGATGGTCTCGACAAGAAGGTCTCGGAGCTCTTCGTCGAGTGCAAGCTCTACATCGACGGCATCCAGTTCGGCCTTCCCGTCAACACAAGGTACTCTGATTCTCTCCCGTCTCTCCATACGATCTGTATCTACGAGACTAGATGGTCTGCAGAAACCTGTGGATGAATCAACTTTGTTAAATGTGGAGTTGGAATCTAAGATAAATTCTCCTGGAATAAATTTAGTTAACTGGCCCATAAAATAGCCAAGGTATTCACAAAGCACATATGACAAATCAGTATGTTATGTCTAGATAGCACAGCTAAAGACAGCCATGTTGAAGTATATGGAACGGGAAATAATTTTACTTTTGCCTAATTACGATGCAAGCTCATTAAGAAAAACCTGGACAATTCCATGTGTCAGTAATGGGAAGTGTTGATTTAGAACAGTACAATTTGGAAGGGAAATAAGCTGCAAATTCAATCTTTGAAGCTAAAAAGGGATTTAAAAGATTTAACTGGGAAGTGACAAAAGCATTGGAGCGATTGCACGCTAAAGTGTGCTAAAAGTACATCTAGAGGTCGCTCAGTAGAGAATTTCACTACACACCTTAACATTTTTAATTAACTTGTGATTTCTTCTTCCTAGATGTAGACATAAAAAAACATAGGTAATTATGTGAGGATGGATAAATGAATACATTTCAGGCAATAAAAAGTGTTTCAATAAGAGGTGAGCAGTAAGCATTTTTAGCAAACACAATTAAAAGGATTTGGAATGGCATACGTTTCATACAATATTGAAGAGGACAGCAGCCAGCAGGTTAGGTTACTGTTACACTGTAGCAGCCCAGAAACTACAGATGTAATATGATATCGTCATTATTCCATTACTTACCAACCAAAAGTATGTAATTACCTCTTATTCACATCGCCACCATCAGTAACTTCTTGTAACCTTGGTGCCAGGCTCGAATCGTCAGGACCGCCGTACTGCTGGAATGAACTCATCACGCTGTGCACCAAATACAGGGACCTAACCTCCCTCGCGCAGCTCGCATTCACGGTATACCGTCTATATCTATCACAGACTTCGATGATTTTGAATTATAACAAAACGAAACTATCTTGACAGGTTGATATAACTCGTTAGTATGTTGTTTGACTTCTGAACTGTGCTTTTGTATTATTGTTTGATGTAGGTTTGGGACGTGTCGTCTGGTGAAGGCAAAAGTGTTGTTGGTGGAGCCACCATATTTCTGTTCAACAGCAAGAAACAGCTTAAAACAGGGAAGCAGAAGCTGCAGCTATGGCCCCAAAAGGAGGCAGACGGAAGAGTACCTACCACAACCCCTGGCAAGGTCGGCAACCTTTTTTTAGGATCATCAATCTCTGCGTCTGTTGTTTGCTTCTATCACCTCAAGGCGAGCTTAACTTTTCATATCGGTTAGTATCTGTAGGTTCCTAAGAATGAGCGAGGGGAGATTGAGCGGTTGGAGAGGCTCGTTAACAAGTACGAGAGAGGGCAGATACAGCATGTGGATTGGCTGGACCGTTTGGCCTTCAGTGCAATCGACAAAGTTAAGGAGAAGGAGTGTGAAAGGCTGGAGAATTCTTTCCCGAGCCTAGTTGTTGAATTCTGTAGCTTTGAACACAGAGTTGTCTTCCAGGTTAACATCGATTCTCCGTTCAGTTTCTATGTGTCTTCTTTTCATTCTGCATGTTACCATTTTTTCGTCTGTGTGTTCTTTTCATTCTCTGGTAACTGTTCATAGATAAAGGAGAAAAAAAACTTTTTGAAATGTTGAGTAATCTGATATTTATTTAAATGCAAGAAATTACATATAGTGATGTTCACAATAAATTCTACTCTGATTTTTTTTCCTGCTCAGGAATCTGGAGCGAATTTCTATGCACCAACCCCTGTATCATTATCAAACGAGCTTGTTACCGTGTGGGATCCTGAACTTGGACGAACCAACCCATCTGAGCACAAGCAGTTAAAGCTTGCCAGGAGCTTGACTCGTGGAATAATCGATAAAGATCTGAAACCAAGCTCAAATGAGCGAAAGTGAGTGCAAGCTGCAGTATGTTTTCTTTCATTTGTTGTTTCCCTGTCACCTTATGATCTTCATGTGGTACCACCATCATGCTGTAGTAGCACTCAGAGAATAGAAAGTCCCATGATGAATGCTGCTAATTTCAATGGTTGCTAATATCTTGATTTTCTCAAATGAATTAATGAGGCAAACACATTTTTATGTTACCTGCATGAATCAAAAGTGGCAAGAAGCACAATTCAGGTGCTTAGCTTAACAGGAATATACAATTGTCGGTTTCTAGCTAAATAACTTTGTGCTTTGTGGGCAGGTCACTTCAAAGAATCATCAAATGTCCTCCTACACGGACTATACTACCAGATGAGAAGCAATTGGTGTGGAAATTCCGTTTCTCTTTGATGTCTGAGAAGAAAGCTCTTACAAAGTTTCTCCGCTCAGTGGATTGGAGCGATATCCAAGTTAGTAAAAATATCAATATCTCAATTGATTGTCATACTTCATATGTGCATCAGAGTAAACCAGGGGATGTTTCTTTTCTTGCATGTGCTCTAAAGGACCTGGCAGACTGTTAAATTTTTTGGAGATACTAAATCCACATACCCCGATCTAATTTATAAATTATCTGGCAGCTTCTTATGTTTAGTATGTTATAATGGGCAGGAAGCTAAACAAGCTGTTGAATTGATTGGAAAGTGGGAAACAATTGATGTGGCTGATGCATTAGAGCTTCTCTCATCAGATTTTAAAAGCGAGGAAGTAAGCTATCTAGGCACCTCTGTCCGTGCTTCTGTTTTTAATAAATGTATGTGAGGTTGTTTTTGTATTGCTCTTTCATTGATAGAGGCATTTGTTTGTTGCCCTTTCTTCTGTTAACTGAATTATTATGCAATTTCCGTTCTAGAATTTTTTGTGAAAAAACGTTGGTATGACATCTAGAAGACATGTGTTCCTTTTGTCGGGTCTGTTTATTCAGTTTTGCCATCACTTACACATACTTCTCTCATACATCGCTTTCTCTGGTGCAGTAGAGACACTGTCTGCTCTTTTTGTCTTGTATATTAGATTTATGTAGCTGTCCTATTCTGTGTTTGGGATTGGCATGGTATATGAAAAATATTACCGATGCTGCTGGCTTCTTACCTGGAGTACAAAGATGAGTTTTTTTCTTCTTCTATTTTAGCCTGTGAGCTTTCATTTCTTAACCTTCTTTAAAAGAACTTTCTCCTGCACCGCTACTAGCACATTTTTCTTTCCGACCAAAAAGGTTTTCTTAAGGTTATAGATGATTCTCCCACCTCTTAGTAACTAAACAACGATCGAGTAACTAGTCCATGTGACTCTGGATGACAGATTTTATCATCTCATGCCCTCCTAAATATTATATCCTAAGTTGTATTTTTTGTGCAAAGGTCCGTGCTTATGCTGTGAGCGTACTTGAAAGGGCTGATGATGAAGAATTGCAATGCTACTTACTCCAGTTAGTGCAAGCTCTTCGATTTGAACGATCAGACAAGTCACGTCTGGCACACTTTCTTGTAAACCGCGGTATGATCTATCCTTCTAATTAAATTCTACAATGAGTGTGATCATGATTCCATTTGTCACATCTGGTTACTGTGATCAGCATTTCTTTGTTACGTGACTACTGAGGAAACTCAAGCATGCGTTATGATCTTTTGTCCATTTCAGCTTTATCAAACATTGAAATTGCTAGTTTCCTTCGCTGGTATGTGGTTGTTGAGCTCCATGATCATGCATATGCAAAACGATACTACAGTACGTATGACATGCTTGAAGATGAAATGATGAAAGTATGTTCCCTTCCTTTTTGGACACATCATGTTAGCTCCATCCTTCCTGTTCCTGATACGCAATCTTTCATTATGTACCATTGTTTCTGTTAACAGATGGTTGCTAGGGAGGATGGGGATGAAGATGGGTTTCGACTGTGGCAGAGTTTATCACGCCAAACGGAACTCACTGCTCAATTATGTTCTATTATGAAGGATGTAAGAAATACTCGTGGTAATGCAGAAAAGAAAATCGAGAAACTGAGACAGTTGTTATCAGGAGTTCACAGTGAGCTTACCCACTTTGATGAGGTAAAACTTGTTACAAATGCTCACATTTACTGTTCTTCAATGCTAGAAAAACAAGGATTGTGTAGATTAACTTGTCTTAGTTGCTTGGATTGACTAATTCTGATAAATCCTTTCCAGCCAATTCGTTCACCATTAGCACCTACACTTCTCCTTACTGGTGTTGTGCCTCAAGAGTCATCTATATTCAAGAGTTCCTTAATTCCATTGCGCCTTACATTTAAGACTGCAAATGGGGGAACGTCCAAGATGATTTTCAAAAAGGGAGATGACCTCCGCCAGGATCAATTGGTAACTATTCAAGTCTGATTCTCATTCAGTGGAAATCATTTTTGGCTTTTGTTATAGTCTGTATGTCGGCATGTATCACCATCTTTACATACTGGATCTTACATTCTTAACTAGTGGTTACATTGTGATATTCCTGTGAAGCAGGCCAGTCATATCTTTAATCCTTGCTAACTTGCCACTTAAGCTATAAACAAAATTGAACATTACGCATTGTATGCGATTGCATGCTGTAGACTTGAGTCTTCTTTCAAAGGCACATAACTGTGTCCAATCATTGTTTGAAATCAGCTCGAATGCACCGATACTTCAGGCAACTAGCGAATCGGTATCGGATACCGTATCCGATACCGATACTCCTCCGATACGCCCCCGATACGTATCCAAGGAGTATCCATGAATAAACGATTTAAAACAATTCAGATACTTGAAGGATACTTTTTCAGTTCGTTTTGGATACGGCCCAGCCCATCTAAGAGACCACTCAGCCCAGTTAAGAGGCAGACAGCAACCCTAGTACCCCAATGCCCCCTTCCTTTCCCTCCGAGTTTTCTTTTCTCCCTCCCGAGCTCACACCAGGCGGCGGCTGGTGGCTGTGTACCTAGCAGCTACTCACCCAGGGCCGGCGGCAGCGGCGGCTAGCCGGCGACGAGCTGCTACTCCTCACCAACGCCTCCTGTCACGCAGCAAGCATGTATGTACACTTCTCTTCTCCTTTTCTCCTGCCCAGCCAAGCTCATCCCCTCTTCTTTCTCCTCTGATCTGTGAAGATCTCATTTTTCTCATCTCCTCCAGATGGCTCCTCCTGCTGAACCTCCTACTGTACCTACAAATCTAAGGGCACCATTGTGGAGCCATGTTCAAATCATAGAGAAATCACATGGAGGGGGCCACACTAAATGGAAATGCGACTACTGTGGTCATGAAGCTTTGAGTAGCTACTCTAGAGTTTCTGCTCATTTGCTAAAGAAGACAGGGAACCATGGAATCCATGCATGTAAAAAGGTCATGGTTGACATTCTGAATCCCTTTTTTTGAAAACTAAATAAATAGTAAAACGTATCCGTATTGGCACTTTTTCAAAATGACGAATTTACGTATCCGTATTGGCCCGATACTGATACCCGTATCCATATCGGTGAATTCGAGGAAATCAGTGACACTTTCTGCTTAAGCATCGATCTTAGGTCGCTCTTCTGTGTTACTCAGTCATGTTGAGAATACGGTGGTTATAGTTCCTACAAGAGTACTAACCACGAGCTGCATATCACATTCCTGTTTTTGTGGTGCATGTATATGTAAATTTCAATGCATACATAGCCTATGTTTAGCATAGACACCATGCCATTGTATAAATAGATACATCCTTTTTACAATAGTGGAGCTGCATATGAGGCAACATGCAGCATATAGATGCTTAAAGATATGTTGATCGTTCATGTGCTATTATTTAAACATTGGTCGCAGTGTACATCTCAGTACCTACCTACTTGTATGGAAGGTAGGGATATCATGACTAATTCGTGATTCACTTTGTAGGTCATTCAAATGGTCTCTTTAATGGACCGATTGCTCAAACTAGAAAACATGGACTTGCACCTTACTCCATATCAAGTTCTTGCAACTGGACAGGATGAAGGGATGGTTGAATTCATTCCTTCCAGCCCGCTTGCACAGGTAATTTGAGTATATGAAGATCATGGAAGCCAGTAGCTAATGTCGGGTTTTCAGAAGACTGGTTATGTTTTACACTGTAACAAAATTTTCTACATATTGTAGATTCATTCTGAAGTAGTTTGTTGATTTAAATTGTTGTTTGTTCGCAGATTATATCAGAACATCGCAGTATAACAAGTTACCTGCAAAAGTTCCATCCTGATGAAGATGGTCCTTTTGGTATAACTGCCCAATGCTTGGAAACTTTTATAAAAAGTTGTGCTGGTTACTCTGTCATTACATACATTATGGGTGTTGGAGACAGGTTGGTGCCTTCTCTTTTTAAGTACGTATCTGTATAAGAATTAGGATAGCTAATCCTTTATGCTTAGAAATGAATATACAGAAGCATTTATTTCAGTTTTCTGTACATTCAGCAATCTTCAACTGTGGTGCTGCATGTCCAACTCCATTCATTTTCATTTAGAGGAAACTGAATTTATTCGAGTGCCCCACTTCATTTTTATTTTTCTTGATTACTGTTGAGTGATGAAAATGGTTGTTTTCCGTGTACCATTTTGTAAGGATTATATAGCTCAACTAGTTAGATGTTTATTAATTGTGACCGATATTCTGATTTATAGCACCAACAAGATGAAAATGCTCCTCATTCTTGTAAATCAGTCTATTGTCAGGGTATTTCTATAGAAATTTTTATCAATAGCAAGGGTCTGGTTGGCTGACAATGGCATCCAGTTCTTTTTTTCCAGTCCATTTGTCTACATGAGCTATATGCAGTTTGCGAGGAATAACAAATGGCTGATTTCCCCTCCTTCTCTATTTCTCTCTAGGCATCTAGATAATCTTCTTATAAGAGATGACGGGTGCCTTTTCCATGTGGACTTCGGTTTTATTCTGGGTCGAGATCCAAAGCCATTTCCACCTCCAATGAAACTATGCAAAGAAATGGTCGAGGCCATGGGTGGCACAGAAAGGTAATTTGTTGATCCGTTCTGTCAATACTTGAACTATTATTCATTTGCTACAGCTCTTTGAATCGCTGTAACTTGCCTTTTGGATTTCAGCCAATACTATACAAGATTCAAGTCCTACTGCTGCGAAGCATACAACATTTTAAGGAATAACAGCAGCCTTATATTGAATCTCTTCACGTTGATGGAAAGATCAAGTATTCCAGATATCTCTACCGAGGAAAATGCGACCCTTAAGGTAATTAAATTGGTTTTATTAGTGGATTTTTTTCGTCACAAAGAGCAGAGCAGCCTATAATCACATATTGTTTCCCCCTTTTATGGTGTGCATCGATCAGGTTCAGGAGAAATTCCGGCTGGATCTGGACGATGAGGAGGCTATACATTTCTTCCAGGGTCTTATCAACGACAGTGTCAGTGCGTTGTTCCCTCAAATGGTTGAGACCATCCATAGATGGGCTCAATATTGGCGATGATCACTTCTCCTTGTTTGTATAGGGTGAGTTTGGTGATGATGTCTGGCTGTTGATATGATATTATCGCATAATAACATGCTCTTGCAATGGCCACTGATGACCTCCACTCTTTTATTTAATCTTCACCAGCTGCAGCGGACTATTAACAAATAACAACAGATGTCAAGCAGAGACTGAATGGTAAGAGGAGACGAATGCGATAGATTAACAGCATAACGTGGAAACAACGGACAAATGAGCACACATACTTTATTTCCCCGTTGGACACTTCTAACTTACGAAACGCAAATTTGTGAATGTCTTCGTTATGTAAATCGTCTTGTGTGATGTTATTAACAAGACTCTGAAGTGCAAATATGTGAACATGCCAGTATTTAACTTGGTCTATGTGTGATGTAATCAGCATATATGATATGTGGTGGCAATGTGTTGATAAGCCTAGGAAAAAAATATAACAAGCGGTCGCTTATTCTAGTTTACCAAACAATTGAGTGCTCATTTGTTGCCATCCGGAAAATTTCGTGAGATATTTGTTCGCAGATAATGAAGATCTCTCATCTGAAACTGGCCTCGACTCATGGCCCATGCCACGTCATTGTTTCTTCTCCGAGAAAAAGAAGTTGATGACCCGTAGGCCCTAGGCAGGATTTGTTGAGTTATGTCTGAATGGGTCTCACCCGACAAGATGCAAAGTCCGCATAGGATCTTGAAGCAGAGAAGAAGAAGAATGATCTGGTGAAAGTGCCTGATGTTATTTGACTCGGGAAGATAACAAAAGCTCAGAAGAGCATAAGCAAGAGAGCACATTATCTAGTTCCCTCGCGTACATAGTGCATAGAAATAAGTATAAAATCAGTGACAATTGATATACTCCCTCCGTTTCAAATTAGTTGACTTGGATTTATTTAGATACGGATGTATCCAACACTAAAACATGTCTAGATATATCCGTATCTAGACAAATCTGAGTCAACTAATTTGAAACGGAGGGAGTAGATCGGAGCGAGTAACAATAATCACAACTACCAACACCACAACAAATTAGATTAACCGCCGACTTGTTTGTCTTATCACAAACAACCCGTTTCACTTAGAAGTCACGGCAGGCAGGCAAATAGCTAATAATCTTTGTGTGAAGAACAACACACGGGAAAACAAATTTCACACATTTGTAGGCCTGGTCTTTCGGTAGTTTGGCCTAGGATCTTAAGTTCTAAACCATTGACTCGACCAGGGGGCGCAAATCCCTGCACCGAAGTCCTCTCTTTCTTGGAGGTCTCTCTGTTGGCTGGCGGCAATAGGAGACGCGGTGGTGGCATATCCCCATCATTCCCAATGAGAGAGGGGGGGGGGGGGGGGGGGGGGGGGTTCTAAATCGTGCAAACTTGGATGCGTAAGCGGTGGTTGGGGGGGGGGGGGGGGGGGGGGTACGGCCCGTGCTAGAAGAGTTACGTGATGGACATACGACAAACGCGGGGGGGTACGGCACAGTGCTACAAGAGTTACGGTGATGACATACAACAAACGTCGGGGGGTGGGAGAAGCGTGATGGTGGTCTTTGGTTACATGCATCAGTGTGGAGCCCCAATACCTCTCTATAACCGGCCATGTGGTTTTCAGGTGAAACCCTATGATCCAACTCTCTGGATTGGACGATGGCATCTTGTCCCACGTCGCCACCTTCTTGGGACGTCGCTTTTCCTTTTTACGAATTCCCCGTGTGATGGAATTATGCTTAGCAGGATAACGGCAGGCGATGCCAGTTGCTATCGTTATGACTTGTGCGGCAACGGTGTTGATGATGCACAATGTTCCGAGTCGTATGAATACTTCGTAGTCGAGACTGAACTTGATAAACCAAATACATCTTGTAAGTCTGAGCGAACGAAGTAATATAAAAAAGCTTGCAATTTGAATCCATTTGCGGCTCCATGGCTACTTGCTACCCAGTGTACACTTTCGATGTATGCGTGTGTATGTGTTAGAAAATGAAAAAAAAGGCAAAACTAGACACGTGCTTTCTTGGCCGAGGGAAAAAAAAGGTGGACCAAAAACTGAAAGAAGACGAGGAGCTCGCGACCCCAAAACCCTAACCCCTGTAACCCTCGGCGGCGGCGGCGGCGATGGCGGACGGAGGCGGTGGACGGGCGGCGGAGCTGAAGGACCAGGGGAACGAGCAGTTCAAGTCGGGGAACTACCTCAAGGCCGCCGCGCTCTACACGCAGGCCATCAAGCTCGACTCGGACAATCCCACCCTCTACAGGTGCCTCCTCTCCCTCCCTTCCCATCTCCGCTCGTTCAGTGCGCAAAACCCTACTGCTCTGATCGATCTCTTCGGGAGGAGATGAGTTGAGATCGTGCGTGCGCTTGTTTGGTCAGCTGGTCAGATGGAATGAGGAAATGCGCGGCGTTAGCACATATGATCTGGTGTTGTGGATTTAGGCTTTGGGATCGATGTGCCCTGAGGTTTGATTTGCGTGTTGCCGCCTGGCGAGGATTGCAAATGACATCTCTTTTCCTACAGGAATTGAGACATATGCCATCTCATTTCATATGGTTTTCCTATTCCTATCCTATGGATCAAAGGAGGCCTAAGTTCCGGAGCTTTGGACTTAAATAGCTGTATTGGTGTTGAAACTGCATTAACAGCTAAAGCCTTCTGTGGTGTTGTTTCGATGTCAATGGAAATTAGCTTGTATGCTTCCAATAATCTAATGTTAGCGATTATTCACATTCCTGCGATATAGCCCATCGATGCACAGTGTTTGCTGTGCTCTACCATGCGGTAGGTTTAGCATACATGTGACAAGACAAACCATTTCCAAAGTGCCTGTTATACGATCCAAGGCAGAGAAAATTTTATTTCTATCATTGCCTCGTGAAGATTTACTTCTTGATGCAACTAATATTCCCAAATGTAGGAAAACCTTCTAGGCCCAGTACTTTCTGCTCCAAGCAAAAAGAGGCGACTTCTTCAGTTGTTATGTATAAGTATTCTGAGATTTCTTACTTCGCATAGCCGGTTATGATTAAGGTATACCTTACATGGTGTTGATTGTTATGGAAGCAGTGTTGTTGATTCTATCATGAACCCACAGGCGAGAGACACATGATGACTGATGAGAATGAGTGTGGAAGAAAGTTAAGCAAACCTACTAACTCGTTTATGCAGTCAGCACCTCAGCCCTCAGGCTAGAGACTGAGTATAAACCATCCAATCATGAGGGGCGGGCAATGAAACTGCATAGAAAGAAATGAGGAGGATCTGATATTGCATATAGATTAAGGAAAGCAATCAATCATGTCATGTCATGTGGTCTAGACAAATCATTCGGTAATTCTATTTGAGAAGTTAAGTTGGAATCTATTATTGACAGAAATTCACTGCATAACTCGAAAACAAAACTAATAAATTTGGTATCAATATTGATAATGGGTCATTTTTAAAGCCAACTTACATTAGGTACTATTCAGAGTTGAATTTGTCAAAAAGACATCTTGACCTGTGTTATGAATGTTGATTTGAATTTTTGTGACATGTTAGGTACCGATATTATCTATGTCATATATATAGTTTTCAGATTTTTTTTTTAAATTTAAAGGATGCCAACTGGGACTGGGTCACCTGGTGCACCACAAGCCTTGGTGCAGCAGATATTCTCCCCTGCCATCAGGCAGAGATACTGAATCCTAAACCATCCAATCATGAGGAGCAGGCAATGGAACTACATAGAGGGAAACGAGGAGGATCTGTTACTGCGTATATAGATTAAGGAAACAATCAATAATGCAATGTGTTCTAAACAAATCATTCGGAAAATTCTATTTGAGAAGTTGGAATCTATTATCGACAATTTTGTTTTAGGCTTACAATAATCAAACGATTTGGGAGGCCTTATTTGCTAGCCTAAAATAGAGTTAAGAATGATCGCCTTGTCTTTTTAAAGCTGACAAAATTTGGCAACGGCAACTTGAGGGTGTCTATGCCACTAAGCAGGTGTTAAATTAATTGGTCTGAAATCTCAAAAAAAGAAGGTCTGAGAGCCAAGCCAGCTTTCAAGTAGTAAAAAGCAGGCATTAGGTTGGAGAGTTGTGATGTATTCCTTTTATTGAAATAAACTTTTTGGAAACTTCTGATATCCTTTTTATTTAAATCACTGCCAGCAACCGAGCTGCTGCATTTCTGCAGCTGGTTAAGCTTAATAAGGCACTTGCTGATGCTGAGACGACAATAAAACTCAAGCCACAATGGGAGAAGGTACAGAAATGCCAAATTGCACTCTGCTTCACCTACTGTCGTTTATTTTGCTATCAGGCTTACAGCCTAAGTTCTTTCACAATACAGGGTTATTTCAGGAAAGGATGTGTTTTGGAGGCCATGGAGCAGTATGAGGAGGTTAGAGTAAAGGGCAAATGACTTGCTACTTTTGGTTGACAGGGGAGAGGGATTTGGTCACACCCTCTCTTTTTTCCTTCCTGTTCCGCAAAGTGTACACTTTGACCAAGTGTCCAAGTCTACTATGTTGTAGCAAGTTGAGAAACAATCACATTAAAAAATTCGTACTTTAAGTAGTGTTTCTATTGGTTGCAAGTATGAAAAATAAAGATCTGAGGATGTAGATCAGATGACTACTTAGTTGATACTGTTTGTAGTGAAACTGATAAATAATGGATGAACCAAGGTCTTAAGCTTTTTGAAAATGTTGTCTATTTCACTATATTACATTATACATGCTATTGTTCCAAAAAATGTAAGATGCATCTTGTTCTTGAATGTGATTATTTTGTGTAGAGGTTTTATATGAACCAGACAATGGCATTTCTTTATTGTTGCGGTTTGCATGCATCCACTTACGAAGCCTGTTTTTTGAGGCCAAATTGTTTAACTATGGCCCATGTTCTCCTTTATCTGACTGAACTCTGGAAAATATCTGCTCAAACTGTATATTTCTGTATTGAGATGAGCCAGTGTTCAATTCATAACTAAGATTATGTTACGTTATGTTCTCGTGCAGGCAATATCTGCTTTTCAAATAGCTTTGCAGCACAATCCACAAAATACAGAAGTCTCGAGAAAGATCAAGAGGCTTACTCAGTTAGCAAGGGAACAGAAGCGAGCTGTTGATGTGGAGAACCTGCGTTCCAATATTGACATCGGGAAGAACTTGCAGTCATTGAAAAAGGAACTGGTGAGTTTTTTTATTGCAGCCATTACTACCCTCATAAAAGTGCGGAAACAGGAACCAAGAAGTTTTATCAGCAAGGCAGTCCATGAATAGTTTTTTCAATTCCTTTTTATTTTAATTTCCTGTTTTTACACTTTTAGCATTCCAGTTCAGATGCACTTGAATACTCTTCTCAAAATTCAGATATGTATACACTGCACGTTGTAGATTACATCACCTGCATAAATATTTCGTGCTATAAGTTTGATCGGTGCATAAATTACAGAAGATATTGACATCTGTTGTATACAAAACATGGCCTGTCATGTATGTTTCATGATTTATGTATTTCCATTGCAGGCTACAAAGTATGGAGATGCACAAGTGGGACAAAATATATTCTCATTTGTTGTCAGTGTGATTGAATCATCGATAAAGGTTTGGCATGACACAGGAAAGGTGGATGCTAAGGTCGATTTTCTTCTTGATGATCAGAAGACTGACACTGAAAAATATGCCCCAGTGGTTAACATTGAGAAGGTATTATGCTGCTTCAGGACTCTTTGTTTGCTGCTTCTCAAACTTATACGGTGCATAAACAATGGAAAATCCTTAAGTTTTATAGTACTAAGGATCTGGTTTAATTTGAGATATCTATTTGTTGATTTTCCATTATAACTTATATCCCAAATTTACGACTTATCAACACTGTGCTCTCTTTTCTGGTAGGCCTTTGAGTCACCCCATACCCATGGCAGTTGCTTCGCATATTTGCGGCAATACTCTGAGGAGTCTTTTTCAAAGGCTGCCTGTATGGTAGCACCTAAGAGCATCATCTCCTATCCACAGGTTCGATTCACCTCATCCGTGTGTTGGTATCATCTGCTTTTCTATCGTGTGATGTTGCATCCCTTGAACCGATAGTTTTTCTTCTTGACAATTCAGTTTGTTTCATCCTTGATAAGTAATGATATCATGCATGGTATCTTTGGTGCTACAATGAACAAGATGAGACTAACATGACCCGTGTCATATGCAGGTCTGGAAAGGTCAAGGATCAAGAAAATGGAAGCTTGACCAGAGTGATGGGTTCTTTGTACAATTTGAATCACCAATTTTACGGAAGATATGGTTTGTTGCTAGCACAACAGAGAAGGGACGAGCATTGTGCAGGTAATTCTCCTTCTTCAGTCCAAAGATCCGTATATATTCATCTACCTGTGACTTGGCAATTTGAAAGCTGTCAAGTCAAAATCTTATCCGAATATGTCTCTATTGTAGCTCCTGTTGTCATGATTGCCTATTTATTAATGTTGCTTGTGCTAAAGTTTTGCTGATCCTTCAAGATTCCTCTTAAATTCAGGATAGGCATCGACAGCATTAGTAAGTCAACACGGCAATCAAATAATCAACTAGTTGTACCACCGCATTATTAATTTTCGTTAGCAAGGCTCAAGCAACCCAGGATACGAACATAATGCACTCACATGGATATTCTTCTAGAAGTCTACCGGTATTTCTACATGCTTAGAAAGGAAACTGCTAGCCTTCCATTTTAGCTGGCATGTATCCCGTTACGCATCGCAATCTTGTGATGCTCAACAACACCTTTCTTGTGAACTTTAGATGCATCTGCTGTTGCACCGCTAAGTACTTTACAACCTTCAGTTGATGCCTTTGGGGTTGCTTTCGCAACCTGTTGGATAACCATCACTCTTGCCTGCCCTTTATGGTAATCACAAGCTTTAATAGCGTACCATGCCTCTTCTTTGGGCACTTTTTTTTGGCAGGAGCCCTGAGCCCTTGGACATCACCATCCATGAGATCCTTCCTCGTATATTCAAAGAGAACGAAGCTACTGCTTGAGCAACAGGTGCACAGTCGACGACGTCCTGTTGATTCTACTACCCCTGATTGCGTGATCCGTATTGGCGGTTTCGGTTGAAAAGGGGGGCAGGTATTTTCTCACACAGGAAGAAGTGAATGCCATATATCTTGTAAACCGACGATCCTGTGTTGGTGTTTTGCACACCCAGGCACTCCAATTTTGTTGCTGTGTGGTTTTTCGCTGTATGCGGTGTATACAATTTGGTGGGGTTATGCTGGCTGCATTTCTTTGATTTGTAGAAGGAAAATATATATTCGAGTATACATTAGATGCTTGTGCTCAGATTTTATTTTGTGATTTGGCTGCCCCCACGTTGGTCTGATGTTGAAGCACACCGAAATTCTCTCCTGAGCAATCTGCATGGATAGATAATGATGAAACGGTACCCTGAAATCTGGCAAGTGATACATCGCCATCCGTTGCTTTTCAGGCGCATGATGGTTTGATATAAAGATAGTAGAGCCGTACCCACATCGAGACCTAATTTATAATAAACTAAACTAAACCCGTGATTATATGGTGATATAATTGTATAATGCCTCCCATCTTCTCTTTTGTGGAAATCATCAGATACTTGAGTGCGTGTGTGAATTGACCAACTAAAATGTATACAGCTGCGATGATTAGCATTTCGCTTACAAACTATATGCTAGTATATCTTTGTTACGTTATTATAATCTGGTCCCATCTAAGAATAAGAGGTACGTGGATCACTCCAGTCGACACGCAAAATATTTTGTACGTACTAATTATGATATAAAATAGCAGTATGTCGCCATGTTGATATCTGGTTAATCATTGGAGAGGTAGCAAAGCATCAGCATGAGTCGCTCTCCATACAAATAAACGCTATGGGAGTAGCGTTGTAGGCAAATAAACACTGTCACACATGTATAAAGCCACGCGGCATGAGATGTAGATACAGTATGGATCACCGGCTGCTGCTTTCGGTGGCCGCCCTCCTCTCCGTTCCCGCCATGTTCCGTCTCCGGCGAGAGCGACGCCGCCTGCAGGCAAGCAAGCGAGGAGCATGTGACCAAGCCGTAAGTGCAAGTGTGACGGGTATTAATGGGCGGCGTGGCGAGGCGCGTATTTATGCCGTCACACGCGACCGATGCAGGCTGCAGACAGACACACCTACACCGTCGCCCAGGCCTAGGGGGAGGGGGTGGGTGCTTTCGCTGTAGTAATGGATGAGATCGCTCTGTTCCGTTCAGTTCACCCAAGATCCACTCAAGATCCAATACATCGGAATCGGATCGGTGCCAGGGTCATGACAAATTACACCTAAATAGTACACGACCCATTGTGCGGTGGACGCAGAGTTTTTGCACCCGAGCTCATTTGAGCTCGGGTGAACAGTAAAATCAAAACAAAATCAAAAAAATTTCAAATTTTTTTCTGAGAGAAACATTGACAAAAGTTTTAAGTGCTTGAAAACATTCGTCTCGAAATCATATTCCTAGAAGGCATGGCAAAAAAAAAACAAACTCGGTACTCTGAAAATGCTACTTTGAAAAGCATTTTGGAGCACTAAATTTGTTTTTTTGCCACGCCTTCTAGGAATGTGATTTCGAGACAAATTTTTTCAAGCACTTAAAACTTTTGTCAATGTTTCTCCCAAATTTTTTTTGAATTTTTTTTATTTTACTGTTCACCCGAGCTCATTTCAGAAAGGTACTTTCGCCATTGCGTTTTCTTTTGTGCATGTGTGTGTGTGAGAGAGAGAGGGAGAGTTCAGTGACATACCATGTGTGCAGAAATACACGTATCTGTGTCTCCGCTGGCGCAAACTAATATCAATGCATGGTTTATTTTTTTTAGAAAAAAATATCATGCAGTACATCGTGGAGGAACTGTACGTAGAAAAGGACTGCGTACGTACGTACCAGGCGTGGACGAGAAAGAAAAAAAGGAATGGGCAAAAGCATAAGAGTGCCCAAAGCATCATAAAAGAAGACGCATGAGGCATATGCATGCGCCAACGCGACACAGGCCAAACTCACCCCATGGGTTTATGGATGCCGCGACGGGCGACGTGACTGCCTCTGCGCGCCGGCCGGGATAATCAAACGAGTGAGAAAAAGGTACACCGTACACATGCATGCATAGTATATTTTTTACTAAATGACCCATGGGCCGCCTTATATTGCCCACTGCCCCCCTCCCGAAAAAAAACTTATTTCATTGCCTGACCCTCCTTTCGCGCCGGACCGCAAGGCGCCACACTTGCACGTCGCCGCGCCGCCCGCTGAGGCGCCATTGACCGGCCCCGGTCCACGGTCGTTGGTCACGCCGCCAACGTGGCACCGGCCTGAAGCGCCACATTGTAAGGCGCCACACCTGTTTTCCTTTCACGTCTTACGGTTAGGCGTCTTAAAAGCTTGACACGCCTCTTTCCTAGGCGTTTATGTCAAAGTTTCCGGAGCGTCTGAATTTTACCTCGATGCCTCCGTTGTCCTCCTGCCACGCCAGACTACCTGGCGCTTCTGTCCTCCAGATAGTCTAACTTTTTTGACAGAAGCTAGACCGTCTGATAAATTGGGTTAGATGCTATCGTTTACTAAAGGAGTCAGGCTCTTCAGATCGTCCAAGCTTTCCGTCTTCCCCTCGCCGGATTCGTAGGCGCGTTTGGTCTCTTTAAATACCTTTGCCCTGCATCCGCACCTCCCCGTTATTCCCGCGAAACCCCCATTTCTTCCCGCCCGAGCTTCTTCCCCTCCCAATCTGCCGGCTCAGCTTCTTCCTGTATCTGAAAGGAAGGATGTCAGCATTCCCTATCATGAAGGACGTCGTCAAACCCTTTGGACGTAGGAGCTGCAAGCAGGTAATTTTGTTCTCTGACGATGTCAACTCCTTGTGTTACAAGTATCACCCTCCGATCTGCCCTCTCCGATCTGCCTCCAGGGCAAGTGTTCATTGTGTGATGAGATGAATCTTGAACTCTGTTACTAGTTATTAGTACATGGACTTAGTGCTTTAGAATATATGGTCTTACGGATGTTTATTTGTGTGCTGAGATGAATCATGAACCCCGGCTTCGAGTTTGTACCTGCATGATCTGATTGTAAAAGTTGATTAAATGTTTATATTGTCTGCTGCAGATCGATAAGGTGTGGATGGTTAGGTTCATTATCCATAAAGCATCTTTCCGTCAACCATCACCTGAGCCATGGATGGAAGATTCAATCACCATTGAAAATCTGAAGGAACAGTTGGTGCAGCACGGGTTGGGCCCAAATGATTTTATCTACTATCGAAGCAGGGTGATGCGAAGTGACAGGATCATGTGGAAGTTTAGTGGCACGAATAGGTTCAGCTCAACTTACCGGAGGATGTTTAAGTCAAGGTGCAGGAGTAGGATGAGCTCAGGTGGGTGGTTCAGGTTGAACACAGGTGGCAGGATGAGCATGGCTGAACTAACCAATCAATCCACAGTTCGGAAGATGATCGAAGAATACAAGCCATATCATATGGTTGACTTGCATTGTTACAGCAGACCCGAGGGATTTGTTGAGCCTGCTCCAATTACAGATGTTGAGCATGCTATATGATGCTGTCAACAAGTCTGAACTTCCTGTTTGAAGTGATATCATTATGTCTAGAATTCTGAATTTGTCAAGTTAGCACCCCATGTACCCCATGTTGTGTGAAAATGTGTTATGATTTTCGCTTTTGAGGATAATGGCACTTTCATGTATATGTTGTTATGCTTTTTAGTTTCGATGCAGGGGACCATTGAAATAGGAGTACAATAGCTGTAGAGAAACACACTTTATTCACTCATTTTGCTCAGACTGAATACAACTTAACTTAGAACAACCCTTAATGTACTCTAACTAGAAAAGTCTTTGCTGGCCTTTTTCCTTGCGCACCACTCTTCGAATTGCTTCTAATACTCAGATCTGTGCTCTTTCTTTCGCTTCTCCTCCAAGATCTTGTTCTCTTTTCTTTCCACGTACACGGCACCGAACCAGTACAGCTCGTATTGTTTCTCAGTTTCTAGCCAGCATTTGCTTGCGCATCTAGCACCTTCCTGCAATCAGTTGACATGTTTTTTACAAATCAAATGTGGATATCAGATAAAGACAGGATATAAAAACTTTGGCTTACGAAAAATGGCGCAGGCCCCTTGGTCTGGCCGCAGACGAATCCCCAGCAACCCATCTCTCCTTTGGTTCTTATCTTGAATTCATCCGCGGTGTAGCAGACTGGCACACCGCAACGGTAGTGCATGACCTGTGGCACAAAGGAGTCGAGCTCCTCGGCGGATGGCATCTCTGGCGGGAGGAAGGTGCCGCTGTGGGGTCCTACTAGTTCATCTAGACTCCCTTTTCCTTTGTCCGAACGGGAAGCCATGGTACGGTTGTGGCTGTGACGAAGCTATGGTGGCATTTCAAAATTTATCGCTTGCGCTAACAAAGTGAGGCAAATAAAGTTGACTGTAAGCTTATAAATTGTGAAACCTTTGTTTCACACGTTTTCCCCATCTTGGTAATGCAGTAAGGAAACCATTGCGGATTCATGGAATGGAAGGACAAAGAGTGGCCAGAAAGTATGAAGAGAGCTCTCATTGCAGTATGGAATTTGTATGAGAAGGAGAAAAGTGCCAGATCTGTAGACAAGCTTCAGAGCGTTAGAGACTACATAAAGCTTGTCACAAGTAAGCGGAAGCACCAAGCATGTATGTAGGAGAAGCTACAGAATGAGGTAGGCAAGGTGTAGGACGAGTTAAAGACAGCTGTACAGAAGCTGGGTGATGCAAAACGCGAGTTGATCCAAGTTAAGTCCGAGTTACATCTGAAGAACCTGGCGACGACGACAACCAGCAACATGCACAAGGTGTTGCGAGTTAAGGCTGAGAAGGAGAGGGATAAGCTCAAGGACGAGAAGCACCATCTTCAGCAGCAACTTGCGCAACTGGTCACAGAAGAGTTCGTTGCAAGGGGAAAGGATATGAAGATTACAGAAATTTGTGGCATAGACTAGGCCTTTCCCTCTGCAAACTCATGTAATCGTAATAATGCCAGGAAACATGGCTGACAGTTCACAAAAGTTGGAACGGCCAAAGCAAGCTTCATCGTTATTACACTCGACCACTATTTAGTCATCACAAACACTTCGGATTCTCTTGAGCTTCTCCTTGTTCTGTTCCCCTGATTTCATGAGGTCTTCGATTACGTACTCAAGCTTCTTCTCGGTCCTCAACTCCTGTACTTCGTTCTTCAGCGTGTACATACTTTCGCATAACTTAAGCAGCTCATCTGGCTGAACAGCTTCTCTAAGTTTTGATTCACTTAGCTTCTCCACATCAGCTTGCAGCTCAGTCAGTACAATTTGCATTTGTCTGTTCTCTTGCGCGAACGAAGAATTCCATCGTTCCTGCAGCTCCTTGTCCTTCCTTGTAACGTCCATAATGTGTGTGCAACTGTCCCGTAACTCCTTAATTGCCCTATTAAAATTGGAAGGCCTAGGTTCATCAACCATCTTTGCAACCTGCTGGAGGACCGACCTTCTTTGCCATAATTATGTATGCATTGCCACACAAAGATAAACATTGTGGAACTTCTACCCTAGGTTGTAAATGACAAGACTATGGCAATGAGGAGGACTCACGCAACCCGCCGAAGTAGCACCGTATGTGTGCCTACGATACACGGATTGGATTGGATGCATCAGTTTTGCAGGACGTCCCAATTCCCGTTCCGTGGATGAGTGATCATGGATCTGCGACGGATCGGCAGATACATCAAATTAGAGTAGGCTGTGCATCATACATCAAATTAGAATCGGCAGATTCACCTGGACGGAAATAACGTGAAGTGTTCACCTCCATGTCGCGCGCTTCATCACCGCTGCTACTGTCGCCATCGTTCCACGAAACCATGGCTGATCCGTCTAGCCGCTCGACGAGGAAGTGGGGTGTTGGTGGGGGGGGGAGGGGGGTGGTGTGTCGGGGGAAAGGGGATTCACGGCGGCTTACAAATTGGCCGCTCACATTAAGACGCTGCGGTGCGGTGGCGTCTTTGACAAAGGCGCCACTGCTCTCGGCACTGCTATTGTACTTGGCACAGGTCTCGCCACATATTTTGGCGTTACGCAACGCGTCTAATATGAAGGTTGTTCGCCAACCTAAGAGGCGTCATATGAAGAAGGCCAGACGATATCTTTCCGCCTTCAAAGGAAGCGCCGTACGAATAGGCGTGCCACGACAAGATATGACCAATGTTGAATTACGAACTGAATAAAATGGGGAGTGGAATGAAACAGGTCATGCAATTTAATAACATGAAAGCACATCTGGGCATTGTAGGACACAAAATACAATAATACTGTACCACGCACGATCGCATCACACCCGCAGGGGAATACATTTGAGGAGATACAACCAAAAGATTGAAACTAAGGACTACCGCTGGCCGATGTAGTGAACTACGAAACCAGTGAATGTGACGATGCGAACCCGGTTCAGCTATGATTGCCGCTGGTAGTGAAATAGTCCAGCATCGTGCCACTGATGTTCAGTAGGGCAATGCGACGATGCGAACCTAGAACAACATTAACTCCACCACGGCCCCGTGTGCGACCACGGGCCCTTAACGTCGGCGACGCACGATGCGCCGGCTGTGCTGCCGAACGAGGCCTGGTCAGCACCGGCCTGGGCTGCCGTGGGTAGTAACCGTGTAGTCCCAGAGGTGAGGGTCAGGCCATCCTTGCCCGCTCTCTAACCTCAAAAATCAGCAGTCCAGCAACGGCGAACCTTGTCATCATCTGTTGTAGCCTGAGCTCACAATCAACAGTGACGATGGACTCCACTCCTTCTTCTTCTTGGTCCACGTAGAATAATGCATCTGAAAGTTGGTACCCAGCCCTCTCCTTGATGCCCTGAAGGGTGCGGTAAGTCACATTTGATCTTCTCAACTGAACGTCCAGTGTGGTCGTCACAGCACCACGTTGAGGGATCCGGACCTCCCATATGTCGGAATGGAGCCTACATAGAAAGCCGCGGAAAGCAGAGGTATCATTCGGTTGTTCAAGCAGCACGTCGAGTATGGGTTGAAGGACAAAAGATTAGAGGCTAACTCGGTAGGCGGCGTTTTCCTGGCCATCTGCTACATGGGTACTCCTGGTCCCTGAGGCGGTTGCTCAATGTTGAGGAACGGCATGTCCAAGTCTCTCGTAGGTCTGTCTCCCCTATGTGTGTGAGCAGAGGTTTGTGCTGTGGACCAAGCCAGCATTTTATTTGGATTTCACGCCCTGTAAGAAGGCGTGTCTGCAATGCCCGTTGTCTGACTTTTCAGGTGCCTTGCTTCAGTAACAAAGGCGCCACCTCGTCCGATGGATTTGCAAAGAAATGGCGTGAAAGTGTTTCATAGTCCCGCGCAAAGCAAGGGTCCTGCTCATATAGCTAACTATAGGCAATCAGAAGGTGGTCTTTCACGGACACTCCCCAAGCGCTCCCGACTATCATGTCATCGGAGGAGGTAGATTCGAACAAAGAGGGGTGGAGTGCGACCGACGATGAATCGGTGTACTCCGGCAGTGAGATCATGATGGCTTCTCCGGTGTATGAGGTTGCTAACGAAGAGGAGATAGCACCGCTCGACACGCCGGACCCATCGTTCTGTGGCATAGACTTCGACACCGACTACAGATGCCGTTGCGGTTTGCCACCATGGTGTCTGGTTGCTTGGGAAGGAACAAATACAGCACGGAGGTTTCTAGGGTGTTGTCACCTTCAGGTACATGTTTTATAACTCAAGTACTTCAGCCTGTAGACTCCTCTGAAACAAAATTGTTGACTCGCAGGAGGAACATAGATGCGAGTCCGTGGCTTGGATTGACACGCCGTGGCCAGATCGCCTGCAGTCTGCCCTCAGGTCAATGGAGGATGAGTGGGATTATTTTGTGCGTGGGACTGACCGGCTTCGCAGAGAAGTAGACTACCAACAGGAGAAGCACATGACTGAAAAGGCTGGCCTAATGCAACAACTTCAATGTAGCGGCCAAGATCTGTTGTTTCTAAAGTATCTCAGCCGCTGCCTGATCGTGGGACTAGTTGTAGTTTCCCTGTTAGCTTTTCGTTAGCTGAGGTTGTAAACTGTTAGCCATTAACAATTACGGGCGTTCTGTCACGCCTTTGTTTCCATGCTGTGGTCACCCGCAATGTTTACATGCAATTAAGCAGGTACTCTATTGTATGCTCGGCATAATTTGGTTTGCCTCCGATATGTATGAATGTATGTGCTACATTGTTTGTGCCGTCTCCGAAGCCGCGACGAACCTGTAGGCGACCTTGCCAATACATCCAAAAAGGTGTTCTTCCGCGTCATAAGCCGCGTCAAACCGGTTGGCGATGCTTGGCAATACATGCGAAAGGTGTTTGGACTCACAAGCCGCGTCGAACCAGTTGGCGATGCTTGGCAATACATGCGAAAGGTGTTCATACTCACAGGCCGCGTCGAACCTGTTGTCGGCGCTTGCCAAACCCACCTCCTCCCCTCACTTAGCCCAGTGCAGTCTTTAGCTTACATACCTTTATGTTTTGACGAGCACCTCCCGAGCAGACCTCTCACCCAACTAAGCCGACCACACACCCCCACCCCCCAACCCACCCCCTCTGCCCAACCTTCTCGGATTAAGCCGTCATGTTGCTCCAGGCTAATGGCGCCGTCACTGCAGGGCGAGATCTCCGGCGACACAACAGTCTAGGTATATGTGCCTTCAATCTCAATACCAGGGGGCATTACGTTCTGTTAATTGTTAAAGATATAAGACATGCGAACTCTGTGGGGTTGATATCATCCTTGGTAGATTATGGCCCAGGACCGAGTTTCCAAGGGTGGACCCAGTACCGAAGAGCAAAATCTGG
Organism: Thinopyrum elongatum; assembly: GCA_011799875.1. Lineage (NCBI taxonomy): Eukaryota > Viridiplantae > Streptophyta > Magnoliopsida > Poales > Poaceae > Thinopyrum > Thinopyrum elongatum. Next base: position 79,415,746 of record CM022301.1, read on the forward strand.
CTCATATGGTACAAATGTATTGCTGGGGGTCGATGGTACCTGTAGTGTGTCACTAACAACCATCTTATGTCTTATTCTTTGCAGGAAATGGCTCAAGCTCGGCTAAACTACCTTGAGAACCAGGTAAAAGTGGCCTTGGCAGACAATAAACAGCTCACCCATGACTTAGTGCAGCTGCGTGCGCTGTACCTGCAGAACATCGCTAAGCACGTCCATGCAATAGAAGAGATGGGTCGGTCCATGGTGTTGACTCGTCGGGTGGTAATGATGCTAAGTGAGGAGAATCAGAGACTAAGGAATGATCGATGTGTGTTTCAGGCTAAGATCGACTCCATGGACGAGGATATCAAAGAGATTACCAATGATGTTATGAAGACGAGAGAAGCATGTGGTCTAACATCGCTTCCATGAAAGCAATGAATCACGAAGTTATAATAGTTTGTCGAATGATGTTTCGTCCTTACCGCTATATGTGAACCCGGATGAGATGTTGTTTTTGTGAATGAGTTTTTGACTTCAAGGAATCTAGGGATGCTTTCATGGTTCTCCAATATGATGGCTGTGTATGTATGCTAAACCTGCTTATAGGTTTGTTTGCACCGACAATACACTTGCGTGTACGCGCTCGGAAATAAGAAACCGGCGCGGTTGGAACGGCAATGCACCTGGCGTGTTAATTATCAGCCCGTCCGACATTGTTGGGACGACAATGCACCTGTCGTGTCTACACTCAATGTCAGCCCGTCCGGCCTCATTGCAACGACAATGCAGTTGGCGTGCAAGCGTTGGAATTAGATATTTAACGGCACGCCCGGTCTGAAGGATATCCAGTATTACTCTCACCACCACACTCCCCACCACTGCTTCCCGCCCACAACCCCCCACCCACCCACCCACCCCCCAAAACTCCAATCTATCAGAAGCTAGTGGAATTGCAAGCTCAACATGGCACCGCCTATGGACGGGGAAATCCCCGAGGGTTCAAGCTCCGAGGTGCGTATTTCTGGATGACCCATTCTGTGTTTCGGTGTACGAAGCCTTGTCCTCATTGTCGGTGCATTGGTGAAGTTAACATCCATTGACAAACAAGCCTTGATCCTATTATCATTTCACATCTATATTATGAAGGGCGTGCTTTCAGCCAGGATGGATTCCCTTGAGAATCTTTTCAATGCAGTGTTGACAGACAACAAGAAGCTTCACAATGAACTGGCGGAACTGCGAGCATTTTTCTTGCGGGACGTAACGAAGCAGACGGAGCAGATAGAAAACCTCAGGCAGATGCTGGAGAAGAATAATGAACTCATGACAAAGCTAATGGAGGACTACTCGGAGTTTCATAAAGAGATGCGGGCAGGGATCTCGCAGAGCCTGTATAATTTGAAGCTTAAGTGACAGCCTAGGGGGTTGCGACCTGTGCCATCGAACTTTGTAATATGCTTGTAACCTAATAACTGTCCAATTCTAAGTGGATTCTAGTTAACATGATGTGTATTAGGTTGCCATGTTGCATGTTTTTTTATACTATCTTTAAGAACGACATTAGCTTTACCCCTTTTCAGCTTGCAATAGTTCTGTACAAAACTGATAGAAAGAAAGATACAACCAGAAGTACTAATGTTACAACTCATATAATGTCATCAGCATTACAAAGAGCATCATAAAGCATAGCAACAAACTCATACCAACTCACAGAAACAAAGATACATCCAGAAGTACTATTGTGACTGCTCATATCATTTCTTCGGCATTACGAAGAGCATCAGCAAGCATAGCAGCAAACCGAGAGCAAGGCCTAACTTCATGACGAACAAGATCTCTCTTGCTATCAGTATGAAAGCATTCATCGTCGTCAACAGTCTGCCATCATGAGCGCCATTGCTGACGATACTGGATGCAGCAATGGCTAGTTTGGCCGCTTTCTCACGCTCAAGCTCTTCCCTTGTAGATCTAGCGTACTGTAGTATAGCAGCAGCATCTTCACCTACAAGGAACCATTGGTGAATCAGATACTCGACATACTGCAGCTCCCAATGCCAGAATTTATGCGTAGCCTGAAATTGGGGAAACAGGCAACCATGAACTAAATTAGTGATGCCTTGATACGATGGGTAACCAAAAGCTAAATGTGATGAACAAGAAGAGCTTACTCCATCTGATTTGCACTTGTAGAACACCCAGCCTTCATGAGGAAACTTCCTTGAGACAAGAACGACAACCTGCTCATGACAACGGGGGCAGAGTACAAGTGGAACTTGGTACACTGGGGTAAAGGAACGAACGTCGGATACAGAATAACTCCCGGCGGACATCGCGAGAGAAGGGAGGACTTCCAGGCTAGTGGTTTGAGATTTGGGGATCTAGGTATTTAGGGACGAACAAATGTGTGCTGAGGTGTTGCAGCGATGGCCCGGCTAAATATAATATGTATATGAGATACGCCATAACGTCTGATTTGACCGAACGAAGATGCGCCGTGACGATAGGCGAGTGGGCGTGTCAGTCAGGTAGGCGTGTCAGTGTGTTGTTGAAACACCGACGCATCAGGCGCTACAGTGACTGACATAAGTGATGGCATCTGTAGTGTGATAGCACGCCCTTTGATTTGGCGTGCATATGAAATAACATAAACCCGGAAGGTCCGCCTGTTTTCACACAAGCGGCAGATCCCAGCTATATAAGCACAAGAGGAGAGGCCGTATGGGGATCAACTAGGCTACGTCCCAGTACACTGTCGCAATGCCATCACCGGCTTCCAGCATGGAGAGCGTCATTCCTGACCCAGTCACACCGCTGGGCAATGCGGCTGCCGTCGCATTTCCTCAGCTTCTCCAGGAGATGACCGCCGGCGAGGAAAGGTTCTTACTGCTGATGTACATTCGGTTGTGCGAGGAACCCCATGACGAGCTCGCCCGCGTGTTGGATGCGCGCACGGCAGCCGACCAGGAGCGCCTTGTCGAAAACATCAGCTGGTCGCAGTTCTTCGAACAGGAGAGCCGACTGCATGCATTGCAGGCGGGCGATCCAGAACGGCTTCAGGTTGCGCGTGAGTACGTCAACTTGATGATGACTCTTGCAAACCTGGAGGCCGAGACCGATGCGAATGCCGATGTTATGCGGGTGGCCATGGACCACGTTAGCCATGCAAGGGAACACCTTGCAGGTGTTGAAGCTCAAGCACCTGCAGGTCTCGCGCTAGGCCAACCAGGAGTTGCTCCTCTGTAGGAAAAAATCAGGTTACCAATCTGGTTGAGTCGTGTGTGTTAACCCGAAACAAGTCAGGTTAATGTATGTTCTGCTATCTTTTGAAGATTCTATATTATTTTAGCTCTTACTCAGTCGATCCTCTCTAATATTCAGTGTCGATGTAAGGGTGTATTCATATTACTGGATGGACTGGTTACGAGTTACTGGCTTCGGGTAACAGCCTTACTGTATTGAAAGATGTTGAAAATCGAACACCCGCTGAACCCGTCGGATGTTCTGAGTTGTTGACCAGGAAGGTCTGATATGAGTAAATAGACGTGGGGAAACGTGTGGCCGCAGTAAAGATAACATATACATCATTAACCCTCCAACTGTAAACCATTCCCCAACAGCCGTCGGCTGAACATCTTTCTGCGCTGCATCATCTAACTGAAGATCATTAAAACATATGACATGTGGGTCCGTCTACCATTGAAAGAAAAAGGTAAAATAAAAGAGAGGACGAAGAATAAAGGTGCGACAGTGGTAAAAAAGTTTTTTTATACACTCATATAAAAACTCAATGAAAGACGAAAAAGTTATATTCCTTGTTTTTTCCTTCCCATGATAAGAGGTGGCTACGGCGAACTCATCCCCTCCAGGCACCAACGACGAGTTCATGGTTCGTTTCCCTTCTACCTATAGCTCCGGCGGCCTATGACGGGGAGAAGAATCTCGGTGCCTTGACCGAATCTTGTAGTGTAGGTTAAGGTTTTCTACTCCTCGCAGAGACGACACTTCTTCGTTGAGTTGGTCTTCCAGAATATGATTTTGTTCGAGTCCGTCTGTCTGTACAGGGTCGATGAACCGAGAGGTCAGATCGGCTCGGTACAGAAGCGGCGACAAAGACTTAGTTGCTTTTTTTTTGCGGGTGAACTTAGCTGCTCGTTTTGACCGTGGCAGTGGTCGTTTGGTAGTTTAGGGACCATGATAAATTCCATTTTTTTAAACGAAGACGCCAGAGACGTCCGGCTTTAAATTAATAAAGCCCACATCAGGCAGCCTACACACACATAAACAGAGTCTTACACGGATGAAAACACCCTCAAAAGATGAAACCGTCCGAAGGGCGATCGCGGGTTACAAGCCTCAAAAGGCCAATCGGGAGCGCACGGGCTCAAGGGAAACGAACAACCAAAAGATGCCACCACTCCCTAGGAGGCCGGCACATGGGCTCTTGCCATAGCGTAGACTTGTCGAAGTCGGGCGTGAGCCAACTGTAGTAGATCAGCGTCTTGATGCCTTCCCAACGGTGCCCACTGCTGCAAAAAGATCACACATTTGAATATTACGTCAGCGGGGTGTGACGGGAAGGATCCCTTGATTGTTAAATTGTTGCGAATATGCCACAACGCCCATAACAGCGCCCCAGCGCAACACCACATGACTCGCCGAGCACTTCCGTTAACTGGGGATAAGTATGTCACAAGCTCGGCGCTGGACCTAGGATCCAAATCCCTTCCAGCCGCCTCGCGGACCGCACTCCAAGCGAACCGTGCCAAATGGCAGTTGAAAAAAACATGGTTGGCTGTTTCTGGCTCACCACAAATCGCACATGGCCCGCTAGCCGGCCCGTTACGTTTGGCCACATTCACTGACGTAGGTAGCCGATCGCGACAGAGTTGCCACAAGAAAACCTTAATCTTAAGAGGTATACTGGCGTTCCATAAGCCGGACGCCACCTGTTGAGTGGGTCCACGAGAAAGTGCTCGGTAAAGTGATTTGACCGAGAACTTGCCCGAGGCGTTAAGACGCCAAGACACGGTATCCGGCCCCTGGGATAGTGTGACATCACCAACACGAGAGAGCAAGCGTCCCCAGCTTGTAGTCTCTGCGGCAGAGAGCTCACGGTGAAAGAGGAGTGCCGGCGGGGAAACAACGAGAGCTTGAGCCACCATAATTTTGGGCTCGAGCGATATGTTGTAAAGGTCTCTGAACTCGGACCAAAGAGGTTGGTCTCCAACCCAGAGGTCCAGCCAGAAGCGCGTCGAATGCCCATCGTTGACCGCAAATTTCGCCCCCATGGCAAAAATAGGCTTGAGCGATTGGATGGAGTTCCAGAAAGGTGATCCCCTTCCCGTGGCCTTGAAAAAGTTTCTGGTCGAAAAATAGTTAGTCCGAAGCAAATCCACCCAGAGCCCCGTCTCCCCTTGAGACAATTTTCAAATCCATTTGCACATAAGTGCCACATTCATCAATTTGGAGTTAGTGATCCCAAGGCCCACTGGGACTTGGGCCGACAAACGGCAGCCCACTTCACCATATGGTACTTGCGCTTGGTGCCAGATCCTTCCTAAAAGAACCGAGATCGCGGCTTGTCCAACTTGGTGTGTACACCATCGGCCAAAAGAAATAGGCCCATCGTGAACATGGGAAGCGAGGAGATGCTAGAATTAGTGAGGATAAGTCTTGCTCCAGACGACATAAACCTGCATCTCCAAGGGCCAACCCGGCCCGCCACCATGGTGCAAAGGGGGTCCCAATCCTGGATGGTACATGCCCTTGCAGCGATCGGTAGCCCGAGGTATGTAAATGGGAGTTTACCCAATTTACAGTTAAGAAAGTCCGCCACCACTTGCCCCTCGGCTGTGTCCATCCCCATGGTCACCACTTCGCACTTGTGGAAGTTGATTTTGCGACCAGACATGAGCTCAAAGCTCAGCAAGATAGCCTTGACCGTCGCTATGGTGTGCATGTCCGGTTCGAACAGAAGCAGCGTATCATCTGCATACTGCAGGTGGGATACCCCTTCAGAATCAAGTGGCTTACCACCCCCCTAAGGTGGCCTGCAGCCCTAGCTTTGTCTAACATTGCCGCGAGAGCAAGTGCAACAAAGTTAAACAGGATCAGGGATGCTGAGTCGCCCTGACGCAGTCCCCTCTTGTTACAAAAGAAGTTCCCTACCTCTCCGTTGACCGCAATCGTAGTTTGGCCCCCCGAGACCAGTTGCATCATGCGGTGGACCCACATTGATGAGAATCCCCTTCCGAAGAGGACCTGTCTAAGGAAGTCCCAATTCACACGATCGTACACCTTTTCGAAATCAAGTTTAAGAAGGATCGCTGCTTGGCGCGAGCGTTTCAGTTCATGCACAATCTCGAGAAGAGCTCTAGGGGCCCCTCCAGAATGTTGCGACCACGAATAAACGCTGATTGGTTCCTACTAATGATGCGGTGTGCTACTGGTGTTAAATGAGTCAAACACGCTTTAGAGCATATTTTGAAAGGCAAGTTAATAAGCGTGATGGGTCTAAACTATCTAATGTTATCCGCGCCCTACACTTTGGGAATTAAAGAGAGAATGCCAAAGTTCAGACGCGAGATGTCAACCTCCCCGCACATGAAATCGTTGCAAACCGCGAAGATCGGCCCCTTAAGCATGGACCAGATCCGCTTAAACATGGCAACTGGCCAGCCATCGGGGCCCGGGGCCGTGTCAGATTTCATGCCGAGGAGGGCGGCGTCGATTTCCTGGGGAGTGAAAGCGAGGCCCAACTCCTCATTTTCAGGGTCAGAAACCTTGAGCGCTGATACGTCTCCATTGTATCTATAATTTTTGATTGTTTCACGCCAACATTATACAACTTTCACATATTTTTGGCAACATTTTATATGATTTATTGGACTAACATATTGATCCAGTGCCCAGTGCCAGTTCCTGTTTGTTGCATGTTTTTTGTTTCGCAGAATATCCATATCAAACGAAGTCCAAATGCGATAAAATTTACGGAGAATTATTTTGGAATATATGTGATTTTTGAGAGGTCGAATCAACGTAAACGGAGGCCCACGGCCTCCACAACCCATCAGGGCACACCGTGCACCCCCTGGCGCGCCCAGGTGTCTTGTGCCCTCCCCGTAAGTCGGTTGGGGCCCTTCTTCTGGTGCAAGAAAGATATTTTATGGAAAAAAATCGTGTAAAAATTTCAGCGGAATCGGTGGTACGGATCTCCGGGAATTTAAGAAACGGTGAAGGGCCAGAAAACAGGAACGCGAAACAGAAGAGAACAGAGAGGGAGATCCAATCTCGGAGGGGCTCCCGCCCCTCCACCGCCATGGAGGCCATGGACCAGAGGGGGAACTCTCCTCCCATCTAGGGGGAGGCCAAGGAAGAAGAATAAGGAGGGGGCTCTCTCCCCCTCTCTCACGGTGGCGCCGGAACGCCGCCGGGGCAGTATCGTGTGACGGCGATCTACTCCAACAACTCTGTCATCTTCACCAACAACTCCATCACCTTCCCCCATCTATATTCAGCGGTCCACTCTCCCGCAACCCGCTGTACCCACTACATGAACATGGTGCTTTATACTTCATATTATTATCCAATACTATGTTGCCATCCTATGATGTTTGAGTAGATCTATTTTGTCCTATGGGTTAATCGTGATCTTGGTTGGTTTGAGTGTATATTTTATTATGGTGCTGTCCTACGGTGCCCTCCGTCTCGCGCAAACATGAGGGGTCCCCGCTGTAGGGTGTTGCAATATGTTCATGGTTCTCTTATAGTGGGTGGCGTGAGTGACAGAAGCACGAACCCAGGTAAGGGGGTTATGGCGTATGGGAGTAAAGAGGACTTGATACTTAATGCTATGGTTGGGTTTTACATTAATGATCTTTGGTAGTTGCGGATGCTTGCTAGAGTTCCAATCATAAGTGCATATGATCCAAGTAAGGAAAGTATGTTAGCTCATGCCTCTCCCTCATATAAAATTGCAAGAATGATTACCGGTCTAGTTATCGATTGCCTAGGGACAATTCCGCAAATCCTATCACCACTCTTCCACACTCGCTTTATTAAATTGAAATTTTATTAAAACAGCACCTAAATTTTGTTTTCACGTTCTTTATTATCTTGTAAACCTATCCTACAAAGTACTTCTAGTTTTATTCTTGTTCTAGGTAAAGCAAACGTTAAGTGTGCGTAGAGTTGTATCGGTGGTCCATAGAACTTGAGGGAATATTCGTTTTACCTTTAGCTCCTCGTTGGGTTCGACAGTCTTATTTATCGAAAAAGGCTACAAACGATCCCCTATACTTGTGGTTATCAAGACCTTTTTCTGGCACCGTTGCTGGGGAGCAATAGCGTGGGGTGAATATTCTCGTGTGTGCTTGTTTGCTTTATCACTGAGTAGTTTTTATTTTCTGTTCTAAGTTGTTCTCTATCTTTAGTTATGGATATGGAACACGAAATACCAAAAAAATTAGTTGTACTTGCTACTCATGGAGATGGGGAACCTCCTAAAACCCTCGATGCTCGTTATGTGAAAAATATTAAACACTACTTTGATAATCCTGAGAAAACCCCATTCAACTTGATAATGGGAGACATGTTGGATCAACGTGAATAATTTAAGGATTATCGCTTGACTCAAAAAGGGAAACTGTTATGGGATCAAATTCATATGTTGCATTGGTATGCTCGGGGTCTATACTTGAGAAATGATTATACTTGTTGCTCTAGGATGAAGGCTCCACACCTTCCCTTTTCATGCAAATTTAACGAATATGAAACCTTGGCTTCTTATGCTAATGGTAGATATGATTACTATGATGTGGACCGAATAGAAAAATTTGTTGCTTTTAAGGGTGCTTATGAAATTGAATCTTTCTTTGAAGAGTATGAAGATTATGATGATGCTATTTACAGACCTGAAAAATTTGCTATACTTAAATATTGCTATGAGAATTATGAATATAATGCCAATATTAATGCATTTATTGAGAAAGTCTCCGCTGTCCAAGAAGGACTAATATTTTGCAGGAGTCTATGGAAGAAGAAATTGATGAAACTTTGAGCTCATTGGATGAAAAAGATGAGGAGAAGAGCGAAGAACAAAAGGAGGAAGAGCGGATTGATCACCCGTGCCCACGTTCTAATGAGAGTAACTCTTTATCCCATACATTGTTTAATTTCCCTTCGTGCTTACCAAAGGATGAATGCTATGATGATTACTATGATCCCGTTGATTCATTTGAAATATCCCTTTTTGATGAACTTGATGCTTGCTATGCTTGTGGCCAAGATGCCAATATGAATTATGCTTATGGAGATGAACTTGGTATAGTTCCTTATGTTAAGAATGAAGCTGTTGCTATTGCACCCACACATGATAGTCCTATTATCCTTTTGAATTCTCCCCACTACACTATTTCGGAGAAGTTTGCTCTTATTAAGGATTACATTGATGGGTTGCCTTTTACCATTGCACATGATAATTTTGATGAATATAATGTGCATGTGCTTGCTGCTCCTACTTGAAAATATTATGAGAGAGTAACTACATCTCCGCCTCTCTATGTTTCCAACACGATAGAATTGCAAGAAACTGCTTATGCTATGTATTGTCCTTTACTTGATGTGCATGAATTGTTTTTTTATGACATGCCGATGCATAGGAAGAGAGTTAGCCTTCGTCATTGCATGATTTATGTTGCTTTGTGCTCACTACTAAATGCCAAATCATTGTTAATTAAAATTAGCTTTGATATACCTTGGGATTCGGGTGGATCCATTACTTGAGCACTTTATGCCTAGCTTAATGGATTTAAAGAAAGTGCTGCCAGGGAGACAACCCGGAAGTTTTAGAGAGTCATTTTATTCTGTTGAGTGCTTTTATAAAGTTTAAAAACAAAAAAATATAGAGGGGAACTTAAAACTTCACAAAAAGAAAAGTGAAAGTGAGAAAGACGAACACCGTTGAACTGGGGGACGTCCTTGAACTTTGTTCATGCCCATGGAAAATTTGTGAATCTGGAAAATTTGTGAATCTCGATTACAGAAACTTTTCAACAAAAATAATTATCCCCTTGTACAAATCCATTGTATTATAAAAATAATGTGCCAAGATTTGCCTTTAGGATGATTAGATTGCTTGTTGGTATGTGTGGTGCAAAAACAGAAACTTTGGCTGTAGTGCATGATTTTACATTTTCTAATGGAACGTTAAAAGTTTCTGATATTTTTACACAGTACTGCTATGCAATTTTTTTATGTTTTCCTAATTTTTCAGAATTTTTGGAGTTACAGAAGTATGGTCAAAGTCCATATTACTACAGACTGTCCTGTTTAAGACAGATTCTGTTTTTGATGCATTGTTTTGCTTGTTTTGATGAAACTATCGATTTTATCGGTGGTATAAGCCGTGGAGAAGTTATAATAAAGCAGGGATAATGAAAAAATAAAATATGAATGGGTTTTCAACAGTACTTAAAGTAGTGATTTGCTTTATTATACTAACGGATCTTACCGAGCTTTCTGTTGAGTTTTGTGTGGATGAAGTGATCAAAGATCGAGGAGGTCTCGATATGAGGAGAAGGAGGAGAGGCAAGAGTTCAAGCTTGGGGATGACCAAGGCACCCCAAGTAAATATCCAAGGATACTCAAGCATCTAAGCTTGGGGATGCCCCGGAAGGCATCCCATCTTTCTTCAACAAGTATCGATATGTTTTCGTCTTCGTTTCGTTCACGTGATATGCGTAAATCTTGGAGCGTCTTTTGTGTTTAGTTTTTACTTTTATTTTAAGCACCATGCTGGTATGAGATAGTCCATGGTTGATTTATAGAATACTCATTGGACTTCACTTATATCTTTTGAGTATGACTTTATAGAATGCTTCATGTGCTTCACTTATATCATTTGAAGTTTGGATTGCCTGTTTCTCTTCACATAGAAAATCGTTATTCGTAGAATGCTCTTTTGCTTCACTTATATTTATTAGAGCTTGGTCTTTTATAGAAAGAATTAAACTCTCTTGCTTCACTTATATCTATTTAGAGAGTCAACAGGAATTGGTCATTTGCATGGTTAGTCATAAAATCCTACATAAAACTTGTGGATCACTGAATATGATATGTTTGATTCCTTGCAATAGTTTTGCGATATAGAGATGATAATACATGGGAGGTACTAGTAAATGGTTGTCGTTAGTAAGAATATTGGTGTTAAGGTTTGTGATTCCCGAAGCATGCACGTATAGTCTCTCGTTATGCTATGAAGTTGGAGCATGATTTATTATTGATTGTCTTCCTTATGACTGGCGGTCGGGGATGAGCGATGGTCTTTTCCTACCAATCTATCCCCCTAGGGGCATGCGTAGTAGTACTTTGCTTCGAGGGCTAATAAACTTTTGCATTAAGTATATGAGTTCTTTATAACTAATGTGAGTCCATGGATTATACGCACTCTTACCTTTCCGCAATTTGCTAGCCTCTTCATTACCGTGCATTGCCCTTTCTCACCTCGAGAGTCAGTGCAAACTTTGCTGGTGCATCCAAACCCCGTGATATGATACTCTCTATCACACATAAGCCTTATTATATCTTCCTCAAAACAGCCACCATACCTACCTATTATGGCCTTTCCATAGCCATTCCGAGATATATTGCCATGCAACTTCCACCGCTTCCGTTTTGATGACTTGAGCATTCATTTTCATATTGCTTTGCATGATCATATAGCTGACATAATATTTGTGGCTTAGCCACCGTTCATCATTTTTCATACATGTTACGCTAGATCATTGCACATCCTGGTACACTGCCAGAGGCATTCATATAGAGTCATATTTTGTTCTAGGTATCGAGTTGTAATTTTTATTTATTTTGAGTTGTAAGTAAATAGAAGTGTGATGATCATCATTATTCATTATTAGAGCATGTCCCAGTGAGGAAAGGATGATGGAGACTATGATTCCCCCACAAGTCGGGGTGAGGCACTAGACAAATATAAAAAGAAAAAAATGAGGCCAAAAAGAGCCCAAGAAAAAAGAAAAAAAGAAAAGAAAAAAAATGAGAGAAAAGAGAGAAGGGGCATGCTAATTACACACTTGTGCTTCAAAGTAGCACCATGTTTTTCATTTAGAGAGTCTCCTATGTTGTCACTTTCATATACTAGTGGGAATTTTTCATTATAGAGTTAGATGCACACCCACTTAGTTTTCATGTTGAGCTTTCATACACTTACAACTCTTAGTGCATTCGTTGCATGGTAATCCCTAGTCCTCGCATTGATATCAATTGATGGGCATCTCCATAGCCCGTTGGTTAGCCGCGTCGATGTGAGACTTTCTTACTTTTTTGTCTTCTCTATATTTACCCCTATCATCATACTCTATTCCACCCATAGTGCTATATCCATGGCTTGCGCTCATGTATTGCGTGAGGGTTGAAAAAGCTGAAGCACGTTAAAAAGTATGAACCAATTGCTTGGCCTGTCATCGGGGTTGTGCATGATAAATACTTTGTGTTAAGAAGACGGAGCATGACAAGACTATATTATTTTGTAGGCATAGCTTTCTTTAGCGTTGATATTTTGAAAGACACGATTGTTTGTTGGGATGCCTGAGTATTGATACCTTTATGTCAAATGGACTATTGCTTTGAATCACTCGTGTCTTAATATTCATGCCATGATTAGATATATGATCAAGATTATGCTAGGTAGCATTCCACATCAAAAATTATCTTTTTTATCATTTACCTACTCGAGGACGAGCAGGAATTAAGCTTGGGGATGCTGATACGTCTCCGTCGTATCTAAATTTTTTTATTGTTTCATGGCAATATTATACAACTTTCACATATTTTTGGCAACATTTTATATGATTTATTGGACTAACATATTGATCCAATGCCCAGTGCCAGTTCCTGTTTGTTGCATGTTTTTTGTTTCACGGAATATCCATATCAAACGAAGCCCAAACACGATAAAAATTCACGGAGAATTATTTTGGAATATATGTAATTTTTGGGAGGTGGAATCAACACAAACGGAGGCCCACAACCTCCACAACACATCAGGGCACGTCGGGCACCCCCTGGCGCGCCCAGGTGTCTTGTGCCCTCCCTGTAAGTCGGTTGGGACCCTTCTTCGGGCACAAGAAAGATAATTTATGGAAAAAAATCGTGTAAAAATTTCAGCGCAATCGGAGTTACGGATCTCCGGGAATTTAAGAAACGGTGAACGGCCAGAAAACATGAACGCGAAACAGAAGAGAACAGAGAGGGAGATCTAATCTCGGAGGGGCTCCCGCCCCTCCGCCGCCATGGAGGCCATGGACCAGAGGGGTAACTCTCCTCCCATCTAGGGGGAGGCCAAGGAAGAAGAAGAAGAAGAAGAAGGAGGGGGGCTCTCTCCCTCTCTCGCCCGGTGGCGCCGGAACGCCGCCGGGGCAATATCGTGTGATGGCGATCTACTCCAACAACTCTGTCATCTTCACCAACAACTCCATCACCTTCCCCCATCTATATTCAGCGGTCCACTCTCCCGCAACCCGCTGTACCCACTACTTGAACATGGTGCTTTATGCTTCATATTATTATCCAATACTATGTTGCCATCCTATGATGTTTGAGTAGATCTATTTTGTCCTATAGGTTAATCGTGATCTTGGTTGGTATGAGTGTATGTTTTATTATGGTGCTGTCCTACGGTGCCCTCCATCTCGCGCAAACATGAGGGGTCCCCGCTGTAGGGTGTTGCAATATGTTCATGGTTCTCTTATAGTGGGTGGCGTGAGCTACAGAAGCATAGACCCGAGTAAGGGGGTTATGGCGTATGGGAGTAAAGAGGACTTGATACTTAATGCTATGGTTGGGTTTTACCTTAATGATCTTTGGTAGTTGCGGATGCTTGCTAGAGTTCCAATCATAAGTGCATATGATCCAAGTAAGGAAAGTATGTTAGCTCATGCCTCTCCCTCATATAAAATAGCAAGAATGATTACCGGTCTAGTTATCGATTGCCTAGGGACAATTCCGCAAATCCTATCACCACTCTTCCACACTCGTTTTATTAAATTGTACTTTTATTAAAACAGCACCTAACTTTTATTTTCATGTTCTTTATTATCTTGCAAACCTATCCTCCAAAGTACTTCTAGTTTTATTCTTGTGCTAGGTAAAGCAAACGTTAAGTGTGCGTAGAGTTGTATCGGTGATCGATAGAACTTGAGGGAATATTCATTCTACCTTTAGCTCCTTGTTGGGTTCGACAGTCTTATTTATCGAAAAAGGCTACAAACGATCCCCTATACTTGTGGGTTATCAAGCGCAGGATCCCACACATCCGCGCGGAGGCGAGCTAGAGGCTGCTCACTTGAGCCCATCAGCTGCATATAGATCTCGTAAACGTGGTGCATGATGTCTGATTTTCGAATTAAGAGCCCCTGCTCTGATTGCAGACGTAGAATGGCACATTTCCGACGTCGGCCATTGGCATAGGCATGAAAGTATTTAGTGTTCGCGTCCCCTTTCAGTGTCCATTTGAGACCCCCTCGTCTGCGCCAGTACTCTTCCCGCCCGGAGAAGAGCCTCTACTTGGCCCTCCAGGGCATAGCGATGAGCCCACTCCTTCTCCAAAAATGTTCTGGAGTCAGCTTGAGCATCCATCACCGCGAGTTCCACGACAAGTTGCGCCCTACGCAGTTTGTCGTCCCTCCCTTGATTGCCCCCCCGGCCTTTTAGGGATGCACGCAGACCAGCCCCCATCGCGGTCCAGAGCTCCATGGGACCTCGTTGAGGGCCCAGTCTTTGCAGGCAGGCGTCCCATTTTTGCCTAAAAACTTGGTCAAAACCAGGTATTTCGAACCACGTCGTCTCGAAAAAGAAACGGGGGCTACGCCTTAATTTGTCTTCCCCTGTAGACAGGGCCAAGGGGATGTGGTCGGAGCCGATACATGTCTCTGCCACTAGCGAGCACCGGGGGAAGAGGACCTCCCAATCTGCCGTAACTAGGACCCGATCGAGCACGGATCTGACTGACGCAAGCTGCTTGTTAGTCCAAGTGAAATGAGCACCGGATCTGGACACTTCCCTAAGTGCCATTGCCGCAACAGCATTGTTGAACATGGACACCCTTGTCCAGTTAATGTTGCCATTGTTCTTGTCCTCTCCCGAGCGGATCAAGTTAAAGTCCCCCCTACCACAAGAGGTAGGTTGAGCGTGGCAGAGGCCACGACTTTGGCCTGGAGCTCATCCAGGAACTCGAGAGAACGAGAGTGATCTGTCGGGCCATAGACTACGATCAGCACCCATTCGCACAACGTCACCCGGTGATGGACATGGGCTGATATGAAGAAGGTGTCGGCATCCCACGACACCACCTCACAACACTCTTGGTTAAGGCCCAGCAGTAAGCCACCCGAATGCCCCTCGGACGGAACCCATTTCCACGCAAAGCGTTCAAGGGGATCAATGGCAACTAGTTCATGGTGCCTGAACTCTGCCTTAATGATTTCCTGGAGCCCTACCGCGTCAATGCCCTCATTGCGCATGTATTATTTGAGCTGGGTCTGTCTCCTAGCATGGTCGAAGCCACGGATATTCCAGAAGAGGAAACGCATCTAAATAATGCGGTTACGGAGGTGGATCCCTCTTGAGGTCGCCGCTTTGGCCACACGCCTCGTCTTAGCCGACCGACGAGGGGAGGGAGTGGTAGCAGCCCCTACTGCTACTTCTTCCTGATCGGGCTGCACGACCACGGCCGTGGATGCACCTGCATCCACTGCCAAAGATGCCGCGCGCAGCCACGACTTGTGCCAAAGCCGTATGTGCTTGTTCTTTTGAATGAATGAGCGAGATCAACTCCCTGGTGTCGCTCTCGCACGAAACATCCACCCCACTATCGCCTAAAATCTCACACAAGTGATCGTCCGAGAAGGAATCTAGAATCATAAAGCGGGAGGGGGATTACCTTCGATTTCCATGTTCTTCTCCGCTTGCAGAAGCTGGGCGCGTTGGAGCGAGGGAAGGTTGCCCTTGGCGCCCTTGGGGCGAGCACTGGAGCGCGCCGGGATCGAAGCCGTGGCCATCGCCTTGGAGCGCTTGGCCTTGGAGATGGGCGCCTCCTTGGCGATCGACAGGTGCAGATCCTCCACGGGGCCTGCAGGGGGCATCAGCGGTCCACCCACAGCCACCGCGGTTGGGGAAGGCAGCACCATGACCACATGTTGGGGCGTAGCCGGGGCACCCAGGCTCTCCATAGGAGGCATCACTGCCGCCGCAGGCTTGCGGCCCGCCGTCTTCTTTGCCTGCCGCACCGAGCCGCTCTTGCTCAGGCCACCAGAGGCAGGGGACGACCACCCTCCTCGTAGCAGCCCCGAGCCCCCGCCAGATGCCACCGGGGTGAGCTCGCCCACGAGCATGGACGAAAGCCAGCCCGAATCGCATGATGCCGATGCGCCCTTGCCCACCTCCAGATCCTGCCCCAGGTTGGAGTCGTACTAGTCCAGGGTCGCCTCCACGCCCGACGATGGCTGCACCTCGTCCGCCATTGCCGCGCCAGCGCCCTTAGAGGAGCCCGCAGTCTTGTCCTTGTCCTTGTCTTGGAGGCCCAACATGTCCCAAGCAGCAGTGTCAATAGAGTCATCGCCCATGCACTCATCCTGGTCCTGGTCCTTGTCGTTCGGGCCCTTGCCATTGGAAGGAGGGGGCGGGGGCGGAGGAGGTGCGCCCCGACTCATCTGGTTGAGCTAGGGCTCGACCTTGATGCCATAGCCCTCCCTGTTGAACCACACCTGCACGCGTCCATGGAGCTTGGCAGGGTTGCGGCAGGCGAACCGCATTCACACCGGCCCAAGGCGGATCAGATAGAGCTCATCGGCCGCGATGGGGTGGCCAATCATGGTGCCCGCCATGAGGCGATCCATCCGCCTCTGCTTGGGAGGCACACCCCACAGCTTCACCCACACCTCCGGCATCGACATGGCCTTGGGCTCCTCCAGCACCTACTCCCGAATCTCCTCCACAATGTTGTTGAGGGAGAGGAAAAGCTTGCCGCTCCGGGTCGCCATGCGCAACATAGCCTTGTTGGGGAAGACCATCGAGAACATGTCGTCGCCCAACTGCGTCACTTGCCAATCCCATCCGCCTTCAAATAGATGAGGGAGCTCTGCCTCCAGAACACGAATCGAAAGTGTGCCTGATGACCCACAAGTATAGGGGATCTATCGTAGTCCTTTCGATAAGTAAGAGTGTCGAACCGAACGAGGAGCAGAAGGAAATGACAAGTGGTTTTCAGCAAGGTATTCTCTGCAAGCACTGAAATTATCGGTAACAGATAGTTGTGTGATAAGATAATTCATAACGGGTAATAAGTAACAAAAGTAAACAAGGTGCAGCAAGGTGGCCCAATCCTTTTTGTAGCAAAGGACAAGCCTGGACAAACTCTTATATAAAGCAAAGTGCTCCCGAGGACACATGGGAATTGTTGTCAAGTTAGTTTTCATCATGCTCATATGATTTGCGTTCGTTACTTTGATAATTTGATATGTGGGTGGACCGGTGCTTGGGTGCTGCCCTTCCTTGGACAAGCCTCCCACTTATGATTACCCCCTCTCGCAAGCATCCACAACTACGAAAGAAGAATTAAGGTAAACCTAACCATAGCATGAAACATATGGATCCAAATCAGCCCCTTACGAAGCAACGCATAAACTAGGGTTTAAGCTTCTGTCACTCTAGCAACCCATCATCTACTTATTACTTTCCAATGCCTTCCCCTAGGCCCAAATAATGGTGAAGTGTCATGTAGTCGACGTTCACATAACACCACTAGAGGAAAGACAACATACATCTCATCAAAATATCGAACGAATACCAAATTCACATGATTACTTATAACAAGACTTCTCCCATGTCCTCAGGAACAAACGTAACTACTCACAAAGCATATTCATGTTCATAATTAGAGGAGTATTAATTATCATTAAGGATCTGAACAAATGATCTTCCATCGAATAAACCAACTAGCATCAACTACAAGGAGTAATCAACACTACTAGCAACCCACAGGTACCAATCTGAGGTTTTGAGACAAAGATCGGATACAAGAGATGAACTAGGGTTTGAGAGGAGATGGTGCTGGTGAAGATGTTGATGGAGATTGACCCTTTCTCGATTGGAGGATCGATGGTGATGACGATGGCGATGATTTCCCCCTCCCGGAGGGATGTTTCCCCGGCAGAACAGCTCCGCCGGAGCCCTAGATTGGTTCTGCCCAGGTTCCGCCTCGAGACGGCGGTGCTTCGTCCCGAAAGCTTCCTTATGATTTTTTCCAGGGTAAAAGACACCATATAGCAGAAGATGGGCGTCGGAGGCCTGCCAGGGGGCCCACAAGGACGGGGGGCGCGCCCAGGGGGGTAGGGCACGCCCTCCACCCTTGTGGCTGGCTGGTGGCCCCCCTCTGGTGCTTTCTTCGCCCAATATTTTTTATTAATTCCAAAATGACTCTCCGTGAAGTTTCAGGACTTTTGGAGTTGTGCAGAATAGGTCTCTAATATCTGCTCATTTTCCAGCCCAGAATTCCTGCTGCCGGCATTCTCCCTCTTCATGTAAACCTTGTAAAGTAAGAGAGAAAAGGCATAAGTATTGTGCTATAATGTGTAATAACAGCCCACAATGCAATAAATATTGATATAAAAGCATGTTGCAAAATGGACGTATCATTTCCCCCAAGCTTAGACCTCGCTTGTCCTCAAGCGAAAGCCGATATCGAAAAATATGTCCGCATGTTTAGAGATAGAGGTGTCGATAAAATAGAATACGGACATGAGGGCATCATGATCATCTTTAGAACAACAACATATTATGCCATATAATTTCTTATGTCAAAGTAATAATTCGTTCACAAGGTAAAGTATGAATCAGAAACTTTATTGAAAACTAACAAACTATGATCTCAGTCATTGAAGCAATTGCAATTTATCATAACATCGGAAAGAGTCAATTCAAGAGCTTTTCAGCAAGCCCACATACTCAACTATCATTTAGTCTTTCACAATTGCTAACACTCACGCGATACTTATGGGTTCAAAGTTTCTATCGGACACAGAGAAAGATAGGGGCTTATAGTTTCGCCTCCCAACCTTTTACCTCAAGGGTAATGTCAACAATAATACTTTATGATAACCTACATCCGAGTGGATATATATATATCTGGATCTTTCTCCAACACATAATGCTTGCCAAAAGGAAAAAGTGTAAAAAGGAAAGGTGAAGATCACCATGACTCTTGTATAAGGGTAGAAGATAAAAGTAAAAGATAGGCCCTTCACAGAGGGAAGCAGAGGTTGTCATGCGCTTTTATGGTTGGATGCACAAAATCTTAGTGCAAAAGAACGTCACTTTATATTGCCGCTTGTGATAAGGACCTTTATTATGCAGTCCGTCGCTTTTATTTCTTCCATATCACAAGTTCGTATAAAGCTTATTTTCTTCACACTAATAGATCATACATATTTAGAGAGCAATTTTTATTGCTTGCACCAATGACAACTTACTTGAAGGATCTTACTCAATCCATAGGTAGGTATGGTGGACTCTCATGGCAAAACTGGGTTTAGGGATGTTTGGAAGCACAAGTAGTATTTCTACTTGGTGCAAAGAATTTTGGCTAGCATGAGAGGGAAAGGCAAGCTCAACATGTTGGAGGATCCATGACAATATAACTTCTATTCGGATATAACAAAACATAACCCATTATGTTGTCTTCCTTGTCCAACATCAACTCTTTAGCATGTCATATTTTAATGAGTGCTCACAATTACAAAAGATGTCCAAGATAGTATACTTATATGTAAAGCCTCTCTTTCTTTATTACTTCCTATTAATTGCAACGATGACCAAAACTATGTTTGTCAACTCCCAACAAATTTTATTTATCATACTCTTTATATGTGAAGTCATTACTCTTCATAAGATCAATATATGATCTTTTTATTTCTTTTTATTCCCTCAAGATCATAGCAGGAAAACAAAGCCCTCAACTCAAAACTACTCTTTATTATATAACTCACGGACTCGATTACATATATAGAGATCAAAACAAAACTCAAAGCTAGATCAAACTAAAACTTTATTCTACTAGATCAAGATATAACCAAAAGGACCGAGCTAAGAAAAACGATAAAAGTAAAGGTGTGATGGTGATACGATACCGGGGCACCTCCCCCAAGCTTGGCAGTTGCCAAGGGGAGTGCCCATACCCATGTATTTAGATCTCTTTCTTCGGAGGTGGTGATGATGGAGTTGTTGATGAAGTAGGCTTGTCATCCATCTTCCAAGGCATAGGCTCACCATCATAGAAAGATGAACGAGTCTCCGAGATTCTCAAATCTGCAGCCAAACTCATCCTCTTAAATCTGTATTCATACTCACAGTTTTGGTTTTGCAGGTCATAGATCTGGGATTGGAGATGCTCGATTTTCTCATGAAGCTTGAAGATGGCCTCCCCGATGTTCTTGGCATCCAGCTTGTGATTGTTGGTGAACTCCGCGATCATCATGTGATTGGCATTGAGTCCACGTTCCACCATCCCTTGGCACTTGAAAACTTGTTGCTCCATTGCTTCGAGTCTTGTCTCCACGCTTCCGGTCTTTTTCGGTCCCTCAACATCGCGGATGTGCAGCACCCCCTCACGCATCTCAATGGTTTGAGGGTGTTGCAGCACCTCCGCGAGATAAGGGTTGATGACCTTCTCGAAAAACTTGTCCTTTGGGGCGCTTGGAGACGTCATGGCGATTTGGATCTGTCAGAAAAACAGCTCGAAATAAAAACAGAGGATTTTGTCATGGTACGGTGGTCAAAATCTTCGGGAGATTATATAATGAATTTTTACTGACCAAAAGAAGTATTGTGCAAGAAAACAGAGTCCGGAGAAAGGTCGGGGGGGGGGGGGCGCCTAGGGGGGTAGGGCGCGCCACCCCCCCTTGTGGACGCCTCGTGTCTCTTTCGGACTACTTTTAATTTTCCTAATTTTTTAAATATTCCAAAACGGAGAAAACTTATCATTGGAAACGTTTTGGAGTCGGTTTACTTACCGTACCACATACCTATTCCTTTTCGAAGTCTGAAACGTTCTGGAAGGTGTTCCTTATGTACTCCTCTGGTGTTATGGTGTCAATAACATTGGTTTCAACATTTATGGGAGTACCTGAGATATAATGTTTGATTCTTTGACCGTTTACCACCTTCGGATTTGTGCCTTCGGCGTTGTTGATTTTGATGGCACCGGAAGGATAGACCTCCTCGACAATGTAAGGACCTTCCCATTTAGAGAGAAGTTTTCCTGCAAAAAATCTTAAACGAGAGTTGTATAGCAAAACATGATCACCTACATTAAACTCACGCTTTTGTATCCTTTTGTCATGCCATCTTTTAACTTTTTCTTTAAACAACTTGGCATTCTCATAGGCTTGGGTTCTCCATTCATCAAGCAAGCTTATGTCAAATAACCTCTTCTCACCGGCAAGTTTGAAATCATAGTTGAGCTCTTTAATTGCCCAATAAGCTTTATGTTCTAATTCGAGAGGTAAGTGACAAGCCTTTCCATAAACCATTTTATATGGAGACATACCCATAGGGTTTTTATAAGCAGTTCTATAAGCCCATAATGCATCATCAAGTTTCTTAGACCAATTCTTTCTAGATCTATTAACAGTCTTTTGCAAAATCAATTTAATCTCTCTATTGCTCAATTCTACTTAACCACTAGACTGAGGATGATATGGAGATGCAATTCTACGGTTAACATCATACTTAGCAAGCATTTTACGGAAAGCACCATGAATAAAATGTGAACCACCATCAGTCATTAAATATCTAGGGACTCCAAACCTCGGAAAAATAACTTCTTTAAGCATCTTAATAGAGGTGTTATGATCGGCACTACTAGTTGGAATAGCTTCTACCCACTTAGTAACGTAATCAACAGCAACTAAAATATGTGTATACCCATTAGAGGAAGGAAAAGGTCCCATATAATCAAAGCCCCAAACATCAAATGGTTCAATAACAAGTGAATAATTCATAGGCATTTCCTGACGTCTACTAATATTACCAATTCTCTGGCATTCATCACAAGACAAGACAAACTTACGAGCATCCTTGAAGAGAGTAGGCCAATAAAAACCAGATTGCAATACCTTGTGTGCAGTTCTATCTCCAGCATGGTATCCTCCGTAAGACTCGGAGTGGCACTTGCGTAGGATCTGTTCCTGTTCATGCTCAGGTACACAACGTCTAATAACACCATCTACTCCTTTATAAAGGTGTGGGTCATCCCAAAAGTAATGTCTTAAATCATAGAAAAACTTTTTCTTTTGTTGGTATGTGAAACTAGGTGGTATAAATTTAGCAACAATGTAATTAGCATAATCAGCATACCATGGAGTATTACGAGAAGCACTTATGACAGCTAATTGTTCATCAAAAAAGCTATCATCAATAGGCAGTGGGTCATCAAGAACATTTTCTAACCTAGCCAAGTTGTCTGCAATGGGGTTCTCAGCTCCCTTTCTATCAATAATATGCAAATCAAATTCTTGTAGCAAGAGAACCCATCTAATAAGTCTAGGTTTAGCATCTTTCTTTTCCATAAGATATTTAATAACATCATGATCAGTGTGAATAGTTACTTTGGAATCAACAATATAGGATCTGAACTTATCACAAACGAAGACAACTGCTAGAAATTGTTTTTCAGCAGTAGCATAATTTCTCAGGGCACTGTCTAGAGTTTTACTAGCATAATGAATAACATTCAATTTATTATCAACTCTTTGCCCTAGAACAGCCCCAACAGCATAATCACTAGCATCACACATAATTTCAAAGGGTAAATTCCAATCAGGTGGCTGAATAATAGGTGCAGAAATCAAGGTTTTCTTAAGTATTCAAATGCTTCTACACAATCATCATCAAAAACAAAAGGAACATCTTTTTGCAAGAGATTAGTGAGAGGCCTAGAAATTTTAGAGAAGTCTTTAATAAACCTCCTATAGAAACCAACATGACCAAGGAAACTTCTTATACCTTTGATATCTTTAGGACACGGCATCTTTTCAATAGCATCTACTTTAGCTTTATCAACTTCAATACCTCTTTCAGAAATTTTATGCCCCAAGACAATACCTTCATTAACCATAAAGTGGCACTTCTCCCAATTCAAGACAAGATTAGTTTCTTCACATCTCTGCAAAACTCGATCAAGGTTGCTTAAGCAATCGTCAAAAGAAGTTCCATAAACGGAGAAATCATCCATGAAAACCTCAACAATTTTTTCACAAAAGTCAGAGAATATAGCAGTCATACATCTTTGAAAGGTAGCAGGTGCATTGCATAAACCAAAAGACATACGTCTATAAGAAAAGGTACCGAAAGGGCAAGTAAAAGTGGTCTTTTCCTGATCATCCTTCGACACAGGTATTTGAGAAAAAACAGAATAACCATCTAGAAAGCAAAAATGTGTATGTTTGGATAATCTTTCTAGCATTTGATCAATAAAAGGTAGAGGGTAATGATCTTTTCTAGTAGCTTTATTTAATTTGCGAAAATCAATTACCATTCTATAACCTGTAACAATTCTTTGTGGGATCAATTCATTCTTATCATTAGGAACAACAGTAATACCTCCCTTCTTAGGGACACAATGAACAGGACTTACCCACTGACTATCAGCAATAGGATAAATTATACCTGCTTCCAGAAGCTTTAGTATTTCATTTCTTACCACTTCTTTCATCTTAGGATTTAACCATCGTTGGTGATCAACAACTAGTTTAGCATCTTTCTCCAATTTAATTTTGTGCTGACATAGAGTGGGACTAATGCCCTTAAGTTCATCAAGAGTATATCCAATAGCAGCATGGTGCTTCTTCAAAGTTTTCAATAATCTCTTTTCTTCATGCTCTGAATGGTTAGCACTAATAATAACAGGATATATCTTCTTTTCATCAAGATAAGCATATTTTAAAGTATCAGGTAATTGTTTAAGCTCAAACACGGGATCTCCCTTGGGTGGAGGAGGATCCCCAAGGATTTCAACAGGCAAAATATGTTTCAAAATAGGCCCTTGATTAAAGAATATTTCATCTATTTCCCTTCTTTCATTCATAGACAGATCATTTTCATGGTCTAGCAAATATTGTTCTAAAGGATCAGTAGGAGGCATGGCAATAGAAGTAAGACCAATAATTTCATCCGTACTAGGCAATTCTTTATCATGGGGTTGTCTACGAAATTTAGAGAAATTAAAATCATGAGACATATCCCCTAAACCAACAGTAACAATATCTTTCTCGCAGTCTATCTTAGCATTAACAGTATTCAAGAAGGGTCTATCAAATATAATGGGACAAAAGTCATCTTGTGGGGAACCAAGAACAAGAAAATCAGCAGGATATTTTATTTTCCCACACAAGACTTCAACATCTCTAACAATTCCAATTGGTGAAATAGTATCTCTATTAGCAAGCTTAATAGTAATATCAATATCTTCTATCTCAGCAGGTGCAATATCATTCATAATTTCTTTATATAAGGAAAAAGGAATTGCACTCACACTAGCACCCATATCACATAAGCCATGATAACAATGATCTCCTATTTTAACTGAAACAACAGGCGTGCCAACAACGGGTCTATGTTTATCTTTACCATCGGGTTTAGCAATTCTAGCAGCTTCATGATAGAAATAAATAACATGCCCATCAATATTATCAACCAAGAGATCTTTAACCATAGCAATACTAGGTTCAACTTTAATTTGTTCAGGGGGTGTAGGTGTTCTAGTATAACTCTTACGAACCACAATTGAAGCTTTAGCATGATCCTTTATTCTAACAGGAAAAGGTGGTTTCTCAATATAAGCAGTAGGAATAATAGGATCAACATTATAAGTAATAGTTTCTTCTTCAACTTTAATAGGTTCAACTACTTTAACTTCAATGGGAGGATGATATTTAAACCATTTCTCCTTAGGGAGATCAACATGGGTAGCAAAAGATTCACAGAAAGAAGCTACTATCTCAGAGTCAAGTCCATATTTAGTGCTAAAATCACGAAAAACATCGGTATCCATAAAAGATTTAACACAATCAAACTTAAGGTTTATACCTGACTCCTTACTTCATCGAGGTCCCAATCTTCAGAGTTGCGTTTAATTCTTTCCAATAAATGCCATTTGAATTCAATAGTCTTCTTCATAAAAGAACTAGTACAAGAAGTATCGAGCATGGATCGATCATTATGAGAAAGCCGAGCATAAATTTTTTGAATAATAATTTCTCTTGTGAGATCATGATTGGGGCATGAATATAACATTGACTTAAGCCTCCCCCAAGCTTGAGTGATACTTTCTCCTTCACGAGGCCAAAAATTATATATATAATTCCGATCACGATGAACCAGATGCATAGGATAAAACTTCTGATGAAATTCCAATTTCAATCGGTTGTAGTTCCATGATCCAATATCATCACATAGCCTATACCATGTCAATGCCTTCTCCTTAAAAGATAAAGGGAAGACCTTCTTCTTGACTTCATCCTTGGTCAAACCTGCAAGCTTAAATAATCCACAAACTTCATCCACATAGATTAGATGCATATCAGGATGTAATGTTCCATCTCCTGTGTAAGGATGAGCTAGCAGTTTCTCTATCATACCTGAAGGAATTTCATAATAAATATTTTCAGTAGGTGCAGTAGGTTGAGGAGCAACTCTTTGCTCTTTCGGTCGAGGTGAAGATACCCCGAACAAACCCCTCAAAGGATTACTTTCCATAGTAACAAGTGACAGTAAATTTCAGCACGCTATGTAAATGTTTCCTTACCAAATTCCACTCACCAAAGGCGCTTCACTCCCCGCAACGGCGCCAGAAAAGAGTCTTGATGACCCACAAGTATAGGGGATCTATCGTAGTCCTTTTGATAAGTAAGAGTGTCGAACCCAACGAGGAGCAGAAGGAAATGACAAGCGGTTTTCAGCAAGGTATTCTTTGTAAGCACTGAAATTATCGGTAACAGATAGTTGTGTGATAAGATAATTCGTAATGGGTAATAAGTAACAAAAGTAAACAAGGTGCAGCAAGGTGGCCCAATCCTTTTTGTAGCAAAGGACAAGCCTGGACAAACTCTTATATAAAGCAAAGCGCTCCCGAGGACACATGGGAATTGTTGTCAAGTTAGTTTTCATCATGCTCATATGATTCACGTTCGTTACTTTGATAATTTGATATGTGGGTGGACCGGTGCTTGGGTGCTGCCCTTCCTTGGACAAGCCTCCCACTTATGATTACCCCCTCTCGCAAGCATCCGCAACTACGAAAGAAGAATTAAGGTAAACCTAACCATAGCATGAAACATATGAATCCAAATCAGCCCCTTACGAAGCAACGCATAAACTAGGGTTTAAGCTTCTGTCACTCTAGCAACCCATCATCTACTTATTACTTCCCAATGCCTTCCCCTAGGCCCAAATAATGGTGAAGTGTCATGTAGTCAACGTTCACATAACACCACTAGAGGAAAGACAACATACATCTCATCAAAATATCGAACGAATACCAAATTCACATGATTACTTATAACAAGACTTCTCCCATGTCCTCAGAAACAAACGTAACTACTCACAAAGCATATTCATGTTCATAATCAGAGGAGTATTAATTATCATTAAGGATCTGAACAAATGATCTTCCACCGAATAAACCAACTAGCATCAACTACAAGGAGTAATCAACACTACTAGCAACCCACAGGTACCAATCTGAGGTTTTGAGAGAAAGATCGGATACAAGAGATGAACTAGGGTTTGAGAGGAGATGGTGCTGGTGAAGATGTTGATGGAGATTGACCCCCTCTCGATAAGAGGATCGATGGTGATGACGATGGCGATGATTTCCCCCTCACGGAGGGATGTTTCCCCGGCCGAACAGCTCCGCTGGAGCCCTAGATTGGTTCTGCCCAGGTTCCGCCTCGAGACGGCGACGCTTCGTCCCGAAAGCTTCCTTATGATTTTTTCCAGGGTAAAAGACACCATATAGCAGAAGATGGGCGTCGGAGGCCTGCCAGGGGGCCCACAAGGACGGGGGGCGCGCCCAGGGGGGTAGGACGCGCCCTCCACCCTTGTGGCTGGCTGGTGGCCCCCCTATGGTGCTTTCTTTGCCCAATATTTTTTATTAATTCTAAAATGACTCTCCGTGAAGTTTCAGGACTTTTGGAGTTGTGCAGAATAGGTCTCTAATATTTGCTCCTTTTCCAGCCCAGAATTCCAGCTGCCGGCATTCTCCCTCTTCATGTAAACCTTGTAAAATAAGAGAGAAAAGACATAAGTATTGTGCCATAATGTGTAATAACAGCCCACAATGCAATAAATATTGATATAAAAGCATGATGCAAAATGGACGTATCAGTGCCCGGCGGCGCGGTGATGATGGCAGCGTCGGCGCCCAGAGATCCCCACGGACCCTCGTCCTCCGCCCCCTCCACGTAAGGCAGGCAGAAGAAACCCTCGCCAGGGATCACATTACCCATGATCTGGAGCATCAGCAGCTTGCCGCGGGAGGGGCAGTAGGCAGAGGCGTGGCCTTCCTCGTGGCACAGCACACAAAGTGGCTTGAACTCGCGGTTGTTCTGGAAGTGACCCACGCGCCCGCATTTGAAGCACTCGGGCCCGCCCACCTCCTCCACCGGGATCGACTCGGCTGCTGTGCCCTTGGACGACGACGGGGCCGCCGGCAGCGAGCAACTAGGCTCCGACGAGCCCCCCTTCCGCTGCTTCTACTTCTTGGCGTACGGCTCGCCCACCCGGTCGGCGCAGAATGGGTGTTGCATCTCCTTGCGCTTGAGCTCCTTCTTCTTCTCCAGGCCCCGACGCCGGTGTTCCTCCTTCTTCTGCTGCTTCTGCTCCTGCTCCTTGAGCCACCACGACGGAGGCGGACCCCAGCCCCCTCCTCCGCGCCTTGGATTGCCAGCTGCGCCTGAGCCTTGGCACGCAGATCCCACTCACGCTGCTCCGCCGCCGGATCCAACGACACCAAAGCCCGCTTCTCCGCCCGCCGCTCAGCCCTGGCCCCCATCTGCACCAACTCGGCGAAGGAGCACACGAGGGGAGGGGGAGGAAGATGAATGAGCCGGCGAGCCTGCTTCCCGAAGCGCCGCACTTGAGCATCGGTGGCTGGGAACCCTAGCGAAGCGTCTAGGACACCGCGGCGCACCCACACCCACTTATAAGGGATGCGGGGGGACAACCCTAGCCCCTCGTCACCAGGCGGGGGCACCGGGGCTGAATGGGCCAAGCCCAGACTAGAACACAGGTCTTTGTCCTGTACGGGCCCCCGCCCCTCGCAAGTGGGCCGCGTAAGGGGTAGGACCGGCCACACACCTGGGCCCCCTGGCTCGTCCGACCGGCCCCCTGGCCCAGCGAGACCAACCCTAGGGTGGGGAATGAAACCCGAAGGCGACGTCCCTCCGCCGCCGCTGCCGGGCACCACCGCCGGCGGCGGCTCCGCAGCCCGCTCCAACACCATGCCACCCGGCACAACCACAGGCCCCGCAGCCGGACGGATCTCCAGCTCCAAGCAGCGCAACAGCGCCCAAAACGTCGGAGCCCGCGGCGAAGCTCGACGTCTTGGACCGCCGCCCCCCCCCCCCCCGCCCCCCCCCCCCCCCGCTCCCCCCCATCCGCCGCCCCCCCCCCCCCCCCCCCCCCCCGCAAAGACCCCCACCCGCCTTAAGGAGCCCCCCTCCTCCCCGACAATATCCACATCGAACACGGCGGCCGTGTCCGCGACTGCTGCTCCCCGCCGTCCTCCTCGTCCGAGCTTTCCCCCGCCAGTGCCCAGAAGCGGCTGCCCGAGAGGGCGCCCGCCGCATCTGGTTGCGAGCACATGGGTGAAGCCGCCCGCCACGCGCCGCAGCCCTCGGCCGGCTGCACCGCCGTCCACTTCTCCCGCGCGCCGCTCCCCTCGCCGGGCTCTCGAAACTCGCAGTCGCCAAGCGCGTCGCGCGGCCGTACAGGAGCCATCTATCCCCCCCCCCCCCCCCCCCCCATGCAGTACATTAAGAACCATAAATTCCATTTTTTACTCCCGAAATGTGCGCATGTGATAGAGAACATCACAAATCGGGGTTTTGTCAAAATTTTACTTCTAATTTTAACATTCCTTCACATTTTAATATGTTTGAGGTGCTTTATTCTTTAATAATAATGGATGCAGGTCTTTTCCAAAAAAAAAAAAGTTTACATTAATGAAAGAGGAATATGCATGCGCAGCACGGCCGCGTACTGGGCGCCGGCCAAACTAACCGATGGATTTATGACGCCGCGACGCGTGACGTGACTGCCTCTGCGCGCGCCCGGGGATAGAAACAAGAGAGAAAAAGTACTACACATGCATATGACGGCCGGCACAAAGTACGCACAAAGTAAACACATCCATGAGTATGGATGCATGGACGATCGATCAAAACTCAGAAGCGTCGCATGACCCGTCGCCCGTCGGCTTTAAGTTTGCTCCTCCGTCTATTCTTTTGACGCCCTCCAGTCACCAATGTCGTGCTATCTAGACACACATGTTCTCCGCTCTTTTCCCTTTTTTTTTCCGATGTATTCTCCGTGCAAAATTGCTTTTTTTAGGGGACAGTGTAAAATTGCTAACCGTAGCCTTTCGCACATACATTTCTCAGATTTTCACCGTGAATCAACTACCTCACCCCCTGATTGATTCATCATTCATCAGCCCGTCAAAAGAAAGTTTCTGTAGACATAGCGTGCTGATTCTTTGTGGTTGCTTTCTTAAGTGCAAGTAGCACAACGGCCTTGCGAGCAGAGCAGAGCACCGGCATGCATGATCCCGGAAATTCTTCGAGTTCGACTGACGGTGCTGACGTGCTATACCTGGATGGTGATGTGGCAGTGGGGAGGTCTCGGTGTGGGGTCTCCATGGCAGTGGGCCGGGGACCGTCCCATTATATATCATCCCATCTGTCGAGCAAAGCGAGGGCAAAATAAGTAAAGCGCACGCGGTCAAAGCTTGAGAACCAACGAACCTGGTCAAAGAGAGCCAAAAAGTCCAAGCAAGAAAAATCAGAGCCAAAAAGGATAAGAGTATCTAAGGCCGGACTTGGCAAATCCGAGCCCTCAAACGCCCGCGGACACTGACCGGTCACGGCTCAAATATGCATTTCACATCCGCGTACCTCATATCCGGCACCCTATATCCATGCTACGCGTGCAACGTGATGAACTATTCTACGTGATCAAACAACGGACAACGAAATCGACATCAAACGGACAACCAAATGCACATAAACCCACTCTACATCATCCAAAAGATCATCGGAGTTCATCACCGGACAAGTTCTTAACTTAAACGACTGAAAAACGATAATAAATGGAGGAGCGTCTTCACCACTTCCTCACCGGACCTTTGCCCTTCCGGTCGCCGTCACAGCTGTAGGCGTCCGCGGCTGGTGGAGGATCTTGATCATCAGAGAAGGACGTGGAGCTGTGGTGGTCGCCGTCGTTGGACGAGGATGACCAGACCCTTCATCCGGCGGACGGCCCTGTCCTGCTGCTGCTTCAACTTGGTCACCCGAGCCGCCTCTATCGCCGCCTCACGCTCCAACTACTCAATGGCAGCCGGAGCACCTTCGCGTTCTTCTGCCGTAGGCGGCGAGCGTCCGTCACCGCCGTCGTCAGCGACCGGCGGTAGACCCAAGCGAGGAGCCGCTTGTTCTCGTCAGGCTCCGCCGGCAACCCGCGGCGGCGCCGCACGGACTGCTTCGCCGTGTCCCTCTCCCTTGCCCGCTGCCTCTCGTGGCGAGCGGCGCGCGCCTCCGATTCCGGAGTGCACGTGCGGGCCGGCGAAGCGGGCACTAGCACCAACCGCTGCCGCACGAAGCAGCGGCTGGCGGGGGAAGGGGACGGCACGGGGGCGAAGCGGATTGCGCTGTCCTGGTGGAGCTGCGCGTGGGCCAGGAGGGGCCAGCTCCGGCGTCCGCTCTGCGCCGACGTGGGAGCGGCGACGGTGCAGATCCGGAGCTGCCCCCGGTATCCACCTTCGACCGCTCCAACGCAATGCGGAAGGCCAGCTCCTCCTCGACGTCGAGATCGGAGCCGAAGTGGATGCCGGAGCTCGACATGTCACCATATTGGATCGAAATCGGAGAAGGGAGAGAAAGGGATGAAGTGAGAGAGAATAATGAGTGAGCTAGGTTCGAAGAGGGGGCATATTGGGGTTTTTTTTGTGGGACAGCCGGCGGTCGGTGGTGGGCCGGGTGGACGCGCCTGTGCGTACCGGGCCGCCCCATATCCGCCCTTCATTTGGGCTAGATATGAGGGGCATCGACAACCCGGGCGTTTGAGGCCTGTTTGAGGCGCCCTGGTGGGTTGTTTTTTTGTGACCGGTCAGTGACCAGTCCGCCCGCCCGGGCGTTCGAGACAGGTTTGAGACGCCCGACTGTAGATGCTCTAAGGCTTTCTTTGTAAGGGCATCTCCAACGCCGATCCTCAAACCACCCGCAACTGTATAGATTGGGCTCCAACGCCGATCCTCAAACCGCCCGCAATTGTCTAGACTGGGCCGTCCGGACATGTTTTGTCATCCAACGTGATCCTCTATCGGTCCGCTCGGTGGTTCGGACATCCTTTTTTCCGCAAACCGGAAGCAAACTGGGGGAGCTATGTGGGCGTCCGGACCGCTACCATGCAAGCTTATGACAAATCTGGCCCACCCCAAAACTCTCCCTCGCCCACTCCCTTTCCCGCTCGAAGCGGTCAGCGCCGTGCGGTCAGCGACGTTCAGTGCCGCATTCATGTTGGCTCAGAGCGGACGCGGCCTCTCACATCGGTCCGGCCGAGAGCTCCGCCTGCGCCACTTTCTGATGCATGCGACTGTTTCGTGTTCTAACGATAGCCCTTCCGTTCGCCTACCTGCATTAAACATGTGCGGATGCCAAGGAACCTGCTCCAGCGCCACTTGTCCATCCGTCTGCGGCCCACCATTAACTACCTTGCCGGTTGTCCTGCCATCCGCCCGTTATTTAAACCTCAGGCCAAGTCATAACAGCATCCACAACATCCTCCGCTCCATTTCTCCTTTCGGCACCACAACCGGCATGTCCTCCTCAGGCTTAAAAGCTGTCTAGGACAACCTCTCGTCCGAGCAGAAGCAGGAGATCGCCGCCATTGCAGTCGGCTGGCAGGACGGCAGGCAGACGGAGGCCAACACTGCAGACGCGCCAATGGAAGAGGCGCCCGAAGATGAGCCAATACCCCCATCCTTGTCGGCAAATGCCGGCATCACCATGGGTGAGGCTCGTGCTCACTACATCGAGATGGTGTTGGAAGATCGGCGGGCGCGTTCCGGCAGGCGCATGCCGACCAGGAGTACAACCTCCGCCTCCTCGACGAGCACCGGCGCAGAGTAGCAACTTGCCGCCGGCACGGCCATCGCGCCGGATGTGGACATGCCCGAGCAGGAGGCGTTGCTCGACTCCTATGACTCGGCATGCAACATCCGCCGCGACCACTAGCGGTACCGCCTCCATCAGGGGGAGTTAGAAGCTGCCTTCAAGGAGATTGACGAGGCGGCCGATGAAGTGTACAACAACAGTGATGACGAGGACGAGGTCGCTAGCTCTGCCATGGCCGCGCTCCGCCGCCACGACCACGAAGTCGGGACGTCCGCAGGCGCCGGCAGCAGCGAGGAAGAGTAGAGCATAGGACGTCGCCGACGCTCGGATCCCAGGAACGCAACCACTGCCCCCTCCTGATGAAGCCAAGCTTGGCGGGCTCATCATCATCGGCCGATTAGCCACTTGTAGGCTGCGGAGGCGGAGCTTCGGTTCCCGAGGCTCATGGCCTGCCGGACATGGGGAACCAGCGTCAGCGGTCATTTAGACTAGATTTAGAGTATGGTCTACTTAAAATATCTTGAAATGTAATGAATTTGCTCCGTTTTATGTAAAATTTATACAAGTATGAATGAATATCGTCCGATTTGTTTAGATATGCATCAAATTTGTTCACTTTTATTAAATTTCGACCGGAATGCAATCGGACTTATGCGGATAGCTTTGGATGACCATCTCTCGCATCCGTATCCGCAGACTAGCCCCCCTTGTCTGCGGGCGAATGTGATGTCCAGTTTGAGGGTCGGCGTTGGAGATGCCTTAAGGGCAACTTCAACGCGGATCATCAAACGGACAACATCAAACGTCCGTGGACATGTTTGGACATGTCTGCAGACAACCCAACCATCTAAATGTGGTCATCAAATCCCGACAGTGGGCTATGACCATAGTGGGCTAGGCAGACCGAGTGGAAGAAAGGATTAGCTGAACACATAAGTTGTAGAAAGATGAGGACCAACTAACAATGGGCCGGACGGGGGACCGAACTCCCCAAAGCTCCCTTCATCTTGAGGATAATTTAATAAAAAAATCAGTTGTCCATACCTGTCAAGAGACATTTGGTGATTAGCGTTGGATGACCAAAAGTTTCTGGACAGTTCGTGTCTCGACGTTAGGTGATCCGCGTTGTACACAAAATTTCAAGCCATATAAATTCTTTTTTTGAACTTCAAAATAACGGGCACAAAGTGCCCGTGCTCAGATGTTAATTTTTGTATATACGCATTCTACTTGGGCATGGGGGTTAATCACCTCCACAACATATGCCGTAAAGTACGTAAACCCCCTAAATTAAGTTTTACTCCAAATTGAGTTTCACTGGCCCATCAACATTTTAGGAAATGGTTATGCTTGAAGATTCTAGCTCCACGATTTTGGCGTCCTATCTCCCGCTACCACCATGTTATGGCAACTTAATTATATTTCATGTTTGTTAGATCTCCCAAACTTTAGTGAGTAGTGGAGGCACAGGTGAAGAGCATGTTGATAGCTTAGGGTCCGTTTGGAAACTAAAAACTTTAGATGTCACGTATCATGAATTCCTCTCCAGTGGTTGGAGTTGAACTACAACGCTACAACCTTTTCTTCTTTGAGCATTAACAACATTGCAACCTATTTCAAACATTGATCTTGTCGTGGTGGTTTCACTTGAGGTGAGCTACAACATCGCAACATTTTCTTCTTTGAACATGAACAACATTGCAACCTTGGCTACTTAAAAAACCAAATATGTGTATTAAACAAGGGTGTAAACACAAGATGCTCACGCAATTCACTCCAGCTCAGGACTAGCCCAGCCAAGCCGATAGATCCAACCCGAGGTTGACATTCTTGTTTCTACTGTTATGTGTAAGTATAGTGGTGGCAGCAGTAGTGGTTAAGTAGTACGGGTCACTTTCTCGTATTTATTCGCCTAAATAACCTTTTTTTTCACTTAAGCGCACCCATGGCCCCGCCAAAACTTATTTGTACATCTAGCCCCCTGAAAAAATGACTACCCGCTAGCCGTGCCCGTCACACGTACAGAGGCCAAACCGGTTGCCGTCTTTGACCATCAACGATCAACGGTCGTCGGTCAATAATCCGACGTGGCTCCCCACGTAGACGTCCTGCCACTAGACGCCATACTGTTATCATCACTAACAATGTACTTCAGAGCATGTTAGTGACAACCTAGTCGTGTTGTTGCTACTAACATTGTCAACCGCACTAGCATCTTGTTAGCTCGCCTGACGTCCATGTCAAGCGGCAATCAAATAGTCGTGTCACCGACATGTGGCACGGTTAGCAAGTAGATGTGTTTGTTTTGTTTTCGGCGGCATACAATGTGTCGTGACAGTCAAGGAAACGTGTCAAACAATTAGTCGTCATTCCTCATGGGCGACAGAGAGTTGTTAGCCTTGTTCTTTATCGTTAAGGCGATCATCGATAAGTCGTCTATCTGGCGGCGTGCCATCATCTGGGAAGTCATGTCCAAAACCTCACAGTCCAGGGGCGTGGTGGGCATTCTCTGCCGGGCCGAGGGGTTTGCGGGAGGCTCCACGCTTGCTGAACTTCACGCCTCGGGGAGCATGGGAGACTGTACTTATGATGGTCATAACTACTCACCCCTACCATACGCAACACCTCATATTCCCCAGGCCCCTCTCATACGCCAACTGCATCCCTTCTCTGACCACCGCTCCTCCTTCCTCCATGGCGATGGCCGCCGACGGTTGAAATCCTCCGCCGCGCACTCCATCCCCTTCTCGCTGCCGCACTCCATCCGCTCCCGCTCCCGCAATCGCCGCCGCCGGCAACCATAATCGCTGGGTCTCTAGAATCGAGGGTTGTGCCCCTGAGGTGCTACAGAGGTGAATAATGTCGCCTGTCCCGATCTACGGCGGTAGTCGTGAACGCTCGTCGGCGGAAGGTCCTCCTAGGCAGGCGTCCCGCACTCTCCTTGCGGGTTCACTGGCACCGGTGCAGCAACAGTACGCCTCGCCGTCATCCTCCTCTGCCGTTGTACGAACCAGGACATCCATTCCCCTGGCGACATCCGCTCGTGCTACACCCACCGTGCGTGCGCCGTACACTATAAGTACAACAATCTCCGAATCACTTCTCCAGCAGCCACTACTATATATTTGTTCATTCTTTCGGTTCGGGTGGAAGTTTAGTAGTTCGATTAGGGTGTGGCATCAAAATGAGAGTGGATCGAATTGATCGGAGGACCACACATGTGGCTTGATAGCAATCTAATTACACTTCCACCCTAATAGTACCACGGTCATTGTAGTATTGACTATTGACTGTTATTATGATGGAAAGCTTCATGTATAGTACTACTATACTAGTTGCAATGGTAGATTTGTAGTTACGCAAGCATTGGACATTTGTTACATTGGCAAGTGATGCTACAAATTTGCACTGCTATGTTCATGTCCATTTGTACAAATGTCGTATGTTGCTTGTACACGGACTTACAGATATTCCAGACTTCATTGATTTGATATCAATTGACAGTAAGGCATGCTTGACTAAATTACATGTCTTTCAATGCATGTTTACGTTTACGATCATCGCTATACTGCTATACTGCTATACTGCCTCAGGTTGTATTAGTGTGTATTGGTGGATTCCCCACTTATGCTAGGCACAATGTGCGCTATTTGGTAATGATGCTGACCCTGTGTGTGTATGACGTTCATCAACAAGATCCCTTCCCGGACGTAATCCCTCTGATCAGTTGGGGAACGAAGACCACCGTGCCCGGGAGGAAGGAGGCATGATAACCCACAAGTATAGGGGATCGCAACAATTTTCGACGGTAGAGTATTCAACCCAAATTTATTGATTCGGCAGAAGGAAAGCCAAAGAATATTCGGGAGTATTAGTAGTTGAGTTGTCAATTCAACCACACCTAGAGAACTAAACATCTGCAGCAGAGTGATCAGTAGCACAGTAGTATGATCGTTTGATAGCAGTGGTAACAGTAGCAACAGTAACGGTGACAATAACAGTAGCAGTTTTGTAATGATTGTAACAACAACAGCAGCAGTAGTAACTTAGCAAAGATCAATATGCGAAAAGCGTAGGCATTGGATTAGTGATGGATAATTGTGTTGGATGACATTCATCATGTAACAGTCACAACCTAGAGCAACACAGAACTAGCTCCAATTCATCAATGTAATGTAGGTATGTATCCCGTATATAGTCATACGTGCTTATGATAAGAACTTGCATAACATCTTTTGTCCTACCCTCCCGTGGCAGCAGGGTCCTTAAGGAAACTAAGGAATATTAAAGCCTCCTTTTAATAGAGAACCGGAACAAAGGAATACATGAACTCCTCAAATTACGGTAATCACCAGAAATAATCTCAATTATTGTCACCCTGGGGTATGCAGATCATAACACGTAATAGGTGCGTATAACTTGCAAGATAGGATGAAGAACTCAAATATATTCATGAAAACATAAAGGATTCAGGTCTGAAATCATGGCACTCGGGCCCTACTGACAAGCATTAAGCATAGCAAAGTCATAGCAACATCAATCTCTGAACATAGTGGATACTAAGGATCAAGCCCTAACAAATTGACTCGATTACATGATAAATCCCGTCCAACCCCATCACCATCCAGCAAGCCTACGAAGGAATTACTCACTACCGGTGGTGAGCATCATGAAATTGGTGATGAAGAAGGGTAGGTGATGATGATGGCGACGAATCCCCCTCTCCGGAGCCCCAAACGGACTCCAGATCTAGCCTCCTGATGAAGACCAGGAGGTGGCGGCGGCTCCGTATCGTAAAATGCGATGAAACTTCTTCTCCTATTTTTTCTCGGGAAATAGGAATTTATAGGCTTGAGATTAGGGTCAGCGGAGCCACGTGGGCCCCACGAGGTACTTGGGCGCGCCGAGGGGGGTGGCCGCGCCCAAGTGCCTTGTGGGCCACTGGTGGGTCCGCTCCTGTGGATCTTCGCTCCAATATTTTTTATATATTACATAAAAAATCTCCAAAGAGTTTCGTCCAATTCCGAGAACTTTTATTTCTGCACAAAAACAACACCATGGTAGTTGTGCTGAAAATAGCTTCAGTCCGGGTTAGTTTCATTCAAATCATGCAAATTAGAGTCCAAAACAAGAGCAAAAGTGTTTGGAAAAGTAGATACGACGGAGACGTATCAACTCCCGCAAGCTTAACTCATTGCTTGTCCTCAAGCAATTCAGTTGACAAACTGAAAGTGATAAAGAAAAACTTTTACGAACTCTTTTGTTCTTCTATCTGTATATAAGCTTAAATAGTACCCAAGTTTTCAGCAAAGATCATAACTAACCATGCAAATGATAACTCTTACAAATTATATTCACTCATATCAATGGCATAATCCACTAGCGAGCAATAATAACATATCTCAAATGCCAACACTTTGTCAAAACAATCATGATATGATATGATAACATGGTATCTCGCTAGCCCTTTCTAAGACCGCAAAACATAAATGCAGAGCACCTCCAAAGTTCAAGCAACGATTAAACATCGTAATTCATGGTAGAAGAGATCCAGTCATGATGCACACAATATTAACTATACACAATGCATAAGAATGACAATAGTGCTCTCACGACTGGTGCTTTAATTGAGAAGGTGATGACTCAACAATAAAAGTAAAATAACATAAAAGTAAATGGATAGGCCCTTCGCAGAGGGAAGCAAGGATTTGCAAAGGTGCCGGAGCTTGAAGCTTAAATCACAGATAAATGGAATTTTGAGAGGCATGCATTTCTTGTCAATGCCACGATAGAGAATTTTCAATATCTTCCATGCTAAACACATTATCGGCGGTTCCCAAGCAGAAAGGTAAAGTTTACTCCCCCTCCACCAACAAACACAAGCCATGGCTAGCCGAATCCATGGGTGCCATCCATACCAACAACTTTCCGGGGGAGTTTGTTTCATTATATATTTTTTCATTTTGATTATAGGACTGGGCATACCAATTACCAGCCTCTCTCGTGCAATGACGGGTGAATAAACCCCCATCGTGAGAATAACCCGCTTAGCATGGAAAATACTAACCACCCCTGTCGCTTGATATGCCCATTTTGCATCATGTTTTCCTACTGTTATTTATAGTGTTTTTAATTAATATAACACTTTGTGGAGCAATTCTGATGCCTTTTCTCTCTTAATATGCAAGATTTACATGAAGAGGGAGATTGCTGACAGCTGGAATTCTGGACCTGAAAAAGCTATGTCAGAGATACCTATTCTGCACATCTCCAAGTGAGCTAAAATTTCACGGAGATTTATTTTGGAATAAATAAAAAATATTAGAGAAAAGAAATACCAGAGGGGGCCACCCAGGTGCCCGCGAGGCACCAGGGCGGGCCCACCCCCCTGGGCGTGCCCTGGTGGCTTGTGGGGCCCCTGGCCATTCTCTGGTGCTCATCTTCTGGTATATAAGCCCATTTGCCCCAGAAAAAATTAAGGAGAGGACTTTCGGGACGGAGCACCGCCGTCTCGGGGCGGAACTTGGGCAGGAGAACTTTTGCTCTCCGGCGGAGCGATTCCTCCGGGGATACTTCCCTCCAGGAGGGGGAAATCAAAGCCATCAGCATCACCAACAACCCTCTCATCGTGTGAGGACCAATCTTCATCAACATATTCACCAGCACCATCTCATATCAAACCCTAGTTCATCTTTTGTATTCAATCGTTGTATCCAAACCCTCAGATTGGTACCTGTGGGTTGCTAGTAGTGTTGATTACATCTTGTAGTTGATGCTAGTTAGTTTATTTGGTGGAAGATTATATGTTCAGATCCATTATGCTATTCAATACCCCTCTGATCTTGGACATGAATGATGTGTGAGTAGTTACTTTTGTTCTTGAGGACATGGGAGAAGTCTTGTCATAAGTAATCATGTGAATTTGGTATTCGTTTGATATTTTGATGATATGTATGTTATTGATTCTCTTAGTGGTGTCATGTGAACGTAGACTACATGACACTTCAGCATCTTTGGGCCTAAGGGAATGCATTGTGGAGTAGTAATTAGATGATGGGTTGCTAGAGTGACAGAAGCTTAAACCCTAGTTTATGAGCTATTGTGTAAGGGACTGATTTGGATCTATATGTTTAATGCTATGGTTAGATTTATCTTCTTTCGTAATTGCGGATGCTTGAGAGAGGGGTTAATCAAAAGTGGGAGGCTTGTTCAAGTAAGAACAACATGATACGTCTCCAACGTATCTATAATTTTTTATTATTCCATGCTATTATATTATCCATCGTGGATGTTTTATATGCATTAATATGCTATTTTAGATCATTTTTTGGGAATAACCTATTAACCTAGTGCCTCGTGTCAGTTGCTGTTTTTCCTTGTTTTTTGTCTTTTACAGAAAATCAATACCAAACGGAGTCCAAACAGAACGAATTTTTTTGAGGATTTTTCTTGGACCAGAAGACAACCACGAAGCTTTGGGAGGTGGCCAGAGGAGCCACGAGAGGTCCACAAGCCCTAGAGGCGCGCCCTAGGGAGGGCGCCGCCCAGGCTTGTGGGCCCCTCGGGACTCCCCTAACCCTAATTCCAGCTCTATAAATACCCAAATATACCTCGTATACCAGAGGGCACATCAAAAATACCCAAACTTCTGTTCTCGTGAGATCCCATCTTGGGGCCTTTTCTGGCACTCTGCCGGAGGGGGATTCGATCACGGAGGGCTGATACGTCTCCAACGTATCTGCTTTTCCTAACGCTTTTCCTCTTGTTTTGGACTCTAATTTGCATGATTTGAATGAAACTAACCCCGGACTGACGCTGTTTTCAACAGAACTACCATGGTGTTGTTTTTGTGCAGAAA
The DNA here is from genome assembly GCA_011799875.1 of Thinopyrum elongatum. Lineage (NCBI taxonomy): Eukaryota > Viridiplantae > Streptophyta > Magnoliopsida > Poales > Poaceae > Thinopyrum > Thinopyrum elongatum. Next base: position 79,456,045 of record CM022301.1, read on the forward strand.
TAAAAGTTCTCGGAATGGAACGAAAATTTGCGAGGAATTTTTATACAAAATAAGATAATTTTCGGAGCCAAGAGCCACCTGAGGGGGACACCTGGGTGGGCACAACCCACCAGGGCGCGCCTGCCCCCCCCCCCCCCAGGCGCGCCCAGGTGGGTTGTCCCCACCTGGTGGCCCCGCAGACCATGAAACCGACTCTATAAAATCCTATTTTTCCAGAAAAAATGGTGGAGAAAGAATTATCGCGTTCCGCGAGACGAGCCGCCGCCACCTCCTGTTCTTCATCGGGAGGCCAGATCTGGAATCCGTTTGGGGCTCCGGAGAGGGGGATCTTCGGTATTCGTCATCACCAACCCTTCTCCATCGCCAATTCCATGATGCTCCCCACTGGGAGTGAGTAATTCCTTCATAGGCTCGCTGGTCGGTGAGGAGTTGGATGAGATTCATCATGTAATCAAGTTAGTTTTGTTAGGGCTTGATCCCTAGTATCCATTATGTTCTGAGATTGATGTTGCTATGACTTTGCCATGCTTAATGCTTGTCACTTTGGGCCCGGGTGCCATGATTTCAGATCTGAACCATTTATGTTATCACCATTATATCCATGTTCTAGATCCGATCTTGCAAGTTATAGTCACCTACTACGTGTTATGATCCGGCAACCCCGGAGTGACAATAGTCGGTACCACTCCCAGTGATGACCGTAGTTTGAGGAGTTCATGTATTCACCGTGTGTTAATGCTTTGTTCCGGTTCTCTATTAAAAGGAGGCCTTAATATCCCTTAGTTTCCAATATGGACCCCACTACCACGGGAGGGTAGGACAAAAGATGTCATGCAAGTTCTTTCCATAAGCACGTATGACTATTTACGGAATACGTGCCTACATTATATTTATGAACTGGAGCTAGTGCCGTATCGCCCTAGGTTATAACTGCCTCATGATGAATATCATCCAACAAATTACCGATCCAATGTCTACGATTTTCCTACATATTGATCTTGCTAAGTTACTACTGCTGCTGTTACTATTGCACTTGCTACATTATCACTGCTATCACTATTACCGTTACTATTGCTGCTGCTACTATTATCAAAACTATCATACTACTTTGCTACTGATCACTTTGCTGCAGATAATTAATCTCCAGGTGTGGTTGAATTGACAACTCAGCTGCTAATACTTACAATTATTCTTTGGCACCCCTTGTGTCGAATCTATAAATTTGGGTTGAATACTCTACCCTCGAAAACTGTTGCGATCCCCTATACTTGTGGGTTATCAAGACCTTTTTCTGGCGCCGTTGCCGGGGAGCATAGCTATATTTGTTGAGTCACTTGGGATTATTATCAAATTATCACTATGAAGAATCTGAAGGATGCTAAGACTAAGATTTTTCCCTCTGAGATGAGGGGAGGTAAGGAACTGCCATCCAGCTCCGCTTTAGATTCACCTTCTGTTATAAGTAAACTTGCAACACCACCACATGCTATTAATTCTAATATGTCGCAAGTTATTGATGATGCTACTTCTGCTATGAATGATGCTTATGATGATGCTAGTACCTTGCTTGATGATGATGTGCCATTAGGTGAATTTCTTGATGAACAAATTGCTAGAGTAAGACAACATGATGTTGTTGAATCTGATGATGAGCTTGAAACTGAAAATCTTGAAACACCCACTAGAACTAGCCTTCCTAGATATGAATTGCCTAAGGTACCGGAAGGTTATGTTATGAATGAGGAGACAACTAGAGATATTCTTGCTTGTAAGGATAGAGATGATCTAGAGAAATTACTATGCAAGTATAAAGAAAAATCCTTGAATGCTAGAATGCAATATGATCCTAAGTTTGCTACCTCACCTATCTTTATTGATGATAAGGATTATGAATTCTCTGTCGACCCAGAGTTAATTACTTTGGTTGAATCTGATCCTTTCCATGGTTATGAAACTGAAACTGTTGTGGCACATCTTACTAAGTTGAATGACATAGCCACCCTTTTTACTCATGATGAGAAGACTCGCTATTACTTTATTCTCAAATTATTTCCGTTCTCATTAAAGGTGATGCTAAAGCTTGGTACAATACTCTTGCTCCTGGTTGTGTGCGTAGTCCCCAGGATATGATTTATTACTTCTTTGAAAAATGTTTCCCTGCTCATAAGAAACAAGCTGCCTTACAAGAAATATTTAACTTTGTGCAAATTAAAGAAGAGAGTCTCCCACAAGCTTGGGGGAGGCTTTGCCTGATCATCCTCTTAAGAAAAATGAAATACTTGATATCTTCTATAATGGACTAACCGATGCTTCTAGGGATTTCCTAGATAGTTGTGCTGGTTGTGTTTTCAGGGAACGAACTATTGGGCAAGCTGAAGAATTATTGAATAACATATTGAAAAACTATGATGATTGGACTCTTCCTGAACCACCATCTAAACACACTCCAAAGAAGAGGGGTATTTTATATCTCAGTCCCGAAGATATGCAAGAGGCAAAGAAATCTATGAAGGAAAAAGGTATTAAAGCTGAGGATGTCAAAAATTTACCTCCTATTGAAGAAATACATGGGCTTGATACACCACCACCACCTGCGGTGGTAGAGGTAAATTCTCTAATGAAATTCAGTGATAATGATAATCCTCACAATATGCACCCTAGCCAATGCCTTTATGAGTTTGAAAATCACATTAGAAAACAAGATCACTTCAATGCAAATGTTATGAAACAATTGAAATACAATTCTGATATGATTGCTCGCTTGAGTGACTTGTTATTTAGAATCTCAAATGATGTTAGAGGTGTGGGAAAGCATGCTTCTATGGTTCAAACTCAACTAGAACAAGTTGCTAAATATCAAAGAGAGTTGCTCGATGAAATGAATAATAACATACATGACTTTGCTGTTAGAGTAGCAACTAGAGGAGGTAAAATGACTCAGGAACCACTTTACCCTGAGGGACACCCAAAGAGAATTGAACAAGATTCACAAAGAGCTAACTCTGATGCACGTAGTCCTTCTAAAAAGAAGAAGAAAAATGATAGGACTTTGCATGCCTCTAGTGAACCTGAAATAGAAAAACCTCCTGATAATGATAATGAAATTTCTATCTCTGATGCTGAAACTCAATCTGGTAATGAACACTCACCATCTGATAATGAAAAAGATAATGATGAGGTTCATAATGATGCTCAAACAAATGATAAAGAACCAGATAATGATGTTGAGATAGAACCTGCTATTGATCTTGATAACCCACAACCCAAGAATGCTAAATATGATAAAAGAGACTTTATTGCTAGAAAACATGGTAAAGAAAGAGAACCGTGGGTTCAAAAACCTATGCCCTTTCCACCTAAGTCACTAAAAAGAAAGATGATGAAGAATTTGAACGCTTTGCTGAAATGCTGAGGCCAGTCTTTTTGCGTATTCGCTTGACTGATATCCTTAAAATGCCTCCTTATGCAAAGTACATGAAAGACATCATCACCAATAAGAGAAAAATACCGGAAGCTGAAATCTCCACTATGCTTGCTAATTATACTTTTAAGGATGGAGTACCTAAAAAACTTGGAGATCCGGGAATACCAACTATACCTTGCTCCATCAAAAAGAATTATGTGAAAACTGCTTTATGTGATTTAGGAGCTGGTGTTAGTGTTATGCCTTTCTCTTTATATAAAAGACTTGACTTGAATAAACTCACACCTACTGAAATATCTTTGCAAATGGCTGACAAATCAACTGCCATACCTATCGGTATTTGTGAGGATGTGCCCGTTGTTGCTAATGTTACTATTTTGACTGACTTTGTTATACTTGAGATGCCCGAGGACGACAACATGTCGATTATCCTTGGTAGACCCTTCTTGAATACTGCAGGGACTATTATTGATTGCAATGAAAGCAAGGTCACTTTTCATATCAATGGTAATGAGCATACGGTGCACTTTCCGAAGAAACAATTCCAAGTGAATGGTATTAACGTTATTGAAAAATCTCCGACAATCACAATTGGAAGTTTTCAACTACCTCTACCTACTACCAAAAAGAAATATGAAATGCTTATTGTTGGGGACATTCATATCCCCGTTGAGGTAACTTAGTGATTTAGGAAAGTTCTTCGGTTTCATGCTAATCGAAGGTGGTTGTTAATAAGACTTGATCAACCTTATTAATGGATCATTTTTTAGAGGTATGAAGTTAATGAATTTAGTGAGCACTACCTTCTGTCCCTACCTTTTATTTTCTATTCCTATTAGTTAAATAAAATAAAATGCCATGTTTTGTCTGTTTTCTGATTTTTACTGTGCAATAAAAAATGACCCAAAAATAAAAGTTCTCAGAATGACCTAAAAATTTAATACGATTTTTTTCTGGATATTTAAGAATTTCTGGTGCAAATAATATCAGAGGGAGGTGCACCAGGTGGGCACAACCCACCTGGGCGCGCCAGGACCCCAGGCACGCCCTGGTGGGTTGTGGTCCCCACGTGGGCCCCCTCACTTATCTCTTTACACCACATCATCACCTACCTCCAGAAAAAAATCACCTTTGCTCTTGCTCTCGTGTTCTTGCTCTCAAACCCGCGGATTTCGATCTCTTTGCTCGAAGCTCCGTTTCCGAAACTGTTTCGGGGGATTGTTGCTTGGTATGTGACTCCTCCGTGTGTCCAATTAGTTTTTGCTTTAGTTGTTTATGATTTGAATAATTAGCTACTCTTGGTGCTGCTGTAGATGAGCTTGCATGTTGAATTCTTAGAGTTCTAAGTAGTTTGAATGCTTGCTATGGCCTCTATGCATCCCTATGAGTAGTTGTTACCAATATTCTGAAGTTTTGTTGACAAAATTTTTGTCACCCAATAAATTTTCAGAAAATTGTATGCGAATATGATGAACCTCTTTGGAAGGAGTTCTTCGAGGAGGAGATCCTCGGGGGCAGCTTCTAGTGACAGCTCCGCTCGTTGGTCTTATGTTGAACCAAGTGAAAGTTCCATACGAGATGCCGCCACCAAAACATGCTTATGGCCATGCGATGATTATATGGTGAGTGTGGGCATTAAAGAGGAATTTGAGCAATATGTTCACAATGCCGACCTCGGTCCCTACATATCAGATAAGTGCACTCAATACCACACTCTCACTGAATCATTTGTCAAAGGATTTAAATTCCATTCCCGTGAGTCTAGGGTGTCATTTAAACTATATGAAAATTCATTTACCCTATCACTGGAAAGGTTTGCTCATCACTGCAAAATTCCATTCTGGGGTTCGCTTGACGAACCACCAAGAGCTGAGTTCGAAACATTTTTGTCTAGCCTTTGCTACGGTGAGAATAGGGGAGTGACGCAAGGTAGAATAAAGAGCATTCATTTTCCCGCAATTCAATACTTTGCATTATTCAATGGGAAATGTATCATAGGCAAACAAAGATTGTAGTACACTTTGTGCTCCAGACTTGAGCCTCTTACGCGGCGCTCTCACCGGTGACAAAAGCTATAATCTTGGAGCGATTGTTGCATGTAGGTTGCAACACAACGCTAATAGTGGTTATTTTTATGGTGGAATTTATGCCACACGCTTAGCGAGAGAGCTGGGTGTTTCACCTTTACCATATGACCCTATTTTACCCACACAATATTTAGACTTTGATGATGTGAAGCGTCATAAGATACTTAAGGGTAAACCTGATAATTTCACCTACAAGTTGTTGTTTAACCAAGAGTCCATCATATACACATATTTGCCTGCGCCTGCTCTCTTTGATTATCATAGCAGGGGAAGATATTTTGTTCTTGAGAGCTAGGCCCGAGCCCACAACGCGGCGGTTGTGGCTGCACGGCAGGCTGAGACATCCGAATCAAGAGCCTCCGTGAGCTACCACTCCGACTACTATCCAGGCTATTGACTGATTACCAAGTTAGGCGAAAAGCCTAAGCTTGGGGGAGTACGTATTTCCACCGACATTACATTCATGTTTACACATTTCATTTCAGTTGTCGGTGTCCACACTTTTTCATTGTATTATCCATGTTAGAATTATTTTCTTGCTTTCTTCTTATGTGTTTGAAAAACTTTGAGAAAATCCAAAAATATATTTCCTGCTTCTTTTTTATTTTTCTTCCTAGTTTAAATTGTTGTAGTACTAAAAAGAAAACTCAAAAAGATTTCCTTGTTCTTCTTTTGCTTGTTGGGAGCTTTCCCGTGTAAATAGTTTTCTCATTTTTATTTTTCCCTTTTTATTTGCTTTCTTTCAGAAAACAAAAACTCCAAAAATATTTCAGTGTGTTTCTCTGAACTTCTTTTCTTTTATTGAGTCATACCAAGGAGAAGACCACGATGAAAATGTTGAGTGGCTCTCATATGCATAATTGTTGATCTAATAAAGAGCCCATTTTAACTTGTCTTCTTCTGTTGAATAAATGTTTGCAGATTCCAACTTAGTCCATGGCACTCTTGCACTATTATTACTTTCATATCGTTCGGTCGTGCAAGTGAAAGGCAATAATGACGATATTCGATGAACTGGCCATGGCAGAGAGAAACGGGTATGAACTCGACTTGTTCTGTTTTTGTAAATATGTTTAACCTAGTATCCATGATTCAGCCCATTATGATTAAACATGTTTGCAATGACAATTAGAGATTATAGTTTCTCATGCCATGCATAAGTAGCTGGGAGTGAATAATGATTTATCTTGGATATCAACATTGCGTTAAGATGATTGTGATGTAGTATGATGATATGGTATCCTCCTCTGAACGTTCGAGTGGCTTGACTTGGCACATGTTCATGCATGTAGTTGAATCAAAACCAACATAGCGTCTATGATATTTATGTTCATGGTGTTCATATCCTACTCATGCTAGTATCCAATGTTACTTATGCATAATGCATGTTCATGACCGTTGTTGATCTCTAGCTGGCCGCTTCTCAACCTAATTGCTAGCCTTCGCCTGTACTAAGTGGGAATTCTGCTTGTGCATCAAAAACCTGAAACCCAAGTTATTCCAGTTGAGTCCACCATACCTACCTATATGCGGTATTACCCTGCCGTCCTAAGTAAATTTGCATGTGCCACCTCTAATTTTCAAAATAAATTTCTCTTTTGTGTGCTCGTACCGCTCGCGAGGTGGCGAGGGGTGGCCGATATTTTTCCATGCTAGATGCGTTATTCTCACGATGAGTGTTTATTCACTTGTCATTGCACGAGAGTATGGCAAATGTATTAGGGATGCCTAGTCCCGAAATGAAAAATGAATTTACTTTATGTTGTCAAATAATAAATTTCTTGGATAGTGTTGGTATGGAGGGCACCCGTGGATACGGCTAGCCATGGAAAGTGAAAGAAATGGTGGAAAAAGGAATAAACTTTAATTTCTGTTTGGGAACCGCCTATGATATATCTAGCATGGAAAGTATTGGAAACTCTAAGTCGTTTTCGTTGGTGGGAAAAGTATGCCTCTCAAAATAATTTTATCTCTCAATTTAAGCTTTGAGCTCTGGCACCTCTGCAAATCACTGCTTCCCTCTGCGAAGGGACTATCTATTTACTTTTATGTTGTGTCATCACCTTCTCAAATAAGCGCCAGAACCTGAGAGCACTGCTGTCATGCTTATGCATTGTGTGTAGTTAATGTTGGGTGCATCATGACTGGATCTTTTCTACCATGAATTACAATGTTTAGTCGCTGCTTGAACTTTGGAGGTGCTCTGCATTTATGTTTTGCGGTCTCAGAAAGGGCTAGCGAGATACCACTATTGTCATATTATATCGTAGTTGTTTTAATAACGTTTTGCCATTTGAGATATCTTATTATTGCTCGCTAGCTGATTATGTCATTGATATGAGTTAATATAATTTTTAAGAGTTATTGTCGACATGGTTAGTTATAATATTGGCTGAAAACCTGGGTGCTGTTTAAGCTTATTTATGCAAACAAGAGCAAAAGAGTTCGTAAAAGTTTTTCTTTTTCACTTTCAGTTTATCAACTGAATTGCTTGAGGACAAGCAAAGGTTTAAGCTTGGGGGAGTTGATACGTCTCCAACGTATCTGCTTTTCCTAATGCTTTTCCTCTTGTTTTGGACTCTAATTTGCATGATTTGAATGAAACTAACCCCGGACTGACGCTGTTTTCAGCAGAACTACCATGGTGTTGTTTTTGTGCAGAAATAAAAGTTCTCGGAATGGAACGAAAATTTGCGAGGAATTTTTATACAAAATAAGAGAATTTCCGGAGCCAAGAGCCACCTGAGGGGGCACCTGGGTGGGCACAACCCACCAGGGCGCGCCTGCCTCCCCCAGGCGCGCCCAGGTGGGTTGTCCCCACCTGGTGGCCCCGCAGACCCTGAAACCGACTCTATAAAATCCTATTTTTCCAGAAAAATGGGGGAGAAAGAATTATCGCGTTCCGCGAGATGGAGCCGCCGCCACCTCCTGTTCTTCATCGGGAGGCCAGATCTGGAGTCCGTTTGGGGCTCCGGAGAGGGGGATCTTCGGTATTCGTCATCACCAACCCTTCTCCATCGCCAATTCCATGATGCTCCCCACCGGGAGTGAGTAATTCCTTCGTAGGCTCGCTGGTCGGTGAGGAGTTGGATGAGATTCATCATGTAATCGAGTTAGTTTTGTTAGGGCTTGATCCCTAGTATCCATTATGTTCTGAGATTGATGTTGCTATGACTTTGCCATGCTTAATGCTTGTCACTTTGGGCCCGGGTGCCATGATTTCAGATCTGAACCGTTTATGTTATCACCATTATATCCATGTTCTAGATCCGATCTTGCAAGTTATAGTCACCTACTACGTGTTATGATCTGGCAACCCCGGAGTGACAATAGTCGGGACCACTCCCGGTGATGACCGTAGTTTGAGGAGTTCATGTATTCACCGTGTGTTAATGCTTTGTTTTGGTTCTCTATTAAAAGGAGGCCTTAATATCCCTTAGTTTCCAATATGGACCCCGCTGCCACAGGAGGGTAGGACAAAAGATGTCATCCAAGTTCTTTCCATAAGCACGTATGACTATTTACGGAATACATGCCAACATTATATTTATGAACTGGAGCTAGTGCCGTATCGCCCTAGGTTATAACTGTCTCATGATGAATATCATCCAACAAATTACCGATCCAATGCCTACGATTTTCCTACATATTGATCTTGCTAAGTTACTACTGCTGCTGTTACTATTGCACTTGCTACATTATCACTGCTATCACTGTTACCGTTACTATTGCTGCTGCTACTATTATCAAAACTATCATACTACTTTGCTACAGATCACTTTGCTGCAGATAATTAATCTCCAGGTGTGGTTGAATTTACAACTCAGCTGCTAATACTTACAAATATTCTTTGGCTCCCCTTGTGTCGAATCTATAAATTTGGGTTGAATACTCTACCCTCGAAAACTGTTGCGATCCCCTATACTTGTGGGTTATCAAAGGCCTCTACACCAACCTTCCTGCCCTTCCGATGATGTGTGAGTAGTTTACCACAGACCTACGGGTCCATAGCTAGTAGCTAGATGGCTTCTTCTCTCTCTTTGATCTTCAATACAATGTTCTCCTCGATGTTCTTGGAGTTCTATTCGATGTAATCTTGTTTTGTAGTGTGTTTGTTGAGATCCGATGAATTGTGGGTTTATGATCAGATTATCTATGAATATTATTTGAGTCTTCTCTGACTCTTTTATGCATGATTAAGATAGCTTTGTATTTCTCTCCGATCTATTGATTTGGTTTGGCCAACTAGATTGATCTATCTTGCAATGGGAGAGGTGCGTTGTGATGGGTTAAATCTTGCGGTGTCCTCACCCAGTGACAGAAGGGGTACCGAGGTTGTAGGAATGAAGTATGTCTACCAGAGGGGGTGAATGGGAGTTTTAAAATTTCTTCGGAAATATCAAAACTCTCGAAACCCAGCAGCGGAGCGAATGATAACAGTGTACAGCGAGCGAATACAAACTAACGAATGGAAACTAAAAGCATGCATCGAGACAAATCACATGATTGAAATAGTTCAAATGTAAAGGGAAGAAGCAGAGGTAACCAGTGATGCTCGATGGTGACAAGGAATTTGGTAGACCAGTTCGCCCTTCTGCACGAGGACTACGTCTGGTTGGAGGGGTTGTGATTTAACACAGAAGATAAACTCTCTTCGCCCTATTCTCCTCGGCAATTGGTTCGTCAACCAATGTCGATCACTCGTGGTAGATACTTGAGGCGATCTCTGAACCTTTACAGACTTCTTCTTTGAGAACCACAATTACTCTTGGTCTCTGAAGAAATTGACACCTAACCATCTAGAGAGTTTGTAGCTCTCAAGAGTAATAGGCGGAGCGTACTGGACTTAGATTCGAGTGATGCTGAACCACTATCTAATTTTTCAGCTCTAGGGGTTTTCTCTCGGTGGATTTTAAACTCAAATCACTCTGGAGTGGGGGTTGCTCAACAATCTTCTCACAATCAAACGGAGCAGCCACCGGACAACGTCGGTGCGGGTGGCTATTTATAGCCGCAGCCTTCCCTGGTGGGAAATGACCATTTTGGACACGCGGTCCAGCCAATGGCCAACCGACATGTTCACAATGGTCGGATTTCAAGAGCAACGGTAACATTACTTGAGGACCAAGTAATGCTAACTCCTCGGTCAGAGACAAATCTCTCGCAGCGAAGAAGATCACAGTCTCTTGCTGGCAAGTATTTGCTTGGAACACAAACATATTTCTCTCACAACTTTCATAGGACTTGGGTTTAGCATCAGAGAATCAAAGCTTTGAACGCTACACCCCTCTTAGTAGTACGGTGGTCCTGTGACTCAATAAAGAGAAGAGAAACAACGAAATAAATGCTACGTCTTCACTTCGTCTTCAATCTTCTCAGTCGCGGTCACTACCTTCAGACAAGCACCGAACCAATTGCTTCACGTCAACAATTTTTGAGGGGTCACTCTTATTATCATAATCTTCAGTGATAACATTCACTGCCATGCAAGGGATTATCTTCGGCGTTTTAATCAAACTCCTCTTGATTCCAGGGACCTATTACTCTGTGTGCACTAGCAAACACATAAGTCCCATACTGTTTATGTCAACAAACTCCAAAACACAAGGAGGCAAATTATTGCACCAACAAAGGCACGTATGTGTATTGTTGCCATTAAGAATAAAAAGATGGGGTTTTTACCATATTGCTTGGATCTATCCCTCTACATCATGTCATCTTGCTTAAGGCGTTACTCCGTTCTTGTTAACTTAATACACTAGATGCATGCTGGATAGCGGTCGATGTGTGGAGTAATAGTAGTAGATGCAGAATCATTTCGGTCTACTTGTCACGAACGTGATGCCTATATTCATGATCATTTCCTTAGATATTGTCATAACTATGCGCTTTTCTATCAATTGCTCAACAGTAATTTGTTTACCCACCATATGTTTTCTTCAAGAGAGAAGCCTCTAGTGAAACCTATGGCCCTCGGGTCTATTTTTATCATATTATTTTCAGATCTATAAAACCAAAAACCCAAAAATATCTTGCTGCAATTTATTTATCTTTACTTTAGTTTACACTTTTACTTATCTTTTATGTCAATCTCTATCAGATCTCACCCATGCTAATGACCGTGAAGGGATTGACAACCCCTTTTTCGCGTTGTGTGCAAGTGTTTGTTAGTTTGTGCAGGTGCATCTATTGGGGACTTGTGTGTTCCTCCTACTGGATTGATACCTTGGTTCTTCACTGAGGGAAATACTTATCTCTACTTTGCTGCATCACCCTTTCCACTTCAAGGGAAAAATCAACGCAAGCTCAAGAAGTAGCACAACACCCAAGCACCGGTCCACCCACATATCAAATTATCAAAGTAGCGAACGTGAATCAAACAAACATGATGAAAGTGACTAGATGAAATGCCCATGTGTCCTCAAGAACGCTTTGCTTATTGTTAGAGACCGTTTCGGCCTGTCCTTTGCTACAAAAAGGATTGGGCTACCTTGCTGCACCTTAGTTACTATTGCTACTTGTCACTTGTTACAAATTATCTTGCTATCAAGCTTCTTGTTACCGGTAATTTCAGTGCTTGAAGAAAATACCTTGCTGAAAACCGCTTGTCATTTACTTCTGTTCCTCGTTGGGTTCGACACTCTTACTTATCAAAAGGACTACGATAGATCCCCTATACTTGTGGGTCATCAAGGCTCTTTTCTGGCACCGTTCCCGGGGAGTGAAGCGCCTTTGGTAAGTGCAATTTGGTAAGGAAACATTTATAATACATGTTGAAATTTATTGTCTCTTGTTACTATGGAAAACAATCCTTTGAGGGGTTTGTTAGGGGTATCTTCAGCTCGACCGGAGGCACAAAGAGTTGCTCCTCAAACTACTACACCTACTGAAAATATTTATTATGAGATTCCTTCGGGTATGATAGAGAAACTGCTAGCTAATCCTTATGCAGGAGATGGAACACTACATCCTGATATGCACCTAATCTATGTGGATGAAGTTTGTGGATTATTTAAGCTTGCAGGTTTATCCGAAGATGAAGCTAAGAAGAAGGTCTTCCCATTATCTTTGGGGGGAAAGGCATTGACATGGTATAGGCTATGTGATGATATTGTAGCTTGGGATTGGAATCAATTGAAATTGGAATTTCATCAAAAAAATTATCCTATGTAGCTGGTTCATCGTGATCGGAATTATATATATAATTTTTGGCCTCATGAAGGAGAAAGCATCGCTTAAGCTTGGGGGAGGCTTAAGTACATGATGTACACATGCCCCAACCATGATCTCTCAAGAGAAATTATCTTACATTATTTTTATGCACGGCTTTCTCATTATGATCAAACCATGCTCGATTCTTCTTCAATTGGTTCCTTTATAAAGAAAACTATTGAATTCAAATGGGATCTTATGGAAAGAATTAAATGCAACTCTTAAGATTGGGAACTCGACAAAGGTAAAGAGTCAGGTATAACACTCAAGTTTGATTGTGTTAAATCTTTTATGGATACCAATGCTTTTCATAAGTTTAGCACTAAATATGGACTTGACTCTGAGATAGTAGCCTCCTTTTGTGAATCATTTGCTACTCATGTTGATCTCTCGAAGGAGAAGTGGTTTAAATATCATCCCCCTATTAAAGAAAAGATTGAGGAACCCATTATAGTTAAAGAAGAAACTATCATTTATAATGTTGATCCAGTTGTGCCTACCGCTTACATTGAGAAACCACATTTTCCTGTTAGGATAAATGAACATGCTAAAGTTTCAACTGTGGTTAACAAAAGTAATAGTAGGGCACCTAGACCCTCTGAACAAATTAAAGTTGAGCCTAATGTTGCTATGGTTAAGGATCTCTTGGTCGATAATGTTGATGGGCCTATTATTTACTTCTATGATGAAGCTACTAGAATTGCTAAACCCGATACTAAAGATAAGAATAAACCTATTGCTGGCATGTCCGTTGTCTCGGTTAAAATAGGAGATCACTGTTACCATGGCTTATGTGACTTAGGTGCTAGTGTGAGTTCAATTCCATTTACCTTATATCAAGAAATTATGAATGATATTGCACCTGTTGAGATAGAAGATATTGATGTTACTATTAAGCTTGCTAATAGAGATACTATTTCACCACTTGGGATTGTTAGAGATGTTGAAGTCTTGTGTGGAAAAATAAAATACCCTAATTATTTTCTAATTCTTGGTTCTCCACAAGATGATTTCTGTCCCATTATATTTGGTAGACCTTTCTTGAACACTGTTAATGCTAAGATTGATTGCGCTAAAGAAACTGTCAGTGTTAACTTTGGTGATTTATCTCATGAGTTTAATTTCTCTAAGTTTCATAGACAACCTCATGTTAAAGAATTGCCTAGTAAAGATGAAATTGTTGGTCTTGCCTCTATTGCCGTACCTACTACGGATCCGTTAGAACAAAATTTGCTAGACCATGAAAATGATATGTACATGAATGAAAGAAATGAAATAGATAAGATGTTCTTTGATCAACCGCCTATCCTGAAACATAACTTGCCTGTTGAAACTCTGGGAGGTCCTCCTCCACCTAAGGTTGACCCTGTGTTTGAATTGAAACAATTGCCTCATACATTGAAATATTCTTATCTTGATGAAAAGAAGATATATCCTGTTATTATTAGTGCTAACCTTCAGAGCATGAAGATTTTTTTTACTAAAAACTCTGAGGAAGCACCGCGGCGCTATTGGATATACTCTTGCTGATCTTAAGGGCATTAGTCCCACTCTATGTCAGCACAAGATTAATATGGAGCCTGATGCTAAACCAGTTGTCGATCATCAACGATGATTAAATTCTAAGATGAACGAGGTGGTAAGAACTGAAATAATAAAGCTTCTGGAAGCAGGTATAATTTATCCCGTAGCTGATACTATATGGGTAAGTCCTGTTCATTGTGTCCCTAAGAAAGGAGGCATTACCGTTGTTCCTAATGATAAAAATGAGCTCATTCCACAAAGAATTATAACAGGTTATAGGATGGTAAATGATTTTAGAAAATTAAACAAAGCTACTAGAAAAGATCATTACCCCTTGCCTTTTATTGATCAAATGTTAGAAAGACTATCTAAGCATACACACTTTTGCTTTCTTGATGGATATTCTGGTTTCTCTCAAATACCTATATCACAAGCCGACCAAGAGAAAACTACTTTTACTTGTCCTTTTGGAACTTATGCTTATAGATGTATGCCCTTTGGTTTATGCAATGCACCTGCTACCTTTCAAAGATGTATGACTGATATATTCTCTGACTTTTGTGAAAAGATTGTTGAGGTTTTCATGGATGATTTTTCCGTTTACGGAACTTCTTTTGATGATTGCTTAAGCAACCTTGATCAAGTTTTGCAGAGATGTGAACAAACTAATCTTGTTTTGAACTGGGAGAAGTGCCACTTTATGGTGAATGAAGGTATTGTCTCGGGGCATAAAATTTCTGAACGAGGTATTGAAGTAGATAAGGCTAAAGTTGATGCAATTGAGAAAATGCCATGTCCTAAAGATATTAAAGGTATAAGAAGTTTCCTTGGTCATGCTGGTTTCTATAGGAGGTTTATTAAAGGCTTCTCTAAAATTTCTAGGCCTCTTCCTAATCTCTTGCAAAAAGATGTTCCATTTGTTTTTTATGATGATTGTGTAGAAGCCTTTGAAACACTTAAGAAAGCCTTAACTTCTACACCTATTGTTCAACCTCCTAATTAGAACTTGCCTTTTGAAATTATGTGTGATGCTAGTGATTATGTTGTTGGTGCTGTCCTAGGACAAAGAGTTGATAAGAAATTTACTTTTATCCATTATGCTAGTAAAACTCTAGACGGTGCTCAAAGAAATTATGCTACTACTGAGAAAGAATTTCTAGCAGTTGTGTTTGCATGTGATAAATTTAGATCTTACATAGTTGATTCTAAAGTAATTGTTCACACCGATCAAGCTGCTATTAAATACCTTATGAAAAAGAATGATGCTAAACCTAGACTCATTAGGTGGGTTCTATTGCTACAAGTATTTGACTTGCATATTACTGATAGGAAGGGAGCTGAGAATCCCATAGCTGATAATTTGTCTAGGTTGAAAAATATTCTTGATGACCCACTACCTATTTATGATAGTTTTCCTGATGAACAACTAGCTATTATAAATGCTTCTCGTAATACTCCTTGGTATGCAGACTATGCTAATTACATCGTTGCTAAATTTATACCACCTAGTTTCACATACCACCAAAAGAAAAAGTTCTTCTTTGATTTAAGACATTACTTCTAGGATGACCCACATCTTTATAAAGGAGTAGATGGTATTATTAGACGTTGCATACCTGCGCATGAACAGGAATAAATCCTATGGAAGTGTCATTCCGAGGCTTATGGAGGACACCACGCTGGAGATAGAACCGCCCATAAGGTACTACAATCTGGTTTTTATTGGCCTACTCTTTTCAAGGATGCTCGTAAGTTTGTCTTATTTTGTGATGAATCTCAAAGAATTGGTAATATTGGTAGACGTCAGGAAATGCCTATGAATTATTCACTTGTTATTGAACCATTTGATGTTTGGGGATTTGATTATATGGGGCCTTTTCCTTCCTCTAATGGATATACTCATATTTTAGTTGTTGTTGATTACATTACTAAGTGGGTAGAAGCTATTCCAACTAGTAGTGCTGATCATAACACTTCTATTAAAATGCTTAAAGAAGTTATTTTCTTGAGGTTTGGAGTTACTAGATATCTAATGACTGATGATGGTTCACATTTTATTCATGGTGCATTCCAAAAACTACTTGCTAAATATAATGTCAACCATAGAATTGCATCTCCTTACCACCCTGAATCTAGTTGTCATGTTGAATTGAGCAATAGAGAAATAACCTTAATTTTGCAAAAGACTGTCAATAGATCTAGAAAGAATCGGTCTAAGAAACTTGATGATGCACCATGGGCCTATAGGACAGCCTATAAGAATCATATGGGTATGTCTCCATATAAAATGGTCTATGGAAAAGCATGTCATTTACCTCTTGAGTTAAAACATAAAGCATATTGGGTAATCAAAGAGCATAATTATTATTTTAAACTTGCCGGTGAAAAGAGGTTATTTGATATTAGCTCGCTAGATGAATGGAGAACCCAAGCTTATGAAAATGCCAAATTCTTTAAAGAAAATGTTAAAAGATGGCATGATAAAAGAATTCAAAAACGGGAGTTCAAAGTGGGTGAGTATGTTCTATTGTACAATTCTCGTTTTAGATTTTTTGCAGGGAAACTTCTCTCTAAATGGGAAGGACCATATATCATCGAGGAAGTTTATCATTCTGGAGCCATTAAGATTAATAACGCCGAAGGCACTAATCCGAAGGTGGTTAATGGGAAAAGAGTTAAGCATTATATCTCAGGTACACCTATTAATGTTGAAACTATTATTATTCAAACTATGACACTGGAGGAATACATAAGAGAGACCTTCCAGAACACTCCAGAACCCTAAAAAGGAAGAGATACATGATACGGTAAGTAAATCGACTCAAAAAATTCCATAAAAATACCTTCTGTCAGTTTTGGAATATTAGAAAAAAATACAAAAATAAGAAACAGCCGAGGGGGCCCATGAGGTGCATACAAGGCACCAGGGCGCGCCCACCCCCTAGGCACGCCCTGGTGGCTCGTGGGCCCCTCGTGAGCCTTGCCGACTCCGTTTTATTTTGGAATACTTGTTTTGCAAGATAAAAAATCTTTATATATACTCCCGAATGTTTTGACCACCGTATCGCAGAAATATCCTCTGTTCTTGTTTTGTGCTATCTTTCTGACAGATCTAGATCGCCATGGCTCCACCAAGCTCCTCCAAGGACAAGTCCTATGAGAAGGTCATCAACCCCTACCTACTGGAGGTGATGAAACACCCTCAAGCCATCGAGATGCGTGAGGGGGTGCTTCACTTCCGGGATGTTCAAGAGCCAAAGAAAACAGGGAGCTGATATGTTTCCAACGTAACTATAATTTTTTATTATTCCATGCTATTATATTATCCATCTTGGATGTTTTATATGCATTATTATGCTATTTTATATCATTTTTTGGGACTAACCTATTAACCTAGTGCCAAGTGCCAGTTCCTGTTTTTTTCCTTGTTTTTGTCATTTACAGAAAATCAATACCAAACAGAGTCCAAACGGAACGAAACTTTTTGACGATTTTTCTTGGACCAGAAGACACCTAGGAAGCTTCGGGAGAAGGCCAGAAGAGCCACGGATGGGCCACAAGCTCACCAAGCGCGCCCTAGGAGGGCGCCCTCCGAGCTTGTGGGCCCACCGTGGCACCTCTAACCCTAATCTCAGCTCCATAAATGCCCAAATATTCCCCGTATACCAGAGGGCACACCAAAAATACTTTTCCGCCACCGCAAGTTTCTGTCCTCGTGAGATCCCATCTGGAGACCTATTCCAGTACGCTGCCGTAGGGGGATTCGATCACGGAGGGCTTCTACATGAACCTTGCTGCCCTTTCAATGATGTGTGAGTAGTTTGCCACAGACCTATGGGTCCATAGCTAGTAGCTAGATGGCTTCTTCTCTCTCTTTGATCTTCAATACAATGTTCTCCTCGATGTTCTTGGAGATCTATTCGATGTAATCTTCTTTTGCGGTGCGTTTGTTGAGATCCAATGAATTGTGGGTTTATGATCAGATTATCTATGAATATTATTTGAGTCTTCTCTGAACTTTTTTGCATGATTAAGATAGCTTTGTATTTCTCTCTGATCTATTGATTTGGTTTGGCCAACTAGATTGATTTTTCTTGCATTGGGAGAGGTGCTTTTTCATGGGTTCAATCTTGCGATGCTTAATCACAGTGAGAGAAGGGGACATGACACGTATTTGTATTGTTTCCATTAAGGATAAAAAGGTGGGGTTTATTCATATTGATTGGATCTATCCCTCTACATCATGTCATCTTGCTTAAGGCATTACGCCGTTCTTGTTAACTTAATACACTAGATGCATGCTCGATAGCGGTCGATGTGTGGAGTAATAGTAGTAGATGCAGTCAGGAGTCAGTCTACTTGTCACGGACGTGATGCCTATATTCATGATCATTGCCTTAGATATCATCATAATTATTTGCTTTTCTATCAATTGCTCAACAGTAATTTGTTTACCGACCATATGTGTTCTTTCAAGAGAGAAGCCTCTAGTGAAAACTATGGCCCCCGGGTCTATTCTTATCACATTATTTTCAGATCTATTAAACCAAAATCCCCAAAAATACCTTGATGCAATTTATTTACCTTTACTTTATTTTGCAATTTTATTTATCATTTATACCTATATCTATCAGATCTCATCCTTGCAAGTAGCTGTGAAGGGATTGACAACCCCTTTATCGCGTTGGGTGCAAGTATTTGTTTGTTTGTGTAGGTGCTATCATTGGAGACTTGTGTGTTCCTCCTACTGGATTGATACCTTGGTTCTTAACTAAGGGAAATACTTATCTCTACTTTGCTGCATCACCCTTTCCTCTTCAAGGAAAAAACCAACGCAAGCTCAAGAAGTAGCAGGAAGAATTTCTGGCGCCATTGCCGGGGAGATCTACATCAAGCCTACCAAGTACCTATCATAAACTCTCATCTCTTGCATTTACATTATTCACCATTTGCCTCTCATTTTCCTCTCCCCCACTTCTAAAACATTTTCAGAAAAACACAAAAATATTTGCCTTTTCGTTTGCCTTTATGCCTTACTTGGTTTGTTTTGTTGTTTGCTTGGTATAATTGCATGTTTATTGCAAATCAGAAAGCAAAAGGTTTATGGATCCTCATCCACTTGCTAATCTTTTTAAAAGATCCAATTATGATGAACCAATTTCTACTGAGTTGTGTGCACTAGATTATCTTTATGAAGTTTTGCTTGAAATTCGCGAATCTAAAAATTGTGATGAAGTGCTAAAAGAAGAAATTTATGAAGTGATTCACGATAGCTCCTTGAATGAAAAGCATGATTGCAATGATGTTATTATAAATTCTATTAGTGTCAATTGTGCTAATAATATGCAAAACCCTAAGCTTGGGTATGCTAATTTTGCTATGTCCACTATTTATTGCAATGATCATGATTGGGGTGATTCTTCTTATGGTCTTGAAAATCTATTTAAGACTCATGATGAATATGTTTGCAATAATATTGAAAGTGGGTTTGGAAGAGCATCAACTTTAGGTAAAAGTAATCCCACATATTTGGAGAGTGTTCAATCTCGTGAAATTTTTGATAAAAGTGGGCCCGGAGAGGTCATGACTTTATTTGATGATAATCCCACTATTTTGGAAGAGTGTCAACTTTGCATGCATGTGGATCATGCAGAGAATATGTTATGTGATAGCTATATTATTGAATTTGAATATGATCCCACATGTAATTATTATGAGAGAGGGAAATATGGTTGTAGAAATTTTCATGTTACTAAATTACCTCTCTTCATGTTGAGATTGTCAATGTTTTATTCTTCTTCCTTGCATATGCTAGTTCTTGCTTGTTTTGACAATTTGTTTGCTTATAAAATGCCTATGCATAGGAACTATGTTAGACTTAGATGTGATTTTCACATGCTATATGATGCTCTCTTTGTGCTTCAATTCTTGTCTTTCATGCGAGCATCATTAAACTTGTGTATGCCTAGCTAAAAGGCTTTAAAGAAAAGCGCTTGTTGGGAGACAACCCAATTTTTTCTATTTTTATGAGTTTATGCAATTATACATTTGTTATGATTGTGTTTTAGTGCTTTAATTACTGTTTGTGCCAAGTAAGACCTTTGGGATGATTTGGGTGATAGTTGATTTGATTTTGCTGAAAAATAGAAACTTTCGCGTCCAGTATAAGAATTGTTAAAATTCACCAGAGCGTGATAAAATTCTGATTTGTTTACACAGGATTGATATACAAATTGCCTACGCTTTCCTAAATTTTCAGAATTTCTTGAGTTACAGAAGTTTGACTAAAGTCCATATTACTACAGACTGTTCTGTTTTTGACAGATCCTATTTTTCATTGTGTTGTTTGCTTTTTTTGATGAATCTATGGGTAGTATCGGGGGAATGAGCCATGAAGAAGTTAGAATACAGTAGATATAACACAAATATAAAATTGGAATGAGTTTACAACAGTACCTAAAAGTGGTTATTTGCTTTGTTTCACTAACGGATCTCACGAGTTTCTGTTGAGTTTTGTGTTGTGAAGTTTTCAAGTTTTGGGTGAAGTTTCGATGGACTATAGAATAAGGAGTGGCAAGAGCCTAAGCTTGGGGATGCCCAAGGCACCCCAAGGTAATATTCAAGGACAACCAAGCATCTAAGCTTGGGGATGCCCCGGATGGCATCCCCTCTTTTGTTACGATCCATCGGCAAATTACTTGAGGCTATATTTTTATTCACCACATGATATGTGTTTTGCTTGGAGCGTCTTGTATTATACGAGTCTTTGATTTTTAGTTTGCCACAATCATCCTTGCTTTACACACCTTTTGAGAGGTACACACATTCATCGTGAATTTATTCGAATACTCTATGTGCTTCACTTATATCTTTTGAGCTAGGTAGTTGCTCTAGTGATTCACTTATATATTTTTAGAGCACGACGGTGGTTTTATTTTGAAGAAATTAATGAACTCTCATGCTTCACTTATATTATTTTGAGAGTCTTATAAATAGTAAGGCAATTTGCCCTGGGGAAGAAATTTAGTCCTAATATGATAAGGTATTCAAAAGGGATATAATAAAAACTTTCATGAAGATTATTGAATATATGAGAAGTTTGATTCCTTGCATTTGTTTTGAGATATAAAGATGGTAATACTAGAGTCATGCTAGTGAGTAATTGTGGATTAGTAAGTATATTTGTGTTAAGGTTTGTGATTCCCGAAGCATGCACGTATGGTCTCTCGTTATGCGATGAAGTCGGAGCATGATTTATTTTTGTTTGTCTTCCTTATGAGTGGCGGTCGGGGACGAGCGATGGTCTTTTCCTACCAATCTATCACCCTAGGAGTATGCATATTAGTACTTTGTTTCGAGGGCTAATAAACTTTTGCAATAAGTATGTGAGTTCTTTATGACTAATGTTGAGTCCATGGATTATACGCACTCTCACCCTTCCACCATTACTAGCCTCTTCGGTACCATGCATTGCCCTTTCTCACCTTGAGAGTTGGTGCAAACTTCGCGGTGCATCCAAATCCCGTGATATGATACACTCTTTCACACATAAGCCACCTTATATCTTCCTCAAAACAGCCATCATACTTACCTATTATGGAATTTCCATAGCCATTCTGAGATTTATTGCCATGCAACTTCCACCATTTCGTTTTATTATGACACATACCATCATTGTCGTATTGCTTTGCATGATCATATAGTTGGCATAGTATTTGTGGCTTGGCCATTGATACGTCTCCAACGTATCTATAATTTTTGATTATTCCATGATGTTATATTATCATTCTTGGATGTTTTACAATCATTTTATAGCAACTTTATATCATTTTTTGGGACTAACCTATTGACATAGTGCTCAGTGTCAGTTGCTATTTTTTGCTTGTTTTTTACTTCGCAGAAAATCAGTACCAAACAGAGTCCAAACACAGCCAAAGTTTTTGGTGATTTTTTCTGGACCAGAAGACACAAGTTGGGCCATGGAAGTACCAGAGGGGGGCTCCGAGGGGACCACAACCCACCTGGGCGCGCCTAGGGGCCCAAGCGCGCCCTGGTGGGTTGTGCCCACCTCGGCCGCCTCCCGCACCGCCTCTTTGCTCTATAAATACCCTGGAAATCCAAAAACCCTAGGAGAGTCGACGAAACACAATTCCAGCCGGCGCAAGTTCCAGAAACCACAGATCCAATCTAGACACCATCACGGAGGGGTTCAGCATCCTCATTGGTGCCTCTCCGATGATGCGTGAGTAGTTCATTGTAGACCTTCGGGTCCGTAGTTAGTAGCTAGATGGCTTCCTCTCTCTCTTTTGATTCTCAATACAATGGTCTCTTGGAGATCTATTTGATGTAACTCTTTTTGTGGTGTGTTTGTTGGGATCCGATGAACTTTGAGTTTATGATCAGATCTATATTTTTATCCATGAAAGTTATTTGAGTTTCTTTGATCTCTTATATGCATGATTACTTATAGCCTCGTACTTCTTCTTCAAATCTTTGGTTTATTTAGGCCGACTAGATCGATTTTTCTTGCCATGGGAAGAGGTGCTTTGTGATGGGTTCGATCCTATGGTGCTCAATCCCAGTGACAGAAGGGGAAATGACATGTATGTATCATTGCTATTAAGGATAACAAGATGGGGTCTATTCCTACATGAATAGATCTTGTCTACATCATGTCATCGTTCTTATTGCATTACTCCGTTTCTCCATGAACTTAATACACTAGATGCATGCTGGATAGCGGTCGATGTGTGGAGTAATAGTAGTAGATGCAGGCAGGAGTCAGTCTACTAATCTTGGACGTGATGCCTACATAATGATCATTGCCTAGATATCGTCATAATTATTTGAAGTTCTATCAATTGCCCAATAGTAATTTGTTTACCCACCGTATGTTATTTTTCTCGAGAGAAGCCACTAGTGAAATCTACGGCCCCCGGGTCTATTCTTTATCATATTTGACTTTGAGATCTATTTTTATTCGCTTTTATTTTCAGATCTATTAATCCAAAAAACCCAAAAATACCTTGCTGCACTTTTTTGTTATTTATTTTATCTCGCGTTCCCGTGAGATCCATTTATCCAATCTACTACAATTTTATCTATCTTTTTACGTGGGAGGGATTGACAACCCCTCTTACATGTTGAAGGAAATATGCCCTAGAGGCAATAATAAAGTTGTTATTTATATTTCCTTATATCATGATAAATGTTTATTATTCGTGCTAGAATTGTATTAACCGGAAACTTAGTACATGTGTGAATACATAGACAAACAGAGTGTCCCTAGTATGCCTCTGCTTGACTAGCTTGTTTATCAAAGATGGTTATGTTTCCTGACCATAGACATGTGTTGTCATTTGACGAACAGGATCACATCATTAGAGAATGA
Source organism: Thinopyrum elongatum (assembly GCA_011799875.1). NCBI lineage: Eukaryota > Viridiplantae > Streptophyta > Magnoliopsida > Poales > Poaceae > Thinopyrum > Thinopyrum elongatum. The sequence goes on from CM022301.1 coordinate 79,479,683, forward strand.
TGTGATGGACGAGACCCATCTGTTAGCTTAGCATAATGATCGTTAAGTTTTATTGCTATTGCTTTCTTCATGACTTATACATATTCCTCTGACTATCAGATTATGCAACTACCGAATACCGGAGGAACACTTTGTGTGCAATCAAACGTCACAACGTAATTGGGTGATTATAAAGATGCTCTACAGGTGCCTCCGAAGGTGTTTGTTGGGTTGGCATAGATCGAGATTAGGATTTGTCACTCCGAGTATCGGAGAGGTATCTCTGGGCCCTCTCGGTAATGCACATCACTATAAGCCTTGCAAGCAATGTGACTAATGAGTTAGTTACGGGATGATACATTACGAAACGAGTAAAGAGACTTGCCGGTAACGAGATTGAACTAGGTATGAAGATACCGATGATCAAATCTCGGGCAAGTAACATACCGATGACAAAGGGAATAACGTATGTTGTTATGCGGTTTGACCGATAAAGATATTCGTAGAATATGTAGGGGCCAATATGAGCATCCAGGTTCCGCTATTGGTTATTGACCGGAGATGTGTCTCGGTCATGTCTACATAGTTCTCGAACCCGTAGGGTCCGCACGCTTAATGTTCGATGATGAATTGTATTATGAGTTATGTGATTTGGTGACCGAAGTTTGTTCGGAGTCCCGGATGAGATCACGGACATGATGAGGAGTCTCGAAATGGTCGAGACATAAAGAATGATATATTGGACGATATTATTCGGACACCGGATGAGTTCCGAGAGGTACCGAGTAATTATCGGAGTGTCGGAAGGGTTACCGAAACCCCCCCCCCCCGGGGAAGTAATGGGCCAACATGGGCCTTAGGGGAGAGAGAGGGCAGGCCACGAGGAGGTGGCGCCCCCCCCCCCCTTGGGGAGTCCGAATAGGACTAGGGGAGGGGGCGCGGCCCCCCTTTCCCTCTCCCTCTCCCTCTCCCTCTCCCTTCCTTCTTCCCCCTTCCACCAAGTGGAATCCTACTAGGACTTCGAGTCCTAGTAGGACTCCTCTCTCTTGGCGCGCCCTACAAGGGCCGGCCGGCCTCCTCCTCTCCTCCTTTATATACGGAGGCAGGGGGCACCCTAGAACACAACAAGATCAATTGTCTTAGCCGTGTGCGGTGCCCCCCCTCCACAGTTTAACACCTCGGTCATATCGTCATAGTGCTTAGGTGAAGCCCTGCGTCGGTAACTTCATCATCACCGTCACCACACCGTCGTGTTGACGGAACTCTCCCTCGTCCTCAACTGGATCAAGAGATTGAGGGACGTCATCGAGCTGAACGTGTGCAAAACTCGGAGGTGCCGTACGTTCGGTGCTTGATCGGTTGGATCGTGAAGACGTTCGACTACATCAACCGCGTTAAGCTAATGCTTCCGCTTTCGGTCTACGAGGGTACGTGGACATACTCTTCCCCTTCGTTGCTATGCATCTCCTAGATAGATCTTGCGTGAGCGTAGGAATTTTTTTGAAATTGCACATTCCCCAACAGTGGCAACCGAGCCAGGTCTATGCGTAGATGATATGCACGAGTAGAACACAAAGAGTTGTGGGCGATAATAGTCATACTGCTTACCACCAACGTCTTACTTTGATTCAGCGGTATTGTTGGATGAAGCGGCCCGGACCGACATTACATGACCGCGTTCATGAGACTGGTTCTACCGACGTGCTTTGCACACAGGTGGCTGGCGGGTGTCTGTTTCTCCAACTTTAGTTGAATTGAGTTTGACTACGGCCGGTCCTTGTTGAAGGTTAAAATAGCACACTTGACGAAAAACGTTGTGGTTTTGATGCGTAGGTAAGAACGGTTCTTGGTAGAAGCCCGTAGCAGCCATGTAAAACTTGCAACAACAAAGTAGAGGACGTCTAACTTGTTGTGATGTGATATGGTCAAGACATGATGTGATATACGTTATTGTATGAGATGATCATGTTTTGTAAAAGTTATCGGCAACTGGCAGGAGCCTTATGGTTGTCGCTTTATTGTATGAAATGCAATCGCCATGTAATTGCTTTACTTTATCACTATGCGGTAGCGATAGTCGTAGAAGCAATAGTTGGCGAGACGACAACGACGCTACGATGGAGATCAAGGTGTCAAGCCGGTGACGATGGAGATCATGACGGTGCTTTGGAGATGGAGATCAAAGGCACAAGATGATGATGGCCATATCATGTCACATATTTTGATTGCATGTGATGTTTATCTTTTATGCATCTTATTTTGCTTAGTACGGCGGTAGCATTATAAGATGATCCCTCACTAAATTTCAAGGTATAAGTGTTCTCCCTGAGTATGCACCGTTGCGACAGTTCGTCGTGCCGAGACACCACGTGATGATCGGGTGTGATAAGCTCTACGTTCACATACAACAGGTGCAAGCCAGTTTTGCACGTGCAGAATACTCGGGTTAAACTTGACGAGCCTAGCATATGTAGATATGGCCTCGGAACACTGAGACCGAAAGGTCGAACATGAATCATATAGTAGATATGATCAACATAGAGATGTTCACCATTGAAAACTACTCCATCTCACATGATGATCGGACATGGTTTAGTTGATATGGATCACGTGATCATTTAGATGACTAGAGGAATGTCTATCTAAGTGGGAGTTCTTAAGTAATATGATTAATTGAACTTAATTTATCATGAACTTAGTACCTGATAGTTTTTGCATATCTATGTTGTTGTAGATCAATGGCCCGTGCTACCGTTCCCTTGAATTTTAATGTGTTCCAAGAGAAAGCTAAGTTGAAAGATGATGGTAGCAACTACACGGACTGGGTCCGTAACTTGAGGATTATCCTCATTGCTGCACAGAAGAATTACGCCATGGAAGCACCGCTAGGTGCAAGACCCACTGCAGGAGCAACTCCGGACGTTATGAACGTTTGGCAAAGCAAAGCTGATGACTACTCGATAGTTCAGTGTGCCATGCTTTACGGCTTAGAATCGAGACTTCAAAGATGTTTTGAACGTCATGGAGCATATGAGATGCTCCAAGAGTTGAAGTTAATATTTCAAGCAAATGCCTGAGTTGAGAGATATGAAGTCTCCAACAAGTTCTATAGCTGCAAGATGGAGGAGAATAGTTCTGTCAGTGAACATATACTCAGAATGTCTGGGTACCATAACCACTTGACTCAGCTGGGAGTTAATCTTCCTGATGATAGTGTCATTGATAGAGTTCTTCAATCACTGCCACCAAGCAATAAAAGCTTCGTGATGAACTATAATATGCAAGGGATGGAAAAGACAATTCCCGAGCTCTTTGCGATGCTAAAGGCTGCAGAGGTAGAAATCAAGAAGGAGCATCAAGTGTTGATGGTTAACAAGACCACTAGTTTCAAGAAAAAGGGCAAAGGGAAGAAGGGGAACTTCGAGAAGAATAGCAAGCAAGTTGCTACTCCCGGGAAGAAGCCCAAGTCTGGACCTAAGCCTGAAACTGAGTGCTTCTACTGCAAAGGGACTTGTCACTGGAAGCGGAACCGCCCCAAGTATTTGGCGGATAAGAAGGATGGCAAAGTGAAAGGTATATTTGATATACATGTTATTGATGTGTACCTTACTAATGCTCGTAGTAGCGCCTGGGTATTTGATACTGGTTCTGTTGCTCATATTTGCAACTTGAAACAGGGGCTACGGATTAAACGAAGATTGGCTAAGGACAAGGTGATGATGCACGTGGGAAATGGTTCCAAAGTCGATGTGATCGCCGTCGGCACGCTACCTCTACATCTACCTTCGGGATTAGTTTTAGACCTGAATAATTGTTATTTGGTGCCAGCGTTGAGCATGAACATTATATCTGGATCTTGTTTGATGCGAGACGGTTATTCATTTAAATCAGAGAATAATGGTTGTTCTATTTATATGAGCAATATCTTTTATGGTCATGCACCCTTGAGGAGTGGTCTATTTTTGTTGAATCTCGATTGTAGTGATACACATATTCATAATATTGAAGCCAAAAGATGCAAAGTTGATAATGATAGTGCAAGTTATTTGTGGCACTGCCGTTTAGGTCATATTGGTGTAAAGCGCATGAAGAAACTCCATGCTGATGGGCTTTTGGAATCACTTGATACTTGCGAACCATGCTTCATGGGCAAGATGACTAAGACTCCGTTCTCCGAAACAATGGAGCGAGCAACTGACTTATTGGAAATTATACATACTGATGTATGCGGTCGGATGAGTGTTGAGGCTCGCGGCGGGTATCGTTATTTTCTGACCTTCACAGATGATTTGAGCAGATATGGGTATATCTACTTAATGAAACATAAGTCTGAAACATTTGAAAAGTTCAAAGAATTTCAGAGTGAAGTGGAAAATCATCGTAATAAGAAAATAAAGTTTCTACGATCTGATCGTGGAGGTGAATATTTGAGTTATGAGTTTGGTCTTCATTTGAAACAATGTGGAGTAGTTTCGCAACTCACGCCACCTGGGACACCACAGCGTAATGGTGTGTCCGAACGTCGTAACCGTACTTTATTAGATATGGTGCGATCTATGATGTCTCTTACCGATTTACCACTATCGTTTTGGGGTTATGCTTTAGAGACGGCTGCATTCACGTTAAATAGGGCACCATCTAAATCTGTTGAGACGACACCATATGAATTGTGGTTTGGCAAGAAACCTAAACTGTCGTTTCTTAAAGTTTGGGGCTGCGATGCTTATGTGAAAAAGCTTCAACCTGATAAGCTCGAACCCAAATCGGAGAAATGCGTCTTCATAGGATACCCAAAGGAGACTGTTGGGTACACCTTCTATCACAGATCCGAAGGCAAGATATTCGTTGCTAAGAATGGATCCTTTCTAGAGAAGGAGTTTCTCTCGAAAGAAGTGAGTGGGAGGAAAGTAGAACTTGATGAGGTAATTGTACCTTCTCCCGAATTGGAAAGTAGTTCATCACAGAAATCTGTTCCAGTGATGCCTACACCAATTAGTGAGGAAGTTAATGATGATGATCATGAAACTTCGGATCAAGTTACTACCGAACCTCGTAGGTCAACCAGAGTACGTTCCGCACCAGAGTGGTACGGTAATCCTGTTCTGGAAGTCATGTTACTAGACCATGACGAACCTACGAACTATGAGGAAGCGATGATGAGCCCAGATTCCGCGAAATGGCTTGAGGCCATGAAATCTTAGATGGGATCCATGTATGAGAACAAAGTGTGGACTTTGGTTGACTTGCCCAATGATCGGCAAGCCATAGAGAATAAATGGATCTTCAAGAAGAAGACTGACGCTGACGGTAATGTTACTGTCTACAAAGCTCGACTTGTTGCGAAAGGTTTTCGACAAGTTCAAGGAGTTGACTACGATGAGACCTTCTCACCCATAGTGATGCTTAAGTCTGTCCGAATCATGTTAGCAATTGCCGCATTTTATGATTATGAAATTTGGCAAATGGATGTCAAAACTGCATTCCTTAATGGATTTCTTAAAGAAGAGTTGTATATGATGCAACCAGAAGGTTTTTTCGATCCTAAAGGTGCTAACAAAGTGTGCAACCTCCAGCGATCCATTTATGGACTGGTGCAAGCATCTCGGAGTTGGAATATACGCTTTGATGAAGTGATCAAAGCATATGGTTTTATACAGACTTTTGGAGAAGCCTGTATTTACAAGAAAGTGAGTGGGAGCTCTGTAGCATTTCTGATATTATATGTGGATGACATATTGTTGATTGGAAATGATATAGAATTTCTGGATAGCATAAAAGGATACTTGAATAAGAATTTTTCAACGAAAGACCTCGATGAAGCTGCTTATATATTGGGCATCAAGATCTATAGGGATAGATCAAGACGCTTAATAGGACTTTCACAAAGCACATACCTTGATAAAGTTTTGAAGAATTTCAAAATGGATCAGTCAAAGAAAGGGTTCTTGCCTGTGTTGCAAGGTGTGTAGTTGAGTAAGACTCAATGCCCGACCACTGCAGAAGATAGAGAGAAAATGAAAGTCATTCCCTATGCCTCAGCCATAGGTTCTATCATGTATGCAATGCTGTGTACCAGACCTGATGTGTGCCTTGCTATAAGTTTAGCAGGAAGGTACCAAAGTAATCCAGGAGTGGATCACTGGACAGCGGTCAAGAACATCCTGAAATACCTGAAAAGGACTAAGGATATGTTTCTCGTTTATGGAGGTGACAAAGAGCTCATCGTAAATGGTTACGTCGATGCTAGCTTTGACACTGATCCGAATGACTCTAAGTCACAAACTGGATACGTATTTATATTGAATGGTGGAGCTGTCAGTTGGAGCAGTTCCAAGCAAAGTGTCGTGGCGGGATCTACGTGTGAAGCGGAGTACATAGCTGCTTCGGAAGCAGCAAATGAAGGAGTCTGGATGAAGGAGTTCATATCCGATCTAGGTGTAATACCTAGTGCATCGGGTCCAATGAAAATCTTTTGTGACAATACTAGAGCAATTGCCTTAGCAAAGGAATCCAGATTTCACAAAAGAACCAAACACATGAAGAGACGCTTCAATTCCATCCGCGATCAAGTCAAGGAGGGAGACATAGAGATTTGCAAAATACATACGGATCTGAATGTTGCAGACCCGTTGACTAAGCCTCTTCCACGAGCAAAACATGATCAACACCAAGACTCCATGGGTGTTAGAATCATTACTATGTAATCTAGATTATTGACTCTAGTGCAAGTGGGAGACTGAAGGAAATATGCCCTAGAGGCAATAATAAAGTTGGTATTTATATTTCCTTATATCATGATAAATGTTTATTATTCATGCTAGAATTGTATTAACCGGAAACTTAGTACATGTGTGAATACATAGACAAACAGAGTGTCCCTAGTATGCCTCTACTTGACTAGCTTGTTTATCAAAGATGGTTATGTTTCCTGACCATAGACATGTGTTGTCATTTCATGAACAGGATCACATCATTAGAGAATGATGTGATGGACGAGACCCATCCATTAGCTTAGCATAATGATCGTTAAGTTTTATTGCTATTGCTTTCTTCATGACTTATACATATTCCTCTGACTATGAGATTATGCAACTCCCGAATACCGGAGGAACACTTTGTGTGCTATCAAACGTCACAACGTAACTGTGTGATTATAAAGATGCTCTACAGGTGTCTCCGAAGGTGTTTGTTGGGTTGGCATAGATCGAGATTAGGATTTGTCACTTCGAGTATCGGAGAGGTATCTCTGGGCCCTCTCGGTAATGCACATCACTATAAGCCTTGCAAGCAATGTGACTAATGAGTTAGTTACGGGATGATACATTACGAAATGAGTAAAGAGACTTGCCGGTAACGAGATTGAACTAGGTATGAAGATACCGACGATCGAATCTCGGGCAAGTAACATACCGATGACAAAGGGAATAACGTATGTTGTTATGCGGTTTGACCGATAAAGATCTTCGTAGAATATGTAGGGGACAATATGACCATCCAGGTTCCGCTATTGGTTATTGACCGGAGATGTGTCTCGGTCATCTCTACATAGTTCTCGAACCCGTAGGGTCCGCACGCTTAACGTTCGATGACGATTTGTATTATGAGTTATGTGATTTGATGACCGAAGTTTGTTCGGAGTCCCGGATGAGATCACGGACATGACGAGGAGTCTCGAAATGGTCGAGACATAAAGAATGATATACTGGACGATATTATTCGGACACCGGATGAGTTCCGAGAGGTACCGAGTAATTATCGGAGTGCCGGAAGGGTTACCGGAACCCCCCCGGGGAAGTAATGGGCCAACATGGGCCTTAGGGGAGAGATAGGGCAGGCCACGAGGAGGTGGCACGCGCCCCCCCTTGGGGAGTCCGAATAGGACTAGGGGAGGGGGCGCGGCCGCCCTTTCCCTCTCCCTCTCCCTCTCCCTCTCCCTTCCTTCTTCCCCCTTCCACCAAGTGGAATCCTACTAGGACTTGGAGTCCTAGTAGGACTCCTCTCTTTTGGCGCGCCCTACAGGGGCCGGCCGGCCTCCCCCTCTCCTCCTTTATATATGGAGGCAGGGGGGCACCCTAGAACATAACAAGATCAATTGTCTTAGCCGTGTGCGGTGCCCCCCCTCCACAGTTTAACACCTCGGTCATATCGTCGTAGTGCTTAGGTGAAGCCCTGCGTCGGTAACTTCATCATCACCGTCACCACGTTGTCGTGCTGACGGAACTCTCCCTCGTCCTCAACTGGATCTAGAGCTCAAGGGACGTCATCGAGCTGAACGTTTGCAGAACTCGGAGGTGTCGTACGTTCGGTGCTTGATCGGTTGGATCGCGAAGACGTTCGACTACATCAACCGCATTAAGCTAACGCTTCCGCTTTCGGTCTACGAGGGTACGTGGACATACTCTTCCCCTTCGTTGCTATGCATCTCCTAGATAGATCTTGCGTGAGCGTAGGAATTTTTTTGAAATTGCACGTTCCCCAACACATGTCGGGTTGCAAGTATTTGTTCTTTGTGTGCATGTACCGTTTACATAGTGTTGCATGGTTCTCCTACTGGTTTGATAACCTTGGTCTCATCACTGAGGGAAATACCTACCATAGCTGTGCTGCATCATCCCTTCCTATTTGGGGAAATACCGACGTAGTTCAAGCCACATCAAAAGGAATTTATGGCGCCATTGCCGGGTAGGATCAAGTCAAGATAGTCTCCCGTCAACTTGCCAATTTCTGGCGCCGTTGCCGGGGAGACACCATCAACATCTATCAGGTTCCTAATCACAAATCTCATCTCCTTGCAATTTACATTATTTGCCATTTGCCTCTCGTTTTCATCTCCCCCACTTCACAAAAAATTGCCGTTTTATTTGCCTTCTTTTTCGTTTGCCTTTTTCTCGTCCGATCTCTTGTTTGCTATCTCTACTTGTGTTACCATGTGTCTTTGCTTGCATCTTTGCTTGCTAAAAATCTATTGATATGGATCCTCATCCACTTACTAATCTTTTCAAAAGATCCAATTATGATGAACCAATTGATAGTGAATTGAATTCACTATATTATCTTTATGAAGTTTTGCTTGAGATTTATGAATCTGAAAATTGTGATGAAGTGTTAAACGAAGAAATTTATAAAGTGATTCATGATAGCTCCTTGAATGAAAAGCATGATTGCAATGATATTATTATAAATTCTATTAATGTTAATTGTGTTAGTGATATGCAAAACCCCAAGCTTGGGGATGCTTGTTTTGTTATGTCCACTATTGATTGCAATGATCATGATTGGGGTGATAATGAATGTTATGATCGTGAAAATTTATTTAAACCTCATGATGAATATGCTTGAGATAATATTAAAAATGGGTTTGGAGGAGTGTCAACTTTAGCTAAAAATAATCCCACTTATTTGGAGAGTGTTCAATCTTATGAAATTTTTGATAAAAGTGGGCTTGGAGAGGTCATGACTTTATTTGATGATAATCTCACTATTTTGGAAGAGTGTCAACTTTGCATGCATGTGGATCATGAAGAGAATACTTTATGTGATAGTTATATTGTTGAATTTGATTATGATCCTACATGTAAATATTATGAGAGAGGAAAATATGGTTTTAGAAATTTTCATGTTACTAAATTACCTCTCGTTATGTTGAGATCATCAATGTTTTATTACTCCTCTTTGCATATGTTAGATGTTTCTTGTATCGATAATTTGTTTGCTTATAAAATTCCTATGCATAGGAAGTATGTTAGACTTAAATGTGTTTGTCATATATTTCATGATGCTCTCTTTGTGTTTCAATTCTTATCTTTCGTGTGAGCCTCAATAAAATCTTATGCCTAGCTAGGGGCATAAAACGATAGCGCTTGTTGGGAGGCAACCCAAAGAATAAAATTTATTTTTGCCTTTTTCTTTCTATTCTTGAGTGTTTGCACAATTATTCTACTGTTATGATTGTGTTTTAATTAGTGTTTGTGCCAAGTAAAGCCTTTGGGATAGCTTTGGTGATAGTTGATTTGATCTTGTTCGAAAACAGAAACTTTTGCATCCAGTAAAATAATTGTTTAAAATCACAGAAGCGACAAAAAATTCTGAATTTTTTACACAAGATTTATATTAAAATTGCCTCTGTTTTACTAATGTTTCAGAATTTTTGAGTTACAGAAGTATGAGAAAAATTCACATCTTTACAGACTGTTCTGTTTTTGACAGATTCTGTTTTCTTTGCATTGTGTGCTTATTTTGATGAATCTATGGTTTGTATCGGGGGGTATAAGGTATGGTAAAGTTAGAATACAGTATATATAATGCAATAACAAAATTTTAATGGGTTTTCTATAATACTTAAAGTAAATATTGGTTTTCTTATACTAACGGATCTCACGAAGGTTTTGTTGAGTTTTGTGTGATTGAAGTTTTCAAGTTTAGGGTGAGATCGCGATGGATGAAGGAATAAGGAGTAAGAAGAGCTTAATCTTGGGGATGCTAGCACACACCAAGATAATATTCAAGGATGAACAAGCAACTAAGCTTGGGGATGCCCCCGAGTGGCATCCCCTCTTTCTTCTAACGGCCATCGGTATTTTACTTGGAACTATATTTTTATTCATCATATATCATGAGTTTTGCTTGGAGCGTCTTGTGTTATATGAGTATTTGCTTGTTTTGCTTTTTAGTTTGTGTCAAGTATCCTTGCTGAACACACCTATTTGAGAGAGCCAAAATTATGCTATGATTTGCTAGAATTGCTCTATATGCTTCACTTAAATTTTTTGAGCTATGGAATTTCTCTAGTGCTTCACTTATATCTTTTTTAGCACGGTGTGCTTTATTATTTTTGAAGAAATGCTCTCATGCTTCACTTAGATTTATTTGATAGTTAGTAAAAAAAATAGAAAGTCTCTCATACATCACTTATATTATTTTGAGAGAAGAAAATTTTATGCTCATGTTCTTCACTTAGATTTGTTTGAGCTATCAAAAGCAACATATGAAACTAGTCCCAAAGTGATAGATATTCAAGAGGGATATAATAAAAACTTTCATGAAGATCATCGAACAAAATAAACTTGATTCTTTGTAATAGTTTTGCGATATGATGATAGTGATATGTGAGTCATGTTGGTAAGTAATTATGGTTTAGTAAGAATATTGATTTAAGGTTTGTGATTCCCTATGTAAGCATGAAAGTCAATAGTTATGCAATGAAATTACATCCTACTTGTGGTGCATTATTCGGTGTTAGTTATGCTTAATTCTCGCTTATGAGATTTTTCGCTTCTTGGTTGGATGCTTCAATCTTTTGCTAGCCTTCACTTGTACTAAGTATGATCACTACTTGTGCATTCAAAATCCTTAAACCCAGTTTTGCCATATGAGTCCACTATACCTACCTATATGCGGTATTCTTTTGCTGTTCTAAGCAAATTTGTATGTGCCATCTCTAATCTTCAAAATAAATTTCCTTTTTGTGTGCTCGTACCGCTCATGAAACGGTAGGGGGTGACTGATATTTTTCCATGCTAGATGTGTTATTCTCAAGATGAGTGTTTATTCACTCGTCATTGCACGAGAGTACGGCAAAGGTATTAGGGATGCCCAGTCCCGAAATGAAAAATGAATTTACTTTATGTTGTCAAATAATAAATTCCTTGGAAAGTGTTGGTATGGACGGCACCCGTGGATTCGGTTAGCTGTGGAATGTGAAAGTATGGTGGAAAAAGGAATAAACTTTACTTTCTGTTTGGGAACCGCCTATGATATATCTAGCATGGAAAGTATTGGGAACTACTCGATCGTTTTCATTGACAGGAAAGGCATGCCACCCAAAATGTTTTATCTCTTAATTTTTCGCTTTGAGCTCTGGCACCTCTACAAATCCCTACTTCCCTCTGCGAAGGGCCTTTCTTTTTACTTGATGCAATTTTTATTTGAGTCTCCATCTTCTCTTATAAAGCACCAACTAAGAGGCACTATGATCGTACTTGAGCATTGGGTGTAGCTAATATGCGAGTGTGTTTCATGAATGGATCAATGATTGAGCATAATGGGCTAGGGATAAAAAACGTATCTATAATTTTTGATTATTCCATGATGTTACATTATCATTCTTGGATGTTTTACAATCATTTTATAGCAACTTTATATCATTTTTTGGGACTAACCTATTGACATAGTGCTCAGTGTCAGTTGCTATTTTTTGCTTGTTTTTTACTTCGCAGAAAATCAGTACCAAACGGAGTCCAAACACAGCCAAACTTTTTGGTGATTTTTTCTGGACCAGAAGACACAAGTTGGGCCAAGGAAGTACCAGAGGGGGGCTCCGAGGGGACCACAACCCACCTGGGCGCGCCTAGGGGCCCAAGCGCGCCCTGGTGGGTTGTGCCCACCTCGGCCGCCTCCCGCACCGCCTCTTTGCTCTATAAATACCCTGGCAATCCAAAAACCCTAGGAGAGTCGACGAAACACAATTCCAGCCGCCGCAAGTTCCAGAAACCACAGATCCAATCTAGACACCATCACGGAGGGGTTCATCATCCTCATTGGTGCCTCTCCGATGATGCGTGAGTAGTTCATTGTAGACCTTCGGGTCCGTAGTTACTAGCTAGATGGCTTCCTCTCTCTCTTTTGATTCTCAATACAATGGTCTCTTGGAGATCTATTTGATGTAACTCTTTTTGTGGTGTGTTTGTTGGGATCCGATGAAATTTGAGTTTATGATCAGATCTATATTTTTATCCATGAAAGTTATTTGAGTTTCTTTGATCTCTTATATGCATGATTACTTATAGCCTCGTACTTCTTCTTCGAATCTTTGGTTTATTTAGGCCGACTAGATCGATTTTTCTTGCCATGGGAAGAGGTGCTTTGTGATGGGTTCGATCTTACGGTGCTCAATCCCAGTGACAGAAGGAAAAATGACACGTATGTATCGTTGCTATTAAGGATAACAAGATGGGGTCTATTCCTACATGAATAGATCTTGTCTACATCATGTCATCATTCTTATTGCATTACTCCGTTTCTCCATGAACTTAATACACTAGATGCATGCTGGATAGCGGTCGATGTGTGGAGTAATAGTAGTAGATGCAGGTAGGAGTCGGTCTACTAATCTTGGACGTGATGCCTATATAATGATCATTGCCTAGATATCGTCATAATTATTTGAAGTTCTATCAATTGCCCAACAGTAATTTGTTTACCCACCGTATGCTATTTTTCTCGAGAGAAGCCACTAGTGAAATCTACAGCCCCCGGGTCTATTCTTTATCATATTTGCCTTTGAGATCTATTTTTATTCGCTTTTATTTTCAGATCTATTAATCAAAAAACCCAAAAATACCTTGCTGCACTTTTTGTTATTTATGTTATCTCGCGTTCCCGCGAGATCCATTTATCCAATCTACTAAAATTTTATCTATCTTTTTACCTGGGAGGGATTGACAACCCCTCTTACACGTCGGGTTGCAAGTATTTGTTCTTTGTGTGCAGGTACGTTTACATAGTGTTGCGTGGTTCTCCTACTGGTTCGATAACCTTGGTCTCATCACTGAGGGAAATACCTACCGTAGCTGTGCTGCATCATCTCTTCCTCTTTGGGGAAATACCGACATAGTTCAAGCCGCATCAGCCACCGTTCATATTTTTTATACATGTCATGCTAGATCATTGGATGAGGCATTCATATAGAGTCATATCTTTGTTCTAGTACCAAGTTGTAATTCTTGAGTTGTAAGTAAATAAAAGTGTGATGATCATCATTATTAGAGCATTGTCCCATGTGAGGAAAGGATGATGGAGATTATGATTCCCTCACAAGTCGGGATGAGACTCCAGACTTAAGAAAAAGAGGCCAAAGAGCCCAAAATAAAAAAAGAGGCCAAAGAGCCCAAAAAGAAAAAAAAGAAAAGAAAAAAAAGAGAGAAAAAGAGAGAAGGGACAATGTTACTATCCTTTTCCACACTTGTGCTTCAAAGTAGCACCATGTTCTTCATGATAGAGAGTCTCCTATTTTGTCACTTTCTTATATTACTAGTGGGAATTTTTCATTATAGAACTTGGCTTGTATATTCCAATGATGGGCTTTCTCAAAATGCCCTAGGTCTTCGTGAGCAAGCAAGTTGGATGCAAACCCACTTAGTTTTATTTTGAGCTTTCATACACTTATAGCTCTAGTGCATCCGTTCCATAGCAATCCCTACTCCTTGAATTAACATCAATTGATGGGCATCTCCATAGCCCATTGATTAGCCTCGTCGATGTGAGACATTCTCCTTTTTTGTCTTCTCCACACAACCTCCACCATCATATTCTATACCACCTATAGTGCTATATCCATGGCTCACGCTCATGTATTGCGTGAAAGTTGAAAAAGCTTAAGAACGTTAAAAGTATGAAGCAATTGCTTGGCTTGTCATCGGGGTTGTGCATGATAAATACTTTTTGTGATGAAGATAGAGCATGACAAGATTATATGATTTTGTAGGGATAACTTTCTTTAGCCATGATATTTTGAGAAGACATGATTGCTTTTTAGTATGCTTGAAGTATTATTGTTTTTATGTCAATATTAAACTTTTGTTTTGAATCTTACGGATCTGAATATTCATGCCACATATAGAAAGATTACTTGATAAACATGTTAGGTAGCATTCCACATCAAAATTTCTGTTTTTATCATTTACCTACTCGAGGACGAGCAGGAATTAAGCTTGGGGATGCTTGATACGTCTCCAACATATCTATAATTTTTTATTGTTCCATGCTATTATATTATCCATCTTGGATGTTTTATATGCATTATTATGCTATTTTATATCATTTTTTGGGACTAACCTATTAACGTAGTGCCAAGTGTCAGTTGCTATTTTTTTCCTTGTTTTTGTCTGTTACAAAAATCAATACCAAACGGAGTCCAAACGGAACGAAACTTTTTGACGATTTTTCTTGGACTAGAAGACACCTAGGAAGCTTCGGGAGAAGCCAGAAGAGCCACGGATGGGCCACAAGCTCACCAGGCACACCCTCCGAGTTTGTGGACCCACCATGGCACCTCTAACCCGAATCTCAGCTCCATAAGTACCCAAATATTCCCCGTATACCAGAGGGCACACCAAAAATACTTTTCCGCCGCCGCAAGTTTCTGTCCTCGTGAGATCCCATCTGGAGACCTGTTCCGGTACTCTGCCGGAGGGGGATTCGATCACAGAGCGCCTCTACATCAATCTTGCCGCCCTTCCGATGATGTGTGAGTAGTTTACCACATACCTACGGGTCCATAGCTAGTAGCTAGATGGCTTCTTCTCTCTCTTTGATCTTCAATACAATGGTCTCCTCAATGTTCTTGGAGATCTATTCGATGTAATCTTCTTTTGCGGTGCATTTGTTGAGATCCGATGAATTGTGGGTTTATGATCAGATTATCAATGAATATTATTTGAGTCTTCTCTGAACTCTTTTATGCATGATTAAGATAGCTTTGTATTTCTCTCCGATCTATTGATTTGGTTTGGCCAACTAGATTGATTTTTCTTGCAATGGGAGAGGTGCTTTGTAATGGGTTCAATCTTGCGGTGCTCAATCCTAGTGATAGAAGGGGACATGACACATATTTGTATTGTTGCCATTAAGGATAGAAAGGTGGGGTTTATTCATATTGATTGGATCTATCCCTCTACATCATGTCATCTTGCTTAAGGTGTTACTCCATTCTTGTTAACTTAATACACTAGATGCATGTTGGATAGAGGTCGATGTGTGGAGTAATAGTAGTAGATGCAGGCAGGAGTTAGTCTACTTGTCATGGACGTGATGCCTATATTCATGATCATTGCCTTAGATATTGTCATAATTATTCGCTTTTCTATCAATTGCTCAATAGTAATTTGTTTACCCACCGTATGTGTTCTTTCAAGAGAGAAGCCTCTAGTGAAAACTATGGCCCTCGGGTCCATTCTTATCATATTATTTTCAGATCTATAAAACCAAAAATCCAAAAATACCTTGCTGCAATTTATTTACCTTTAGTTTATTTTGCACTTTTATTTATCTTTTATACCTATCTCTATCAGATCTCATCCTTGCAAGTAACTGTGAAGGGATTGACAACCCCTTTATCGCATTGGGTGCAAGTATTTGTTTGTTTGTGCAGGTGCTATCATTGGAGACTTGTGTGTTCCTTCTACTGGATTGATACCTTGGTTCTTAACTGAGGGGAATACTTATCTCTACTTTGCTGCATCACCCTTTCCTCATCTAGGGAAAAACTAACGCAAGCTCAAGAAGTAGCAGGAGCATGGAGGCCAGGCTCGAAGCGGTGGAGTAGGAGATCTCCAAGTGCTAGGGGATGGTGGAACATGGACTCAACGCCAACCACTCCATGATCACGGAATTCACCCGTGATCACAAGGTGGATGGCCAATCAATGGGGGACATCGTCTTCAAGCTCAATGAACGAATTGACTATCTCCAAGGCCAAATCTATGATCTTCAAAACCAAAATTTTGAGTATGAAGCAAGATTCAAAGGTATGAGTTTAGCTGCAAGTTTCAGGACTCCGGAGACTCGTTCATCCTTTTATGATGGAGAACCTATGCCATGGAAACCTGAGGACAAGCCCACCACTTCATCACCACTATCATCACCGAAGAAAGAAACTTGAGTACACGGGTATGGGCACTCCCCTTCGCTTGTGCCAAGCTTGGGGGAGGTGCACCGGTATTGTATCACCATCACTTTTATTATCTTTACCTATTTTTAGTTTGATCTTTAGCTATTTTGTGATTTAGTCGAATAAAAGTTTACTATGATCTATTTTCGAGTGCTAGTTTCATGTTCTATCCATCTATGTAATCGAGTTGAGAGTTATATAATAAAGAGTAGTTTGAGTTTTTGCTTCTTTTCTTTTATGTTTCAATCCTAGCAATGAAAATAATGAAAAAGATCATATGCTAATCTTATGGAAAGTACTGACATTACATAAAGAAAAGTATAAGTGGTAAAATTAAGTGAAAGTTAACAAATATAGCAGTGGTCAATGATGCAATTCATGAAAGAATTAATAAGGGAAGAGAAGATTCACATGCAAATACACTAACTTGGACATCTTTTATGATTGTGAGCCCCCATTAAGTATTTTGTGTCAAATTGTTGACGTTGGACAAGGAAGACAACGTAATGAATTATGTTTGCTTATATTCACATAGAAGTTATATTGTCATAGATCCTCCAGCATGTGGTGCTTGCCCAATATCTTTGCTAGCCAAAAATCCGCACCAAGTAGAGATACTACTTGTGCATCCAAAAACCTTAAACCAAGTTTCATGTCATGAGAGTCCACTATACCTACCTATGGATTGAATAAGATCCTTGAAGTAAGTTGTCATCGATGCATAAACAATAAAAATTGCTCCCAAATATGTATGATCTTTTATTGTAAGGGAAGATAAGCTTTGTATGATCTTGTGATGGTAAAGAAATAAAAGCGACGGGCTGCATAATAAAGGTTTCTATCAAAAGGGGCAATATAAAGTGACGTTCCTTTGCACTAAGAGCTTGCGCATCCAAAAACAAAAAGCGCATGACAACCTCTGCTTCCCTCTGCGAAGGGCATATCTTTTACTTTTATGTATTTAATTTTTATGCAAGATTCAATAGTGTTCTCCTCTATTCCTTTTTATTTTTCTCTTTTGCAAGCATCATGTGATGGGGAAAGATCTAGGCATATATATCCAGTTGGATATGAGTGATCATGATTTATTATTGTTGACATTACCCTTGAGGTGAATAAGTTCGGAGGCGGAATTATAAGCCCCTATCTTTCTATGTGTCTGGCTGAAACTTTTTGCTCCATATATATGTTGTGATTGTTAACAATCATAGAAGACTAAATGATGGTTAAGCATGTGGACTTGCTAAAAAGCTCCTACATGAGACCCTTCCTGAAAATATGATGAATTGCAATTGCATTGTTGACTGAGAACATAGTTTGTTAGTTTTCAAGAAAGTTTATGCCTTATACTTCGTTGTTGTGATGAATTGTTACTTGCTCATGAGAAGTTTTATGATAATGTTTATTGCTGCTATAATAATGATCATGATGCTACTATGTCCGTATTTTGTTTTTATCGACACCTCTCTCTCTAAACATGTGGTCATGATTATCGATATCGGCTTTCGCTTGAGGACAAGAGAGGTCTAATTTTGAGGGAGTTGATACGTCCATTTTGCATCATGTTTTTCTATTGTTATTTATAGTGTTTTAATTAATATAACACTTTGTGGAGCAATTCTAATGCCTTTTCTCTCTTAATATGCAAGATTTACATCAAGAGGGAGATTGCCGGCAGCTGGAATTCTGGATCTGAAAAGGCTATGTCAGATATACCTATTCTGCACATCTCCAAATGAGCTGAAATTTCACGGAGATTTATTTTGGAATAAATAAGAAATATTGGAGAAAAGAAATAACAGAGGGGGCCACCCAGGTGCCCATGAGGCACCAGGGCACGCCCACCCCCCTGGGCGTGCCCTGGTGGCTCGTGGCCACCTCCTTCGTCTTCTGGCCCTCTCTCGGAGCTTCAAGGGTCTTTTTTGTCCAGAAAAAATCTCCAAAAAGTTTCGTGGCATTTGGACTTAATTTGGTACTGATATTTTAAAAAACCAAAAACATGTAGAAAAAACAGCAATTGGCACTGGGCACTAAGTTATTAGGTTAGTCCCAAAAATGATATATAATTGCTTGTAATCGCATATAAAACATTCAAGATTGATACTATAATAGATACGTTGGAGACGTATCAGGGACCTACAGGAGATAGAGTTGGGGAGCTGGGGCAAAGCTTTTACTATTGAAACAGCCCACATGACTCGCAACGAACGGCCTACACGGTGACGATCGAGCGCGTCGATGGTCCCACGTTGAGCGTTGGACAAAATTAAAGTGTCCATGCCACCCTAGTGCTACAAGAAAAAAATATTTTAGTTGTTTGTTGGAAGCAAATATGTAATTTCTGGAAAGCATTAATATTTTGTGCAACCTTCGTCCCAAATTAGTTGACTTAGATTTATTATACAGATGTATCTAACACTAAAACGTGTCTAGATACATATGTATTTAGACAAATCTGAGTCAACTAATTCGGGATTTTGGGAGTATATGTCTATTTCAAGCAATCACAACTTACCAAAAACAAAAGAAAAAATAGGAAGCAATCACGACTTACCAAGGAAAACAAAATTTGAGTATTTTACGTGATTTCTGGAACCATTAATTAAATTTATAGTGATTTGGTGGAAGCAAATCATGACTTACCAAAAACAGCAGATAATACAACTATTACCGCAATTTCTGGAAGCAGTTTTCTGCATGCACGTTTCTGTGGCTCAGTCGGATGCTTTAAAAGATTTCCATCGCAAGCTAGGGCACACAGCTTCTCTCTTTCTTTCTTTGCTTGTGTGAGCGAAAGCCCCATGTTATTTGTTTAGAAATTCCCCAACCTCGCCGAAATCCTAGCCCCACCATGCCGCCAGGCCCGAGATGGGCGGACCTGCTACCGGAGCTTGTCTGCCACATCGCCGACGGCCTTGACGACCTCAAGTGCTACGCGAGTGCGCGGAGCGCCTGTAGGACATGGCGTCGTACGCTCGTGCCACCATCACCGTCGCTGCTCGTTGACCACGGCGACGACCCTGCCAAGCGTTGCACCACCGCTGCCATCAAGCGTCCTACCACTGCGGCCCCAATCCTCGCGCGTCGCTCCTTCGAGCTCAACGTCATCCCTTCGGGCAAGCTCTGCCCTGCCGCGCGTCGCTCCTTCAAGCTCGCCACCATCCCGTCGGTCAGGACCTGTCTCGGCTGCTGTAGTGGATGGCTCACCCTCTCCGTCCGCATCGACGATGTTCGTAGCCTGCTCAGTCTCTTCCACCCCATCACGGCGGCCGAGATCCTCCTACCCCCGCTTGTCTACGACAGCCGCCTCGTCTCCAAGATCGTCTTCGCGCCCAACCCTGCCACTGACGACTTCATGGCCACTGTGATCTGTGACATCAATAGGGTTGCCTACGTCACTGCAGGGGCCAGGAGGTGGGCCGTCCTCGACCCTATGTGCCTCACCGTTGGAGACCAGCTCGCCGACCTCCTCTACCATGGAAATGGTAGGGTCTACTGCCTCACTCGGTTTGGAGACGTCCATGTGCTCCTCCTGCCGCAGCGCTGCCGCCGGGAACCTATCATCCTCGAGGGCCCCACATCAACATATCCTGCGGTGCATAATAGGCAAATCATCCAGATGCATGGGATAGGACCGGATCTAAATGCGCCGGCCACCATTAAGACGTTGTTCTCGTCTGTGGGAAGCAACCTATCGTTCGACGACGCCACCGGTTTCGCCCCGCCATACAACACAATCTCGACTTTCACTAGTGTCAAGAACCTAGTGTTCTGCAATGGTAACATGTACCAAATCTGGAGGAATGCGTCCTGCACGGTTACTTTGCAGCTGCCAGAAGGGGGCCGATGTCGTGTAGCACATGATGAAATATTTGTTCTGAGGTATGACCCCCAGCGCCAACCATGTTGGGACGTTGTGGCCGACTTAGGGGGATACTCAGTGTTTATTGGGAGGAACAACTCAATGTCGATATATGCGGAAGGCGTGCCGGGACTTAAGGGTGATTGTGTGTACTGGATTGGTGGGAGGGGTAGGGATCAGGGCATGGTCTTTGACATGAAGACTGGGAGGTCAACACCTTGCATTCCCCTCGCGGATGGTGTTCTTCTGGGGTCTCCACAAAGCACAATCTGCTGGTACTTTCTAAGCGACAAATGAAAGAAGAGTTTACCGGACCCGAGCAAGGGCCCGGGCTGAATCTGGACAAAAGTGATGCATCGCCAGCCACATAGTGATGGGGACCACCAACCACCTTGGTGGAAGTGATGCTATACAATCGGTAAAGGGTTTTGTTCGTGTTTTTGTATACTACATTTGAACTTGATATAATTCCTGTGGCACCGTCGGTAAAGGGTTTTGTTTGTGTTTTTGTATACTACATTTGAACTTGATTTAATTCCTGTGGCACCGTCGGCCTGTCATTTTGATTCACTATTCCCTGCATTTGTAGTAACGTATCCTGCTGATATTTAGGTGGTTGCTCATTCAGTTCATTTTGTTTTAGTTCTCTAACATTCTTTCATGGTAGATTTACATCATGTAGTCGTTAATGGAGACTGTTTTCGAGCAGGACAAACTATTCTTTTGCGTTTTCCACCATGTCATCGTGGCTAAGTGAATATTGGTGGGATGCAGCCTGAATTATGAATATGACAAGTGTAGATAGAGAACCCACTAGTATGTTACTAGTTAAATTCCCGTGCGTTGCCACGCGCCAACAAATGAAACTATAACGAGCCTCTCGGATTTCGCTCTTCGGTCATCGTGTCGCTTTGCTATGTTATCACTCCACTCTAATTCCTCTTTAGTTTTCTTTCACCAATTTCGGATGGCTTGCATCATTCGCCACTCCCACCTCAAAGATATGGCAAATTCAGTGGTTTCTCAAAACAATTTTTCAATGTTATACATCAAAAATACCAAAGTCTTCTCGTTTTCCCTTTTTAGCATTGCATTGGAGCTGATAGTTCCAGATGTACAAACGCACCTACCAAATGATTGAAATCACACATACAAAATAATAGCCCAAGGCCTCGTTTGGATGTCTATTTTGAGGCCCGAATTTTGGAATTGGTATTGGGCCTCTCGAATACGTCTGTTTGGATGGCCTCTGAATTGAGATGTGGAAACAAATCTCAATACCAACCGGTATTGAGCAACACTACCATGCCCCTGAAATGATTGACACATCGCAAGCCCCATATTCACTGAAAACAGCCTCTAGTCATTCATCTATCTCTTTCCCCTTCCTCTCGACACAACCCAAACCAAGCTGACCGCCACAACCTTAGGAGAAGATTCATGTCCGCTGTCAGTCGCTGTCGCTGCCTGAGTTCCCCATATTATTTCCCATGGGCGGTGTGGCTCTATCACCGCTCGCGCATGCCCGACTGCCCGCCATGGACAGTTGCGTCCACTACTCTTCAGCTCATCCCCATGGAGATGGGGACCCCTGGCTCCTCCCCTACGGTGGTTTCGGGGGGGGGGGGGGGGGGGGTTGGGGAGGTCCATGGCGTCTCCTCGGCAATGGCTCGCATCGTCGTTAGTGCCTCCCCAACGGCATAATCCCTAGCAATTTGAAAATGCCGTACTACTTCATACTACACTTTTTTTACAATTTGCCCCCTTTCTAAAGTAAAGAATATAAACTATCCTAATATTTTTTTGGTTATTTGTTGGTACTGCAAAGCAATTAAATTACATAGTTACAGAGGGAGTAGTATTTTTTGCATATGGTTTTCATTCTAATTCTCCTACAGTTCCTGCCTGGTAAACAAAACCTACTAAACACTGATCGTTTGTGGTTCTTAATATGAACAACTGAGAGTTATTCAATCCTATGAACGGACAGTTAATTACTCTACTGTTTGCTTGTTATTATTCAAATTAATACATATCATAATAACATGTACCTAGTTTCATGCACAAATATGAGGAGGGTTGATACATATACAAAAAGAGCACATATATTGAAGTGAAAATGGAGATGTGTGTAATTAAACATAGATGTGACGTATCCTTAACACAAGCCGTTCAGAGCATGGCTGCCTCAAAGTTCCTTCTGTAGTAGTTATAAACTCGCAACCATACTCATGCTCTGTTTGTTTGGGCTTTGCTTTTGCTTTTGCAGCTTTTTCACTTTGACCAAAAAAACCACAAAAACTCCTAAATAGGGGTTTTTTGCTTCGGCTTTTGGCTTATGAATCAATATTTTTTATATGATGGTATAAGCCAAAAGTTGAGGAAAAAAACCTATTAGAAGCTTCTTCTTTTTTGCCAAAGTGAAAAAACTGCAAAAGTAGAAGCAAAAGCCAAAATAAATAGGGCCTCAAAGGACTAAAATTCCTTCTGTAGCAGTTATAGATTCAAAGCATGGCTTGGGTTGAACCACAATATTGCAACACGGACCGTGCGCTCATCCCGATCAACTGGCCTGAATTAAAAGGAATAAAATCTATTTTAAACATTGATCTTGTTTTGGTGGTTTCACTTGAGGTGAGCTACAACATTGCAACATCTTCTTCTTTGAACATGAACAACATTGCATCCTTGGCTACTTAAAAAAAGCAAATATGTGTATTGAACAAGGGTGTAAACACAAGATGCTCACGCAATTCACTCCAGCTCAGGACGACCTGAGGTTGACATTCTTTTTTGTACTGTTATGTGTAAGTACAGTGGTGGCAGCAGTAGTGGTTAAGTAGTACGGGTCGATTTCTCAGGTCAGGCCATCAATATCATGTGACGTGCGTCTAATTGCGGTGGTATTTAACTCGATTCGTCGTGCATTGGATACCACTGCACTGCTCCCTCCATGTGAGACCCGCTCCGGTCCCTGTCGGATTTCATTTCCTGCATCTGTATATCTACGTACAATTATGTGTACAGTAGTGCAGCAGACAAGAAAAAAAAATGTACAGTAGTGCAGCAGACAAGAAAGATGATCCACACCTTTTTTTCCCTATTTTCTTTTCTCTTCGTCCTGTTATATGCCTGAGATCCAAAACGTCTCCCGGACACGGAGTTTCTGCACATAGATCCGGATGGATGAAAAATAAGAAACATAGCAAAAAAATGGATGTATGTAGCTCAAAAATGGCTGAGTGTTCTATCTCTGCAAAGTTCCGTGAAAAAGATAACATTACTAATACTCACAACAAAAAGAGCTCAAAAATGCTACTCCCTCCGTTTCTAGAGTCTTTTTTAGAGATTTCAATATAGACTACATATGGATGTATATAGATATATTTTAGAGTGTAGATTCTTTCATTTTGCTCCGTATGTAGTCCATATTGAAATGTCTAAAAAAACTTATATTTAGTAACGGGAGTATTTTTAAAAGCATTTTGGAGTATTGGTTGTTTTACTCAGACATGCATGAATGTCATTCAATCATTGAGGGGAAAAAAATCATTTTCCTGGTTTTTTATATTTGGATTTTTCACTATTCAACCCCGGTGCATATGCATCCGCGAGCAGAACGACACTTTCAAACGTCTCC
This sequence comes from Thinopyrum elongatum, assembly GCA_011799875.1. NCBI lineage: Eukaryota > Viridiplantae > Streptophyta > Magnoliopsida > Poales > Poaceae > Thinopyrum > Thinopyrum elongatum. The sequence goes on from CM022301.1 coordinate 79,503,830, forward strand.
CTCTCTTTTTATGCATAAAGATTCGATGAAATTTCACAGCATATGGCACGGGCATGCCCAACATCTGATGAATGAACTCAAGGAGGATCAGAACCCGGAAGACAAATTCAAAGAAGAAACGTCACCATCCGCCTGCGCGTCGCACCTGCGAGGACTAAAAAGACTTAACCTAAACTACTAACCAAAGCAGAGGCACTAGGATTCCCCTCCTAGCCACCTAGTCAGAGGGAGGGGAGGGGGGCGAATCCACGGGCTCGGCGGAGCCTGGAGGGGAAAGTTTGCCCTATCCACTGAGGGATATGGAAGGAAAAGCTAAACTGCTATTTCTAGCTAATCCAACTTAGGGAGACGACAAACGGAGATATCCGGACGACAGAGAACCTTGTTAGCCAGTAGTTGATCCATTAATATTTTTTTTGCGAGAACTTTTAATCTATTCATCTTCAAACATGGTAGTACAAAGAACAATCGTGTTAATAAAAATTACAACCATGTCTGTTGGACCACCTAGCGACGACTATAAGCACTAAAACGAGCCGAAGGCGCGCCGCCGTCATCTCCCATCCCTTACCGGAGTCGCCAACCTTATTGTAATAGATAGTCAGAAAGCCATCGTGCTAAGGCCCCATAGGATCAGCGCACCAGAGCAGCAACCATCACCGATGAAGAAAGTTGTATATCAGAAGGATCAAACCTGTAAACACCCAAACGAAGAGCGGATCTAAACAGATCCACCGAATACCAGCACCGATCAAATCCTGCGAGATGCGGCAGAGATACACCTCCACACGCCATCCGACGATGCTAGATGCACCATCGGGATGAGGATAGAACGTGGGAGACATTAGGGGTCCCTCCCGCCGGGGGGGGGGCGAGATCCTCAACATTAATATTTGGCTTATGCGATACAAAATCAGAATTATAATACGATTCTATAATACAAATGTATTTGCATTGGTTTTGTATCATGTATATTTATTTGTCTTAACCAAGCAATTAAAATATAGTGCCTTATATTTCCAGGCAGAGGGAGTACGTCGAGAGGGAAAAGGATTCGCTTTCCATTGCCCGGGTTCGTGCCCCTACGGCCAAACACCTCCTTTATTTCACACACAAGCCAGCTAGTTTTTCCTAACAGAACTGTCGCAGGAGTATATCCATCCATACAACATGCATCTCATCTCAAAGTCAAAGTCAAAAGAGAATAGAACCAAAGTCACGTTTTTCATTACATGGCATGTTAAGAGAAATCAACACTTGTAGAGGACAAAGCCGCACCTAACGGAACGGAGATAACAGACTAGATGGTCCATTTTGGCGCTCGTTTTTTAAGCAGTGGACGATGGCGACTTACATTAACCACCGTCTTCTCCGTCTCTCTTTTTATGCAAGTACTTCCTCCATCCTAAAATAAGTGTCTTAGTATCTTAACATAAAGTTAGTACAACATTGAGACACTTATTTTGAGACAGAGGGAGTATGATATAGTGCAGGTACTTTGGACCGGCCGAGAAGCTAAACAAAAATATATTTATATTTTCCGCGTCAGCTAAACAGCATTTATTAATTTATATATGTGAATGCGATCGGGCAGCTTTATTGAGCAGCATCAGATGATGCATCAAAAGGAGGCGATACAAGCGCAGATGGAACAATGCAGAGAAAAGGGACCATGGCATGCAACCAGAGAAAAGCGCCTACGTAGTAGAAGGGGCGAGACTGCAAAAGGGAAAGGGAAAGAAGAATGTCACCAGCTCTGCTTGGATCCTGGGGATTCCATGGGATTTTTGTAGGGTTCCGGTCCTTTGAGATTTACCCTACAAAATGCTAATTTCCCTGTGTTTTGTCATGTTCCATTTTTTTCTTTTTTGTATTTTCACTCTTGTTAAGAGAGAATTTATTTTTGCCATTGGTGTTGTACTTACACTTGCATGGCCTGCATACCTAGACTAATATATTTGTGTTTATGGATGATATTCTTGTTCGGAACTCATGGGTAATGTGTACCGTGGTTCTTTTTTTTGCATATTCATTTGCAGAGACCTAGAATTAAACTCTTATTATACAGTTGTATCTCTTTGATGGGCTGATAAGATGAACAAAACCTTTTGTCAGCTTTGCGTATCCATGAAAAAAAATGAAAAATAAATGTTAAATTCCCATGTTCTTCATTCTACATTTATTTACTTATTTTTGCAACATGAAGGGGCTTTGAACATTCGCTTTTCATTAAACCGGGTTGCACTTTCTGTTGATGGGGCATTTTCTACGGCGGATGGCTCGGCGGCGGCCGGCATGATCCTAAGGAGACATGATGAAAGTGTTATTTTTGCTGCGTACTGGTGCTTATTTAACTGCAACGATGCACTTGAGGCGGAGTTGCATGCATTGATGCAAGATATGGCGTTGGCAGTGCAACACGGTAATGATCCTATCATAATAGTCCAATCGGACTCCGCGGAGGCATTGACGGCTCTAGCCGGTGACACTGTCCTGGTCGGCATATGGTCATTTGGTAGCTAAGATAAAACCTCTTATGGTAGGTCAAGAGTTTATTCCATGAAAGATTAAGCGTGAGCAAAATAGGGTAGCATATCGGTTGGCATTTTATAGTCGTACTGAGAGTACTACTGCTGCATGTCTAGATAGAGGTCCGTCGTGTATAAAGGAACTTTTGCCTCTCGACTGTAACCCTACTCATATGGACACTTTTACCCTCACAATTTTTTTTTGATGATTCCTTTGGAACGGAGATTCTTTCATGGCCTTTCTGTCATATCATTCACACATCATGGGTCCATTATTGGTTAAATTTGAACTTGAATTCACAAGATGCCAACAAAAGGCTGCATCCAATGGCCTTTCTCTATTACACATTTATGGTTTTTTTCATGAAAACAATAATAGGGCTCGTGATACATATATTTATACTTTTTTTAGAGAAGTAAAAAAAAGATGGGAGTGACTAGTGGGCAATCCACTGGGAACTCGCAAAGCCGTAAAAGAAATAGTGTTATCCAAAACAATCAAATCCATGTTAGAATTGCCCTAGGTAACCTGTTAGGTTCCTCAGTTCCCAAATCCGTAAAAGAAATAGTGTTATCCAAAACAATCAAATCCATGTTAGAATTGCCCTAGGTAACCTGTTAGGTTCCTCTTTAACTCTGTCCTGCATCCGTAGAGGTTGAGTCTACTCTTGTTGAAAATGAAGTCATACCGATTGGTTCAGGATGCCTATAAATCTGTGTGGGTTATAAAGATGTTATGGACTAATTGTACAATAGTGCAAGTTGTGTTAGTGTTGGTTGCATAAGAAAAATGATTCGCCTACAGTGTGAGCCCCAACCTTACACACCCTTGTTGGAAATATGCCCTAGAGGCAATAATAAAATGGTTATTATTATATTTCCTTGTTCATGATAATTGTCTGTTATTCATGCTATAATTGTGTTATCCGGAAATCGTAATACATGTGTGAATACATAGACCACAACATGTCCCTAGTAAGCCTCTAGTTGACTAGCTCGTTGATCAATAAATGGTTACGGTTTCCTGACCATGGACATTGGATGTCATTGATAACGGGATCACATCATTAGGAGAATGATGTGATGGACAAGACCCAATCCTAAGCCTAGCACTAGATCGTGTAGTTCGTTTGCTAAAGCTTTTCCAATGTCAAGTAACTTTTCCTTAGACCATGAGATTGTGCAACTCCCGGATACTGTAGGAGTGCTTTGGGTGTACCAAACGTCACAACGTAACTGGGTGGCTATAAAGGTGCACTACGGGTATCTCCGAAAGTGTCTGTTGGGTTGGCACGAATCGAGACTGGGATTTGTCACTCCGTGTGACGGAGAGGTACCTCTGGGCCCACTCGGTAGGACATCATCATAATGAGCTCAATGTGATCAAGGAGTTGTTCACGGGATGATGTGTTACGGAAACGAGTAAAGAGACTTGCCGGTAACGAGATTGAACAAGGTATCGAGATACCGATGATCGAATCTCGGGCAAGTATCGTACCGATAGACAAAGGGAATTGCGTACGAGATTGATTGAATCCTCGACATCGTGGTTCATCCGATGAGATCATCGAGGAACATGTGGGAGCCAACATGGGTATCCAGATCCCGCTATTGGTTATTGACCGGAGAGTCGTCTCGGTCATGTCTACGTGTCTCCCGAACCCGTAGGGTCTACACACTTAAGGTTCGGTGACGCTAGGGTTGTAGAGATATTAGTATGCGGTAACCCGAAAGTTGTTCGGAGTCCCGGATGAGATCCCGGACGTCACGAGGAGTTCCGGAATGGTCCGGAGGTAAAGAATTGTATATAGGAAGTCCAGTTTCGGCCACCAGGAAGGTTTCAGGGGTAATCGGTATTGTACCGGGACCACCGGAAGGGTCCCGGGGGTCCACCGGGTGGGGCCACCTATCCCGGAGGGCCCCATGGGCTGAAGTGGGAAGGGAACCAGCCCCTGGTGGGCTGGTGCGCCCCCCTATGGGCCTCCCCTGCGCCTAGGGTTGGGAAGCCCTGGGGGTGGGGGCGCCTCCACTAGGCTTGGGGGCCAAGCCACCCCTTGGCCGCCGCCCCCCCCCCCATCTAGATGGGATCTAGAGGGGCCGGCGCCCCCCCCCCCTAGCCCCTATATATAGTGGGGGGGAGAGAGGGCAGCGACAACCCAGCCCCTGGCGCCTCCCTCTCCCCCCGTGACACTTCTCCCTCTCGTTGGTGCTTGGCGAAGCCCTGCCGAGATCCCCGTTGCTTCCACCACCACGCCGTCGTGCTGCTGGATCTTCATCAACCTCTCCTCCCCCCTTGCTGGATCAAGAAGGAGGAGACGTCTCTCCCAACCGTACGTGTGTTGAACGCGGAGGTGCCGTCCGTTCGGCGCTCGGTCATCGGTGATTTGGATCACGACGAGTACGACTCCATCAACCCCGTTCTCTTGAACGCTTCCGCTCGCGATCTACAAGGGTATGTAGATGCACTCCCCTCTCACTCGTTGCTAGATGACTCCATAGATTGATCTTGGTGATGCGTAGAAAATTTTAAAATTCTGCTATGTTCCCCAACAGTGGCATCATGAGCTAGGTCTATGCATAGTATCTTGCACGAGTAGAACACAAAGTAGTTGTGGGCGTCGATTTGTCAATCTTCTTACCGTTACTAGTCTTATCTTGATTCGGTGGCATCGTGGGATGAAGCGGCCCGGACCGACCTTACACGTACGCTTACGTGAGACTGATTCCACCGACTGACATGCACTAGTTGCATAAGGTGGCTAGCGGGTGTCTGTCTCTCCCACTTTAGTCGGATCGGATTCGATGAAAAGGGTCCTTATGAAGGGTAAATAGAAATTGGCATATCACGTTGTGGTTTTGGCGTAGGTAAGAAACGTTCTTGCTAGAAACCTATAGAAGCCACGTAAAAAATTTGCAACAACAATTAGAGGATGTCTAACTTGTTTTTGCAGCAAGTGCTTTGTGATGTGATATGGCCGAAGGATGTGATGAATGATATATGTGATGTATGAGATGATCATGTTCTTGTAATAGGAATCACGACTTGCATGTCGATGAGTATGACAACCGGCAGGAGCCATAGGAGTTGTCTTAATTTATTATATGACCTGCGTGTCATTGAAATTCGCCATGTAATTACTTTACTTTATTGCTAACCGTTAGCCGTAGTAGTAGAAGTAATAGTTGGCGAGACAACTTCATGAAGACACGATGATGGAGATCATGATGATGGAGATCATGGTGTCATGCCGGTGACGATGATGATCATGGAGCCCCGAAGATGGAGATCAAAAGGAACGAAGTGATAATGGCCATATCATGTCACTATTTTGATTGCATGTGATGTTTATCATGTTTTTGCATCTTATTTGCTTAGAACAACGGTAGCATATATAAGATGATCCCTTACTAAAATTTCAAGAAAGTGTTCCCCCTAACTGTGCACCGCTGCGAAGGTTCGTTGTTTCGAAGCACTACGTGTTGATCGGGTGTGATAGATTCTAACGTTCGAATACAACGGGTGTAAGCCAGATTTACACAGCAATACACTTAGGTTGACTTGACGAGCCTAGCATGTACAGACATGGCCTCGGAACACAAGAGACCGAAAGGTCGAGCATGAGTCGTATAGAAGATACGATCAACATGGAGATGTTCACCGTTGATGACTAGTCCGTCTCACGTGATGATCGGACACGGCCTAGTCGATTCGGATCATGTATCACTTAGATGACGAGAGGGATGTCTATATGAGTGGGAGTTCATTATATATAATTTGATTAGATGAACTTAATTGTCATGAACTTAGTCTAAAATCTTTACAATATGTCTTGTAGATCAAATGGCCCACGCTAATGTTGCCCTCAACTTCAACGCGTTCCTAGAGAAAACCAAGCTGAAAGACGATGGTAGCAACTATACGGACTGGGTCCGTAACCTGAGGATTATCCTCATAGCTGCCAAGAAAGCATATGTCCTTGAAGCACCGCTAGGTGACGCACCTGTTTTCCCAGCAACTCAAGATGTTATGAACGTCTGGCAGTCGCGTAGTGATGATTACTCCCTGGTTCAGTGCGGCATGCTTTACAGCTTAGAATCGGGGCTCCAAAAGCGTTTTGAGCAACACGGAGCATATGAGATGTTCCAAGAGCTGAAAATGGTTTTCCAAGCTCATGCCCGAGTCGAGAGATATGAAGTCTCCGACAAGTTCTACAGTTGTAAGATGGAGGAGAATAGTTCAGTCAGCGAGCACATACTCAAGATGTCTGGGTTGCACAACCGCTTGTCTCAGCTGGGAGTTAATCTCCCGGATGACGCGGTCGTTGACAGAATCCTTCAATCACTTCCACCTAGCTACAAGAGCTTCGTGATGAACTTCAATATGCAGGGGATGGAGAAAACCATTCCTGAGGTATATTCAATGCTGAAATCAGCGGAGGTGGAGATCAAAAAGGAACATCAAGTGTTGATGGTGAATAAAACCACTAAGTTCAAGAAAGGCAAGGGTAAAAAGAACTTCAAGAAGGACGGCAAGGGAGTTGCAGCGCCCGGTAAGCAAGCTGCCGGGACGAAGTCAAAGAATGGACCCAAGCCTGAGACTGAGTGCTTTTATTGCAAGGGAAACGGTCACTGGAAGCGGAACTGCCCCAAGTACTTAGCGGATAAGAAGGCCGGCAATACCAAAGGTATATGTGATATACATGTTATTGATGTGTACCTTACCAGCGCTCGTAGTAGCTCCTGGGTATTTGATACCGGTGCGGTTGCTCATATTTGTAACTCAAAACAGGAGCTGCGGAATAAGCGGAGACTGGCGAAGGACGAGGTGACGATGCGCGTCGGGAATGGTTCCAAGGTCGATGTGATCGCCGTCGGCACGCTACCTCTACATCTGCCTACGGGATTAGTTTTAAACCTCAATAATTGTTATTTAGTGCCAGTTTTGAGCATGAACATTGTATCTGGATCTCGCTTAATGCGAGATGGCTACTCATTTAAATCTGAGAATAATGGTTGTTCTATTTATATGAGAGATATGTTTTATGGTCATGCCCCGCTGGTCAATGGTTTATTTTTATTGAATCTCGAACATGATGTTACACATGTTTATAATGTGAATGCCAAGAAATGCAAGGTTGATAACGATAGTCCCACATACTTGTGGCACTGCCGCCTTGGTCATATCGGTGTTAAACGCATGAAGAAACTCCATGCAGATGGACTTTTGGAGTCTCTTGATTATGAATCATTTGACAGATGCGAACCATGCCTCTTGGGCAAGATGACCAAGACTCCGTTCTCCGGAACAATGGAGCGAGCAACCAACGTATTGGAAATCATACATACTGATGTGTGTGGTCCAATGAGTGTTGAGGCTCGCGGTGGTTATCGTTATGTTCTCACTCTCACCGATGATTTGAGTAGATATGGGTATGTCTACTTGATGAAGCACAAGTCTGAGACCTTTGAAAAGTTCAAGAAATTTCAGAATGAGGTTGAAAATCAACGTGACAAAAAAATAAAGTTCCTACGATCAGATCGTGGAGGAGAATATTTGAGTCATGAATTTGGCACGCAGTTAAGGAAATGTGGAATTGTTTCACAACTCACGCCGCCTGGAACACCTCAGCGTAACGGTGTGTCCGAACGTCGTAATCGCACTCTATTGGATATGGTGCGATCTATGATGTCTCTTACCGATTTACCGCTATCTTTTTGGGGTTATGCTTTAGAGACTGCCGCATTCACTTTAAATAGGGCACCGTCAAAATCCGTTGAGACGACACCGTATGAATTATGGTTTGGGAAGAAACCTAAGCTGTCGTTTCTGAAAGTTTGGGGATGCGATGCTTATGTGAAGAAACTTCAACCAGAGAAGCTCGAACCCAAGTCGGAAAAATGCGTATTCATAGGATACCCTAAGGAAACTATTGGGTATACCTTCTACCTAAGATCCGAGGGCAAGATCTTTGTTGCCAGGAATGGATCCTTTCTAGAGAAAGAGTTTCTCTCGAAAGAAGTAAGTGGGAGGAAAGTGGAGCTTGATGAGATGACCCTCGAACTGGAGAGTAGCGCAGCACAGGAAAATGTTTCTGTGGAGCCTGCACCGGCTAGAGAGGAAGTTAATGATAATGATCATGATCAAGCTACCACTGAACTTCGAAGGTCCACAAGGACACGTTCCGCACCAGAGTGGTACGGTAATCCTGTCATGGAAATCATGTTGTTAGACAACAGTGAACCTTCGAACTATGAAGAAGCGATGGCGGGCCCGGATTCCGACAAATGGCTTGAAGCCATGAAATCCGAGATAGGATCCATATATGAAAACGAAGTATGGACTTTGACTGACTTGCCCGATGATCGGCAAGCCATAGAAAATAAATGGATCTTTAAGAAGAAGACTGACGCGGATGGTAATGTGACCATCTATAAGGCTCGGCTTGTCGCTAAGGGTTATCGACAAGTTCAAGGGGTTGACTACGATGAGACTTTCTCACCCGTAGCGAAGCTGAAATCCGTCAGAATCATGTTAGCAATTGCCGCATACTATGATTATGAGATATGGCAAATGGACGTCAAAACGGCATTCCTTAATGGTTTTCTTAAGGAAGAGTTGTATATGATGCAACCGGAAGGTTTTGTCGACCCTGATAATGCTGACAAGGTATGCAAGCTCCAGCGCTCAATCTATGGGCTGGTGCAAGCATCTCGGAGTTGGAACATTCGCTTTGATGAGATGATCAAAGCGTTTGGGTTCACACAGACTTATGGAGAAGCCTGTGTTTACAAGAAAGTGAGTGGGAGCTCTGTAGCATTTCTCATATTATATGTGGATGACATACTACTAATGGGAAATGATATAGAATTCTTGGAAAGTATAAAGGCCTACTTGAATAAGTGTTTTTCAATGAAGGACCTTGGAGAAGCTGCTTATATATTAGGCATCAAGATCTATAGGGATAGATCGAGACGCCTCATAGGTCTTTCGCAAAGCACATACCTTGATAAGATATTGAAGAAGTTCAATATGGATCAGTCCAAGAAGGGGTTCTTGCCTGTATTGCAAGGTGTGAGATTGAGCTCGGCTCAATGCCCGACCACAGCAGAAGATATAGAAGAGATGAGTGTCATCCCCTATGCCTCAGCCATAGGGTCTATTATGTATGCCATGCTGTGTACCAGACCTGATGTAAACCTTGCAGTAAGTTTGGTAGGTAGGTACCAAAGTAATCCTGGCAAGGAACACTGGACAGCGGTCAAGAACATCCTGAAGTACCTGAAAAGGACTAAGGATATGTTTCTCGTATATGGAGGTGACGAAGAGCTCGTCGTAAAGGGTTACGTCGACGCTAGCTTCGACACAGATCCGGATGACTCCAAGTCACAAACCGGATACGTGTATATTTTGAATGGTGGAGCGGTAAGCTGGTGCAGTTGCAAGCAAAGCGTCGTGGCGGGTTCTACATGCGAAGCAGAGTACATAGCAGCCTCGGAGGCAGCACACGAAGCAGTATGGATGAAGGAGTTCATCACCGACCTAGGAGTCATTCCAAATGCGTCGGGTCCAATGGCTCTCTTCTGTGACAACACTGGAGCTATTGCCCTTGCCAAGGAGCCCAGGTTTCACAAGAAGACCAGGCATATCAAGCGTCGCTTCAACTCCATACGTGAACATGTTCAAGATGGAGACATAGATATTTGTAAAGTGCACACGGATTTGAATGTAGCAGATCCGTTGACTAAACCTCTTTCACGGGCAAAACATGATCAACACCAGAACTCTATGGGTGTTCGATTCATCACAATGTAACTAGATTATTGACTCTAGTGCAAGTGGGAGACAGTTGGAAATATGCCCTAGAGGCAATAATAAAATGGTTATTATTATATTTCCTTGTTCATGATAATTGTCTGTTATTCATGCTATAATTGTGTTATCCGGAAATCGTAATACATGTGTGAATACATAGACCACAACATGTCCCTAGTAAGCCTCTAGTTGACTAGCTCGTTGATCAATAGATGGTTACGGTTTCCTGACCATGGACATTGGATGTCATTGATAACGGGATCACATCATTAGGAGAATGATGTGATGGACAAGACCCAATCCTAAGCCTAGCACTAGATCGTGTAGTTCGTTTGCTAAAGCTTTTCCAATGTCAAGTAACTTTTCCTTAGACCATGAGATTGTGCAACTCCCGGATACCGTAGGAGTGCTTTGGGTGTACCAAACGTCACAACGTAACTGGGTGGCTATAAAGGTGCACTACGGGTATCTCCGAAAGTGTCTGTTGGGTTGGCACGAATCGAGACTGGGATTTGTCATTCCGTGTGACGGAGAGGTACCTCTGGGCCCACTCGGTAGGACATCATCATAATGAGCTCAATGTGATCAAGGAGTTGTTCACGGGATGATGTGTTACGGAAACGAGTAAAGAGACTTGCCGGTAACGAGATTGAACAAGGTATCGAGATACCGACGATCGAATCTCGGGCAAGTATCGTACCGATAGACAAAGGGAATTACGTACGGGATTGATTGAATCCTCGACATCGTGGTTCATCCGATGAGATCATCGAGGAACATGTGGGAGCCAACATGGGTATCCAGATCTCGCTGTTGGTTATTGACCGGAGAGTCGTCTCGGTCATGTCTACGTGTCTCCCGAACCCGTAGGGTCTACACACTTAAGGTTCGGTGACGCTAGGGTTGTAGAGATATTAGTATGCGGTAACCCGAAAGTTGTTCGGAGTCCCGGATGAGATCCCGGACGTCACGAGGAGTTCCGGAATGGTCCGGAGGTAAAGAATTGTATATAGGAAGTCCAGTTTCGGCCACCAGGAAGGTTTCGGGGGTAATCGGTATTGTACCGGGACCACCGGAAGGGTCCCGGGGGTCCATCGGGTGGGGCCACCTATCCCGGAGGGCCCCATGGGCTGAAGTGGGAAGGGAACCAGCCCCTGGTGGGCTGGTGCGCCCCCCTATGGGCCTCCCCTACGCCTAGGGTTGGGAAACCCTGGGGGTGGGGGCGCCTCCACTAGGCTTGGGGGCCAAGCCACCCCTTGGCCGCCCCCCCCCCATCTAGATGGGATCTAGAGGGGCCGGCGCCCCCCCCCCCTAGCCCCTATATATAGTGGGGGGAGAGAGGGCAGCGACAACCCAGCCCCTGGCGCCTCCCTCTCCCCCCGTGACACTTCTCCCTCTTGTTGGTGCTTGGCGAAGCCCTGCCGAGATCCCCGCTGCTTCCACCACCACGCCGTCGTGCTGCTGGATCTTCATCAACCTCTCCTCCCCCCTTGCTGGATCAAGAAGGAGGAGACGTCTCTCCCAACCGTACGTGTGTTGAACGCGGATGTGCCGTCCGTTCGGCGCTCGGTCATCGGTGATTTGGATCACGACGAGTACGACTCCATCAACCCCGTTCTCTTGAACGCTTCCGCTCGCAATCTACAAGGGTATGTAGATGCACTCCCCTCTCACTCGTTGCTAGATGACTCCATAGATTGATCTTGGTGATGCGTAGAAAATTTTAAAATTCTGCTACGTTCCCCAACAACCCAAGTGTCATTAAAAATGGGCATCTCCTAAGAAAATAGTAAGAAACAAATGCAGAAAGGATGCAAACTGTCCCCGTCTTGCTAAGAGCATCTTTAATAGATGATGTAAAATACATCCTCAAATTGTGCTTTGAGTAAAATTTACATCATCAAAAAGTGGGTTTTTACATCACCAAAAACCTCCAACTCCAATGGATGATGTAAAATAGGTGTTGCAAAATAAATCACGGGTTGTCTTCTTGTGAGTGCCCTATTACATCATTTGTTCAAACACTTGGTGATGCAAATTTTGCTCCTGTCGCGTGGTCCACTAGTGATGTAAAGTTTGCTCTAGAGCATCAAGTGATGCAAAATTTGCATCACTTGGTGGCCTATTTTACATCACACCCTATCCCCCGAGTAAAAATATTTGCATCTGCATCATCTATTGGAGTAGTATTTTTGTCCTCTCATGATGTAAAAAGTGGTGCTGGCCTATTTTACACCATCTATTGGAGATACTCTAAATAGTACTATCAAATATGATTGTAAATAGAGGCCAAAGTCACATTCGACCCTTTGGTGTAAAGTTTAGAACAAAATGAACCCCGACATTGCTACTGCACTAAGAAACGCCACCACTCATGGCGCTTCACAAAGAGAAATGCCACAACTCATGGGGTCGCCTCCCAACCGCATTGATGGTGGGTGGTGGTACATGCCAGAAACGTCGGCAACGTTGGTGTTTCTATGTGAAGAAGAAATGCCACAAGGCTGGACGTTTATCAAAATGGTCAGATCGTGCTAAAAATTCTGGAGAGAGTTAAATCGTGCTAAACTTATCACAAAGAGTCAAAATAGTGATTTTGGCTGTAAATAAATCACTTTCTAGAAATTGTGTAGTTCAAACTTTAGAACTTTCACTAATAGTGTATACAAAACTATTTTTTTAGTAAAGTGAAAGCAACATCATTAGATTTGTCACTAAACATGTTTTCAAACTTGTAAAAAGTAATGATCAAAGATGCATATTGGAGACTATTTCAGTGCATAAAATGTCAACTGCCGACGAACTCAGGGAGTAGAATTATTTATTTTCATTGTTTTGTTCAAATTATAGCAAGTCCAATTTATTCTTTTTTTCAACGGTTTGATTATAGATGAACAATGCTAGGGCGACAAACAGATATTGCATACTTTACAGATTGATGCATAGTAGTTCTTGATTGGACATTAGAGAGGGAGGTGGGGCCTACCCCCGTGAAATTCAGGGGGGAGGTAATTAGTGTGAAGGGCCCCGTACACCCCTCCATTGCTATCCATGCATCTAGAATTATCGATTATAGATACATTAAGAGAAATTTGTAGCATAACAATCAATGCATGATTGTTGGTTACTCTATAGATAACCATGGTAAGTTCCTCTTTAAAACATGTCCTTTTTTCACAGGAAAATGCTTTTCCTTTAGTGTGAGCCCCAAGCCCCCAACCCTATACACCCTAGTGTCAATAAAAATGGTTGTAGATTTGTGCATATCTTTCAAGAAAATACTATGAAAGATATGTGGATTCGATGCAAATTGCTCCACATCTACCTAAATAGTACTGCTACATCTGATTGTAAATACATAGATGCTATGCATACAATGGTCTCAATACGACCCTCTGTACGACAAACCATCTGCACCACAAGATTGTTCCATTTTTTAATCGGTTTGGTTTGGTTTGGAATAGTATCGTACAAAAATTGGACGTGGTCTGGCTATTCCGTTGTAAATATATGTCTTTCTTGAAATTGTGTAGTAATTTTTTCAAACTTTGACTACCAGTGTTTACATTTTCTTGATTGGTAAGATGAAAGCAACATCACTAGATTTGTCATTACAGAAATATATTGAAACTTGTCTAAAATAATGGTCGAAGATGCATATCTGAGATTATGTCAATGCCTAAGGCACCCACCGACGAACTGAGAGTAGAATGCTTGAATTTCATTGTTTTGTTCAAATAATAGCAAGTCCAGTCCATCTTTTTTTTTGTCTCCAGAGGTTTGATTGTTTGAGAAAATTGCAACATAACATTAGCAAGGCCAGTTTGGAAAAATTACCCATGTCGAAATCCGATTGCCTCATGGGATTTATATAAACTCATTCATGTCCTCAACATGCCTCAAAACAACTTGAATTTATCATCTGATTGTTTGAGAAAATTGCAGCATAACATTCATCTGAGTCTTTGAAGACGTCAGTATACGACGCCATCCTTCTTGGTGGAAGACGACCCGTGGTGACCAACTTGAGCAATTGCGCGTAACGCTTCCCAAAAACTTAATCCATCCTCTCCCGATGTAGGATCATAAGGACGAGAGGTACCAGAGACATGCTCTCCCGCTCGCCGATGCATGCCGGCATTTGTCACTAAACATGTTTTCAAACTTGTAAAAAGTAATGATCAAAGATGCATATTGGAGACTATGTCAGTGCATAAAATGTCAACTGCCAACGAACTCAGGGAGTAGAATTATTTATTTTCATTGTTTTGTTCAAATTAGAGCAAGTCCAATTTATTCTTTTTTTCAACGATTTGATTATAGATGAACAATGCTAGGGCGACAAACATATATTACATACTTTACAGATTGATGCATAGTAGTTCTTGATTGGACATTAGAAAGGGAGGTGGGGCCTACCCCCGTGAAATTTGGGGGGGTGGGGGGTAATTAGTGTGATGGGCCCCGTACAACCCTCCATTGCTATCCATGCATTTAGAATTATCGATTATAGATACATTAAGAGAAATTTGTAGCATAACAATCAATGCATGATTGTTGGTTACTCTATAGATAACCATGGTAATTTCATCTTTAAAATATGTCCTTTTTCACAGGAAAATGTTTTTCCTGTAGTGTGAGCCCCAAGGCCCCAACCCTATACACCCTAGTGTCAATAAAAATGGTTGTAGATTTGTGCATATCTTTCAAGAAAATACTATGAAAGATATGGGGAGTCGATGCAAATTGCTCCACATCTACCTAAATAGTACTGCTACACCTGATTGTAAATACATAGATGCTATGCATACAATGTTCTCAATACGACCCTCTGTACGACAAACCATCTGCACCACAAGATTGTTCCATTTTTTAATCGGTTTGGTTTGGAATAGTATCGTACAAGAATTGGACGTGGTCTGGCTATTCCGTTGTAAATATATGTCTTTCTTGAAATTGTGTAGTAATTTTTTCAAACTTTGACTACTAGTGTTTACATTTTCTTGATTAGTAAGATGAAAGCAACATCACTAGATTTGTCATTACATAAATATATTGAAACTTGTCTAAAATAATGGTCGAAGATGCATATCTGAGATTATGTCAATGTCTAAGGCACCCGCCGACGAACTGAGAGTAGAATGCTTGAACTTCATTGTTTTGTTCAAATAATAGCAAGTCCAGTCCATCTTTTTTTTTTGTCTCCTGAGGTTTGATTGTTTGAAAAAATTGCAGCATAACATTAGCAAGGCCAGTTTGGAAAAATTACCCATGTCGAAATCCGATTGCCTCATGGGATTTATATAAACTCATTCATGTCGTCAACATGCCTCAAAAGAACTTGAATTTATCATATGATTGTTTGAGAAAATTGCAGCATAACATTCATCTGAGTCTCTGAAGACGTCGGTACGCGACGCCATCCAGCTTGGTGGAAGACGACCCGTGGTGACGAACTTGAGCAATTGCGCGTAGCGCTTCCCAAAAACTTAATCCATCCTCTTCCGATGCAGGATCATAAGGACGAGAGGTACCAGAGACATGCTCTCCCGCTCGCCGATGCATGCCGGCGTTCGGTTTGGAGTAGTCTATGATGACAACGCAAGTAGTGAGAGTAGGCAAACCCTAGCTTGATTCAATGTATTTTTGGTCGTGGCCGATAAGTCGTATATATATAGGAGAACCCAAGCGGTATCATGTCGCGATCATGATCTCAAGCAGACATGATTTTCAAGTTGAAACTTACCGGACAAGAAAACAATCAACTTGCGTGCCAAGAAACCAAAAAATAAAACGGCAAAAAGAAGTCGTGCTCCTGCAAGGTTACAAACCGAATTTTGTCACATGCCCACGCCCCTTCACCCCAGCCAGACCAGGCGAGACGATCGTGCACGTGTGGTGTTGTCTTTCGCTCCTCATACTCATCACTTAGTCTGGGGAGACTACTATTTAAGTTGGTCTCAGGTCTTCTTCACTTTTGTGGTGGGACTGAAGATTGCACCTTCACTTCCATTTATACATGGGTCTTTGAGATTTACATTAGGAATTTCAGAAAATCTTCATGACCAAACACATTTATTCTAACACACTACACCCTTTTATTTATTTATTTTATAAACGATATTCCTATTGGGTGATGGTTATTGTGGTTCTTTGCGTATTCATATGTAGAGACCACTGAGAAGGATGGGCCGGTAAAAGACTAAGAGCATCTCTAGCAGACCCCTTAAACATCATAATTGAAAATGCGGTCTTCAGTTCGCGGAAAACGTGTTTTAAGGGTCGTTTTGAGCTGTGGCCAAACATACCCCTCAAACATAAACTGTAAAACAAAATATCCGCTTATATTTTTCCCCACGTCTTCTTCTTTCTCTCGCCCGTGTCCACGATCAGCTAGCTCGCTCCTAAGAAGCCGACGAACAGCGCATGAGGCGACCAAACACGGAGCCGCCGGCGTCCAGGACGGCTCGCACGAAGCGTCCCCAGGGTCCGTCGCCGTAGCTGAGCTAGCTAGCTCCTCCGTTGTCATAGCTAGCTCGAACCGATCCAGGAGCTAGCTAGCTAGCTCGCTCCTCCATCCCCATAGCTAGGTCGAATCGATCCAGGAGGGTCGGTTTGAGCTGCGGCCGAACAGACGCCTCAAACTTAAACTGTAAAACCAAATATTCGCTTATATTTTTCCCACGTCTTCTTCTTCCTCTTGCCCGTGTCCACGGTCAGCTAGCTTGCTCCTACGAAGCCGGCGGACAGCGCACGAAGCGGCCAAATACGGAGCCGTCGGCGTCCAGGACGGCTCGCATGAAGCGCCCCCAGCGCCCGTCGCCGTAGCTGAGCTAGCTAGCTCGCTCCTCCGTCGCCGTAGCTAGCTCGAATCGATCCAGGAGCGAGCTAGCTAGCTAGCTCCTCCGTCGCCGTAGCTAGCTCGAATCGGTCCAGGAGCCGGGGCGGGCGGGGCGGCGCCCGGGGACGAGCGGGGCGGCGGAAGTGGACGGGTCATGAAGATGTTTCCGTGGCAGTTGGGCTCCCGCCAACTGCTTTCTCCCGATACAGAGCACCGTAGAAGGGGACGCGAAAACTGTGTTTTTGCAATTCGGGAGGAGCTTTTTACGCACCTCTTCAAAAAATTAAAGGCCGAAGGTGTATAAGGTGTCTGTTCGAGCTACTTTTTCCGTCCAAAACTAAAAACTGACGGTTACTTTACAGTTCGGTGGAATATAAGGGGTCTGCTAGAGATGCTCTAACAAACCTTCAAAACCTTTTGTAGTGAAAACTACATGTTAAATTCCAGTGTTCCTCATTTTACATTTATTTATTTATTTTTGCAACCTGAAGGGGCTTTGAACATTAGCTTTTTATCAATCTGATGATTCCTTTGGAACCGAGATTCTTTCATGACCTTTCTGTCATATCATCCACATATCCTGGGTCCATTATTGGTTACATTTGAAGTTGAATTCACAAGACGCCAACGAAGGCTGCATCCAATGGCCTTGATACGTATATTTATATTACGAAGGCTTGTTATACATATATTTATACAATATTTCTTAGAAAAGCAAAAGAAAGCTAAGAGTGACTAGTGCTCAATCAACCGGGAGCTAGCAAATCCGTCAAATCCATGATTAGAAATTTAGAATATAGTTAGAAGAGTAAGACTTGCTGGTTGCCCTACAGATAACCCTTCCTGTTAAGTTCCTCTTATTAAACATGAAGTCATTCCGATCGGTCCAGGATTCCTATAAATCTGTGTGGGTTATAAAGATGTTGTGGACTAATTGTACAATAGTGCAAGTTGTGTTAGTAGTATTGGCTGCATAAGAAAATGATTCTTCTGTAGTGTGGGCCCCAACCTTACACACCCTAGTGTCATTAAAAATGGTTGTAGTTGGGCATCTTCTAAGAAAATATGAAAGAAATGCAGGGTCGATGCAAACTGCTCCACGTCTAGCTAAATAGTACTATCACGTGTAAATATATGGCTTTCTAGAAATTGCGTAGTTAAGATTTTAAAACTTTGACACAAAACTATTTTTATCCGTAAAATAAAGCAACATCATTAGATTTGTCATTAAACATGTTTTCAAACGCCTATGATCAAAGATACATATTGGAGACTATGTCAATGCATAAATGTCATCTGCTGACAAACTGAGGGAGTAGAATTCTTATTTCTGTCTTTTAAATTTTTTTATCCTTATTTTTTCCGGACGGTTTGATTATACTCCCTCCGTTTTGGAAGCTAAAACAGTTGCAAAAAGGTCTTATATGAACGGAGGGAGTAGATACTATGTAAGAGACAATTGCAGCATAACAATCAATCAATGATTGCTGGTTACCCAATCGATAGCCATGGTAAGTTCCCCTTCAAATTATGTCATTTTCACAAGAAAATGCTTTTTCTGTAGTGTGAGCCCCAACCCTATACACCCTAGTGTCATTTAAAAAGATTGTAGATTTGTGCATATCTTCCAAGAAAATACTACTACCATGAAAGATATGCGGAGCCGATGCAAACTGCTCTACATCTAGCTAAATAGTACTCCATCTGATTGTAAATACAAATATGTTGTGCATACGACGGGTTCAATACGACCCATGTACGACCAACCATCTGCACCACATGATTATTCAATTTTTCAAACAATTCAGTTTGGATTAGTATGGAACAAGAAACGGATGGGGTCTCTCGTATGCATAGCTATTTTGTTGTAAATATATTTGTTGTAAATACATGACTTTCTTGAAATTCTGTAGTAAAATTTATTTGGAAACTTTGCTCTAAAATGCTTTTTCAATGTCGCATTGTGCTATCATGGAGTAGCAAAGATGCCATCAGCCCATAAGCACTCACACTAATGGCTCCTTTTTGTTTCTCATCATATCATGGATGCAATCCAAGAAACTAAAAAATACACCCCCCAAAATATAAAAAAATACACCCAAGTTAACCATACCAGGAGGGCCCACCCCCTTCCTACCCCCCCCCCCCCCCCCCCCACACCCAACCTTCTCTCCTCAGTCATCTACTTTTCTCTTCAAACTGCCATCGCCTTCCCAGTTCACACCCCTCTCCCTCTCTCTCTCTAGCCCTGTTCTTTTTCTCTCTCCTCGGGGAGGCTTCTCCCCTAGCTCTCCTCCTCCTCCTCCCTTTACGTTTGGGCTATATAAGCTTTGGGGGATTGGAAAGCGGCAGCGAGCGGGCGGGCGGGGCTCTCGCCGAGTTTGAAGTTGAACCCACCCCAGGCCAAAACCCCCATCTTCCTCTCTCCTCCTCCCCGCCGCCGCCCCTTCAAATCGCAGCCGCTCCCCCCGCCTCCGTCCCCGATCAAATGCGGCGAGATCTGCGCGCGTGACCCCGTAAGTCCTCCGCGCCCTGCTCCTTCCCGTCCGGCGGCCTCTCTGCCGGCCGTGGCGGGGTTCTTGGAGCTGGCATTTCAGCCTCCGAGCTCGGATTAGATTGGATTGTTCTTCCCTTTTCCCCCCTCTACTTTTTTGGGTTCGGAGCTGTGTTCTTGCTTCCTTGGGTTGGATCGACAGCCGCGCTGTGCGCCGCCATTTCGCATCCATTTTGATGCGCTCATGGAGTTGGCATTTGGGATTCGTTCGTTGATTTTAAAAGGAAAAACAAATCATTGGGGTGGCTTTGATTCGGAGTTGGTGGCGCTTGGACCCGGGGCTGATTATTTTTCTCCCCCTGCGTCTTGAATTCTGATTTGCTCCTTGAGTTCCGATTTGACATTTCGGCCCAGAGCTCCACCGTTTCCTCTTTCTTCTTTTTTCAGAACAGTTTAGTGGGGCTGTCGGCAGGTTTTGTCACCGAGTGCTTTGCTTTTGCATCCGTAATTACGGATCACTTGTCTTTTCTTGTGTTTTCATGTGAGCTCACGCTTTTGGTCTTCTCCTCCCCCTCAACCCCAAGATATATCTCTTGGAGTATTGGCAACTTTGCTATCCATTTTGATTTCTTTTCTCTAGACAATACTACCTTTTTTCACTCTGAATATTTGTTTTTTTTTTTGTGTGTGTGTGTGTGGAGTTGTTTGGTACTTCAATGCACTTATTCTTCACCATTGACAGAAGTACTGATTTGTTTTCGTTCTTTTTTACCCCCCAGGATAGTTTAGAAAGAGCATATCCCCTGCTGTGTGCGAGCTGCAGCAGACTCAACAAGGATGGATCAGTATGAGGTATTGGAGCAGATTGGGAAAGGAGCATTCGGCTCTGCTCTGTTGGTGAGGCACAAGGTGGAGAAGAAGAAGTGAGGCTGACTAGCACCCCCTTCACTTGCCTTCTGGGACCAGTTTTGTTTCAGTCATTTTGATGCTCTGTCTCTCGTGCAGGTATGTGCTGAAGAAGATCCGGCTTGCGCGACAAACTGACCGCACTCGCCGGTCTGCCCACCAGGAGGTAAAGCTTCTTCTGCTTCATCTTCCCAAGCCATACTTGTTCATTTTTTGGTGCCTGGTTATGATTTGAAGGGAAAAACTTTGGTTCATCAAGACCAGCTTATTGATGTCACTCTTGGTACAAAATATAACTAGATGTGGTGCAGATTTGGGTTATGTAATAAATTACCACCTGATGGTGCTATTGAGTTTAGCTTGGCTAGTGATGGTTTGATCTGAATCTCTGAACTTGCAAGATATATTGTCTTGTGTTGTGCTGTCCTTTTACTGAGTTATGCGGAAATGTTCTTCATGCAGATGCAGCTTATTGCAACTGTGAGAAATCCGTTCATCGTGGAGTACAAAGATTCGTGGGTAGAGAAGGTAGGTAAAAGAACAAAGATGGATTAAACTGGCAAGCAGGAAGCTGACATCGTTTCAGTTTTACTTAATATATGTGTTATGCTCATTCTGTTTATTTGAACTTTCAGGGTTGCTATGTCTGCATTGTTATTGGTTATTGTCAGGGAGGAGACATGTATGTATCCCTGTGATGTCCTTTTAAATAGTTTGTTCACAAACTTTAGTCCCTGTAGTTAAAACAATATGTATTGGTCCAGGTCTGAAGCTATTAAAAGAGCTAATGGTACCTATTTCTCTGAGGAGGTGCAGTTCTTGCCTTGCTTTTATTTTGGCATCTTTAAGTTGTTTTGTCGAGGAACACACTTTTAAGTGTTCTCATTTTGCAGAAGCTTTGCAAGTGGCTTGTGCAGCTCCTTATGGCTCTTGATTACTTGCACACAAACCACATTCTTCACCGTGATGTGAAGGTCAGTGACAACTGACAGTGCTTCAGTTGGAGCATATGATGGTACTTATATTTGTAAGGCGTGATAATAATGTGTACTGAAGCTGCTAATTTGTTTCAGTGCTCCAATATTTTCATTGCCAGGGACCAAACTATAAGACTTGGTACGTAGCTTAGTCCCAGAAAAAGTGCAATACTTTATGTATGAGTTATGCAATCCTGGTAAATGATGTGATTCCAAATTTAATAACATGCAGGTGACTTTGGGCTTGCAAAAATACTGACTTCTGATGATTTGGCGTCTTCCGTGAGTGATCACAATATCTTTTGTCTTTCTTATGCATATTCGATGGTGTACTTAGTACTATATTGCTCTGAACCTAGGTGGTAGGAACACCAAGTTATATGTGCCCAGAACTTCTTGCTGATATACCATATGGTAGCAAGTCCGATATTTGGTCTCTAGGTACGTATCACTTCTATGTGATAAATCACTTTCCTGAACCTAGGCAGAAAACTTGCGATTCCATACTTATATATATTTTTTGTTTCAGGATGTTGTATATACGAAATGACTGCTCTCAGGCCTGCCTTTAAAGCTTTCGTAAGTCTCTACATTGCCCTCTTTTTTGTGCCCATGGATGTAATTAGTTTATAGATTGTTGCAAATTGTTGGCCAAACTTCAAAAGTACAAAGTAACATTATTGTTTACCTGCTGAGCACTTTATGCTCTTTAAGTTAGATTATCTGACACGTCTAGGACGTTTATGTTCTATTATTAGTAAACCTGTATTGTACTAATTACTAGGCTCACATTGTACTAACCATGTAAGGCCCCAGAAATTAATGAGGGTTTGGTTGTCATTAATTCATGGCAGGACATGCAAGCTTTGATTAACAAGATCACAAAGTCAATAGTATCACCATTGCCTACCAAATATTCTGGTCCATTGTAAGTTAGCAAGCTTTTTTGTTTCTCACTCAAAAAAATTTTGCTTGTCATCTTAGCCGAATGGAGCATGCTTAACTTTTACTTCCTTCATGCAGTCGGGGACTTATTAAGAGCATGCTGCGGAAAAGCCCAGAGCACAGACCAAGCGTAATTCCTCAGTGCCCTCTTAGTCATTTGCTAATCTACCATTTATTTTCATACAAAATTGTTCTCTGATGCACATACCCACTTAATACCTGTATAGGCTGGAGAACTACTGAAACATCCTCAACTTCAGCCTTATGTGTTTCAAGTCCAATTGAAGTCTAGTCCCACTCGCAATATACATCCCATCAATGAGTCTCTGACCGACAAGGTTAAGAAGATGACAATTCCTGATGATGTCCCTGATTCTGCGCGCAGAAGAATGGTCAGGAGAAACTCTTTGGGAAGTCATAGGATTGTGACATTTAGCAAACCATCACCCGAGCGGAACTCCGTTAGTTCTACTCGGAGCATCAAGGAATATACAACTACTCAGAGTTGCAAAGAGTTATCCATCGACAGCAGTCAGGCTGAGGATGACGAGGTTACCAGTAAAGCCATGATAACCAAGACATCAAGCATCCTAAGGACTCCCAAGAGTAATCCAGCCAAGACATTCACAAGTAGAAACAGGCTTGAAACTCCAAAAACATCTTATAACAGAACAAACCGCGCTGAGGTATTTTTCGCCATTGATTCTTTATGCTCTAAATATTACTGATAAACTTGTTCTCCATTTGTTAGTGAAATGCCATAGTCCTGGCTCTAACATGAATTTGCATTCTTTAGTTATGCATGTCTTGCTACTTGCTTAAGCAAATGTTTGAATATTCATTGAGCGTCTAATTTCTCCTGTGCAGCCGCCCTCAGTGACACCTGTGAACAAGAGTGCTCGACTGGCTCGAAGAGTATCCCTCCCGCTGTCGACATACGAGACGCCCATCAAGCGCAGCATCAGCATTGTTGACCAGCTAGGCTCCCCTGATGTCTCCATGAACGCTCCTCGAATCGACAGGATCGCAGAGTTTCCGCTGGCTTCATCAGAGGACCCCTTCCACTCCATCCACAAGCTGTCTTCAGCCCATGGCTCATGCTCGACCCCTCCCTTCATCAACCGGTCGATCACCAAGGACAAGTGCACGATCCAGGTGCTGCGCGCGGACGGCGGGGACAACGGGAGCGACTCGTCGGGCCGCAACGCCACGGCCGCGTCAAGCCGGGGCTCCAACGACTCGAGGCTGCAGCGGTTCGACATGTCGTCGTTCCAGCAGCGCGCGGAGGCGCTGGAGGGCCTGCTGGAGTTCAGCGCGCAGCTGCTGCAGCAGGAGAGGTACGACGAGCTGGGGATCCTGCTGAAGCCGTTCGGCCCCGAGAAGGCGTCCCCCAGGGAGACGGCCATCTGGCTCTCAAAGAGCTTCAAGGAGACGACGTAGCGGCAGCGCTCGTCTCCATGCACGGTCGGTCGGTCGCCATTTTTGTAACGTGATGCGCGACCGACCGACGTAGCTGAGGTAGTTGGATTAAATCGGTGTTAGGCCTGAAGTTTAGCTGCTGGGACCAGAAGCAAACACCATCTCAGTGTTGCTGTTGCCCTAACTTGTTAGCTATAGCTAGTAAGTAACCCAGCTCACCAGTAGAAGCACTAGTAGCAGTAGTAGAATTGTACTAAGTTGAAACCCTGGATCTGGCAAGACCTTAAAACCTTGTAGCCATGCTGCCTGCCTTGCCCCATTTCAATCATGCCATGATCCTCTATCTATGGCTTGCCATGATCTGTCTCTTGGTTGGGTCAATGCAAGAATCCTATGCCTCCTACGAACCTAGCTGGTAAGTTTAAAAATGCTGAAATGGAAGCTTTCATGCTATTCTGACTTGAAAATTCATGCGTGGATGGGTAGATGCCATGTGATGTACCTAACCTAGCCCTGTGCCTGTGCGCGTAGCTTGATTCCAAGCTGAATTTAAACCATGGCTTGTCCTTAAACAAGCAAGGATCTCAGCCGGGGCAAGCTGCCAAACGGGGGGGCGTGGCCATGTGGTGACGAGAAAACAAAAACAAGAACCTGGGGATTTGGCACGGGGCCGAATCTCCCCATGTGCCCAGCTGCCCCGTGTTGTCACTCGCTCGATCGGCGAGGGGGGAAGAGAACGATGGCGTGGATCTCGGGAGCACGGCGCACGGGGTATGTCTTGGCGCCTTGCGGGCGTCGCAGAGGCAACGGTACCGTGTAGATGGAGACGGAAAACAGTATCCTTGTCGATCCATTGCATCCGTCTTGGGAGATTACAGCCGGTGGTGTAGAGTCTCTTGAGTCTTTGCCAAGCAAACACCCTTGCCTTGCATTGGTTATCTATACAAGTACCGGCTAATGAACTAACTATGCACATCTCGTTGCTCGAGAGGAGTTTTGGAATGCATTATGTTCGTCTTTCCCCCTGATTCTTTCTTGAGGGTTTATGGGCACAGTACTACAGTAGGCAGCATGAGTTTCAAGTGTGGTTAGCCATTCCGACGGTCCCTTTTCTGGGGAAAAGAAGCACGGGATGCCATCTCACAGATGAAGCATAATAAGGCATCGGGGCCAGATGGGTTTCCGGCTGAGTTATACTGGAAATTCTGGCCGGTCATCAAGGGTGATATTATGCTTATGGTAGTAGAGTTAGACAGTGAGAATTTTCCCTTGTACGAACCAAACTTCGGCATTATCACCGTTCTTCGTAAAAAAAGAAGAAGAGGCTATTAAGATACAACAGTCTCGTCCAATTTGTTTATTCAATGTTAGCTTTAAGATTTTCATCAAAAGTCGCAGCTAATCGTGTGACTGTGATTGCTCACAAGGTGGCAAGATCTACACAAATGGCTTTCATGCCTGGAAGACAAATCCTAGAGGGAGTTGTGGTTTTGCATGAAACCATCCACGAGTTGCACTCTAAGAAATTTGATGGAGTTATCTTCAAGGTGGACTATGAAAATACGTATGATAAAGTCGAATGGTCCTTTTTGCAGCAAGCTATGCGCATGAAAGGCTTTCCAGTAAAATGGTGTCGATCGATCGATTCATTTGTTTGTGAGGGTAGTGTAGGTGTGAAGGTAAATAATGACATCTAGTGCCTATCCTTTATCGCCCATCCTTTTCAATATTGTTGCAGACCTTCTAGCCGTATTTATTAGTCATTTTAAAGAAGCGGGTAATGTTGCAGGACTTATTCCAAATCTAGTGGATGTTGGAGTATGTGTCCTGCAATACCCCGACGACACTATCATCTTTATGGAGCATAACATTGAGAAAGCCAACAACATGAAATTGATTCTTTGTCTTTTTGAATAGTTGTCTAGGTTCAAAACAGAATTTGACAAGCGCAAACTCTTTTTGATTGAAAATGTTAAAGCAGAGTGGATCAGTACAAACAACTTTTTGGTTGTGAGGCTGTCTCATTCCTGTTTAAATATCTTGGTATTCTGATGCATTTTCGTAGATTGCTCAACAAGGAATGGAAAGTTATTGAAGACTGATTCGAGAGAAAGTTGGCATGTTGGATAGGAAGCTCATGTCTTATGGGGCAAGGTTGACTTTGACAAAGGGTAAGCAAATTGTTGGATTACTACAGTTCCAGAATTATTTTGGTAATCTGATGAACATAAGCGTAAATGTCAACTAACGAGATGGGATGTCATTTGTCGCCCAAAGGACCAAGGTGGTCTCGGGGTGGAGGACCTGGAGATTAAAAATAAGTGTTTGTTGAGCAAATGACTGTACAAGCTACTTATCGAGGACGTCAGGACGTGTATGGCAAGAATTGCTAAGAAATAAGTACTTACTCCCTCCGTAAAGTAATATAAGAGCATTTACATTACTACAACGCTCTTATATTTCTTTACAGAGGGAGTACATTCTAAAACTCTCTGTGAGGTTTAGGCAACACCAACTAACTCGCTTAGCGGGCTCAAGCATGATTCTAAGAGATGGCAAAGGTGGTGTGATATACGCTGCTTACCGCAAACTTTTCCATTGCAATGAAGCCCTGGAGGCAGAACTACAAGCAATGATGGAAGGGCTTAAATTGGTGGTTGAGCATTCTAACGCCACGATTTTGCTTCAATCGGCTTGTGCAGTGGCCCTCAAAGCGCTCTCGGATTGTTCGCTAGATAGAACGGCATATGGTCATTTGATTAATGAGATTAAAGGTTATTTGAGTGATAGGGTTGTTATTCTTGTTAAAATTCTTTGAATAGAATAGAATTGCAGATTTTTTTAGCGAACTTTGGTCGGGTGGGGATAGCATAGCATGTTGACTGGGTCAACCCCCTCCGTGTGTCAGCGATTTAGTCGCTGAAGATTGTAATTCTGTCACTTTGGAATAATAAACCCTGTGATCCGCGCAAAAAAAAACCCGACTAGCCCTTCTGAAAAGGCCTCGGTAGGTAGGCAATGGCTTAACTACTGCTTCTAGGAAGATACATGGTTGGGGACATGCCTTTAGTCATGTAATATTCGTGCCTCTATCATATTGTGCAACAGAAAGATGTCTATGTTGCCTCTGTGATGGGTCAGGTTCCACTGAATGTTTCCTTTCACAGACCACTGATTGGTGACAAATGGAGAACCGAGTTAAATCTTGTTGAAAGGCTGATGATGTTCAATCTTTCACATGAATCAGACACATTTCGTTGGAAGTTAAGTACGTCTGATGTCTTCATAGTCAAATACATGTATATGAACCTTATCAATGGACAACCTTTCCACAAATATACTTGGAAGATGAAAGTCTCGTTGAAACTTAAAATCTCATGTGGTATTTTGATCGTAATGCCACTTTGACTAAAGATAACGTGAAGAACCAAAATTGGCATCGACCAGATGGTGGCGGCTATGACATCCCATCCGACGCCGATGAAGAACTTGTGACGATTGGTATTGCCAGATTTGTTGGGTCTCGTCAGATCTTGGCAGTTAAAGTGTTAATCATGGGAAGTAGTTGGATGGATCTTGGTGCGGCGACTTTGACCTCTTATTTCGAGTTGCTCCGCGATATAGCCCAACCCTTATACTGCGGGTGAATTATTGCAAATCTACTTTGTGTGGGTGTCTTCAAAGCCTGGTATGGTGAGAGCATCTATAGCCGGGCACCTCAAACCCGCCTAATACGCCCGGGCGAGCCGCCCGGTCACGAAATTTCGACCCAGACGGGCGCCTCAAACGGGTCTCAAACGCCCGGGCTGACCGGCACCCCTCATATCCAGCCCAAATATGGGGCGGATATGGTGGCGCCCGGGCACGCCCGCCACGTCGGACCCGACAGCCCGACCCCACCGCAAATTGCACCAAATCCACCCCAGACCTGCCGGATCCATTTGCTATCTCCTCTTTTCTTCCTCCTCCGCGTCGTCCGTCTGGCAGCTCCGCCGCCGCGCGCGCTCCGCAGCCGTTCCTAGCCTCTGCGCCGCCAGCTCCGGCAAAGCAGTCTTCTCTCCCGTCCTCGCCGCGGGGGACGTCATCGCTGGCTCAGACTCCACCGCGGTACATCCGGCAACTCTCTGGCTCTGCCTTGTGCTTCATGTGTTCGACACATTGTCTGACCGGATTTTTGTGATTTTATTAGGGAAAACAATGGATTCCGATGCTTCGTCGGACGAGGAGTATGGACTGACGGAGCTTGATCAAATGATTCAAGATGAGTTCTTCTATTCCTCGGATTTGGACGAAGAAGTGGACATGATCATGCTCACATCATGCTCATGAGCATGCAAGAGGATATGAACCGGCAAGTGGAGCATATTCTCAGCTTCAAGGGCCCAATCAAAGGGATAAGAGTGATCAATCGGGATAGGGTGTCCGAAGCAAAGTTACTGCACAGGGACCAACTTTGCTCCCAATCCTACTTTCCCGGATGATCCATGGGTTAGTCGCCGTTTTCGCATGCGGAAACCATTATTTTTGCGCATTATGGAGGGAGTGGAGGCACATGATGACTACGTCAAGCTCACAAGGGATTGTTGCGGACAACTCTCTTTCTCTGTCAAGCAGAAGTGCACAGCTGCTCTGAGATCCTAACACCCGGTACTGCTGCAAATGCCGTTGGTGAGATGGTCAGGATGGGGGAGAGCACATGCCTGAAGACTACTGTCAAGTTTACCCGCACCGTGGTGGAGGTGTTTGGACCTGAGTATCTCAGAGAACCAAATGCGCAGGACATGGAGAAATTGTTGGCTATTGGAGAGGCCAGGGGGTTTCTAGGAATGCTCGGATCAATTGATTGCATGCATTGTCAATGGAAGAACTGCCCCAAAGTTTTGCGGGGAATGTATCAAGGTCACACTGAAAGTGCTAGTTATCGACTAGGGGGGGGGGATAGGCGATTTTTATGAAAGTCTTCAAAAGATGCAAGATATTCGAAGACAGACAACTAAACAACACCTATACGATATGCAACGGAAGATAAACTACGCTAGACATGCCATAGTCAATTAAACAGTACAATGAAAGCACAAAGACTAATAGCAGCTAGGTAGAACAGATCAGAATGGGAAGACAGTATGAAGCCAAACAGATGGATGTCTTCACACAATGAAGTCAAACTGATTAGGCAAGCAAGCAATGACTTCACGAAGACAAACTTAAATGTAAAGAAGGTAGGGGATAAAACCAGTTGCTTGGTGAAGACAAGAATTTGGTAGACAAGTTCTAGTTGCTGTGACAACTGTACGTCTGGTTAGGGAGGCTGAGATTGAACTCAGAAGACAACGTCTTCACCTTATTCCCCTTGAGCTAAGATCACTTAGTCCTCGCCCAATCACTCTGGTAAGTCTTCAAGGTAGACTTCCAAACCTTCACAGACTTCGTTCACCTGCGATCCACAATGACTCTTGGATCCTCAGAACGCGACGCCTAACCGGCTGGAGGATGCACATTCCTCAAGTGTAATAAGTCTTCAGATCACGCGGACAAAAAGACTTCAGTGATGCCAACACTCTTTGGGCTTTGGGTGTTTTGGGTTTTGTCCTCGCAAGGATTTCTCTCTCAAAGGCTTCGGAGGTGGGTTGCTCTCGAACGACAAAAGCCGTACACTAACTCTGAGCAGCCACCAATTTATGGTGTAGGGGGTGGGCTATTTATAGCCAGGAGGCAACCCGACATGATATGTCCGAAATGACCCTTGGTCACTAAGGAACCGACACGTGTCCAACGGTCGGATTTCAAACACACGCGGCAGCTTGACTTGGCTACAAGCAAAGCTGACTCATCCAACTCTAGATAAGATTTTCTCTCATTGTCTTCACTCGAAGACATAGGATTTTGGGTTGAGCATCACGTCAGTTTTCTGACCTTGTTCACTTGGACCCCACTTAACAGTTCGGTGGTTCCTATGACTCAAGAAAGAAGAAAATGAAACTACGAAAGAAACTATGTCTTCGCACTCCATAGTCTTCAAGTGAATGTCTTCACACGTCATTATCTTCGACGTGAATTTCTTCACGAACCACCATTGTCTTCAATGTCTTCATACATTTTTAGGGGTCATCTCTGGTAGGAAAACCGAATCAATGAGGGACTTCTACCTGTGTTGTTCTACAATTCTCACAAACACATTAGTCCCTCAACCATGTTTGTCGTCAATACTCCAAAACCAACTAGGGGTGGCACTAGATGCGCTTACAATCTCCCCCTTTTTGGTGATTGATGACAAACTGGTTGATGTTTTCAACGGGGATAAAAATATGTGTAAGTTAAAGAACGCGGTAACTGGCTTCATGAAGTTGAAAGGGCTCCCCCTGAAGATGTGCATATCAGTAATTTGCTTTTGAATGCAAATGCACATGGCAGGTTCTGCTTTGTGGAGATCTCCTTCAATTCATGAAGACAATTCATTGTGCATACAAAAATGTAGTGAAGATAATGACATGCACAATGAAAAATGGACATCCGCGGAATGACTTCATGCGGAATTTATCATCGCAACAAAAGGTAGCAGCAAAAATGGCAGACGACCATCAAGGTTTAAGTGTTACAACTCAAAAACCAACAGTTTAAGAACGAGAGTTGCAAAACTTAACAAAAATAAGCACCCGCTTCTCCCCCTTTTGTCAGGAATGACCAAAAAGGAGTGAAGACATAGAGTGTCTAAGCGTTCCCATGAGGTGTTGGTGAAGAAGTTGGAGCAGCTGGGTCGACGTTGGAGTTGGGCGGTGCAGAAGGGCCTGATGCAGAGTCGTGATGAAGTGAAGCCATGGCTGGTGAAGTGGCGAGGTTGCATATGCGATTGACATCCACAAGAAGACTTTGCATCTGACGCTTCATCCAGTCATGATGCCTATCATGTTTCTGATGAAGAGAAACAAGAAGCTCTCGGTCATTCAGCACACGAGCACGCTTCTGAGGCCTGTGAGCTACTGTGGCTGTTGCATTAGTGTTGGCATGATGCGGCAGCCTGAGCTGACCGGCAAGAGGACCAGCAGCAGTAGGTGGATTGGGCACATGGACACCTTCAAGTGGTTGTGTGAAGCTTTGGAAGGCAACATTGTCTTCACGAACAGGTTCCTTGGCAGGCTCGGGATATATGGCTTCATGGGACATATCCACTTCAGGCAGAAAGACAACATGGTTGCGCGCTGAAGCTTGATAATTGATGGTGGAGTGAAGCTTGATCAGCCGCATGACCCATGGAGCATAGAACTTGAGGCCAAACAAATCAATGCCTGAAGCTGCCAACTAACAGATGAAGAAATCTTGAGTATTGAACCTGATGCCATTGATGATGTAGAAGACCAATGTCTTCATAGTGCCTTCAAGCTGTTGGGAAACGTTGCATGAAAAACAAAAAAATTTCTACGCACACGCAAGATCTATCCATGGAGATGCATAGCAACGAGAGGGGAGAGTGTGTCTACGTACCCTCGTAGACCGTAAGCGGAAGCGTTTATCAACGCGGTTGATGTAGTCGTACACCTTCACGATCCGCCCGATCAAGTACCGAACGTACGGCACCTCCGCGTTCAGCACACGTTCAGCTCGATGACGTCCTCGCCTTCTTGATCCAGCAAGATGGGCGAAGTAGTAGATGAGTTCTGGCAGCATGATGGCGTGGTGACGGTGGTGATGCAACTATCTCCGCAGGGCTTCGCCGAGCACTACGAAAATATGACCGAGGACGAACTAGAGGGAGAGGGGCGCCGCACACGGCTAGGGAATCGTGGTGTGTGTTGCCCCTCTCTATCTCCTCTCATATATATATGTAGGTGGAGGGGGATGGGAGGCAGCCACTAGGGCGCCCCAAGTGGCCGGCGCCTGCCCTGGCCGAACCCCCCCCCCCTTCCATATTTGTGCATGGGGGGGGAAGGAAAGGGGGGTTGGCTGCCTTTGGGGCGCCTCCCCCTTCCTTCCCTCCCTCTTTGGTGCGTGGGCAAGGGGTGGAGGGGCGCACCAGCCCCCTTGTGGGCTGGTGTGCTTCCCCCCTTTGGCCCATAAGGCCCACCGCTTGCCGGTGGCCTCCCGGAACCCCTTCCGGCACCTTGATAAAATACCCAGTACTTCCGAAACCTTTCCGGTGACCAAATACTATCGTCCTATATATCAATCTTTACCTCCGGACCATTTCGGAGCTCCTCGTCATGTCCGTGATCTCATACGGGACTCCAAACAACATTCGGTCATCAACTCACATAACTCATACAATACTATATCGTCAACGAACGTTAAGCGTGCGGACCCTACAGGTTCGAGAATGATGTAGACATGACCAAGACACCTCTCCGTTCAATAACCAATAGCGGAAAGTGGATGCCCATATTGGTTCCTACATATTCTACGAAGATCTTTATAGGTCGAACCTTATGACAACATACGTAATTCCCTTTGTCTGTCGGTATGTTACTTGCCCGAGATTCGATCGTCGGTATCTTCATACCTAGTTCAATCTCGTTACCGGCAAGTCTCTTTACTCATTCCGTAATACATCATCTCGCAACTAACTCCTTAGTCACTTTGCTTTCAAGGCTTCTTATGATGTGTATTACTGAGAGGGCCCAGAGATACCTCTCCGATACACAGAGTGACAAATCCTAATCTCGATCTATGCCAGCTCAACAAACACCTTCGGAGATACCTATAGAGCATCTTTATGATCACCCAGTTATGTTGTGATGTTTGATAGCACACAAGATATTCCTCCGGTATCCGGGAGTTGCATAATCTCAT
The DNA here is from genome assembly GCA_011799875.1 of Thinopyrum elongatum. Classification (NCBI taxonomy): domain Eukaryota; kingdom Viridiplantae; phylum Streptophyta; class Magnoliopsida; order Poales; family Poaceae; genus Thinopyrum; species Thinopyrum elongatum. Next base: position 79,536,534 of record CM022301.1, read on the forward strand.
AGTCGAAGGAATATGTATTTGACATTAAGAAAGCAATAGCAATAAACTGAACAATCATATGCTAAGCTAACGGATGGGTCTTGTCCATCACATCATTCTCTTAATGATGTGATCCCGTTATCAAATGACAACTCATGTCTATGGTTAGGAAACCTTAACCATCTTTGACCAACGAGCTAGTCTAGTAGAGGCTCACTAGGGACACGGTATTTGTTTATGTATCCACACATGTATTTAAGTTTCCTGTCAATACAATTCTAGCATGAATAATAAACTTTTATCATGATTAAGGAAATATAATAATAACCATTTTATTATTGCCTCTAGGGCATATTTCCATCAGTCTCGCACTTGCACTAGAGTCAATAATATACTTCACATCGCCATGTGTTAACACCCATAGTTCACATCGCCATGTGACTAACACCCAAAGAGTTTACTAGAGTCAATAATCTAATTCACATCTCCATGTGATTAATACCCAAAGAGTACTAAGGTGTGATCATGTTTTGCTTGTGAGAGAGGTTTAGTCAACGGGTCTGCCACATTCAGATCCGTATGTATTTCGCAATTTGCTATGTCTACAATGCTCTGCATGGAGCTACTCTAGCTAATTGCTCCCACTTTCAATACGTATCCAGATTGAGACTCAGAGTCATCTGAATCGGTGTCAAAGCTTGCATCAACGTAACCCTTTACGACGAACTCTTTATCACCTCCATAACCGATAAACATTTCCTTAGTCCTCTTTAGGTACCTAAGGATAATTTTGACCGCTGTCCAGTGATCCACTACTGGATCACTATTGTACCCCCTTGCCAAACTCATGGCAAGGCACACAATTGGTCTGGTACACAGCATGGCATACTTTATAGAACCTATGGTTGAGGCATAGGGAATGACTTTCATTCTCTCTCTATCTTCTGCAGTGGTCGGGCTTTGAGTCTTACTCAACTTCACACCTTGCAACACAGGCAAGAACCCTTTCTTTGACTGATCCATTTTGAACTTCTTCAAAAACTTTTGCCAAGGTATGTGCTTTGTGAAAGTCCTCTTAAGTGTCTCGATCTATCCCTATAGATCTTGATGCCCAATATGTAAGTAGCTTCACCGAGGTTTTTCATTGCAAAATTCTTATTCAAGTATCCTCTTATGCTATCCAGAAATTCTATATCATTTCCAATCAACAATATGTCATCCACATATAATATCAGAAATGCTACAGAGCTCCCACTCACTTTCTTGTAAATACAGGCTTCACCGTAAGTCTGTATAAAACCATATGCTTTGATCACCTCATCAAAGCGTATATTCCAACTCCGAGATGCTTGCACCAGTCCGTAGATGGATCGCTGGAGCTTGCACACTTTGTTAGCACCTTTAGGATCGACAAAACATTATGGTTGCATCATATACAACTCTTCTTTAAGAAATCCATTAAGGAATGCAGTTTGACGTCCATTTGCCAAATTTCATAATTATAAAATGCGGCAATTGCTAGCATGATTCGGACAGACTTAAGCATCACTACGGGTGAGAAAGTCTCATCGTAGTCAACCCCTTGAAATTGTCGAAAACCTTTTGCGACAAGTCGAGCTTTGTAGACAGTAACATTACCATCAGCGTCAATCTTCTTCTGAAAGATCCATTTATTCTCAATGGCTTGCCGATCATCGGGCAAGTCCACCAAAGTCCCTACTTTGTTCTCATACATGGATCCTATCTCAGATTTCATGGCCTCAAGCCATTTATCGGAATCTGGGCTCATCATAGCTTCTTCATAGTTCGTAGGTTCGCCATGGTCTAATAACATAATTTCCAGGACAGGATTACCGTACCACTCTGGTGCGGATCATGCTCTGGTCGACCTACGAGGTTCAGTAGTAACTTGATCTGAAGTTTCATGATCATTATCATTTGCTTCCTCTCTAGTTGGTGTAGGCATCACGGGAATAGTTTTCTGTGATGTGCTACTTTCCAATTCGAGAGAAGGTACAATTACCTCATCAAGTTCTACTTTCCTCCTACTCACTTCTTTCGAGAGAAACTCCTTCTCTAGAAAGGACCCATTCTTAGCAACAAAGATCTTGCCTTTGGATCTATGGTAGAAGGTGTACCCAATAGTTTCCTTAGGTTATCCTATGAAGACGCACTTCTCCGATTTAGGTTCGAGCTTATCAGGCTGAAGCCTTTTGACATAAGCGTCGCATCCCCAAACTTTAAGAAATGACAGCTTAGGTTTCTTGCCAAACCATAGTTCATACAGTGTCATCTCAACGGATTTAGATGGTGCCCTATTTAACATGAATGCGGCTGTCTCTAATGCATAACCCCAAAACGATAGTGGTAAATCGGTAAGAGACATCATAGAACGCACCATATCTAATAAAGTGAGGTTACGACATTCGGACACACCATTACACTGTGGTGTTCCAGGTGGCGTGAGTTGTGAAACAATTCCACATTGTTTTAAATGAAGGCCAAACTCGTAACTCAAATATTCGCCTCCGCGATCAGATCGTAGAAACTTTATTTTCTTGTTACGATGATTCTCCACTTCACTCTGAAATTCTTTGAACTTTTCAAATGTTTCAGACTTGTGTTTCATCAAGTAGATATACCCATACCTACTCAAATCATCTGTGAAGGTCAGAAAATAACGATACCCGCCACGTGCTTCAACACTCATCGGACCGCATACATCGGTATGTATTATTTCCAATAAGTTATTAGCTCGCTCCATTGTTTTGGAGAACGGAGTTTTAGTCATCTTGCCCATGAGGCATGGTTCGCAAGTATCAAGTGATTCCAAAAGTCCATCCGCATGGAGTTTCTTCATGGGCTTTACACCAATATGACCTAAACGGTAGTGCCACCAGTATGTAACACTATCATTATCAACTCTGTTTCTTTTGGCATCAATATTATGAATATGTGTATCACTACGATCGAGATTCAATAAACCATTCACATTGGGTGTATGACCATAGAAGGTTTTATTCATGTAAATAGAACAACAATTATTCTCTGATTTAAATGAATAACTGTATTGCAATAAACACGATCTAATCTTGTTCATGCTCAACGCAAACACCAAATAACATTTATTCAGGCTTCAACACTAATCCCGATGGTAGAGGGAGTGTGCGATGGTGATCATATCAATCTTGGAAACACTTCCAACACACATCATCACCTCGTCCTTAACTAGTCTTTTTTTATTCTGCAACTCCTGTTTCGAGTTACTAATCTTAGCAACTGAACCGGTATCAAATACCCAGGGTCTACTATGAGCACCTGTAAGGTACACATCAATAACATGTATATCAAATATACCTTTGTTTACTTTGTCATCCTTCTTATCCGCCAAGTATTTGGGGCAGTTCCGCTTCCAGTGACCATTTCCCTTGCAGTAGAAGCACTCAGTTTCAGGCTTGGGTCTAGCTTTGGGCTTCTTCACGGGAGCAGCAACTTGCTTGCCATTCCTTTTGAAGTTCCCTTTCTTTCCCTTGCCCTTTTTCTTGAAACTAGTGGTCTTATTAACCATCAACACTTGATACTCTTTCTTGATTTCTACCTCCGCCGATTTCAGCATCGTGAAGAGCTCGGAAATTGTTTTAGTCATTCCTTGCATATTATAGTTCATCATGAAGCTCTAGTAGCTTGGTGATAGTGACTGGAGAACTCTGTCAATCACTATCTTATCTGGAAGATTAACTCCCAGTTGATTCAAGCGATTGTAGTACCCCAGACATTCTGAGCAATGCTCACTGGCTGAGCTATTCTCCTCCATCTTGTAGGCAAAGTACTTGTCAGAGGTCCCATACCTCTCAACATGCGCATGAGCCTGAAATACTAATATCAGCTCTTGGAATATCTCATATGTTCCATGGCGTTCAAAACATCTTTGGAGCCCTGATTCTAAGCCGTAAAGCATGGCGCACTAAACTATCAAGTAGTCATCAGATCGAGCTTGTCAAACGTTCATAACATCTGATGAGCTCCTGCAGTAGGTCTGTCACCTAGCGGTGCATCAAAGACATAATTCTTCTGTGCAGCAATAAGGATAATTCTCAGATCACGAACCCAGTCCGCATTATTGCTACCATCATCTTTCAACTTAGTTTTCTCTAGGAACACATTAAAAATACAAGGGAACGGTAACACGGGCCATTGATCTACAACATAGATATGCAAATGCTATCAAGACTAAGTTCATGATAAATTAAGTTCAATTAATCAAATTACTAATGAACTCCCACTTAAATTAACATCCCTCAAGTTATCTAAGTGATACATGATCCAAATCAACTAACCCATGTCCGATCATCACGTGAGATGGGGTAGTCATCAATGGTGAACATCTCTATGTTGATCATATCTACTATATGACTCACGTTCGACCTTTCAGTCTCCAGTGTTCCGAGACCATGTCTGTACATGCTAGGGTCGTCAAGTTTAACCCAAGTATTCTGCATGTGCAAAACTGTCTTACACCCATTGTATGTGAACGTAGAGCCTATCACACCCGATCATCACGAGGTGCTTTGAAACGAAGAACTTTGGCAACGGTGCATACTCGGGGAGAACACTTTTATCTTGAAATTTAGTGAAGGGATCATCTTATAATGCGACCGCTGTTCTAAGCAAAATAAGATGCATAAAGGATAAACATCACATGCAATCAAAATATGTGACATGATATGGCCATCATCATCTTGTGCTTTTGATCCCCATCTCTAAAGCATCGTCATGATCTCCATCGTCACCAGCTCGACACGTTGATCTCCATCATTGCGTCGGGGTCATCTCGCCAACTATTGCTTCTACAACTATTGCTAACGCATAGCGATAAAGTAAAGCAATTGCATGGTGTTTGCATTTCGTACAATAATTAAGAGACAACCCTAAGGCTCCTGCCGGTTGTCGATATTACAAAACATGATCATCTCATACATCAACATATATCACATCATATCTTGACCATATCACATCACAACATGCCCTGTAAAAACAAGTTAGACGTCCTCTACTTTGTTGTTGCAAGTTTTACGTGGCTGCTATGGGCTTCTAGCAAGAACCGTTCTTACCTACGCAAAAACCACAACGGTGATTTATCAAGTTTGCTTGTTTAACCTTCTTCAAGGACCGGCTGTAGTCAAATTCGATTCAACTAAAGTAGGAGAAACAGACACCCGTCAGCCACCTTTATGCAAAACAAGTTGCATGTCAGTCGATGGAACCGGTCTCATGTGCGTGGACATGTAAGGTTGGTCCGGGCCGCTTCATCCCACAATACCGCCGAATCAAAAAAGACGTTGGTGGTAATCAGTATGACTATCACCGCCCACAACTCTTTGTGTTCTACTCGTGCATATCATCTATGCATAGACCTGGCTCGGATGCCACTGTTGGGAAACGTTGCATGAAAAACAAAAAATTTCTACGCACACGCAAGATCTATCCATGGAGAAGCATAGCAACGAGAGGGGAGAGTGTGTCTACGTACCCTCGCAGACTGTAAGTGGAAGCGTTTATCAACGCGGTTGATGTGGTCGTACACCTTCACGATCCGCCCGATCAAGTACCGAACGTACGGCACCTCCGCGTTCAGCACACGTTCAACTCGATGACGTCCTCGCCTTCTTGATCCAGCAAGATGGGCGAAGTAGTAGATGAGTTCCGGCAGCACGATGGTGTGGTGACGGTGGTGATGCAACTATCTCCGCAGGGCTTCGCCGAGCACTACGAAAATATGACCGAGGACGAACTAGAGGGAGAGGGGCGCCGCACACGGCTAGGGAATCGTGGTGTGTGTTGCCCCTCTCTCACCTCTCATATATATAGGTGGAGGGGGGAGGGGAGGCAGCCCCTAGGGCGCCCCAAGTGGACGGCGGCTGCCCTAGGGCGCCTGCCCTGGCCGAATCCCCCCTTCCATATTTGTCCATGGGGGAAGGAAAGGGGGGCAGGCCGCCTTTGGGGCGCCTCCCCCTTCCTTCCCTCCCTCTTTGGTGCATGGGCAAGGGGTGGAGGGGCACACCATCCCCCTTGTGGGCTGGTGTGCTTCCCCCCTTTGGCCCATAAGACCCACCGCTTGCCGGTGGCCTCCCGGAACCCCTTCCGGCACCTTGATAAAATACCCGGTACTTCCGAAACCTTTCCGGTGACCAAATACTATCGTCATATATATCAATATTTACCTCCAGACCATTTCGGAGCTCCTCATCATGTCCGTGATCTCATCCGGGACTCCGAACAACATTCGGTCATCAACTCACATAACTCATACAATACTATATCGTCAACGAACGTTAAGCGTGCGGACCCTACGGGTTCGAGAATGATGTAGACATGACCAGGACACCTCTCCGATCAATAACCAATAGCGGAACCTGGATGCCCATATTGGTTCCTACATATTCTACGAAGATCTTTATCGGTCGAACCTTATGACAACATACGTAATTCCCTTTGTCTGTCGGTATGTTACTTGCCCGAGATTCGATCGTCGGTATCTTCATACCTAGTTCAATCTCGTTACCGGCAAGTCTCTTTACTCGTTCCGTAATACATCATCTCACAACTAACTCCTTAGTCACTTTGCTTGCAAGGCTTCTTATGATGTGTATTACCGAGAGGGCCCAGAGATACCTCTCCAATACACAGAGTGACAAATCCTAATCTCGATCTATGCCAACTCAACAAACACCTTCGGAGATACCTGTAGAGCATCTTTATGATCACCCAGTTATGTTGTGACGTTTGATAGCACACAAGGTATTCCTCTGGTATCCAGGAGTTGCATAATCTCATAGTCGAAGGAATATGTATTTGACATTAAGAAAGCAATAGCAATAAACTGAACGATCATATGCTATGGTAACGGATGGGTCTTGTCCATCACATCATTCTCCTAATGATGTGATCCCGTTATCAAATGATAACTCATGTCTATGGTTAGGAAACCTTAACCATCTTTGATCAACGAGCTAGTCTAGTAGAGGCTCACTAGGCACACGGTATTTGTCTATGTATCCACACATGTATTTAAGTTTCCGGTCAATACAATTCTAGCATGAATAATATACCTTTATCATGATTAAGGAAATATAATAATAACCATTTTATTATTGCCTCTAGGGCATATTTCCATCACAAGCTTGGTGTTTGGAGAGTGCCCTTTGATTGGCCAAAGAGTATGCCTCAGTATATGATATATAGTGCAGGGCAGATACTCGAGGTCATTGACGAAGAATTCCTTAGGGTACTCAGCATCTACAGGCAATGGCTTCATCATGCTTAACATTTGGCTCATGTTGGGCTCTGGCTTCTGGAAGATGCTCTGAGGTTCCTGTTCATATCGCTGACAACCTGGTTCATAGAGATCACCAGGAGTGGGCAGGGAAGTGAGCTCGGTGATATCCTGAGCTTTGGCTTCATGGTGTACATCACCTGACATCCACTCAAGGACCCATGTCTTCGGATCCTTGTTGTAGCCTGAGATATGGAGAGTGACGTAAAACTGAAGCAAGAGCTCTTCATTCCAGTGCTCCTTGTCGACGACAAAAGGGAGCAAGCCAACTTCATGAAAGCAATCAAGAGCTTCTTCAAGGCAAGGGAGTCCAGCAATAGCATCACAACACAGGCGCTTGTGAGGGAAGATCCTGTCCTTGTTGTACAAGATGCATGAGTAATAGCTTCTTTGCTGATGACTCCAGAACCTGTCTGAAGATATCTTGGGATTCTTGTAGGGATTCTTGGCCTTGTCAAAGAATGTGTTGTGCTCTCTGAAGCTTAAGACACTGAAAGATCCTTGAGTAGTTGCAGCACTGGGAAGCCTGGGCAGTCTGGGCTTTGGCTTGTGCGTCTGAGGCTTTTGCTCAACATGATAATCATAATGGGGACCAGGAGCAACAGGAGGTGTCATAATGGGCCACCAGACGCTTACGAGCTCACCACAATAGAAGGCCTTCTCAATAGTGTGAGGTACTGGTGGAGCAACAGCCACATCTGAGGTGGATGGCTGAATGGGTTTGGTGGCATCAAGGGCTTCAGACCGAATAGTGACAACATGCTGCTCAATGACTTCAGCCATGACCACTTCATTGGCTTCAATTTGAGTTGTAGTAGTAGCATCATTTGCAGTGGCTTCAGGGGCTTTAAGAACTGGTGGGTCAGGCACAATCACATCTTTGATTCACACTTGGTTTAGTGGTAGGGGGAATAACAACTTGTTCTTCTTCTTCTCTTTCCTCGACTGATGCAGCCGGAATATCTTCAACCTCTTCGGCTTCAGACTCATGAGCAGTTTATGTAGGGATGGCTTCAGGGAACACTTGACGTGCTACGGAGCTTGTGGCTTGCACATCCTCTTCAAGAATGCTCGACATGGAGACCGATGGTCGTGGGCCTCGGCGAAGCCTTCGGAAGGAGGACGACGCCTGTGGTGAGGGAGTGGTCTTCTCCATGTCTTCGGGGGTGTCTTGGGGAGTCTCAATCATAGGAGTGGTGACTTGAGCTGGTGGAGTGCGCGGAATGACTTCATGGAGTGGAGTATTGGGGTGTTGCTCTTCCCAGAAATCATCATGAGTGATTGGCGTCGTGGGACAGCCAATGCTAATCTGTTCACTGCTCATTGGAGCAGGCGATGATACCAATTTTGGCATGATCTGGGAAACCTGAGGAAGGACTTCATCATCAACTACATTGTCTGCATGATCAATGTCTTCAGCTGCGGTGGTGTCAACAACTGGAATCTCTTCAGACTCGTGAGCCTCTGTGGTAGCAGGCTCATGTAGAACTAGTCGGTGCTCGCGGTTGGAGGAGGCCGGTAGAGCAATAGAGATAGGTTCAACAAGCAGCAGCTCTTCAGGAGCAGATAAAGTAGTTGGTGCTTGAGTCCGTCTCAAAGACTTAGAAGGCTTTGTCTTCAGCTTCTTCTGCGATGGAGCAGCATCAGAAGCTTCTTGATGCTTACACTTCTTGGCCTCAGCCTCAGCCTGCTTTGTTTTCTTCTTATCAAAAGCAGCTGATGGGACCTTCGGCTTCGAGCCAGTCATACTGGCAGGGAAGATAATGCTTGGTCTTTCCTACCTTGGAGCTTTAGTTTTAGCTTGCACTGGCTTCTTCTTCTTAGCAGCCAGCTTGGGGTCAATGCCTGGACACCCAAGAGCTTTCCTCTTCAAGGCTTCATTGTGAGCCTGAACACATTTCACAGCATAATGCTTGAGGCGCTCTCAGGAGCCTTTGTCTTCATCACGACGCTTGACAAATTCAGCCTTGAGATAAATCATCATCTGCTTGAAATTTTGCACTTCAGTGACACTGAGCTTGGCCATGTGTTTCTTGAAGAGAGCCTTTTCATGGTTAATCTTGTTTTTCTGCTCAATGAGCCTTTGAGCGATGGCAAGCTATTTGGCAATATAGCCCTGAAATGTCACACTGATGCCAATGGGAAGCTGCAGATCATCAATGGTAAGGGAGGTGTCTTCAAACCATTCATCAATGGAGTTGTTCAGAATATCAGCATCAAACAGAGGCATATCATTGAAGATTTCGGCCTCCTGTTTGCTCTTGATTAGCAGCTCAAGGGCATCATCAGCAAGATCTTCATCGCTAGATAGATCGATTATATTTTCATCATTTCTAAGAATGCTTGCTGGAGTAAGGCCTTGCCCTGAGATCTTCTTAGGCTTCAGAGAAGTATGAGACAAGTCTTCAGACTGCACACTGGATTCAGGAGGTGCAGATTTCAGTGGCTTCGCTCGTGAAGCTTTTGGAGTAGCAGAAGACTTTGAAGCCTTTGACTTCTTCTCAAGCTTCGGAGGTTTAGAATTTTCAGACTGTGGCTCATCTTGAGCTGCATCAACAATGGCTCTTTGCTCAGCGATATGTGTGAGAAGCCCATCAAGACTATTGAAAGGACCAATGAGATTTTGTTCAGCTTCACGGCTGCCATTGGGCCTTGGTCTAGCTGGACCTGGGTTGAAGTCAATCCCGAAGTCCTTCTTATTCTGAACGGCAGAGTTCTTGGCAAACGTATAATTATCTTCAAATGGCTCATCCTCGCGACACCATCTGAGGCTGGATGGGTCGGCATCCTCTGGCATTGGCCCCCTTACCATGCAGGGGTAGAAACCACGCTGAATGGCTTCAGCCTTGGTCTTTGGTTGAAGCTTCTTGTATATGATATTAGCCCATGGTGGCCTCACAACATTCTTGTCTGCATACTCAGGAGTCACAAAATGATACAGAAACCATTCCTCTGCCCAATGTCTACGAATCCATTGAACTCTGGACTTGCGTTGTGTATAGGATTCATCTGGATCTGACTTATACATTTCATAGAGATCAGGAGGCAGGTCCAATGCAGTGTTATCACGATGCTGGCGGCCTCCTTTCTTTGCAGATTTTCCACCTGCCATTGGCTTCAGACTGATAGGCTTCAAATCAGTGTTAGGCTTCAGTCTGCTTGTCAGACAAGAACTGGCTTCATGTGATTCAATATGATGATGTAAAAACTCCGCAAATGAATGTAGACTATGAGAACCAAGGGACTCTCCCACGGACATGTACCTGTGACAGCATTAGAGATGCGAGGGAAGGGGAAGAGGTCATATGCATTCTCAAAGGATTTTGAAGATAAATCAGTTTGAAGACATTGACCTCATAGCGCGAAGACATTCACTTATAGATGTGCGTTGGTTCCAGGTTTGTACGAATCCATGAATAAGTACAAGTGAGGAATCTAAATAGTAATGAAGCATAAGTGAAAGTACTTGCGAGTCATGAGATGCATAGAAGTAAGGATCTAGATTTGGAAGTGAAGAAACAACTTTTTGAAGATATAGAAAGTTTTAACAGATCAAATGTGCGGTAAAAATAGACTTTTAATTACCGCTCAAGAACAGATGAGACTGCTAGACGAGTTGTGGATGGAGGCCGAGCAGTCCAATCTTCTGCACCCTAACTTGGCGGCGGAAGACACCTACGGCGGCGGCGGGAGGAAGATGTTCGCGGTCGGCGTGATGACGATGACGGAGAAGTCACGACAGCGAAGCGCTTCATCTCCGGTGATGACGGAAGCTAGCGATGGCGCTAGGGTTTGAGCGAGACGGCGAGGGGAGTAGGAAATAATGACCGCAGGGGGGTTGAGTATTTATAAGGAGGTTCACATCTGAGGGACACGTGACATGCATGCACCAGCTTAAATGTTGTGCCACGACCCCACGCGCGCCTGGTTTGTCGGGTGGTCGTTCTAGCTTCTCCGGATTCAGGCAAAAGGATAGAGATAATAAAAGCATTTTAAATGTTTGTCTCTATATCTTCGACTGTCAAGGACACAGTGAAGACAATCGACACATGTCAATAGAATGCATATGAAGAGATAGAGAGAGTTAGAGGGATGAGCACAGAAGGGGTTAGGGTCCGATCACATTCACTTAGTGCAGAAAATGGCAACATGAAGGCATAGCTATAAGTGAATGATGTAGAAGACAGAACATATATATATATATATATATGGATAGGCAATGAAGACCAAATCAAACATTGTGAAGATAGATCGTGAAGACAAAACAATGTTGAAGACAAACCAACTTTGAAGATAATGCAACATGACACCAAACAAAAATCTTCAAGAAAGGTTGGTGGTGGCGTTACCCACCGTATGGAAGCATTAGACCCAGACACGGCGCACAATTATCGTGGCGCTCCGAAGTCAATTTCCACATTAATGTATTCACACTTAGAGTGTATGTCTTCATGAATTGAAGATATACGTTACTTTGTGTGTTGTGCACCTAAGTCATCAATATGCATAAGCGTTAGGATGTGTGTCCATTCACAGGACATTTGAGGATTCTAAGATATTTAGCTCACACCGCAGCTTGCAAAACCTTTTCTCATCCAAGGGCTTTGTGAAGATATTTGCCAATTGCTCTTCAGTGTTGACGTGAATGATATCAATGTCTTCCTTCAACACATGGTCTCTGAGAAAGTGATGACGGATCTGAATGTGCTTTGTCTTCGAGTGCTAAACTGGATTGTGAGCAATCTTGATGGCACTTTCATTGTCACAGTAGAGAGGCACCTTCTTCTTGTTGATGCCATAGTCCTTGAGGGTTTGCTTCATCCAGAGAAGCTGAGCGCAACAAGATCCAGCAGCAATGTATTCAGATTTAGCAGTGGGGAGTGATGCACAGTTCTGCTTCTTTGAAGACCAAGAGACAAGAGATCGTCCAAGAAAATGACAAGTGCCTGATGCGGACTTGCGATCAACCTTGTCACCAGCATAATCAGCATCTGAGAATCCAACTAGATCAAACTCTGAGCCCTTTGGATACCATAATCCTAGCGTTGGGGTGTGAGCCAAATATCAAAGTATTCGCTTCACCGCGAGGTGATGTGACTCCTTTGGTGCCGCTTGGAATCGGGCACACATGCAAACGCTAAGCATTATATCTGGCCTAGATGCACATAAGTACAATAAAGAACCAATCATGGAGCGGTATACCTTTTCATCGACTCTTTACCATTGTCGTCGGGGCCCAATTGACCTTTGGTTGGCATTGGTGTCGTGTATCCTTTGCAGTCTTGCATTCCAAACTTCTTCAGGCAATCTTTGAGGTATTTTTCTTGAGATATGAAGATGCCATTTCTCTGTTGGTGTATTTGGAGACCAAGGAAGAATTTCAGCTCCCCCATCATGTACATATGATATTGCTCTTGCATCATATGCCCAAACTCATCGCTGTATCTTTTGTCAGTGCAGCCGAAGATAATATCATCCACATAGATTTGGCATACAAATAGTTCTCCATCATATGTCTTCGTGAAGAGAGTGGGATCTAGAGAACCAGGTTTGAAGCCTTTGCTCTTCAGGAAGTCTTTGAGTGTGTCATACCAAGCACGTGGTGCTTGTTTGAGGCCATACAGTGCCTTGTTGAGCTTGTAGACCATATCAGGACGCTTTGGATCTTCAAAACCAGGTGGTTGAGCTACATATACTTCTTCTTCAATTTTGCCGTTGAGGAAGGAACTCTTCACATCCATTTGATTTAGGAGGATGTTGTTGTGATTTGCGTATGCTAGCAGTATGCGAATGGCTTCAAGCCTAGCCACAGGAGCAAAGGTTTCATCGAAGTCAATTCCCTCTACTTGTGTGTAACCTTGAGCAACGAGACGAGCTTTGTTTCTGACAACTTGTCCATGTTCATCTTGCTTGTTGCGATAGATCCATTTGGTGCCAATGATGTTGTGCTTGCGAGGATCAGGACGCTTGACTAGCTCCCAGACATTGTTGAGCTCAAATTGTTGAAGCTCTTCCTGCATAGCTTGAATCCATTCTGGTTCCATAAAGGCTTCATCAACTTTCTTGGGTTCGGATATGGAGACGAAAGCAAAATGCCCACAGAAGTTTGCTAGTTGTGTAGCTCTTGATCGAGTAAGTGGACCAGGTGCATTGATACTGTCAAGAATCTTCTCGATCTGAACTTCATTGGCCACACGAGGATGAACAGGGCGAAGACTTTGATTTTGCTAATCATTGTCTTCGCCTTCAGCATTATCTTCAGGCTCTGCATTGTCTTCACGTTGAGTAGGAGCTGGAATGACAATTTCCTCTTCAGCCTGTTCCCATTAGCTTGATTGATTCACTAGGAGAAGCTACATCTCGCACATTTGGCAGGTGCTCTCTTTGCGAGCCGTTAGTTTCATCGAACCACACATCTATAGTTTCAACCACTTTATAGTGAAAGAGATTGAAGACTCTGTAGGTGTGCGAATCCTTTCCGTAGCCAAGCATAAAACCTTCATGTGCTTTCGGTGCAAATTTGGAAGTGTGATGTGGATCCTTGATCCAGCACCTGGCACCAAAGACTTTAAAATAGCTTATGTTTGGCTTCTTACCAGTGAGTTGTTCATAAGATGTCTTCTTGAAGAATTTGTGAAGATAAACCCTGTTGATGATATGGCATGCAGTATCAATGGCTTCAGGCCAGAACTTTCTTGGAGTCTTGTACTCATCAAGCATCGTACGAGCCATCTCAATAAGGGTCATGTTCTTGCATTCCACGATGCCATTCTGTTGAGGTGTGTATGGAGCAGAGAGCTCATGAGTGATGCCCAGTGTATCAAGATAAGTGTCGAGGCCAGTGTTCTTGAATTCTGTGCCATTGTCACTCCTGATGTGCTTGATCTTGATGCCATAGTTGGTCATGGCTCGATTGGCGAATCGTCTGAAGACATCCCACACTTCATTCTTATGGAGAATTATGTGTACCCAAGTGTATCGAGAGTAATCATCAACAATGACGAAGCCATAAAGATGTGCAGTGGTAGTAAGGGTAGAGTAGGGAGTAGGGCCAAATAAATCCATGTGTAATAGCTCGAAGGGACGTGAAGTCATCATGATTGTCTTCGAGGGATGCTTTGCCCTAGTCATCTTCCCGGCTTCACAAGCACGACATAGATGATCCTTCTTGAACTTGACACCCTCGATGCCAATGATATGCTTCTTCTTCACGAGAGTGTGCAAGTTCCTCATGCCCGCATGTCCTAGCCTTTGATGCCAAAGCCAACACTCTGAAGCTTTTGCTAGAAGACATACGGCAAGCTGTGGTCCTGCGGAGAAATCTACCATATACATATCACCTCTTCGATAACCTTCGAAGACTAGAGATTTGTCAGAATCCATAAGCACAAGGCATCAAAATTTCCAAATATCATGATCATATTAAGATCACAAAGCATTGAGACAGACATTAAGTTGTATCCAAGGGATTCAACAAGCATCACTTTATCCATGTGTTGATCCTTGGAGATAGCAACTCTACCTAGGCCCAATACCTTGCTTTTACCAGTGTCAGCAAATATGATATGGCTTTTAGTAGATAGACGAAGAGTTTAATCCATGAGAAGACTTCGATCACTAGTCATGTGGTTAGTGCATCTGCTATCCATAATCCATTCAGTAGCTTTCAGAGTTGTACCCTACAGTGCAGTTAGTAGGATAGGCTTCACCAAGAGTATTGTGAAGCATAAACATTTGGCGAACAAGCATACTATCAAAGTTAAGATTCTTGGATGGTAAGATGGGATGTTTATCAAGAAATCCAGGGACGAAATAAATGGTAAGACCATTTTGGCATTTTATCTTGCGTCCCACAAGATGTTTTAGGTCCCCAACATTGTCTTCAGAAGTCAATGATTCCGGCTGGAGACCTTTCCCTGCAAGAGAAGTTAATTCTTCTTAATCACCCACATCTTAAGGGGTGGTTTAGAAGCAATGAGTCTAAGTGCAGCATCAGAGAACTTTGGCTTTGGAGCCCTAGCAAATAGTTTTGCGGGAGGTGAATAGTACTCAAAAGAATATGTAGAAAAATTCTTTGATTTGTGAACATAGCGGTTTGATGAAACCCGCTCATGTTCATGAGTATGATGATAGTTTCCATGCAAAACATTGGCATTAGGGTGACCATATAAGGTCCTCTGTCTATATGAAGCCTTTGGGCCATATGAAGCCTTTGGTCTGGGGTTTGTCTTCTTCCCTGGTGGTGTCATGATGACATTCACGGGAAGATTGTCAAGACAAATTTTAGGAACCCAGATCTTCTTCATAGGTGACCCATTCCTGCATTTAGTTCCAATAAACCTGGCAAACACTTCACCATTCTGATTCTTGAATAGTTTATAGTTTGAGTCAAATGACTCATTAACGATAATAGGGTAAGCACAAGTGAAGCCAGATAAGGTGGATGGATCCACTGAAGGGCCCTATGCAGCAACCCATGTGGTTTTGGGGTACTGCTCAGGCTTCTAGTAAGAACCATCAGCATTCATCTTCCTCTCGAAACCAACACCCTCTTTCCTAGGGTTTCAGTTTAGAATCTATTTCTTGAGGACATCACATAGTGTCTGATGCCCTTTGAGGCTCTTGTACATGCCTGTTTTAAGCAATGTCTTCAACCTGGCATTCTCATCAGCAATAGTAGTGGCATCCTCAGAAGAGGGGTTAGTTACTAATGGAAATATGCCCTAGAGGCAATAATAAAATGGTTATTATTATATTTCCTTAATCATGATAAAGGTTTATTATTCATGCTAGAATTGTATTGATTGGAAACTTAAATACATGTGTGAATACATAAACAAATACAGTGTCTCTAGTAAGCCTCTACTAGACTAGCTCGTTGATCAAAGATGGGTAAGGTTTCCTAACCATAGACATGTGTTGTCATTTGATAACGGGATCACATCATTACGAGAATGATGTGATGGACAAGACCCATCTGTTAGCTTAGCATATGATCGTTCAGTTTATTGCTATTGCTTTCTTAATGTCAAATACATATTCCTTCGACTATGAGATTATGCAACTCCTGGATACCGGAGGAATGCCTTGTGTGCTATCAAACGTCACAACATAACTGGGTGATCATAAATATGCTCTACAGGTATCTCCGAAGGTGTTTGTTGAGTTGGCATAGATCGAGATTAGGATTTGTCACTCCGTGTATCGGAGAGGTATCTCTGGACCCTCTCGGTAATACACATCATAAGAAGCCTTGCAAGCAAAGTGACTAAGGAGTTAGTTATGAGATAATTGTATTATGGAACGAGTAAAGAGACTTGCCGGTAACGAGATTGAACTAGGTATGAAGATACCGACGATCGAATCTCAGGCAAGTAACATACCGACAAAGGGAATTACGTATGTTGTCATAAGGTTCGATCGATAAAGATCTTCGTAGAATATGTAGGAACCAATATGGGCATCCAGGTTCCACTATTGGTTATTGACCAGAGAGGTGTCTCGGTCATGTCTACATAGTTCTCAAACCCGTAGGGTCCGCACGCTTAACGTTCGTTGACGATATAGTGTTATATGAGTTATATGATTTGGTGACCGAATGTTGTTCGGAGTACCGGATGAGATCACGGACATGACGAGGAGCTCCAGAATGGTCTGGAGGTAAAGATTTATATATATGACGATGATATTTGGACACCGGAAGAGTTTTGGGATGTACCGGATAGAAATCGGGTCACCGGAAGGGGTTCCGGACACCCCGGGAGGTTAATGGGCCATATGGGCCAAAGGGGGGGACACACCAGCCCACAAGGGGCTGGCGCGCCCCTCCTAGGCTGCAGCCCTTGGGGAGAGAAGGAAAGGGGGCGAGTCATCCTCCCCCTTCTTTTCCTCTCCCCCCTTTCCTTCCCCCCTCCGGCAAATATGGTAAGGGGGGCGCGGCTAGGGAAGGACCCCAAGTAGGATTCGGCCTACTTGGGGTGCCCCTTGGCCTCTCCCCTCTCCGCCCACCTATATATATGTGGGAGGGGGGCGCCACACATAACCACGACAATCTCTTAGTCGTGTGCGCCACCCCCCTCCATCGTTTACACCCTCGGTCATATTTTTGTAGTGCTTGGGCGAAGCCCTGCGGAGATAGCATCACCATCACCGTCACCACACCGTCGTGCTGCCGAAACTCATCCACTACCTCGCCGTCTTGCTGGATCAAGAAGGCGTGGACGTCACCGAGCTGAACGGTGCTGAACGTGGAGGTGCCGTACGTTCGGTACTCGATCGGTTGGATCGCGACGAAGTTCGACTACATCAACCGCATTACTAAACGCTTCCGCTTACGGTCTACGAGGGTATGTAGACACACTCTCCCCTCTCGTTGCTATGCATCTCCTTGATAGATCTTGCGTGTGCGTAGAATTTTTTTTGTTTTCCATGCAACGTTCCCCAACAATGGCATCATGAGCCAGGTCTATGCGTAGATGATATGCACAAGTAGAACACAAAGAGTTATGGGCGGTGATAGTCATACTGCTTACCACCAACGTCTTATTTTGATTTGGCAGTATTGTGGGATGAAGCGGCCCGGACGAACCTTACATGTCCACGCACATGAGACCGGTTCCACCGACTGACATGCAACTAGTTTTTGCATAAAGGTGGCTGGCGGGTGTCTGTTTCTCCTACTTTAGTTGAATTGAATTTGACTACGGCCGGTCCTTGAAGAAGGTTAAAATAGCAAACTTGATGAATCCCCGTTGTGGTTTTTGCGTAGGTAAGAACGGTTCTTGCTAGAAGCCCGTAACAGCCACGTAAAACTTGCAACAACAAAGTAGAGGACGTCTAACTTGTTTTTGCAGGGCATGTTGTGATGTGATATGGTCAAGACGTGATGTGATATACATTGTTGTATGAGATGATCATGTTTTGTAATATCGACAACCGGCAGGAGCCTTTGGGTTGTCTCTTTATTGTATGAAATGCAAGCGCCATGTAATTGCTTTACTTTATCGCTATGCGTTAGCAATAGTTGGCGAGACGACCCCGACGCAATGATGGAGATCAAGGTGTCGAGCTGGTGACGATGGAGATCATGACGATGCTTTGGAGATGGAGGATCAAAAGCACAAGATGATGATGGCCATATCATGTCACATATTTTGATTGCATGTGATGTTTATCTTTTATGCATCTTATTTTGCTTAGAACGGCGGTAGCATTATAAGATGATCCCTTCACTCAATTTCAAGATAAAAGTGTTCTCCCTGAGTATGCACCGTTGCCAAAGTTCGTCGTTTCGAAGCACCACGTGATGATCGGGTGTGATAGACTCTACGTTCACATACAACGGGTGTAAGACAGTTTTGCACATGCAGAATACTTGGGTTAAATTTGACGAGCCTAGCATGTACAGACATGGTCTCGGAACACTGGAGACCGAAAGGTCGAACGTGAGTCATATAGTAGATATGATCAACATAGAGATGTTCACCATTGATGACTACCCCATCTACGTGATGATCGGACATGGATTAGTTGATTTGGATCACGTATCACTTAGATAACTTGAGGGATGTTAATTTAAGTGGGAGTTCATTAGTAATTTGATTAATTGAACTTAAATTTATCATAAACTTAGTCTTAGTAGTTTTTGCATAATTATGTCGTAGATCAATAGCTCGTGATGTAGCTCCCCTGTTTTTGATACATTCCTAGAGAAAACTAATTTGAAAGATGATAGTAGCAATAATGCGGACTGGGTCCGTGATCTGAGGATTATCCTCATTGTGGCACAGAAGAATTATGTCCTTGATGCACCGCTAGGTGACAGACCTATTGCAGGAGCATATGCAGACGTTATGAACGTTTAGCAAGCTCGATATGATGACAACTTAATAGTTTAGTGCGTCATGCTTTACGTCTTAGAACCGGGACTTCAAAAACGTTTTGAACGCCATGGAGCATATGAGATGTTCCAAGAGCTGAAATTGGTATTTCAGACTCATGCCCGTGTCGAGAGGTATGAGACCTCTACTTTGCCTACAAGATGGAGGAGAATAGCTCAGCCAGTGGGCATGTGCTCAGAATGTCTGGGTACTACAATCGCTTGAATCAAGTGGGAGTTAACCTTCCAGATAAGATAGTGATTGACAGAGTTCTCTAGTCACTATCACCAAGCTACTAGAACTTCATGATGAACTATAATATGCAAGGGATGACAAAAACGATTCCTGAGCTCTTCGCGATGCTGAAATCGGCGAAGGTAGAAATCAAGAAAGAGCATCAAATGTTGATGGTTAACAACACCACTAGTTTCAAAAAAAGGGGCAAGGGAAAGAAAGGGAACTTCAAGAAGAATGGCAAACAAGTTGCCACTCCAGGGAAGAAGCCCAAAGCTGGACCCAAGCCTAAAACTGAGTGCTTCTACTGCAAAGGGAAATGGTCACTGGAAGCGGAACTGCCCCAAATACTTGGCGGATAAGAAGGATGGCAAAGTGAACAAAAGTATATTTGATATACATGTTATTGATGTGTACCTTGCTAGTATTCGTAGTAGCCCCTGGGTATTTGATACTTGTTCAGTTGCTAAGATTAGTAACTCGAAACAGGAGTTGCAGAATAAACAGAGACTAGTTAAGGACGAGGTAACGATGTGTGTTGGAAGTGTTTCCAAGATTGATATGATCACCATCGCACACTCCCTCTACCTTCGGGATTAGTGTTGAGCCTAAATAAGTGTTATTTCGTGTTTGCGTTGAGCATGAACAAGATTAGATCGTGTTTATTGCAATACGGTTATTCATTTAAGTCAGAGAATAATTGTTGTTCTGTTTACATGAATAAAACCTTCTATGGTCATACACCCAATGTGAATGGTTTATTGAATCTCGATCGTAGTGATACATATATTCATAATATTGATGCCAAAAGATGCAAAGTTGATAATGATAGTGCAACATACTTTGTGGCACTGCCGTTTAGGTCATATTGGTGTAAAGCGCATGAAGAAACTCCATGCAGATGGACTTTTGGAATCACTTGATTATGAATCATTTGATACTTGCGAACCATGACTCACGGGCAAGATGAATAAAACTCTGTTCTCCAGAACAATGGAGTGAGCTAATGACTTATTGGAAATAATACATACTGATGTATGCGGTCCGATGAGTGTTGAAGCACGCGGTGGGTATCATTATTTTCTGACCTTCACAGATGATTTGAGTAGGAATGGGTATATCTACTTGATTAAACACAAGTCTGAGACATTTGAAAAGTTCAAAGATTTTCAGAGTGAAGTGGAGAATCATCGTAACAAGAAAATAAAGTTTCTACGATCTGATCGCGGAGGCGAATATTTGAGTTATGAGTTTGGCCTTCATTTAAAACAATGTGGAATTGTTTCACAGCTCATGCCACCTGGAACACCACAGCGTAATGGTGTGTCCGAACGTTGTAACCGTACTTTATTGGATATGGTGCGATCTATGATGTCTCTTACCGATTTACCACTATCATTTTGGGGTTATGCATTAGAGACAGCCGCATTCATGTTAAATAGGGCACCGTCTAAATCCGTTGAGACGACACCGTATGAACTGTGGTTTGGCAAGAAACCTAAGTTGTCGTTTCTTAAAGTTTGGGGTTGCGACACTTATGTCAAAAGGCTTCAGCCTGATAATTAAGCTCGAACCCAAATCGGAGAAGTGCGTCTTCATAGGATACCCTAAGGAAACAATTGGGTACACCTTCTACCACAGATCCAAAGGCAAGATCTTTGTTGCGAAGAATGGATCCTTTCTAGAGAAGGAGTTTCTCTCGAAAGAAGTGAGTGGGAGGAAACTAGAACTTGATGAGGTAATTGTACCTTCTCTTGAATTGGAAAGTAGCACATCAGAGAAAACCGTTCCCGTGATGCCTACACCGACTAGAGAGGAAGCAATGATAATGATCATGAAACTTCAGATCAAGTTGCTACTGAACCTCGTAGGTCAACCAGAGCACGATCCACACCAGAGTGGTACGGTAATACTATTCTGGAAGTCATGTTATTATACCAAGGCGAACGTATGAACTATGAAGAAGCTATGTGTGACGCCCCCGGCTTAATCGTGCACTAACCATACACGCAAATGCACATGATCAAGCCTAAGGACTCACTTGAAGATATCACAACACAACTCTAAAACCTAAATAAAGTCATACAAGCTTTATATTACAAGCCAGGGGCCTCGAGGGCTCGAATACATAAGCTCGCATACAAGCGTCAGCGGAAGCATCAGATATCTGAGTACAGATATGAAACAGAAACAGATAAGCCTTTAGAAAGGCGGGGCAAAACAAAAGCTATGATCAAAAGGCGCACGCCTCCTGCCTGGGACCCTCCGAACCTACTCCTGGTCGTCGGCCAACTCGGAGTAGTATCCACCCTCGGGGTAGTAGTAGAGATCGTCGGCGAGTGCAGCTGTCTCAGGGGCTCCGTCATCTGGTTGCATCAAAAAGATATGGGGAAAAAAAGAAAGCAAAGCAACCGTGAGTACTCATCCGAAGTACTCAGCAAGCAAGGATCTACACTACATATGCAACATTATCAAAGGGAGGCTGTATATGTGGACTGGACTGCAGGAATGCCAGAATAGAGAGAAGGCCTAGTCCTATCGAAGACTAGCATCTTCAGCGGTCTTGCAGCATTAGAAGAGTGTAGATCAACACGCTATAAAGTAGCAGTAATAATAAGTCTCAACCTCACCCAGAGATCCTTTCTCGACTCCCTGCGAGAAAGCAATCCCAGAGCCATAATATCCAAGTATCAACCTTGGCCAGATATCCTTTCTCGACTCCCTGCGAGAAAGTAATCCCAGAGCCATACTCATCACAAGTATCCAGTTCTAGTTGTATCGATCGGGATACAACTCAGAGCGTCCGTTACCGAGAATCCGGCTATGCATAGATTAGTTCTTCCCTGCAGGGGTGCACCAACTTACCCACCACGCTCGCTTAACTCCGGCCGGACACACTTTTCTGGGACATGCCCGGCCTCGGCTAAACGACACACCGCAACCCTACCTAAAGCTCAGCAGAGAGGTCCCCGCCGGTCTGCATCCTAAGCGCTCAGGGGTCTTGGGCCATCGCCCTGTGCACTCCGGGTCATTGCGAGCAGGGTGGATACCAGCGCCATTGGCATGATCCGACCCGGCCACAATGCTGAACTGGACGTCTAACAGAACTTTCGGCTGATGCCACGATGCAGAGTACCCATATTTATTCCCGCGTGATGGTTAGTGCTATCGGGCCAGAGGCCCACTCAGATCACATATCCAAATCATAGTGTATTGGTAGTGTGGTAACGAGCAGAGACTCACGATCGATGTGACCCCATCGCCCCATCTCGAGGACTTGCGGCAAGGGCTAAGAATGCCCGGCCACACCTCGTATTCATATCTCGGGCACCATCCAGGTCAACCCGTCTCCAAATCACTCACGGGTACCCCTCAGGGTCGACCCGCCTTTCCAAGTATCAGTAGTAAGGTCCAAGTGTCTGTGTGTCCATAACATCAAGGGAATCCGAGGTATCACCCTCGTTGGATTCCTACTCGATGTATCTGTCAAGGTGAACTCGGAGGAATCACCCTCGAGGTTCACACTTGAAGTGTTGTGCGACAGAGTCGTATCGGAAGTGGAGAAGGAGGAATCACCCTCGATGACCACGACCAAATAGCTACTCTACAGAGTTAACATCAGGAGTGCTATACGAGGTATCACCCTCGGCACTCGATGGTAACGCGGCAGTGTCGTACAACTAAGGGGGGTGTTGTGCAGTGTCGGGGTCTGGCTGTCGATCCCGTTGATCGAGTCATCTGATAATCCAGCGGGGCAACTGGGGACAAAGTGGGGTCTCTGATAGGTCTCTACCCAGCTTATACTAGACAGTTTAGGATAAGTAGGTAAGGTTTCAATAGCAGGTTACAATAAACAGGCTATGCATCAGAATAGGTTAAACAGTAGCAGCAGCAATTCTAATGCAAGCACAAGAGAGAAGAGAATAGGCGATATAGGCATGCTCAAAAGGGGGGTGCTTGCCTGGAAGCTCTGCTGAAAAGGAAGAAGAGTTGTCGGTGACGTAGTCGATCACAGCGGCATCAGCAACGGTCTCGGGGTCTACCGGAGAGAAGAGGGGGAAGAAACAGTAAATATAAAGCAAACAAGACCATGACATGACAATACGCAGAGCTAGGGGTGTTCTGACACGGTGCTACACGATATAGGTGAAGAGGGAAAACATCCGGGAATGTTTTCCCGAAGTTTGGCATTTTCGGACAGATGAAACGGAGGGGGACGGTTGCATGTTCGCTATGCTAGGGATGTGTGGCAGACGAACAGAGGGCATATTCGGAATCGTCATATTTTTCTGATCATTTTTCATATATAAATTATTTTCATCTGACTTACGAATTAATTTATATGATTTTTCAAAGTTTTAATCATTTTCTGGAATTACTTTAATTATTTAATTCGAAAATAAATAGTTAAAATGCATTTATTACACCGGACAAAGCCCGCCACAGTCAATGACATGTGGGGCCAGTTGACTTGGTCAACTCCACAGTCAGCAGGTCCATAGGGTCAAGGTTGACCAGTCAATTAGCTAGGTGGGGTCCAGGCGTCATTGTCAGGGGATAAGTAATGTAATTAACTAATTTGAACTAATCTAATTATTGAGAGGGGGCCACAAGTCAGTGGCCCACTACCTAAACTAACACACACACAGGGCCGGCACACACACACTCCTGCACACACACAACACACACACTCACGCACACGCACACCACGTTGCACAACACCACGGCCATGGCCTTTGCCATGGCCAGCAGCGGCAGCAGCGCAGAGCATCAGCGGCAGCGGCTAGGCAGCAGTAAAGAGCAGCAGCAGGCAGTAGCAGCAAGCGGCGGCGCGGAGCAGGGCAGGCGCGCGCGGGAGGCAGGCCGGGCGCATGGGGAGCATGGCGGGGCGCGGGCAGGGGTCACGGCGAGCGCGGCCAGCGCGTGGTGGGAGCACGACGAACGCGCGCACAGGGCAAGCTTCGAGCGCGGCCATGGTAGCTAGCGGTTGGTGGCCTACGGCGACGAATCGAGGGGGCAAAGGTGGGGAATCGGGGGAGAAGCTCACCGCGAAGCTCATGGACGAGGTTAGAAGGCGCGGGGACGCCCGGGCGCGACGAATCTGACGACGAACGACGGCGGCGTGGCGGAGAAGGTGACCCAATGACGAGGAGATAGGGCATCCGAGCTCGAATCGGTGCATGTAGTCGAAGGAGTCGACGACGAGGGAGCTCCTGGACAACCCCCCAGTCGCCGGGGAGGCCAGTGCCCGCGGGGACGGCGACAGCGCATCGACGGCATCTCGGGCATGCGGTTCAGAGGAGAAACGCGAGTGGGAGAGGGGAATTTCGGGGCTAGGGTTCGTCAACGAAGTCGGGGGAACCACTTATACACCTCTAGGAGCGCTCGGATGAACGACACGAGGCAATCCGGGCGTGGACGGCGTGTGTGCGCCATGGCGCCCCTGCCTCTGCCTTCCTCCTGTACAAGAAGTAGGAGAAGGCCCGCTGAGTGGGCTGG
This sequence comes from Thinopyrum elongatum, assembly GCA_011799875.1. Classification (NCBI taxonomy): domain Eukaryota; kingdom Viridiplantae; phylum Streptophyta; class Magnoliopsida; order Poales; family Poaceae; genus Thinopyrum; species Thinopyrum elongatum. Next base: position 79,561,458 of record CM022301.1, read on the forward strand.
GCCGCACTGTACCTATGGGCTGTATGTGAGCAGTGTTGTCTCTGGCTTCTTCTTTCCTTTTTCTGTTAAAGCTTTTAGCTCCTGTTTTAGATTTATTTGAGGTTCCAAATGAGTTTTATTACTTGTGAAATTTTGCACATAAATCAAGTGCAACAATAATAGATGGCACAAAAGTTTGGGGCCAAAAGGAGTTGTCTAACTATTTTTAGAAATTGAAAAAGGCCAATTTTAATTGCCGTTGCACCACTAAATTAATTCCCAGGGGCATTTTGCCAATCCAAATGAGGTTGGTTTCATCTTGACAAATGCTTAGAGAATATTTTGCCCAATCATGAACATTTTAGTTTGCAGTTTGAAGAAAATTTTATTGTTGACTTTATTTTAAATTTTGAATTTGAACTCGGTTTGGATCAAAGTGGGGTTTAGCAAATTAATTGCGATGATATGGCACAATTAGCGTGTGAATACTGTAGCTTAACTACCGGGGTGTTACAAATCTCCTCTACTACAAGAAATCTCGTCCCGAGATTTAGGAGGCGGAGTAAGGGGGGAGTTCTGGTTATGAAATTCCAACGATTCTTCTCGGTCTTGGTTGCTCTTCTCGAAGAAGTTGACCCATTTCGTTGATGTACTCATCTCTCTGCTTCGGGTCATCATGATGAAGTCATCATCCTTTCTTCGGGGTCTTCATCGTACTTGCGAATAGGTAAGGGGCAGCTTGACAATGATAGGATGATAGAAGGGGTAATCATATGGGATTATCCCATGAATGAACTCATGAGTATCTCTCGAGTTGAACAAATGAAACACATCGAGAGCAAGAAGGTACAATAAGAAGTCTCAAGCGGATAGACAATCGTCCGATGTGTGAAACAGAGTGTGAAAAGGGGTTCAGAGCAATGAGAATAAGTATTGCGTCTGAAACCAGAATAGATCACTAGGAATGTGGCTCGTGAATTACATACTAAGCCAAGCGTGAGGAATAACTCTAGAAACAGGGGTGTATAGGTGAGTCAGGTTACGATCCTGTGGAACTATGGGTTATGGGCCCACCATGTGAGTTAAAAGTAGAAAGGGGCACTGACATCTTTCACGGTCATGATAGCAAGGCAGGTCAGAGGATAGCCTGTCAGTTATGTTGGCAACAACGTTGGTACCAAGGGCGAGGGACGAAGAGAACCATTTTCCTACTCGTGGAACGAGGCGGACCAATAGGCAAAGTTCTCGTCCATCGGTGGTTAACGGAATGTCATCAACAATAGTAACAAGGTCTCACTGACAAGGTTGTCCATCGAAGTGTTTTATAAGCAGGGAATTATTTCTGCTTATATCATATAGATCACAAGAAAAGTTAAACAAACCAATGGAAAGGAAAAATGATTAATTGATTATTCAAATTACCCAATGGGAAGGAAGATGTGTTTACACACAAGAACTAGGAGTATATCCTTTCCCAAGGAAAAGTAGAGCACGATATACATGATAGGACATCAAGTTCAAAAGTATTTAGATAAAGGGGCGAGGGAAGAATCATGATATTACCCACACAACGGGGTGTGGATAACAGATCAAGAAACATGTAGCATTGTGCTTCCACATGTTCTCAATGATATTCGGAATACCACAGTCATGCTACGAGGTAGCAATAACATGGTGTTTCAAGTAAAGATAATGGTGAAGCGAAAGGTTATTGGATCCACAGGTACGACACAAGCTCGAAATCAAGTTTGTTGTTCGAGGTGGAATGATAAGATGAGGAAGATCGATGTAAGCTTTGCTCATCATTGAAAAGTTGTGCTCCGGGAATAAGGACCAGGTAGCACGGTTAGGATTAGCACAATAATGATATAGCCGATCAGGCTACGAATGATGTGATGGAGTATCATCCCAATAAGAATTCACAAGAGGTAGTGCAATGACACAATATCCTCGAGATAACAGGGGCAATACTTGTAGGTAGATCAGAATAGAGGTTGGACAAATGAAATGATCTGCAGAAGACAAGTATAGTAACTTGTCCGGGAAATGGGATTAAGGATAAGCTATGGTCGGATCCACGACTATAAATGATCAAACTACCGATACAAGATGAACTTATAACAAGGGGGTAATTATTTTTACGAGCAGCTTCCATGATAAGTTCTCCATCGGGTCCATGGGCATGAACACAAAGGTTCAAGGTCGACTCCCACTTCTTCAATGCATAACCTTTCATTCATTCCTCGTTTTTGAAGAGATTGTAGTGCGGAAGATTTATCTGGTGAAGCACCAGAAGAGTATGACTCGCATAACTTTTGAGTTCACACGGATTAGGGAAAGCATAGGTTCAACCCATTGGGGGCATCTTAGGAACATATACCACTAACTTCTAGAGCATATAACATCAGCTCAATATCAGAGCATGGTTGACAATAAGCAGAGGATACAATTTACCGAAGGCAATATGTATCAGGGGAAGAGCGCACGAGATTTTGAATATGAAGGACATTGCCGGATAATAATCCAACAAAGGATTCAACGGTCCTCAATGGATCTGATGTGAGTATCAGTACTCAATCAGAGGAAGGGAAGAATGCAAAGGCATCAGATTATAGAAACAACTGAATAATTCGGTGTTCAAGTTGAAGGGAACTAGGTGGACAATCAATTGCAACATGATTGGCCGAGAACCAAGTCATGTCCAAAATGACGTCTGAGCCGGAAGGACGAATTCTAAGAATCGACGGATGATAAGGATTACATATGGATTTAACCATAATGCATGCAGACAAGACTTTCGAGAGCAATAGGCTGCAGAGGATCTTCGGGAGATCAAATTGCATTTCAATGTGTTCTGGAAAGCACTTGAATAATTGGGGATGAACGGACCCCGTATAAATATTAGGATTTATACGTAGGTGTGTTCAGGCGGAAAGGAACTGCAAGGCAGTAGGTTCAGAGAATTCCCGAAATGTCGGATAGTATTTCGATATGTCGGATGGAATCCGGGAGTAACTGAAATGAATATAAGAACGACGAGTGTAAGTAGTTATCCATCAGGGTTTATTGGTGGTAGGGAATTGCAAAGACGACGAGTACAAGAGTCTCGGGAAATCAACGTAGAGTATCGTCAGAATCTTCGGATGAAGCAGGCGATCATCTGGAATGACGGGGCTCTCCGAGAGAAAGTAGTTATGAGAACCTAATGTCTGAGTTAGTAAAATCTTTTAATCCGAATAGACGAGAGATCAGAGTCCCAGAGTATAGACGAGGAATAAAAGATACTAATACCACCCAGTTGGCGACGTGGGCCCGTAAGCCACACAGCCAAGTTAGTAAATTAGTTTTTCGATGTCTAGACTCAACTTCGGCCAAGGAGTTGGAAAGGGGCTTCCTACAGGCAGTCGGCTCTGATACCAACCTGTGACGCCCCCGGCTTAATCGTGCACTAACCATACACGCCAATGCACACGATCAAGCCTAAGGACTCACTTGAAGATATCACAACACAACTCTAAAACATAAATAAAGTCATACAAGCTTTATATTACAAGCCAGGGGCCTCGAGGGCTCGAATACATAAGCTCGCATACAAGCGTCAGTGGAAGCATCAGATATCTGAGTACAGATATGAAACAGAAACAGATAAGCCTTTAGAAAGGTGGGACAAAACAAAAGCTACGATCGAAAGGCGCAGGCCTCCTGCCTGGGACCCTCCGAACCTACTCCTGGTCGTCGGCCAACTCGTAGTAGTATCCACCCTCGGGGTAGTAGTAGAGATCGTCGGCGAGTGCAGCTGTGTCAGGGGCTCCATCATCTGGTTGCATCAAAAAGATATGGGGGAAAAAAGAAAGCAAAGCAACCGTGAGTACTCATCCGAAGTACTCAGCAAGCAAGGATCTACACTACATATGCAACATTATCAAAGGGAGGCTGTATATGTGGACTGGGCTGCAGGAATGCCAGAATAGAGAGAAGGCCTAGTCCTATCAAAGACTAACATCTTCAGCGGTCTTGCAGCATTAGAAGAGTGTAGATCAACATGCTATAAAGTAGCAATAATAATAAGTCTCAAGCTCACCCAGAGATCCTTTCTCGACTCCCTGCGAGAAAGCAATCCCAGAGCCATAATATCCAAGTATCAACCTTGGCCAGAGATCCTTTCTCGACTCCCTGCGAGAAAGTAATCCCAGAGCCATACTCATCACAAGTATCCAGTTCTAGTTGTATCGATCGGGATACAACTCCGAGCATCCGTTACCGAGGATCCGGCTATGCATAGATTAGTTCTTCCCTGCAGGGGTGCACCAACTTACCCACCACGCTCGCTTAACTCCGGCCGGACACACTTTTCTGGGACATGCCCGGCCTCGGCCAAATGACACACCGCAACCCTACCTAAAGCTCAACAGAGAGGTCCCCGCCGGTCTACATCCTAAGCGCTCAGGGGTCTTGGGCCATCGCCCTGTGCACTCCGGGTCATTGCGAGCAGGGTGGATACCAGCGCCATTGGCACGATCCGACCCGGCCACAATGCTGAACTGGATGTCTGACAGAACTTTCGGCTGATGCCACGATGCAGAGTACCCATATTTATTCCCGCGTGATGGTTAGTGCTATCGGGCCAGAGGCCCACTCAGATCACATATCCAAATCATAGTGTATTGGTAGTGCGGTAACGAGCAGAGACTCATGATCGATGTGACCCCATCATCCCGTCTCGAGGACTTGCGGCAAGGGCTAAGAATGCCCGGCCACGCCTCGTATTCATATCTCGGGCACCATCCAGATCAACCCGTCTCCACATCACTCGCGGATACCCCTCAGGGTCGACCCGCCTTTCCAAGTATCAGTAGTACAGTCCAAGTGTCCATGTGTCCATAACATCAAGGGAATCCGAGGTATCACCCTCGTTGGATTCCTACTCGATGTATCTGTTAAGGTGAACTCGGAGGAATCACCCTCGAGGTTCACACTTGAAGTGTTGCACGACAGAGTCGTATCGGAAGTGGAGAAGGAGGAATCACCCTCGATGACCACGACCAAATAGCTACTCTACAGAGTTAACATCAGGAGTGCTATACGAGGTATCACCCTCGGCACTCGATGGTAACGCGGCAGTGTCATACAACTAAGGGGGGTGTTGTGCAGTGTCGGGGCTGGCTGTCGATCCCGTTGATCGAGTCATCTGATAATCCAGCGGGGCAACTGGGGACAAAGTGGGGTCTCTGATAGGTCTCTACCCAGCCTATACTAGACAGTTTAGGATAAGTAGGTAAGGTTTCAATAGCAGGTTACAATAAACAGGCTATGCATCAGAATAGGTTAAACAGTAGCAGCAACAATTCTAATGCAAGCACAAGAGAGAAGAGAATAGGCGATATAGGCATGCTCAAAAGGGGGGGTGCTTGCCTGGAAGCTCTGCTGAAAATGAAGAAGAGTCGTCGGTGACGTAGTCGATCACAGCGGCATCAGCAGCGGTCTCGGGGTCTACCGGAGAGAAGAGGGGGAAGAAACAATAAATATAAAGCAAACAAGAGCATGACATGACAATACGCAGAGCTAGGGGTGTTCTGACGCGGTGCTACACGATATAGGTGAAGAGGGAAAACATCTGGGAATGTTTTCCCAAAGTTTGGCATTTTCGGATAGATGAAACGGAGGGGGACGGTTGCATGTTTGCTATGCTAGGGATGTGTGGCAGACGAACAGAGGGCATATTCGGAATCGTCATATTTTTCTGATCATTTTTCATATATAAATTATTTTCATCTGACTTACGGATTAATTTATATGATTTTTCAAAGTTTTAATCATTTTCTGGAATTACTTTAATTATTTAATTCGAAAATAAATAGTTAAAATGCATTTATTACACCGGACAAAGCCCGCCACAGTCAATGACATGTGGGGCCAGTTGACTTGGTCAACTCCGCAGTCAGCAGGTCCATAGGGTCAAGGTTGACCAGTCAATTAGCTAGGTGGGGTCCAGGCGTCATTGTCAGGGGATAAGTAATGTAATTAACTAATTTGAACTAATCTAATTATTGAGAGGGGGCCACAAGTCAGTGGCCCACTACCTAAACTAACACACACAGGGCCGGCACACACACACTCCTGCACACACACAACACACACACTCACGCACACGCACACCACGTTGCACAACACCACGGCCATGGCCTTTGCCATGGCCAGCAGCGGCAGCAGCGCAGAGCATCAGCTGCAGCGGCTAGGCAGCAGTAAAGAGCAGCAGCAGGCAGTAGCAGCAAGCGGCGGCGCGGAGCAGGGCAGGCGCGCGCGGGAGGCAGGCCGGGCGCATGGGGAGCATGGCGGGGCGCGGGCAGGGGTCACGGCGAGCGCGGCCAGCGCGTGGTGGGAGCACGACGAACGCGCGCACACCGCAAGCTTCGAGCGCGGCCATGGTAGCTAGCGGTTGGTGGCCTACGGCGACGAATCGAGGGGGCAAAGGTGGGGAATCGGGGGAGAAGCTCACCGTGAAGCTCATGGACGAGGTTAGAAGGCGCGGGGACGCCCGGGCGCGACGAATCTGACGACGAACGACGGCGGTGTGGCGGAGAAGGTGACCCAATGACGAGGAGATAGGGCATCCGAGCTCGAATCGGTTTATGTAGTCGAAGGAGTCGACGACGAGGGAGCTCATGGACAACCCCCCAGTCGCCGGGGAGGCCAGTACCCGCGGGGACGGCGACAGCGCATCGACGGCATCTCGGGCACGTGGTTCAGAGGAGAAATGCGGGTGGGAGAGGGGAATTTCGGGGCTAGGGTTCATCAACGAAGTCGGGGGAACCACTTATACACCTCTAGGAGCGCTCGGATGAACGACACGAGGCAATCCGGGCGTGGACGGCGTGTGTGCGCCATGGCGCCCCTGCCTCTGCCTTCCTCTTGTACGAGAAGTAGGAGAAGGCCCGCTGAGTGGGCTGGGCCGCACTGTACCTATGGGTTGTATGTGAGCAGTGTTGTCTCTGGCTTCTTCTTTCCTTTTTCTGTTAAAGCTTTTAGCTCCTGTTTTAGATTTATTTGAGGTTCCAAATGAGTCTTGTTACTTGTGAAACTTTGCACATAAATCAAGTGCAGCAATAATAGATGGCACAAAAGTTTGGGGCCAAAAGGAGTTGTCTAACTATTTTTAGAAATTGAAAAAGGCCAATTTTAATTGCCGTTGAACCACTAAATTAATTCCGAGGGGCATTTTGCCAATCCAAATGAGGTTGGTTTCATCCTGACAAATGCTTAGAGAATATTTTGCCAAATCATGAACATTTTAGTTTGCAGTTTGAAGAAAATTTTATTATTGACTTTATTTTAAATTTTGAATTTGAACTCGGTTTGGATCAAAGTGGGGTTTAGCAAATTAATTGCGATGATATGGCACAATTAGCGTGTGAATACTGTAGCTTAACTACCGGGGTGTTACACTATGATGAGTCCAGATTCCGACAGATGGCTTGAGGCCATGAAATCTGAGATAGGGTCCATGTATGAGAACAAAGTGTGGACTTTGGTGGACTTGCCAGATGATCGGCAAGCCATAGAAAATAAATGGATCTTCAAGAAGAGGACTGACGCTGATGGTAATATTACTGTCTACAAAGCTCGACTTGTTGCGAAAAGTTTTCAACAAGTTCAAGGGGTTGACTACAATGAGACTTTCTCACCCGTAGCGATGCTTAAGTCTGTCCGAATCATGTTAGCAATTGCCGCATTTTATGATTATGAAATCTGGCAAATGGACGTCAAAACTGCATTCCTTAATGGATTTATTAAAGAAGAGTTGTATATGATGCAATCAGAAGGTTTTGTCGATCCTAAAGGTGCTAACAAAGTGTGCAAGCTCCAGCGATCCATCTATGGACCGATGCAAGCATCTCGAAGTTGGAATTTACGCTTTGATGAGGTGATCAAAGCATATGGTTTTATACAGACTTACGGTGAAGCCTGTATTTACAAGAAAGTGAGTGGGAGCTCTGTAGCATTTCTGATATTATATGTGGATGACATATTATTGATTGGAAATGATATAGAATTTCTGGATAGCATAAAAGGATACTTGAATAAGAACTTTTCAATGAAAGACCTCGGTGAAGCTGCTTACATATTAGGCATCAAGATCTATAGAGATAGATCAAGACGCTTGATAAGATTTTCAATGAGTACATACCTTCACAAGATTTTGAAGGAGTTCAAAATGGATCAGTCAAAGAAGGAGTTCTAGCCTGTATTGTAAGGTGTGAAGTTGAGTAAGACTCAAAGCCCGACCACGGTAGAAGATAGAGAGAGAATGAAAGTCATTCCCTATGCCTCAGCCATAGGTTCTATAAAGTATGACATACTGTGTACCATACCTGTTGTGTACCTTGCCATGAGTTTGGCAAGGGGGTCCAATAGTGATCCAGGTGTAGATCACAGGACAACGGTCAAAATTATTCTTAGTTACCTAAGAGGACTAAGGAAGTATTTCTCGGTTATGGAGGTGATAAAGAGTTCGTTATAAAGGGTTACGTCGATGCAAGCTTTGACACCGATTCGGATGACTCTAAGTCTCAATCTGGATACGTATTGAAAGTGGGAGCAATTAGCTAGAGTAGCTCCATGCAGAGCTTTGTAGACATAGATATTTGCAAAATACATACGGATCTGAATGTGACAGACCCGTTGACTAAACTTCTCTCACAAGCAAAACATGATCACACCTTAGCACTCTTTGGGTGTTAATCACATGGCGATGTGAACTAGATTATTGACTCTAGTAAACTCTTTGGGTGTTGGTCACATGGCGATGTGAACTATGGGTGTCAAATCACATGGTGATGTGAACTAGATTATTGACTCTAGTGCAAGTGGGAGTCTGATGGAAATATGCCCTAGAGGCAATAATAAAATGGTTATTATTATATTTCCATAATCATGATAAAGGTTTATTATTCATGCTAGAATTGTATTGATCGGAAACTTAAATACATGTGTGAATACATAAACAAATACCGTGTCCCTAATAAGCCTCTACTAGACTAGCTCGTTGATCAAAGATGGTTAAGGTTTCCTAACCTTGGACATGTGTTGTCATTTGATAACGGGATCACATCATTAGGAGAATGATGTGATGGACAAGACCCATCCGTTAACTTAGCATATGATCGTTCAGTTTATTGCTACTGCTTTCTTAATGTCAAATACATATTCCTTCGACTATGAGATTATGCAACTCCCGGATACCGGAGGAATACCTTGTGTGCTATCAAACGTCACAACGTAACTGGGTGATCATAAAGATGCTCTATAGGTATCTCCAAAGGTGTTTGTTGAGTTGGCATAGATCGAGATCAGGATTTGTCACTCCGTGTATCGGAGAGGTATCTCTGGGCCCTCTCGGTAATACACATCGTAAGAAGCCTTGCAAGCAAAGTGACTAAGGAGTTATTTACGAGATGATGTATTACAGAATGAGTAAAGAGACTTGCCGGTAACGAGATTGAACTAGGTATGAAGATACCGACGATCGAATCTCAGGCAAGTAACATACCGATAGACAAAGGGAATTACGTATGTTGTCATAAGGTTCGATCGATAAAGATCTTCATAGAATATGTAGGAACCAATATGGGCATCCAGGTTCCGCTATTGGTTATTAACCGTAGAGGTGTCTCGGTCATGTCTACATAGTTCTCAAACCCGTAGGGTCCGCACGCTTAACGTTCGTTGACGATATAGTGTTATATGAGTTATATGATTTGGTGACCGAATGTTATTCGGAGTCCCGGATGAGATCACGGACATGACGAGGAGCTCCGGAATGGTCTGGAGGTAAAGATTGATATATAGGACGATGATATTTGAACACCGGAAGAGTTTCGGATTGTACCGGATAGAAATCGGGTCACCGGAAGGGGTTCCGGACACCCCGGGAGGTTAATGGGCCATATATGGGCCAAAGGGGGGGACACACCAGCCCACAAGGGGCTGGCGCGCCCCTCCTAGGCCGCAGCCCTTGGGGAGAGAAGGAAAGGGGGGAGTCGGCCTCCCCCTTCCTTTCCTCTCCCCCCTTTCCTTCCCCCCTCCGGCAAATATGGTAAGGGGGGCACGGGTAGGGAAGGACCCCAAGTAGGATTCGGCCTACTTGGGGCGCCCCTTAGCCTCTCACCTCCCCCCCACCTATATATATGTGGCAGGGGGCGCCACACATAACAACGACAATCTCTTAGCCGTGTGCGGCGCCCCCCTCCACCGTTTACACCCTCGTTCATATTTTCGTAGTGCTTGGGCGAAGCCCTACGTAGATAGCATCACCATCACCGTCACCACACCATCGTGCTGCCGGAACTCATCTGCTACCTCGCCGTCTTGCTGGATCAAGAAGGCGTGGACGTCACCGAGCTGATCGTGTGATGAACGCAGAGGTGTCGTACGTTCGGTACTCGATCGGTTGGATCGCGAAGAAGTTCGACTACATCAACCGCGTTACTAAACGCTTCCGCTTACGGTCTACGAGGGTACGTAGACACACTCTCCCCTCTCGTTGCTATGCATCTCCTTGATAGATCTTGCGTGTGCGTAGAAATTGTTTTGTTTTCCATGCAACGTTCCCCAACAGTTATCACATCAGCAGTTGAAGATATTGCAACTTCAGAAGTAGTAGAACATTCAGCAATAGAGACAGCAGTGTCACGCTCAAGGCATTTTAAACAAGGTGGCACAAAATCTTTCTGAGCAGAACTGATCTATTGAGCGAGTAGTGAATCATTTTTCTTTTGAAGATCTTCATGAGATGCTCTCAATTTCTCTAGATTTTACTTCCTTTGAAGATAATCATAGGAAAGCTTCTCATGAGTAGCTGAGAGGGTTTGATGACGACTTTCAAGTTCCTCGTACTTAACACGAAGATTTTTGATATCTTCGATTAAGGGCTGGGTTCGATTCATTTCCTCATCCAACAGGTCATCGTTTTTGTCTAGCAATTTTTGAATCTTTTCCATGGCTGTTTGTTGTTCAGTTGCACTTTTAGCAAGAGTCTTATAGCTGGGTTTGGATTCACATTCAGAGTCATCTTCACTGGAGGTCTGAAAGTAACCATCGCGTGAGTTTACCTTAGCACCTCTTGCCATGAAGCAGTAGGTGGGAGCAGAGTCGTCGTCATCATTGGCTTCGGCGTCGACATCGTGACCATTGTCTTCACGGTTGAAGATGGACTTGGCGACGAATGCTGAAGCCAGAGCCAGGCTTGCCATGCCTGAATCAGACTCCACCTCCGCCTCCTCAGAAACAGACTCCTCCTGTGAATCCATCTTCTTGCCAATGAATGCACGAGCCTTGCCAGATGAGCTCTTCTTGTATGATGAAGACTTTGAAGAAGATTTTGAGGATTTCTTCTTCTTCTTGTCGTCAGAGTCATATTCCTTGCTCTTCTTCTTTTTCTTTGCTTCCTTGTCCCATTGAAGACATTCAGATATGTAGTGGCCTGGCTTCTTGCATTTGTGGCATGTTCTCTTCTTGTAGTCACGAGTGGAAGCCTCATCATTCTTGGAACTGGATCTTGAAGACTTCCCGAAGCGATTCTTCTTGGAGAACTTTTGGAACTTTCTCACAAGCATTGCTAGCTCTTTGCCAATATCTTCAGGATCATCAAAACTGCAGTCAGATTCTTCTTCAGATGAGGAAATAGTTTTTGCCTTCAAAGCTCGGGATCGACCATAATTGGGGCCATAGATATCTCTCTTCTCGGATAGCTGGAACTCATGTGTGTTGAGCCTCTCAAGTATGTCAGACGGATTGAGATCTTTGAAGACAGGGCGTTCTTGGATCATCAATGTTAGAGTGTCAAATGAGCTGTCAAGTGATCTCAGTAGCTTCTTCACTACTTCATGCTTGGTGATTTCAGTGGCGCCAAGAGCACGAAGTTCATTTGTGATATCGGTGAGGCGGTCGAAAGTGACCTGGACATTCTCATTGTCATTCCTCTTGAATCTGTTGAAGAGGTTGCGAAGCACATCAATTCTGGAATCTCTTTGAGTTGAGACGCCTTCGTTAACCTTGGACAGCCAGTTCCAAACTAGCTTCGCAGATTCCAGAGCACTCACACGGCCATACTGCCCTTTGGTCAGATGAACACATATGATGTTCTTGGCGGTTGAGTCCAGTTGCGTGAACCTTTTGACATCAGCAGCGGTGACGCCTTTCACCGACTTTGGGAACGCCTGTCCTGACGACATACCAGAGGTCATTGTCAATGGCTTCAAGATGCATGCGCGTCTTATTCTTCTAATAGGGGTAATCAGTGCCATCAAAGACGGGGCACGCAGCGGAGACCTTGATTATCCCTGCAGTCGACATAGCTAAAACTCCAGGTGGTTAAACCGAATCATACAAAACAAGGGAGCACCTTGCTCTGATACCAATTGAAAGTGCTAATTATCGACTAGGAGGGGGGATAGGCGTTTTTTATGAAAGTCTTCAAAAGATGCAAGATCTTCGAATACAGACAACTAAACAACACTTATACGATATGCAGCGGAAGATAAACTACGCTAGACAGGCCATAGTCAATTAAACAGTACAATGAAAGCACAAAGACTAATAGCAGCTAGGTAGAACAGATCGAAATGGGAAGACAGTATGAAGCCAAACAGATGAATGTCTTCACACAATGAAGTCAAACTGATTAGGCAAGCAAGCAATTACTTCACGAAGACAAACTGAAATATAAAGAAGGTAGGGGATAAAATCAGTTGCTTGGTGAAGACAAGAATTTGGTAGACCAGTTCCAGTTGCTATGACAACTGTACGTCTGGTTAGGGAGGCTGAGATTGAACTCAGAAGACCACGTCTTCACCTTATTCCCCTTGAGCTAAGAACACTTAGTCCTCGCCCAATCACTCTGGTAAGTCTTCAAGGTAGACTTCCAAACCTACACAGACTTCGTTCACCGGCGATCCACAATGACTCTTGGATCCTAAGAACGCGACGCCTAACCGGCTGGAGGATGCACAATCCTCAAGTGTAATAAGTCTTTAGATCACGCGGACAGAAAAACTTCAGTGATGCCAACACTCTTTGGGTTTTGGGTGTTTTGGGTTTCGTACTCGCAAGGATTTCTCTCTCAAAGGCTTCCGAGGTGGGTTGCTCTCGAACGACAAAAGTCGTGCACTAACTCTGAGCAGCCACCAATTTATGGTGTAGGGGTGGGCTATTTATAGCCAGGAGGCAACCCGACATGATATGTCCGAAATGACCCTTGGTCACTAAGGAACCGACACATGTCCAATGGTTGGATTTCAAACACACGCGGCAGCTTGACTTGGGCTACAAGCAAAGCTAACTCATCCAACTCTGGACAAGATTTTCTCTCATTGTCTTCACTCGAAGACATAGGATTTTGGGTTGAGCATCACGTCAGTTTTCTGACCTTGTTCACTTGGATCCCACTTAACAGTTCGGTGGTTCCTATGACTCAAGAAAGAAGAAAATGAAACTACGAAAGAAACTATGTCTTCGCACTCCATAGTCTCCAAGTGAATATTTTCACACGTCATTATCTTCGACGTGAATGTCTTCACGAAACACCATTGTCTTCAATGTCTTCATACATTTTTAGGGGTCATCTCTAGTAGAAAAACCGAATCAATGAGGGACTTCTACCTGTGTTGTTCTGCAATTTTCACAAACACATTAGTCTCTCAATCATGTTTGTCGTCAACACTCCAAAACCAACTAGGGGTGGCACTAGATGCACTTGCACACACCAAAGAGGCCACCATCATACTAGAAGCGGTGGCATCACATGACTTATGAATTTGGCATGCTTTCTTTGGAATGAAGGGTTCTCACAAGTCACAACGACATCAACGTGCTTCGACGATCTCCGATGTCCAGGAGGCTTTGCAATGGGGAATCACCACCGTGCAACTACACCGTCAACGGCCAAGACTACAACATGGGATACTATCTTGCCGATGGCATCTATCCTCAGTGGGCGGTGTTTGTGAAAACCATATCTGAACCTCATGGCAATAAACAGAGCCACTTCGCAACAATGCAGGAAGCGGCTAGGAAGGATGTGGAGAGGGCATATGGTGTGCTTCAAGCTTGTTGGGGAATTGTGCGCGACGTTGCAATGATGTGGAAATCGAAAATTTTGTGGCAGCTGATAACATGTTGTGTTATTTTGCACAATATGATTGTCGAGGATGAGGATGATGGTGTAGCCCAAACCAATGATTTTGAAGCACCTGGAGAATAAGTTGAAATCCCGAAAGATTAAGATGCAACTCAGCTCATGAACTTTCTACAGATGCATCAGAATCTTCGAGATCACCAGGTGCACGCGCAGCTACTCAATGATCTTGTGGAGTATATGTAGACCCACAATGAAAACCAAAGAGCTGATGTTTGAATTGTGCACTTAAAATAAACGGAAAAACTATTTTCCAGTCGACTGTTTGTTTGCAACAGATCCGAACGACCCCATCTTCGTTCGATCCGAATTTTACGGTCGCTAACACGCGCCGTTACGATCAGTTCTTTTTCATCAAGTACGTCCGCACACGATTCTCGGCCCTTTTTTTTTGGTCCCGCACGTGATTCTCGGCCCGCAAGTTTGGGCCATGCACTGTGACTGTTGTGTAGAAAAAAAATGACTGTTGTGTGGAAACGGAATTTAAAAGCTTGGTAGGGGATTCGAACTCTGGTTGCCAAGCATACAATAAAGAGGAACAACCAACCCAGCCAGCGTCAATTGTTGTATATTTAAAAGAAACTAAGTATTTGACCCTTTTTTATTACAACAATGGAGAAAAAAGCCTTATATCTTCTGATTTTTGCACTAGTGCATCATTAGCATCATGTTGCTGACTATAGGGAAGAGGCATACCGTCTTTGTACATACGTATTTATAGGTCATCTTTACATTGATTTTTAATCTTCTTTTTTAAGAAACAAAGTGTTTGAAATTGGGATTGAACTCCGATAATTTATGTACCGCCTATCTGATAATTTACATATAAACACCGTGATAGTTTTGACCCAGGGAAAATGTTATTGAATTATACTCTGTTATTTTTTTTGTAAATAACATGCTAATTTCCGAAACGCGGACCTAATAACTTAATCCGGGCCTAGAAACTTTTGACCGGGGAATTCTTTTTGTTGAAACATACTCCCCGTAACTTCTATGTAAATAACGCGGTAATTCGCACACCACAGACCCGGTAACTAGGATACAAACACAGTGATAACTTCGACGCGGGAAAAATGTTATTGACCCCTATTTAAAAAAAGATATCTCAATAATTTATGTGTAAATAACATGGTATTTTACGCAACACGGACCTGATAACTTGCATGCAACACTGTGGTTACATTGACCAAAAAAAAGTTTATTGAACTTACACTTGATAATTTTTATATAACGAAAAAGCTAACTTCCGATAACGTTGACCCTTGAAAATATACTCCGACAACATCTGTGTAAATAACATGGTAATATAGTCTCCCGGGCCTGATAACTTAGATACAAACACCTGATAACTTTGACCAGTGGAAAAAAAATGTTAAAAACATACTACCGATAACTTATTTGTAAATAGCATGATAATATACACTCCCATACTTGATAACTAAGGTACAAACACCACGATAACTTTGACCCGTGAAAAAAAGTTGTTGAAACCATACTCCGGTAACATCTGTGTAAATAACATGGTAATATATGCTCCCGAACCTCATAATTTAGATACAAACACAATGATAACTTTGACCCGGGGAAAAAGATGTTAAAAACATACCACCGATAACTCTTTGTGTAAATAGTATGATAATATAGAATTCCGGTCCTGATAACTTAGGTACAAACAACACGATAAATTTGAACCCGTGAAACATTTCTATTGAAAACATACCACTAATAACTTCTCGTGTAAATAACATGATAATATACGCTTCCGGACCTGATAACTTAGGTACAAACACCACGATAACTTTGACCCGTGTAAAATAGTTGTTTGGAAGCATACTCCGATAACATCTGTATAAATAACATGGTAATATAGGCTTCCGGACCTGATAACTTAGGTACAAACACCTCAATAACTTTTGACCCGTGAATAAAAGTTGTTGAAAACATACTCGGTAGGATCTGTGTAAATAACATGGTAATATATGCACACTGGAGTTGATATCTTATTTACCCCAGGCGTGATAGCTTTTGACCCACAAAAAATATTATTCGGAACATGCCAACATGGTATCTAGTTTCGAAGGTCTTGTGAAAACAGATTTTGGATCGAACAGGCGATTCGAGCGACAAAACATTTTGAAATTCAAAACAAAGAATCCACGATGACATTAGCTTTTCTGCACTTTTAGTGCATTTGCATGTGGGGAGAAAGTTGGAAGAAGTCATTTTTATGCCCGGAATTTGCCTATGTAAACATCGCGGTAACTGATGTACCATATACGTGATAACTAGCATACCCTATGCGTGGTAAATTTTTACCCGAAAAAAAAAGTCGTCAGAACATATCAACATGGGATCTAGTTTCGAAGTTCTCACCGCGACGGTTCTTTTATGTGAAAACAATTTTTCGATCGGGGCGACGATTTGGCCTACGAAACATTTTAAATTTTTGAATCACGAGGGAATCTATAGTGATGTCATCAATTTCGTCTCACATGCATGCATGTAATTAGCTTTCTGCCATATACGTACATGATGAAGAAAAAGAAACACTAAGGCTGGTTGTAATGGAAGTATCATAGGTAGTATCATGCATGCCAACTAAACAACTTTGATGAGGTGGCATAGAATTAAATGAAGAAAGAGAGCCTTGGGCATCATATCATGATACCGTATCATATTAAATGATGTACTACTTTGTGTCATGCATGGCAATAAATATAGTCCTATATGATACCAACATATGATACTATGCATTAGGGAGGTAGTATCATACACTAGTATCATATGCGTGATACTAGTATATGATACTCCCCATTACAACCGGCCTAATTATCACATGCATGTGGAGAAAAACGGACTGCATGCAATCGCGAGTTAGAACGGGTTGCATGTGGATCGTCCGGATCTCTCCCTGTGGTCTGGACGTCTGGACGTTAGCAATGTCCTAAAATAAATTTTATGTAAACACTATTTATGTTCGGCACCAACATTTGTTATTTACATGCGATATTGGCTCATATGATCGACGTGCATGGATTTGAGATATGTGGATACCGGATGCATCTGCGGGTGTGCCCAGGCCGTCCGCGGATGTATAGGGGCCAGATTTGCCAAGTCCGGATGTAGATGCTCTGAGGGCGTTGACATGTGTGGCCGAATTTGCCAAGTCCGGTTGTAGATGCTCTGAGGGTGTTGACATGTGTCCCTTTCAGTGCATTTTTCAAACTCCGTCGGAGCTGCGTATAATCGAAGGAAGATGACAGCCAGTACGTAGCTCGATTTGAGAGAGATTTCATGTTGATCATCTGTGTTCGATCTGAGTACCATGCCAATCCCTTGCGGGGCAGCAGGCTCACTATATGCGAGTCGGTGGACACACCACGGTGACTACCGCACAGAGAAGCCGGAAGGACGTTGGACAGCCCAGCAAAACAGTAGTCGCCTGACAGAAACGTCTCGTGCGCCTCAGTTGGGCAAAAAGAGGTTAAATGCAGGTTAACTAAATGTACTCTGCTCAACTGTTCTTGTGCATTTCAGACGGAAAGAAAACTGTTGTTGTGGGACAAGTAGTCATTTCTCTTGGTTTAATTTCGCTTAGCTCGCTTTACATCGCCAGTGCACCAGACGGTTTATTACCGGCCGATATCGACAAGAGAGGCCTCACAATCAAGCAGTATATAAATATAAATAAATATACGTGACGCGCATCCTATACAGCAACACTATGCACACTTTACTGTACAACACACCCCGCCTTTTCTCGGGCCGCCGTCAGTCCGACCCGCCCCCGCCGCAGCACAGCTCCGTGCAGCACTCGAAGCAGCCGAGGAAGGAGAGGGCGGCGCACATCTGCACCAGGACGATGGCGCACCGGTCGTTCATCTTGCTGCAGCAGTTGATGAAACACATGCAGCAGCAGCAGTCCAATGCGCGGCTGCAGCAGCCGCCGACCGCCTTCCCGAACATATCGAATTTATCCGGCGCCCTCGTGTCCCCGAACCCCGAGGTTAGGTTCTCCGTCGTCGCCGGCACGTTGCCGAAGCCGAGCGTCAGGCCCTGAAGCGGTGTCGCTGAAGGCTCCTCTGGTTTCTTTGGTTTCCGTTTTCCCTGCTTTAAGTGCAGCAGCAAGCTTGATCACATATTCTCTGAACTTTCTTTGAAGACACTAGAATGTACTAGTACAATGAATTAACACATATCGTCTGAAGAATTGCGTTAATAGGCAATGCAGTATACTGAGTTCTAAGGGACACCTGCTCCGTTTGTTTTCTAGGTCGAATTTAATCTTTGATTATTCTAGGTCGAATTTAATCTTTGATTATTCGGAGTTGGCAATATCAACCAGACATAATAAAGAACGATGAATCTGACAATATGATTACCTGTTGTGCTGGATCTATTTTTTCCATGATGGTTTGAAGTAGGACCGTCCATGTGTACTCCGAAGGAATGCCATTTTGTATGCTCATTTTTGCCACCTGTTTATTCAAATAATGTGAGCGCTGGAGCAGATTTTAGAAGCAATGTTATTCATTAAGGTGAATATTCCAACTTTAAAGCTTCCGGGCACATCACAAAAGATAATTTCAAGCAAGGATATATTAAACTTTGATTGCAGTAAAAAGAACGAAATGACTTCTGCAGAAAAAAAAAGCTTGATGTCCTAGAATATGCAAAAGTATGCCGCGCCTTACATAGACAGAGGAAGCGGCCAACATGTACAGAGACATAGTAGTCATGAATTTAATACTCATTCGCATAGCGATTAATGCGTTATCAATACAAGAAATTAGAGGGATAGCGATTAGCAACACCAAGATTGAGGGTTTATTTCTGCTTGCCCCAAAAGGCATGGGATGCATGCCCTTTTATAGGATGACCAACGCCTGATGCATACAAACCGAATAGATTAGAGCATCTCTAGCCATTTCTAGAAGGCCTTCCCCTAAAAAAACTTAATCCCTCAAAATTATCACTGCTTTGAGTTCATCTTGCTTTTCTACATGCTCCCAGTTCACCCACTTCTCACTTCAAAATACCTTCCTGAAGTAGACTAGCTTTTAACCCCAAACCCACCTCCACCTGCTCAAATTTAGGCAGAAAACCCCCAATCTCAGTAAATTCTCTCCGATTTCTCGTCTTCCCTGCCGACCTCTGGCGAGATTCCAGCGACAATTTTTAGGGGAAGGGATATAGATGTGCTTAGGACTTGTAGTGCTCAACTAGCACTAGGGCTCTGCTTCGACTCTGACACAACTGACTCACATATCCCTATTTCTTTAATCCGGCTACACTGCTGTAGTAACCAAACTGGACTCTAATTGGGCTAATAACGCCACAACACTACAAGTACGTGATAACCATGTCTTGTGTTTAGTCATCCTCTCACATTTTGCTATAATTTATTCTCTAATCTTGACATCAAGTTCAGTGGAGTGGAGTGCCCTTAAAGTAACCACCTGAACATTGTCATATCAAGTTAATACCTAACACTAACAGGCAGAGCTTAATTTAAGAATGTGAAGCCAGAATCAGATGTGATGAGAGGTATTAGCACAGAATATACGTTACCATTTGCTCCAGTTGCTTGTTTTCAGAAAGCCATGCTTTTGCTGTTAGAAGGTCCATCTGTTGCTTTGCCAACACCTGAAATTTGAAAATAAAATGGATTATAAAAACTTGAGTAATCTTTTACAAAATATTTCCCAGTTACTACCCTCAACAACAATTCCAGAAGCTTACTATTGGACGCACACTTAGAGCACATCTTGAGCTCAATGGCTCTGTAATCTTGTTAGGACAACAATGGTTCTAAATTCTTATATGCAACTAACATTTTCAAGTCAGACAAGTCAAGCCAAGGCACCACCCAACTGGCTAATGACTAGTCAACCACCAGTCAGTGCTACAAGGATTACGAGTCGACAAGTCGAGCCGTGTCTCGAGTATAACAACTCATTACTCATGGACTAGTCGCAGTACTACATAGTCGTAACTAGTCACAGCTAGTCCAGGTATTCAGTTGGCAGGCAAGTGCTGACTTACTAGTCGAGCGACTGTTATTGCCTAATAGTCAGGGAGTTCAGGCCAGCACGAGGTTACAAGTCACACAGGGTTGCCTAGGACTACTTTTAGTCGGACATATATTTTGGGGTTTCTAACTGACAACTCGACCAAGCTAGCTGGTAAACCAGCCGACGAGTCACTTTGACTTCATCTGCTAGCCGAGTCATTTGGCAAAACCAGCTAGGTGAATAATAGCGGACCAGTCATCGATTTAAAAACAATGCTAATCTCTAGTTTTTGTCGCCCTCTCTTTGTGTCTGGTCACTGCGACGATAAACAATGGTCTCGGTGCACAGAGTGAAGTTATAGGTGACGTATTTTATTTAATTGATTGCCATGCCATTCACTCCATGGACAGTAAATCCTTTCAAAAAATCCATGGGCGGTAAATACTTCCAGAGATGTTCCAGACAAATTTTACCATTTTGGTAAGTTGACGTGATATCTGGTTATCATAACTGCCGTTTGGGGTCAACAAGACGCTTTAGATTGCATATGCAAGTAACTACTGGAGTTCCTCGTTCATAAAAAAGAACTACTGAAGTTGGCGAAAGTTGAACTGTTACAATCCCCCCCCCCCCCCCCCACACACACACACACAAAAAAGCACACATCATCCACAACCAGAATTAGGTCAATGAGGAAGTTCCATAAGTAACTGCAGAGTGCCTTTGAATAGAATTAGAACAAAGTGTGAAAAACTTACTTTGTCAAGAGGTATATCCTTTATATGTTGGACCTTCAATTCAATCGATATCTTACTCATGTCAGACAAATAGCCCTCAGCATAAAGAGTCTCCGGCAGTTCACCTCGGAATCTTCCAGATACAAATAATGGATATTTTGCTGAAACGTCAGGAATATATTCACAATCCACCTGAATGGGAAAAAGGTTCAATTGTAAGAGACATGGATAATCCAGCTATTCATATGAAGAAAGTTAGATGGTCTTAAGTACCAAATACCAACTATCCACACCTTTATATCAGAAGAAAATGAGCAAATGCAGGAGGGTAAAATTAAAGATGCAACATGCTGTTGAGTGCTCCCAAAATGAGCAGTCAACTGAATACCCCAAAACACGGAAGCACTTTATGCCCCCTCAGTCTCCCTATCTCCCTCTCCATTCAGCATTTACACACAACGTACTATGAAGTGTTTTAATAATAGTACATGCATATGTCACCACAAGATTAATAATAAATGACTGTCACATGTTACTTTTTCGTGACATGGCTAAATGCTGACAGCCTGACAGGTTTGCTGGGATAGAACTCACTTCAAATTCTTGGGTATGCTTTGTGACATCAATCGAAATATCTGCCACGATTGTGGATGAAGCTTTCTGGAACCATTGAAGTATTCGACCCTCAATTGATCCTGGTGTCAAAAATCAGAATGAAAAACTTCAGTTTTGCAAAGTATAGCATTGGACTTTGGAAAAAAATCCTGCAAATTCTAGTACAGCCTAGACACTTGTAACAATTAAGTTTACTGCACAATTTCATTCTGACACCAGAGATGCTGGATGAAATAGAAAAAAAAATAAGTCAAAACTTGTGTGTTATAAAAAGCCATAGAGCTAATTTGCCAACTTACTAAATCATATGATTCCATAATGCAACATGCTGTTGAGTGCAAAACTGAACAGGAACAAAATAATTCCATACACCTTTAAATCATCTCATCAAATTCTACTCTGCTCAGCACGAATTCTAATAAGTTTGTACAATCAATATGCACGTCAAGTTTTTTGGTTTGACTAGATCTTATTAACAAAGTAAGAATGTTGAAGGGCCCTAATGAAAATGATCTTATTAACAAAGTAAGAATGTTGTACGAGGAGAGGACTCACAATGTACACAGTTTATAAACCAAAAACCTAAGTTTTGAACAACAACAAAGCCTGTGGTCCCAAACAAGTTGGGGTAGGTTAGAGCTGAAATCCATAAGCTGTCCTAGCCAGAACTTGCCAAAGTTGGATCATTAGAGCATAATGCAGAGTTTTGAGTTTCAGTAGTGCTTAGAACAAAACACTACCTGGTTCGAGGGTTAAGGGGGCAATTTGTTCATACCTATATCAAACGCAGCATCGTAATGCCCCTTGCCAATTGATGCCAACATCCGCAAGAAATAGTGGTTACAGTATGAACCTAACATTGTTTCAAGGGTAAGTACAAATAATTAAAAACTATTCCAAGTAAAAAAATTGGCAATCATACAAGTAAAATAAAATATTGATGTCTCCAATATCATCCCTCTTGACTGAACAAACTTGAGTAATCCAAAAGGATTTACACATAAGAATGGATACGTAAGAGAATGAAGTCAGATGTATTTCCAACATGAGAATGAATAACTTTCAATGGAGCAACCCCTGACGTTCATCGCCTCCTACATGTCATTCAAGATGAGTGCTGGGCCTGATCCTGTGTGGGTGCCCTGGGATTGCTCAATCTGATCCCAGGATAGTACTTGGGTGTGTGTTGTTTTGGGTGTCCGGCCTCATTTGAGTGCCTTGCTGTAGCTTTTCTGGGTGTTAATGAAATGATACGCAAAGTTTTTTGCGTGTTCATGGAAAAGGGTGTCCTACTTGTTTTGTCCTAAGTCAAACTTGTTAAAGATTGACCAAGTTTATATTAGAAAATCAACATCTACAAAACATACCAATAGATACATCATGGAATATATGTTCATAGTATATTTATTTGGTATTATAGATACCAATATTTATTTCTATAAACTTTTTCAAACAAAAAAGTTTGACTTGGGACAAAACAAATAGGACTTACATTTTGGGATGGAATGAGTATTTTATAATTGGTAAAGTTGTATGTGCTGTATGGAGGGACAACACCTTAGACATGATACATGGCCACAAAATCAAACAGTATTTCCTTTTAGTATGATCGTAGAGCAATATGTTAAGTCGTACGAAAAATCATATTTGCTATTACCTAGTCCAAAAGTGGAAATCCGAGGGGAAATAGATCCTTTGTTTGTGAGCTGAGTTTTCACAGTGTGACAGATATTCCGTTCATCCTCAACTGAACCATCGGTCACAAGAAAGATTTGTGGAAGTGCGCCATGAGAGTTTGACAGCAACGCCAATGCCTTACAGCACGAGAGGTAATGTGAGCACTGAGTGTGGCATCAATCATATATAAATGTCAACTGGTATAGTCTTCCAAATATTGTACCTCGGTCAAAGGATGCATGATGTCAGTGCCACCCTGGGCGACGAATTTTGAGTTCATCCAGTCTACTGCACTTTCTGTTGTTTTGCCATTTACTTTCTCCAAACAGGATGAGAATGAATGGAGTTCATCATTAAATGTTACTATGTTGAAGTAATCTCCTTCCTCAAGCTCGGAGACGGCAGTTGAGATGGCATTCTTAACATTCTCAATAGGCTTTCCTTGCATGCTTCCACTTGTATCAACAATAAACACAACTGCCTTTCTGAAGATCTATCACATAACTCAAATGAGATAAATATCCATTCACAGAAATATTTTATGAAGCACAAAAGCAGATAAAAAATATTGTGTCATGTTGAATTAGATTGGTAAATTTTTCACACAGAAAGTAGGGCTAAAGAAATGTCAACATGAAAAACAGAATGAACACGACTCACGAGAAACTTAGTTAAGTACCTTAAATACTTTCAGTGAGTTACAAACTTCTAAGTAAAGATTTCTCAGTAAAGTTATCTTCAAGCATTTAGTGATTTCCGCACTGACATAGTTTAGTTACTAGTGTCGAGATAACAAGACAATAAGTAAAAGGAACTACCTTCCTGTTCTGGTTATTTCCAGGTAAGAGAAAAATGCTGAAAATGTCTCTGTCGTCATAGTCACGTAATGTTGAGCGCTGCACAAGCACTCCACCGGACACATCACCTGAGTAAACCTACAGACATGAACGATGCATTAGGTAATGACACTGATCTCAATGGCAGCCATGCAGTAAATGCTGTAGTCTCCATGTTAACAAAAGTTATTAATTAAATAAAGTGTTTAAATTTGGAAAAGGTTTGTCCTTCAACCCTAAAATCTGAATCTGTATGACTTGGGACCTCAAACAAATCAGTGAAGGGAGAGGGCCCACTACTCATTGGCAGGAGTCTCATCGGACCGCACTCAGGAAAGACAGCACCGTGCAGTCTCGCCTACTGATGTGGCAGTGATGTGGCCCACTCCCTGTAGTTATTTGTTTGGAAGACAATCATGTTTTCCTTCGTTGCAGTCTTGAGGCATGCTAATGACTAAACTACTAATATTAAGGTATTATTATGTCGTGTACTAGGGTTAGGAAGAGGCTCTCGCCCCTGGATGCAAGATAGAAGAACTATTCTTCTAGATCTTGCTTGCTTTACTCCTCATAGGGGGTCCTCTTTACATAGAGGTCTAACAATCCAATCTAAGTAACAAATCGCAGATATTATCTCCAATTGATTTAAGTCCCAAGCTAAAAAATATATTCCTAATTTAAATGATAAACTTTGTAACTGAGAGATCAAGGGGATCCTCTCCCGAACTTGGTGCTGGATGGGCCATGTACTGTATGTGCATAACATATTCATAAATTCATATCTGAACACATAACACACATATTGCTTTCAATATTCGCATATGAAAGGCCGGGGAACATAATGAGTATGCAATTATTTTAGAAGTACCGAAGAGAAGGTAAAGTTAACCAAATAAATAGATTACTGGAGAATAACTTACACTATATGAAAAGGTGAAATCTTTGATTGACCAATTCTCAACCACAGCTTCATGCAAGAAAAACAATTTCTCACCCTGCCTGGTTTTTTCCTGAAAATGCACAAGAACATCTCATGATAACCATGACATCGGACAGATTACCAAATGGTGCTTACAAAAAAGTTGATTACCTTCAAGGGATGGCTGGTCCCCTGCAATAAAACCTCTTTACTCACACCACTATTCACAGTTAACTGAATTTTCTCCTTTTTTGTGAAAAGCTTAGGTAAAGGGTTCACATAATGCGGAAACCGAAACGGAATATCAACAGAAAACTGTCCATTATCATACAACAACTTCTGTGACCATCTAACTGTGGCAAAGATGTCTTCTCCTCCTACAACCTTGATGGAATGAAAGAAAATAGTTAGCACAGGCAGATATGGCTGCTGAAAGCTTGAATCTTGACAAGCTAGCAGTTGGGAAACTGATGACTACAAAACAAGTACCTGTGGTATTGTCAATTGAAAAAACTGGCGCTTCAGAATACCACCACTCTCAGTTTTTACAATCTTCACAGGACTGTTACCATCTACATCAATTACATGAGTATTGTACGACTTTTTCCCAACAGTAACCTCAGCGCCTAGAATTGAACCCTGTTAGCCAAACTGTTGTTCTTAGACTGAGATCAGCAGTAAATTCAAAAAAATAACTGCATTCTGGATATATACACATATGCATTAAGAAAAATTGCAACATAAAACAGAATAGCAAGTGTATGTTTGCTTTTTTAAATGCATACAGTGATGACTGATATCACTTGCACTGTTTGCATTTGATGTTGACTAGAGAAATAGTAGAGGTTCTCTTTCGTTGTTGTAAACATCAAGTTGTTAAGTGATGAATATGTCACCACCATTGTGGTGATGTAGTTATCTGGCTATTCTAACTAATAGTACACTGTAGTCGTGATGTAGTTAGCATGGTGTTAATAAACAAAGGTCGTAGTAACAATGACCAACATAGCAGTGATGCAGTTACCTAGGTGTTCTAGTAAACAATAACCATTATAGATGTGTGTACTTACCAATTTATTCAATTCAAATTAGCACACAAATTCAATCATTGCATTTGCCTATCATGGTAGGGTTACCACAAATGCTACAATGGTTACTCATAATTTGATGACCAACATAGCAGTGATGCAGTTACCGAGGTGTTCTAGTAAACAATAACCATTATAGATGTGTGTGTGTACTTACCAATTTATTCAATTCAAATTAGCACACAATTTCAATCATTTCATTTGCCTATCATGGTAGGGTTACCACAAATGCTACTACAATGGTTACTCATAATTTGATGACTACTCGCAATGCTCAACATGACTGCTATTCTTTTCTCACTGTTTACGCCACGTCGGTTCCAAAGCATGTGTTTTTCGGCGAGGGCATGTGCAGCCCCACCTCCCACCTTCCGAGGGCGCGGTCGACCGGCATGCTGACTTCCTCATCTTCGGACCCTGATCTGACGGCTATGGGATTGCTCAGACTCAGGCCAGGCAAAATCCATGCTCGGCTTGACGATGCTGGCAGCGGCCGCGGCACTCGTGGGTGTCGTTTCTCTTCTTGGAGGCGCATGTGCAGCCCCACCTCCACCTTCTGAGGGCACGGTCGACCGGCACGCTGACTTCCTCATCTCCGGACCCTGATCTGACGGCTATGGGATTGCTCAGACTCAGGCAGGCAAAATCCATGCTCGGCTTGACGATGCTGGCAGCGGCGGCACTCGTGGGTGTCGTTTCCCTTCTTGGAGGCGCTGCCATGGCCTTTATCCGTGCCCCTCCTCGAGCATCGCGGGAAACCCTAGGTCCGGTTCTCCGGATCGGATGGCGGCGGCGTAACAACGTCGTTCGCTTCTTGAAGGCGCTATATTGCTCGCTCGCGGCGTCACCGTTATTTGCTTTGGAGATGTTCGTCGTTGCGTTGGTTCAGCCTGCCTCTCTAGTTCTAGGCTTGGTGGGTTTAGTTGTGTCTTTCCCCTGTTTGGGCTGAGCATCCCTTGTCTCTTTGCTCCGGGTTCCATGATCTTGCCCTCTTGCGTTCATGTCATGTATTGTACCCTCTATTGTACTCATTATCTTTTCTTCTATCAATGAAAGATACGCAAGCGTCGCGTATTCGTGAAAAACATATTTCCAGGTGATTTCCACCCTTGTATTCATGGCCGCGTGGCATCTCAATCAGACAAAGTGACCGGAACTTCAATTTTAATACTACATGTATTTAGTACTATGTAACTTCATAAAGAACATACCCCCTCAGTCCCATAGCTTGAAAAACTATCTTACACTATGGGACAGAGGGAGTAGTTTTTTGTGAATATTTCTTTAGGAGAGCCTCTGCTGTAACCTGGAACAGATTAGGAATATCAAACATATAGCATGACTGCTAAATAATATCTTGTCGCCACGCTCTTATCAAGGCTGCCATATTTTTTATGTTCATATGCAGAAGAAATGGAGCATGTTTGAAGTTCCATGGCTGTTCGAGAGACAAATGATGCATCAGTAACGGGCATACCTAAACCGAATTACAATCCAGAATACCAGTCTGATCAACATGTATTCAGTAAAAATAGCTAAATTATCAAATAGACCAAGGAAAAATAAGGCAAAATTGAGAGCTGCTATGGGCTGCGGACTGAAACAGAAAGGTTGGGGCACTTCATGTTGTCAAGTGGGACAGATGTTAGTGGGCAGGTGGCCAAAACAGAGGCGATGCAGGAGAATACATTCATGCATCAAGCCTGTTGCGCATGCTGTCACGCCCTATTTGTGCCTAAGTTTAATAATAAATCAAATAACAGAAAACGGAAAAATTGATAGAAATCAAGCTTCCATGCACTGCTCTCACTTCTGAGCTTAGACTAAAGTCTTTGCAAGTTACACCCAAATGCAACCAAAACAACAGAACCCTAACAGCATTTCGTAAACATGAACATAAAAAACAAAGACCATAGACCATAAAAAGGCACTACTTAATATGCCATTCACCTTACATTTCTCCAAAACAGCTGAAAGGAATGTTCTGTTTGGGCCACCGGAAGATAATTTGACTACAAAATAACAAGTTAAAAAACAATGCACTTCCTAAAAATAGTATGAGTGTACCAACTAAAGCATTTAGTGGACAAATGTACAAACTACAAGCAGAGTTATCCCTAGAAAGTCGGGTTACTTTCCCTAGTCCAAACCGAATATTTCTTTCTTGATGATGCTTATTTGCACGACTGGTAAGCAAGGAATTGGCCTCGCTTGCTTCCAAAACAACGATGGAGCCCACAGCCAGCAGAGAGCTAGCTACGTCCAAGAGCAAAGGAGCTCCAAACGGAACCGTCTATAACGGCACCCCCAATGTTCCAACAGGCACAATTATAATGTATAATGACGCGCATTCGCAAGTGGCTGCTACATGTGCGGTCCAGCGCAAATGATTTATGCGCACAGCCAAATTCATGGGCCCCGACCACCTAAAGCAAAACCAAATTAACTAGAGAATAACCGCAAACTTTATCGGTATAATCATTCCACCGCGTAACGGCAACAAAATCAACCACAGCAAATTCCAATCGACGGCGGGATAGCAGAGGGGGGGGGGGGGGGGGGGGGGGTCGAATCAGATCACCTCCTCGCCCATGGGCACGACGAGGCGGCAGTCGCAGTCGCGGCTGCGGGTGAGGCAGTGCAGCCACCAGCGCGCGACGAGGGTGACCTCGGCCGTGGCGCACCCGGCGGCGCAGTCCACCCGCAGCTCGACCTCGCGCATCTGGAGCGGGATGAGCGCGGGCGGGCTGAGCCGGCCGTAGACGTGCGGCTGGTAGCTGGGCACGTCGGGGCTGTCGACGGCGGCGGGGTCCGTGACGACCGCGTAGGCCATGGGGGCCACGGGCAGCAGCGACGACGACGCCGCGGCGTCCGGCGCGCCGTAGCGGTCCATCCCGGCGTGCGGGCGAGGCGGGGCCGCGCCGCCCGGGAGGACGAGCCGCTTGGAGAGCCTGAGGCCGTCCTCCACCGCGCGCTCGAAGTCCTCCATGGCTGCTGGAGCACCGAAGCGGGGGAGAGGAGGAGGCAGAGGGCGAGGCGGTGGAAATTAATGGCTGGGGATTCGTGGAAAAGTGGGCGGACGTGGGAGGGGGCTCGGTTTTTGGTGTGGTTTAGTGGGGAAATCATGAGCTGTTGGGGTGGAAGACGAGCCAGATAGCGGGGGCAGCTCGGCTGCTGTGCCCCGCGGAGGTGAGATTACCGGGGGTGCCATGTGAAGGCAACCGTTTGTCTCTCTCAACTTGCGCTGTGGTTTGCAGGGACTGGACGGTTATTTGTCTTGTTTTTTCCGTCTGTCTTCGTAGTTTCTGATGCCTGTGTGGTGGAGTATAAATTCCATTATCTTTACCTTTAAGGGCCTGTTCTGAACCTCTCTCACTCTGAACTTCACAAACTCAAAAGTCAAAACTGAGCCGAACGCAATCGCTCCAATAAGCTAAATTTCAGGAGCTGTCATGGGCCGTAGTGCAATTTTGCGGAGCAGGGAATACCCAGCTTCGCTTTTTACAGGAATCTGGAGTTCCACGTATTTACGAGAGTTTGCCATCGTCAAGGAAAATGATTCGACCTGAGCCGAGACGTACAGGCCCTTCGTTCTCGCACAGTCCTCTCCTTCTCGAACCCTCACGCCGCCGCCGCCGCCAGTAGCGTCGCCACGCCCGCTTCCCCCCGTCGCCGGCCGGGTCCTGTCCTCCGAGTACAGATCCGGCCATCCCAGCCTCGTTCCCGCCGTATCCCTTTGACAGCGCAGCTACGCCCGTCGCCAGCGTGGAGCAGCGACCCCATGGCAAGGACGAGCTCCCCCGGACGCCATTGACGCCGAGACAACCGCGGGAGCCAGGAGCAGCGACCCGACGACCGAGCCCCCTCGCCAATTCCCAAGGTGAGCTCCCGTTGGAGATGGTCTGCCCATGGCAGACATGGTGTTGCTACTGTTAATGGACATTGGTGTGTACTGGTTATGGAAACTGAATTTTTTTGATGCAGTGTAGTACGTGTACTGCTAATATATTAGCTATATGATCTAGTACATGTGAGGATGGATGTGATTTGTGCAGAATGCATATGAAGGAAGATAGTGTCAACCGACGAAAAAACTACATGTCAAGCGATCAGCATGTGGATGCAGGTTGTGGCCGTTTCGGTGTTGCAGCGTCAGTGAGCTCCTTCATGTCGAGGCCGTCACTGCTCTTGTAGTCCAGCATGTAGAGGTCCACCGGCTGTAGCGGGGCAGGAGAATGGATGGACAGAGCTAATGCAAAAAACGTACTACTATATGTGTGCAGTTTATTTTTAACAGTCTAGTGGTATATGTGTGCAAATGAACTGTTATATTGTTCCTTTCAAAAATAGTTATTTGTTTTTACTATATAACTTGTCTTAACTAGGAATATTTGTGATCCTTTCAAAAATACATTTGGGCTATATTTTCAACCCAGCTTTACTACACAAAAGTACTCTGTACAACCACAAATCGCTGAAATTATATCCTGTGAAAAAAATTGTGCCCAACCATTCACCCAATCACTATGGCCCAGCTCGTTTTCTTTTCTTTTTGGCCTGTGTGCAATTCGCCCCAGAGATGGGCTCCTTCTAGCCAGCCCAAGATGGCAACCAGCAGGCCTTGAGCGCCCCAGCTGGGCTGCCAGCTCAACTAGGGGCTGGGAGAAGCTGGCGACGCTCCAGAACGTTTCACGTTCGTCACCTGAAGCAAGAAGCGTGGTAAGAAGCTGGATATGGGAAGTTTTGGAGAAGCTAGATGGTTTCAGAACAGGCCCTAAGGCTTTGTTTGGAAGCAATGTCTTATTTAAACCTCAGTATTTTGATACTACGATTTTTTATACCGATGACAATGAATATTGTAGTTTATTAAACCAACAATCTTTCTAAGTATTGCGGAAATTGTGGTATGTTTGGCAACCAAAAGTATACAGCGTTGCAATAGGCCACCACTAAACAAGGCCTTTGTCGCGTTTCTCAGTTTTTAAAAAATAGGTCCCAACCTCTTTTTCTAATACTGCAAAAATACTACAGTTTTGTGGATACTGTAGTTTATAATACTACAATTTTTATTAGAGCCAAACACCTCAAAGTATTTAAAATCATAGTTTTTTTAAAAACTGTAGTATTCTTGAAATACTTTGAGAATACTTTGCAACCAAACACAGCCTAACCTTTTTTGTGGGAAAATTAACCTTTAATCTTAGAGATGTCATACACACTATTAATCACATGAGAGTTGGTCATGACAAATGATTGACTCATTGTTGTGGTACAAAAGCATGTTTGTAGTATACATAAACTTGATTTGTGTGATACAGAGTTCCCTTTTCAGAAATATTTGTCGAACTATGATTTGTGTGGGACTTAATTTCGGACATCTTGTCATGAGATACACGGTGATGAAATCAAATTTTGATTTGGACGCTCGTTCGTGCTGAAAGAAATGTTATTTTGAAATTTCATAAGGGATTTGCATGTTATTGTCATCATCTGTTTGGCTCTATGCTATTTTCCTTATTTTGACATGTGAAGACAGATGGAAATCACACTCGCATCTCTACCCATATATATCTAATATACTAAAAAGAAAACAATATTCCTCATTTTCATCATTCGTTGTCCGTTGGTTTGCATATCGACTAGGGGGCATGGGTGCACACATGAACCCAAGAACATAGCACACACATGCTCACCAAGACCACGCCCCGCACATGACGCAACAACAACAGCCTAAAAATGTGCAAGACTTGAGCACACACTGAGAGGCCAGGGCACGCGGCCAAGAGAGTGAGGATGAGGCAACCGTTGTTCGCTCGTTGTCTTGCAGTTGGTGTGCAAGAGGAGAGAGAGAGAGGTTTCGGGTGCCTCCTCGCGTCGACTTCGGTGGTAGCCTAGCCGATGCGAGAGTTACCCACGTCGATGATGCAAGATAGAGGGCTCCGGTGAGGGACGGCTCGTACATTGAGCGTAAGGTACGTTTGGGTGATAAGGGACAACAGAGCATCAACGGCGTTGGCCGGTGCGATCTCGAGGCGCCGGCGGGTTGGTTGGGCTCGATGACGGGAACAAAGTGCATGAGCCCCACGACTACGATGAGGACATCCACAACGGCAATGGGACGGAATGCCTCTTTGCCTTGAGTTATGCCTCTTGCACACACGTATGCCGCCATTGCTTCCTTTTCTCGGTTGTGGCCTTTGTGCACACCTCCCGTGTGTCTTCTCGGACGGCTCATCTATGCGCCACCCCCTCAGCCAAGGGAAGGGTAGATGGGAAGACCGACACCGAGAGGGGAGATAGGGGCTCCGCTGAGGCGCCGTCCGGCGGCGAGGCCAGGGAGGTGGCGTCGACGGGTGTGGAAGGAAGAATCGGAAAGCCGAGAAAAGGATAAAACTGAGGATAAATGGCCCACCACGATAGTTGGTAGAAATAGGAAATGCATGGCTGCAAAACGCACACAAGTACCATGCCACCCCTCTCCTGCATTTGAACGCAATGGAAAATAGAGTATTATTACATTAAAACTTGTGCGTGTTTGGCAATTTTTTAGGAAAAAATAATCAATGTCTATAGTACCAAAATTGTATCATTAGATTAATCATGATTATTTTTCATATTTTATTTATTTTATATCATGGATGTGATATTTAATTCTGTAATATGGGTCTATCATGAGATTGTTTGACTTTTATGAAAATTAATACACCTTGTATTTCGGAATGAAGAGCGTAGTTATCATGTGTTTGTAGCACTCAGTTCCCAGTAAGATATGCGCAAGTCAACAGGAAATTTATGTATGTGTCCATGTAGTAATTTGAGTTGCAACTGGCGAAGTTCAATCAAATCTCTATCTCTACCTAATATGAGAAGGATTTTCTTCCTCTATCCCTCGCCATCGCAAGCCTCACGGGTCACGCCACTTCTACACGCCCATGCAAGCTCCCTCCTTCATGTTCCGGTTCATTCTAACGTCGGCGCTCCTCTGCTGGATCCCACACCAATTGTAACACATATTTCCGGTTCGTTGTTGCAGGTTCGTCGACGTCGTGGTGGGAGTTCTGGTGCATGGTGGTTGTTGCTGAGAAAGACGCAACCTCCTCCTCGTCAGATAGCATAGTCCGGTTGTTGTCGTGCCACACTGATGTTCTGGTTGGCGTTTTACCGGACGATAGTCAGAGCCGAGGACGGCACATTCTTGTCCAATGTAAACTAATAAAAATCTAAATTTAGCATTGTTCACCAGATCAATTGACTTGAGACCATATCCCATGCTCCAAACTAGAGTTTCAAAGAACCATACCCTTAGTCGATCCATCATTCTTGTCATCGACAATATGCATGTTTTGTGACTCAGTTCTTCGATTCGACCAACCCTGATTATTGGTAGTTATGTTTGCTCGATAAAGAAACACGACATTTATGTAATAAGTACATAGAAATAGAAGTGTGGACATGAATTAACTTGCACACCATAGATCAAGTATAATAGTAGGCTTATGGCGGACGCGGATTAACTGAGCTCGAGCTCATATGAGCTCGGGTGAGCAGTAAAATCCGAAAAAAATGAAAACAAAATCTAAAAATTATTTAAAAAATCCGGTAAACTTTGACAAATGTTTTCGATTCTTGCAAAGTTTCATCGTAGAATGATATTCGTGAAAGTTGTGACAAAAAGACAATATCTTTTTTTTTGTCACGACTTCCACGAATGTCATTTTAAGATGAAACCTTGCGAGCATTGAAAACATTTGTCAAAGTTTGTCACCGACAAAAAATTCAGATTCTTTTCTATTTTATTTCATTTTTTGGGATTTACTATTCACACGTGCTCATGTGAGCTCGAGCTGAGAAGGACACTTTCGGCTTATGGCCTGCTTACGTGTCCTTTTTTGCCTATGTAGGGGGGAGACATATGAAAAAGTAAGAGTATATTCTCATGCAAAAGTCGGCCACTTCTACTCTTATGCAATTACAGTAAATACGATACCCGCAAAAAAGAATTACAATAAATACGAAGAAGAAAAAGAGAGAAGGTGGAAAAATGCTAGCTTTATAGCTGATCTTTTTTTTTTGCGAGAAAATTTCTGATCTATTCATCTTCAATCATGGCAGTATAACGAATACCAGAAATAATAAAAATTACATCCAGATCCGTAGACCACTTAGCGACGACTACAAGCACTGAAGCGAGCCGAAGGCGCGCCGCCGTCATCGCCCCTCCATCGCCGGAGTCGGGCACAACTTGTTGTAGTAGACAGTCGGGAAGTCGTCGTGCTAAGGCCCCGTAGGACCAGCGCACCAGAACAGCAACCGTCGCAGATGAAGAGTAACGTAGATCAGAAGGATCCAACTCGAAGACACACGAACGTAGACGAACAACGACGAGATCCGAGCAAATCCACCACCAAAGATAGATCTGCCGGAGACACACCTCCACACGCCCACCAACAGTGCTAGACGCACCGCCGGAACGGGGTCTAGGCGGGAAGACCTTTATTCCATCTTCAGGGAGCCGCCGCCGTCTCGTCTTCCTGAGCAAAAAACAAACCCTAGCAAAACTGAAAGAAACGACTAAAAACGGAGCCCTTCCGCCGGCCCTTGCCGAGATCCACCGCGCCCCCATGGCCCTAGGGCCACCGGAGAGGAGCGGATCTACGGCGCCGCCGGCGGAAGGTAGAAACCCTAGCTCTTTTTGTGGAGAAGTAGAGGCCGACCAAACCCTGGCTTTATAGCTGATCTTATTATATGAATCATTGTAAATGATAGCTTCACAGGGTATGACCACATAATAAAAACAAGTGACTATTCTACGTACTTAGTACAAGGTTGAGTCACTGATTTTGAGACGAATGGAGTATTAGTCATGCTCCGAACAAAGAAAAAACACCCAAAAGCGTGTTTTTTATATGACGAAAAAAGAGGAAGTAGTGCTTCGGCCTATTCATCCCGTGACGCACGCAGCCCTCCTACTACCAAACCTGCAATCACTTCCTATTTTTGTGAACGCTAACGCCGTCCACGGAACCTTTGATTCGCGTCAAAGTGGCAAGAGAGTATACGTTTAACCTGACAGCCCACGTGCGTCACGGAAATTTTGATCAGAAGAGCGACGGAATTTCGGAAGCGGAGTTTCTGCTCCCGGGCTCATTTGCATCCTCGTTCAGAAAAAAATCAAAACAAATACTAGAAAAATTGAAAAAAAATCTAATTTTTTTTATGTGATAGATAATTTGATGCGTGAGGTTCGCTTCAAATTTCAACTTATTTGGACATCTGCACCTGGGCGTCGAATTGGATTACCGCGGAATTTCGGCTGTTTTCTATAAAAGGGACCCTGCCGGCGACCGACGAGGTGAGTGGGCGTCGGGCGGTGAGGGTACCTGCTGACTCTGCGTTTGCCCCGCGTGGAGCGGATGGACGACTCTTCTCCAGGCCCTGGCAATTGGCATCGCTCGCTTCCTGTTCGTGAGCGACACCCGCCTCCCGGCCCCGGCGGACCGTCGGCAGGAATACCGGGGACCGCACGTGTATTCGTTAACGGATTTGCAGAATTAGTAAAATCCCCGTTAAAGTTAAACTGTTATGCCACGTTTGTATAGCACTGTATACACACGTTCTCCCTTTTGTCATAGTCTTTAGGATGTGACGCCCGCACTCGAGCCTGAGTGCCTATGATTTGAAGTATGATCAGGGCATCTTTGTCAGAAGCATCTTTTGATCACAAATTTGCTTCGGCATCCGTGTTGAAAATATTAGCACTTTTTCGACTAATTTAATCTTCGAGTAAATGATAAGCATGGCAAATACGGTATGCATCTCATACCGAAGCCTAAGCATATGAGCACGTACAGTACATAGAACCGAAACATCTATGAACAGCATATATACGGCCAGCACATGTACGAGTAAATAGGGGATGAACGAGTCATACCCTCCGGTTGGCCAGGCCAACACGGCGGAGGCAACGACAGTCTCGGCATCGGCCGAGGCCTTCTTCTTGACGGCTTCGTCGTCAGCCATGGGGTCGATGAAGGGGAAGTAGTGGAAGCAGAGACGGACGGAGACGGGGACGGATCGGGAGCAGTCGCGTCGAGACGCTCCCAAAAAACCTTATTGCCGTTCTCCCGGGCAGGATCTCGAACGACAGGGTTCCGGAGGCACCTGCTCTCCCGACCAACCGTGCACGCGGTCGTCGGGATGGGATCGCCGGAAGCAGCACAGTGAGAGGAACAGTAGATAACGGCTAGGGTTGTGCGAGAGGGAGTGAGTGAACTGAGTTAGGGTTCACTCCACTGGCCAGCGCCTTCTTATATAGGCCGTCAGGGAAATGGGCCTGGGCTCAGGCCCACGACCGAGTCCGCGAACAGCCCACGGTCCAACGTCTCGGACAGTGGCACTTTCATAAGAGACTCGTTAATTAATCTGAGATTAATTAATCATTTCTGACCGGCAAAAATAAGCTTCGGCTCGGCTCATTCCCGCAACCCGCGGCGCGCGCGCGAGGCATGGCGAGGCGAGGCGGGCGGCGGCGGAGGAGGAGCGCGTGTGTACAGCTCCTATTCCCAAGCTCCCAATAGCAAGTGATGGAGCAGCCCTTATAAAGAGGTCTCACTCTTCTTACTGTAGCAGTATGGGACTAAACTTCCCACCACTTGTCGTACACATTAATGGGCCTTAGAGATTAACCAGGGATTATTGTCTTATATGGGCCTAAGCCCATCCATAATCCATCAATCCCCCACCAGATCTCGAGGCACATAAGTTTGTCCACTGTTCCAAACAATGTTTGATATACCATAATTTTCAGTGGAGACTGTTAAGTTGAACTTCCACCTAGAGCAATAGGATTAGACTTCTTCACAACTGAACAATGGACTATGCCTTGAATTGTCAGTTTGGCGTGCAGAAGTTTCGCCT
Organism: Thinopyrum elongatum; assembly: GCA_011799875.1. Classification (NCBI taxonomy): domain Eukaryota; kingdom Viridiplantae; phylum Streptophyta; class Magnoliopsida; order Poales; family Poaceae; genus Thinopyrum; species Thinopyrum elongatum. The sequence goes on from CM022301.1 coordinate 79,598,434, forward strand.
ATTGTTAGTTGATATGTGGCTGCCGAAGGCTAAACCCCACGGGTGGAGCTTATTAGTCATACTCCGTACCTTCTCATGAGCTTCCTAGAGATTACCCAATCTCATAGACTATGACCAGCAGTCGGGCTCACATAGGTGTGTTCCTGCAAAGAATGCTCTATAGGTTAGCATCTTGCTTACATAAGCTTTGGAACACATTAAGACAAAAGTCAGCCTGCCTTACAGAATTGAGAGTATTATGCATCTCCAACGGAGTGGGTTAATAAAGGATACTCTCCTCAGTTGACTGCTGGATTGTTTTCCCAGGTCCTAATTCACGGGATCTCCGATCACATAGGTTGGGTTACCCCCATGGCAATTTACGTGGGTCTCATACCCATCTCCTTCGATGCATTTTCTATCACAATCCGTGACAGCCCTTTCGTAAAAGGGTCTGCCAGATTTTTAGCCGTCTGGATATAATCCAACGCTATCACTCCGGAGTTTCTTGATTTTCTGACAGATTTCAATCTTCTTCTAATGTGCTTTGTGGATTTCATATTGTCCTTTGAACTCTTAGCCTTGGCAATCACAGTTTGATTGTCACAGTTCATGAGGACAGCCGGGACTGGTTTATCAACCACTGGCAAATCCATTAAAAGCTCTCGAAGCCATTCTGCTTCGACGCATGATGTGTCTAATGCTGTGAGTTCTGCTTCCATAGTCGATCTCGTTAAGATCGTCTGCTTGCAAGACTTCCAGGAAACAGCACCACCACCAAGTGTGAAGACATATCCACTTGTGGCTTTCATCTCATCAGTATCAGATATCCAATTCGAATCACTATACCCCTCAAGTACCGTCGGGTACCTGGAATAGTGAATTCCATAGTTCATAGTACCTTGCAAATAACGCATCACTCGCTCAACAGCATGCCAATGCACACCTCCCGAATTGGAAACAAACCGGCTCAGTTTGCACACAGCAAATGAGATGTCAGGACGAGTAGCACAATCTAGGTACATCAGTGAACCAACCACTTGCGAATATCTCAATTGATCTACAGTCGTGCCTTCGAACTTTCGAATCCGCACGCTAGGATCATATGGTGTTGCAGAAGGTTTGCAGTCCGAATATCCAAAATGGCTCAAAATCTTCTCAACATAGTGGGATTGCAAAAGTGTAATTCCACCCTCAGTATTTCTCAGTAGCTTGATGTTCAAGATAACATCAGCCACGCCCAGGTCTTTCATCTCAAAGTTATGAGATAGAAAAGCCTTGACCTCCTCAACGACTTTGAGGTGGGTCCCAAATATCAGTATGTCATCGACATACAGACACAGTATTACTCCTTCGCCCCCACCATAGCGATAGTATACACATTTGTCAGCTTCATTAACAACAAAGCCAGCAGATGTCAAAGTTGTATTAAACTTCTCATGCCATTGCTTAGGCGCTTGTTTCAGGCCATATAATGATTTCACTAGCTTTCACACCTTTCTTTCCTGACCATTTACTACAAGCCATCTGGTTGTTGCATGTAAATTTCCTCGTCTAGCTCCCCGTTAAGGAAAGCCGTCTTAACGTCCATCTGATGAATGAGAAGACCATGCGAGGCAGCCAATGCGAGTAACACTCGAATGGTTGTCAGTCTAGCCACAGGTGAGTAAGTATCGAAGAAATCCTCTTCTTCTTTTTGGGTATAACCCTTGGCCACAAGCCTAGCCTTGTACTTCTCAATAGTACCATCGGGCCTAAGCTTCCTTTTGAACACCCACTTACATCCCAATGGTTGGCAACCATAAGAACGATCAGTGATCTCCCATGTCCCGTTCGCCAAGATGGAATCCATCTCACTACGGACCGCATCCTTCCAGTAGTCAGCATCCGGAGATGCATAAGCTTCTGAAATGGAAGTGGGAGTGTCGTCATCCACGAGGTACACGAGGAAATCATCACCAAAAGACTTTGTAGTCCTTTGTCTCTTGCTCCTAACTGGAGCTTCCTCGTCATCCTCTGATGAACTTTCATCACTTTTGTGTTCATAATATTCCATCGGAATGGCAGGTTCAGGAGTCTCATCAGATTCCAGTCTAGAAGTGCTTTGCATATCTCTCATGGGAAAAATGTCCTCAAAGAATGTAGCATCCTTAGACTCTATAATTGTACCGACCTTCTGGTCAGGTACCTCGGATTTCACTACTAGAAATCTATAGCCAACGCTATTCTTAGAGTAGCCCAAATTAACGCAGTCCACGGTCTTCGGACCAAGCTTATGCTTTTTGGGGATCGGCACATTAACTTTCACCAAACAGCCCCAAGTGCGCAAGTAAGAGAGTGTAGTTCTTTTCTTTTCCCATTGCTCATAGGGAGTAGTCTCATTATCCTTCGCGGGAACTTTATTTAGGACATGACATGATGTCAATACAGCCTCCCCCCACCATGCCTTGGATAAACCCGATGTATCTAACATGGCGTTAACCAAATCTGTTAGAGTACGGTTTTTCCGTTCGGCAACCCCGTTTGACTGGGGTGAATAGGGAGGCGTCCTCTCATGAATAATACCATGTTCCGCACAGAATAAATCGAACTCATTAGAAAAGTACTCTCCACCACGATCAGACCAGACTCGTTTTATTTTCTTCTCAAGTTGGTTCTCAACTTTAGCCTTATAGATTTTAAAGTAGTGTAGAGCCTCATCCTTTGTATTCAACAGATACACATAACAGAATCTAGTGGAATCATCAATTAAAGTCATGAAGTATTTCTTTCCACCTTTACTCAACACACCATTCATCTCACAGAGATCTGAATGTATGAGCTCTAATGGTGCCAGGTGTCTCTCCTTCGCAGGCTTGTGAGGCTTACGAGGTTGCTTTGCTTGCACACACGCATGGCACTTAGAGCCTTTGGCTAAAGTAAAACTCGGAATTAGATCCATCTTAGCCAGCCGCGTCATACAACCGAAATTTATGTGACAAAGACGTGAATGCCAAACCTCAGATTCGTTCACATTAGAATGAATTTGGTTCACGACTTTATTACAGAAATCCTCCAGGGAAAGGCGGAACAAACCACCACAATCATATCCTTTTCCAACAAATAGTCCATATCGAGATACGACTACTTTGTTGGACTCAAATACTAACTTAAACCCTTCTTTACATAGAAGGGAGCCACTAACGAGATTCTTCTTGATGGCGGGGACATGCTGCACGTTCTTCAGTTGCATGATCTTTCCTGAAGTAAACTTCAGATCTACCGTGCCAACACCATGAACAGAAGCATGCGAGCCATTCCCCATCAGGACAGAACAATCTCGTGCGACCTGGTAAGAAGAAAACAAAGACACATCAGCACACACATGAATATTGGCCCCAGTGTCAACCCACCAATCGGTGGACTGACAAACTGAAAGTATGGTAAACAGATTACCATACCCATGCCACATCATTGTTGCTTAGAGTGACATTGACAGACTTAGAGTCCTGTCCTGGCTTCTTGTACTTGTTTGGGCACTTGTTTGCCCAGTGTTCCTCTGAACCACAAGTAAAGCAGCCATCTCTCTTTTTGTCTTTCTTCTTACCCTTCTTCTTAAAGGTAGTATTCTGCTGGACAGAGTTCTTTCCCTTGAACTTGTGGAAATTCTTCTGCACCACATTGGCGCTAGAAGAACCCTCTGCCCCTTTCACGTGTGAGTCCTTTGATCTTGAGTTCTGCTCAATACTTAGGTAACCAATGACATCCTCAACAGAGAATTCACGTCTCAAGTGCTTGAGAGAAGTAGCAAAGTTCCTCCATCCAGGAGGAAGTTTTGCAATAATGCAACCCGCCACAAACTTGTCCAGTAACTCACACTTCAGGAGCTCCAGCTCCTTAGCGATGCATTTTATCTCATGGGCATGGTCCAATACAGAACTGCACCATAGCATACAACTCGCTTCCAGCATCGGTTGCGCCGAACTTAGCTTCGAGCGCATCCCACAAATTCTCGGCAACACGCATATGGAGATATGCATCGACTAGCTTGTCTCCGATTACAGTAAGAATGGCTCCCACAAAGATGGTGGTTGCCTCCATAAACGCATTCTCCTGTTCAGGAGCAATCGCCACCGTGGGAGACACACCACCAACCCAGAACACGTTCATTGCTGTGAGCCACAAGGTAGTCCTCGTCTGCCAACGCTTAAAATGCGTCCCGGTAAACTTTTCCGGTTTCAGTGTAGTGGCGAAGCCATGAGTCAAAAAGTGCCTAAAATAAGGTTTTTGGATTGTTGGAAATATTAGCACTTTTCCGACTAATCTAATCCACGAGTAAATGATAAGCATGGAAAATACGGTATGCATCTCATACCGAAACCTAAGCATGTGAGCACGTACAACACATAGAACCGAAACATCTATGAACAACATATATACGGCCAGCACATGCACGAGCAAATAGGGGATGAACGAGTCATCCCCTCCGGTTGGCCAGGCCAACGCAGCGGCGGCAGTGGCAGCCGCGGCATCGGCCGAGGCCTTCTTCTTGGCGGCTTCGTCGTCAGCCATGGGGTCGATGAAGGGGAAGTAGTGGAAGCAGAGGCGGACGGAGACGGGGACGGATCAGGAGCAGTCGCGTCGAGACGCTCCCCAAAAACCTTATTGCCGCTCTCCCGGGCAGGATCTCGAACGACAGGGTTCCGGAGGCACCTGCTCTCCCGACCAACCGTGCACGCGGTCGTCGGGATGGGATCGCCGGAAGCAGCACAGTGAGAGGAACAGTAGATGATGGCTAGGGTTGTGCGAGAGGGAGTGAGTGAACTGAGTTAGGGTTCACTCCACTGGCCAGCGCATTCTTATATAGGCCGTCAGGGAAATGGGCGTGGGCTCAAGCCCACGACCGAGTCCGCGAACAACCCACGGTCCAACGTCTCGGACAGTGGCACTTTCATAAGAGACTTGTTAATTAATCTGAGATTAATTAACCATTCCTGACCGGCAAAAATAAGCTTCGGCTCGGCTCATTCAGGCAACCTGCAGCGCGCGCGCGCGCATCGTGACGAGGCGAGCCGAGGCATGGCGAGGCGGGCGGCGGCGGAGGAGGAGCGCGTGTGTACAGCTGATACGTCTCCAACGTATCTATAATTTTTTATTGTTCCATGCTATTATATTGTCTATTTTGGATGTTTTATATGCATTAATATGCTATTTTATATTAATTTTAGGACTAACCTATTAACCTAGAGCCCAGTGCCAGTTTCTGTTTTTTCCTTGTTTTTGAGCCTCGCAGAAAAGGAATACCAAACGAAATAAAACTTCACGATGATTTTTCTTGGACCAGAAGACACCCAGGGGACTTGGAGTCCAAGTCAGAAGAGCCACGAGGCGGCGACAAGGGTGAAGGGCGGGCCCTAGGGGGGGCGCCCCCCTGCCTTGTGGGCCCCTCGGGACTCCCCTGACCTAGATCTTCCTCCTATAAATTCACATATATTCCAGAACCACCAGAGGCATCCACGAAAACACTTTTCCACCGCCGCAACCTTCTGTTCCCATGAGATCCCATCTTGGGGCCTTTTCCGGCATCCCGCCGAAGGGGGAATCAATCACGGAGGTCTTCTACATCAACTCCATTGCCCTTCCGATGATGCGTGAGTAGTTTACCTCAGACCTACGGGTCCATAGCTAGTAGCTAGATGGCTTCTTCTCTCTCTTTGATTCTCAATACAACGTTCTCCTCGATGTTCTTGGAGATCTATCCGATGTAATCTTCTTTTGCGGTGTGTTTGTCGAGATCCGATGAATTGTGGATTTATGATCAGCTTATCTATGAATATTATTTGAATCTTCTCTGAATTCTTTTATGCATGATTTAATATCTTTATATTTCTCTTCGAATTATCTATTTGGTTTGGCCAACTAGATTGGTTTTTCTTGCAATGGGAGAGGTGCTTAGCTTTGGGTTCAATCTTGCGTGATTTCACCCAGTGACAAAGTAGGGGTAGCAAGATACGTATTGCATTGCTGCCATCGAGGATAAAAAGATGGGGTTTTCATCATATTGCTTGAGTTAATTCCTCTACATCATGTCATCTTACTTAAGGCGTTACTCCGTTCTTTATGAACTTAATACTCTAGATGCATGCTGGATAGCGGTCGATGTGTGGAGTAATAGTAGTAGATGCAGGCAGGAGTCGGTCTACTTGACACGGATGTGATGCCTATATGCATAATCATTGCCTTGGATATCGTCATAACTTTGCGCTTTTCTATCAATTGCTTGACAGTAATTTGTTCACCCACCGTATTATTTGCCTTCATGAGAGAAGCCTCTAGTGAAACCTATGGCCCCCGAGTCTATTTTCCATCATATTACTTTTCGATCTACTATTTTGCAATCTTTTATTTTCAGATCTATATACCAAAAAACCCAAAAATATTCTATCTTTTGTTTATCTATCTCTATCAGATCTCACTTTTGCAATTGACCGTGAAGGGATTGACAACCCCTTTATCGCGTTGGGTGCAAGTGTTTGATTGTTTGTGCAGGTGTTGGTGATTTGTGCGTTCTTCTCCTACTGGATTGATACCTTGGTTCTTAACTAGGTGAATACTTACCTCTACTGTGCTGCATCACCCTTTCCTATTCAAGGGAAAAACCAACGCAAGATCAAGAAGTAGCAGGAAGAATTTCTTGCACCGTTGTCGGAGAGATCTACGCCAAGTCAAGACATACCAAGTACCTGATACGTCTCCAACGTATCTATAATTTTTTTTTGTTCCATGCTATTATATTATATGTTTTGGATGTTTTATATGCATTAATATGCTATTTTATATTATTTTTGGGACTAACCTATTAACCTAGAGCCCAGTGCTAGTTTCTGTTTTCCTTGTTTTTTAGCTTCGTGGAAAAGGAATACCAAACGGAGTCCAAACGGAATAAAATCTTCGCGATGATTTTTCTTGGACCAGAAGACACCCAGGAGACTCCGCACGACGATTCGAATTCGCCAGGCGGCCGGCCTGGCCTTGGCTGGCTCCTGGCAACCGGCCTCTCCAGAAGACGGACGAAGCCAAACTACCAGACCACTCAGAGTAGGAAGTTGTTGAGGCTTCTTGTTTTTTCAGCCGCGGTGCCCCACCAGCTTCGGGGACTACTGTCGGAGTAAATGACCACGGGTAGCCTCATCAGTCCCCCATGGTATTTCAAGCCATCGGGGCTAGCTGCGCCCCTCACGCCGTCCGGGAGCACGACCGCCTTTTTGGGCCGGCTGGTCCAAGAGGCCGGCTGCTATAAGGCGGCAGGACCATGGAAGGTGGCCGCGAGGGAGCCGACTCCTGGCAGACGGCCCCTCATCCCCTCGAAGTCAGCACCACATCACCACGACAAGACAAGGCGTGGCAGCAGTGCAGCCTGCCACCCCTGAATCCAGGATGGGACGTGGCCACAGAGTTGTGTACTGGGCGGACATCCCCCGCCCAGCGCGGCGCTATTGCCACACAGTCTGTGACATCCTTAGCGTCAGAGGGAGCCACGCTCCCACGACGGGCGGTCGGTACGGCCCGCAGGCGGCGGGCCCTACCTGTCCGCGAGCCACCAGAAGGCGGCAAACCTCTAGCAGGCGGCAACAAGGGAGGGCCAACTCCTAGCAGGCGGCCCTCCTCCCCCTTGGAGTCTGTGCACCATTAACCAGACGAGACGGGGTATGGCTACAGCGAGTACCCGTCAGGCGGCGGGACTATAACCACGTTCCCCTCGATCAAGCCTTCGTCATCAAGGGCGAGGCTACAACATAAAGCAGTCAATGTGGCCCACCAGGCGGCGAGCCCCAGCGGTCGGCAGAGAAGCCGGCAGCCAGAGACGCTGACGGCTGGGTCCTACACCCGGCCGGATTACCATTGTACCCCTGGAGGGTAGGCCTATATAAACCCCCCAGGCTCACCCATGCAAGGGGTTCGGTTCAGCACCCACGCCACACACACACACACGTAGAGCGAGGAGTAGAGCTAGCCTTGCCCTTCTTTCTCCTCTAGCCGAAACAACTCAAGGAGCAAGCTTGTAGCTACCTTGTTGATCATAGTCATCATGCGGAGACCCCGCAGAGCAGGACTAGGGGTGTTATCTCGGAGGAGAGCCCCGAACCTGGGTAAGATTCGCAGGCGTATGCGGTCTCGCTCATTCCCGCTTCTAGAGCCCGGTGACGTACTCTTGTCCCCATCCATGATAAGCCACCCCCTGGCATATGTCGCACGATATCCCTGACATTTGGCGCCCACCTTGGGGCAAGGTGCACCGTCGTCCGGAAACACGTTCTGGACGGGAACCCTCTTCCTTCCTGGCGAGCGCAGTCAGCCCGGCACGCCTGACGGTGTTTGTGCCGACACGCTGCGTGGCGTGGAAGCCGCCTGCGCCGCGAGCTGCCTCGCTGACCTCATCGGCGGGATCCGCCTCTCCGACGAGCCCGCACCCAACGCGGGCGCAGCCGGCTCTGGGAGCTGCCTTGTCGACCCCCTCGGCAAGCTTCACATCACCAGCGAGCCGGCCTCCAACCTGGAGTCTGTTGGCTCCACCGACCCGCCCGTCGACATGGTCATCGACGCCGACGCCGCGCCTTCTGATACCTTCCCCGGTGACATAGTGATCTTCAACGACCCGCTCCCTGCTGCTGACGGCAGCACCGGCACCAGCACCGTCGTCGAGGTGCTGGTCATCAGCCACGATGGAGCCCCCGACGAGGCCGACCGGGACCCGTTGCGGGCGGCAATGCGAGACCTGCCCGCACCCGTGGCACCCGGTGCGAGTGGTGAAATGCTGGAGGCGTGCCGCGTCGCACTCCTCGACAGCGCCAACAAGTTGGCAGCCATGAGACGCCTCACCGAGGCCTACCAGCGCGAGATCGACTGCGCCGTCTGCGGCACGCCGGTTGCTGGCGAGCCCAGTCACGCGGGCACGGTTCGGCAGAGCGGCGTGGCCATCGCCAGCATGCTGGGGGCCGACCGCCCAGTCTACGCCACGCCAATGGAGAACTTACGCACCACCCAGGTGGCAGTAGACGAGCTGGACCGCCTGGAGGGCGATGAGCGTCGCTGCATGACGGAGCGCGTCCAGCAGCTCATCGACGCGGCCACCGCGCAGCAAGAAGCCAGCCGCCGCGTGGTGGAACCCGGCTTGCAGGCCGGGAACCTTCCCCCTCGCCGAGAGCACGGTGCGACCTCCCGAACACCGACAGGCGGCGCCCGCGACCGAGGAGACCAAGAGCCGGCTGTTAGCCGCAGCCGCACACGCATCACCATCGAGCGCGACCAAGACGGCCGCCCACGAGCATTAAAACGGCGGGACGATCGTCCGCCTCCCCCGTGCAGGGAGAGGCGCACCTTCCCGCCGCCCGTTGAGCATCCGACTCTCGGAGGCCGGCTGGGCCCCCGTGAAGGAGTCGGAGAAAATGACGCCCGCCACCGAATCGACCGCTTGGCTCGATCCCTGGCGTTAGAAGAAGAAGATGCTATCTGCCCGCCTTGTTTCGGCCCCCGCATTCATGACGAGCCATTCCCCAAAGGGTTCTCGCTTCCTCGAGACACTCCCAAGTACAACGGTTCCGTGAAGCCGGAGGATTGGCTAGTTGACTACTCCACCGCCGTCAGCATAGCAAACGGCAACAAGCGCGTTGCCGTGAAGTACGTTCCGCTCATGCTCCAGGGCACGGCCCAAACATGGCTGAACAACCTCAAGCCCTATAGCGTTAACAGCTGGCTGGACTTTACCGAAGTTTTCATCCGCAACTTCACCAGCACCTACAAGCGGCCGCCCAAGCCCTGCCAGCTCTCCCTGTGTGTCCAAGGCCCAATCGAGTCCACCCGCGAGTACTTGACGCGGTGGGCCGAACTGCGTAACTCCTGCGAAGGGGTGCATGAGGTGCAAGCCATAGAATACTTCACTACCGGGTGCCGAGAGGGCACCTTACTCAAGCACCGACTCCTCTGCGACCAGCCGGCCACACTCGACGAGCTGCTACTCATAGCGGACAAGTACACCACCGCCGACTCCTCCATGAAGTCGGAGCCCCGAGTGGACGCGTCTGGAAAGATGCTCCCTCCGGACCCTCGGACGCCTGCTGGCGACTCCAGTCGGCGCCAGCAGTCGAACGACAACAAACGCAAGGCCCAGTAGCCGGCTTCCACCAGCCGGCAGGTGGCAACAGTTGAAGACCAACAGCCGGAAGGGCAGCCCGGCCCCAAGCGTCAAAAAGGCGGCAAGCCTGCTTGGTTGCCCGCTTTCTCCTTCGAGCAAACCCTTGATGCTCCCTGCAAGTTCCACAGCAGCGCGAAGCCGTCCAACCACACCACCCGGAAGTGCCACTGGCTCACCCGCATTGCCAAAGGCGAAGGACTGCCCCCTCCGCCTGCTGGCCCGCTGGCTCCGCCTCCTCAGCAGCCGGCGGCCCGCCCCATCGGCGCAATTCAAGATGAATTCCCCGAAGAACATGGAGCCTACGTTGTCTTCACCAGTGTGGCCGACGACAGGCACAGCCGGCGTCAGCAGCACCGCGAGGTGAACACGGTCGCTTCTGAGGTCCCAGAGTTCATGCACTGGTCTGAGAGGCCCATCAGCTGGAGCCGCGATGACCACCCGGAGGTGATGCCTTCTCCGGGTTCCTACGCCCTGGTGCTGGATGCCACCTTTTCAATGGAGCGGTGAGCCTGTCGCTTCTCCCGAGTTCTGATAGACGGTGGTAGCAGCATCAACATCCTCTACCGTGACACCCTGGAGAAGCTGTGTGTCAAGGAGGAGCAGCTCCAGCCCAGCCGGACTGTCTTCCATGGCATTGTACCTGGCTTTTCCTGCTCTCCGATCGGCAAGATCAAGATAGATGTCCTCTTCGGAGACAAAGATCACTTCCGCCACGAGACAATCTAGTTCGAGGTGGTGGATCTGGAGAGCCCCTACCATGCGCTCCTTGGCCGGCCTGCTCTGGCCAAGTTCATGGCGGTACCACACTACGCCTACCTCAAGATGAAGATGCCGGGCACCAAGGGCATTATCACCGTAGCCGACGACTACCAGAAGTTGGCCCTGTGTGCTGCTGCCAGTAGTCGGCTGGCCGAGTCCCTTGTCATCGTTGCAGAAAGGCGGCTCGTCGACCGGGTTGTGGCCATGGCCGGCAAGCAGCCGGACCTATCACCAGATCCCAAGGAGTCGGAGACCCAAGGCTCTTTCCAGCCGGCCAAAGAAACCAAGAAGATTCCCTTGGACCCGGAGCACCCGGAGAGATTCGCTGTCGTGGGGGCCCACCTCCACAGTAAATAGGAAAGCGAGCTCGTCGATTTCCTCTGTGAGAATCGGGACATCTTCGCATGGTCTCCCAAGGACATGCCGGGTGTTCCGACGGATTTCACCGAGCACAAGCTACATGTTAGATCAGATGCAAAACCAGTCAAGCAACCCCTCTGCCGCCTGTCGAAAGAGAAGAGAAGAATTGTTGGTGAAGAGATCGCCCAGCTCCTGGCAGCCGGCTTCATCATGGAAGTGTTCTTTCCAGAATGGCTTGCCAACCCAGTCCTTGTACTGAAGAAGAACAACAAGTGGCGCATGTGCATTGATTACACCAGCCTCAACAAAGCTTGCCCCAAAGATCCGTTTGCTCTGCCTCGGATAGACCAAGTGATTGACTCCACAGCCGGATGCAAACTGTTGAGTTTTTTGGATGCCTACTCTGGCTAGCACCAGATCAAGCTGAACCCGGCCGATCGGCTGAAGACCGCCTTCATCACACCATTCGGAGCCTTCTGCTACCTGACCATGACATTCGGCCTGAGAAATGCCGGTGCCACGTTTCAGCGTTGCATGCAGAAGTGCCTCCTCAAGCAACTCGGTAGAAATGCCCACGTCTACGTAGACGACATTGTGGTGAAGACGGAGAAGCGTGGCACCCTCCTGGAGGATCTCAAGGAGACCTTCGATAATCTGCGTCGTTTTCAAATCAAGCTAAACCCAGAAAAGTGTGTCTTCGGAGTCCCAGCCGGCCAGCTCCTTGGTTTCCTTGTCTCAGAACGCGGCATCGAGTGCAACCCTGTGAAGATCAAGGCCATTGAGCGGATGGAGAGGCCCACCCGGCTGCGAGACGTCCAGAAGTTCACCGGGTGCTTGGCATCCCTCAGCCGTTTCATCAGTCGGCTGGGCAAGAAGGCTCTTCCCCTGTACCAGCTAATGAAGAAAACCACTCACTTCGAGTGGAACTACAAGGCGGACGAGGCCTTCCTCCAGCTCAAGAAAATGCTGACTACGCCGCTTGTCCTGGCGGCTCCAGCTGCTAAGGAGCCCATGTTCCTCTACATCGCCGCCACCAGCCGGGTGGTCATCACTGTCATTGTGGTCGAGCGCCTGGAGGACGGCAAGGCACAGCCGGTCCAGAGGCCCGTCTACTACTTGAGTGAAGTGCTATCGGCCTCCAAGCAGAATTACCCCCACTACCAGAAGATGTGCTATGGCGTGTGACGATGACATGTACCTAGGGTAGGGTAATAGGCCTGACCTAGACACCCTTCCTGAGGACACTGCTCTAAGGCCAAGGGCATTCAAAGGATAGCATCATCTACCGACTGAAATCACCACAGGGTGCAATTCACTCGACCAACAGTTCACTCGGATAACCCAATTCCATTCGACCAGGGTATAACCATTCGACCTTACTAGAAACCACTCGGAGTACAGAAGATCTAAGGTCATTCAGGATGGCAACGGTCAGGCGTTCACTCCATAGTCTTAATGATCATTTATTTGCCTTTATTGCTGGCGTTATCAGTAACGTCCTATCTTTATGTACATTGAACCCCTTGTAACGTGGGCGGGCTGGGGTCTTGGCGCACTCTATATAAGCCACCCCCCTCCACTGGCACAAGGGTTCGCACCCCCTGTAACTTCACGCATAATCCAATCGACCGAGCCTCCAGGCACCGAGACGTAGGGCTGTTACTTCTTCCGAGAAGGGCCTGAACTCGTAAATCTTGCGTGCACAACCTCACCGTAGCTAGGATCTCGCCTCCTTATACTTACCCCCTATTCTACTGTCAGACATAGAACCACGACAGTTGGCGCCCACCGTGGGGCTGGTGTCTTAGCGACTTTCCGGTGAGGTTGCGATTTTTTCCGATTCCCATCATCATGGTTTCTGGTGGAGGTTTGGCTGAGGGCCACGAGATCCATCTCGGCGCGCTCGTCTTCATCGCCGACGACTCCGCCTGGCTCCAGGAGGCCCCCCTCGACGTTCAGACATTCCCCGTCCGCGGGGCGACGCACTTTCGCGCGTGTGTCCGCGGCGTCCTTCTGCGACAGCCGTCGTCCCAATACCGGTCGACTCCTGCGGCGTCTTCGTCCCCCGCTGTTCGCCGTCACAAGCAATCCGGTCAGTCGCGGCTTCAGCGGTGGGTGAAGCATGCGGTGGCACATCAGTCGGCCACCCCTCAAGTCGCGGCGATCGAGCCCGATGAATCTGTCTACGGCCTGTTTGATCTGTCGACTGGCTCCGTCGAGACACTGTCCGAGTGTGACAGCAGCGATCCTGTGGCGGAGGTCCTAATGGTCGACACGTCGCATAGCCCACCTGGCATGCGTCGCAACGGAGGCGGCGACGGCGGTGGCGATCCGTCACACGTTCACGAGGAGTACCACCCCGAAACCCTCTCTTCGCAGCGAAGGGAGGAACTTCACCGCCGCAACGAGGAAGCACTCCACACGCCCATCGTCGGAGAGACCTCTGAGGCTCGGGCCTTGGAGGCAGCGCGCTTTGCCACTTTGGCTGAACGCACTCGACTGGAGAATCTTCAGCATGCACTCGACGAACGTGCTCGGCAGCAGATTCCTGAGTCCAGTCGACGGAGGCAATTGTTCCCGCCTGAACCTTAGGTATACCGCACTCCTGTTCAGAATCTTACGGCTGTAGCCCGTATAGCAGAGTCCATCCAGCCATCCCAGTTGGAAGCTGGACGAGGTTTGATGCAGATCCGAGCTCTGCTCCAGGCAGCAGGAGAGCAAAACACTGCAGTATCTCAGTTGCGTAACAGAATCCATAGCAGATCTGTGGTGGTTGACACTGTTCAATCGGCTCACAGCCCAAGATCGCCTCCGCGGCGTGAGGGACGGGGGCATAGCCAAGATCAGTACTTGGGTCGGAACCACGAGCAGTACGTTCATCGGCTCGGCCGTAACGACCGCCGTCGAGCGCCTACGCCCCCTCCGAGAGGCGGATCATATGTGCCCCGGCATTATGATGACAGGCGCCCGAACAGCGGAGGGCGGAGGATGCCAGTCGACCCAAGAGAGCCAGGGTTTGATGCGAGGTCAATTTTGGTGCAAGGTTTGGTCGACAGGAACCGAGCACACAGAGAAGGGCAAGACAGAGTTCGCCCGAGTGGAAGCAGAATACATGTTTCGGGTCCCGAGTGTTTTAGCAGAACCATCAGAGCTGCTGAGATCCCCCCCAACTTCAGGTTGGCGACTGGGGTTAGTAAGTTCACCAGTGAGTCGAAGCCTGACACTTGGCTGGAAGATTACCGAGTGGCTGTTCAGATCGGTGGTGGAAATGATGAGGTAGCTATGAAACATCTTCCTCTCATATTGGAAGGATCGGCCAGAGCATGGCTGAATCAGTTCGCTCCAGGCAGTATATTCAGCTGGGAAGAGTTAACCCGAGTGTTTGTCAGGACATTCGAGGGCACATGCAAACAACTTGCAGGGTTGACGGAATTGCAACATTGTGTATAGAAGCCGAATGAAACTCTGAGGGATTACATCCAAAGATGGACCACTTTACACCACACAGTAGAAAATGTATCCCAACACCAAGCAGTTTGTGCCTTCAAGGAGGGCGTTCGGTATCGAGAGCTTAACCTGAAATTCGGTCGGACAGGAGATATGTCTCTGACCCGAATGATGGAAATAGCCACTCGGTACGCTAATGGTGAAGAAGAGGATCGACTCCGCAGTGGAAAGGGCAAACCAGTCGCCCAAGACACCGGAGGAGGTCGGAAGCAGAAACGCAAAGCCGAGCCAGGAGGTCCAGGTGAAGCTGCAGTTGTAACTCAAGGAAAATTCAAGGGAAAGCCCAAAGGGCCCTGGATCCCCAAGAAGGTGAAAGATCAGGCAGGGAATGATGTGTTGGACTTGCCATGTCACATTCACACCAAGAAGGATGAAGAGGGTAATCTGATTTATCCCAAACATACCACTTTACAATGTCGGCTCCTGATCCAGCAGTTCCGAGGGAAACAACCCAATGAAAAGGAAAAAGAGTCTGACAAGGATGGTGACGAGGAAGAAGATGATGACGGTTTCGCTAACGTCAATTCCACTTTGGTGATTTTTGCTGACATTGAAAGCAAAAGTCGACTGAAAGTCATCAACAGAGAGGTAAACATGGTTGCTCCGGCAACGACGACATATTTGAAATGGTCAAAGACTCCCATTACATTCGACCAATCTGACCACCCACCGCACGTTGCCACCCCCGGGAGGCAAGCGTTGGTGGTCGACCCAGTCGTTGGGGGCACCCAACTGACCAAAGTCTTGATGGATGGTGGCAGCGGCTTGAACATTTTGTATGCTGAGACCCTTCGTGGGATGGGCATTCCGATGCCCAAGCTTAGTGAGAGCAATATGCGATTCCACGGTGTCATTCCAGGAAAGAAAGCTGATTCACTCGGTCAGATCACTCTTGACGTGGTTTTCGGTGATTCAAAGAATTACCGTAAGGAGAAGTTGACATTCGAAGTTGTGGATTTTCACAGTGCCTATCATGCTATTCTGGGCAGAACTGCATATGCCCGTTTCATGGCTCGATCGTGTTACGTGTACCTCAAGCTAAAGATGCCTGGCCCCAGAGGCGTGATCACAGTCGCTGGCAATCGGCAACGAGCAGAAGAGTGCCTCCAGAAGGGCTCTAGGATAGCTGATGAACAGATGGCAGCAGTAGAAATGGAAGAATATAAGAAGACTGCAGATCCGAGTGATTTGTTGCGTACTAAGAAGCCTGCTTCAGAGTCTGCATTTCAGTCGTCCGGTGAAACCAAGCCTGTTCACATTCACCCGACCGATCCCAATGCTGCTCCGACTCATATCTCAACAACACTCGACAGCAAATAGGAAGAAGCGCTCATCCAGTTCCTCCGTGAGAACTGGGACATCTTCGCATGGAAGCCGTCTGACATGCCGGGTGTACCCAGGGGACTGGCTGAGCACCGTTTGCGAGTCGATCCAAAGGCGAAACCCGTTAAAGAGCATCTCCGTCGGTCCGCTGTGGAGAAGAGAAAGGCAATCGGCGAAGAGGTGGCTCGGCTTCTGGCGGCTGAGTTCATCCGCGAAATTTACCACTCCGAGTGGCTCGCCAATGTTGTCATGGTTCCCAAGAAGGACGATTCACTTCGTATGTGCATTGATTTCAAGCAAATCAATCGGGCCTGCCCGAAAGATCATTTTCCTCTCCCCCGCATCGATCAGATAGTCGACTCGACTGCGGGATGTGAGCGATTGTCCTTCCTGGATGCATATTCCGGGTACCATCAGATCCGACAGTATGGACCTAATGAAATAAAAACAGCTTTTATCACTCCATTCGGGTGCTTTTGCTATGTCACCATGCCCTTTGGTCTCAAGAACGCTGGTGCCACATTCATGCGTATGATACAGAAGTGCCTACTAACTCAAATCAGTCGGAATGTGGAAGCATACATGGATGACATCGTGGTTAAGTCACGCAAAGGTTCTGACCTGCTGACTGACCTTGCTGAAACCTTTGCCAATTTGAGAAGATATGATATCAAGCTTAATCCATCGAAGTGTACATTTGGAGTTCCAGGTGGAAAGTTACTCGGTTTCCTCATTTCCGAACGTGGGATCGATGCAAACCCAGAGAAAGTTGGTGCAATCCTCCGAATGAAATGCCCTGTGCGTGTACACGACTTTCAGAAGCTTACTGGTTGTTTGGCCGCTTTGAGTCAATTCATTTCTCGTCTCGGTGAAAAGGCATTGCCTCTTTACCGACTGATGAAGAAATCTGATAAGTTCGAGTGGACTCCTGAAGCTGACGCAGCGTTTGCAGAGCTCAAAGCCCTGCTTTCCACCCAGCCGGTGCTTGCTGCTCCAATCAGCAAAGAGCCTTTACTGCTTTATATAGCAGCCATAGGACAGGTTGTCAGTACAGTACTCACGGTCGAGCGAGAAGAAGAAGGTAAAACCTACAAGGTCCAACGCCCAGTGTACTATATTTCTGAAGTCTTAACCCCATCCAAGCAGAGATATCCACATTATCAAAAGCTTGTCTATGGAATTTACTTGACCACAAAGAAGGTTGCACATTACTTCTCAGATCATTCGATTACAGTCATTAGCGACGCTCCCTTGTCAGAGATTTTGAACAACAGAGATGCAACTGGTCGAGTGGCAAAATGGGCGATTGAACTCCTTTCGCTGGATATTAGGTTTGAGGCGAAGAAAGCGATCAAGTCTCAAGCAATAGCAGATTTCCTCGTCGAGTGGATTGAACAGCAGCTACCGATCCAGATACAGTTGGAACATTGGACTATGTTCTTCGATGGGTCCAAGATGTTGAATGGTTCAGGCGCTGGGGTAGTCTTGATATCTCCACGAGGCGACAACCTCAGATATGTTCTCCAGATTCACTTTGATTCCTCCAACAATGAAGCTGAATATGAGGCGCTTCTATACGGGTTGCGTATGGCCATTTCACTCGGCGTCCGTCGCCTGATGGTTTATGGTGACTCAGATTTAGTGGTTAATCAAGTGATGAAAGAGTGGGACATCAGGAGCCCTGTGATGACTGGCTATTGCAATGCAGTGAGAAAGCTAGAAAAAAGTTTGAAGGGCTGGAGCTCCACCATATACCCCGACTAAAGAATCAAGCAGCGGATGACTTGGCGAAAATAGGTTCCAAGCGGGAGCCTATTCCCAGCAATGTGTTTTTGGAGCATATTCACGCACCATCAGTTCAAGAAGATCCCTTCACTGAAGAGCCCCCACAGTCTAAAAGTTCCACTGATCCGACTGAAGTTGAAATCCCAACTGTGGTCGACTTGATCATGGAAGTTTTGATCGTTATTCCTGATTGGACAGTGCCGTATATCGCATATATTCTCAGGAAAGAGCTTCCAGAGGATGAAGAAGAGGCTCGCCAGATTGTCCGTCGATCCAAAGCCTTCATAGTAATGGGTGGGCAACTCTATAGAGAGAGTGTTACTGGGGTCGTTCAGAAATGCATCACTCCGGAAGAAGGCTGAATGATCCTCAATGATATCCACTCGGGGACCTGTGGTCACCATGCGTCTTCTCGGGCCATCGTGGCCAAAGCATATCGAGCAGGGTTTTATTGGCCACGGGCAAATGAGATGGCAAAGGAAATAATTGACAAGTGTGAGGGCTGTCAGTTCTACTCCAACATGTCCCACAAACCTGCTTCAGCCTTGAAGACCATTCCACTCGTCTGGCCATTCGCTGTTTGGGGATTAGATATGGTCGGACCTCTGAGGACTGGCAGGAGTGGTTTCACCCATGTGCTTGTAGCAGTCGACAAGTTCACTAAATGGATTGAAGCTAAACCTATCAAAAACCTAGATGCAAGTACTGCTGTCAGCTTCATCAGAGGGTTAACATTTAGATATGGAGTTCCACATAGCATCATCACGGATAATGGGTCGAACTTTGATTCTGATGAGTTCCGAGCTTTCTGTGCGTCCCAAGGTACTCGGGTCGACTATGCTTCAGTCGCCCACCCTCAGTCGAATGGACAAGTAGAAAGAGCGAACGGTTTGATTCTCAAAGGACTGAAACCTTGATTGATGCGCGACCTCAAGCATGCAGCCGGCGCTTGGGTAGATGAGCTACCGTCAGTCCTTTGGGGATTAAGAACAACACCAAATCGGTCGACTGGTCGAACCCCCTTCTTCATGGTCTATGGAGCTGAGGCTGTGTTGTCGAGTGACTTGCTTCACAATGCACCCCGAGTAGAACTTTTTTCAGAAGCCGAAGCAGAACGAGCTCGAGAAGACGCTGTTGATCTTCTGGAAGAAGAAAGAGAGATGGCCTTGATCCGATCGACCATTTATCAGCAAGACCTTCATCGACTATATGCTAGAAATGTGAAGGGTCGAGCATTTCAGGAAGGGGACCTTGTGCTCCGAATGGACCAGCAACGACCTCACAAACTTGCCCCCGCTTGGGAAGGTCCCTTCATCGTCACCAAGGTGCTCCACAACGGAGCGTATCACCTCTACAATGTGGAGCATAATAAAGATGAGCCACGCGCTTGGAATGCGGAGCTACTCCGCCGTTTTTATACTTAAGTGTTCAGACTGATGAGATGTAATAAAGAGTACCTTTCAGTTCGTTTATCAAAGACATGGTTTTACAGTCTCCTAAATGATTGTTGTTACTAATACATGTGTCCAAAATCCCCCAGTGGGTGGCTTAGCCGCGAATCCGATTCGCCTAAGTTCAAAAAATCCTACCGAGTGAAGAGTAACCCTCTCACTTGGGGGGCTTAGCTGCAGTCCTTTACTCGCCTAAGTTTGTAAAATCCTACCAAGTGATGAGCAATCCTCTCACTCGGAGGCTTCTTACTACAGCCCTGACTCACCTAGTGTTGAAAAATCCACCGAGTGATGAGCAACCCTTCACTCGGGGGCTTAGCTGCAGTCCTGTACTGCCTAAGTTTAAAAAATCCTACCGAGTAATGAGCAAACCTCTCACCGGGGGCTTAGCTGCAGTCCTGTACTGCCTAAGTTTAAAAAAATCCTACCGAGTGATGAGCAACCCTCTCACTCGGGGGCTTAGCTGAGTCTGTACTCTCCTAAGTTTAAAAAAAATCCTACCGAGTGATGAGCAACCCTCTCACCGGGGGCTTAGCTGCAGTCCTGTACTCGCCTAAGTTTAAAAAAAATCCTACCGAGTGATGAGCAAACCTCTCACTCGGAGGCTTAGCTGCAGTCCTGTAATCGCCTAAGTTTAAAAAAATCCTACCGAGTGATGAGCAATCTCTCACTCGGAGCTTAGATGCAGTCCTGTACTCGCCTAAGTTTAAAAAAATCCTACCGAGTGATGAGCAACCCTCTCACTCGGAGGCTTAGCTGCAGTCCTGTACTCGCCTAAGTTTAAAAAAATCCTACCGAGTGATGAGCAACCCTCTCACTCGGAGGCTTAGCTGCAGTCCTGTACTCGCCTAAGTTTAAAAAAATCCTACCGAGTGGTGAGCACCCTCTCACTCGGGGGCTTAGCTGCAGTCCTGTACTCCCTAGTTAAAAAAATCCTACCGAGTGATGAGCAACCCTCTCACTCGGAGGGGCTAGCTGCAGTCCTGTACGAGTTTACAATGTATAGAGGATAGAGAATATGGGATTAGTGAATCCTGGTGAGATGATCGTAGTATGAAAGGGGAGGAGGTTGTAATTGAGGAGTCAGTGGAAGTTGTTGGGGGCTAGCTAGGAGGTTTATTAAAAAATGGTGTGATGAGCAAACCTCTCACTGGGGGTAGCTGAGTTTGTTCGCCTAAGTTTAAAAAAATCCTACCGAGTGATGAGCAATCCTCTCACTCGGAGGCTAGCTGCAGTCCTGTACTCGCCTAAGTTTAAAAAATCCTACCGAGTGATGAGCAAACCCTCTCACTCGGGGCTTACTGCAGTCCTGTACTCGCCTATTTTTAAAAATCCTACCGGGTGATGAGCAACCCTCTCATTGGAGGCTTAGCTGCAGTCCTGTACTCCCTAAGTTTTAAAATCCTACCGAGTGATGAGCAATCCTCTCACTCGGGCTTAGCTGCAGTCCTGTACCCGCCTAAGTTTAAAAAAATCCTACCGAGTGATGAGCAACCCTCTCACTCAGGGCTTAGCGCCGTTCCCTGTACTCGCCTAAGTTTGTAAAATCCTACCGAGTGATGAGCAATCCTCTCACTCGGAGGCTTAGCTGCAGTCCTGTACTCGCCTAAGTTTGTAAAATCCTACCGAGTGATGAGCAATCCTCTCACTCGGAGGCTTAGCTGCAGTCCTGTACTCGCCTAAGTTTAAAAAAATCCTACCGAGTGATGAGCAACCCTCTCACTCAGGGGCTTAGCTGCGGTCCTGTACTCGCCTAAGTTTAAAACACGCTCCATCCTAATCCGCAAGGACGACGAGGTGCAGGTCGATTGCGACCTTCTCTTCGGAGCTACACCACAAGTACAATGTGTGCTCCATCCTGATTTGCAAGGATGACGAAGTGCAGGTCGTCCACGATCCTCTCCTCAGAATTGCATCACAAGAACAAAAGTCTGTTCCGAGTGAAGATACAAGTTCCACTCGGAAATAAAAACAAGCATATTTAAGGGAAAACTAAGTTCGGACGAACCCCATGAGATTCCGGACCACAGATTAAAGTACTCGGGCATCAGGCCCGAAGGAGTTTAACGGTTACAAAATCACTCGGCATACCGAGGCAAATTGAATCGGATCATAAAAGTTTTGTTCACTCCGCAGGAGGGCTGGCAGGCTCGACGAACTCGTCCAGGTCGATTCCATCTGCAATTCGAGTAGCAGCAGCAATAAAAGTCTCCATGAAGGACTGGAAGTCAAGTTTCTTGGTATTGGCAACCTTGATTGCTGCTAGCTTCTCTTCTCTGGCTTCCTTGCAATGAACACGAACCAGGGACAGAGCTACGTTAGCACCGCATCGAGCAGAGGACTTCTTCCATTCCTGCACTAGACCAGGAATCTCGTTGAGTCGAGTCATCAAAGACTCGAGGTCATTTTGGAGCGTTTCCCTTGGCTAGAGCACTATGTCGATCCGCGACACCGCAACCTTCAGTCGAGCAAGGTAATCCATGGCGCTGGCAAGGCGAGACTCTAGTCGGAGCATGTTCATTGCAGCTTCATCTTTAACAGGGGAGTTGATGGGGTTCAAGCTCGTCTCGACTCGCCCAGTCTCTTCCTCGAAGTTTTGACAGAATTCTGCACTCACAGAGAAATAATGAGTCGATAGTAGTATGATGAGTCAACGAAAGCAAATCAATCAGACAGAGAAAAGTACCTTCAAGCATGAGGAATAATTTTTTGGTGAGTCCTCCCAGATAATTCTCTAGCTCGTCCCTCTTGCGGGTGATGTCTTCCACTTTGTCGGTCAGGGTCCCTTTATCCTTCTTCAGTCGAGTTACCTCTTTGTTGGCTTCATCAAGAGCAGCCTTCAGCTTGGTATTCTCTTCCTCCAACTTTCCGACTGAGGCCATCTTTTGGTCAGCAAGTGCCGTTTTTTCTTCTGCGGTTTTCTTCGCAGCCGCAAGGTCAAGGTCCTTCTTCTCCAAAGCCTGTCTCATTGTTTCTAGAAAGAATAACATTCGAATCAGAAGAAGGAGGAGAAAAGATGGCAAGTGAACTAGTCGACAAGCTTTCCTTACCAGCAGCGTCATCCTTAGCCTTCTGCAAGTTATTCTGAGCCAACTCCAGATCAAGATTGAGCTGGATTTGCTTCTGCTCCAAGTCAGCGAACCGGGCTCCAAGATCACAAGATTTCTGTGTTCAGAAGATAGTCAGTCGACAGACACAAAGATTGGTCGCTTCCGAGCAATAAAGTAGGCAAGTTTAAATAGTTCTAAGACTACTGCCGAATCAAACATTTGACAATAGTCTCGGGGACTACACCCAGTGGGTGCACTCAGCGTGCCCCCACTGGTTCAGAGATTCAATCGACACAACCTAGTCGACTCAAGTGGAAGAACTACTCAACAGAAATTAAAACACCCAATGGGTGTACAGACTGACAATGGGTCTGCAATTAAGGTTCCAAAACGCTCATCCACGGACGTCTTGCGGATAAAGCAGCAGTTTATAAATATCATATCCTAACAGAACAAGCGTCAAGATGGAGTTCAGTCGGAAGTAAGCTAACCTGGACATTGGCCTGAAGTGTTGAGCTGGCATCATAGGCAGCTTGACTGGCCTCGCGCACCACTTTCACCTGCTCCATCATAATGCCTGCCTGGCGTATAGCTTCCTTGGCAGCACTCACTTGGTCTTCTGGGACGTGATGGGCGGTGAAAAGTGGAGACGGTGGATCAGTTGCAGTAGCTTGAGAGCTTGAGGCATGAAGTTGCACAGATGAAGCAGGGGCCTGCACAGTCGATGTTGAAGGACGACCACTCAACAAGGGATACACAAAAGTAACAGAAGCACGGTTGAAGTCCCCGGATTGCTGAATAGCTGGTTCCGTCGCCGGCGTCGACTGAGGCGTCTTGCTAGCTGGTACCTTTTTGACCGAGGTCCTGCTCCTCCTTCCCACGAGCTTCTGTGGCACATCTTCATCGTCATCCGGAAGTTCAATAACATTTTGCGAAGCTGCAAAAGAATCGACCACAAGAGTTCAGTCAACTGTAGAAGTGGTTAGCAAAGAAAAGACGAGATAATAGGGGTCATACCCGTTTTGGATGTGACCGCGTCCTCCATCTCCTCGTCACCATCATCTTTGTAAGCAGAAGTCCTAGAGGTAGCAGCACTGCAAATCTCAAGGTTCACTCGGTCAAGCAAGAGAATGGGTCGACAACTGATATAAGATTCTGGGAGCAAAGGGTGAAAATGAAACACTTACGCAGAGGCGATGGGAACATCAACCTTGATCTTGGGCAAGGCCTTCCGTGGCTTTGACGGCGCGGTCTTGAGCTGCTTCGGAGCCTTCTCAGTCGGCACCGGAGAAGATGTCCGAGTGCACTTCGAAGTCTGTCCAGTCGGTGCTGCCACTTTACCCCGGATACTTGCTGGGTCGTGCTTCTGCTTGGAACGCTTTTCCACGCGAGGTGGAGAATCGACCTCCTCACCACTGCTCGAGTTTTCGTGCTCTTCATCACTCTTGTCATCAGAGTTCCAATCGCCGCTGTCGCCTCCGCTCTCTTCTCCTTCCTGGATCTGCTCCCCGTTGGGCATCGAGTACATCTCAGTATATATCTGCGAGGCAAAGAATTGAACAAGCATCAGTCGGTTCCAAAGACAGTTTACAAATCAGAGTAAAAGTCACTCGGCATCAAAGGCCAGACCTTGTCTGGTTCGTTATCAGCGTCGAGTGGTGGAATTCTCCTGGACCCTCTGGGGTTGTCTTTGTTTCCAGTGATGCCCTGCAGCCACTGCACCACCGTCTCCTCGGCAACTTCCTCCGGGTGGATCCGAGTGGTATCATCAGCACCCGAGTACATCCACATAGGATGACCGCGGGCCTGGAGCGGCTAGATGCGGCGATTGAGAAACACCTCTAGCAAATCCATGCCAGTCACACCATCGCGGACAAGTTGGATTACTCGTTCAACCAACATAGTCACCTCCACCTTTTCTGCTGGAGTCACTTTCAAGGAAGAGGGCTTCTCAATTCGCCCCATGGTGAAGGGGGGAAGGCCAGTCGACTGACCAGGGGTTGGTTTGTCCTTACAATAAAACCAGGTCGACTGCCACCCTCTGACTGAATCGGGAAGAGTCATAGGTGGAAAAGTGCTTTTACCTCTCATCTGGATCCCTAGACCTCCGCACATCTGGATCACGTGCGTCCTCTCGTCACTCGGATTAGCCTTTTTCACAGACTGAGAGCGGCAAGTAAAGATGCGTTTGAAGAGACCCCAATGCGGTCGACAACCCAGGAAATTCTCACACATGGAGACAAATGCAGTGAGGTATGTGATGGTGTTCGGGGAAAAGTGATGAAGTTGGGCTCCAAAAAAGTTCAGAAAACCCCGGAAAAAAGGATGAGGAGGCAGAGAAAAACCACGGTCGACGTGGGTCGCGAGGAGGACGCACTCACCCTCCTGCGGCTGCGGCTCGGTCTCATCACCTGGCAGCCTCCAGGATCCATGAGCAATCAAGCCCCCCTTGACCAGATCCTCCAGATCCTCTTGCTGAATCGTGGATCGAATCCAGTCGCCCTGGATCTAGCCGGGCAGCAGGCCAGATCTCGACGACGATCCCCCCCGACTCGTCTTCTTGCCCTTCGCTGCCGCCGTCGCCTTCTTCGCACGCTCCAGGGCCGCCGTTTTCTCTTTCCCCATCGCAGCAGGCTGCGCTTGGACGGGGCGGCGGCATCGAAGGTGGATGTGAATGCGGTGGAGAAACAGGGGAAGAAGAAGGGGATGAAGAGCACAGTGCCAGACGCATCGGCCCGGACGCCTTATATGGGCCTGCTTCCGAGTGGCTGACTCATGGGCCCAAGCAATCCTATCAAATCCCGCAACAGTCGCGCGCTCGATACGTGGCGAAAAAGGTGGCGCGAGAATCGAGGCATCCCTGCCTAATCTGCTCCGTTTACTGCGGTACTCTCCGTCCCACGCGCTTCTCCAAATTTTGAATCCCGTGAGATCCGGGAGCAGCAGTGCGACCAATCGCGCTGAGGATTTTATACCATACCAACACTCGGAGCTTATCAGCAAAATTCACTCGACAACCTCTGAATGGACCCAGGTGACTGAAAATGAAGTTGAAGTTTTTACATAGATCACCGGCCCGGTTAAAATGCCTCTGAAGCATATAAATCGGGTCGAAACCATCTTCAACCCCTTCTCCACTCGGACCCAAATCCATTCGGGGGCTAATGACGATGACATGTACCTAGGGTAGGGTAATAGGCCTGACCTAGACACCCTTCCCAAGGACACTGCTCTAAGGCCAAGGGCATTCAAAGGATAGCATCATCTACCGACTGAAATCACCACAGGGTGCAATTCACTCGACCAACAGTTCACTCGGATAACCCAATTCCATTCGACCAGGGTATAACCATTTGACCTTACCAGAAACCACTCGGAGTACAGAAGATCTAAGGTCATTCAGGATGGCAACGGTCAGGCGTTCACTCCGTAGTCTTAATGATCATTTATTTGCCTTTATTGCTGGCGTTATCAGTAACGTCCTATCTTTATGTACATTGAACCCCTTGTAACGTGGGCGGGCTGGGGTCCTGGCGCACTCTATATAAGCCACCCCCTCCACTGGCACAAGGGTTCGCACCCCCTGTAACTTCACGCATAATCCAATCGACCGAGCCTTCGGGCACCGAGACGTAGGGCTGTTACTTCTTCCGAGAAGGGCCTGAACTCGTAAATCTTGCGTGCACAACCTCACCGTAGCTAGGATCTCGCCTCCTTATACTTACCCCCTATTCTACTATCAGACTTAGAACCACGACAGCGTGTACTTGGCCGCCAAGAAGCTCAAGCAGTACTTTCAAGAGCACTCCATCACGGTTGTCTGCACTGCCCCACTCGCCGAGATCATGGGCAACAGAGATGCATCAGGCCGGGTGGCCAAGTGGGCCATCGAGCTAGCTCCCCACACCATCCTCTACCAGCCCCGCACTACCATCAAGTCCCAAGCGCTGGCCGACTTCCTCGTCGACTGGGCCGAGACCTAGTACCTGCCGCCGGCGCCGGATTCTACCCATTGGCAGATGAACTTTGATGGCTCAAAGATGCACACCGGTCTGGGAGCCGGCATCGTCCTCACCTCTCCCAAAGGCGACAAGCTCAAGTACACATTGCAAATTCACTTTGCCGCCTCCAACAACGTGGCCGAGTATGAGGCACTCGTCCACGGGCTCCGACTGGCCAAAGAGATTGGCATCCACCGGATTCTGTGCTACGGTGACTCAGACTTGGTAGTCCAGCAGTCGTCTGGCGACTGGGACGCCAAGGATGCAAACATGGCGAGCTACCACTTCCTTGTCCAGCAGATCAGTGGATACTTTGACGGGTGCGAGTTCCTTCACGTGCCACGAGCCGACAACGAGCAAGCTGATGCCCTGGCACGGATTGGCTCCACCCGCCAAGCGATACCAGCCGGCGTCTCCCTCCAATGCCTCCGCAGGCCGTCTATCTAGCCTTCGCCGGAATTAGAGTCCATCTTCATGCCGGCTGCTCCCGGAGCAGTCGGATCCGACTCGGGGGCTGCAACAGCCGGCCGGGGGACTTCGGCAGGCGGTTCGGGGACTGCTGCAGTCGCACCCGGCCCGGGAACTTCAGAACCCGGCCCGGGGACTGCGGTAGTCGGCCCGGGGACGATGGCAGGTGGCTCAGGGACTGCTGCAGTCGCACCCGACCCGGGAACTTCAGAACCCGGCCCGGGGACTGCGGTAGTCGGCCCTCAGAGACATCCATCAAGGAGAATGCGGCCACCACGCGGCCTCCAGATCCCTCGTCGCCAAAGCTTTCCGCCATGGATTCTTCTGGCCGACTGCTTTGGACGACGCCAAGGACTTGGTTAAGAAGTGCAAAGGGTGCCAGAGATTCGGCTCCAAGCAACATTTGTCAGCTTCTGCACTCAAGACCATCCCCCTCACTTGGCCATTTGCCGTCTGGGGGCTGGACATGGTGGGCCCGTTCAAAACAGCACGCGGCGGCATGACCCATCTGCTGGTCGCCGTGGATAAATTCACCAAGTGGATTGAAGCAAAGCCAATTAAGAAGCTGAACGGTCCGACTGCGGTGACCTTCATCGCAGATATCACCGTTCGGTACGGCATACCACACAGCATCATCATCGACAATGGCACAAACTTTGCCAAAGGCGCCTTGGCCCGTTTCTGTGCGACGCAGGGCATCCGACTGGACTTAGCGTCCGTTGCCCATCCGCAGTCAAACAGCCAAGTCGAGCGAGCAAACGGCCTCATCTTGTCCGACATCAAGCCCCGACTGGTCGAGCCGCTGGAGCGCTCGGCCGGCTGCTGGATCGAGGAGCTGCCGGCCGTCCTATGGAGTCTCCGGACCACACCGAACAAATCGACCGGCTTCACCCCCTTCTTCCTTGTGTACAGGGCCGAGGCCGTCATCCCAACTGACATCGAGTTTGACTCGCCTCGCGTCACCATATACACGGAGGCGGAGGCAAAGGAGGCGCGAGAAGACGGCGTTGACCTGCTGGAAGAGGGCCGGCTGCTGGCACTCAGCCGGTCCGCTATCTACCAGCAGGGCTTGCGCCGCTACCACAGCCGGAAGGTCAAGCCACGATCCTTCCAAGAGGGGGACCTTGTGCTCCGGTTGATCCAGCGAACAGCCGGCCAACACAAGCTATCGGCCCCTTGGGAAGGGCCCTTCATCATCAGCAAAGCCTTGGGCAATGACTCCTACTACCTCATCGACGCGCAGAAGCCCAGGGCATGCAAGAGGGACAATTCCGGTAAGGAAACAAAGCGCCCATGGAACGCAAACCTCCTTCGAAGATTTTACAGTTAATGCAGTATGTACCACGCTACCTTTTGTATTAAGAGCAAAGGCATCGGGTCCCTCGAGGAGCACTCGGGGGCTCCCCTTTTTATCTGTATGATAAGCTTATGCCTGAGAATGTGTTATTTCATTCCTCCGCCTGGCACCGGGTCCGACCAGTCGGCCCGGGGGCTCGCCGCCTTGCCCTACATTGGTGCCGCCTGCAGTCGGACAAGTAGTGTGCCGACATCTAAGCCCTCTCTTGCCTTAAGCCGCAGCTCGCAGAGCGACTGTCCGGCTGGCAAGAGCTAAAGGCAGGAAACGGTGTCCACACGAAAAATGACTAAGGAAAAAGCATCAACATAGGCCAAGCCGGCTCCTCGCCCCTCCATCCGGCTGCTGAGCAGCCGGCCGGCCGGCTTCTCACTTGACTTGCTACGTTCTAAACGGCCAAAGTACTTGTCTTCCTAAACGGCCAAATACCGAACCCAGCCACAGACCGCAGAGCGGCTGTCCGGCTGGCAGGGTGGTAGCCAAAGAAAGGCGACAAAGGAAAAAGCCAAAAAAGAGCAGAAAAGCAAGACAAAGTTAGAACCCGGCAGAGCACAACTTGTGCGAATAAAGTTAATTTACATAGCAAAAGCTCTTACCAGCATTCAACAAAGTTTGAATACACCCCCATCGGGTGGAATTGCGCGAACTTACTTGCTTGTTGAAAAGATTACAAGAACAGGAAAAGATAAGATGACGTGGCCATCTAGGCCAGGGAAGCAGCAGGCGGGCCCGACAGGTTGGCAGAGGCAGCGGCGCCGGATGGTGGAGCGGCCGACTGAAGGGTCTCGGCCTGATCGCCCTCGGCAGCAGTCGGTGCGGTAGCACGCGACTCGTTGGTCGAGGCTTGGTCGGGCTGAGGCCGGCTGTCCGCTCTGTCGTCCGGTGCGTCGTCTTCGCCGTCCTCGTCCTCTTCGTCCTCGCCCTCACCGCTGGAGGCGATCTCTTCCACCGAGTCCCCCGCATCCCCCGGGTTCAGCCCGAACTAGCTGGGCGGCACCTCAGCGCCTTCCTCGTCCAGCTCGGGGATGAAAATGGTGGTGTCGCCATACTCGGCGATCGCCGCCACGCATTGAGTAAGCGCAGGGCCCACCGCCACAAGCTCCGGTCCGGCCTCCTACCGAAACATGGCCAGCTGGGCCAGGTCCAGCCCAGGATACCACACCTTGGCGAACTCCAAGGCCGTCCGCGCACCCGCCCGAGCCGCGGCGCCCTTCCAAGCCTCGAAGCGGCCGACTACTACCTCCAGCCAGTCGGCAGTCCGACTGGGGGTACGTGGAATTTGAGCGTCGGGCCAAAAGGCGGCCAACACCTGAGCCCCGGCGCGCTGCAGGCGGCGAAGCATCCTGTGAGCCGGCTGCAGGCGCGTCTTGACGGCCAGAAGTTGCTCGCCGAGATTCCGGGGCGCGTTGGGTGCAATGTCCACACCCGCCTTCCTTCGCACATCGCGACGTGCCTCGATGGCCTGGCTGACGGCGACGGAGTGACCGAGATAGTATTCTGCACAAGAAGAAGATCAAAGATTAGAAGCCAGAAGCTGACTCCTACAGCAGTTGGCGGCTGTTCAAAAGAAGAAGTAACTTACCATCGATCATGTCCTCGATCTCGCCGTAGCCATCGGTTAGGAGTCTCTACTTCTCGGCCCAGTTCAA
Source organism: Thinopyrum elongatum (assembly GCA_011799875.1). NCBI lineage: Eukaryota > Viridiplantae > Streptophyta > Magnoliopsida > Poales > Poaceae > Thinopyrum > Thinopyrum elongatum. The sequence continues at coordinate 79,628,291 of CM022301.1, forward strand.
GCGTTGAGCCTCGAACTCAGCCTTGAGGGAGTCTTCCTCCTCCTTCAGCTTCTGGAGCTCCGCCTTGTGCCGCTCCGCCTGGTCCGCCAGCTCCTTGGCCAGGCGATCGCATTCCTGGGCCGCCTGGCTACGCTCCTGCTCCTTGGTATGGAGCGCGGACTCGGCCTCGCCCAGGCGCTGCCGCAGATCTGCGGCGGCCTCTGCCAAAATGAAGAAAAAAAGAAAACCATCAACACCAATGAAAAGTAGGTGCCGGGAGATTCGGCCCGACTGCTCAGCAGTCGGCCCGAATCTCGGGGACTACACCCAGCGGGTGCGCTGACGCGCCCCCGCAAGGAAGAAGACCAAGTACTTACTTCGGCTCTCCGTCAGATCAGCGGTCCGCTTGGTCAGCTCTTGGAGCTGAGAGTTATAGGCGGCCGCACGGATGTTGTGGTAATCCTGCAACAAAGACAACAGAAGAAGGTAACGAGTCAGTACTCGGAGCTCGACCTGAAGTTCCGAGCCGCCTGCTCAGCAGCTGGCCCGAAACTCGGGGGCTACACCCAGTGGGTGCGCTGGCGCGCCCCCACGGAAAATTACAAAGAAACAAAAACAAGAAACGTACCCGAACGGCCGCCCGCGTCTCCAGGAACTCCTGTGTGTACTGCTGGAGAGCGGCGCCTTGGGCGTTGAACCGGGCCAGGACTTCCTGCGAGGTCGCGTTCAAAACACCCGTACCACCCCCAGACGTCCAATCTGGTGGGGCGGCGCTGGTAGCCTCGGCGTCGGGGGCCGACGAGCTAGCGGCCCCGACCTCCAACGGCCGCGGTGCTGAGGCCGCCCTCCCTGCTCGCCGACGCACCGGGATACGGGTGGCCAGAGTCGGACCCATCACCAACTCGCCGCTGGCTGGCGGCACCAGCGATGAGTCGGGACGACCGCCCTGGACGTCGGCAGCCGGCGTGCGCGGGGGCACCTCCGACTCCGGGATAACAGGGTCTCCTCCCCTCTCTTGGATCGGCTGGTCATCGCCAGCCCCTCCAGTCAGAGCTTGGACCTCCAGCACCAGAGGCTCCACAGATTGCGGATCGGTGGACTCCAGAGCCCGGCTGTGGGACGCCTCCTCCGCCTGCACCTTGGCGAACGCGTCCGCCTGCTCCTTGGCCACGATGTCGGCTTGGGCCTTGGCCGCCGCGTCGGCCTCCGCCTTCTTCTGGGCCATAGCTTCCCGCTCCTCTCGCGCCTCCCGCGCGTTCTTCTCTTTCGCCTCCTGGAGGGCGGTGAGCGGATCCATGTGGTGGGGGCCCGCGATGTCGTCTGCCACCCCGATCACCGAGCCGGACAGGGCTCGCGACAAGGAAAGTGGGGCGCTGCGCGCCAAGGGAGGAAGAGAATAAAAAGATCACAAAGATAGAAGAAAAGCAAACACAAAGCAAGATGCAAGAAAGGGCAAGGCACTTACGCGGACACCAGCGGGAGCCGCTTTGGGGCTTTCTGGAAGAGGGCCGCCTTCGCGGCAGCCTCTTGCCGCTTGGTCGCGGCGGTCGAGGTCCTGGCCTTCTTGGGCCGGCTGCCAAACAACCCGGCATCGGCCCGGTGCTTCGGCGCGCAGGCTGCTGCAGTCGGCGCGGCCGAGGAACTGGCACCCGCCCTGTCGGCGCCATGGGCATGGCACGGCTCTTCGTCCTCCTCGTCGTCATCCGGCCAATCCCCAAGGCCACCTCCTAAGGAGCCACCTGCTCCCTCGCCGCCACCGCCGGTGGCGTCGTCCTCCTCCTGCGCGGCCGCCCCCAAGTCAGGGTCGTCCACGTCACTCACCGACCGGTCCGCCATGTACTGGTGACCCGGGGCCGACGTGTCAGTGGCCGTCTGGCCCGGGAAGCGCTGCATCGGCGGCAAGAAAGAACTCGGACGAACAAAGGAAAAAAGAATAAGGAGACGTACCGGAGGCGGCGGGTTGGTCCGGCTGTACGGCAGCTTGCCGAACTGCCACTCCGTCTCCGACAGCTTGCAGTCGGAGAAGAAGTTCACCATGCGGACCACCTCCATGTCTGGCATCACCTTGGTGGACAGCCGGCACGGGTCCCGGCGCCCACTCATGTCGCTGATCAAGTGAGGCCGGGCTTGGAGGGGCAGCACTCGGCGCTTCACGAACGCGGCCAGCAGGTCCGAGGCCTTGAGGCCCTCCGACGCCGTCATCTCCTGGAGCCGGAGGAGCGCGGTGGAGCACGCGGCCGACAGGGTCTTCGGCCGGAACTTCCAGTTGGTGCGAGGCCCAACAGGTGGGCTGGCTACGTAGGCCGGCAGGTTGACGTAGTCCCGCGTCGAGTGGATATTCTCGATGTAGAAGTACGACTTCTGCCACAGTTTGGCCGACTGCAGCAGGGCGAGAGCTGGGAAGCGGACCCCGGATCCTGTGCGCCGCACCGCGACGCAGGCTCCGCACTGGGCCGCCTCGTTCTTGGCAGCGGTGCCAAGCTTGAGGTAGAAGAGCTCTCCTCACAGCTCGAGTGTGGGGAGCGTGCCGAGGTAGCCCTCGCATAGGGTGACGAAGGCGGAGAGCAGCACCACCGTATTCGGAGTGAGGTGGTGGGGCTGCACTCCGTAGAAATCCAAAAAAGAGCGAAGGAATCCGCTCGCCGGAAGGCCGAAGCCGCGGAGGAAATGCGACCGGAAGACTCCATGTTCGCCGCCTTCCTGCGCCGGCGAGATCTCCCTTTCGCGGGGGACACGCACCTTGACGTTCGATGCATGGGGAAGCCGCCGCGTCTGGCAGAGGAACTCCAAGTGCCCGTCGTGGACATTGGAGCCGTTCCAGGTGCCCGCACGGCCGCTTTGCGCCATGGGCTCCGTGCTCGGCGGCGGCGCAAGGTGGCTGCGGCGCGAGGAGGTCCGGCAACGGCGGGCTGCGGCAGCACCCCGGCGAGAGGAGAGGCCGCGGCAACAGCGAGAAGAAGAGGAAGGAGAAAAGCAAAGATAAGCGAGAGGAGGGCGCGCGTGTGTTCTGCCGCCCCCCTCCTCCCCCTACTTATAGCCCTCTGGCGGCGGAGCCGAGGGGGCGAGACATGGGGGGCGCGAGATTAATTGCGCCCACTCCCCCCACGACCCCGCAGTTACCGCGCCATAACGGCGTGCATTTACCGCACCTGGAAAGCGCAACCGCCCGCCTCGGCCGCAGCGGATCCGCACGCGTGCTGAGGCCCTGTAGCGGCGGGCCCAGGCCTGCGGCGACGTCTTGTCACACACACAGGCTGGCAGGCCGGCCTGGCCTGCTGGCGCCGCGTGGCGAGCGAGCAGCGGGCGACAAGCCTATCGTCCGGCTGGCACTCTACCTGGCCTCCGCACGACGATTCGAATTCGCCAGGCGGCCGGCCTGGCCTTGGCTGGCTCCTGGCAACCGGCCTCTCCAGAAGACGGACGAAGCCAAACTACCAGACCACTCAGAGTAGGAAGTTGTTGAGGCTTCTTGTTTTTTCAGCCGCGGTGCCCCACCAGCTTCGGGGACTACTGTCGGAGTAAATGACCACGGGTAGCCTCATCAGTCCCCCATGGTATTTCAAGACATCGCGGCTAGCTGCGCCCCTCACGCTGTCCGGGAGCACGACCGCCTTTTTGGGCCGGCTGGTCCAAGAGGCCGGCTGCTATAAGGCGGCAGGACCATGGAAGGCGGCCGCGAGGGAACCGACTCCTGGCAGACGGCCCCTCATCCCCTCGAAGTCAGCACCACATCACCACGACAAGACAAGGCCTGGCAGCAGTGCAGCCTGCCACCCCCCGAATCCAGGATGGGACGTGGCCACAGAGCTGTGTACTGGGCGGACATCCCCCGCCCAGCGCGGCGCTATTGCCGCATAGTCTGTGACGTCCTTAGCATCAGAGGGAGCCACGCTCCCACGACGGCGGTCGGTACAGCCCGCAGGCGGTGGGCCCTACCTGTCAGCGAGCCACCAGAAGGCGGCAAGCTTCCAGCAGGCGGCAGCAAGGGAGGGCCGACTCCTAGCAGGCGGCCCTCCTCCCCCTTGGAGTTTGTGCACCATTAACCAGACGAGATGGGGTATGGCTACAGCGAGTACCCGTCAGGCGGCGGGACTGTAACCACGTTCCCCTCGATCAAGCCTTCGTTATCGAGGGCGAGACTACAGCATAAAGCAGTCAATGTGGCCCACCAGGTGGCGGGCTCCAGCGGTCGGCAGAGAAGCCGGCAGCCAGAGACGCTGACGACCGGGTCCTACACCCGGCCGGATTACCATTGTACCCCTGGAGGGTAGGCCTATATAAACCCCCCAGGCTCACCCATGCAAGGGGTTCGGTTCAGCACCCACGCCACACACACAGACACACACGTAGAGCGAGGAGTAGAGCTAGCCTTGCCCTTCTTCCTCCTCTAGCCAAAACAGCTCAAGGAGCAAGCTTGTAGCTACCTTGTTGATCATAGTCATCATGCGGAGACCCCGCAGAGCAGGACTAGGGGTGTTACCTCCGAGGAGAGCCCCAAACCTGGGTAAGATTCGCAGGCGTATGCGGTCTCGCTCACTCCCGCTTCTAGAGCCCGGCAACGTACTCTTGTCCCCATCCATGATAAGCCACCCCCTGGCATATGTCGCACGATATCCCCGATAGTACCCGTGAGATCCCATCTAGGGACCTTTTCCGGCACCCTGCCGGAGGGGGATTCGATCACGGAGGGCTTCTACATCAACTCTATTGCCCTTCCGATGAAGCGTGAGTAGTTTACCTCAGACCTACGGGTCCATAGCTAGTAGCTAGATGGCTTCTTCTCTCTCTTTGATTCCCAATACCATGTTCTCCTCGATGTTCTCGGAGATCTATTCGATGTAATACTTTTTGTGGTGTGTTTGCCGAGATCCGATGAATTGTGGATTTATGATCAGCTTATCTATGAATATTATTTGAATCTTCTCCGAATTCTTTTATGCATGATTTGATATCTTTGTAATTCTCTTCGAACCATCGGTTTGGTTTGGCCAACTAGATTGGTTTTTCTTGCAATGGGAGAAGTGCGTAGCTTTGGGTTCAATCTTGCGGTGTCCTTTCCCAGTGACAGTAGGGGCAGCAAGGCACGTATTGTATTGTTGCCATCGAGGATAAAAAGATGGGGTTTTCGTCATATTGCTTGAGTTAATTCCTCTACATCATGTCATCTTACTTAATGCGTTACTCTGTTCTTCATGAACTTAATACTCTAGATGCAGGCAGGAGTCGGTTGATGTGTGGAGTAATAGTAGTAGATGCAGAATCGTTTTGGTCTACTTGACACCGACGTGATGCCTATATTTCATGATCATTGCCTTAGATATCGTCATAAGTTTGCGCTTTTCTATCAATTGCTCGGCAGTAATTTGTTCACCCACCGTATTATTTGCCATCTTGAGAGAAGCCTCTAGTGAAACCTATGGCCCCCGGGTCTATTTTCCATCATATAAGTTTCCAATCTACCATATTAGTTTCCGATCTACTATTTTGCAATCTTTTACTTTCCGATCTATAAACCAAAAATATTTACTTTATCTTTTATTTAGTTTCATCTATATCTATTAGATCTCACTTTTGCAAGTAACCGTGAAGGGATTGACAACCCCTGTATCGCGTTGGGTGCAAGTTGTTTGATTGTTTGTGCAGGTATTCGGTGATTTGTGCGTTGTCTCCTACTGGATTGATACCTTGGTTCTCAAACTAAGGGAAATACTTATCTCTACTTTGCTGCATCACCCTTTCCTCTTCAAGGGAAAAACCAATGCAATCTTAAGAAGTAGCACGAAGAATTTCTGGCGTCGTTGCCGGGGAGATCTACGCCAAGTCAAGACATACCAAGTACCCATCATAAAACTCTCATCTCTTGCATTACATTATTCGCCATTTGCCTCTCGTTTTCCTCTTCCCCACTTCTAAAATGATTTTTGAAAAGATTTGCCTTTTTATTCACCCTCTTTTTCGTTTGCCTTTTTCTCGTTTGATCTTTTGTTTGCTTGTGTGACCATGTGTCTTCTATTTGCTTGCATCTTCGCTTGCTAAAAATCTATTGATATGGATCCTCATCCACTTGCTAATCTTTTTAAAGGATCCAATTATGATGAACCAATTGCTAGTGAGTTGAGTGCACTAGATTATCTTTATGAGGTTTTGCTTGAAATTCGTGAATCTAATTTTTTTGATGAAGTGTTGAAAGAAGGAAATTATAAAGTGATTCACGATAGATCTTTGAATGAAAAGCATGATTGCAATGATGTTATCATAAATTCTATTAATGTCAATTGTGCTAAAAATATGCAAAACCCTAAGCTTGGGGATGCTAATTTCTACTTGTTGCAATGATCATGATTGGGGTGATTCTTCTTATGATCTTGAAAATTTATTTAAGCCCTATGATGAATATGAGATTGATAATAATGTTTGCAATAATATTGAAAGTGGGTTTGGAAGAGTGTCAACTTTAGATCCCACATATTTGGAGAATATTCAATCTTATGAAATTTTTGATAAAAGTGGGTTTGGAGAGGTCATGACTTTAGTTAATGTTAATCCCACTATTTTGGAAGAGTGTCTACTTCGCATGCATGTGGATCATGCTGAGAATATGTTATGTGATAGCTATATTGTTGAATTTTCTAATGATCCTACATGTAATTATTATGAGAGAGGAAAATATGGTTGTAGAAATTTTCATGTTAATAAATTACCTCTCTTCATGTTGAGATTGCTATCGTCTCTTTCTTCTTCCTTGCATATGCTAGTTTTTGCTTGTCTTGATAATTTGTTTGCCTATAAAATGCCTATGCATAGGAAGTATGTTAGACTTAAATATGTTTGTTGCATGTTTTATGATGCTCTCTTTGTGTTTCAATTGCTATCTTTCATGTGAGCATCATTAAAATTATCAATGCCTAGCTAAGGGCGTTAAACAATAGCGCTTGTTGGGAGGCAACCCAATTTTATTTTTGTTTTTTTGCTTTTTTGTTCCTGTTTTGCTTTGAATAATTCATCTAGCCTCTGGTTAGATGTGATTTTGTGTTTTAATTAGTGTTTGTGCCAAGTAAGACCTTTGGTATGGCTTACGGTGATAGTTGATTTGATCTTGCTGAAAAATAGAAACTTTTTCATCCAGTCTCAGAATTTTAGTAATTCACTGGAGAGTTGAAAAATCCTTAATTTTTATACGATATTGATATACAAATTTCCTTTGTTTTCCTAATTTTTCAGAATTTTTGAATTATATAAGTATTAGAACAATTCGGATCTTCGCAGACTGTTCTGTTTTTGACAGATTCTGTTTTCTTTGTGTTGTTTGCTTATTTTGATGAATCTATGGGTAGTATCGGGGGGTAAGAACCATGGAAAAGTTGGAATACAGTAGATATTACACCAATATAAATAAAGAATGAGTTCACAACAGTACCAAAAGTGGTGATTTATTTTCTTATACTAACGGAGCTTATGAGATTTTCTGTTGAGTTTGTGTTGTGAAGTTTTTCAAGTTTTGGGTAAGGATTTGATGGACTATGGAATAAGGAGTGGCAAGAGCCTAAGCTTGGGGATGCCCAAGGCACTCCAAGGTAATATTCAAGGACAACCAAGAGCCTAAGCTTGGGGATGCCCCGGAAGGCATCCCCTCTTTCGTCTTCGTCTATCGGTAACTTTACTTGAGGCTATATTTTTATTCACCACATGATATGTGTTTTGCTTGGAGTGTCTTGTATGATTTGAGTCTTTGATTTTTAGTTTGCCACAATCATCCTTGCTGTACACACCTTTTGAGAGGGACACGCATGAATCGTGATTTATTAGAATACTCTATGTGCTTCACTTATATCTTTTGAGCTAGGCAATTTTGCTCTAGTGCTTCACTTATATCTTTTTAGAGCACGGCGGTGGTTTTATTTTATAGAAATTGTTGAACTCTTATGCTTCACTTATATTATTTTGAGAGTCTTTAAACAGCATGGTAATTTGCTTTGGTTATAAATTTAGTCCTAATATGATAGGCATCCAAGAGGGATATAATAAAAACTTTCATATAAAGTGCATTGAATACTATGAGAAGTTTGATTCCCTATGATTGTTTTGAGATATAGAGATGGTAATATTAGATTCATGCTAGTGAGTAATTGTGAATTTGAGAAATACTTGTGTTAGAGTTTGTGATTCCCGTAGCATGCACGTATGGTGAACCGTTATGTGATGAAGTCGGAGCATGATTTATTTATTGATTGTCTTCCTTATGAGTGGCGGTCGGGGACGAGCGATGGTCTTTTCCTACCAATCTATCCCCCTAGGAGCATGCACGTAGTACTTCATTTCGATAACTAATAGATTTTTGCAATAAGTATGTGAGTTCTTTATGACTAATGTTGAGTCCATGGATTTTACGCACTCTCACCCTTCCACCATTGCTAGCCTCTCTAGTGTCGCGCAACTTTCGCCGGTACCATATACCTTCCTCAAAACAGCCACCATACCTACCTATTATGGCATTTCCATAGCCATTCTGAGATATATTGCCATGCAACTTTCCACCATTCCGTTTATTATGACACGCTTCATCATTGTCATATTGCTTTGCATGATCATGTAGTTGACATCGTATTTGTGGCAAAGTCACCGTTCATAATTCTTTCATACATGTCACTCTTGATTCATTGCACATCCCGGTACACCACCGGAGGCATTCATATAGAGTCATATTTTGTTCTAAGTATCGAGTTATAATTTTTGAGTTGTAAGTAAATAAAAGTGTGATGATCTTCATTATTAGAGCATTGTCCCATGTGAGGAAAGGATGATGGAGACTATGATCCCCCCACAAGTCGGGATGAGACTCCGGACGAAAAAAAAGAGGCAAAAAAAATGAGAAGGCCCAAATAAAAAAAATGAGAGAAAAGAGAGAAGGGACAATGTTACTATCCTTTTACCACACTTGTGCTTCAAAGTAGCACCATGATCTTCATGATAGAGAGTCTCCTATGTTGTCACTTTCATATACTAGTGGGAATTTTTCATTATAGAACTTGGCTTGTATATTCCAATGATGGTCTTCCTCAAATTGCCCTAGGTCTTCGTGAGCAAGCGAGTTGGATGCACACCCACTTAGTTTTCTTTTGAGCTTTCATAAACTTATAGCTCTAGTGCATCCATTGCATGGCAATCCCTACTCACTAACATTGATATCTATTGATGGGCATCTCCATAGCCCGTTGATACGCCTAGTTGATGTGAGACTATCTCCTTCTTTTTGTCTTCTCCACAACCACCATATTCTATTTCACCTATAGTGCTATGTCCATGGCTCACGCTCATGTATTGCGTGAAAGTTGAAAAAGTTTGAGAACATCAAAAGTATGAAACAATTGCTTGGCTTGTCATCGGGGTTGTGCATGATTTGAATATTTTGTGTGATGAAGATGGAGCATAGCCAGACTATATGATTTTGTAGGGATAAGCTTTCTTTGGCCATGTTATTTTGAGAAGACATAATTGCCTTGTTAGTATGCTTGAAGTATTATTGTTTTTATGTCAATACTAAACTTTTGTTTTGAATCTTATGGATCTGAACATTCATGCCACAATAAAGAAAATTACATGGATAAGTATGTTAGGTAGCATTCCACATCAAAAATTCTGTTTTTATCATTCACCTACTCAAGGACGAGCAGGAATTAAGCTTGGGGATGCTTGATACGTCTCCAACATATCTATAATTTTTGATTGTTCCATGCTATTATATTATCTGCTTTGGATGTTTTATATGCATTAATATGCTATTTTATATTATTTTTGGGACTAACCTATTAACCTAGAGCCCAGTGCTAGTTTCTGTTTTTTCCTTGTTTTTTAGCTTCGTGGAAAAGGAATACCAAACGGAGTCCAAACGGAATAAAATCTTCGCGATGATTTTTCTTGGACCAGAAGACACCCAGGAAACTTGGAGATGAAGTCGGAGGAGCCACGAGGCGGCCACAAGGGTGGAGGGCACGCCTAGGGGGGGTAGGGTGCGCCCCCTGCCTTGTGGGCCCCCCGTGACCCTCCTGACCTAATTCTTTCGCCTATATATTCACATATGTTCCCAAACCACCAGAGGTATCCACGAAAAGACTTTTCCACCGCCGCAACCTTCTGTACCCGTGAGATCCCATCTAGGGACCTTTTCCGGCACCCTGCCGGAGGGGGATTCGATCACGGAGGGCTTCTACATCAACTCTATTGCCCTTCCGATGAAGCGTGAGTAGTTTACCTCAGACCTACGGGTCCATAGCTAGTAGCTAGATGGCTTCTTCTCTCTCTTTGATTCCCAATACCATGTTCTCCTCGATGTTCTTGGAGATCTATTCGATGTAATACTTTTTTGCGGTGTGTTTGCCGAGATCCAATGAATTGTGGATTTATGATCAGCTTATCTATGAATATTATTTGAATCTTCTCTGAATTCTTTTATGCATGATTTGATATTTTTGTAATTCTCTTCGAACTATCGGTTTGGTTTGGCCAACTAGATTGGTTTTTCTTGCAATGGGAGAAGTGCTTAGCTTTGGGTTCAATCTTGCGGTGTCCTTTCCCAGTGACAGTAGGGGCAGCAAGGCACGTATTGTATTGTTGCCATCGAGGATAAAAAGATGGGGTTTTCGTCATATTGCTTGAGTTAATTCCTCTACATCATGTCATCTTACTTAATGCGTTACTCTGTTCTTCATGAACTTAATACTCTAGATGCAGGCAGGAGTCGGTCGATGTGTGGAGTAATAGTAGTAGATGCAGAATCGTTTCGGTCTACTTGACACGGACGTGATGCCTATATTTCATGACCATTGCCTTAGATATCATCATAACTTTGCGCTTTTCTATCAATTGCTCGGCAGTAATTTGTTCACCCACCGTATTATTTGCTATCTTGAGAGAAGCCTCTAGTGAAACCTATGGCCCCCGGATCTATTTTCCATCATATAAGTTTCCAATCTACCATATTAGTTTCCGATCTACTATTTTGCAATCTTTTACTTTTCGATCTATAAACCAAAAATATTTACTTTATCTTTTATTTAGTTTCATCTATATCTATTAGATCTCACTTTTGCAAGTAACCGTGAAGGGATTGACAACCCCTTTATCGCGTTGGGTGCAAGTTGTTTGATTGTTTGTGCAGGTATTCGGTGATTTGTGCGCTGTCTCCTACTGGATTGATACCTTGGTTCTCAAACTGAGGGAAATACTTATCTCTACTTTGCTGCATCACCCTTTCCTCTTCAAGGGAAAAACCAACGCAAGCTCAAGAAGTAGCAGTACCCATCATAAACTCTCATCTCTTGCATTACATTATTCGCCATTTGCCTCTCGTTTTCCTCTCCCCCACTTCTAAAGCGATTTTCGAAAAGATTTGCATTTTTATTTGCCCTTCTTCGGTTCGTCTTTTTCGTTTGCCTTTTGTTTGCTCGTGTGTTAGATTGCTTGCTTTGTCACGATGGCTCAACCCAAGAACTTTGATCCTTACTATAGGAAGTTGGAAGAAATTGAAAATAATACTATGAGCTTCATGTCCCTACAATTTGAGCATAATAATTTCTTTAGAAACGAACTCAAGGAGCAGAAATTTTTTATGGAGTATATGAATAAAGAACTTGATGATATGTCTAAGGAATTCTATGGTCTTAAATCTCAATTTGCTCATCTTGAAAATTTAGTTGGCCAAATTTCTGATAAACAAACCACTTTGGTAAATAAGATGGCCGCTAAACCGAAGTTTTGTGAAAATAATGATGAAGATCTTAAAGTGATTGATGTGACTCCTATTGAATCTTTGTTTTCTAAAATAAATCTTGGTAAATATGGGACTGGAGATGAGTCAACTTTAGTTAGAAGGCGTCCCAATGATTCGGAGTTTATAGATCTTGATGCAAAAATTGATAAAAGTGGGATTGGAGAGGTCAAAACTTTAAGTAGCAATGAACCCACTCTTTTGGATTTCAAGGACTTTAATTATGATAATTGTTCTTTAATAGATTGTATTTCCTTGTTGCAATCCATGTTGAATTCTCCGCATGCTTTGATGAAATCTTTTGAAGAAAAGCTTGAATTGGAAGTTTCTATCCCTAGAAAACTTTATGATGAGTGGGAACCTACTATTAAGATTAAAATAAAAGATTATGAGTGCCATGCTTTGTGTGATTTGGGTGCTGGCGTTTCCACAATTCCAAAAACTTTATGTGATGTGTTAGGTTTCCGCGAATTGGATGATTGTTCTTTAAATTTGCATCTTGCGGATTCCACTATTAAGAAACCTATGGGAAGGATTAATGATGTTCTTATTGTTGCAAATAGAAATTATGTGCCCATAGATTTCATTGTTCTTGATAAAGATTGCAATCCTACATGTCCTATTATTATTGGTAGACCTTTCCTTAGAACGATTGGTGCAATTATTGATATGAAAAAAGGAAACATTAGATTTCAATTTCCGTTAAGGAAGGGCATGGAACACTTTCCTAGAAAGAAAATTAAGTTGACATATGAATCTATTATGAGAGCTACTTATGGATTGCATACCAAAGATGACAATAGCTAGATCTATGTGTTTTTATGCTTAGCTAAGGGCGTTAAACAATAGCGCTTGTTGGGAGGCAACCCAATTTTACTTTTGTTTCTACTTTTTTGGTTCTGTTTTGCAATAAATTTTTCATCTAACCTCTGGTTAGATATGTTTGGGTGTTTTAATTAGTGTTTGTGCCAAGTAAGACCTTTGGGATGGCTTACGGTGATAGTTGATTTGATCTTGCTAAAAAACAGAAACTTTTGCGTCCAGTCACAGAATTTTAATAATTCACTGGAGCATTGAAAAACCCTAAAGATTTTACACAAGATTGATATGCAAATTGCCTCCGTTTTCCTAATTTTTCAGAATTTTTGGAGTTACAAAAGTATTAGAACAGTTCGGATCAGCAGACTATTCTGTTTTTGACAGATTATGTTTTCTTTGTGTTGTCTGCTTATTTTGATGAATCTATGGGTAGTATCGGGGGGGGGGGGGTATGAACCATGGAGAAGTTGTAATACAGTATATATTACACCAATATAAATAAAGAATGAGTTCACAACAGTACCAAAAGTGGTGATTTTATTTTCTTATACTAACGGAGCTTATGAGATTTTCTGTTGAGTTTGTGTTGTGAAGTTTTCTGTTGAGTTTGCCACAATCATTCTTGTTGTACACACCTTTTGAGAGGGACACGCATGAATCGTGATTTATTAGAATACTCTATGTGCTTCACTTATATCTTTTGAGCTAGGCAATTTTGCTCTAGTGCTTCACTTATATCTTTTTAGAGCATGTCGGTGGTTTTATTTTATAGAAATTATTGAACTCTTATGCTTCACTTATATTATTTTGAGATTCTTTCTAAACAGCATGGTAATTTGCTTTGGTTATAAATTTAGTCCTAATATGATAGGCATCCAAGAGGGATATAATAAAAACTTTCATATAAAGTGCATTGAATACTATGTGAAGTTTGATTCCTTATGATTGTTTTGAGATATAAAGATGGTGATATTAGAGTCATGCTAGTGAGTAATTGTGGATTGTAGAAATACTTTTGTTAAAGTTTGTGATTCCCGTAGCATGCACGTATGGTGAACCGTTATGTAACGAAGTTGGAGCATGAGGTATTTATTGATTGTCTTCCTTATGAGTGGCGGTCGGGGACTAGCGATGGTCTTTTCCTACCAATATATCCCCCTAGGAGCATGCGCGTAGTACTTCGTTTCGATGACTAATAGATTTTTGCAATAAGTATGTGAGTTCTTTATGACTAATGTTGAGTCCATGGATTATACGCACTCTCACCCTTCCACCTTTGCTAGCCTCTCTAGTACCGCGCAACTTTTGCCGGTGCCATACAACTACCTTTTACCTTCCTCAAAACAGCCACCATACCTACCTATTATGGCATTTCCATAGCCATTCCGAGATATATTGCCATGCAACTTTCCACCGTTCCGTTTTACTATGACACGTTTCATCATTGTCATATTGCTTTGCATGATCATGTAGTTGACATAGTATTTGTGGCAAAGCCACCATTCATAATTTTTTATACATGTCACTCTTGAGTCCTTGCACATCCCAGTACACCGCCGGAGGCATTCATATAGAGTCATATTTTGTTCTAAGTATCGAGTTGTAATTCTTGAGTTGTAAGTAAATAAAAGTGTGATGATCTTCATTATTAGAGCATTGTACCATGTGAGAAAAAAAATAAAAGAGGCCAACAAAGCCCACAAATAAAATAAAAGAGGCCAAAGAGGCCCACAAAAAAAATGAGAGAAAAGAGAGAAGGGGCAATGTTACTATCCTTTTTCCACACTTGTGCTTCAAAGTAGCACCATGATCTTCATGATAGAGAGTCTCCTATGTTGTCACTTTCATATACTAGTGGGAATTTTTCATTATAGAACTTGGCTTGTGTATTCCAACGATGGGCTTCCTCAAATTGCCCTAGGTCTTCATGAGCAAGCAAGTTGGATGCACACCCACTTAGTTTCTTTTTGAGCTTTCATAAACTTATAGCTCTAGTGCATCCGTTGCATGGCAATCCATACCCACTCACATTAATATCTATTGATGGGCATCTCCATAGCTTGTTGATACGCCTAGTTGATGTGAGACTATCTCCTTCTTTTTTGTCTTCTCCACAACCACCATATTCTATTCCACCTATAGTGCTATGTCCATGGCTCACGCTCATGTATTGCGTGAAAGTTAAAAAGGTTTGAGAACATCAAAAGTATGAAACAATTGCTAGGCTTGTCATCGGGGTTGTGCATGATTTGAGTACTTTGTGTGACGAAGATGGAGCATAGCCATACTATATGATTTTGTAGGGATAACTTTCTTTGGCCATGTTATTTTGAGAAGACACGATTGCTTTATTAGTATGCTTGAAGTATTATTGTTTTTATGTCAATATTTAACTTTTGTTTTGAATCTGATGGATCTAAACATTCATGCCACAATAAAGAAAATTACATGGATAAGTATGTTAGGTAGCATTCCACATCAAAAATTCTATTTTTATCATTTACCTACTCGAGGACGAGCAGGAATTAAGCTTGGGGATGCTTGATACGTCTCCAAGGTATCTATAATTTTTGATTGTTTCATGCTATTATATTCTCTGTTTTGGATGTTTTATATGCATTAATATGCTATTTTATATTATTTTTGGGACTAACCTATTAACCTAGAGCCCAGTGCCAGTTTCTGTTTTTTCCTTGTTTTTGAGCCTCGCAGAAAAGGAATACCAAACAGAGTCCAAACGGAATAAAACTTCACGATGATTTTTCTTGGACCAGAAGACACCCAGGGGACTTGGAGTCCAAGTCAGAAGAGCCACAAGGCAGCGACAAGGGTGGAGGGCGCGTCCTAGGGGGGGCGCCCCCTGCCTTGTGGGCCCCTCGGGACTCCCCTGACCTAGATCTTCCTCCTATAAATTCACATATATTCCAGACCCACCAGAGGCATCCACGAAAACACTTTTCCACCGCCGCAACCTTCTGTTCCCGTGAGATCCCATCTTGGGGCCTTTTCCGGCATCCCGCCGGAGGGGGAATCGATCATGGAGGGCTTCTACATCAACTCCATTGCCCTTCCGATGATGCGTGAGTAGTTTACCTCAGACCTACGGGTCCATAGCTAGTAGCTAGATGGCTTCTTCTCTCTCTTTGATTCTCAATACAATGTTCTCCTCGATGTTCTTGGAGATCTATCCGATGTAATCTTCTTTTGTGGTGTGTTGGTCGACACTACAAGAAAATAGAGATACTGTGACGAAAATCCTCGTGACGGTGGTTGGCAACGTCACACAAATATCTAATGTGTGATGTTTTGGAGGTCGGGTCACCGATTACTGTAAATCAGTGATGATTAATGTCATTGAATCGCCTGAGCCGCTACGCGCCACCTGGTTGCCAATTTCTATGACGTTTTGGTAATTTCCGTGATGAACCTACTACGGTCAACGATTATTACAAATGTGTGATGCTCTTTTCTTCGTCGTGTAACAACTAGCAGTGAGACCTGCCCTAACTACTTCAGGAGTATTTTTTTATGGGACCCAAATGCTAGTAGTTGGACCCGTGATAGTTTCTTCACAGGTTATTGAGCGATGCAATTATTTGTTAAATCTAATATAAATAAGTAGTGACCAAAAAAAGCTTATTGGGTATGTTAGTGAGGCGATGAATATGTCATTGCAGTTGTTCTGTTCCATTCTAGAAAAAGGAAACAAGAGATCAGACAAGAAAATGTTTCGTATGAGAAGTTTTTTTAGGTGAAGGAAACAAGTTATTTATTTATTTTGGAGACATGTGTGACTTGATCTGTTCCACGAGCTATGTAGTAATTTGGAAACATTCAAACAATTAAAAAGTTTTACTTGGAAACTATCTCTCAAAACAAAGATATATAGATTCCAATTTTGGGCTCATTTAGCTACTCGATTAACTTTGCGAGTTAGGCTTAAATGTGCCTGTGAAATATGTTTGATTCGAAAAACTATTTTGGGTTGTGCGGTACTCGTGGCTTCGGGTTAGGTTTATTTCGACCCGGCTACTTGTATAGTTTAAACTCATGTAATACATGGTACGTGGTACGTGCTTTTTACTTTTTTTATCAGATTATACACATGGTATGTGGTACATGCTTTTACTTTTTTTTACCAGATTATACACATACATGGTACATGCCTTTAAAAATAAAATCAGACAAGTACGTGTCAAACCCATTATTTTTTTGTGCTAAAACAAAACCCACTATTTTTTTGACGTGAACTTGTCAAACCCACTGGTAGGATCGATTTGCCCTCCAGTGCGCGCAGAATGAAAATTTTAAGTTGCTTAGGCGGGGTGGCAAATTTTTTGGAGCGAAGCCCATTTAAACCATACCGACCCTAATCCTCATTATCCCATCTCACGCCCTCCTCTTTCTCAATCCCGATCTAATCTTCCAATCCCCTGAGCCGCCGCCGCCGTCGCCGCTGCAGGCAGTCGGGCCTGGTAGGAGGAGCCCTCCGTGCGCTTGCTGTTCTCCACGCTCTCAGGCTGCTCGTCCATGGCGTGATCTCCGCTGTGGCGTTTCCTTGCCGACGTTGCGCTCCCGCACTCGGCCAACCCCTCCAGCTCTGACGCCCGCGTCACTACCTTCGTGGCCCTCCTCCGACGTCCTCCGCGGTGGGATCAGAGATGCAGCCCTGCCACGACGCACATCTCCTTCCCGCGCTCCCCGCGCCTCCCGGCTTCTGCTCGTCGTCCTCAGCCACCACGGTGAGCAAGACCAACCTCCATGGCGACTGGATCCGCCACCACCTCCACGAGGACGAACATACTCCACGGCCAACCCCCAACCTGCCTCACCGTCGGATCGGCCGTCGAGAGGCTCCATCCGCGCATGTTCGGCGGATTCAGGGGTCGCCGGACACCTTAACGACAACTAGCACTGTGAGGAGATCCCCCCTTTCTCTGTCTATTTTTACCCTTTTTTGTAGGATATCTACTGAACTTTTTGAAGTTTTGATTTACTGGTGAACTAGGTGATGTGAAATTGATGAACTAATTAGCTTACTAAGTGAACGGATGGCACACTATGACGTACATGTTATTAATGAACTAATTAGTTCACTAAGTGAAATTGATGAACTAATTAGCTTACAGTTCTCTCTGATCTCAGGTAATCTCTGCAGTTTGGTGTGCTGCTTTGATGATTTAATCAGGAATAGATGACACACTATGACCTACATGTAGAATTTCAGGCTAGTCCGTACATGAGGGCATTTATCGGATCTTCCCCCATGCAAAAACTCACTGTACACTTGGTACAAAAAAATGTGAGGTGATAATCTGTAGTCTGCTCTTACTATCTAGAGCCATGTTCATTGTCAAGTTTCTCCTACCTACTCGATCCATATATATTCCTGAGCATATAGTGTTTATTAATTTATTCTGCGCGCTGCCCGCTCGTGCGAGCGCGTCCCTGCTCTAAGTAGCCGACCAGCCATCGGGTGTTTGCGCCAGTTTCTCCAGTCTGCCAAAACTGATGGTAATAATGGGTCTACTTATAGTAATACACACGTGATGCATTACTAGATAGTAACAGTGGATCTATTTATAGTAATATATATATACGTGATGCATTACTAGCATTAGGTCTCTCCCCTTCATGTAGAAATCAATGGTAATATTAGGTCCAGTTATAGTAATTCATTACTGGCATTAGGTGTTTCCCCTCCATGTAAAAATCAGTAGTAATATTAGGTCCACTTATAGTATAATTCATTACTAGCATTAGGTCTCCCCCGTCCATGTAAAAATCAATGGTAATATTAGGCCCAGTTATAGTAATTCATTACTAGCATTAGGTCTTCCCCCTCCATGTAAAAATCAATGATAATATTAGATCTAGTTATAGTAATTCAAACATTATACATTACTGTCATGGAGTTCTGCATGTACGTGAACATGATGCATCACGAGTAGTAAGGTAGAACTTATTATTAGTAGTAAACCATTATTTTCAGTAACAATTACTTATATGACATAAGTCATTTTGATTTTCAAAACTAGAGACTCTTGCACATAGAGTTTTATTACTACTATATTTACTAGATACTTCATATTAGATTACCAACTTTCAAATTTATTGTATTTGGCTCAGACCAATGCCGTAACAGAGTTATCATCTGGTCTCACTAGAAAAACTGCCATCCAATTTTCACGTGTTTGGATGGCGCTTTTACTAGAAGAAAGAGCGGAAATCCTTTTCTTTTCTTATTTACTATGTTCCACATAACTATTACCAGTGTTGGCAAATCTGGTTTGCTAATTTTATTAGGTGCGCGAGTGATACGCACAAACATTACGATAGGTTTGCAGGGCCTTTACGATTCTACAAATAGAGGCTTCATTAGATGGGAGCAACGCGCGAGGCTCTATTACTATGACTGCACCAATTTTACCATGAAACATATTTTGTTTACGGTCAATCAAACGATACAAAGCTACTAGTAAAGTGTCCTATGTGGTTACTATATCATTCACACCTATTACGGCCATGCAAGTGACAGCCAACGCATGCAGTTAATTAGTGCAGACGAGGACTGGTTTGGAACCGTGCGCACGAATGGCCGGAGCGTAAAATAAGAAGTCTGCGCTCAGGTATATATATTGCCTTGCTCTGAAAGTTGTGTTTTTTTTCGTTTTAGTGTTTAGAAACTAATATATTTGTGGGAAATCAAAAAGCTTTTCGTACATCCCATGTTTTTGGTTATTCATTACAATTAGGTCCGCAGTTCATCTCTAGACCCCATTCAGAAAGAAACTTATCTTACTCTTAGCAGAAACACAGTACAATCTCCAAATCCTTCCCATAGGAAAGCATCTATAAAGCTTCTATAAACATCAAACTGAATTGGTTGATAGTGGCTTATTTCTATATGTACACAATACTTAAGGTTGGCAACAAATGCCATGCAGATTATCTTAGTTGGCCGGTTGTCCTCCACTCCCCGTAGTTTCTAAATGAATGATTACATGTAATTCATGGGTTTATTATTTCATTGCCCCATCCACATGCATGCCTAGACATTTAATAATGTACTTTTCTATTTTAGATTCATAATTTGAAAGATTGTAAGCTTCTTTGTGGTACTCTTGTACCTTGTTGTCTCATTTGTTTTCATCCAATGAAGATGCAATGATGTTGTGTTTTGTTAGATTGTAGTCACCTCGAGGACTTAATCATGAGACTTAAGCACAGGAGAGAGCACTTGAAGAGATGAAGAGGAACAACAAGAAGAATCAGAAGCTGCGAAGAAGATCCAGTAAGACAAGAGTGAAGCCCGGGAAAGGAAGCAAGATGAAATGGATAAACTGATTGGTTTTCCCTTAAGGGCTCAAGCAACTTAGTAGTCTAAGTGCAAACTTGTGCAGGAAGGACATCAGGACAACACTTTTGTGGTCTTTAGTTATCTAAATATTTACTTTGTAATTTAACTATTGTCGTGAGTGCCAAACTTTTGAATATGCGTTATTTTTTATTGTCATCTCTATGTAGATGATGATTTGGTTGAGATGATTGAATTTATAACATGACTTGTCTTTTATTTCAATTATAATGTGAGTAGGCTGTAACTTATTTATATAATATGCATTTGGAATATATTGGATTTGAAAATTCAGTGTAATTTAATTTTGAAATAAATAAAATATATCATGATGATGTAATATTAACCAATGATGAAATTAGTAATGCTAGTTTAATTGATGTCCTATATAATTATGAATTTTTTTGAGACGTTTGTAGTACTAGGATAGTTTGTCCCATGCTGACGTGGCATCGAGTCAGTGATGTTGCGCTATCACTGAATATGGTAGATTATGGCATACTTGCATCCAGCATGTGACATTTATTGCTCATCACAGAAATATCAAGTCGATGATGTTATAGAAAATGTCACCGAAGGTCCCATTTTTAGTGACATTTGGTGTGCGCGCCGTCACTACAAGTAATCTGTGACGGGGATTCCGTGACGATGCTCGTGACGCCCATAAAACGTCACTGGGGTGTATTCTGTGACGTTTTTGGCTATTCCATGACATTCTTTGGCTCGTCATAGTAGGCCCGATCTCTTGTAGTGCGAGATCCGATGAATTGTGGATTTATGATCAGCTTATCTATGAATATTATTTGAATCTTCTCTAAATTCTTTTACACATGATTTAATATCTTTGTATTTCTCTTCGAATTATCGGTTTGGTTTGGCCAACTAGATTGGTTTTTCTTGCAATGGGAGAGGTGCTTAGCTTTGGGTTCAATCTTGCGTGATTTCACCCAGTGACAAAGTAGGGGTAGCGAGACACGTATTGCATTGTTGCCATCGAGGATAAAAAGATGGGGTTTTCATCATATTGCTTGAGTTAATTCCTTTACATCATGTCATCTTACTTAAGGCGTTACTCCATTCTTTATGAACTTAATACTCTAGATGCATGTTGGATAGCGGTCGGTGTGTGGAGTAATAGTAGTAGATGCAGGCAGAAGTCGGTCTACTTGACACGGACGTGATCCCTATATGCATAATCATTGCCTTGGATATTGTCATAACTTTGCGATTTTCTATCAATTGCTCGATAGTAATTTGTTCACCCACCGTATTATTTGCCTTCATGAGAGAAGTCTCTAGTGAAACCTATGGCCCCCGGGTCTATTTTCCAACATATTACTTTCCGATCTACTATTTTGCAATCTTTTATTTTCAGATCTATATACCAAAAAACCTAAAAATATTTTATCTTTTGTTTATCTATCTCTATCAGATCTCACTTTTGCAATTGACCGTGAAGGGATTGACAACCCCTTTATCGCGTTGGGTGCAAGTGTTTGATTGTTTGTGCAGGTGTTGGTGATTTGCGTTCTTCTCCTACTAGATCGATACCTTGGTTCTTAACTGAGGGAAATACTTACCTCTATTGTGCTGCATCACCCTTTCCTCTTCAAGGGAAAAACCAACGCAAGCTCAAGAAGTAGCAACAACTCCTATTCCCAAGCTCCCAATAGCAAGTGATGGAGCAGCCCTTATAAAGAGGTCTCACTCTTCTTACTGTAGCAGTATGGGACTAAACTTCCCACACTTCCCACCACTTGCCGTACACATTAATGGGCCTTAGAGATTAACCAGGGATTATTGTCTTATATGGGCCTAAGCCCATCCATAATCCATCAATCCGTCCACGGCGAATTTCAATCACCAGCGGAGCCGGTCATCCAACACTATCCGTATACATTTCAACCACCTTTTAAATCAGACGGACGGAATTCATGCAAACACGGCGAATTTCGTTCAAGTTCGGTCATGATTTATGTAAAATAATCGATATTTTGATTGTTTATAATTTAAATAAAAATTAGGAAAAAAACCCTCAACCCTATAATGGACGACCACCTCGTAAGTGTGATCGTCCTGCCTTGCCGCACCGCCGCCGTCGTCCGTGCCGTCGCGATCGTCGTGGTCCCTCTAGCAGCGGAAAGGCGTCGGAGGGCCCCAGGTCGCGGCATCCTTGTCCGGCGGCTGCCTGCTGCTCGCGGAGGAGCCCCTCCGCCTCCTGCTGCGCGCTGCGAAGCGCGGTCGCGGACACTGTCGATGTAGCCTTCGGAGCCCTGGCGGGGGCCTTACCGTGGGCGGCGTTGCCACAGCAGTCATTAAGCGACAACTCCTTGTCGATCTTGGCGAGCTCGGTGTCAAGGCGGTGGCGGCATCTGCGGCCATCCCTGCAGTGGTGACAAAGCGGTCTAGTGCCCCGCGACGGCCAGGTTGGGGTCGTAGAGGACCCGATCCGACCCAACATCGCTTTTGGCGAACGCGGAGCGGCTGCTAGCGTTGCACTGATCGTATCGCACCTGCCGCCTCGCCGCACGTTCCTCGTCAGAGATGATGACCATGGAGCCTGAGGGCCCGTCGACACCGCTGCCTCACTGGAGCCCAACACGCACGGCGAGGCGAGGGCGACGCCGGCTCATCCTTGACCAGTCATCCGATCTGGACGCCACAGTAGTGCGGGGGCGACGCCGGCTCTTCCTTGACGCAGCGCCAGATCTGGATGCCGCTGTTGCGCTCGGGCGATGCCGGCTTGTCCTTGACCCACCGGAGCTGGGACACCGGCTCGCGCTTCACACGGTGTCGTGATGGGGACGACGGCTCCTCCTTCACGAGCACCTGCGATGGTGGCGACGGGCCCATGATACGGAGCAAAGCTCCATCATTAACTTGATCTGACAGACGAATTCTTCGTCTGACACAGCAGCCTCTACTATGGCTGCTGCTTCGTTGTCTGGCCCTCCTCATCGCCGGAGTAGATGACGATATCCTCCTTGCCAGAGGAGCCGAGCGCCATGGATTCCGAGGGGCTAGGAGAGCGAGGGTGGCGGCCCCAAGATCCGCTTGATGAGGTGCTTCCATCGCCTTCGCCTATCGGCGGGGAGAATCAGAACTTTGGCATGGCCGCTGGGCTTGGAGAGGAGGAAGGGCTCGGGGACGGTGATGAGGAGGGGGAGGGGAGTGCGGCTCTGTGCGTCGCCGGTGCACGGCTTAAATAGCCACGGGCAGGCTAGGCGAAGGGGCGGTCAACCCGCTTCAATGCGGCGCAAGGGCCGGAGTTGATTTCTTGGGATGCGGCGCCTGCATTGATGCGGCGATGCCCGAGAGGTCACTCCGTCAGTGATGCCCTCCCGTCCGGTCAAATCGGGGGCATTAATGTTGTCCGCTGCATGCTCTGGAATGGCATAATGCGGCACGGCAAGCGACGCGAGCGTTTCTTGGAAAGCATGGGAGATGCGGGTGTTTATTTTTGTGGGTCAGGATAGTCAAACACGGGCGTGGAAGCGGTTCGGACATCCGCAAAGCCCCGTCCCTTTGTCTCCGGTTTGCAGGAAAACACGTCTGGACCGACAAGCGGATCGATACAGAACCGCGTTGGATGGCAGATCACGTCCGACCGCACGGTCGGGACGTATGTGGGCGGTTTGAGGGTCGGCATTGGAGATGTGATGACCCACAAGTATAGGGGATCAATCGTAGTCCTTTAGATAAGTAAGAGTGTTGAACGCAACGAGGAGCAGAAGGAAATGACAAGCGATTTTCAGCTAGGTGTTTTCTGCAGGCACTGAAATTATCGGTAACAGATAGTTTGGTAGTAAGATAATTCGTAACGGGTAACAAGTAACAAGTGTAACAAAGGTGCAGCAAGGTGGCCCAATCCTTTTTATAGCAAAGGATAAGCCTGGTCGAACTCTTATATAAAGCAAAACGCTCACGAGGACACATGGGATTTATTGTCAAGCTAGTTTTCATCATGCTCATATGATTCACGTTCGTTACTTTGATAATTTGATATGTGGGTGGACCGGTGCTTGGGTGTTGTCCTTGCTTGGACAAGCCTCCCACTTATGATTAACCCCTCTCGCAAGCATCCGCAACTACAAAAGAAGAATTAAGATAAATCTAACCATAGCATGAAACATGTGGATCCAAATCAGCCCCTTACGAAGCAACACATAAACTAGGGTTTAAGCTTCTATCACTCTAGCAACCCATCATCTACTTATTACTTCCCAATGCCTTCCCCTAGGCCCAAATCATGGTGAAGTGTCATGTAGTCGACGTTCACATAACACCACTATATGAAAGACAACATACATCTCATCAAAATATCGAACGAATACCAAATTCACATGATTACTTATAACAAGACTTCTACCATGTCCTTAGGAACAAACGTAACTACTCACAAAGCATGCTCATGTTCAAGATCAAAGGGGTATTGAATATCATTAAGGATCTGAACATACGATCTTCCACCAAATAAACCAACTAGCATCAACTACAAAGAGTAATCAACACTACTAGCAACCCACAGGTGCCAATCTGAGGTTTTGATGCAAAGACTGAATACAAGAGATGAACTAGGGTTTGAGAGGAGATGGTGCTGGTGAAGATGTTGATAACGATTGACCCTCCCACGATGAGAGGGTCGTTGGTGATGATGATGGCTTCAATTTCCCCCTCCCAGAGGGAAGTTTTCTCGGCAGAATTGCTCTACCGGAGCCCTAGATTGCTTCTGCCTAGGTTCCGCCTCGAGACGGAGGCGCTTCGTCCCGAAAGCTTCCTTATTATTTTTTCTAGGTCAAAACCCTCCATATGGTAGAAGATGGACACCGGGGGCTAGCCAGGGGGCCCACAAGCTCGGGAGGCGCGCCATGGGGGGTAGGGCGTGCCCCCAGGCTTGTGGCCACCTGGTGGGTCCCCTTCTGTTGTTTCTTCGCCCAATATTTTTTTATATATTCCAAAACAATTCTCCGTAAAGTTTCAGGACATTTGGAGTTGTGCAGAATAGGTATCTCAGATTTGCTCCTTTTCGGTCCAGAATTCCAGCTGCCGGCATTCTCCCTCTTCATGTAAACCTTGTAAAATAAGAGAGAAAAGGCATAAGAATTGTATCATAAACCCATAATGCAATAAATATCAACATAAAAAACATGATGCAAAATGGACGTATCAACTCCCCCAGCTTAGACCTCGCTTGTCCTCAAGCGAAAGCCGAAATCGATAATCATGACCACATGTTTAGAAATAGAGGTGTCGATAAAATAAAATACGGACATGAGGGCATCATGATCATCCTTGGAACAGGAATATATTGTCATATAACTTCGTATGCCAAAGTGATAATTCATTCACAAGGTAAAGTATGAACCAAAAAACTTTATTGAAAACTAACAAACTATGATCTCGTTCATTGAAGCAATTGCAGTTTATCATAACATCGGAAAGAGTCAATGTAAGAGCTCTTATTTAGCAAGTTCACATACTCAACCATCATTTAATCTTTCATAATTGGTAACACTCATGAGATACCTATGAGATCAAAGCTTCAATCAGACACATAAGAAGATAGGGGCTTATAGTTTTGCCTCCCAACCATTTACCTCAAGGGTAATGTCAACAATAATAATTTATGATCACCTACATCCGAGTGGATATGTATGTCTGGATCTTTCCCCAACACATGCTTGCCAAAAAGAGGAAATATAAAAGGAAGGGTGAAGATCACCATGACTCTTGCATAAAGGTAGAAAGTAAAAACAAAAGATAGGCCCTTCGCAGAGGGAAGTAGAGGTTGTCATGCGCTTTTTATGTGGATGCATGAAATCTTAATGCAAAAGAACGTCACTTTATATTGCCGCTTGTGATTAAGAAGTTTATTATGCAGTCTGTCGCTTTTATTTCTTCCCTATCACAAGTTCGTATAAAGCCTATTTTCCTCACACTAAAAGATCATACATATTTAGAGAGCAATTGTAACGACCCAAGACCAACATTCCAGATGCCTTCCAGTTATTTCGTTGTCACCGTGTGTTTTATTTGTTTGCTGCATTCATCGTCGCATCATTCGCATTGCATCGGCACTCTGCCGCCGTCATTTTTTTTCAAAACTTGCATCTGCTCATAGTGCCGCTTCCTGTTTGTCTCTATTGACCTTTCTCAGACCCCCTTGCGACCTGGATCTTCGTTTTCTCTCTTGCGTCTCTCTGCACAATGCACAGACCCCCTCACATGCACGCCCGAAACGGCCCCGGACCTGAACCGGGTAGTCGTCACCGGTGAACCCAGATCAATCCCAAACATCTTCAGTTTCTTCAGTGGACTCTCCTAGCCTATATTTTTTGACCATCCGATTTCGATGGTAGGAACGAGATAGCTCCTACCCTAATCCCACCTACTATATGTAGCAGTCCACCCCTAGTTCATTTTGGACAAACCCTAAATTCTAGGTAGCTTGTCCCATCGAGCCGCCGCCAGCTAGTATAATTTTTTACTAAATGACCCCTGGGCCACCTTATTTCGTCCATTGACCCCCCCCCCCCCAAAACTTATTTCGTCGCCTGATCCCCCCCCATTCGCGCATGTCCGATAGGCGCCACACTTGCACGTCGCCGCGTCGCACGCCAAGGCGCCTTTGAACGGTCACAGTCCACGGTCGTCGGTCTAGCTGCCAGCGTGGCGCCGGCCTAACGCGCCACATTGTAAGGCGCGACACCTGTTAGAATATCTGGATTGCTTGTAATGCCTAGAACCGTCGTGTTAGTACATCCACCTTCCAGCTCAGATGTTCTGATGTAAGGATGAAACGCCTAAGTGGTAGGCATCTGCACATGAATATGAACACGTCAACCAATATGGCGTATCCAGTCCATGACACGCCTTTGTTTTTGGAGTCTGGACATTGTAAGTACGCCCTTGTGTATGGCATGGCTATACACCGCGATCCTTGCCTTTTAAGTTGGCGCTATAGTTCCATGAACCACATGCGTACTTGGCGTGTCAGGCCGTGTATGGTGCCGCCTTAGAGTTAGGCGTGTCATGTCAGATAGGCTGGTCTTGCCGTTTGTCATGCCGTCGGGTGACGTGTCCTTTTTAGGGCTCCTTGGAATTTGTCCATTTGAGCTCCACTCGCCCCACCCACCTTCCCCCCCGAAACAAGTCGTCCCCTCCACAGAGCCACACTCGCAGTTCACCCAACCTCGTCGGCTCCTCCGAGAGTTCCCCACGGAAGCAATGGCCCATTAGAGTAAGGCTTGCTGCCGGCGGCAGGCCCCTCTTCCCTACGACCCCTTTTACCAACCTCGACCCCAACCCCAAATCCAAGGTGGTCGGATAGTCCGAGGATGGAGACGACGCAGAAGCTTCCAGATCTGGGCAAACGAGCAGGTAATCTTGTTACGAATCAACCTTAGAGGATGTATATCAGTTGTTCATTAGGTAATAGGAGGGTGCTAGCAAGTGGGAATCGTTTCTTGTATGCCGAACCTGTTACTAGGTTAATGTTGGCTATATTGCCTTTTTATGTAGGATGGCGTATCGTAACGTAGTCCATTTACATCATGGCGGTGTTCTTAACATCCAATCTGGCAGCACCGGTGTGGAGTTTGAGAACACCCAAAGCCGTGTGTTATGTTTTTCAAAGGATCCAACTCTTGTTGAACTTGCTGATAAGGTGAGGCAAGTGATGGATGTCGATGGAAGTTCCGTAGTAAGGCTGGAAGGAAGATATGACACCGGCACAGGCCCTCGGTCATTCTGCACCATGATCCTCTTGGCTGAGGATTATGCTTGGGATAACTACAAGGCAATGGTCGGTGAATCTTGCATGAAGATCCTTGTTATATATGCAGTGGTCGAGGCAGGTCAGAACCTCTCAGACATAGACCTCAATCGCATGCCGCAAGGCTGTGATGGTCACGGCCATAGGTCAGATGTAGGCAGCCATAGTGTACCTAGTCATTGTGTCCTTAGTCCAGAGATCTACAATACCATGACCGGCAGTCACTCAACGGCAGAAGTGAGCACCCATGTAACACAAGAGTTTGTAGAAGCTGAGGAAAATGTGGTTGGTGGTTTTGGTCTGAACAACGATGTGGCGACTGAGGACAAGAGTGATGCAGTTTTGCCAGAAAGGACTGAGTTGGAGGTGGATGCAGAGGAGGTGGATGGAGCGGAGGAGGATGCAAAGGAGGTGGATGTAGAGGAGGTTGAGGAAGATGATGAAGAGGAAGAGCCATTGTTTGAAAGAATGGCCCCGGAGCTTCCTCTGATAGAAATATCAACCGAGTTACGCGTAGAGGAAACATCCTTTGCATCAGACGATCTTAACGAGGCAACTTATGATTCTCAGGAAGAGGGAGAGGAAGATGCCGAGCGGGAATACCTGACGAGACATGCAGAGAACTCGGATGATGATTGCCCCACTGATGAATTCGAGTTCAGTTTGTTGGAAAATATAGTCTTCTGCACTGTATACCAGAGAGACATGAGCACACATGAGTTTAGAGATTTGACCGCCGCTGACCTAGCAGTTGTGACGGAGGAAGATATGTATGATACGGGGGCAGTGGCGGTGCCAAGGCCTCAGACAACGGAAGAAGAGAAGATAAATCCAAGGTCCAGGCCTTTAATATATCCAGGGCTTGTGTTCAGCTCAATGCTAGACATGAAGATATGGCTACAGGAGTATGCAGTGCGACACTATCGGCCTTACATAGTCCGAAAGTCAAACAAACAAAAAAGCGATTCGTGGTGTGGTGTGAGAACAGGGAGCAGGGCTATCCCTGGAAGGTGTGTGCCAGGAAGTGCAACCCGGACGATCGATGGAAGATTGTTAGCTACGTAGGATCTCACAAATGTGGGAGAGACCGCATAGAAGGTCATCACCGGCAGCTGACGTCCAACTTCATTAGCCAGTGTCTGAAACATGCCATCGCCAAGCAGCTGACGTAGTCCGCGTCACAGCTGCAGGATTACATAAGCATGATATTTGAGTATAATGTGAACTATGGAAAGGCGTGGAGGGCTAAGCAGATGGCTCTAAAGATGGTGTACTGTGACTGGGAGCAGTCGTACGTGTGCTCCCAAAACAATTTCAGGCGATGAAAGCCTGCAATCCAGGAATGGTGTACGAGGTGGAGGGATACCCATGGGGATACCCAGACAAGACCCCGGAGGGGTGGGACAGGAGATTCACCGTGTTTAGGAGGGTATTCTGGGCCTTCGGGGCATCCATAGAGGCGTACCATCACTGCAAGCCAGTTCTTTTTGTTGACGAAACATTTCTGGCCGGCAAGGTCCGAGGCGTGCTTTTGGTGGCCATAACCTGCGACGCTAACAATCAGCTCGTGCCCCTTGCTTTTGGTCTCGTCGAACGGGAAGACAATTCAAACTGGGAATGGTTTCTGACTCTTCTTTGGGTGCACGTCCTGGGTGCTGAGAGGTCACCATTGAAAGTGAAACTAATCCCCGGGTGGTTTTGGTAATTCATAACAACATATAGCTCATTGAACTAATATCCATTCAAGTTAAATATTTCAGAAAGTTTAATGATTGGCATGGCATGGACTAGAGATGTGGACCCCTCAAAATGCTAAGGACACATATTGGCAAAAGCTCAAGACTCTTCATTTCTATTTTAGTGGTCCAAGATCACATTGAGTCCATAGGAAAGCCAATACTATTAAAAGGGGATGAGGTGTTGCTTAATGGTCTACTTGCTCAAAGTGCTTAGTGATATTGCTCCAAAACCCTCAGCCACTCTCTCATTCCAAATATGTCCAAAACTCAAAGTCAAACTCGGCCCCACCGATTTGATCTATCTGGCGCCACCGAGTTCAGTTCACATAGCCACTGCCAAAAACCCTAGACAATTCGGTCACACCGATACGGATCTCGGTCTCACCAAGATGGCCTTGCAAACTCTCTGTTGCCTGTTGCAATTATTTTGGTCTCACCGAAATGTGCAATCGGTCCCACCGAGTTTGCTTGACCAACTCTCTGTTTGCTCTTTGCTGAAATCGGTCTCACCGAGTTCAAGCAATCGGTCTCACCGAGATGAGGTTTTGCCCTAGCCCTAGCACATCGGTCCCACCGAGTTGTTCCAGTCGGTCCCACCGAGATTCCTAACGTTCACATTTTGAACTGAATCGGTCTCACCGAGTTCTTCTATTCGGTCTGACCGAGTTGGGTCAAATGTGTGTAACGGTTGGATTTTGTGTGGAGGCTAGATATACCCCTCCACCCCCTTCTCCATTTGTGAGAGAGCCATCAGAACGTGCCTACACTTCCACTACTCATTTTCTGAGAGAGAACCACCTACTCATGTGTTGAGACCAAGATATTCTATTCCTACCACTAGAATCTTGATCTCTAGCCTTCCCTAAGTTGCTTTCCACTCAAATAATCTTTCACCATTGCCAAATCTGTGTGAGAGAGAGTTGAGTGTTGGGGAGACTATCATTTGAAGCACAAGAGGAAGGAGTTTATCATCAACACACAATTTATTACCTTTTGGAGAGTGGTGTCTCCTAGATTGGTTAGGTGTCGCTTGGGAGCCTCCGACAAGATTGTGGAGTTGAACCAAGAAGTTTGTAAGGGCAAGGAGATTGCCTACTTCATGAAGATCTACCCGAGTGAGGCAAGTCCTTCGTGGGCGATGGCCATGGTGGGATAGACAAGGTTGCTTCTTCATGGACCCTTCGTGGGTGGAGCCCTCCGTGGACTCGCGCAACCATTACCCTTCGTGGGTTGAAGTCTCCATCAACATGGATGTATGATAGCACCACCTATCGGAACCACGCCAAAAATCTTCGTGTCTACATTGCGTTTGCCTTCTCCAAACCCTTCTCTTTACCTTCATATGCAATGTTTTACTTTCTGCTGCTACACTCTTAGAATTGCATGTGTAGGTTGATTGCTTGACTTGTACTAGTTGCTAAAATCTGCCAACATTTAAAATTGGGAAAAGGTTAGATTTTTATTTGGTCAAGTAGTCTAATCCCCCCTCTAGATCTACTTTCGATCCTACAAGTGGTATCAGAGCTTTGGTCTCCATTTGCCATGATTTCCATAGCATTGGTGATCATAGCCTTGGTTTCACAACCTAGGAGAGTATGGCGTCTATCGAGGGAAATTACCACCGTAGAGGTCCTTACTTTGATGGTACTAATTTTGCTAGTTAGAAGCATAAGATGAAAATGCATATTCTTGGTCATAACCCCGCCTTTTGGGCTATTGTGTGAATTGGCTTGCAAGGTGAATACTTCGAGGATGGAAGAGAACCGGATCGTGAAGCGTCCGCGGAAGAATTGAAGATGTTGCAATCAATGCTCAAGCTTGCGATATTCTCTTCAACGGATTGTGCCCCGAAGAATTCAACAAAATCAGCCGCCTTGAGAATGCAAAGGAAATTTGGGATACTTTGGTTGATATGCACGAAGGTATCGAGTCCGTCAAGGAATCCAAATTGGATGTGCTTCAAAGTCAACTTGACAAGTTCAAAATGAAGGATGGTGAAGGAGTCGCCGAAATGCACTCTAGGCTTGCTCTCATCACAAATGAGATTGCTGGCTTAGGAAGTGAAGAGATGACTGACAAATTCATCATCAAGAAGATCCTAAGAGCCTTGGATGGAAAATATGATACCGTGTGCACCTTGATCCAAATGATGCCCAACTACAAAGATCTCAAGCCAACGGAAGTCATTGGTAGAATTGTTGCTCATGAGATGTCACTCAAGGATAAGAAAGAGCTCCACAAC
Organism: Thinopyrum elongatum; assembly: GCA_011799875.1. Lineage (NCBI taxonomy): Eukaryota > Viridiplantae > Streptophyta > Magnoliopsida > Poales > Poaceae > Thinopyrum > Thinopyrum elongatum. The sequence goes on from CM022301.1 coordinate 79,659,965, forward strand.
AAGTCCAGTGGTGCTTATAAAGCTTCATGTGATGCTCCTACAACATCAAGTGAGAAACAAGTCTTCAATGAAGAATTGAGCTTAATGGTGAAGAACGTCAACAAATTCTACAAGAATAGAAGCAAAGAGAGAAGTTCCAAGTCAAGGTCCTACAATGACAAAAGATCTTCTAGTCGTGATCGCAATTGCTACAATTGTGGAAGACCCGGACACTACTCCAATGAGTGTACGGCTCCCTACAAGAAAAGAGAAGATTCACCCAAGAGGAGAAGTAAAAGAGATGAATCACCACCAAGAGAGAGAAGGAGTAGAGATGATCGTTATGAACAAAGACCCTCTCGTAGAAGCAAGGATTCAGAAAGGAAGGACAAGTCATCAAAGAGCTACACAAGACAAAGACATCAAGCTCATGTTGGTGAATGAGTATTCAGTTCCGACTCCGACAACTACTCCGAGAGAAGTTATCACTCCGACTCCGAATATACTCAAGATGAAGGTGTTGCCGGTCTTGCACTTGTGTCATCCAACTCCTACGACATATTTGACTCACCAAATGAAGGAATTGGAAGATGCTTCATGGCTAAAGGCCCTAAGGTATCACACCCCGAGTATGTTGATTTCAATAGTGATGAAGATGATTTGCTAGGTGACGATGATTTACTTGTTGACAACACTAGTGATGAAAACTATGATGAAATTGCTATTAATCATGCTAATCAAGATGAAACGAATGACAATGATAAGAAGGAGATTGAGCGTCTAACTAAAGAACTAAACACTCTTAAGTTAGCTCATGAAACAACTCTAGAGGATCATAGAGAGCTCCTAAGAACTCATGAGAAGCTACACTTTGAGAAGCTAAATTTATAGCAAGAGCATGGGTTCCTAAAAGCAATCAATGATGATCTTTGAAAGAAGAGTTCTTCTTACATTTCCAAGCATTTACTCTTGTCTACTTATATGCCACAAGTAAAATCCAACAACAAGAGCAAGAAAAGATTCTTCTTCTAGTAGTAACAATAATCATGTTAAATCCAATATTGTTGCTTCTAGTAGTTCTCTGATTCCACTAATGATTCTCTTAGCCAAGTTACACTTGAGCAAGAAAATAGCTTATTTAAGGGAATTATAGAGAAAGGTGTTTACAAGAGCCTTGCCGGAAGTAAGCAATTTGAGGAAATTGTACGCAAGCAAGGAAGGCACCGGAAGAATCAAGGTGTTGGTTTGAACGGAAGTTCAGTGCCAATGGATTTGAGTGCGAAGAAGATCAATATCCCAAGACGAAGTTTGTTCCTCAACAAGATAAGTATGACCCCACTTCTTTCAAGGGAACACAAGCTCAAGATGATCTTTCACCACAAGACCACAAGCTAAAAGGCAAGGACAAGCTTCAAGAAGAAATTGATCCATTTGAAGAAGCTCCTAAGTCCATGGTCAAGTGGGTTCCCAAGGCTACATCAAGTTCTACTTCATCAAGTACGACTACAACTCCAAAGATTCCCATCAAGTTGATGTGGATCCCAAAGAAGAAGAACTAGAGAGTTCTTGAGGGTGACTCCGCCAACATACATCACTCATATTCATTTTGGCAAGGACAAGTGCAATCAACTTCCATATCTTGCACTAGTTCAAGGAGTCACAACCCCTCTTGTTGGTAAGACAAGGGACAAGGTAACCTAATGCTTTCATAGACATCATCATATGTGTGTTTCACTCTATGTCTATGGATATCCTTGTGTGTTCCTTGTGGGACTAACCCATGTAGGTATTGAAAGTGCAACTCACTCCAATGGATTGCTCCAAATGATCTACATCAACATTGAGCATCCACATCTTCAACACCTACATGGAGTCATCATCGACAAAACCCAAGGTTAGTTCATCCCTCTAAGGGGGGATATCACATCTAGGGGGAGCTTTGCTCTAAGAATTGAGCTAAAGCAACTCTAATGATGTGAACACAACAATGCTTTATGTAAAAGTGGTAACCCCACTTGTGCTTAAACGATGAGTATGACCTATGATCAAATGTTCTCATTTAACTCCTAAGTCAATATACTCATATATAGATTACCTAGTCATCGCCAATTGCTTGATAGATGCTAGAATGTTTGTGCATGCTTTGCCACATGTTTTATTTGCCATCTTATTGTGTGAGCATGTTGGTTGCATAATTTTCTCCATTCGAGGACATCCATTTGTTGCTTTGATTGTTTGGTTTTTATTTTTGCCAAATGGATGGACAAGAATGCCTAAGTACTCCCTCTAGCTATCTATGTTTTTTTTCTCATCTCAAACTCTATTCATGCTACATCACAAAGTTTGAACAAAGTCGAATTCGGACCCTTCGGGTGAGGAGCACTCGGAGCCATCGATCTGTCAAGGGCTTAACTTCCAAAACCTCTTAATACCTTTCGGTCAGACCAACTCACTCCTACTCGGTCTCACCAAACTCATTAAGTTGATCTAGGTTTTCAATCTTGGTGCAACCGATTAGAACCATTCGGTCACACCGAGTTGCAGCAACTGCTAGCAGTTTTGCATCTCGGTGCCACCAAGTAGTTCCACTCGATCACACCGACAGCGCCTGGGTATTTATACTCTGCATACCTGTACGGTTGAAAATCACTTCAACCGCACGAGCCCGCGCCCCAACACTGCCGCCCCTGGTCTCCGGATCATCGCCGTCGTCGCTAGTGACCTTCTGCCGCCGGTCTCCACCGCCGTCAACGGAATCCTCACCGCCGTTGCCACCATAGCAAGTCCGTCGCCAAGTTAGGGTACGGATTTGACCCTTTGTGCTTTCCATAACTCTGACTCTTGCACAAAGTACAATGCCTATGTTCTTCCCACGTATGAGATTGATCTATCCACCAAATGAACTCCTTAGAATAGATTTGATGCATAAACTTAGGGTTAGGTTTCCGCCGAACCCATCTCGGACCGACCGATCTGAGGATCTCGGTCACACCGATTGGCCCTGGCCATTGCACAAGTACAACTCGGTCTGACCGAAGTGTCCTGATCGGTGCGACCGAAATCACTTTCTCTGTGAAACCCTAGCATCTCGGAGTCACCGAACTGCGTTTCGGTCTGACCGAAACTGTGTGTTTAGACTCTGTTAGTGCTTCGGTGTCACCGAGTTTGTCAAATCTATAGCTCCGAAATGCTTTCTGCAGAAAACTAAAGTTAAGTTTTTGACTCAATATTTTGCAAAATAAGCTGCACTTTGTGATGCTCATCCACTCTATCTATACCCAACTGTTCACAGGGTCAGTTTCAGCTATGTCAGAGGGCAGTGATAGTCAGAACAGATTTGAAGAGCAGCTCAACCTCAGTGAGGGCACTAGTCCCTCTAGTAGCTATGATGAGGGGAGTAGGAGCACTCCCAGCAATTTGCCTAAGGCAGCTACCAGGACCAGGAAGAAGAGAACATCTGAATCTGAGGATGAAGATTTTTATTGTTGAGGAGGAAGTGACCTCCAAAAAGAAAGTACTCAAAAAGGAGTATGCTGCTGCTGCTGCAACCAAGCCTGGAATACAGAAGAAGGCCCCTGCTAAAAGAGCTCCAATATCAAAGGCCAGAGCCTCAACCCAAGAAACCATGGAATTCACTCTTGAACCAAGAGAGGAAGAGGCTCTAGGTGGAAAGAAGAGGAAGGAGAGAGTCAGAAAGACCATTGCCAGAGTCATTGGTAAACCTTCTATGATGATAGATTCTGATGAAGAAGATGAGGAGGAGGAAGAGCTTGTTGCACCTCCTGCAAAGACTCAGAAGCTTATGGGGGATGCCATAAGGACTGGGGCTGCTCCATCTAAGCCCAAGTCTGCCCGCAAGCCTTCAGCTCAAGCTCAAGCTCCCAATACAATTGCACCAAAGAGATCAACAAGGAATATACCTGCTGCTGAAAAGAACAAGGCCCCAGTGCCTGAAGCTCAAGAAGAAGAAGAGTCACAAGTGCTCAGAAAACTGAAGCCCAATATTCCAGATCATAGTGATGATCATCCTGTGGCAGAGAATATGAAGCTAAGAAAGGATGCAGGTCTGAGACTATGGAGACAGACATATCCCTATGCCACTAGGAGAAGAACTGATGTGGACTACCACTTTCACACCAAGGAACAACAAGATTTCTATGAGACTGTCCTTTTGGACAAGAAGCCCATTGTTTGTGATATGAAATGGGTTGACTGGAAACACATTGATGATAATGAAGACTACTTCCCAAGTGTGCATGAGAGCTTTAGATTGAATGGTGTTGACAAGTTTGTTGGTCAGAAGTTGACTAAGTGGAACGATGATATGATCATGCAATTCTATTCCACTGCTCACTTCTACCCTGATGGAAAGATTGTATGGATGAATGAGGGAACAAGATATCAATCTACTATCTCAGAATGGGCCAAGCTGATCAATGCCCCAGAGGAGGAAGAAAATGACATTGATGTATATGCTAAGCCTAGGAAAGATCACAACTCCATGGCTAATATGTACAAGCCAATTCCTGATGAAGCCTTGGAGACTCACAAGTTTGGATCAATATACTATCTTCTTGCTGGTTTGACCACCATCAACCCTATATTGAGGCATACTCTTTTGCCCAAGTCAGGAGATCATAGAATAATCCGTGGTCACTCCATCAACTTGCTTCACTTGTTTGATGTTCCTCAGAAGTTCAAGGTGATGAGCTTGATTGTAGAAACTGTGAAGAGAACAGCTGCTGATCAGAAGAGCTCTTGTGGATATGGCCCTCACATTCAAATTTTGATCAATTCCAAGATGGGAACCGGGACATATCTTCTTGACAGAGAGCATCTTCCCCTGAGGCCAGATTTTGAGGACAACGAGGTTGTCATGGATGCATCCCATCCTACTTGTGCAGAAGACCAGGAGAAGAGAGAGAAAGCAAAGGCTGCAAAAGCAGCAAAGGCAGCAAGTGCACCAGATGCCTCCACAGTGATGCTCAAGACCAAGCAAGATCAACTCAGTTATCTGCTTGAGGCTACAGTGAGAATTGAGAAGGGCTTGGCCACCCTGACTCAAAATCAGGAAAGTCTTGAGAGGATCATTGAGACTAAATTTCATGACCTAGATGTGAAGGTCGCTGAGATATAGACCATTGTGGAGAAACTCCAAGAAGATGCTGAGGACAGGGAGGATAGACCAACTATAGATACTTTTCAGAGAGTGCCAAGGGCACAAAGGTCATCAGCACTGCCAGTTGTCAGAGACTCCAGGACTACTACTTCCGCACCTGCAACAACTGCCACAGTTGTACCTCCAGTGTCAACCCCTCCAGCTCCACAGACTTCCTCAGAAGCATTTGCAGATGCCCTCCTCTCCACGCAATCTACGCACACCGGAGCGACAAGCCAGAAGACCCCTTCAGGAGCTCCCGGAGATCATGCCTAAAGTTCCGTATAGCACTATACGTTTTCAAACTTTTTGGTAACTTGTTGCCAAAGGGGGAGAAAGTGTATAGATCTTAGGCTTCGAGAGAGAGAGAGAGTGTTGGTTTTATTTGCTTCTCTTGCTACTTTGATCATTTGTTTGTTTGATTCCTATGCTATTTTTTTTGTTATGCTCGTGAGATACTTATGGTCATGTGTTTGATCGTACCATGCTTAATGTGTGGTTGCTTGCTTATATCCATGAATTTGTATATGATCAATCACTTTTACCCTTGGTGATGAGTGCATGTTATTCAACTCTTATCATTTTTAGCGCTCCACCAAGATGTATGTGACATGGAAGAGTGACCCATGATCCTAATCGATTGTGCATTTGCATTCAAACGCAAATTTTAAATAATGCACAAATTTAGGGGGAGCTCTTGCTTATCACATACTTCTCAAAGTGACGATGTATTTCATTCATATTATCATTTGTCGAAGCTTTGATCTATATGTTGTCATCAATTACCAAAAAGGGGGAGATTGAAAGTGCAACTAATCCCCGGGTGGTTTTGGTAATTCATAACAACATATAGCTCATTGAACTAATATCCATTCAAGTTAAATATTTCAGAAAGTTCAATGATTGGCATGGCATGGACTAGAGATGTGGACCCCTCAAAATGCTAAGGACACATATTGGCAAAAGCTCAAGATTCTTCATTTCTATTTTAGTGATCCAAAATCACATTGAGTCCATAGGAAAGCCAATACTATTAAAAGGGGAAGAGGTGTTGCTTAATGGTCTACTTGCTCAAAGTGCTTAGTGATATTGCTCCAAAACCCTCAGCCACTCTCTCATTCCAAATATGTCCAAAACTCAAAGTCAAACTCGGCCCCACCGATTTGATCTATCCGGCGCCACCGAGTTCAGTTCACATAGCCACTGCCAGAAACCCTAGACAATTTGGTCACACCGATACGGATCTCGGTCTCACCGAGATGGCCTTGCAAACTCTCTGTTGCCTGTTGCAATTATTTCGGTCTCACCGAAATGTGCAATCAGTCCCACCGAGTTTGCTTGACCAACTCTCTGTTTGCTCTTTGCTGAAATTGGTCTCACCGAGTTCAAGCAATCGGTCTCACCGAGATGAGGTTTTGCCCTAGCCCTAGCACATCGGTCCCACCGAGTTGTTCCAGTCGGTCCCACCGAGATTCCTAACGTTCACATTTTGAACTGAATCGGTCTCACCGAGTTCTTCTATTCGGTCTGACCGAGTTGGGTTAAATGTGTGTAATGGTTGGATTTTGTGTGGAGGCTAGATATACCCCTCCACCCCCTTCTATATTTGTGAGAGGGCCATCAGAACATGCCTACACTTCCACTACTCATTTTCTGAGAGAGAACCACCTACTCATGTGTTGAGACCAAGATATTCCATTCCTACCACTAGAATCTTGATCTCTAGCCTTCCCCAAGTTGCTTTCCACTCAAATCATCTTTTCACCATAGCCAAATCTGTGAGAGAGAGTTGAGTGTTGGGGAGACTATCATTTGAAGCACAAGAGCAAGGAGTTCATCATCAACACACCATTTATTACCTTTTGGAGAGTGGTGTCTCCTAGATTGGTTAGGTGTCGCTTGGGAGCCTCCGACAAGATTGTGGAGTTGAACCAAGAAGTTTGTAAGGGCAAGAAGATCGCCTATTTCATGAAGATGTACCCGAGTGAGGCAAGTCCTTCGTGGGCGATGGCCATGGTGGGATAGGCAAGGTTGCTTCTTCGTGGACCCTTCATGGGTGGAGCCCTCCGTGGACTCGCGCAACCGTTACCCTTCGTGGGTTGAAGTCTCCATCAACATGGATGTATGATAGCACCACCTATCGGAACCACGCCAAAAATCTCTGTGTCTACATTGTGTTTGCCTTCTCCAAACCCTTCCCTTTACCTTCATATGCAATGTTTTACTTTCCGCTACTACACTCTTAGAATTGCATGTGTAGGTTGATTGCTTGACTTGTACTAGTTGCTAAAATCTGCCAACAATTAAAATTGGGAAAAGGTTAGATTTTTATTTGGTCAAGTAGTCTAATCCCCCCCCTCTAGATCTACTTTCGATCCTACAACCATGCAACATATCTGGCCGGCACCCTGGTATCATCAATGCAGTGTGCGTGCAGTTAGAAGGTTATCCGGATGTAATTCACAGATGGTGCATGAGGCATTTCATACAGAATTTCTACTCTAGGGTAAAGAACAAAGACTGCACTAACGCATTGAAGCTTGTGTGCTGTGAATTTGAGCCTTTCATGTTCCAGCAAAGGCTGAATCACCTCTTGAAGTTTGTGTCCAATGATGGCTCGGATTTCATACAGACACACCTTCCTCTGAAGGAGAAGTGGGCTCGCGCCTTTGACGTAGGGGGTGCTAGGTACGGCCACATGACGAGCAACATGACAGAGATTTTCAATGTCGTTCTGAAAGGAATAAGGCGGCTTCCAGTGGCCGCTATACTGACATTCACTTTCGACAAGTGCAATGAGTACTGGATATCATGGTGGTCCGCTGTTAGGCGCGTGATCAGCCGGCCATACGGATGGCGATGGAAATCGTAGTGACAGGCGGTGGCCGCAAAAGGTCTGTGAGCGTCTAGAGACACAACAGATCAAGTCTGTGGATTAGTTGGTGAGGAAGTACGATCCAGAGAAACAACATTACTCGATACAAGAGAAGGGCGGTCAGAACAGTGCCGGGTGATACGTCTCCAACGTATCTATAATTTTTTATTGTTCCATGCTATTATATTATCTGTTTTGGATGTTTTATATGCATTAATATGCCATTTTATATTATTTTTGGGACTAACTTATTAACCAAGAGCCCAGTGCCAGTTTCTGTTTTTTCCTTGTATTTGAGTTTTACAGAAAAGGAATACCAAATGGAGTCCAAACGGAATAAAACTTTCGCGATGATTTTTCTTGGACCAGAAGACACCCAGCAGACTTAGAGATGAAGTCAGAGGAGTCCCGAGGAGGCCACAAGCCAGGGGGGCGCGCCCCGGGGGGGGGCGCCCTGAGGGCTTGTGGGCCCCTCGGAGCTCCCCTAACCCTAATTCTTCCTCTATATATTCCCAAATATTCCCAAACGACCAGAAGCGTCCACCAAAATACTTTTCTGCCGCTGTAACCTTCTGTACCCGTGAGATCCCATCTTGGGGCCTTTTCCGGCATCCTGCCGGAGGGGGATTCGATCACGGAGGGCTTCTACATCAACTCCATTGCCCTTTTGATGAAGCGTGAGTAGTTTACCACAGACCTACGAGTCCATAGCTAGTAGCTAGATGGCTTCTTCTCTCTCTTTGATTCTCAATACCATGTTCTCCTCGTTATTCTTGGAGATCTATCCGATGTAATATTCTTTTGCAGTGTGTTTGTCGAGATCCGATGAATTGTGGATTTATGATCAGCTTATCTATGAATATTATTTGAATCTTCTCTAAATTCTTTTACACATGATTTAATATCTTTGTATTTCTCTTCGAATTATCGGTTTGGTTTGGCCAACTAGATTGCTTCTTCTTGCAATGGGAGAGGTGCTTAGTTTTGGGTTCAATCTTACGGTGTCCTTACCCAGTGACAAAGTAGGGGTAGCGAGGCACGTATTTGTATTGTTGCCATCAAGGGTAAAAAGATGGGGTTTTCATCATATTGCTTGAGTTTATCCCTCTACATCATGTCATCTTACTTAAGGTGTTACTCCGTTCTTTATGAACTTAATACTCTAGATGCATGCTGGATAGCAGTCGATGTGTGGAGTAATAGTAGTAGATGCATAATCATTTCGGTCTACTTGACACGGATGTGATGCCTATATGCATAATCATTGCCTTGGATATCGTCATAACTTTGCGCTTTTCTATCAATTGCTCGACAGTAATTTGTTCACCCACCGTATTATTTGCCTTCAAGAGAGAAGCCTCTAGTGAAACCTATGCCCTCCGGGTCTATTTTCCATCATATATTTTCAGATCTATAAACCAAAAAATCCAAAAATACCTCACTGCGTTTTATTTGTTTTTACGTTTTTACGTTTTAGTAATTTTATATCTATCTCTATCAGATCTCACCTTTGTAAGTGACCGTGAAGGGATTGGCAACCCCTTTATCGCGTTGGGTGCAAGTGTTTGATTGTTTGTGCAGGTGCATAGATTGGAGACTTGCTTGTATCTCCTACTGGATTGATACCTTGGTTCTTAACTAAGGGAAATACTTATCTCTACTTTGCTGCATCACCCTTTCCTCTTCAAGGGAAAAACCAACGCAAGCTCAAGAAGTAGCACCGGGCAGCCATGGGGCGGTCAGATTCATGAGGTGAACCTTCAGGAATACACCTGCAACTGCCATAGGAAGAGTGCTTATCATGAGCCGTGCTCGCATCTGATGGTGGCTTGCAGGCAGCGTTCATTGCATTGGTATGATATGGTTTCACCATATTACAACATAGAGGCCATGGAGCGTACCTGGTCCACAAGGTTTAAGCCATACCTAGACCCCGGTAGGTGGCCCGAATACAACGGGTACAAGTTCCGTCCCGACCCTGCCCTTGTTATCACCATGCGCGGGCGTCGGCAGTCTAAGAGGTTCAAGATGGGGATGGACAAGATGAAGCGTAAGAGGAATAAGTTCGACGCGTTCTCCTATGAGACGGCCACAAAGAACCACTACACCGTCGGTCATAAGACCGGACACATAAACAACAAGAAGTTCAGCTGCGAGATGAGGGCCGAAGTCGCAAGGCAAGCCGCTAGAGGCCCAGGGCCATGGCGGAGGGTGTGTCCGCCCAAGCATCGAGCAACATGCGCATGACCACCTTAGCTAGAGCGGTGCGCCAGGGGACTCGGCGTACGGGTGCATCGCGTAGAGGCGAGGCCCAACCACGTGCAGAGTTGGCAGTGTGAAAATAAGAGGTCGTGTCATTGTGGCGTTATTAATTTCCGGTATGGCATTTATTTAGCTGCGCTAACACCATGTTATTTGTTCAATGTAGAATGGCAGCCCAAGCCGATGGTCCGCCGGAGCTGCCAGCTCAAAACCCTGAGGATTACGTGGACACGATGTTAGAGACCTTTTACAATCATTCACACCGCGTTCGTACAATGTTGGAAGGGCAAGTACCCGTCTCTTTGTGTCTCATTACGTGCAAGTCGTGCGTGCAAGGTTATATTGTTCCCTAACATCTGTCATTGCTATCATGAAGACAGCATCTGAAACCACTTCGTATTTGGTCTCACGACATTGACAACATGACCTACGATGGCCGTTACACAGAGTATTTTTGACAAGCAAGGTTGCTGCCCTTCATCACAATGCTGCGCAGGCATGCCTATATTCAACGGTAGTCTGCTATCATGCATGGTGGACCGTTGGAGGCCCGAAACCCATACTTTCTACTTGCCGTGCGGGGAGATGACAATCACACTACAGGATGTGAACCTCATAACTGGACTACCGGTCAACGGAAAACCGGTGACCGAAATCACCGATCCAGACCTGTGGAAGGCACGGGTTGAGCGGAACCTTGGTGTGAAGCATGATTCCTTTCCCCAAGGTTGGAAGAATAAGTTGGCGAGGGAAAAAGTTATAGTATCCGGTGACCTAGAGTTCGTTGAAGAAGGGGTCTCGAAGGAGTTGAATAATAAAAGGAAGCGGTTCTAGACCGGCGTCTCCTTTGTATGGCTTGAAGCAAACTTTGGGAAAGGCCCACTTGCAGTTGCAGATGCTTCTGACGAGGTCATCCAGAGGTTCGCAAGGGCGTACGCGCTATACGTTCTGGGGGGCATGGTATTCACGGACGGTACTGGAGACCACGTCTCCTGGATCTGGCTGCAGCTTCTAAGTGATTGGAAGCAAGCTGGGCAGTTTAGCTGGGGATCCATCGCCCTTGCCTGGCTGTATCGTCGGTGATGTGAGGCATGCCACCGTTCAAAGTACAAGTAGAACATCGGAGGATGCATTATCCTGTTGCAAGTGTAGACGTGGGCAAATCTTCCCGTCTGCAGACCTGTGCCCACAAAAGAACACGATCTGTCTTTGTACGCGCAGTACCATGTCGGCCCGACATACTCTGAAGTATTTCTACGTGCAAAGAATCTCATCGGCAACGGGCAGCTATCTTACCAGTTGAACATCAGGCATCTGGACGTGCTAACTCACACACAGGTAAGTGATGCTAATTTCGACGCTCGTCTGGCATCTGTTGTTAGCAGGCCCTTGACGCCTTCCTTGTTTATTTGTAGGTGGACTGGACACCGTATGACCGTATTGAAGAGGAGAATCTGACGCTGGACCTAATGTGCTACGAAGGGCATCAGCTATGGCGTTCAAAGTGTCCTTTGATATGCTTCTTCATCTATATGCCTGAAAGGGTGTGGCGCCAGTTCGGACGGTTATAGGATGTCCCCACTGAAATCTCGTGTACTAGCCGAGAGCTGCATGCGTACGCAATGCATCACTCAATCTATGGACATTGGCTTTTCGTTTCATACCTCATTACACTCAGTCGCCTTGTTCTGTCGCAGGACTAACCGAAGGAAGAGGAAGGGTCAGCAGAACTGGGCCACGATGAACCTGTCTTACATAAACAACTGGATGCAGGCGAAGGAGAGTCTGCCAGAGGAAGCGCACGACCTAGAATCATTCAGACACTACCTAATGTGGTTGTCCAGGCACAGCCGTTGGAAGCTTCACGTTGACACGACATGTATCGATCTAGCAGACGAGACTGAGACTGAGGTAGAGGACCACGAATGTCGTCACCGGCGCGTCCTGGAGGGATCTCAGGTGGACATTCATGGCATCATGGCCAAACTGGTAAGCGACCTGAAACCCAATCTGTTTCATGAAATAGCCATCGTTTGCCTTACTAAGTCCATCTTATTCCTTAGGAGGAGGCATGCTTTCCTTCGCTGCTATTGCTCCGTGAAGTTAAGAGACAACCACCGAAAACTCGTATCAACGTGTTCAAGAAAGCCCTGCAGGTGTCACAAAATAGTCAGTATGTTAATCCTCGTGCCCTTTCCCAGCTTGTTGTTATTCTAACGTTGGAGGATTGTGAATTTGGAACGCAGAGAGCAAGGAGAAGGATTAAAAGGGCTCTCCATGCAACCGGAAGGTATGAAATTGTGGACTCTGATGTAGAGATGGATGAGGAGGAGGATAACGATGAGGAGAGTCTCGAGGAGCAGGACGAGGATGATGACGAGGAGGAGGAGCAACTATTGATTAATGATAAGGAACATATAATGGTTCAGGAGCAGGAGGTGGAGCACGCCAGTCGGAACGATGAGGATGAACGCGAAAAGGAGAATGTCATGGTAGAAGGTGATGAGGAGGAAATTGAGGAGGACGATGAACCAAATACTGAAGGAAAGCATGCGCAGGAGCAACTGCATGGTAGCGAAAGCACAGAAAGCGATGCGGACAGACGTTCTCCATCCCAACGTAGTCAGGTCATCAATAATGTCCCGTATAAGACTCCTACACAGCCAGTGAAGCATCCGAAGAAAGACAAGATGGATGGTGCATTAACGTACTCCATAGACCATGTATATGGTGCTGCTCAGAGGAGGAAGGGGAAGAACAAGAGAAAAAAAAGTAGAAGATGCAGCTCGAGAAACGCAACGCATGTTTTAGCATTTAGTGGTTAGTTTGAATGATCTTGTGTAAACATAATATCCATGCATTGACAACTTACGCAATGCATGTTTTAGCATTGCAGTTCTTGGTTCTAATGCTATTTTGTAAACATAATATTCATGGTTTGGCAACTTACGCATTCCATTGCTTGGTTTCGACTGATCTAGCGTTAACAAAAAATGCATTGAGTGACAACTTACGCGATGCATGATTCTCATTGTTTTCATGTTATAAGCGTCAAACGCAATTCATCACAATTCATTACAACTCAGAACCTAAGTTCCCCACAGTACACGCAATCGCCATACATAATCTCAATGCCATCCCTTTCGAAGAATCTGGCCTTGATGTATGCTGGGTGGACGACCTCGAATTGGCCAACGCAACCAGGCCTGAATCCATGCTTGTGTGCGAACTCTGGCCAGCCTTCATCCAGCACCAGTAATATCTGTCCATCATCATAATGTTGCACCAGGCGGACGTGCCACGTACATCCGGTGCCTGTGTCCAGCTCCATTAGTCTTGGCAATTCTCCACGCAGGAGAGACGCCGCGCCAGCAGGGATGGCCAGTGGCACATGCTCACTCCCCAGAAGCATGACCTTCACGAAACTCTTTGCCTGCTTCTTCAAATGGGAGTGTCCTATCCTGCACCCCGAATTTGTTGGAGTTGGTGTCGGCATCTGTGGCATAAGCAAATGTCAGAGTAGTACACAATATCGTACGATGTATAGTGTTAGAACACTACAACATACCTGATGATGTTGATGGCACTTGATAATCTTCTCCATCGAGTCCATTGTGCGGTACATCATGAGCTGCATCTCCAACTGCGCTTGGACCGAGAAAGTAATAATATCCGCTACACGTATCTTGTTCGCCAGGACCACTTCCCGCCAGCCATCTCCCAGGATGAATTGCTGATTCCAGATCTTCATCCGTACGTTCCAATGACAAGCACAAGTTTTTGTTGTTATTAGTTTAGCCAGACGCCCAGTGAAGCCCTTGAAGTGCTTCGTCAGTCTGATTGGCACAGGGAGGACATGGAGGATGGTTTCCTGTATCTGAATGCTGAAGCTTCGAGGGGTGCGCACGCCCACATAATGTCCGATCAATTTAGGACGACTTTTCGAAGCACTCAAGCCAGCAGGCATGGGTGCTGTCATCGGCGGCTGAATCCTATCAGCCAGAAAGTTAGTCCTAACATGGTGAATAAACCTAGGTGGCCCGACGCATTTCAGTGCTCCTTCATCGCGGGGTAGCTGTATTTGAACACAAAACGAACCACAATCCGATCATGAAGCGAACACAAACGAGGATTAACAAATGCGATCACGAATGAAATTGAAGGCTGGCTGCAAAAACTCATCGCCGATGTATGTTCGTTGCTTCTGTCGTCGGTGTCGTACTTCCCGAATTCTTCAGGCTGCATAGCATCAGGCACATGAACAAGCCATAATCTTCGCTCCCCTTCGTCCATTGCCATCTGTACGGGGAACAATCGAGTCATTGCACTATATTAAAGAGGGTAGATAATTACAACTGTTGTTTCACGGCTATTAGGAAATGCTTACAGCAGATGGATCATTGGTACTGCCACCGCCGTGACTGGGATTGCACACTCACGGCTTGGAGGAGGCTTCGAGCGCCGCTACTGCAGATCCATGATGCTTTTCCTCATGGATTTCATCCATTGACCAGATGCGGTTGACTGACCGTGCCTCCGTAGGCCCTCCGATAGAAACACCAGATCTTTTGGATTTAGACATTGCCTGGGTGCAAAGGAGAGGGTCGCCAGGAGGCTGAAGAAGCGAATAGAGGACGGCAAGCGATTGCCGGAGTTGAAGATGCTAATAAGAAAGCAGTTCAGCCGATGACTGTTGGGGAATGGTTTACAGTTGGAGGGTTAATGTTGTATACGTTATGTTTACTGTGGCCGCACGTTTCCCCACATCTATTTACTTGTATCAGGCCTTCCCGATCAACAAATCAGAACATCCGGCGGGTTCAGGGGTGTTCGATTATCAACATCTTTCAATGCAGTAAGGCTGTTCCCCGAAGCCAGTAACTTGTAACCAGTGCATCCAGTAATATGAATACACCCTAACATCGATACTAAATATTAGGGAGGATCGAGTGAGTAAGAGAGAAAATAATATACAACCTTCGAACAATAGCAGAAGATACATTAACCTGATTTGTTTCGGGTTAACACACACGACTCAACTTGACTGGTAACATATGGATATTTGATTATATCCTTTTCTTTCCTACGGAGGAGCAACTCCCGGTTGGCCTAGCGCGCGACCTGCGGGTGCTTGAGCTTCAACACCTGCAAGGTGTTCCCTTGCACGGCCAATGCGGGCCATGGCCACCCGCATAACATCGGCATTCGCACCGGTCTCGGCCTCCAGGTTTGCAAGAGTCATCATCAAGTTCATGTACTCACGCGCAACCTGCAGGCATTCAGGACCGCCCGCCTGCAATGCACGCAGCCGACTCTCCTATTCGAAAAACTGTGACCAACTGATGTTTTCGACAAGGCGCTCCCCATCGGCTGCTGCGCACCCATCCAACACGCGAGCGACCTCGTCATGGGGTTCCTCACACAGCCGGATGTACATCAGCAAGAAGAACATTTCCTCGCCGGCGGTCATCTCCTGGGGAAGCTGAGGAAATGCAAAGCTAGCCGCATTCCCCAGATGTCTGACCGGGTCCTGAATGACGCTCTCCATGCTGGAAGCCGGTGATGGCATTGCGACAGTGTAGTGGGATGCTAGGTGACTAGTTGATCCCCGTACGGCCTCTCCTCTTGTGCTTATATAGGTACAAGGACACACGCGGGGATCTGTCGGTTGTGTGAAAACAGGGGGACCTTCCGGGTTTATGTTATTTCATATGCGTGCCAAATCAAAGGGTGTGCCATCACACTGCAAACGCTATCACTTATGACAGACTCTGACACGCTTGATGCGTCGACATTTCAACAACACACTGACACGCCTACTTGATTGACATGCCAACTCGCCTGTCGTCCTGGCGCATCTTCGTTCAGTCAAATCAGTATGGCAAGTCCAACTAACACACGTCTAGCGCAGATGGGCCTTACCACAGTTTATAACGCCAGACGTTATGGCGTATCTCATATACATATTATATTTAGCCGGGCCACTTCTGCAACACTGATAACCCACAAGTATAGGGGATCGCAACCGTTTTCGAGGGTAGAGTTTTCAACCCAAATTTATAGATTCGACACAAGGGGAGCCAAAGAATATTTGCAGGTATGAGCAATTGAGTTGTCAATTCAACCACACCTGGAGATTAAATATCTACAGCAAAGTGATCAGTAGCACAGTAATATGATAGTTTTGGTAGCAGTGGTAACAGTAACAGTAACGGTAATAGTGATAGCAATGATTTTGTAGCAGGTGTAACAGTAACAGCAGCAGTAGTAACTTAGCAAGAACAATATGTGGAGAATTCGTAGGCATTGGATCGGTGAATTCGTTGGATGATATTCATCATATAACAGTCATAACCTAGGGCGATACAAAACTAGCTCCAGTTCATAAATACAATGTAGGCATGTATTCCGTAAATAGTCATACATGCTTATGGAAAAGAACTTGCATGCCATCTTTTGTCCTACCCTCTCATGGCAGCGGGGTCCATAAGGAAACTAAGGGATATTAAGGTCTCCTTTTAATAGAGAACCGAAACAAAGCATTAACACATAGTGAATACATGAACTTCTCAAACTACGGTCATCACCGGAAAGTATCCCAATTGCTGTCACACTAGGGTTTACGGATCATAACACATAATAGGTGAATATGACTTGCAAGATCAGATCTAGAACATAGATATAATGGTGAAAACATAAATGGTTCAGATCTGAAATCATGGCACTCGGGCCCTAGTGACAAGCATTAAGCATAGCAAAGTCATAACAACATCAATCTCAGAACATAGTGGATACTAGGGATCAAGCCCTAACAAAACTAACTCGATTACATGATGAATCTCATCCAACTCCTCACTGACCAGCGAGCCTATGAAGGAATTACTCACTCCCGGTGGGAAGCATCATGGAATTGGCGATGAAGGAGGGTTGGTGATGACGAAGACCGAAGATTCCCCTCTCCGGAGCCCCGAACGGGCTCCAGATCTGGCCTCCTGATGAAGAACAGGAGGTGGCGGCGGCTCCGTATCGTAAAACATGATGAAACTTTCTCTCCTATTTTTCTCTCCAAAAATAGGTATTTATGGAGTTGGAATTAGGGCCAGGGGGGCCACCAGGGGGCACAACCCACCAGGGCGCGCCAGAGGGAGGGGGCGCGCCCTGGTGTATCGTGCCCAGCCAGGGCACCCCCTCTGGTGGTTCTTGGTTCCAGTATTTTTTATCTATTCTGAAATAATTCTCCGAAAAGTTTTGTCCAAATCCGAGAACTTTTATTTCTGCACAAAAACAACACCATGGTAGTTCTGCTGAAAACAATATCAGTCCAGGTTAGTTTCATTGAAATCATGAAAATTAGAGTCCAAAACAAGAGCAAAAGTGTTAGGAAAAGTAGATACGACGGAGACGTATCAACTCCCCCAAGCTTAAACCTTTGCTTGTCCTCAAGCAATTCAGTTGACCAACTGAAAGTGATAAAGAAAAACTTTTACGAACTCTTTTATTCTTGTTTACATAAAGAAGCTTAAGTAGCACCCAGGTTTTCAGCAAAGATTATGACTGACCATGTCAACAATAACCCTTAAAAATTATATTAACTCATATCAATAGCATAAGCAACTAGCGAGCAATAATAAGATATCTCAAATGACAACACTTTGTCAAAACAACCATGATATAATATGACAATAATGGTATCTCACTTGGCCTAGCTTGGTAATTTCCATCCATAGTAGCCTTTCGGTCCCATGTCGAAGTGTTGTGGCGGCGGCACCTGAGCGTCCCACTCCCGGGGCTCCTCCTCTGCCGCAGCCTGGTCATTCCGGTAGGCAATAATGTCCTCTGGCATGACCCTGTATCCGCCCCTGGCAATAGAATCAAGCAAAGCAGGTGCAGGAAACAGAATAACATCACGAGAATCCACACTGAAAACCAGGTTGTAACGAATATTATGAAGAGAGTCAACATCATCAGTAAACTGGTGAGCTACCATCGCCTGGTGATCTAGATAAACTCGGGGCAAAGGATAATCATGTTGGCGTATCTGAACATTAAAGTGACTCGCTAAGCGAGTGGCATAAATACCACCATGAATTTTGCCCTTAGTCCTGTTGAGGTGCAGACGACGTGCAATAATATCCCCTAGGCTAAAGGTGTGATCATTGTGTAGTGCACAGCGTAAAATAGTGAAGTCGGGGGCACTAAGTGCACCGACCTTCTCTCTAGCAGTTAAACACTTCGCGATGAATAAAGCAAAGTAATGCACAGAAGGAAACCGCAAACTAGTGGCGGTGACACTCGACACGCCTCTCTCATCCCCCACTGTCAGAGTGCGATAAAAGTCAGGTCTAGGCTCTCTTAATTCCCCGTCGGAGGGAATCAAACATATGTCACAAAAGTCAGTGAGCGGTATCTGATGGGGTTCAACATACAAATTAAACTGCACCTCGGGAGGATTATTCCTACCAAGAAAATGAAAATTTTGCACAAAGGAATTTGTAAGGAGGTGGTGTTGGTCACACTCAGCTGCGAGGAAGTCGGTCAGCCCAGCATTTGCAATGAATTGGGCGAACTCTTGATGGAACCCGGCCCCCTCCATGAAGGCATTATGCGGCCATTCGCATGGCCGCACCTCCGCCATTCTCGGAGTGCGGAGGTCATTGTCTGATGATTCCCCAATGACTCCCTTAGCATTCTTCTTGGAAGTAAACTTCCTAAAGAAACTCATCTTATTCCTATAAATAAAATTCTGAAATTTTTAGTCCACAAAATTTTTGTCAACAAAACTTCGTAAGATTGATAGCAACTACTCATAGGGATGCATAGAGGCTATATTAAGCATTCAAACTACTTAGAACTCTAAGAATTCAACATGCAAGCTCATCTACAACAACACCAAGAGTAGCTAATTATTCAAAATATAAACCACTAAAGCAAAAACTAATTGGAGCAATGGAAGAGTCACATACCAAGTAGCAATCCCCCAAACAGTTTCAAAAACCGAGCTTCGAGCAAAGAGATTGAAATCCGCGGGTTTGAGAGTAAGAACACGAGAGAGAGAGCTATGGTGATTTTTTCTGGAGGTAGAAGATGACACGGGCTAAAAAGGTAAGTGAGGGGACCCACATGGGGACCACAACCCACCAAGGCGCGCCTGGGGTTGCTGGCGCGCCCTGGTGTCTTTTGGTCACCAGGAGCACCCCCCCTCTGATGTTATTTGCACCAGAAATTCAGAAATATTCAGAAAAAAATCGTGTTAAAATTTCAGGGCATTCTGAGAACTTTTATTTTTGGGTCATTTTTTTGTTGCACAGAAAATTCAGAAAACAGACAAAACATGGCATTTTATTTTATTTAACTAAAAAAAAGAAAACAAAAGGCAGGGACAGAAAGTTGTGCTCACTAAATTTATCGACTTCAAACCTCTCAAAAATGATCCATTAACAAGGTTGATCAAGTCTTATTAACAACCACTTTAGATTAGCATGAAACCAAAGAACTTTCGTTAAACACTAAGTTACCTCAATGGGGATGTGAATATCCCCAACAATAAGTATGTCGTATTTCTTTTTGGCAGTAGGTAGAGGTAGTTGAAAACTTCCAATAGTGATTGTCGGAGATTTTTCAATAACATTAATACCATTCACTTGGAATTGTTTCTTCGGAAAGTGCACCGTATGCTCATTACCATTGATATGAAAATTGACCTTGCTTTTATTGCAATCAATAATAGCCCCTGCAGTATTCAAAAAGGGTCTACCAAGGATAATTAACTTGTTGTCATCCTCGGGCATCTCAAGTATAACAAAGTCTGTTAAGATAGTAACATTTGCAACAACAACGGGCACATCCTCACAAATAATGATAGGTATGGCAGTTGATTTGTCAGCCATTTGCAAAGATATTTTAGTAGGTGTGAGTTTATTCAAATCAAGTCTTTTATATAAAGAGAAGGGAATAACACTAACACCAGCTCCTAAATCACACAAAGCAGTTTTGACATAATTTCTTTTGATGGAGCAAGGTATAGTTGGTATTCCCGGATCTCCAAGTTTTTTAGGTACTCCATCCTTAAAAGAGTAATTAGCAAGCATGGTGGAGATTTCAGCTTCAGGTATCTTTCTTTTATTAGTGATGATGTCTTTCATGTATTTTGCATAAGGGGCCATCTTTAAAATATCAGTCAAGCGAGTACGCAAAAAGACTGGCGTAAGCATTTCAACAAAGCGTTCAAATTCTTCATCATCTTTTTTCTTAGTTGGTTTAGGCGGAAAGGGCATGGGTTTCTGAACCCATGGTTCTCTTTCTTTACCATGTTTTCTAGCAACAAAGTCTCTTTTATCATATCTTTTATTTTTAGGTTGTGGATTATCAAGATCAACAACAGGTTCTATCTCAACATCATTATCTGGTTGTTTATCATTGTTTGGTTGAGTGTCTTCATGAACATCATCATTATCATTTTCATTATCACTAGATGAATGTTCATTACCAGATTGAGTTTCAGCATCAGATATAGAGACATTATTATTATCTTCAGGAGGTTTTTCTATTCCAGGTTCACTAGAGGTATGCAAAGTCCTATCATTTTTCTTTTTCTTTTTCTTTTTAGAAGGACTAGGTGCATCAGTGTTAATTCTTTGAGAGTCTTGTTCAATTCTTTTAGGGTGTCCCTCAGGATAAAGTGGTTCCTGAGTCATTTTGCCTCCTCTAGTTGCTACTCTAACAGCAAAATCATTCATATTATTATTCATTTCACTAAGCAATTCTCTTTGAGATATAGCAACTTGTTCTAACTGAGTTTGAACAATAGAAGCATTTTTTCCTACACCCCTGATATCATTAGTAATTCTAAATAACAAGTCACTCAAGCGAGCAATCATATTAGAATTATATTTCAATTGTTTCATAACATTTGCATTGAAATGATCTTGTTTTCTAATGTAATTATCAAATTCATAAATGCATTGACTAGGATGTTTATTGTAAGGAATGTCACCTTCACCAAACTTTAATAAAGAATTTACCCCTACCTCTACCACCTGTGGAGGTGGTGGTGTGTCAACTCCATGTATTTCTTAAAAAGGTGGTAAATTCTTAACATCTTCAGCTTTAATACCCTTTTCCTTCATACATTTCTTTGCCTCTTGCATATCTTCAGGACTGAGATATAAGATACCCCTCTTCTTCGGAATGGGTTTATGCGGTGGTTCAGGAAGAGTCCAATCATCATAATTTTTCAATATGTTGTTCAATAATTTCTCAGTTTGTTCAACAGTTCGTTCCCTGAAAACACAACCAACACAACTATCTAGGAAGTCCCTAGAAGCATCGGTTAGTCCATTATAGAAGATATCAAGTATTTCATTTTTCTTAAGAGGATGATCAGGCAAAGCATTAAGCAATTGGAGAAGCCTCCCCCAAGCTTCTGGGAGACTCTCTTCTTCAATTTGCACAAAGTTAAATATTTCCTGTAAGGCAGCTTGTTTCTTATGAGCAGGAAAATATTTTTCAGAGCAGTAATATATCATATCCTGGGGACTACGCACACAACCAGGAGCAAGAGTATTGTACCATATCTTAGCATCACCATTTAATGAGAACGGAAATAATTTGAGAATATAATAGTAGCGAATCTTCTCATCGTTAGCAAAAAGGGTGGCTATATCATTTAATTTAGTGAGATGTGCCACAACAGTTTCAGTTTCATAACCATGGAAAGGATCAGATTCAACCAAAGTAATCTCTGGGTCAACAGAGAATTCATAATCCTTATCAGTAACAAAGATAGGTGAAGTAGCAAACTTGGGATCACATTTCATTCTAGCATTCAAAGATTTTTCTTTCAGATTGCATAGTAATTTCTTAAGATCATCCCTATCATTGCAAGCAAGAAAATCTCTAGCTATCTCCTCATCCATAACATAACCTTCAGGTATCTTAGGCATTTCATATCTAGGATAGCTAGGTCTAATAGGTGTTTCAAGATTTTCAGTTTCAAGTATTTCATCAGTTTCAATAATTTCATCAGTTTCAGCAATTTCATTCTCTTTAGCTCTAGCAAGTTGTTCATCAAAAAATTCACCTAGTGGCACATTATCATCAGGCAAGGTACTAGCATCATCATAAACATCATTCATAGTAGAAGTAGCATCATCAATGACTTGCGACATATCAGAATTAATAGCATGTGGTGGTGTTGCAAGTCTACTCAAAACAGAAGGTGAATCAAGTGTAGAGTGTGATGGCAAGTACTTACCTCCCCTCATCTTAGAGGGAACGATATTGGTTTTTGTATCATTCATGATGTGAACTGGGCCCGATCTTTTGATGAGAGGGAGATAACTATGATTTTTGGGAGGATTTGACCCTCACGATCCGGCTACCAACCGTACAGGGAGAACCGTGCACGACTGATATCCATGGCAATCGCTGAACCAACTCCACGGTGTTATTGACCGAGCCAACGGCGCGATCGACCTATCCACGAAGGATTTTTCTTGCAAGCAAATCGAAGAACATGCAAGAAAATAATAGCCAAGCAATCTCAAAATTGCGAATATGCTAGATGGAATAAATCTCACAAGATGGGGTTCCGATAGGATGTCTTCACGGTCGCACTAGCCGCTACGAGAGAAGACAAATAAAAGTAGCAATAGCTAAACTTCTCTAAACAAAACCCGAGTCTAAATCCTAATCTAGACTAGCTATTTAAAAGCCGATCCTACGGCCGAGTCGGTTTGCTCCGTGACGGGATGCCTGGCCGTACGAAGACTAGACATTGCCTGGTGGTGGTGTTTGCTTGGGTTGACAAGACATGTGGGCCCGACGTGGAGTAGTAAAAGTCCTTTGGACCGAATACTTTTCTTGGTCCATGAAGACAAAACAAAATTGTATGGTCTTTGTGGTGTTGGCTTCTCTTGCAACTCATGCATGATGTATGGGATGGATGGTTCGGTGGTGGAGGCCACACATGCAATGATAGTGGATGACATGCATGCGTGCAGTATTGCTCCCCTTTAATTGATTCTTTGATTCCATTATACTTTAGTACAAATAAATCAAAACATGAGTGTAATATCATATTTCTGTTAGTTAAATAATATATCCAAAAGAACAAAAGTACCTGATTAATAAATTGCCGTGTAATATTCGTAGATGTTTCTAATATAGCTATGTCCACATCATCCTCCCTTCCTTGAAAACAAAGCCGTCCTCGGCTTTTATTTATCTGGAACACATCATAGAGCAAAGCAAAAAATAGATGCAACACATATAGGCCGTTCCAAAGGCATTAGCGCATGTGGGTGTGATAATTTTGTAACAACACCATTATGAATATCATGACAAATTTTATCCCACACATAGTCTATATATGAATGATATGGATGCAAATTAACTATTTGGGCACATGGTATATCCAAAGCACAAGTTAGGACATTTAATGGAAAATTTTTAGAATTGATGGCAAGCATAGTGTGCATAGTACGATCCGATGATTTAGCTTTCTCATCATTTATTATTTCATCAGGGGTCATGGGAAGCAAGTTAATGGTTTTTTCCTTCAAACACGAGAATATACGAATTTGTTCTACCATGATGGACAACACTATTGTCATATTGCCAAGGTCGACCTAACAATAAAGAACAAGCTTGCATAGGTACAACATCACAGTCAACATAATCATGATATGAACCAAGTGTAAATTGTACTCGCACACGACGTGTTACCTTCAACTTACCATAGTCATTGAACCATTGGATGTAATATGGATGGGGGTGTCTCGTAGTGGTGAGGCAAAGTTTCTCGACCATCTCTATACTCGCCAAATTATTGCAGCTTCCACCATCAATGATCACATGAACGGAATGCCCTTTGATAACAAACTTAGTTTGAAAAATATTATGGCGTTGAGGCATCTCAGTATGCCCAACCTGGGCACTAAGTACTCGCATGGTGACAAGGCTTGGGTATTGATCTGCCATTGCAGCATTAACATGTATCACCTCCGTGTCATTCTCCTCAGTGTTCCCTACATTATTAGTGGCAAGCATAGCACGTGTATCTTCATCCAAATCACTAGCAGAGAAGTACTCACCATCTTCCCGCACAATGAATGCATGTTTATTTGGGCAGTCCTTCATCAAGTGCCCACCACCTTTGCATATATGACACTTCATGTCCCTTATGCGTCCAGACGAAGTGGTGGGTGCTAGCAAAATTGCTTTCGAAGCCTCGAATGATTGTGGAGCTAATTTTGAACTTGATGGGTGTGCACCATTGTTCAACATAGGTTGTGTTGCCTCGGTAGTGGATGGAACAGTAGGAGAGGGTGTCCATGATGAGCGATGACCCGCAGAAAAATTACCCCGTCCCTTGTTGTGTCGTCCCTGTACTTCCCTTTCAGCTTTACAAGGAAAATGAAACAAACGAGTAATAGAATTGTACTCCTTATAGTCCAATATATCCTAAATATCACGATTCAAACCACCTAAAAATCTAGCCATCATAGCATCTTCAGTTTCTACTAATCCACATCGCATTAAGCCAGTTTGCAATTCTTGATAATAATCCTCTACAGAACTACTACCTTGTTTTAAATGTTGCAATTCATTTAGTTTATAATATGAAGGAACATAACGCTGTCGCATAGCTCATTTTAAAGCCTCCCAAGTAGTAGGTATATTGTTCGCATTAACACGGCAATACTCACTCCACCAAATAGAAGCAAAGTTTGCAAATTCACTAGTGGCTGTCCTCACTCTTTGGTTCTCAGGAATATCATGACATGCAAATTTTTGTTCAACAGAAAGTTCCCAATCAAGATAAACATCTGGATTATATTTACCATTGAAAGCAGGCATAGTAAATTTAATTTTAGTACTAGAGTGGTCATAATCTCGAACGCCATACCTGTGTGGACCTCGTGCCATACCTTGACGGTTGAAACGTAGTTGTCGATGAGCATGATCATTGTGGCGGTCGTCCGCTTGGTCATCCTCGGTGTCACCGGAATAATCCTCGTAGTTGTCCCCATATTCCTCGTTGACACGGGGAGGAATGCGTTGGTGCTGATTTATGGTGGTGGCATCAGTGGCAGTAGCTGGGTGTTGTGGATGAGCCATAGGCACACATCGAGCTCTAGAAATAGCGGTGACACCCGCGGAGTTGCGAGGATCAACATTGTTGTTGACGCGGGGTGCAGTCTGTAAACTATCCAGACATGACAAGATGTCCTGTAGATGTGTGTTGGCAACACCCTGTGCATCCTCGATGGCCTTGAGCCTCTCTTCGGCCACAATCTGAGCACCCTCAAGTTGGGCGAGATGCTCGCTGGTGACTTTCACATCCGCGGTTAGGCCCTCAAGTGTGGGTTGATCATGTGCCATTGTTAGCAAAAGAGAAAAAAACACAATGTATAATCCCTATCAACTAACAGGATGTGGTGGACAAAATTCGCTCACACACAAACTTAGTATCAAATTCTTACTTGTTCTTACCAATGCAACAGGTGGTGATTGGTGCGTTGGTGTTGGCTTCAAACTACCGATGAAGATTGGATGGAGCGATAACCAAGAATCAATAGAGCCGGAACCTGTACTTATTGGTAGAAAAAGTGTAGCTTGGCAAAGGC
Organism: Thinopyrum elongatum; assembly: GCA_011799875.1. Classification (NCBI taxonomy): domain Eukaryota; kingdom Viridiplantae; phylum Streptophyta; class Magnoliopsida; order Poales; family Poaceae; genus Thinopyrum; species Thinopyrum elongatum. Next base: position 79,685,868 of record CM022301.1, read on the forward strand.
TTCTCAACTCACAATATCAGTGGCACAATTTAGCAAAAAGCAATGCAAGTTGAACAATTGCTCAAACTCCTAACTAGTGCTGGCAGTCGACTAGTAAGAGACAAAACAATCTAATCCCAGATACTGAATAAAATAAGTGGAAGCCGATGAAAATATGAAAGCTCTAAATAGCTAGATATAAATGAGGTATAAACGACAGTGTATGGCAACCTAGAGGAGAAAAAAATGTCCAGCAGACACGTATATGAGCAAAGGAAAGGTTCTGGACAACAAAGAGATATTCCAAAAGATGCTAACTGGCTGGAGCTTTTCTTTTTGCTGTTTCCTCTCTGTTTTTTTTTCACATTTATTTTTCCTTTTTTTCCTTCTTTTTTCCTTGATTTTTTTACCAGGCCGGTTAGCAAACGATATAAAGACAGAAACATTTCAAAACAACTTGTCTGTTACTATTGCCGGACCGGTAGTACTAGTAGAGATCAAAAAGTAAACTAGTAAGAAGAAAAACTGAGGCACAACCTGTGTGTTTAATAAGACGTGTGCTGCTAGCGGTGGCACTAAATATTTAATGATGGATGGCTGGCGGTGGTACACAAAGGGTAATGATGGATGGCTAACCAGATGGAATCAAGATACTTGGCGCTAGCGGCTGAGGTCTGGGGCGTGCGCGTAGCAGCACATGCAGAAGTTTTAAGGCGGATGGGATGTGGGGCACAAGTGCAGCGACGAAAAGGAAACAATCCGGTGCAATCTTGTTTTTTTCTAAAGACGAGCATTGCGGCAAATATTTGGAGGGTGGACACAAACAGATTGATCTAGTAGATGATTTTCTCCCAAACAAATCTAAACCAGCACTAATACTAGGATGGATGCAACCAAAGATTCAACAAAACAAATACTATATGCAAAAATTGCTAGAGGCTAAAAATGTAGGTGCAGCGGATGAACTAATCTAATTTTTTTGGCTTTTTTGTGGGTTATAGGACTGAAAAAAATCTAACCTAATAAAACTGTAAATCTCTCATCGATGAACCTGAAAACTGATACCACTTGATGTGAACTGGGCCCGATCTTTCGATGAGAGGGAGATAACTATGATTTTTTGGAGGATTTGACCCTCACGATCCGGCTACCAACCGTACAGGGAGAATCGTATATGACTGATATCCATGGCAATCGTTGAACCAACTCCATGGTGTTATCGACCGAGCCAACGGCGCGATCGACCTATCCACGAAGGAATTTTCCTGCAAGCAAATTAAAGAACATGCAAGAAAATAATAGCCAAGCAATCTCAAAATTGCGAATATGCTAGATGGAATAAATCTCACAAGATGGGGTTCCGATATGATGTCTTGACAGTCGCACTAGCCGTTACGAGCAAAGACAAATAAAATTAGCAATAGCTAAACTTCTCTAAACAAAACCTGAGTCTAAACCCTAATCTAGACTAGCTATTTAAAAGCCGATCCTGCGGCCGAGTCGGTTCGCTCCGTGACGGGATGCCTGGCCGTACGAAGACTGGACATTGCCTGGTGGTGGTGTTTGCTTGGGTTGACAAGACATGTGGGCCCGACGTGGAGTAGTAAAAGTCCTTTGGACTGAATACTTTTCTTGGTCCATGAAGCCAAAACAAAATTGTATGGTCTTTGTGGCGTTGGCTTTTCTTGCAACTCATGCATGATGTATGGAATGGATGGTTCGGTGGTGGAGGCCACGCATGCAATGACAGTGGACGACATGCATGCATGGAGTATTGCTCCCCTTTAATTGATTCTTTGATTCCATTATACCTGAGTACAAATAAAGCAAAACATGAGTGTAATATCATATTTCTGTTAGTTAAATAATATATCCAAAAGAACGAAAGTACCTGGTTAATAAATTGCCGTGTAATATTCGTAGATGTTTCTAAGATAGCTATGTCCACATCATTTCAGATTCTTCATAGTGATAAATAGATAATAATCCCAAGTGACTCAACAAATATAGCTATGCTCCCCGGCAACAGCGCCAGAAAAAGGTCTTGATAACCCACAAGTATAAGGATCGCAACAGTTTCGAGGGTAGAGTATTCAACCCAAATTTATAGATTCGACACAAGGGGAGCCAAAGAATATTTGCAAGTATTAGCAGTTGAGTTGTCAATTCAACCACACCTGGAGATTAAATATCTGCAGCAAAGTGATCAGTAGCACAATAATATGATAGTTTTGATAGCAGTGGTAACAGTAACAGTAACGGTAACAGTGATAGCAATGATTTTGTAGCAGGTGTAACAGTAACAGCAACAGTAGTAACTTAGCAAGAACAATATGTGGAGAATTCGTAGGCAGTGGATCAGTGAATGTGTTGGATGATATTCATCATATAACAGTCATAACCTAGGGCGATACAAAACTAGCTCCAGTTCATAAATATAATGTAAGCATGTATTCCGTAAATAGTCATACGTGCTTATGGAAAAGAACTTGCATGACATCTTTTGTCCTACCCTCCCGTGGCAGCGGGGTCCATAAGGAAACTAAGGGATATTAAGGCCTCCTTTTAATAGAGAACCGAAACAAAGCATTAACACATAGTGAATACATGAACTCCTCAAACTACGGTCATCACCGGAAAGTATCCCAATTACTGTCACACTGGGGTTTACGGATCATAACACGTAATAGGTGAATATGACTTGCAAGATCGGATCTAGAGCATAGATATAATGATGAAAACATAAACGGTTCATATCTAAAATCATGGCACTCGGGCCCTAGTGACAAGCATTAAGCATAGCAAAGTCATAACAACATCAATCTCAGAACATAGTGGATACTAGGGATCAAGCCCTAACAAAACTAACTCGATTACATGATGAATCTCATCCAACTCCTCACCGACTAGCGAGCCTACAAAGGAATTACTCACTCCCTGTGGGAAGCTTCATGGAATTGGCGATGTTGTTTGCTTCTTTTCGGTTGTGGTTCTTCTCGATAGTTTCGGTATCGTTGCGAGTGTGAGGATTCATTCGACTACGCCCGTTCGTCTTCTTCATGGATTCGATCTTCTTCCTATCAGGATTTCAGGAAAGATGACCATTACCTTGGATACCACTACTATCTTTACTTGCTAGTTGTCTCGATGCTATCGCTATGTCGCGCTACCTACCATTTGTTTATGAAGCCTCCCAAATTGCCATGATAAGCCTCTAACATTTCCATCATCCCAGCAAACCGTTGTTTGGCTATGTTACCGCTTTGCTCAGCCCCTCTTATAGCATTGCTAGTTGCAGGTGTAGTGCAGCTTGTTCCATGTTGGGACATGGATATCATAATATCTCTTATTTAATTATTGCATCTATATACTTGGTAAAGGGTGGAAGGCTCGGCCCTTTGCCTGGTGTTTTGTTCCACTCATGCCGTCTTAGTTTCCGTCATACCGGTGTTATGTTCCATGATGAGAGCTCCTAACATGTGTGGGGTTTTATGGGGACCCCCCTGATCATTCGCTTAGGTTTAACTCTTCCAGCAAGGCCCAACATTGGTTTTACCATTTTCCTAATAACAACAAAAACTTGCATAGGGACTTTCCGAACCCCGTGGATTTTTAATCAACAAACCAGGCCAGTGCTCCTCATGAGTGTTGGTCCACCTACCTAGCAGTCGGAAGTGCCGCCTCGGGGCAACTCGATGGTATTTAGCTATTGTCCACTTCGCATAGACGGTTGTGTCTTGAGAATGAGATACGCGTGGCTCTTATCGGGGTGATAACACACCTGGTGGTCTTGCTGGTTTAGTTGTACCTTTGACGATTGACTTGTCCATCGGGATTCCTTATCGTAAGCATCGTGTTCTTCATGGTGTGAGGATGTTCCATCGGATGCGTGTGGTAGTTTATAATGGATTAAGTTGGAGCACCCCTGTAGGGTTAAATCTTTTCGAAAGCCGTGACTGCGGTTATGTGGCGACTTGGAAATTTATAATATCCGGTTGTAGAGAACTTGACACTAAACCCGATGTAAAATACACCAACCGCGTGCGTAACCATGATCGTCTCTTTCCAAGGGAGTTTGGGAAGAGAACACGATGGGGTTATGTTTGACTCGTAAGTAGTTCAGGATCACTTATTGATCATTACTAGTTTGCGACCGTTATGCGTAGTTACTCTTCTTATTCTTGTACTCGTAAGTTAGCCACCATACAATGCTTAGTGCTTGCTGCAACCTCACCACTTAACCTTTCCATACCTAGTAAGCTTTGCTAGTCTTGATACCCATGGTAATGGGATTGCTGAGTCCTCGTGGCTCACAGACTACTATAACAATAGGTGCATGTACAGGTAATGCGATGATCTAACGTGAGAGCGATGCTTGCTCGTTTTGTAGTTCTTCTACTTCTTCTTCTTCTTCGATCAAGGGATAGGTTCCGGGTCGGGAGCCTGGGATTAGCAGGGTGGATGTCGTTCTTCTTTTTCATTTGATTTCATCCGTAGTCAGATCCTGCTCTTCTGTATGATGTTTGCTATGTATTGATGTACTGTTGCATTCATGTTGTAGCTTGTGGCGAGTGTATGCCTTTATCTTGTATTCTAATCTATTCAGTACATGGTATGTTGTAATGATATCCACCTTGCTATGCACTCGAAATGCGGTTGTGCCCCAGTCATGAGTTCATCACGTGATTGGGATGGAATCGCATCTTGGGCGCTACAGCAATTTTTATTGCTTGCACCAATGACAACTTACTTAAAGGATCTTACTCAATCCATAGGTAGATATAGTGGACTCTCATGGCAAACTGGGTTAAAGGTTTTTGGATGCACAAGTAGTATATCTACTTAGTGCGTAATTTTTGGCTAGCATAGGATGAGAAGCAAGCTCAACATGTTGGAGGATCCATGACAATATTACTTCTATTCGGATATAAGGGAACATAACACATTATGTTGTCTTCCTTGTCCAACGTCGACTTATTAGCATATAATATTTTAATGAGTGCTCACAATCACAAAAGGTGTCCAAGATGGTGTATTTATATGTGACACCTCTCTTTCTTTATTACTTCCTGTTAATTGCAACAATGACCAATACTATGTTTGTCAATCCTCAACAAATTTCATGCATCATACTTCTTATATGCGAAGTCATCACTCTCCATAAGATTATTATATAATCTTTTTATTTCTTTTATTCTTTTCCCTTTTTTAAGATCAAAGCAAGAAAGCAGAGCCCTTAACTCAAAACTAATCTTTATTATATAACTCTCGCACTTGATTACATAGATAGAACACAAAGCAAAACTCAAAGACTAGATCATACTGAAACTTTTATTCTACTAGATCAGGATTTAACAAAAAGGATCAAACTAAGATAAACAATAAAGATAAAGATGTGATGGTGATACGATACCGGGGCACCTCCCCCAAGCTTGGCATAAGCCAAGGGGAGTGCCCATAACCATGTACTCAAGTCTCCTTCTTTGGAGGTGGTGGTGCAATATTCTTGGCAATGATGCCCCTCAGGATGCGATTTTCCTCCTCGAGCTTATTGACTTGCTGTTTGAGATCCATAATTTCCTTGCGTAGCTTTCCGGTGATAGTTAAAGCACCATCCACCCACGGATGCATCCTTGCTGTAGAGGAAGAAGCAACACTCTTTTTTCAAGTTATTGTAAGATATAAATTTGGCATTGGGAGGTTTGACCGAATTTGGGAGGCTTGAGTCATTGAGTTCCACATGCATGGCTCCAGGTTGAGTGAGAGAAGTGACTTCTTGATCCTCTTCCATGGCGTCCACTCTTTTCAGGTCGGCTTCTATCTCTTCCTCCGTTGACTACCCAAAGGGATTAGCTTCGCTGTATGCTCTTGGATCCGGTGTTGGGTGAGAGACCCAACTCTCCCAGACCGACTCTTGCAAAGACATATTGCTCTAAATCTGCTGCAGAAATAGCTCGAAACAAGAATAGAGGATATTGTCGTAATACGGTGGTCAAAACCTTCAGGAGATTATATAATGAATTTTTATCGTGCAAAATAAGTATTGTGGGAGAAAACGGAGTCTGGGAGGTACACGAGGTGGCCACAAGCTCGGGAGGCGCGCCCTGGGGGTAGGGCGTGCCCCCAGGCTTGTCGCCTGCTCGTGCACTTTTCAGACTACTTTTTATTTTCCTAATTTTTTAAATATTCCAAAATGGAGTAAAATTGCTTTTGGAAAACTTTTGGAGTCGGTTTACTTACCGTATCACATACGTATTCCTTTTCAGGGTTCTCGAGCATTCTGGAAGGTTTCCTTTATGTACTCCTTCGGTGTTATGGAATGAATAATATTAGTTTCAACATTTATGGGCGTACCTGAGATATAATGTTTGATTCTTTTCCCATTCACCACCTTTGGGTTGTTGCCTTCGGCATTGTTGATCTTGATGGCACCGGAACAATAAACTTCTTCAATAATGTAAGGCCCTTCCCATTTGGAGAGAAGTTTTCCTGAAAAAATCTTAAACAAGAATTGTATAGCAAGACATGGTCACCCACATTAACTTCCCGCTTTTGTATTCTTTTGTCATGTCATCTTTTAAACTTTTCTTTAAAAAACTTGGCATTTTCATAGGCTTGGGTTCTCCTTCATCAAGTGAGCTAATGTCAAATAACCTCTTTTCAACGGCAAGTTTGAAATCATAGTTGAGTTCCTTAATTGCCCAATAAGCTTTATGTTCTAATTCAAGAGGTAGGAGACATGCTTTTCCATAAACCATTTTATATGGAGACATACCCATAGGATTATTATAATCAGTTCTATAAGCCCATAATGCATCATCAAGTTTCTTAGACCAATTCTTCCTAGATCTATTAACAGTCTTCTGCAAAATCAATTTTATTTCTCTATTACTTAATTCTACTTGACCACTAGACTACGGATGATATGGAGATGCAATTCTATGGTTAATATCATACTTAGCAAGCAATTTACGGAAAGCACCATGAATAAAGTGTGAACCACCATCAGTCATTAAATATCTAGGGACTCCAAACCTCGGGAAAATAACTTCTTTAAGCATTTTAATAGAGGTGTTATGATCGGCACTACTAGTTGGAATAGCTTCTACCCACTTAGTAACGTAATCAATAGCAACTAAAATATGAGTATACCCATTAGAGGAAGGAAAAGGTCCCATATAATCTAATCCCCAAACATCAAATGGTTCAATAACAAGTGAATAATTCATAGGCATTTCCTGACGTCTACTAATGTTACCAATTCTTTGACATTCATCACAAGACAAGACAAACTTTCGAGCATCTTTGAAAAGAGTAGGCCAATAAAAACCAAATTGTAATACCATGTGTGCAGTTCTGTCTCCAGCATGGTGTCCTCCGTAAGCCTCGGAGTGACACTTGCGTAGGATTTGTTCCTGTTCATGCTCAGGTATACAATGTCTAATAACACCATCTACTCCTTCTTTATAAAGGTGTGGGTCATCCGAGAAGTAATGTCTTAAATCATAGAAAAACGTTTTCTTTTATTGGTTTGTGAAACTAGGTGGTAGAAATTTAGCAACAATGTAGTTAGCATAGTCTGCATACCAAGGAGTACTACGAGAAGAATTTATGACAGCTAGTTGTTCATCAGAAAATCTATCATCAATAGATAGTGGGTCATCAAGAATATTTTCTAACCTAGACAAGTTGTCTGCTACGGGGTTCTCAGCTCCTTTCCTATCAGTAATATGTAAATCAAATTCTTGTAGCAAGAGAACCCACCTAATGAGTCTAGGTTTAGCATCTTTCTTTTCCATAAGGTACTTAATAGCAGCATGGTCAGTGTGAACAATTACTTTAGAATCAACTATGTAAGATCTGAATTTAACACAAGCGAACACAACTGCTAAAAATTCTTTTTCAGTGGTAGCATAATTTCTTTGAGCACTATCTAGAGTTTTGCTAGCATAATGGATAACATTTAATTTCTTATCAACTCTTTGTCCTAGAACGGCACCAACAGCATAATCACTAGCATCACACATAATTTCAAAGGGTAGGTTCCATTCAGGTGGTTGAACAATATGTGCAGAGATTAAGGCTTTCTTAAGTATTTCAAATGCTTCTACACAATCATCATAAAAAACAAATGGAACATCTTTTTGCAAAAGGTTAGTAAGAGGCCTAGAAATTTTAGAGAAGTCTTTAATAAATCTCCTATAGAAACCAGCATGACCAAGGAAACTTCTTATACCTTTGATATCTTTAGGACACGACATTTTTTCAATTGCATCAACTTTAGCTTTATCAACTTCAATACGTCATTCAGAAATTTTATGCCCCAATACAATACCTTCATTAACCATAAAGTGGCACTTCTCCCAATTCAAGACAAGATTAGTTTCATCACATCTCTGCAAAACTCGATCAAGGTTGCTTAAGCAATCATCAAAAGAAGTTCTGTATACGTAAAAGTCATGCATGAAAACCTCAACAATCTTTTCACAAAAGTCAGAGAATATAGCAGTCATACATCTTTGAAAGGTAGTAGGTGCATTGCATAAACCAAAAGGCATACGTCTATAAGCAAAAGTACCAAAAGGGCATGTAAAAGTAGTTTTTTCTTGATCCTCTTGTGACACAGGTATTTGGGAAAAACCAGAATATCCATCTAGAAAACAGAAATATGTATGTTTTGATAGTCTTTCTAGCATTTGATCAATGAAAGGTAGAGGATAATGACCTTTCCTAGTAGCTTTGTTTATTTTTCTAAAATCAATTACCATTCTATAACCTGTGATAATTCTGTGGAATAAGTTCATTTTTATCATTAGGAACAACAGTAATAACTCCCTTGTTAGGGACACAATGAACATGACTTACCCATCTACTATCAGCAATAGGATAGATTATACCTGCTTCCAGAAGCTTTAATATTTCATTTCTTACCATTTCCTTCATCTTAGGATTTAACTGTCGCTGGTGATCAACAACTAGTTTAGCATCAGGCTCCATATTAATTTTACATTGACATAGAGTGGGACTAATGCCCTTAAGATCATCAAGAGTATATCCAATAGCAGCACGGTGCTTCCTGAGAGTTTTCAATAATCTCTTTTTTCATGCTCTGTAAGGTTAGCACTAATAATAACATGATATATCTTCTTTTCATCAAGATAAGCATATTTCAATGTATCAGGTAATTGTTTAAGCTCAAACACAGGATTACTCTTGGGTGGAAGAGGATCTCCAAGAGTTTCAATAGGTAAATTGTGTTTCAAAACAGACATTTGTTTAAGGAATATCTCATCTATTTTGTTTGTTTCATTCATATGCATATCATTTTCATGGTCTAGCAAATATTGTTCTAACGGATCAGTAGGAGGCACGACAACAGAAGCAAGACCAATAATTTCATCTTTACTAGGTAATTCTTTATCACGGGGTTGTCTACGGAATTTGGAGAAATTAAACTCATGAGACACATCACCAAAACTTACACTAACAATTTCTTTCTCACAATCTATCTTAGCATTAACAGTGTTCAGGAAAGGCCTACCAAATATAATGGGACAAAAATCATCTTGTGGGGAACCAAGAACTAGAAAATCAGTAGGGTATTTTATTTTCCCACACAAGACGTCAACATCTCTAACAATCCCAAGTGGTGTAATAGTATCTCTATTAGCAAGCTTAATAGTAACATCAATATCTTCTATCTCAGCAGGTGCAATATCATTCATAATTTCTTGATATAAAGTAAATGGGATTGCACTCACACTAGCACCCAAATCACATAATCCATGATAATAGTGATCTCCTATTTTAAAAGAGACAACAGGCATGCCAACAACATGTCTATGTTTATCTTTTTCATCAAGTTTAGCAATTCTAGTGGCTTCATCACAGAAATAAATAACATGCCCATCAATATTTTCAGCCAAGAGATCTTTAACCATATCAACATAGGTTCAACTTTAATTTATTCAGAGGGTGTAGGTGTTCTTGTATAACTTTTGCGAACCACAACTGAAGCTTTAGCATGTTCTTTTATCCTAAAAGGAAAAGGTGGTTTCTCAATGTAAGCAGTAGGAATAACTTGATCAACATTATAAGTAGTAGTTTCTTCTCTAGCTTTAAGGGGTTCTACTATTTTTACTTCAATGGGAGGATGATATTTAAACCACTTCTCCTTAGGGAGATCAACATGCGTAGCAAACGATTCACAAAAATAAGCTACTATGTTAGGGTCAAGTCCATATTTAGTGCTAAAATTATGAAAAGCATCGGTATCCATAGAAGTTTTAACACAATCAAACTCAAGCTTTATACCTGGCTCCTTACCTTCATCGAGCTCCCAATCTTCAAAGTTGCGTTTAATTCTTTTCAAAAGATCCCATCTGAATTCAATAGTCTTCTTCATAAAAGAACCAGTACAAGAAGTATCGATCGTGGATTGATCATTACGAGAAAGCCGAGCATAAAAAATCTGATTAATAATTTCTCTTGAGAGCTCTTGATTGGGGCATGAATATAACATTAACTTAAGCCTCCCCCAGGCTTGAGCGATACTTTCTCCTTCATGAGGCCAAAATTATATATACAATTCCAATCACGATGAACCAGATGCATAGGATAAAACTTCTGATGAAATTCCAATTTCAATCGGTTGTAATTCCAAGTTCGAATATCATCACATAGCCTATACCATATCAATGTCTTCCCTTCAAAGATAAAGGGAATACCTTCTTCTTGACTTCATCTCCGGGTAAACCTGCAAGCTTAAATAATCCACAAACTTCATCCACATAGATTAGATGCATATCAGGATGTAGTGTTCCATCTCCTGCATAAGGATTAGCTAGCAGTTTCTCTATCATACCCGAAGGAATTTCATAATAAATATTTTTAGTAGGTGCAGTAGGTTGAGGAGCAACTCTTTGTTCTTCCGGTCGAGGTGAATGTTGGGACCGAGAGTATATCAACCAGAGGGGGGTGAATGGGAGATTAAAAAATTCTTTTGAATGTTATGAATTGATCCCAAACACAGTTGCGGAAATAAGGTTCGGTAGATACAAACTTAAACAAGCACTTTATTTAGGAACATATCTATCGATGAAAGAAGCAATGATGGTACGAGCATAAGATATCACAGGTTTGACAATGACGATGGTAATGCAATATGCTAACAGATGCAACAGCATGATAGAGACAAGATTGAATAAGTATGTGCAGTAGAGTAAGTGAATGAAATGACTACACTAAATGATGAGAATGCAACAGAGCGAGCAACGAATGATAACATAGGATGACGATGAATAATATGCCACAGATTAAGACAGATCAGATAAACTATCGACATAGAGCACGAAGGTAAACTGCTGAAGGTAATGCAGTAAAGTAGATTGAACCGGTGGTGCTTAATGGCGACAGATGAATTTGGTAGACCAGTTCGCCCTTCTGCCAAAGGACTACATCTGGTTGGAGGGGTTGTGATTTAACACAGAAGATAAACTCTCTTCGCCCCATTCTCCTTCAACTCGAAGCTGGTCACACTCCAGTTGATTTCACTTGTGGTAGATACTTGTCGGCGATCTCCAAACCTTCGGTCGACCTTCGCGAACCACAATCACTCTTGGTTGCTGAAGATCTTGCTCAGTGAAGACAACAACTCTTCAACACTCGAGCCAACACCTATCTGTCTAGAGAGTGCGCAACTCTCAAGAGTAATAGGTACAAGAACTTGTCGTGGTTCAACACGGCCACCTATGGGGCAATCAGCCCCTTGTGGTTTGGCAAGGGGGAAGGGCACGTTGCACAAAGAGCAGAGACCGTAGAGCAGCACGGCAGTGATGACACAGGCAGTTTTTACCCAGGTTCGGGCCGCCGCGAGGTGTAAAACCCTACTCCTGCTTTGGTGGATTGATGAAAGGACCGTGGTGGAGACGCCGCGCTCTAGCCCGGCAGGGTCGCCTTGGAACGAGAGCAGCTACGTGTGTATGAGTGTACAAGGGTTCGAATCCTTTCTAAGGTTGCCACGGCCCTCCTTTTATAGGTCAAGGGGTTACCACAATGGCAAAACAGTCATTATCCAGTGATTAGATAGCCACAGTGCTATCATACCTAACTCTGTAGACAGGACAGGGTGCATTAAATGCACCACTTAGCGTCACATCACGGGGTAACCCGACAAGCTTTGCCGTGCTATTCATCCACCTTCTTGCCTGCCTGCGTAACACGCCTCTGGACGGGTGTCATTTGGGGGTGATCTTCCTCAGAAATGGCTGCCACGTGCCAAATAACAGCCACTTAATCACTTGGGGGCTCAACACCGCACCGATAGGTGACTTGCGTTGCTGTGAGGTGGAGCGGTGGAGCCTTGGCGGGGTGATCCGCCCTCGGCGTCCCTGGCAAGCTTGCCGGGGGAGTCTTGAGACTTGTCTTCGGGGTGACCTTGACCTTGCCAGGCTCGCCTGCCCAGCAAGGGAGGTTTTTCCTTAGTGATATCTTGCTTCTTTGGCTTGTCTGGGTCTTCTTGATCCGCCCTTTGATTTCTCAAAGAGCTATATCTTCTGCTTGGCCTTGTCTTGGATGTTGTAACCTTACCCTTGAGCCTATGTACAGTCCGGGCAACATACACCAGGGTTTGTTGCACCGACAGGAGCCCCTAGGCCTGGTTTGAATGCGCTGCCGAGCGTCATCGGGGTAGGCCCTATCCAGTACACAGGCGAAGAGTTTGTGGTCGCTCATCCTTGAGATTTCCTTTGCTTCTTCATTAACCTGTGCTTGAGTCAGTTTCCAGTTTTTCCGCGCGTCGTGCACGACATTATGAGGGAGTTGCGAGCCACGATCCGTGGGCTACCCACGCCCCATGTTCATGGAGCAGTAATTGCCATTCCACTAGCTTCTCTGCTTTTGGCATTTCTGCCACGTATGCTGCATGCATTGCAAAGGGTTGGTGGCAGACGCGGAGGGTGCAGAAATGTGTGCCATGGCGGAAAGCCAGACGCCATGGATTGGTGCAGGGGGTCGGCCTTGATTCCATGGGCTTGATGGTGTAGGAAGTCGGATTGGTAGAGCGGGGCGGTTGGCCCCTTGGTGAGGGGCCAGCCCCCGGCCCTGTTTGCCTATAAAGAGGGAACGTGGGCGAGGTGCTGGCTCACACCTATCTCCTCCTCCTCTCTTCTGGCATCGTTTTTCCATCATGGTGAGGGGGAGAGGTCGTGGTGGCACTCCAGTGGCGGCGACGAGGGCTTCTGCTCGACAGCGCCTCCCTCCTCCTTTCGGGGACGCGGGAGCTAAGCCCGCTGTGAGGGGAGGCGGGAGGGGACGGGGACGCGGCCGTCGCGGCGCTCGGGGTCGAGGAGGACGGGGCGGTGCGCTGATCGCACCTCCTCCGGCCGTCCAGGACCCAAACGAAGGCCACGTTGGGAACCAGCCACTGGAGTTTATTGTCAAGCTGTGAGGGCCTTTGCGTAGCTGGCTTCGGCTCCCCACTCCATTTGCAAGAGTGATGGAAGTTGAGCAGCTGCCGGGGCTGAGGCTGCACATGAGGGGCTGCTGTAATGGCAGCATGCGGGCGGACGTGGAGTTCCCCGCTCCTCATGTCATGCTTCTCCGGCGCGGTTGGAAGACCTTTGCTCGTGCCCATAGCTTGGCGGCTGGGCACGTCCTCCATTTCAAGTTAATGAACGCCACCCTGCTCTCCGTTAAGGTCTTCGGACGCTCGGGTGCTCGCTTAGGGTGCTGCGTGCAGAGCTCGACCGACGATGAAAGCTCCTCCTCGAGCGATAGCGACGAGGAGGACAGTGACGATGATGCCGACGGCACCGACGGGGAGGACGACGGCTCCGACTCCGGCTGAACACTAGCCGCACCATCACCGTCAGGCGGCAGCACCACCATCTGCACCTGCATCTCCTCTCCGGCAAGGCGATTTGCCGGGGAGTTGGATGTGGATGGTGTCTCCGGCTCCTCTAGCAGCCTTCCAGTTGGGCCCCGGCAGGCTTCCTCGTGGGCTCCGGCTTCGTTCGCCCTGCCGCGTCCTGCTGGCCCTGGTGGCGGTGACCAGGAGATCGTCTCTGCCACTCTCTTCACCATCACCTTCGCCCGCGCCCTCTCGATCTTGTCAGACTCCGCCTCGCGGGTTCTGACAAGGTCAGGCTGGGCTTCTGCTCAGGCACTCCTTTTGCCCTCTTTGCCTCCCGCTGTAGTTCCTAGGAGGAGAGGGACAAGAGAGGGATTACGGGGCACTTATCTTTTTTTAGTCTAAAATATGTAGGCACTCGCCAAACTTTAGTCTAAAATATGTAATCTTTTTTTTATCCATGTTTGTGCCCCGTAAGATCTGTACTTGCTTATTCGCATATTAATGAAAAAAGACAAGCCTTGCCGAGTACTTGTGCATGTACCATGTCCATGCAGAGGTGGGATGCCTCTATACGTTTAAGTAAACAAGTTTTCTCCGGCAAGCTATCTTGCCGGTGCCTTTCGTTTGTTGCCGCGGGGCTTGGCCTGCCGGGCACAAAACTATGGAAAGGGATCAGCTCCTCGTCGAACCTCCTCCTTCAAAGGCCACTACAACCATCCTGACCGAAGCAACATTCGGGACACAGGATGGGAGCACCTATGCTTCGAAGGTGATGAGGTTTTCATATGCACAAGTTTTCACCTTACAGAACAAGTATGAATAAAAAAGAACTTATCTGTTTGGCTTGTCGGGGACCGACATGTAGGCTTGTCTTCATTTCTTCTCTTCGGGACTGAGTCCACGGCAAGAACCCTGCAGCTTAGTGCAGAGGAAAACAATGCTACATATGCCCTTATCTACGTGATCATGCGATGCTCATGTTATGCTTATGCATGCATGCAAGTTTTTGGGGCCCCCAGTGCTTCGTTTATTTATCTGTTGCTCAGGGTCTGCGCTGGCTTTGTAGAAAGGGTTACATGCAACATCGACAAGGCTTGTACAAAAGGGCGGCTGCCGGGCAGGGCCCGACAGCCGCGCCTTACGGGTAGAACTTACGGAGATGCTCAATATTCCATGAGTTTTGCAACTGAATGCCATCTCTGGTCTCCAGACGGACTGCGCCAGGTCTGGTGACTCATACTACCCGGCAAGGGCCTTCCCACTTCGGTGTCAACTTGTTTGTACCCTTGGTGGACTGAACGCGCCTAAGGACAAGGTCGCCTTCCTCAAGGCTCCGGGCATGAACCCTGCGGCTGTGATAGCAACGCAGGGCTTGCTGGTAGCGTGCAGCACGCGTAGCAGCCCGGAGATGGTTCTCCGCAAGTAGCACAGCATTGTCACGCCGGTGCTGTTCTTGCGCTACTTTATCGTAGGCAAGTACTCAAGGTGACCCGTATATGAGTTCCGTGGGGATCACTTCTTCTGCCCCATAGACTAGGAAGAAGGGAGTCTGGCCGGTAGCTCGATTTGGTGTCGTTCTGAGGGACCAAAGAACCACCAGTAGCTCATCGATCCATCGCCTGCCACATTTCTGCAGCTTATCAAATGTTCTTGTCTTGAGTCCTCGCAGCACTTCAGCGTTTGCCCTCTCAGCTTGTCCGTTGCTTCTGGGATGAGCAACAGAGGCAAATGAGACCTTGCTTCCGAGGGCATGAATGTATTACATGAAGGCACGTCTTGTGAATTGGGTGCCATTGTCAGTGATGACTCTGGCGGGTACTCCGAAACGGCACACCAATCCTTTCAAGAACTTGATAGCTGACTATGCGGTCACCTTCCTCACGGGCTCCACTTCCGGCCACTTTGTAAACTTGTCGATTGCAACGTACAAGAATTCAAAGCCCCCGGTAGCACGGGGGAAGGGGCCCAAGATGTCGAGCCCCCAGACCGAAAATGGCCATGACAAAGGGATCGTCTGGAGAGCTTGAGCAGGCTGATGGATATTCTTGGAGTGGAACTGGCAGGCTTCACATCTGGTGACTAGCTCAATTGCATTTTGGAGGGCCGTGGGCCAGTAGAAACCTTGCCGGAAAGCTTTTCCAACCAGGGCCCTTGATCCAATATGGGAGCCGCACATGCCTTTGTGTATCTCTACCAACAGTTCCTTCCCTTCTTCCCGACAAATGCACTTCAATTTCACACTGTTGGGGCTCCTTCTGTATAGCGTGTTGTCGACGAACTGATACATACTGGCCCTCCGGGCTACTCTTTCAGCTTCTTCTTGCTCTTCGGGAAGTTCTCCTGTTTGGAGGTAATGGACTATGTGCCGCGCCCAAGTTGGAGCCTGAGGCTCGACAACAAGGATCAGCGGCACCTCCTCATTCACGGGAGTGGATGCCTCGACCGCAAAGACTGGTAGTCCGGCGGGAGGGTGCTGCTCACCGAGCGAAGGGGAGTTGTTCCCGCCAAGCTCTTTGCCGGGGGCTTCGGGAAGCTCTGCCGGGAGAGGCTTGCCGGAGTCTAGTTTCCTCCTCTTTCTGGCCATTGTTGCCGGGGATATGGAGGGCTGAGTCAGGTGAAGAACAAAAGTCCCTGGTTCCACAGGAAGCTTTTGCGCAGCGCACTTTGACAGATGATCAGCAATGCTGTTTTCCACACGGGGTACGTGCTCTATTTGCAATCTGTCAAAGCGCTCCTCCAGTTTTCTCACTTCCTCAACATATGCCTCCATCAATGGACTCTGATAATCCTTGTTCACTTGCCTCACCACAAGCTGCGAGTCCCCTCATATGATCATCTTCTTAATCCCCAACTCCGCCGCAATTCTGAGCCCGGCAAAGAGTCCTTCATATTCTGCAGTGTTGTTGGTTGCCTCTTCCCGAGGGAAATGCATCTGAACCACGTAGTTGAGGTGCTCCCCAGTGGGTGCGATGAAAAGCACGCCAGCTCCTACACCTTGTAGGGAGAAGGCACCATCAAAGTACATGATCCATTCCTGGGGCATTTCCTTGCCGGGGATAACTGTCTCCGGTGTTTCTTCATCTGGAGTTGGTGTCCATTCTGCAATAAACTCCGCCAATGCCCTGCTCTGAATAGTTGATGTGCTCTCAAACTTCAAACCAAAGCTTGATAACTCCAAAGCCCATTCCACTATTCTACCAGTGGCCTCAGGGTTCCTCAGTATGCGTTGCAAGGGGAAACAGGTGACAACCGTGATCTCGTGGGCTTGGAAGTAGCGACGCAGTTTCCTTGAGGCCATGATGAGGCCAAAGATCAACTTTTGCATGCCAGAATACCTTGATCTAGCCCCCTGCAGTAGGGAGCTGACAAAGTACACTGGCCGCTGCACCACCTTCTTCCTTGACGTGATCCTGGAATTGTCTCCGTTGCCCCGCTCCTCTTTGTTCTGACCTGCACCTAATCTTTCCGGGATGAGTTCACTTTCCTCTCCGGAGGGGACGGTAGTTGCGGCTGCTCCTTCATCTACTTCCCGCTGGGCCACCAGCACTGCATTAACCACTTGATTGGTTGCTGCTAGGTACAGCAGCAACGGCTCTTGCGGTTTAGGAGCGACTAGGGTGGGAACAGAGCATAGGTAGGTCTTCAAATCTTGCAGCGCAACGTCCGCCTCCGGGGTCCACTCCACGGGCCCTGCCTTCTTCAAGATTTTGAAGAACAGCAAGGCGCGCTCGGCAGACTTGGAAATGAACCTGCTCAGCGCAGCAACACATCCAGTCAAACGCCTCACATCTTTAACTATCTTGGGTGTTTGAATCTGCTCGGTCGCCTTGATCTTGTCGGGGTTGGCCTCTATCCCCGGTGGGATATGAAGAAGCCAAGTAGCTTGCCGGAAGGAACACCAAACACACACTTCTCTGGATTCAGCTTCAAGTTGATCTTGCGCAAATTTGCAAAGGTCTCTTCCAAGTCCTGAATGAGAGTTGATTTGTGCTTGGTTTTGACCACTATGTCATCCATGTAAGCTTCAATATTCCTATGCAGCTGGGGTTCAAAACCAATTTGCACTACTCTTGCAAATGTGGATCCAACGCTCTTTAACCCAAAGGGCATCTGTACAAAACAATACGTGCCGCATGGGATATGAACGCGATCTTCTCTTTGTCTTCCTTGGACATGAAAATCTGGTGGTACCCGGAGTAGGCATCCAAGAAGGAAAGCAGGTCACATCCGGAGGTGGAATCCACAATCTGATCGATGCGTGACAAGGGGAATGGGTCCTTCAGGCATGCTTTATTCAGATATGTGAAATCTATGCAAAGCCTCCACTTCCCATTCGCCTTGCGCACCACCACTGGATTTGCCAACCATGTTGGATGTAATACTCCTCTGACCAAACTAGCAGCTTCAAGTTTCTTGATCTCATCGGCAATGAATTGTTGTTGCTCCAAGGCTTGCTTCCGGACCTTCTGCTTGACGGGCCGGGCATGAGGGTAGACAACAAGGTGGTGCTCGATTACCTCCCTGGGAACAATGGGGATGTCAGATGGTTAAGCAAACACATCAACATTCACCCGCAGGAAGGCAACAAGCACGCTTTCCTATTTGTCGTCCAGGGTGGAGCTGATAGTAAATGTACCATCAGCGCCACCCAGCCCTATCGGGACCTTCTTCACAGCAGGCGCAACAACCTTTGATCTCTTGCTAGTGGAACTCTCCGGCAAGTCATCGACAGGTGCCGCACACTCCGGAGAGGCGCGCTTCCCGGATTCCTTGCTGCCATCCTTGCCAGCTTTTCTCCATTGCTTGTTTTCCTTGGCGGGGACTGTGGCTTCCACGGCCTCGACAGCGACCGCGTCCCGGTACATCTTGTCCATGCATATAATGGTGTCCTTCTTGTCTGATGGGATAGAAATAACGCCCATTGGTCCTGGCATCTTCAGGGTGTTGTAGGCATAGTGGGATGCCGCCATGAACTTTGCCAGAGCAGGTCATCCAAGTATCCCATTTTACGGCAACGGAAGCTCAACCACATCGAACACAATCTTCTAAGTCCGGTAGTTCAATTCACCTCCAAACGTCACTGGCAGCGTGATCTTCCCCTTCGGATGACTCCTGCCGGGGTTGATCCCTTGAAAGGTGCCAGTAACCTTGAGCTCTTCTTTTGTTATCTGCAGCTTGCTGATGACCTTGGGAGAAATCAGATTCAACCCGGCCCCGCCATCAACCAACATCTTTGTGACCTGGAGGTTGCGGATCGTTGGTGAAACCAACAATGGCAAGCACCCTACCGCGGTGGTGCGGTCAGGGTGATCCTCTTCATCAAAGATGATGGGCGTGCGGGACCATTTGAGTGGTTTCCGAGAATCTGCCATTGGCTCCACAACATTGACCTCACACGCCCACTGTTTAAGCTGGCGGTGAGAGGAGTGCAAGGATGCACCTCCGTCAATGCATAGGGCGTCAGTGGCTTTCTGGAACTCCTGCTCGCTGGTTTCCTCTTCGTCCCCTTCATCACTCTCGTCATCGCATTCCTTCTTCCCATGGCCTTTGGCAGGCTTCCCTTGATGCCGAGGGACCTTGCCGAGGCAACTTCCTCAGCCACCTCAGCCCTTCCCATCGATGTCATCTTGGTCTCTCTCTTTGTCACGCTTCTCGTACTCAGCCTTCTGCTTCTTGACGAGTTGCTCAACTTGATGACACTCTTGGAGATCATGGCCCTTGGTCCGATGGACCTTGCAGTACGGCCCATCAGCCTTCCCAGCCTTCTTGGCCGCCTCAGCTTCCCGGCAGTCATTGCACGCGGCAACTTCCTTGCTGGGAGCTTCGGTCTTGGCCTTCTTGCCGGTACTAGGAACGCTAGACCCTTCGACAGCCAGAACTATCTTCTCCTTGCGCTTCTTGTTGCGTTTCTTGTTCTTCTTCTTCTGATTGGCAGCATCATCGTCGTCCTCTGAGTCAACATCGACGCCGTCTTCTTCTCTGGGGAGTTGCCTTCCCTCCTCTGTTCGGGCACACTTATCCGCCAAAGTGCACAGCTCATTCACAGTCTTGGGCAACCGGACGTTCATCTTGGAACGTATCCTACGGTTGCGTACATTGGACTGGAACGCAGCTATCATAGCTACCGGGTGGATGTCCGAAATGTTCCTGTTCACCCAGCTGAATCTCTGCATATACTTCCGCAAACTCTCTCCTTCCTTCTGTGGGAGGAGCTGCAAGTCGCTGGGCCGCCTTGGTTCTTGATGGCTGCCCGTGAAGGCGCCAACAAACTCATTGCACAGGTCAGCCCAGGTCGAGATGGAGTTCTCCGGTAAGTGCATCAGCCACGACCTCACATTTGGCTTGAGTTCCAAAGGGAAGTAGTTGGCGAATACCTTCTCATCTCTTCCTCCGGCGGCTTGAACAACGATGGTGTAGATGCTCAAGAACTCTGCCAGGTTCAGTCTTCCATTGTACTTTTCTGGTATCTCTGGCTTGAACGTACGGGCAGACAGCCAACGGACTTGCCGCAGCTCGCGAGTGAAGGCAGGACACCCAACCTCGAAAGGCAGGTATCCGTCTCCACCGGGTGCGGGCTCGTCAACGTCGGGACCATTGCGCCTATCAGACTGGCGGCGGGTGTCGCGGCGCCATCCTATGGTGACACGCGCATCTTCCCCTCGCCTGTCTTCCAGGACCCGCCGCTGATCTCGACGGGCTCGAGGATCAGACGAAGCCATTGATACCTCGTCGGGTTCTTGATTGCGTGGCTCTGGCCGCGGCCCCTGTGCTGGCTGCCGTGGAGAGGACTGCACCGTCGGAGTGATCCCTTTGGTACGACCAGCGACTCGGGCCGTTGTTGCTGCCTGCGGAGGCCGTGACGGGCCTGCTCACTGTGATCCTCCCACCTCAGCGAAACCAATCAGGCTTTGAATGGTGGCTCTCCACTCACCGATTTGATCGGCCGCTGGCGGGAATCTCAACAGGAGTTGGGCCCGCGCCATGGCTTCCGAAGCGGTGCTCAGCATAGACGACGACGCAGATCGCGACGTCGCCTGACTTCTGACGGTGCCGGTAGTGGTAGCACCATGCTCTCATCACCGCGGGCCTGTCGCCAAGGTGGTGTGGCGATGAGGTGGATGTGCTTGGGGATTGACGACCCCCATTCGGCGCATCGCCTTGGCCAGCTTGCCCTGGGGATGGCACGTGCCCTGCAGCCGCACCCGCAGAAGGGGCAGCTAGAAGGTTGCGATTTGCACCGGAGCGAGCGCCATCGCTGCGGCTGCGTCCTTCAGTGAGGTGGAGAGGCGGAGAGGTGGAGATGGGATATTCTCCCCACCCGCATCTTGTGGAGCATGGCTGCTAGGATGCTGTTGACGCTGTCCTCCCCCGGCGCCCTCCGCTCCCGCTTCGGCCGCAGGGGGAACAGTGATGGCGCCACCTGCGCCGGTCATGTCTCCCGCGGCGTCCACGTCCCCGTGCGCCCCCGTAGCCCCCACGGCATCAGTGGCTACATGCGAGGGGGCCTTCGAGGTGGACCAGTGAGCTGTAGCGCCGGGCTTTTTCTTGGGCGCCATGGATGATGAAGCCGTCGATGAAGAAGACGATGATGAAGATGACGCGCTGCTTACACCCTCGGGTTCGCACAAGCGCTCCCCCCCTACCTGGCGCGCCAAAGATGTCGTGGTTCAACACGGCCACCTATGGGGCCATTGGCCCCTTGTGGTTCGACAAGGGGGAAGGGTGCATTGCACAAAGAGCGAAGACCGTAGAGCAGCACGGTAGTGATGACACAGGCAGTTTTTACCCAGGTTCGGGCCACCGCGAGGCGTAAAACCCTACTCCTGCTTTGGTGGATTGATGAAAGGACCGTGGTGGAGACACAACGCTCTAGCCCGGCAGGGTCGCCTTGGGACGAGAGCAGCTACGCGCGTATGAGTGTACAAGGGTCCGAATCCTTTCTAAGGTTGCCATGGCCCTCCTTTTATAGGTCAAGGGGTTACCACAAATGGCAAAACAGTCATTATCCAGTGATTAGATAGCCACAGTGCTATCATACCTAACTCTGCAGACCGTACAGGGTGCATTAAATGCACCTCTTAGTGTCACATCACAGGGTAACCCGGCAAGATTTGCCGTGCTATTCATCCACCTTCTTGCCTACCTGTGTGACATGCCTCTGGACGGGTGTCATTTGGGGGTGATCTTCCTCAGAAATGGCTGCCACGTGCCAAATAACAACCACTTAATCACTTGGGGGCTCAACACCGCACCGATAGGTGACTTGCGTTGCTGTGAGGTGGAGCGGTGGAGCCTTGGCGGGGTGATCCGCCCTCGGCGTCCCCGACAAGCTTGCCGGGGGAGTCTTGAGACTTGTCTTCGGGGTGACCTCGACCTTGCCAGGCTCGCCTGCCCGACAAGGGAGGTTTTTCCTTAGTGATATCTTGCTTCTTTGCTTGTCTTGGTCTTCTTGATCCGCCCTTTGATTTCTCAAAGAGCTATATCTTCTGCTTGGCCTTGTCTTGGATGCTGTAACCTTACCCTTGAGCCTGTGTACAGTCCGAGCAACATACACCAGGGTTTGTTGCACCGACAGAACTCTAGACTCAGAACTACTGTGATGCTAAACCACTGTCTAAGTTTTGGGCTCTTGATTTTTCTCTCGGTGGATCTTAACCTCAAATCACTTGGAGAGGGGATGCTTAGTCAATCTTCTCAGAAATCTTAAGCGGAGCAGCCAACGGACAACATTGGAGCGGGGTGGCTATTTATAGCCGCAGCCTTCCCTGAAGGGAAATGACCAAATTGGACATGTGGAGCAGCCAATGGCCGAATGACACGAGTCCAACGGTCGGAAATTTGAGCACAACGGTAATATACGATGTCTACTGCTGACAGGTAATCATTTGAAACATAAAGAGATTTCTCTCAGTCTCGCTTAGGTTTGGGCTAAGCATCACATCAGATCTAAGCTTCGAGAACCTATACCCCTGTTAATAGTACGAAGGGCCTAGGACTCAAATAAATGAAAGAAGAACAACGAAATGAATACTACGTATTCACTTTGTCTTCGACTTCCACTTGCTGCAGTCAATTCCTTCAAACGACAGTACCGAACCAATTGCTTTGCTTCAGCAATAACTTTTCGAGGGGTTAACTCCTTCACGTCAATCTTCTCATCTACATGTTCTCAACAGATGTAGCTCGTTCTTCTCTGCAACGCAGATATTCTTCGGTGAAGTTCCTCGAACTCAGCACCGTAGACAACATTCTCTTCGGTTCTGCATGGACTGTTTCTCTCTATATGCACTAGCAAACAAATCAGTCCATGCATGTTTCTATCAACAATCTCCAAAACATAGGAGGGCAAATATTGCACCAACAATCTCCCCCTTTATGGACGAATGTTGACAAAACAAAACACATCGAAGGATAGATAATGGAATGAAATGGAATGCGAAGGATAATAAAAGACGAGAGATAATTACGAAGATAAAACATGCTTCCCCTGAAGATATGCATTGAGTGCATAGAAGATAACATGGTAGGTAGCGAGACGAGTCTTCGTATGAGTGATATTGACACATGATCTCATTCGAGGTCTCTTTCAATACACTTGATCGTGTACGAGGTACTTGCTGTCACACACAATCTATGAAAAAGATTTGTTAGATAGCAAATACTTTGAAATGATTTGTGACGAAGGATAAGCCATGAGGATTTTCTCAGAACACAGTTTGAATCCACAGGAGATATAAGTTTGCTGCAAGTTAGATACTCGACGAGAATCAGAGCAAGGGAAACAAAGGTATATTTGCTCGGAGTAGATATGCTTCAGACAAGATTTTCCTGCACCAAAAGATGATACAAAGAATATTTGCGAGGGAAAACAACTTATGAAACAGATAGGGTGAATTAGCTTTTGAAGCTTAATTCAAACGGAAGCTAACTTTCTTCTCCTGCAAGGTTAGATAGCGAGATATAATCAATATGGAACATCTAACGATAAGACACTTATGGTTTCAAGGAGTGAAATGTCTCTTTCTTAGAGAAGTATGATTTCCTGTCCTCCTTAAAAACTTTTTCTTTTCCTGCACGATAGATAATTATCAAGGATAATTATTTGAAGGAAGTAAACTTTTGATTTCACCTTCAAACAAGAGATTTGGAAGCAAATAGCATTGCAGGGGGTTATTATACGACCGAGTATTTCAACACCACAAGCGGTGCATTAAGTTTCAAACGCAAACTGTTCGAAGAAAACAAAATGGTGAATGAAAACACCCTACAAATATCCCATTCATCTATCTCTTGATGTTCTTCTCCCCCTTTTTGTCAACAAGTGTCAAAAAGGAAAGAGAAAGCATACGAGGAACTACTCGTCCGAAGAATCCTCATCAGGACTCGAACTGTTCGGAGAAGTAGAGCGAGCAATGGTTGAGGCTGAAGTAGGAGTTGGAGACACAGCTTGGGCTTTGGGAACATCTTCGGAAGAGGCATTGCGAGGTGCATCTGGCTTGTAGACATAAGTTCCTATTGTGTCTTCAAGGACATCATCGGGTTCGACAAACAACAGGTCAGTTGATGCAGAATGCTGAGGGAGCACAGGGGTTTGCCTTTGAATGTGAGGTACTTCAAACAACTCCAGATGATCATATTCCTTTTTGATACCCTTTGCAGAAAGTTGCTTGTGAGTGTAATGCTTGCGCAGAAGGGTCCAGGAGCGCTTCTTCTGTTCCTTCTCATATAGAAGGGTTTGGCGAGAATAATTGTGAAGCAAATTGATCTATGTCATCATTTCCAGCTTTACTTTTCTATCGAGCTTGATGTGGCTTTCCAATGCTTGCTGAGTGCGAAGACAAATCTCATATAGTGAAGGATTTTCTTCATGAGGGATTTCAACTTTAGCCTTCTTTATCTTCGGAACTTCAGCAGAGGCAGGCAAAGAAGCAGAAGTAGTGGCATCCATCGGCATCTTTCCTTTGCCTATGTCCTTCACAATTCTGAGCGTGTCGCGGACTGGTGGCATGAAAACTTTCAGAACATATGGATAGTAGAACTTTTCTTCAAGGAGCTGCTCAATGGCATACATGATCCAAGGTGCATATGGCTTTAAGACTTGAGGACTGTCAGCTGCACAGGCCAAGTTGCGAATGAAAAGATCTAGGATATCAAAGCGAATACCCTGAGCAATGGCAAGCAGTACATTTCCCATGATGCCATTGATGGTTTCTGGCCTGTTAGTTGGAGTGAGGGAGTTGCAGAGGATGTAGAACAGTACTTTGTTTTCATATGCCAGATTCTTTCGGTTGATCTCAATGCATTCATCATCAACAATCTGGGGTCCATTAGCATATGCAGTTGAGCTTCGGATACTTGCCAATAGTGCAGCCTATGTTCACTAGTTGCATCTGAAGGAAATATGCCCTAGAGGCAATAATAAAGTTGTTATTTTATATTTCCTTATTCATGATAAAGGTTTATTATTCATGCTACAATTGTATTGATCGGAAACTTAAATACATGTGTGAATACATAAACAAATACAGTGTCCCTAGTAAGCCTCTACAAGACTAGCTCGTTGATCAAAGATGGTTAAGGTTTCCTAACCATGGACATGTGTTGTCATTTGATAACGGGATCACATCATTAGGAGAATGATGTGATGGACAAGACCCACCCATTAGCTTAGCATAACGATCGTTCAGTTTTATTGCTATTGCTTTCATCATGTCAAATACATATTCCTTCGACTATGAGATTATGCAACTCCCGGATACCGGAGGAATACTTTGTCTGCTATCAAATGTCACAACGTAACTGGGTGATTATAAAGATGCTCTACAGGTATCTCCGAAGGTATTTGTTGAGTTGGCATAGATCAAGATTAGGATTTGTCACTCCGAGTTTCGGAGAGGTATCTCTGGGCCCTCTCGGTAATACACATCATAAGCTTGCAAGCAAACGACTAAGGAGTTGGTCACGAGGTGATGTATTACGGAACGAGTAAAGAGACTTGCCGATAACGAGATTGAACTAGGTATGAAGATACCGACGATCGAATCTCGGGCAAGTAACATACCGATGGACAAAGGGAATTACGTATGTTGTCATAACAGTGCGACCGATAAAGATCTTCATAGAATATGTACGAGCCAATATGAGCATCTAGGTTCCGCTATTGGTTATTGATCGGAGAGGTGTCTCGGTCATGTCTACATAGTTCTCGAACCCGTAGGGTCCGCAGTTCCGCACGCTTAACGTTTGTTGACGATATAGTATTATATGAGTTATGTGATTTGGTGACCGAATGTTGTTCGGAGTCCCGGATGAGATCATGGACATGAAAAGGAGTCTCAAAATGGTGTAGAGGTAAAGATTGATATATAGGACGATGGTATTCGAACACCGGAAGTGTTTCGAGGGGTACCGGGTACTTATCGGGTCACCGGAAAGGGTTCCGGGCACCCCGGGCAAAAGATATGGGCCTTATGGGCCTAGAGGGGAAACACACCAGCCACAAGGGGCTAGTGTGCCCCCCATATGGGCCGGCCAAGCTGGAGAAGGAAAGGGGAAGGAGGAAAGGAAAGAAATGGAATAGGATTCCCCCTTCCTTCCACCTCCCACCCCTTTCCTTCCCCCTCCGACAAATAAGGCAGGATTCGGCCTACTTGGGGCGCCCTCCTGGCTGCTCCCTCCTCCCCTCCACCTATATATATGTGGGAGGGGGGGTGCGCACCTAGCACACCCAGACAATTGTTTAGCCATCTGCGGCGCCCTCCTCCACTGTTTACACCCCCGGTCATATTTTCGTAGTACTTAGGCGAAGCCCTGCGGAGATCACTTCACCATCACCGTCACCACGACGTCGTGCT
This sequence comes from Thinopyrum elongatum, assembly GCA_011799875.1. Classification (NCBI taxonomy): domain Eukaryota; kingdom Viridiplantae; phylum Streptophyta; class Magnoliopsida; order Poales; family Poaceae; genus Thinopyrum; species Thinopyrum elongatum. The sequence goes on from CM022301.1 coordinate 79,712,553, forward strand.
GACGGAACTCATCTACTACCTCGATGTCTTGCTAGATCAAGAAGGCGAGGGATGTCACCGAGCTGAACGTGTGCAGAACGCGGAGGTGCCGTACGTTCGGTACTTGATCGGTTGGAGCGCGAAGAAGTTCGACTACATCAACCACGTTGTTAAACGCTTCTGCTTATGGTCTACGAGGGTACGTAGACACACTCTCCCCCTCATTTCTATGCATCTCCATGGATAGATCATTGCGTGTGCATAGAAATTTTTTGTTTTCCATGCAACATTTCCCATCAGTGGCATCATGAGCCAGGTCTATGCGTAGATGATACGCACGAGTAGAACACAAAGAGTTGTGGGTGGTGATAGTCATACTGCTTACCACCAACGTCTTATTTTGATTCGGCGGTATTGTGGGATGAAGCGGCCTGGACCAACCTTACATGTCCATGTACATGAGACCGGTTCCACCGATAGACATGCAACTAGTTTTGCATAAAGGTGGCTAGCGGGTGTCTGTTTCTCCTACTTTAGTTGAATCGAATTTGACTGCGGCCTGTCCTTGAAGAAGGTTAAAACAGCAAACTTGATGAATCACCGTTGTGGTTTTTGCCGTAGGTAAGAACGGTTCTTGCTAGAATCCCGTAGCAGCCACGTAAAACTTGCAACAACAAAGTAGAGCACGTCTAACTTGTTTTTGCAGGGCATGTTGTGATGTGATATGGTCAAGACATGATGTGATATGCGTTGTTGTATGAGATGATCATGTTTTGTAAGTTATCGGCAACTGGCAGGAGCCTTATGGTTGTCGCTTTATTGTATGAAATGCAAACACCATGTAATTGCTTTACTTTATCACTATGCGTTAGTGATAGTTGTAGAAGCAATAGTTGGCGAGACGACCACGATGCAACGATGGAGATCAAGGTGTCGAGCCGGTGACAATGGAGATCATGATGATGCTTTGGAGATGGAGATCAAAAGCACAAGATGATGGCCATATCATGTCACATATTTTGATTGCATGTGATGTTTATCCTTTATGCATCTTATTTTGCTTAGAACGACGGTAGCATTATAAGATGATCCCTTCACTTAATTTCAATATAAAAGTGTTCTCCCTGAGTATGCACCGTTGCTACAGTTCATCGTGTTGAGACACCACGTGATGATCGGGTGTGATAGACTCTACGTTCACATACAACGGGTGCAAGACAGTTTTGCACATGCGGAATACTTGGGTTAAACTGACGAGCCTAGCATGTACAGACATGGCCTCGGAACACTGGAGACCAAAAGGTCGAACGTGAATCATATAGTAGATATGATCAACATAGAGATGTTCAGCATTGATGACTACCCCATCTCACGTGTTGATCGGACATGGGTTAGTTGATTTGGATCACGTATCACTTAGATGACTTGAGGGATGTCTATTTAAGTGAGAGTTCTTAAGTAATTTGATTAATTGAACTTAATTTATCATTAACTTAGTCTTGATAGTTTTTGCATATCTATGTTGTAGATCAATAGCTCGCGTATAGCTCCCCTGTCCTATTTTTGATATGTTCCTAGAGGAAACTAAATTGAAAGATGATGGTAGCAATAATACGGACTAGGTCCGTGATCTGAGGATTATCCTCATTGCTGCACAGAAGAATTATGTCCTTGATGCACCGCTAGGTGATAGACCTATTGCAGGAGCAGATGCATACGTTATGAACGTTTGGCAAGCTCGATATGATGACTACTTAATAGTTTAGTGCTCCATGCTTTACGGCTTAGAACCGGGACTCCAAAGATGTTTTGAACGCCATGGAGCATATGAGATGTTCCAAGAGCTGAAATTCGTATTTCAGACTCATGCCCGTGTCGAGAGGTATGAGACCTCTGACAAGTACTTTGCCTACAAGATGGAGGAGAATAGCTCAGCTAGTGAGCATGTGTTCAGAATGTCTGAGTACTACAATCGCTTGAATCAAGTGGGAGTTAATCTTCCAGATAAGATAGTGATTGACAGAATTCTCTAGTCACTATCACTAAGCTACTAGAACTTCGTGATGAACTATAATATGCAAGGGATGACGAAAAAGATTCCCAAGCTCTTCGCGATGCTAAAATCGGCGAAGGTAGAAATCAAGAAAGAGCATCAAGTGTTGATGGTTAACAAGACCACTAGTTTCAAGAAAAAAGGCAAGGGAAAGAAAGGGGAACTTCAAGAAGAATGGCAAGCAAGTTTTCACTCCCGGGAAGAAACCCAAAGCTGGACCTAAGCCTGAAACTGAGTGCTTCTACTGCAAAGGGAATGGTCACTAGAAGCGGAACTACCCCAAATACTTGGCGGATAAGAAGGATGGCAAAGTGAACAAAGGTATATTTGACATACATGTTGATGTGTACTTTACTAGTATTCATAGTAGCCCCTAGGTATTTGATACCAGTTCAGTTGCTAAGATTAGTAACTCGAAATAGGAGTTGCAAAATGAACAGAGACTAGTTAAATGCGAGATGACGATGTGTGTTGGAAGTGATTCCAAGGTTGATAAGATCACCATCGCATACTCCCTCTACCTTCGGGATTAGTGTTGAACCTAAATAAATGTTATTTGGTGTTTGCGTTGAGCATGAATATGATTGGATCATGTTTATTGTGATACAGTTATTCATTTAAGTCAGAGAATAATTGTTGTTCTGTTTACATGAATAAAACCTTCTATGGTCATACACCCAATGTAAATGGTTTATTGAATCTCGATCGTAGTGATACACATATTCATAATATTGATGCCAAAAGATGCAAAGTTAATAATGATAGTGCAACATATTTGTGGCACTGCCGTTTAGGTCATATTGATGTAAAGCGCTTGAAGAAACTCCATGTAGATTGGCTTTTGGAATCACTTGATTATGTATCATTTGATACTTGCGAACCATGCCTCATGGGCAAGATGACTAAAACTCCGTTCTCCGGAACAATGGAGCGAGCTAATGACTTATTGGAAATAATACATACCGATGTATGAGGTCCGATGAGTGTTGAAGCACGCGGCGGGTATCATTATTTTCTGACCTTCACAGATGATTTGAGTAGGTATGGATATATCTACTTGATGAAACACAAGTCTGAAACATTTGAAAAGTTCAAAGAATTTCAGAGTGAAGTGTAGAATCATCCTAACAAGAAAATAAAGTTTCTACGATCTGATCGCGTAGGCGAATATTTGAGTTACGAGTTTGGCCTTCATTTTAAACAATGTGGAATAGTTTCACAATTCACGCCACCTGGAACACCACAGCATAGTGGTGTGTCCGAATATCATAACCGTACTTTATTAGATATGGTGCGTTCTATGATGTCTCTTACCGATTTACCACTATTGTTTTTGGGGTTATGCATTAGAGACAGTTGCATTCATGTTAAATAGGGCACCGTCTAAATCTGTTGAGAGGACACCGTATGAACTGTGGTTTGGCAAGAAACCTAAGCTGTCATTTCTTAAAGTTTGGGTTTGCGACACTTATGTCAAAAAGGCTTCAGCCTGATAAGCTCGAACCCAAATCAGAGAAGTGCGTCTTCATAGGATACCCTAAGGAAACTATTGGGTACACCTTCTACCACAGATCCGAAGGCAAGATCTTTGTTGCCAAAATGGAACCTTTCTAGAGAAGGAGTTTCTCTCGTAAGAAGTGAGTGGGAGGAAAGAAGAACTTGATGAGGTAATTGTACCTTCTCTCGAATTGGAAAGTAGCACATCACAGAAAACCGTTCCTGTGATGCCTACACCAACTAGAGAGGAAGCTAATGATGATGATCATGAAACTTCAGATCAAGTTACTACTAAACTTCGTAGGTCAACCAGAGCACGATCCGCACCAGAGTGGTACGGTAATTTTGTCCTGGAAGTCATGTTACTAGACCAAGGCGAACCTACGAACTATGAAGAAGCTATGATGAGCCCAGATTCCGACAGATGGCTTGAGGCCATGAAATCTAAGATAGGATCCATATATGAGAACAAAGTGTGTTCTTTGGTGGATTTTCCCGATGATCGGCAAGCCATAGAGAATAAATGGATCTTCAAGAAGAAGACTGACGCTGATGGTAATGTTACTGTCTACAAAGCTCGACTTGTCGCAAAAGGTTTTTCGACAAGTTCAAGGGGTTGACTACGATGAGACTTTCTCACCCGTAGCGATGCTTAAGTCCGTCCGAATCATGTTAGCAATTGCCGCATTTTATGATTGTGAAATCTGGCAAATGGACGTCAAAACTGCATTCCTTAATGAATTTCTTCAAGAAGAGTTTTATATGATGCAACCAGAAGGTTTTGTCGATCCTAAAGGTGCTAACAAAGTGTGCAAGCTCCAGCGATCCATCTATGGACTGGTGCAAGCATCTCGGAGTTGGAATATACGCTTTGATGAGGTTATCAAGGCATATGGTTTTATACAGACTTTCGGTGAAGCCTGTATTTACAAGAAAGTGAGTGGGAGCTCTGTAGCATTTCTAATATTATATGTGGATGACATATTGCTTATTGGAAATGATATATAATTTCTGGATAGCATAAAAGGATACTTGAATAAGAATTTTTTCAATGAAAGACCTCGGTGAAGCTGCTTACATATTAGGCATCAAGATCTATAGAGATAGATCAAGACGCTTGATAAGATTTTCAATGAGTACATACCTTGAGAAGATTTTGAAGGAGTTCAAAATGGATCAGTCAAAGAAGGAGTTCTAGCCTGTATTGTAAGGTGTGAAGTTGAGTAAGACTCAAAGCCCGACCATGGCAGAAGATAGAGAGAGAATGAAAGTCATTCCCTATGCCTCAGTAATAGGTTCTGTAAAGTATGCCATGTTGTATACCAGACCTATTGTGTACCTTGCCATGAGTTTGGCAAGGTGGTACAATAGTGATGTAGGAGTAGATCACTGGACAGCGGTAAAAAATTATCCTTAGAGAACTAAGGAAATATTTTCTCGGTTATGGAGGTGATAAAGAGTTCGTCGTAAAGGGTTACGGCGATGCAAGCTTTGACACCGATTCAGATGACTATGAGTCTCAATCTGGATACATATTGAAAGTGGGAGCAATTAGCTAAAGTAGCTCCATGCAGAGCATTGTAGACATAGAAATTTGCAAAATACATATGGATCTGAATATGACAGACCCGTTGACTAAACTTCTCTCACAAGCAAAACATGATCACACCTTAGTACTCTTTGGGTGTTAATCACATGGCGATGTGAACTAGATTATTGACTCTAGTAAACCCTTTGGGTGTTGGTCACATGGCGATGTGAACTATGGGTGTTAATCACATGACGATGTGAACTATGGGTGTTAATCACATGACGATGTGAACTATTGGTGTTAAATCACATGGCGATGTGAACTAGATTATTGACTCTAGTGCAAGTGGGAGACTGAAGGAAATATGCCCTAGAGGCAATAATAAAGTTGTTATTTTATATTTCCTTATTCATGATAAAGGTTTATTATTCATGCTACAATTGTATTGATCGGAAACTTAAATACATGTGTGAATACATAAACAAATACTGTGTCCTTAGTAAGCCTCTACAAGACTAGCTCGTTGATCAAAGATGGTTAAGGTTTCCTAACCATGGACATGTGTTGTCATTTGATAACGGGATCACATCATTAGGAGAATGATGTGATGGACAAGACCCACCAGTTAGCTTAGCATAATGATCGTTCAGTTTTATTGCTATTGCTTTCTTCATGTCAAATACATATTCCTTCGACTATGAGATTATGCAACTCCCGGATACTGGAGGAATACTTTGTGTGCTATCAAACGTCACAACGTAACTGGGTGATTATAAAGATGCTCTACAGGTATCTCCGAAGGTATTTGTTGAGTTGGCATGGATCAAGATTAGGATTTGTCACTCCGAGTTTCGGAGAGGTATCTCTGGGCCCTCTCGGTAATACACATCATAAGCTTGCAAGCAAACGAGTAAGGAGTTGGTCACGAGGTGATGTATTACGGAACGAGTAAAGAGACTTGCCGGTAACGAGATTGAACTAGGTATGAAGATACTGACGATCGAATCTCGGGCAAGTAACATACCGATGGACAAAGGGAATTACGTATGTTGTCATAACGGTTCAACCGATAAAGATCTTCATAGAATATGTAGGAGCCAATATGAGCATCCAGGTTCCGCTATTGGTTATTGATCGGAGAGGTGTCTCGGTCATGTCTACATAGTTCTCGAACCCGTAGGGTCCGCACGCTTAACATTCGTTGATGATATAGTATTATATGAGTTATGTGATTTGGTGACCGAATGTTGTTCGGAGTCCCGGATGAGATCACGGGCATGAAGAGGAGTCTCAAAATGGTCGAGAGGTAAAGATTGATATATAGGACGATGGTATTCGGACACCGGAAGTGTTTCGGGGTGTACCGGGTACTTATCGGGTCACCGGAAGGGGTTCCGGGCACCCCCGCAAAAGATATGGGCCTTATGGGCCAAGAGGGGAAACACACCAGCCACAAGGTGCTGGTGCACCCCCCATATGGGCCGGCCAAGGTGGAGAAGGAAAGGGAAGGAGGAAAGGAAAGAAAGGGAATAGGATTCCCCCTTCCTTCCACCTCCCCCCATTTCCTCCCCCCTCCGACAAATAAGGCAGGGGGGCGCGCCACTTGGGAGGACCCCAAGTGGGATTCGGCCTACTTGGGGCGCCCTCCTGGCTGCTCCCTCCTCCCCTCCACCTATATATATGTGGAAGGGGGGGGGGGCGCCTAGCACACCCAGACAATTGTTTAGCCGTGTGCGGCACCCTCCTCCACCGTTTACACCCCCGGTCATATTTTCGTAGTGCTTAGGCGAAGCCCTGCGGAGATCACTTCACCATCACCGTCACCATGCCGTCGTGCTGACGAAACTCATCTACTACCTCAATGTCTTGCTGGATCAAGAAGGCGAGGGACGTCACCGAGCTGAACGTGTGCAGAACGCGGAGGTGCCGTACGTTCGATAGTTGATCGGTTGGAGCACGAAGAAGTTTGACTACATCAACCGCGTTGTTAAACGCTTCCGCTTATGGTCTACAAGGGTACGTAGACACACTCTCCCCCTCGTTGCTATGCATCGCCATGGATAGATCATTGCGTGTGCATAGAAAATCTTTGTTTTCCATGCAACATTTCCCAACAGCATCAAATTCGCACCTGGGCAGATTCAACAACGCTAAGAACTGATCTGCCGAGCATTTAATCTTTTCTTCTCCTGTCATCCATTCGAGGATCCATGTAGAACTATCTCCAAGTTCTCCTGAGATATACAGAGTGGCATAGAATTGATGAATCACTTCATGATTCCAGCCATGATTGAAGCGTAGGAAACTCTTCAGGAAAACAAGCTCAATTTGCTCGATGCTGTGATGGAAGCAGGGTAATATTTCGAGCTCTTCAAAGTTCTAGGGGCCACCGTCTCGAGGCGGAACCTGGGCAGAAGCAATCTTGGGCTTCGGCAGAGCAATTCTGCCGGGGAAACTTCCTCCCGGGAGTGCGAAATCGAAGCCATCATCATCAGCAACGATCCTCTCATTGTGGGAGGGTCAATCTTCATCAACATCTTCATCGACACCATCTCCTCTCAAACCCTACTTCATCTCTTGTATTCAATCTTTGTCTCAAAACCTCAGATTGGTACCTGTGGGTTGCTAGTAGTGTTGATTACTCTTTGTAGTTGATGCTAGTTGGTTTATTTTGTGGAAGATCATATGTTCAGATCCTTAATGATATTCAATACCCCTCTTATCTTGAACATGTTCATGCTTTGTGAGTAGTTACGTTCGTTCCTGAGGGGTTGATTTGGATCCACATGTTTCATGCTATGGTTAGATTTATCTTAATTCTTCTTTCATAGTTGTGGATGTTTGCGAGAGGGATTAATCATAAGTGGGAGGCTTGTCCGAGTAAGGACAGCACCCAAGCACTAGGCCACCCACATATCAAATTATCAAAGTAACAAACGCGAATCATATGAGCATGATGAAAACTAGCTTGGCAATAATTCCCATGTGTCCTCGGGAGCGCTTTGCTTTATATAAGAGTTCGTCCAGGCTTATCGTTTTCTATAAAAAGGATTGGGACACCTTGTTGCACCTTTGTTACACTTGTTACTTGTTACCCGTTACGAATTATCTTACTACCAAACTATCTGTTACCGATAATTTCAGTGCGTGCAGAAAATACCTTGCTGAAAACTGCTTGTCATTTCCTTCTGCTCTTCGTTGGGTTCGACACTCTTACTTATTGAAAGGACTATGATTGATCCCCTATACTTGTGGGTCATCAAGACTCTTTTCTGGCGCCGTTGCCAGGGAGTGAAGCGCCTTTGGTGAGTGGAATTTGGTAAGGAAAATTTATATTACGTGCTGAAATTTACTGTCACTTGTTACTATGGAAAACAATCCTTTGAGGGGTTTGTTCGGGGTAGCTTCACCCCAACCGGAAGAACAAAGAGTTGCTCCTCAACCTACTGCACCTACTAAAAATATTTATTATGAAATTCCTTCGGGTATGATAGAGAAACTGATAGCTAATCCTTATGCAGGAGATGGAACACTACATCCTGATTTGACCTAATCTATGTGGATGAAGTGTGTCGATTATTTAAGCTTGCAGGTTTACCCGGAGATGAAGTCAAGAAGAGGTCTTCCCTTTATCTTTGAAGGGAAATGCATTGACATGGTATAGGCTATGTGATGGTATTGGAGCTTGGAATTACAACCGACTGAAATTGTAATTTCATCAGAAGTTTTATCCTATGCATCTGGTTCATCGTGATCAGAATTATATATATAATTTTTGTCCTCGTGAAGGAGAAAGTATCGCTCAAACTTGGGGGAGGCTTAAGTCAATGTTCTATTCATGCCCCAATCATGAGCTCTCAAGGGAAATTATTATTTAGAATTTTTATGCTCGGATTTCTCGTAATGATCAATCCATGCTCGATACTTCTTGTATTGTTTCTTTTATGAAGAAGACTATTGAATTCAAATGGGCTCTCTTGGAAAGAATTAAATGCAACTTTGAAGATTAGGAGCTCGACGAAGGTAAGGATTCAGGTATAAAGCTTGAATTGTGTTAAAGCTTTTATGGATACTGATGCTTTTCATAATTTTAGCACTAAATATGGACTTGACTCTGAGATAGTAGCTTCTTTCTGTGAATCATTTGCTACTCATGTTGATCTCCCTAAGGAGAAGTGGTTTAACTATCATCCTCCCATTGAACTAAAAATAGTAGAACACATTGAAGCTAGAGAAGAAACTACTACTTATAATGCTGATCCAGTTATTCCTACTGCTTACATTGAGAAACCACCTTTTCCTGTTAGGATAAAAGAACATGCTAAAGCTTCAGCCATGGTTCGCAAAAGTTATACAAGAACACCTACACCCCCTGAACAAATTAAAGTTGAACCTAATATTGCTATGGTTAAAGATCTCTTGGTTGAAAATATTGATGGGCATGTTTTCTACTTCTGTGATGAAGCTACTAGAATTGCTAAACCCGACGAAAAAGATAAACATAGACCTGTTGTTGGCATGCCTATTTTCTCTGTTAAGATAGGAGATCATTGTTATCATGGCTTATGTGATTTTGGTGCTAGTGTGAGTGCAATCCCATTTACTTTATATCAAGAAATTATGAAAGATATTGCACCTGCTGAAATAGAAGATATTGATGTTACGATTAAGCTTGCTAAGAGAGATACTATTACACCACTTGGGATTGTTAGAGATGTTGAAGTATTGTGTGGGAAAATAAAATACCCTACTGATTTTCTAGTTCTCGGTTCCCCACAAGATGATTTTTGTCCCTTTATATTTGGTAGACCTTTCTTAAACACTATTGATGCTAAGATAGATTGTGAGAAAGAAACTTTTAGTGTAAGTTTTGTGTAACACCCCTATGTAACCTAGCACTGTAACTCTCTGTTAAACATGCCAAGTCATCATCTATGCAATGCTTGATCACAGTGTTAGCTCAACTCAATTCAAATTTCCCTCTGAAAACAATTCAAATTCAAGTGCAAAATAAAGTTGCTCAAAACTTGCTAGAAAAATGTTCATCATTTGACAAAAATTCCATAACAATTATTTGTTAAGGAACACAACATCACTCTTGTGCAAAGATGAGCACTAGCAATTATAACAGCACCATTTCAGCATTTTAAATGCTATCCTATTTTTGAAAAATTCAAATGAATTCAAAACCTGCCCAAACTTTTTGTGGCACAACAGAATATTCCACTGTATTTTTGTGACCAAGTTTCACATTTATACAAAATCATTTGGTGGCTCAAAATATTGTAAAAACCCTCTCTGAAAAAGAAGAAGCAGAAAACTGAAAAAGAAAAAGGAAAAAGGCCACTGTGCACTGGGCCTAAGTGCACAGTGCCTGAGGCCGGCCCATCTCTCTCTCCTCCCGCTCTCTCTCCTGGGCGTGTCGCCACGCCCGTGGCCACGCCGGCGAGCGCCGGTGAAACGATGACAGCGCTGCGCCACCGACGCCCACCGACGCGAGGGGATAAGGCCCCGGCCTCGTCCATTCCCCTTGGCCTCCCTCGCCATTCCTCCCCTTCCCCAGTGCTCATCCCTCTCTCTTTTCCCCACTGGCCGAGCACCATCGCCACCATCCTCCATCGTCACCGCGGCCACAGCCACTGGCTCGCCTCGCCGACCTGTCCGTCGACTCCGCCGTCCTCGACTACCCCGGCCTCGACCACGCGCGCGAGCAGGCGAGCTCTGCATCGCCTGGATCGAGCCGCCCCTTCCGCCTCGGCCGTCGGCAATCTCCGTCGTCTCCGGCGACTCCTATTGCTCCTAAACCTCCAAGGGCCTCCGTGTGAGCCGCTCGGTGAGCTCCTCCCCTTCTCCCTCTCTCTGGTTGCTCTCGCGTGCCTCCTAGCTACCTTCCCTACCCTGGCCGAACGCGACGCCGTGCGAGCTCGTCGCCGGCGTGCCTCCGGTGACCATTTGGTCACGGGCTCATGCCCGCTGTACTCGCCGCATCGCGTAGAACGCGCCTAGCCCTTTGGCTCGAGCCGTAGCATGCTGCAACACCGATTTCGTCGATGCCCGAAAAGGCTTCGCTGCTGATCTCGTCGCCGACGCTGATTCCGGCCAAGTCTGGCGACTCCACCACCACCATTCGATGCACCATCGAATGCCCGTTGGAACGCGCCCGGCCACGCCCGTTTTGACGGCCTGTAGGCGAATCCCGACGCCGGACCGTGCCCTCCGCCGCGTTTTGGCGTCGCCGGCATCGAGCTGCCGGCCGCCGCCACGCTGGCTGACCTAGGGCCACCTCCAGAGTCACTACCAGTGGGCCCAGGGGCCCCGTTGACTGGTTTGACCAGTCAACGTGCTGACTGGGCACCCCTGTGCCACTGACAGGCGGGCCCCACCGCATAAATAACCTAACTAAAACATTTTTTAAATAAAAATAATTAGTTGACTAATTAGTCACTGACAAGTGGGGCCCAGCTTCTAATTAACTCTGTTTAATTAAAATAAACTGCTGTTAGTCTCTCTGAGTATGACATGTGGGACCCACTGGTCAGGCTTGACCTGGCCAGCCGACTATTGACTGCTGACGTCACCCATATGTCATGCTGACGTCACCAAACACTGTTCTGGATAATGTTGAATTAAATGAATAAAATAAATTCCAAAAAATGTCTTTAATCTTTGAAAATTCGTAGAATTTAAACCGTAGCTTGGATCGAAAAACTTTCTACATGAAAGTTGATCAGAAAAACGAGACGAATCCAATTGTGCCATCCGTTTCCGTGTCGGGACCCTCTACGAAGGTGAACCCGCAACTTTTAGCCTGTTTCTGGTAGATGAATAGTGCATAAACACCGGTTAGTAATTCCAACTTAAATCCTAAAATAACTAAAAGGATTTAGACATGTCTTTAGGCAACCCTGCACTGCACGTTAACATAGCATACTCTGTGTTGCCTATGTTTGCTGTGTATTTATTTGTTTCCTCCCCCACTTCTCTCTCGGTAGACCCCAACACCGACGTAGTCCCCGAGGCCGACGCAGCTCCGGAGACCGACTACACCGTTGACGACCCTGCCTTTGCCGCCGAGCAACCAGGCAAGCACCCCCCTTTTGAACATGCCTATATCGCCTATTCGCTTCTCTCTTATGCTTGCATTAGAAATTGCTGATGCTACTGTTTATCCTATTTCTGATGCATAGCCTGTTTTTGTAACTACTGTTGTTACCTACCTATTTATCCTAAACTGCTTAGTATAGGCTGGATAGAGACCCACCAGAGACCCCCACTTTGACCCAAGTTGCCCCGCTGGATTATCGGAAGACTCGACATCCAGGCGCCGGCACTGCACATCACCCCCTAGTTGTACGACACTATAGCGTTACTATCGAGTGCCGAGGGTGATACCTCGTTTAGCACTTCTGATGTTAACTCTGTAGAGTAGCTATTTGGACATGGTCATCGAGGTTGATTCCTCCTTCACCACTCCCGATAACGACGCCGTCGTGCAACACCTCAAGTGTGAACCTCGAGGGTGATTCCTCCTAAGTTCACCTTGACGACTACATCATGTGGGATCCATCGTGGGTGATTCCTCAGGTTTTCCCCCTGGTGTTTGGACACACAGTTACTATGACTTTAACCATGAACCATGATAAAGTCGGGTCGGCCCTGAGGGGTACCCGCGTGAGCATAAGATGCGATTGATGTGTAGTCGGGTGACCAGAGAGAGTACCCGCGAGATAATTACGAGGCGTGGCTGGGCATTCTTAGCCCTTGCCGCAAGTCCTCGAGACGGGGCGAGGGGTCACATCGATCGTGAGTCTCTGCTCGTTATCGCGCACTCCTAATTCACTAACGATTTGGATATTTGATCCGAGTGGGCCTCTGGCCCGATAGCACTAACCATCACGTGGGAACAGTTATGGGCACTCTGCATCGTATGCATCAGCCAAAGCTTAATGGACGTCAGTGATTGAGCGGCGCGCGCCGAGTTGGACCGCGTAAAGCAACCACCTTGATAGTGTCGGTTGCCAGGTCTGCTCTCGGCCGTGAACGTAACGTGCAGGAGTTCCTGGGGCGATGGCCCAAGACCCCTGGGGGCATAGGTTTAGTCCGGCGTGCTGACCTCTCTATTAGGCCTAGGTCGGGTTGCGGCGTATCGTTCGGCCGAGGCCGGGCATGACCCAGAAAAGTGTGTCCGGCCGGAGTTAATTGAGCGTGGTGGGTAAGTTGGTGCACCCCTGCAGGGAAGAACTAATCTATGCATAGCCGGATCCTCGGTAACGGACGCTCGAAGTTGTATCCCGATCGATACAACTAGAAATGAATACTTGAGATGAGATATGGATACTAGGGCTCTGGGATTACTTTCTCGCAGGGAGTCGAGAAAGGATCTCTGGCCGAGGTTGATACTTAATGCTACTACTACTTTATGTTGTACTAATCTACACTCTTCTAATGCTGCAAGACCGCTGAAGATGCTAGTCTTCGATAGGACTAGGCCTTCTCTCTATTCTGGCATTTCTGTAGCCCAGTCCATATATACAACCTTTCTTTGATAATGTTGCATATGTAGTGTAGATCCTTGCTTGCTGAGTACTTCGGATGAGTACTCGTGGTTGCTTTGCTTCCTATTTTCCCCATATCCTTTTGATGCGACCAGATGTCGGAGCCCCGGAGCCAGCTGCCCCCGCCGACGACTACTACTACCACCCCGAGGGTGGTTACTACTACGAACTTGCCGACGACCCGGAGTAGGATCGGAGGGTCCCAGGCAGGAGGCCTGCGCCTTTTCGATCGTAGTGTTTTCTTTTGCCCCGCCTTCTTAAAGGCTTATCTTTGTTTTCATTTATATTTGTACTCAGATATCTGATGCTTCCGCTGACGCTTGTATGCGAGCTTATGTATTCGAGCCCTTGAGGCCCCTGGCTTGTAATATAAACCTGTATGACTTATTTATGTTTTAGAGTTGTGTTGTGATATCTTCAAGTGAGTCCTTAGGCTTGATCGTGTGCATTTGCGTGTATGATTAGTGCACGATTAAGCTGGGGGCGTCACATTTTGGTGATGTGTCTCATGAGTTTAATTTCTCCAAATTCTGTGGACAACCCCGTGATAAAGAATTACCTAGTAAGGATGAAATTATTGGTCTTGCTTCTACTGTCGTGCCTCCTACCGATCCTGTAGAACAATATTTGCTAGACCATGAAAATGATATACATATGAATGAAAGAAATGAAATAGATGAGATATTCTTTAAACAAATGCCTGTTTTGAAACACAACTTGCCTGTTGAAACTCTTGGAGATCCTCTTCCACCCAAGAGTGATCCTGTGTTTGAGCTTAAACAATTACCTGATACATTAAAATATGCTTATCTTGATGAAAAGAAGATATATCCTGTTATTATTAGTGCTAACTTTTCAGAGCATGAAGAAAAGAGATTATTGAAAACTCTAAGGAAGCACCATGCCGCTATTGGATATACTCTTTATGATCTTAAGGGCATTAGTCCCACTCTATGTCAGCATAAAATTAATATGGAACCTGATGGTAAACCAGTTGTTGATCACCAGCAACGGTTAAATCCAAAAATGAAAGAAGTGGTAAGAAATGAAATATTAAAGCTTCTGGAAGCAGGTATAATCTATCCTATAGCTTTTAGTAGATGGGTAATTCCTGTTCATTGTGTCCCTTTGAAGGGAGGTATTACTGTTGTTCCTAATGATAAAAATGAACTTATTCCACAAAGAATTATCATAGGTTATAGAATGGTAATTGATTTTAGAAAATTAAACAAAGCTACTAGGAAAGATCATTATCCTCTACCTTTGATAATGTTGTATATGTAGTGTAGATCCTGGCTTGCTGAGTACTTCGGATGAGTACTCACGGTTGCTTTGCTTCCTCTTTTTTCCCATACCCATTTGATTCAACCAGATGACGGAGCCCCGAAGCCAGCTGCCCTGTCAACGATCACTACTACTACCGAGGATGGCTACTACTACGAGCTTGCCGACGACCAGGAGTAGGATCGGAGGGTCCCAGGCAGGAGGCCTGCACCTTTTCGATAGTAGTGTTTTCTTTTGCCCCGCCTTCTTAAAGGCTTATCTGTGTTTTCTTTTATATCTGTACTCAGATATCTGATGCTTCCGCTGACGCTTGTATGCGAGCTTATGTATTCGAGCCCTCGAGGCCCCTGGCTTGTAATATAAAGCTTGTATGACTTATTTATGTTTTAGAGTTGTGTTGTGATATCTTCAAGTGAGTCCTTAGGCTTGATCGTGTGCATTTACGTGTATGTTTAGTGCATGATTAAGCCGGGGGTGTCATAGGTTGGTATCAGAGCCGACTGCCTGTAGGAACCCCCCTTTCCAACTCCTTGGCCGAAGTTGAGTCTAGTCGTCCAAAACTGTTTTACTAACTTGGCTGTGTGGCTTACGGGCCCACGTCGCAATTGGGTGGTATTAGGATCTTTTATTCCTTATCTATACTCTGGGACTCTGATCTCTCTTCCTTTCGGGTCAAAATTTTACTAACTCCAACATTAGGTTCTCATGATCACATCCACCCGGAGTTCTGAAATTACCCCCTTTCTTCAAGATATTGTGGGCCAGGTTCTACTTGCAGGATCCTTTTATCGAGGACACCTTGTGCTGTCACTTGCAAATTCCTCGCTCCAACAGTTTTTCTCCGACATTGATGTAGCCTTTGCTATGTCTCGTTGTGTACTTCCTTACCGCGTGCCTGCGCGCCGCCTAGCATGTCTTGCTTTTAAAATTGCGTCGTTATGCTGTCCGCATGTAACCGACTTTGTGTATGGATCTGTACGTCTTTATTGACTACTGTTAAGTATCTATTACACTGCTCAATTATTGTCATGTTACATCATGCTTGTCGCTAAACAATTGCAGTTGCTTTTACTAAACTACCCCTGTTGAAACTTAACAGGATGGTTAGACCTGGTGGTCGTGGTCGTGCCCCTGAACAGCCACCACCGCCAGATTATATGGCAGCTATGATGCAACAATTCGAGCTCAACCGTCAGTTCATGACTGGGATTATGGCTCAGTTCCCGCATCAGAACAACTAGGACCAGAACCCTGCTTCAATAACTCTGTCGGAGTTTGTGCGTGTTAACCCCACTCAGTTCTGCAACTCGGATAAGCCACTGGATGCTAATGACTGGATTCGCGATATCACTCACGAGATGGAGTCTGCAAATGTCTCCCCTGCTAACTTTGTCACCTTCGCATCCTTTTTCTTAAAGGGTCCCGCTGCTCAATGGTGGTACACACACAAGTGTACACTGCCTGCTGGAACAGTCATTACTTGGCCTGAGTTCTAGGCTGCTTTTCGTGCCCGATATATTCTTCAAGGAATCATGGACCAGATGAGAACCCAGTTCCGCAACCTCACTCAGGGCAACAAGACTGTCGAAGCCTATCAGCGGGAATTCCTTGAACTATCCCGCTATGCTGAAGAAGACATCGCCACGGATGCTCATAGACAAGAGAAGTTCCGAAGTGGACTCCACCCAGACATCGAGCTTGCACTTGCTGCTCAAGACTTCACCGACTTTGCTACCCATGTGAACAAGGCTATTCTGGTTGAGACTACTCAGATCAAGCACAAGGAGTCACAGAAGCGCTATCGTGATGCTGGCTCATCTTCAGGTTCGTCTTCACAGAAGCGCCGTATCTGGATTCCCCACAGCATGTATCGTCCAACTGCACCTGCACCAAGGCCGTACCATGCTGCACCATGTCTGCCTCCTCCACCACCGAGGCTGCTTCTTCGAGCTGCACCACCCCGAGCTCCTGCAATCCGTCCAGACAGTGGGCTCTGCTACAAGTGTGGCAAACCAGGACATCTTGCCAGGAACTGCTACCAGAATCAGAATCAATTGGCTCTGCCTGCTAATGCCCATAGCAACAATCAGCCTCGCAACAACAATGCCAGACCTTATGGTCGTGGTCAGGCTTATCATGTCAACATGAGTGAAGACCCGGACCAGCCAGCTACTGTGATGGGTACACTTCCTGTTAATTCAGTACCAGCTTCTGTTTTATTTGATTCAGGAGCATCTCATTCATTCATGTCAGAACATTTTGCACTCATGCATGACGTTAAATGCGAAACGCTACACCAATCCTTAATGGTAAATACTCCCGCTGGTCAATGTCAAACATCTTTATTCAGCCCCGAAGTCACCATCGAGATTGAGGGGTTGAAATTTCTTGCTTCCCCCATTATGTTAAAGTCTTGCGGTATTGACCTCATTCTGGGAATGGATTGGTTGAGGGCTTATTATGCCTCAATCAATTGTGCCACTAAGGTTGTACATCTCCTACACCCATCAGATGAGCTAGTGAATTACCATGCTCATTTAACGCAGAATGCTGAGGCTCAAATCTATGCCTTGAATGCATTGAACACTTCTCCGCTTGAGGGGATCGAAAACATTCCAGTCGTTCGTGACTTCCATGATGTTTTTCCAGAAGAACCTCCAGGAATACCCCCTGTTAGAGCTGTCGAGTTTGTCATCGACTTGAAACCAGGCACAACTCCTATTGCGACGCGTCCTTATAAGATGCCTCCGCACCACCTTCTCGAGCTTAAGGAAGAAATCGACAAGTCACTTAAGAAGGGTTTCATCCACCTCAGTTCCTCTGCTTGGGGAGCACCTTCACTCTTCGTTAAGAAGAAGGATGGAACTAACCAATTGGTTCAGGATTATCGGCCCATTAACCAAGCCACAATCCAGAACAAATACCCGCTTCCCCGGATCAATGACTTGTATGATCAATTTGCTGGTTCATCGGTGTTTTCTAAACTCGACTTGAGGTTGGGTTATCACCAGATCCATGTCCGCGAAGAGGATATTCCCAAGACTACATTTGTTACTCGCTATGGCTCTTATGAGTACACTGTCATGTCATTTGGCTTAACAAATGCTGCAGCTACGTTCTCCCGTCTGATGAATTACATCTTCATGGATTACCTCGACAAGTTCATCGTGGTATATCTAGATGATATTCTGGTATATTCAAAGAATAAGGAAGAACATGCTGAACACCTTCGACTTGTACTGGAAAGGCTCCGAGAACACCAGCTCTATGCCAAGTATTCCAAATGTGAGTTCTGGCTTTCTGAAGTAACCTACCTTGGACATGTGATTTCCAAGGATGGAATTGCTGTTAACCTAGAACGAGTTCAGAATATTCTTGACTGGACTCCTCCGAAGAACGTCAAGCAAGTGAGAAGTTTTCTCGGCCTCGCAAGCTATTGCCGTCAATTTGTCGAGAACTTTTCCAAGATTGCTAAGCCTCTGACTAACCTGCTTCACAAAGGCGTTAAGTTTGAGTGGACAGACAAATGTCAGGAAAGTTTCTAGACTCTCAAGGACAAGCTAACTTCTGCTCCAGTGCTTGCTCCTCTGGATTCTCGCAAAGACTCTGTGATATATTGCGACGCCTCTCGTCAAGGATTAGGCTGTGTCCTAATGCAAGAACGAAGAGTAATTGCGTACACTTCGCGTCAACTACGTCCTCATGAAGAAAACTATCCAGTGCATGATCTTGAGCTTGCTGCAGTGATCTATGCATTGAAGCTGTGGCGGCATTACCTTCTGGGTAACCGGTGTGAGGTATATACTGATCATCAAAGCTTGAAGTATTTGTTTACTCAGCCGGATCTTAATCTCCATCAATAGCGATGGTTGGAAACAATTACGGACTATGACTGTGGTATTTCTTATACCCCTGGCAAGGCTAATGTGATGGCTGATGCCTTAAGCCGCAAGTCCTATTGTAACAACCTCATGGTTAAGCAAGCTCAACCTCATCTTTATGAAGAATTACGCAAGCTGAATCTGCGTATTGTTCCACAGGGTTCTCTTATTAACCTTGTGATACAGCCAGATCTTGAGAAATCTGTTAAGGATGCGCAAGCTAAAGATGCTGAAGTTGATCTGATGAAGAAAGATCTTCACCTAGAAAAGTACAGGGATTTCTCGGTTGCTGAAGATGGAACCTTGTATTTCCGAGACCGCATTGTGGTACCTCGCTTCGAACTAATGACTGACAAGGTCATGAAGGAGGCACATGATACACCGCTGTCTATTCATCCGGGTAGTACCAAGATGTATCGTGATCTCCGACAAAGGTACTGATGGTCTAAAATGACGCAGGATATTGCTCGCTATGTTGCTGAATGTGATGTTTGCCGTCGCGTTAAAGCAGAACATCAGAAGCCTGCTGGAATTCTGCAACCGTTACCTATTCCTTTATGGAAATGGGATAAAGTGCAAATGGATTTCATTACTGGCCTTCCCAAGTCACAGAAGGGTCACGATGCTATTCTTGTCGTCGCCGACCAACTCTCTATGGTTGCACACTTTCTGCCTGTCAAGGAGACTATCACTGCTAGTCGGTTAGCAGAGTTGTATATCTCTAGAATTGTTTCACTCCACGTCATTCTGAAGGAGATCAGTTCGGACCGTGGCGGCCTGTTCACCTCTAAGTTCTAGGAAAGTTTCCAAGAAGCTATGGGAACTCATATTACCTGGAGTTCAGCTTATCACCCCCAATCCCAAGGCCAAGTCGAGCAAGTCAATCAAGTGCTTGAAGACATGCTTCGAGCTTGTGTTATATCTTTCGGCAAGAAGTGGGAAGAATCTCTCCCGTACGCCGAATTCTCTTATAACAACAGCTATCAAGCCAGCTTGAAAATGGCCCCCTTCGAAGTACTTTATGGACATAAGTGTCGAACCCCTCTGAATTGGTCAGAAACTGGGGAACGACCGCTCGTGGGTCCGGATATTATCCAACGCGCATAAGAGCAAGTCCGTATAGTCCGCGAAAATCTTAAGGCGGCTCAAGACCGCCAGAAGAGCAATTATGATCGCAAGCGATGGGGCTTGACCTATCAACCTAGTGATCAAGCCTATCTTCGTGTCACTCCTATGAAGGGCACTCACCGCTTTGGAATCAAGGGCAAGTTAGCTCCACGCTACATTGGTCCTTTCCACATTGTTGCAAGACGTGGTCAGGTGGCTTATAAACCGGAGTTGCCGCCGCAATTCTCTCATATCCACGACGTCTTCCATGTGTTGCAACTTTGTCGTTGCTTCAAGAAGTCTCCGCACCGAGCAGTGGATCACGAGATGCTCGAATTGCAAGATGATCTTTCTTATAAGGAGCATCCGATCCGCATCCTCGATGAATCAGAACGTCGAACCCGGCAGAAGACGACCAAGTTCCTCAAAGTGCAGTGGTCAAATCATACAGAAGATGAAGCCACTTGGGAACGCGAGGATCATCTTCGAACGGAATACCCCGACCTCTTTTCTTCTACCTCCAGAATTCTTGGGACGAGAATTTCTTTTAGAGGAGGAGAATTTGTAACACCCCTATGTAACCTAGCACTGTGACTCTCTGTTAAACATGCCAAGTCATGATCTATGCAATGCTTGATCACAGTGTTAGCTCAACTCAATTCAAATTTCCCTCTGAAAACAATTCAAATTCAAGTGCAGAATAAAGTTGCTCAAAACTTGCTAGAAAAATGTTCATCATTTGAAAAAAATTCCATAACAATTATTTGTTAAGGAACACAACATCACTCTTGTGCAAAGATGAGCACTAGCAATTATAACAGCACCATTTCAGCATTTTTAAATGGTATCCTATTTTTGAAAAATTCAAATAAATTCAAAACCTGCCCAAACTTTTTGTGGCACAACAGAATATTCCACTGTATTTTTGTGACCAAGTTTCACATTTATACAAAATAATTTGGTGGCCCAAAATATTGTAAAAATCCTCTCTGAAAAAGAAGAAGCAGAAAACTGAAAAAGAAAAAGGAAAAAGGCCATTGTGCACTGGGCCTAAGTGCACAGTGCCTGAGGCCGGCCCATCTCTCTCTCCTCCCGCTCTCTCTCCTGGGTGTGTCGCCTCGCCCGTGGCCGCGCCGGCAAGCGCCAGTGAAACGACGACAGCGCGGCGCCACCGACGCCCACCGACGCGAGGGGATAAGGCCCCGGCCTCGTCCATTCCCCCTGGCCTCCCTCGCCATTCCTCCCCTTCCCCAACGCTCATCCCTCTCTCTTTTCCCCACTGGCCGAGCGCTATCGCCGCCGTCCTTCGTCGTCACCGCGGCCACAGCCACCAGCTCGCCTCGCCGACCTGTCCGTCGACTCCGCCGTCCTCGACTACCCCGGCCTCGACCACGCGCGCGAGCAGGCGAGCTCTGCATCGCCTGGATCGAGCCGCCCCTTCCACCTCAGCCGCCGGCAATCTCCATCGTCTCCGGCGACTCCTGCTGCTCCTAAACCTCCAAGGGCCTCCGTGTGAGCCGCTCGGTGAGCTCCTCCCCCTTCTCCCTCTCTCTGGTTGCTCTCGCGCGCCTCCTAGATACCTTCCCCACTGTGGCCGAACGCGACGCCGCGCGAGCTCGTCGCCGGCGTGCCTCCGGTGCCCATTTGGTCATGGGCTCATGCCCACTGTACTCGCCGCATCGCGTAGAACGCGCCTAGCCCTTTGGCTCGAGCCGTAGCACGCTGCAACACCGATTTCGTCGATGCCCGAAATGGCTCCGCCGCTGATCTCATCGCCGGTGCCGATTTCGGCCAAGTCCGGCAACTCCACCTCCACCATTCGACGCGCTGTCGAATGCCCGTTCGAACGCGCCCGGCCACGCCCGTTTTGACGGCTTGTAGGCGAATCCTGACGCCGGCCCGTTCCCTTCGCCGTGTTTTGGCATCGCCGGCATTGAGCCGCCGGCTGCCGCCACGCTGGCTGACCTGGGGCCACCCCCAGAGTCACTGCCAGTGGGCCCAGGGGCCCCGTTGACTGGTTTGACCAGTCAACGTGCTGACTCGGCACCCCTGTGTCACTGACAGGCGGGCCCCACCGCATAAATAACCTAACTAAACCATTTTTTTAAATAAAAATAATTAGTTAACTAATTAGTCACTGACAAGTGGGGCCAGCTTCTAATTAACTCTGTTTAATTAAAATAAACTGTTGTTAGTCTCTCTGAGTATGACATGTGGGACCCACTGGTCAGGTTTGACCTGGCCAGCCGACTATTGACTGCTGACATCACCCATATGTCATGCTGACATCACCAAACATTGTTCTTGATGATGTTGAATTAAATGAATAAAATAAATTCTAGAAAATGTCTTTAATCTTTGAAAATTCGTAGAATTTAAACCGTAGCTCGGATCGAAAAACTTTCTACATGAAAGTTGATCAGAAAAACGAGACGAATCCAACCGTGCCATTCGTTTCCGTGTCGGGACCCTCTACGGAGGTGAACCCGCAACTTTTAGCCTATTTCCGGTAGATGAATAGTGCATAAACACCGGTTAATAATTCCAACTTAAATCCTAAAATAACTAAAAGGATTTAGACATGTCTTTTGGCAACCCTGCACTGCATGTTAGCATAGCATACTCTGTGTTGCCTATGTTTGCTGTGTATTTATTTGTTTCCTCCCCCTCTTCTCTCTCGGTAGACGCCGACACCGACGTAGTCCCCGAGGCCGACGCAGCTCCGGAGACCGACTACACCGTTGACGACCCTGCCTTTGCCGCCGAGCAACCATGCAAGCACCCCCCTTTTGAATATGCCTATATCGTCTATTCTCTTCTCTCTTATGCTTGCATTAGAAATTGCTGATGCTACTGTTTATCCTATTTCTGATGCATAGCCTGTTTTTGTAACTGATATTGTTACCTACCTGTTTATCCTAAACTGCTTAGTATAGGCTGGATAGAGACCCACCAGAGACCCCCACTTTGACCCAAGTTGCCCCGCTGGATTATCGGAAGACTCGACATCTAGGCCCCGGCACCGCACATCACCCCCTAGTTCTACGACACTGCAGCGTTACTATCGAGTGCCGAGGGTGATACCTTGTTTAGCACTTCTGATGTTAACTTTGTAGAGTAGCTATTTGGACGTGGTCATCGGGGGTGATTCCTCCTTCACCACTCCCGATAACGATGCCGTCGTGCAACACCTCAAGTGTGAACCTCGAGGGTGATTCCTCCTAAGTTCACCTTGACGACTACATCATGTGGGATCCGTCGAGGGTGATTCCTCAGGTTTTCCTCCTGGTGTTTGGACACACAGTTACTATGACTTTAACCATGAACCATGATAAAGTCGGGTCGGCCCTGAGGGGTACCCGCGCGAGCATAAGATGCGATTGATGTGTAGTCGTGTGACCAGAGAGAGTACCCGCGAGATAATTACAAGGCGTGGCCGGGCATTCTTAGCCATTGCCGCAAGTCCTCGAGATGGGGTGACGGGGTCACATCGATCATGAGTCTCTGCTCGTTATCGCGTGCTCCTAATTCACTAATGATTTAGATATTTGATCCGAGTGGGCCTCTAGCCCGATAGCACTAACCATCACGTGGGAACAGTTATGGGCACTCTGCGTCGTATGCATCAGCCGAAGCTTAATGGACGTCAGCGATTGAGCGGCGCGCGCCGAGTTGGACCGAGTAAAGCAACCGCCTTGATAGTGTGGGTTGCCAGGTCTACTCTCGGCCATGAACATAACATGCAGGAGTTCCCGGGGCGATGGCCCAAGACCCCTGGGGGCATAGGTTTAGTCCGGCATGCTGACCTCTCTATTAGTCCTAGGTCGGGTTGCGGCGTATTGTTTGGCCGAGGCCGGGCATGACCCAGAAAAGTGTGTCCGACCGGAGTTAATCGAGCGTGGTGGGTAAGTTGGTGCACCCGTGCAGGGAAGAACTAATCTATGCATAGCCGGATCCTCGGTAACGGATGCTCGGAGTTGTATCCCGATCGATACAACTAGAAATGGATACTTGAGATGAGATATGGATACTAGGGCTCTGGGATTACTTTCTCGCAGGGAGTCAAGAAAGGATCTCTGGCCGAGGTTGATACTTAATGCTACTACTACTTTATGTTGTACTAATCTACACTCTTCTAATGCTGCAAGACCGCTGAAGATGCTAGTCTTCGATAGGACTAGGCCTTCTCTCTATTCTGGCATTTATGCAGCCCAGTCCACATATACAGCGTTTCTTTGATAATGTTGCATATGTAGTGTAGATCCTTGCTTGCTGAGTACTTCGGATGAGTACTCAGGGTTGCTTTGCTTCCTCTTTTCCACATATCCTTTTGATGCGACCAGATGTCGGAGCCCCAGAGCCAGCTGCCCCCCGCCGATGACTACTACTACCACCCGGAGGGTGGTTACTACTACGAGCTTGCCGACGACCAGGAGTAGGATCGGAGGGTCCCAGGCAGGAGGCTTGCGCCTTTTCGATCATAGTGTTTTCTTTTGCCCCTCCTTCTTAAAGGCTTATCTGTGTTTTCTTTTATATCTGTACTCAGATATCTGATGCTTCCGCCGATGCTTGTATGCGAGCTTATGTATTCGAGCCCTCGAGGCCCCTGGCTTGTAATATAAAGCTTGTATGACTTATTTATGTTTTAGAGTTGTGTTGTGATATCTTCAAGTGAGTCCTCAGGCTTGATCGTGTGCATTTGCGTGTATGATTAGTGCACGATTAAGCCGTGTGTCTCATGAGTTTAATTTCTCCAAATTCTGTAGACAACCCTGTGATAAAGAATTACCTAGTAAGGATGAAATTATTGGTCTTGCTTCTATTGTCGTGCCTCCTACTGATCCTGAGAACAATATTTGATAGACCATGAAAATGATATGCATATGAATGAAAGAAATGAAATAGATGAGATATTCGTTAAACAAATGCCTGTTTTGAAACACAATTTGCCTGTTGAAACTCTTGGAGATCCTCTTCCACCCAAGAGTGATCCTGTGTTTGAGCTTAAACAATTACCCGATACATTAAAATATGCTTATCTTGATGAAAAGAAGATATATCCTGTTATTATTAGTGCTAACTTTTCAGAGCATGAAGAAAAGAGATTATTGAAAACTCTAAGGAAGCACCGTGCCGCTATTGGATATACTCTTTATGATCTTAAGGGCATTAGTCCCACTCTATGTCAGCATAAAATTAATATGGAACCTGATGGTAAACCAGTTGTTGATCACCAGTGACGGTTAAATCCAAAAATGAAAGAAGTGGTAAGAAATGAAATATTAAAGCTTCTGGAAGCAGGTATAATCTATCCTATAGCTTATAGTAGATGGGTAAGTCCTGTTCATTGTGTCCCTTTGAAGGGAGGTATTACTGTTGTTCCTAATGATACAAATGAACTTATTCCACAAAGAATTATCATAGGTTATAGAATGGTAATTGATTTTAGAAAATTAAACAAAGCTACTAGGAAAGATCATTATCCTCTACCTTTCATTGGTCAAATGCTAGAAGGACTATCAAAACATACACATTTCTGCTTTCTAGATGGATACTCTGGTTTTTCCCAAATACCTGTGTCACAAGAGGATCAAGAAAAAACTACTTTTAAATGCCCTTTCGGTAGTTTTGCTTATAGACGTATGCCTTTTGGTTTATGCAATGCACCTGCTACCTTTCAAAGATGTATGACTACTATATTCTCTGACTTTTGTGAAAAGATTGTTGAGGTTTTCATGGATGATTTCTCCGTATATGGAACTTATTTTGATGATTGCTTAAGCAACCTTGGTCGAGTTTTACAAAGATGTGAAGAAACTAACCTTGTCTTGAATTGAGAGAAGTGCCACTTTATGGTTAATGAAGGTATTGTCTTGGGGCATAAAATCTCCGAACAAGCTATTGAAGTTGACAGAGCTAAAGTTGATGCTATTGAAAAAATGTCGTGTCCCAAAGATATCAAAGGTATAAGAAGTTTCCTTGGTCATGCTGGTTTCAATAGGAGATTTATTAAAGACTGCTCTAAAATTTCTAGGCCTCTCAGTAATCTTTTACAAAAAGATGTTCCATTTGTTTTTTATGATTATTGTGTAGAAGCATTTGAAACACTTAAGAAAGCCTTAACTTCTGCACCTATTGTTCAACCACCTGATTGGAACCTACCCTTTGAAATTATGTGTGATGATAGTGATTATGCTGTTGGTGTCATTCTAGGATAAAGAGTTGATAAGAAATTAAATGTTATCCATTATGCTAGTAAAACTCTAGACAGTGCTCAAAGAAATTATGCTACAACTGAAAAAGAATTTTAAGCAGTTGTGTTTGCTTGTGATAAATTTAGATCTTACATTGTTGATTCCAAAGTAATTGTTCACACTGATCATGCTACTATTAAATACCTTATGGAAAAGAAAGATGCTAAACCTAGACTCATTAGGTGGGTTCTCTTGCTACAAGATTTTGATTTACATATTCTTGATAGGAAAGGGGCTGAGAACCCCGTAGCAGACAACTTGTCTAGGTTAGAAAATATTCTTGATGACCCACTACCTATTGATGATAGCTTTCCTGATGAACAATTAGCTGTCATAAATGCTTCTCGTGGTACCCCATGGTATGCAGACTATGCAAATTATATTATTGCTAAATTTATACCACCTAGTTTTACGCACCAACAAAAGAAATGGTTTTTCTATGATTTAAGACATTATTTCTGGGATGACCCACACCTTTATAAAGGAGTAGATGGTGTTATTAGATGTTGTGTACCTGAGCATGAATAGGAACAAATCCTATGCAAGTGTCATTCCGAGGCTTATGAAGGACACCACGCTGGAGACAGAACTGTACACAAGGTATTACAATCTGGTTTTTATTGGCCTACTCTTTTCAAGGATTCTCGTAAGTTTGTCTTGTCTTGTGATGAATGACGGAGAATTGGTAACATTAGTAGACGTCAGGAAATGCCTATGAATTATTCACTTGTTATTGAACCATTTGATGTTTGGGGATTTGATTATTTGTGACCTTTTCCTTCCTCTAATGGGTATACACATATTTTGGTTGCTGTTGATTATGTTACTAAGTGGGTAGAAGCTATTCCAACTAGTAGTGTTGATCATAACACCTGCATTAAAAGGCTTAAAGAAGTTATTTTCCCGAGGTTTGGAGTCCCTAGATATTTAATGACTGATGGTGGTTCACACTTTATTCATGGTGCTTTCCATAAATTGCTTACTAAGTATGATGTTAACCATAGAATTGCATCTCCTTATCATCCTCAGTCTAGTGGTCAAGTAGAATTAAGCAATAGAGAAATAGAATTGATCTTGCAAAAGACATTTAATAGATCTAGGAAGAATTGGTCTAAGAAACCCGATGATGCATTATTGGCTTATAGAACTGCTTATAAAAATCCTATGGGTATGTCTCCATATAAAATGGTTTATGGGAAAGCATGTCACTTACCTCTTGAATTGGAACATAAAGCTTATTGGGCAATTAAAGAAGTCAACTATGATTTCAAACTTGCTAGTGAGAAGAGGTTATTTGACATTAGCTCACTTGATGAATGGAGACCCAAGCCTATGAAAATGCCAAATTGTTTAAAGAAAAGGTTAAAAGATGGCATGACAAAAGGATACAAAAGCGTGAATTTAATGTGGGTGACCATGTCTTGCTATACAATTCTCATTTAAGATTTTTTGCAGGAAAACTTCTCTTCAAATGGGAAGGTCCTTACATTATCGAAGAAGTTTATCGTTCCGGTGCCATCAAGATCAACAATGTCGAGGGCAATAACCCGAAGGTGGTGAATGGGCAAAGAATCAAACATTATATCTCAGGTACGCCCATAAATGTTGAAACTATTATTATTCATACCATAACATCGGAGGAGTGCATAAGGGAAACCTTCCAGCACGCTCCAGAACCCTGAAAAGGAATAGGTATGTGATACGGTAAGTAAACCAACTCCAAAAGTTTTCCAAAAGCAATTTTACTCCATTTTGGAATATTTAAAAAATTAAGAAAATAAAAAATAGTCCGAAAAGTGCACAAGCAGGCGACAAGCCTGGGGGCGCGCCCTACCCCCTGGGCGCGGCTCCTAAGCTTGTGGCCCACTCGTGTACCTTTCGGACTCCGTTTTCTCCCAGAATACTTGTTTCGCACGGTAAAAATTCATTATATAATCTCCCGAAGGTTTTGACCACCGTATCGTGACAATATCCTCTGTTCTTGTTTCAAGCTATTTCTGCAGTAGGTTTAGAGCAAGATGTCTTCGCAAGAATTGGTCGGGGAGAGTCGGGTCTCTCACCCAACACCAGATCAAAGAGCATACAACGAAGCTAATCCCTTTGGGGGGTCAATGGAGGAAGAGATGGAAGCCGACCTGAAAAGAGTGGATACCATGGAGGAGGATGAAGAAGTCACCTCTCTCCCTCAGCCTGGAGCCATGCATGTGGAACTCGATGACTCGGTCCTCCCAAATCCGGTCAAACCTCCCAGTGCTAAATTTATATCTTACAATAACTTGAAAAAGAGTGTTGCTTCTTCCTCTGCAGCAAGGATGCATCCATGGGTGGATGGTGCCTTAACTGTCATCGGAAAGCTACGTAAGGAGATTATGGATCTCAAACAGCAAGTCAATAGGCTCGAGGAGGAAAATCGCATCCTGAGGGGCATCATTGCCAAGAACATCGCACCACCACCTCCGAAGATGGAGACTTGAGTACATGGGTATGGGCACTCCCCTTGGCTTATGCCAAGCTTGGGGGAGGTGCCCCGGTATCGTATCACCATCACATCTTTATCTTTATCGTTTATCTTAGTTTGATCTTTTTGGTTATATCATTATCTAGTAGAATAAAAGTTTTAGTATGATCTAGTCTTTGAGTTTTGCTTCATGATCTATCTATGTAATCGAGTATGAGAGTTATATAATAAAGATTAGTTTTGAGTTGAGGGCTTTGCTTTCTTTCTTTGATCTTGAAAAAGAAAAAGAATAAAAGAAATAAAAAAGATTATATAATAATCTTATGGAGAGTGATGACTTCACATATAAGAAGTATGTCGCATGAAATTTGTTGAGGGTTGACAAACATAGTATTGGTCATTGTTGCAATTAATAGGAAGTAATAAAGAAAGAGAGGTTTCACATATAAATACACTATATTGGACATCTTTCGTGATTGTGAGCACTCATTAAAATATTATATGCTAATAAGTTGATGTTGGACAAGGAAGACAACATAATGGGTTATGTTTTCTTATATCCGAATAGAAGTTATAATGTCCTGGATCCTCCAACATGTTGGGCTTGCCTTCTATTCCTTGCTAGCCAAAAATTCCACACTAAGTAGAGATACTACTTGTGCATCCAAAACCCTTGACCCACTTTTGCCATGAGAGTCCACTATATCTACCTATGGATTGAGTAAGATTCTTCAAATAAGTTGTCATTGGTGCAAGCAATAAAAATTGCTCTCTAAATATGTACGATCTTTTAGTGTGAGGAAAATAAACTTTATATGAACTTTTGATGGGGAAGAAATAAAAGCGACGGACTGCATAATAAAGTTCTCTATCACAAGCGGCAATATAAAGCGACGTTCCGTTGCATTAAGATTTCTTGCATCCAACCAAAAAGCGCATGACAACCTCTGCTTCCCTCTGCAAAGGGACTATCTTTTACTTTTATCTTCTACCTTTTATACAAGAGTCATGGTGATCTTCACCCTTCCTTTTATATTTTCTCTTTTTGGCAAGCACTATGTGTTGGGGAAAGATCCAGACATACATATCCACTCGGATGTAGGTGATCATAAACTATTATTGTTGACATTACCCTTGAGGTAAATGGTTGGGAGGCAAAACTATAAGCCCCTATCTTCCTATGTGTCTGATTAAAGCTTTGATCTCATAGGTATCGCGTGAGTGTTAGCAATTATGAAAGATTAAATGATGGTCAAGTATGTGAACTTGCTAAATAAGAGCTCTTACATTGACTCTTTCCGATGTTATGATAAATTGCAATTGCTTCAATGACCAAGATCATAGTTTGTTAGTTTTCAATAACGTTTTTGGGTTCATACTTTATGTTGTGAATGAATTATCACTTTAGCATAAGAAGTTATATGACAATATATTGCTGTTCTAAAAGATGATCATGATGCCCTCATGCCCGTATTTTATTTTATCGACGCCTCTATCTCTAAACATGTGGACATGATTATCGATTTCGGCTTTCGCTTGAGGACAAGCGAGGTCTAAGCTTGGGGGAGTTGATACGGCCATTTTGCATCATGTTTTTATGTTGATATTTATTGCATTATGGGATGTTATTTCACATTATGGCACAATACTTATGCCTTTTCTCTCTTATTTTACAAGATTTACATGAAGAGGGAGAATGCCGACAGTTGGAATTCTAGACCGGAAAGGAGCAAATCTGAGATACCTATTCTGCACAACTCCAAATGTCCTGAAACTTTACCGAGAATTGTTTTGGAATATATAAAAAATATTGGGCAAAGAAATAACAGAAGGGGACCCACCAGGTGGCCACAAGCCTAGGGGGCGTTCCCTACCCCCCAGGGCATGCCCCATGAGCTTGTGGGCCCCCTGGCCAGCCCTCGGTGTCCATCTTCTTCTATATGAAATGTTTTGACCTAAAAAAATCAAAAGGAAGCTTTCAGGATGAAGCGCCACCGTCTCGAGGCGGAACCTGGGCAGAAGCAATCTAGGGCCCGGGCAGAGCGATTCTGCCGGGGAAACTTCCCTTCGGGAGGGGGAAATCGAAGCCATCGTCGTCAACAACAATCCTCTCATCGTGGGAGGGTCAATCTTCATCAACATCTTCATCAGCACCATCTCCTCTCAAACCCTAGTTCATCTCTTGTATTCAATCTTTGTCTCAAAACCTCAGGTTGGTACCTGTGGGTTGCTAGTAGTGTTGATTACTCTTCGTAGTTGATGCTAGTTGGTTTATTTGGTGGAAGATCATATGTTCAGATCCTTAATGATATTCAGTACCCCTCTGATCTTCAACATGAACATGCTTTGTGAGTAGTTACATCTGTTCCTGGGACATGGGAGTGGTCTTGTTATAAGTAATCATGTGAATTTGGTATTCGTTCGATATTTTGATGACATGTATGTTGTCTTTCCTCTAGTGGTGTTATGTGAACGTCGACTACATGACACTTCACCATGATTTGGGCCTAGGGGATGGCATTGGGAAGTAATAAGTAGATGATGGGTTGCTAGAGTGACAGAAGCTTAAACCCTAGTTTATGCATTGCTTCATAAGGGGCTGATTTGGATCCACATGTTTCATGCTATGGTTAGATTTATCTTAATTCTTCTTTCGTAGTTGCGGATGCTTGCAAGAGGGGTTAATCATAAGTGGGAGGCTTGTCCAAGTAAGGACAGCACCCAAGCACTGGCCCACCCACATATCAAATTATCAAAGTAACGAACGTGAATCATATAAGCATGATGAAAACTAGCTTGACAATAAATCCCATGTGTCCTCGGGAGTGCTTTGCTTTATATAAGAGTTTGTCCAGGCTTATCCTTTGCTATAAAAAGGATTGTGCCACCTTGATGCACCTTTATTACACTTGTTACTTGTTACCCGTTACGAATTATCTTACTACCAAACTATCTGTTACAGATAATTTCAGTGCCTGCAGAAAATACCTTGCTGAAAACCGCTTGTC
Organism: Thinopyrum elongatum; assembly: GCA_011799875.1. Classification (NCBI taxonomy): domain Eukaryota; kingdom Viridiplantae; phylum Streptophyta; class Magnoliopsida; order Poales; family Poaceae; genus Thinopyrum; species Thinopyrum elongatum. The sequence goes on from CM022301.1 coordinate 79,744,160, forward strand.
ATTTCCTTCTGCTCCTCGTTGGGTTCGACACTCTTACTTATCGAAAGGACTATGATTGATCCTCTATACTTGTGGGTCATCATCCCGAAAGCTTCCTTATTATTTTTTCTAGGTCAAAACCCTCCATATAGTAGAAGGTGGACACCGGGGGTTGGCCAGGTGTAACGCCCAGATAATTAAGCTATAGTAATCCCATGCTAACGATGCCACGTCACCACAATTACTGTTGTTAATCTCGCGATGATTCAATCACCATTCAAATTCAAAACCGAGTTTAAAGTCAAACTTCAAATTTGTCAAACATGAAAACTAAAATGTTCAAAGTGTGGCAAATAATCTTTGGTTATTTGTCATGTTGAAACCCATATTTTATAAAGTGATTTAATGCCCTAAATTAAATAAAACAGTGGCTAAAACAAATAATTAAATGCCTTTTAAAATTATAAAAATGCTAAACTAATTTATTTAGATCTTAAAAATTAATATGGCAGTGGCATAATTTGTTGTGCTATTTTAGGTACAAGTTTTACATTTAACAAAAATAAAATAAAACTAAAAGGAAAACATAAAATTTTAAAAGAAAAGGGAAAAGGAAATACAAAAGGAAAAAGGGGGAAGCCCCCCTGCTTCCCTGGGCCTAGCCCACCTGGGTCGGCCCAGCGGCCCACCTCCCCGGTCGCCTCCCTTGATCCACTGTTCGACCGACCGGGGCGCCAGCTTTCGCCCCCGACCGCCTCGTCGTCCCCATAGGCAAGGGGATAAGGCCACCCCGACGCCTCGAGTGCTCCCCCTGCTCCACTCACCCCGCTCGCTCCTCTCTTCCTCGTCGCCCTCCCTCTCTCAGTGAGATCCACCGCAACCACCGCCGCTGTTGCCATGAACGCCGGCGCGCCACTGCCCACGCTGATGTGGCCGGCCCGGGGCCACCCCTTGGGTCGCTGACCCGTGGGCCCTAGGGGCCCGACCGGCCTGTTGACCGGTCAGCCTTGCTGACTGGACCAGCCTAGCAGCTGACAGATAGGGCCCACCTCCCCTAATTAACTAAAACATTTTAAAAATAATTAACTAACTTAATCAGACACTGACAGGTGGGCCCAGTAAATTAATTAGCTAGTTTAGATTTAATTAAACTCTGCTAACCACCTTTGTCAATGACATGTCGGACCCAGCTGTCAGCTTGACTAGTCAACCAGCTGGGTTGACTGCTGACGCCACCCTGACGTCATAAGTCTATTTTTTGAATTAATTTAAAATAATAATAATTTCAGAAAATGTTTAAATCTTTTAAAATTCATATAAATTAATCCGTAAGTCAGATGAAAATAATTTATTTATGAAAGTTGCTCAGAAAAATATGATGAATCCAAATACGCCGTCCGTTTCACCTCTTCGAAATTACCAAACACCAGGGAAACATTCCTGGATGTTTTTCCCCTTCGCCGGTATCATGTAGCACCGCGTTAGAACACCCTAGTTTTGCCTGTAGTCATGTCATGCATCTGATTGCTTTGTATTTACTGTTTCTTCCCCCTCTTCTCTCCGGTAGACCCCGAGACCGATGATACCCCTGTGATCGACTACGTCATCGATGACACTTCCCCCTTTCAGCAGAGCTTCCAGGCAAGCAAACCCCCCTTGATCATTCCGATATCGCCCATTCCATTCCCTCTCATGCTTGCATTAGATTTTGCTACTGTAATTGATTGCTCCTATTCTGATGCATAGCCTGCTTTTGTAACATGTTGTTGTACCTTACCTGCTTATCCTAAACTACTTAGTATAGGTTGGTTTGTGATCCACCAGTGACCCCTCACCTTGTCCCTGTTGCCCCTGCTTCATCATCGATGACTCGATCCACGTGATCGACGTCCAGAGCCCAACACATCACATCACCCCCCTTTGTTGCTCGATTCTGCAGGGCTACTACTGAGTGCCGAGGGTGATACCTCATAACGCACTCCTGATGATGACTCTGTAGTGTAGCTATTCGGTCATGGTCATCGAGGGTGATTCCTCCTTCACCACTCCCGATACGACTCTGTCGTGCAACACCTCCAGTGTGAACCTCGAGGGTGATTCCTCCTAAGTTCACCTTGACGATTACATCAAGTGGATTCCATCGAGGGTGATTCCTCGGATTCCTCCTTGATGTTATGGACACACAGCTACCTGGAGTTTACTTGAGACCATTGTTGAAGTCAGGTCGGCCCTGAGGGGTACCCGCGAGTTGATGTGAAAGTCGGGCGGGCCCAGAGAGCACCTGCGAGATAATTACGAGGGACGGCCGGGCAGGTAGGCCGCCCCCGAGTGGGTTGGGCTAGCCCTTGCTATGTTTCCCTAAGACGGGCGACGGGGTCACATTATCGTGAGTCTCTGCTCGTCTCCGCGAGGTCCTAATACAGTAAAGGTTTGGGTATTCGATCTGAGTTGGCTACTGGCCTTTACGTACTAACCACCACACGGGAACAGTTATGGGCACTCGGTGTCGTAGTATCAGCCGAAGCTTTGTCAGACGTCCAGTTTAGCATTATGGCCGGGCCGGATCGGGCCATCCAGGCAGAGGTGGTGCTAGTATCCCCCTGCACATAACGACCCGGAGTGCAACGGGCGATGGGCCCAAGACCCCAGAGTGCTTAGGATGTAGACCAGCGGGGACCTCTCTGCCATTCTGCAAGATGCTTGTAGATGCTTGAAGATGCTAGTCTTCGATAGGCTAGGCCTTCCCTCTATTCTGGCATTCTGCAGTTCAGTCCATAGATATAACCCTCCCATTTGATACTGATGCATACTTAGTATAGATCTAATGCTTGCGAGTACTTTGGATGAGTACTCACGGTTGCTTTGCTACCCCCTTTTCCCCCTTCTTTCTTCTTTCTAGTTGTTGCAACCAGATGATGGATCCCAGGAGCCATATGCCACCGCCGACGTCTGCTACTACCCCCGACAGTGCCTACTACTACGTGGAGACCGCCGACGGCCAGGAGTAGTTAGGATGTCCCAGGCAGGAGGCCTTGCCTCTTTGATCGTTGATGTTTTTGTGCTAGCCTTCCTAAGGCATCCTTGTTTAACTTATGTATGTACTCAGATATTGTTGTTTCCGCTGTCTCGCTTGTGTATCAAGCTTCTATATTCGAGCCCTCGAGGCCCCTGGCTTGTAATATGAAGCTTGCATTATTTAAATTTGTGTCTAGAGTTGTGTTGTGATATCTTCCCATGAGTCCCTGATCTTGATCGTACACATTTGCATGTATGATTAGTGTACGATCGAATCGGGGGAGTCACACCAGGGGGCCCACAAGCTCGGGAGGCACGCCCTGGGGTGTAGGGCGCGCCTCCAAGCTTGTGGCCACTTGGTGGGTCCCCTTCTGTTGTTTCTTTGCCCAATATTTTTTATATATTCCAAAACAATTCTCCATAAAGTTTTAGGACATTTGGAGTTGTGCAGAATATGTATCTCAGATTTTCTCCTTTCTGGTCCAAAATTCTAGCTGCAGACATTCTCCCTCTTCATGTAAACCTTTTAAAATAAGAGAGACAATGCATAAGAATTGTATCATAAAGTGAAATAACAGCCCATAATGCAATCAATGTCAACATAAAAACATGATGCAAAATGGACGTATCAAGATGCCCTAAGGGTATCTTTCATTCACATGATTTGTAAAACATAGGAATAGAAAAAAATAGCAATGAAGTGGCATGGCTTCTTTCATATTATTGTATTACACTACTGCAGGATGCTGCTAACGCGACACTACAATAAGAGACCCTTCGAGAAACTGTGTGCGATGCATTAATCGCAAACGGTGATGTAAAAAAACCATAAAAAAAGATGCAAAATGTTTGCGATGGCGGATACATCAAACACGGTTCAGATTTTAGTTGCGTGTGCGATGCGGGGCATACGGTTGATCCATACGAACTGTTTGCGATGAGACAGAACAACAGAAATGGGCAGGCAGATCAAGGTGTGTGCGATATACGGCATACAGTTCACCCCGATTAACTGTTTGCTATGAGGCGGAACAACAGAAACGGGCAGCCAGATGAAGGTGTGTGCGATATACGGCATACAGTTCACTCGGATGAACTGTTTGTGATTAGGCAACACAAAAGAAACGGTCAGCCAGATCAAGGTGTGTGCGATATACGGCATACAGTTCACTCGGATGAACTGTTTGCGTTGAGCCAAGAGAACAGAAATGGTTCAACTTAACAAGATGTGTGTGATACGCGACAAACAGGTCTGTAATCGGAAATCTGTGGAAAGACCGATAACAACACCGACAATTACTGTTAACAAGCCATGTGTTGTGAGCAAATGATTGCTGGTATATAATTGTGAGTGATTGATGAAATCATCACCGACGGGTTACATTGTTTAGTCCGTGTGCGATGTGATTTGCTCTGTCTACAGAACATCAACATATATACTTATAAGAACAGCATTGCACAACCAAATTAAGCATACAATTACATAAGTGACTACACACATAACATTTGCACACACTAAAGTAAGCAATTACATGCATACTAAACTAGGAGAAACGAGGATCTAATCATCTACTTCTTGTTGTGATGACGCTTGCCATTGCTCTGCTTCCGGTTGGATCCCTGGCCGTTTTGGGGAAGGAGGCACTTCCTCATGTCAACGATCCGCCTCTACATCTCGTAGCTCGTGTATGCCTCCTTGGCCGCGTACACGACATGAGCTTTGTCGAGTTTCTCCATCTAGGCCGAGTGCTAGGCATGCTTGTCCTTGTTGCACAAATCCTTCATGTCTCTGTAGTAGGGGTCGATGATGGCCTCGGCGAGGTGAACCAGTGAGTCCTTCTCATGCTCCTTACTGCCCCAGATCTTGTATTGGCCCTGGATGTCGACAAGATTCTGGCAGGCGATGCCCGAATTCTTGAGCACCTTTACATCGTTGGTGATGTCCACCGTAGCAAACATGTAGTGGGGGCTGTCAACAAACCTAGCGAAACGCTCGCAAGGCCTTGTGGCCAGGCAGTAGTGGTAGATGAGGACATGATTGCGCACGCACATCTGGGCGACGGCGACCTTGGGACGAGACCCGACACGAGCGCGGGTGTGCTCGAGGTCAAACCCGACCACCTTGTACTTCTCCTCAGCAAGCAACAGCTCCATGATGTGAATGGAGTGCTCCACCCAGACCGAGTTGTTGGTGTACACCACCGAGAGCTCTGTGAACCTTTTGTGGGTGTCCACCATGGCATGCATGGTGAACTACTGCTCATCGTCGGCAGCCGCTCGGAGCGCCATTGGAGCCACGCAGGATACCCTCTAAGAATTTGTCGTGGTGGGTGTGCTTCTTGCAATAGTGGGGCGCGATCAAAAGGTTGAAGAGACACAAGGGTTAAATGGCCGCTGTAATAAATGGGGGCCGGCTGGCCTGTAATCATCAAGTCTTGTCATCGCGTTCACAGCGGAGGATTCCAGTGCATGCTTGAGAACCCCACACGTGTTTCGTTTGACCACGCGTGGGCTCGAAGAGGCGCCAAATGTATCGTCCGTGAGCCTGTTCCCGCGCAACCGTGCAGTTTACCGCGCAAGCTTCCTGCCCGACTAGTTTGGGCACGCGTCGGCTAGAAGAGGGGCAAATCATGGGCGTTTATTGGCAAAAAGCTTTGTAAAAACGAAGTGTGTGGAATGACTTCGATCATAAGTTTACCCGTGGGTGATGAGGTCAAAGTTACACAAAAGGGTGATGATGGACACTCGAGTGCGATAATTAATTCTGCGCTCTACAGGGCACACGGTTGAAGAAGCCAATTGTGTGCAATAATGTAGAAGATCGCGGTCGAGTTAGCTATACAGATCGTTTGCTATGAGATCAACAAGGGAAACACCTTTGAGAATGGTTAATAAAATCTAAGTCTATTGCATATTAAGGTCAAAATAGTACTACCAATATATGAGTCTCATACGATGCCATTTCAACGAGTGTACCACAAAAGCCCAAAATGTTACAAGGTTCAAATTCCAGAGTTATATGGCTCAAATTCGAAGATTACAAGGTTCAAACTGATATTAGAAATGAAATTCAGCTCATTCAGCTGCAAACGCCCGCGTTGATCAACTGAACATGGATATAAGAGAGGTTCAAACTAATATTACCACTTGTAAGGCTTGTTTCGAAACCTCATCATTTCTGCAAAGGGACCAGCCACTGACAAGTCATGTATGTGGTTGACACGATGACTTCTGATTACTCTGTCATCTGAAGTTCCAAAATGAAATTCAGCTTTTTCGGAGCCTTTTCCATTCTGCCGCAGCCGCCGGCGCTGATCAACAAACCATTCATTTTTGCAAAATAAATGCAGGGCAAACCTCATTACCTTCAGCACCGGAGTCATCGCCGGAGTCGGTGTGGACCTCCGGCTGTGGAAGCACGACGCCGTCGACGACGTCAAGGTGCAGCGATACCTCATCGGCGGCGATGGCAACCTAAGTCTCCATCTTCACGCCGTGCTCCAGTGCTTCAGCAGCCCTGGCGTCGCCTATCCCTCCGATGGGGCGCTTCGGCGGCATCCTCATACACTGACGGCTTTTAGGACTGAGAGTGGCGTTGAGGATGCAGGTGGAGAGAGAGGACTGTTTGTGTGGCGAGGGTGGGGTGTGCGGCCGCTCGGGCGCTCCATTAATATGGAGTAGTGGGAGAGAGGCGGGCGCCAGTCAAACCGCTGCCTCGCCTCCCGGTGAGCCTGCGCACCGGACTGTTGGCATGCCTACTGTCATTTCACATAGCTACTCACACGCCTCCCAATGACACTGCGCAGCGAGCACGCCTCCCGTCAATTCACACACCTGCACGCACGCCTCCCAGTCTGCCTGCGCGGCGGACTGCTCGCATGCGTCCCGTCAACTCACACCTACTCGCACGGCACACGGGTCGCAGGGCGGCACGTATATTGTTTTTCTATTTCGGTGATTAATGCTACCACTTTATTGCTTAACCGAAGCATGGCACATATCCATTATTGGTCTAACGCCCACGGTTCAAATAAATAATCCATTTGCGATATTGGTTCCCAATTATTAATAATCTCCCGTTTGTAAGAAGATAAAGATTACATCAAAACTTGTCTCAAATTGGTAAGAAAAGTACAATACCATTGTGTATTGGTGTCCATATGACAGCACGATAAGTTTCATGAATTTCAAATAAGTTTTGGATGTACTAGATTTTAAAAATCAAGATTCTCAATGTTTGAAATTTCTTGCACGGGGAGTAAACATGCACTCAGTGAGACACATGTGTTTTTCCAATCCATTTAGGTGCACTGTCATGTGTGCATGTAGCTCAAATTTGATTTTTGCACATTATACCCCTAGTAAATCAATAAATGTACTAAAATGTCTTAATGATTTTTGTTTTTTTTCAAAATTAAAACGTCCCTCCTTTGGTAACATATGTTCACCGCGGGAAAATTTAACATGCATCGTAGTTGCGGTGGATGCGTGGTGTGTGTGTGTATCTAGGGTGGGGGGCTGGCAGTACACTACGAGTCGTGAGCCACCATGTGGGTTGGCCATTTTGTGAGGTAGGTGCCACATCAAAGTCGTGAATTCGTTGTTTAAAACATTACACAACCCTTTCATGCATACACTCACTCGCGTGTGACACTTTCTGTGGGCCCATGAGGTCGTCGTCCATCACTTCGACCAACAGCCGACAGAGAGGTTAATTTGACCAGCAAAGGTTGATTCTTTTTTGTTTGTGTTACGGTGGGAGTATATAGTACGCGTCAAAGATGGGAGGGGACCATCATATATACTACGTACGCGTCCGTGAACACACCTCATTCAGTGTCAGGACTTTTCGGTTTCCGAGGCACGTGCCACATCAAAGTTGTGCATTGGCTATTCAAACATCACACAACACCTCTTTGGGCCACATGCATATAGGCGGTGGTTATCCTAGGACACTCACGTGTGACGCTTCCATCTCTGGGCCCGCGAGGTCGTCGTCCATGCATGCATCACTTTGACCTACATCGGGAGAGGTTAATTAATTTCACCATCTAGGAGGATTCTTTTTGGTTTGTATTACGGTAGGAGCATATAGTATGCGTCGAAGGGGGGGGAAGGGGACCAGCATATGTAGTACGCTTCATGAACCTCGCTCTGTGTGGGGACTTTACGGTTTTCGAGGCATATGCCACATCAAAGTTGTGCATTTTGGGTATTCAAACATCACAACCACACACACCTCTCCATACATATGTTTGGCCCACATGCAAAGTGATGGCGGTTGTCCTCTCGCACCCACTCACGCGGTTATCAGCGATATCAATGCTTTCCATCTATGGGCCAGCTTGGTCCATCACTACTTTGCTCGACAATGAGAGAGGTTAATTTGACTTAGGAGGGGATTATTTTTTGGTTTGTATTACGGTATATATATAGGTCATGCTCTGGGATGGCATGATATAGTTTGTGCACACATGCATGTGTACGCATGAGTCCCTCCCACCGAGTCGAAGTGGGCAGTACCACGACACGTCATGAACTGACCTCGCTCTGTGTGGGGACTGTACGATTTTCGATGCACGTGCCACATCAATGTTGTGCATGGTATTCAAACATGCATGCATCACCTCCATACATACATATGCATGCAGTGGTTGTCTTCGAACGGTACACTCCCTCACGTGGTTATCGGTGACAAGCCTATATATTTGTGGGCCCTCGTGGACATCCATGATCACTTTGACCGACAACGAGATAGGTTACCATGGTGGATTCTTCCTTTGGTTCGTGTTATCGTAGTAGGTATAGTGAGATTCAGACCTAAGTTTGAGCGCATACTATGCATGCATGCATGAATCCCCGTCATCGGCTCGAAGTGTGGTGTGACATACATATATACAATGCGTCGTCAACTAACCCTCGCTCTGTGTGGGGATTTCTGGTTCCAACGCACGGTGCCACAACAAAGTTGTTCCATTGTGTATTCAAACGTCAACACTCCATACATATGTTTGGGCCACATGCAGGCAGTGGTTGTCTTCGGGGACTAGTTACTTGCGTGATTATTGGCGAGCTAGCCCATCTCTGGGGTCGCATGGACGTCCATCACTTTGACCAACAACAAGAGAGAGGTTGACCAAGGTTGATTCTTCTTGGTCTGTTTTACAATACATCTTGGTGAGATGACCTCTCCCGCCGACTGAAAGTGTGTGTGTGTGTGTGTTTGATGGGTGGGGCTGCTACTTCGCACTTTGCTAGGTGAACCTCCGTGGGGGTGGGCATGCGTTCATAACTTAGGATTCCCCTCCTGCCGACACGAAGGGGGGGGCAAGCAATACCGTGCGCTTTGTGAGATAGGTGCCACATCGAGGTTGTGCATTTGGTATTTGAACATCAAACCGCCCTTTTCATACATATATTTGGTCCACATGCAAGTGTGTTCGTGTTCTGACCCTTTCCCGCGTCATTTTCGCTAAATTTATGAACATTAGACAAGTCGGATGATGCAACAGACATGGTTCACTCACACAAACCGTGTTCCACGCCGGTGCCCCTGTCACGCACATCAGCACAATATATTGGGCTCCACGAGGCTTCCCCTCTCAAAAATATCTACCTGCCTGCAGGGTTTTTCTGTTTGATAACACATGGTTATTATGTTTCAGCCGTGTGTGATGTTTGTTGTTCCCGCTCCCGCCTGCATCCCTCGAAAATATCTGCCCGGCTCGAGGGTTTTTCTGTTTCATAACACACGGTTGTTATTTCGGGACCATGTGCGATGCACCGTCATCCAAATTTTCAATAGCCCCGGCATTTTACCCTCGCGTAGTAAAATTTTCAGTAGCCGCGTCATTTCCTTAAACACCCTCCTCCACACACACACCCCAAAAACTCCTCGGGCGCGCGCGCGCACACACACACACACCCACCACAACCCCTCCCTCGCTCGAAAGCCTAGCAAGGTTGCCGCCACCGCCGCAAGGCCTTCATTGTCAACATCTGCCGGTTTGCCCATGCAGCTTACCCACCGATCTCCATACCCTAGCCGCCCTGAGTTTCTTAGATGATGCCTGCCAAACGCCCCCTTTCCCACAGATCCCCATCCCCATCCCCCTCTCCAGAGTGTCGCAGCCTAAGCCCGGCTACGCTTCCCATGGAGCTTGAGGAGCGACTGGCCCGAAAGAGGTGTATCCTGGCCTCTTCGCCCGACGTCGCCGAGGTGGCCGTCGAGGAAGCTGACGACCATTACTGGCCGCATGATCTGAATCAGCGGGCCAGAGTATGCGGGTATGTCACGGACGCCAGCTATGACATCGAGGTCATCGACAGCGATGGCCTGACACGGGCTATGTCATAGGTTAAGTGGCCCACCCCCAACCCCTTGGTTTCAACCGTCGTCGACCTCATCCATGGCCCCGCCGCTGATCTCCCCTGGCTCGCTGTCTAGAATTTGCCATCCTACATCGCCATCGAGCCCCTTTTGTCATTTCTGAAGGACACATTCTGCGATGCTGGCTTGGGATCCATAGCTTCCAAGTCAGACCTCATCGACAGCGACCACGAGGAGGGCACCCTCTCTGGCTCTTCCAATGGGAAAGAGCCCATCTGCGACATCAGGGAGGGCACCCTACAGCCGTGCTCTTCCAAGGGGAAGGAGCACATCTGCGACAACATGGAGCGCACCCAGGGTCCGTGCTCTTCCCACGGGAACGAGCCCATCTGTGACAAGTGAGGAAACCCATGATTTGTTTTGCCGTGCCTCTTCACAGGGGGGAACCCATGATTTGTTTTGTCGAGTGCCTTTTGTAGTGTAGTGAGAATATGTCTAGTTTTAATTGCTATATTTGGTTGTTTGCAGTATGCCTTATTTATTTCAGTTGTTCACAATGTGATGCTCTATATGTGCAACTATTTACTGTGCAGTACATTTTCATCAATACCAGTTTTAAACATATATACCGATAGGAATGCATATATTTGCTTGCTGTTAAGCCTGTTATAGCTAGCATATGCCTCTTTTAAAGTTTTTTGATTGTTTGGTTGTTTGTAGTTAGCATATGTCCAGTTTCAAATGCTATCTTTGGTTGTTCATAGTATGCCTTGTTTATTCCAGTTATTCACAACATGATGTTCTATATGTGCAAGTATGAACTATGCAGTTCAATTTCATCAATACCAGTTTCAACAATATCACTATGAATGACTACATTTGGTTGCTGTTAAGCATGTTGTAGTTAACACGCCTTTCTATTTTTATTTAACAATAACCAGTGTACTTAGACCGGCACAATACCAGTTTGAATGACTATATTTGCTTGTTGTTAAATGTTAGGCCTGTTGCAGTTAACACACCTTTCCACTTTTTTTGCTTAACTAGCGTGCTTAAACCTGCACACTGAAGCTATCGTTTGGAGATTATTTTGTCTGCCATGGATATATTTGGTTGATGTTTAGCCTGTTGTGCTTAACATGCCTCTCGATTTACTTACACAGGACAATTTTGGGAACGACTATTGTTTTCCATCGAGGTTAGTTTCATCCCATGGCTTATATATACTCACTGTTCAGGATATCGGTAGCTGGTACCATATAGGCCGGGGGCTGATAAGGGACTAATCGGTGAATCAGACTTTTAACTGAATATATTTGTAACCCATTTATCATTAGGTTAACTAGGGCATATCTAATATATCTGAGGCTACATAGCAACATGCACTGTACTGAATGTCTAAATATGCAATCCTATGCTACATAGCAACAAGGAAGAGTGTTACCTTAATGTTCTGATGATGTCTAGATATACGTAGAAGAGCAGCAGCAGCAACAACAACAACAACAACAACACATCAACAGTTAATCAGCCGATAATTTGTAAAAATACAATAAACTCCCTCCGACCCATAATATAAGATGTTAATTCATCCAATATGTGAGTATACTGGATGTTATAAGATATTATATAATGGGACGGAGGGAGTGTTGTACTACATCATTGTGCAATTGCTGTTTAGCTTCTAATATTAACTTGGTAATTTTAGGTACATATGTCATTGGTAAAGATCCGCGCTTCGACCCTTTCTGCGTATGGGGCAATGAGATATTGATGAACCAGCATCAAGTGAGGAAGCTTATAAAGATTATTAGTAAAATGGGTCAAAAGATGGCAATTAAACTATTTGTTTACACTTTATCCAATACAACAACGAACTGCAGGATGGTAAGTAAGAACTCTGCAGCCTTCTTTTTACTGCCCATAATGAGTTGTGTTAGATGACAGTGTCTGAATCTTTTTGTTTTGCAGTGGTTCCCAAAGAAGTTTACTCAAGATTACCTCTCAAACTACATGATTGGTGGACATGCAAAGGTTAAAGTATTTCTACCAGAACATGATGACTATCTAGATGTGTTCATGAAGACATTGAAGGATGGGCGGTCGGCCATCACAAGGGGTTGGACTAGAGTCGTGCGTGCCTTCTGCATGGAGGAGGGCACAATATGGGCATTCCGCTTCACCTTGTTCAGCAACCAGAATGTATTTCGCCTCTTTCTTTACCGTCTTTATTAGTACAAGTATACAACTGTGGTTCATCATTCTTTATTTGGTGCTTATGTAATTCTTGAACATATGTACCTGTGAATGCATTGGTTGTTTGAACCTGATGGATATGAATAAAGCTATAACATACTTTCAAATTCAAATCCGGTCTAATTTTAAATAGCAGCAATTAAATTACGGTGAAATTACGCTCTGCAGGTCGTTACGGCGCACACGGTCGATAAAACAAAAATGTTTGTGATATACAACATGATCCACATGGTTCACAGAGAGGAACCATGTGCGAGCATGCACACAATTGCCGTTTGCAAACCGTGTGTGATGTCAGACAATATCACAAACGGTGCGGGCAAACGAACTGTTTGTGATAGTTGTCTTATCGTACACGATTTGCAATCATGAACTGTTTCTGATGTGGTACGCATCATAAACGTTGCACCACTGAATAGCATGTGCGACAGCTATCATGTACGACGCTATTACGATGGTCCGACATTTCGTAATCCTATCTGACACTCGTACGATGATTAGCTAATCTTCTTAATTAGTTACCGCATACGGTTCGGGAAAAGTGAATGTGTGTGATTGTCTGCTTATCGTACACATTCTATAATCATGAACTGTTTGTGATGGGCCGCGCATCGTAAACGTAGCACCATAGAATACCCATTGCGATGGTAATGCCAGCACACATGAGTAGCAAGGATGGAGCGTTTGGGATATTCGAGATATCAGAAACAATTTTATAGGGACAACTGTATGCATCATGGCTCCCTATCCCCGATGGTTTTTGGGTCATGTGGGAAGGACCCCCCCTATCGCACACACTCACTTGGCGATGGTTCAAAATGCCATCGCAGAAAGGGGTTAAAAACCATTTGTATAGCACCTCGCTGTACCAGTGTTAGTTATTTCGTACGAGGTTTTACTGGTAGAAGATTTTCCTATGAAAATTAGCACAAAGGGATCGTACGAGAAAATTTCCATGAATTGTAGTCCTACAAATATGATGCGGAGCATCTGAAAGTGCAACTAATCCCCGGGTGGTTTTGGTAATTCATAACAACATATAGCTCATTGAACTAATATCCTTTCAAGCTAGATATTTCAGAAAGTTCAATGATTGGCATGGCACATGGACTAGAGATGTGGACCCCTCAAAATGCTAAGGACAAATATTGGCAAAAGCTCAAGACTCTACATTTCTATTTTAGTGATCCAAGATCACATTGAGTCCATAGGAAAAGCGAATACTATTAAAAGGTGATGAGGTGTTGCTTAATGGTCTACTTGCTCAAAGTGCTTAGTGATATGCTCCAAAACCCTCAACCACTTTCTCAAATCCAAATATGTCCTAAACCTAAAGTCAAACTCAGCCCCACCGATTTGATCTATCCGGCGCCACCGAGTTCCTTTGACATAGCCACTGCCAGAAACCCTAATCAGTTCGGTCTCACCGATAGGGATTTTGGTCTCACCGAGATGGGATTGCAAACTCTCTGTTTCCCTTCATAACGTTTCGGTCTCACTGAAATGAGCGATCGGCCCCACCGGGTTCGCAATGCAAACTCTCTGTTTCCCTTTCGTAACGTTTCGGTCTTACCGAAAGGAGCGATCGGTCCCATCGAGTTTGCCCGACCAACTCTCTGTTTGCTCATTGCTGAAATCGGTCTCACCGAGTTCATGCAATCGGTCACACCGAGATGAGGTTTTGCCCTAACCCTAGCACATCGGTCCCACCGAGTTGATTATATCGGTCCCACCGAGAATCCTAACGTTCACATTTTGAATTGAATCGGTCTCACCGAGTTCTTCCATTCGGTCCGAGTTGAGTCAAATGTGTGTAACGGTTAGATTTTGTGTGGTGGCTATATATACCCCTCCACCCCCTTCTCTATTCAAGAGAGAGCCATCAGAACGTACCTACACTTCCACTACTCATTTTCTGAGAGAGAACCACCTACTCATGTGTTGAGACCAAGACATTCCAATCCAACCACAAGAATCTTGATCTCTAGCCTTCCCCAAGTTGCTTTCCACTCAAATCATCTTTCCACCATATCCAAATCTGTGAGAGAGAGTTGAGTGTTGGGGAGACTATCATTTGAAGCACAAGAGCAAGGAGTTCATCATCAACACACCATCTATTTCCTTTTGGAGAGTGGTGTCTCCTAGATTGGTTAGGTGTCACTTGGGAGCCTCCGACAAGATTGTGGAGTTGAACCAAGGAGTTTGTAAGGGCAAGGAGATCGCCTACTTTGTGAAGATCTACCCGAGTGAGGCAAGTCCTTCGTGGGTGATGGCCATGGTGGGATAGACAAGGTTGCTTCTTCGTGGACCCTTTGTGGGTGGAGCCCTCCGTGGACTCGCGCAACCGTTACCCTTCGTGGGTTGAAGTCTCCATCAACGTGGATGTACGATAGCACCACCTATCGGAACCACGCCAAAAATCTTCGTGTCTACATTGCGTTTACCTTCTCCAAACCCTTCCCTTTACCTTCATATGCAATGTTTTACTTTCCACTGCTACACTCTTAGAATTGCATGTGTAGGTTGATTGCTTGACTTGTGCTAAGTTGCTAAAATCTGCCAAGACTTAAAATTGGGAAAAGGCTAGATTTTTATTTGGTCAAGTAGTCTAATCACCCCCCCTCTAGACCTACTTTTGATCCTACAAGTGGTATCAGAGCTTTGGTCTCCAATTTCCTTGATTTCCATAGCTTTGGTGATCATAGCCTTGGTTTCACAACCTAGGAGAGTATGGCATCTAGCGAGGGAAATTACCACCGTAGAGGTCCTTACTTTGATGGTACTAATTTTGCTAGTTGGAAGCATAAGATGAAAATGCATATTCTTGGACATAACCCCGCCGTTTGGGCTATTGTGTGTATTGGTTTGCAAGGTGAATTCTTCGAAGATGGAAGAGAACCAAATCGTGAAGCAACCGTGGAAGAATTGAAGATTTTGCAATACAACGCTCAAGCTTGCGATATCCTCTTCAATGGATTGTGCCCCGAAGAATTCAACAAAATCAGCCACCTTGAGAATGCAAAGGAAATTTGGGATACTTTGGTTGATATGCACGAAGGTACCGAGTCCGTCAAGGAATCCAAATTGGATGTGCTTCAAAGTCAACTTGACAAGTTCAAAATGAAGGATGGTGAAGGAGTCGCTGAAATATATTCTAGGCTTGCTCTCATCACAAATGAGATTGCCTGCTTAGGAAGTGAAGAGATGACCGACAGATTCATCATCAAGAAGATCCTAAGAGCCTTGGATGGAAAATATGATACCGTGTGCACTTTGATCCAAATGATGCCCAATTACAAAGATCTCAAGCCAACGGAAGTCATTGGTAGAATTGTTGCTCATGAGATGTCACTTAAGGTTAAGGAAGAGCTTCACAACAAGTCTAGTGGTGCTTACAAAGCTTCATGTGATGCTCCCACAACATCAAGTGAGAAACAAGCCTTCAACGAAGAATTGAGCCTAATGGTGAAGAACTTCAACAAGTGCTACAAGAGTAGAAGCAAAGAGAGAAGTTCTAAGTCAAGGTCCTACAATGACAAAAGATCTTCTAGTCGTGATCGCAATTGCTATAATTGTGGAAGACCCGGACATTACTCTAGTGAATGTACGGCTCCCTACAAAAGAAGAGAAGACTCACCTAAAAGGAGAAGTAAAAGAGAGGAATCACCTCCAAGAGAGAGAAGGAGTAGAGATGATCGTTATGAACAAAGACCCTCTCGCAGAAGCAAGGATTCAGAAAGGAAGGACAAGTCATCAAAGAGCTACACAAGACGAAGACATCAAGCTCATGTTGATGAATGGGTATCTGGTTCCGACTCCGACAACCACTCCAAGAGAAGTTATCACTCCGACTCCGAATATACTCAAGATGAAGGTGTTGCCGGTCTTGCACTTGTGTCATCCAACTCCTACGACATATTTGACTCACCAAATGAAGGAATTGGAAGATGCTTCATGGCTAATGGCCCCAAGGTATCACACCCCGAGTATGTTGATTTCAATAGTGATGAAGATGATTTGCTAGGTGATGATGATTTACTTGTTGACAACTCTAGTGATGAAAACTATGATGAAATTGCTATTAATCATGCTAATCAAGATGAAACGAATGACAATGATAAGAAGGAGATTGAGCGTCTAACTAAAGAATTAAACACTCTTAAGTTAGCTCATGAAACTAACTTAGAGGATCATCAAGAGCTTTTAAAGACTCATGAGAAGCTACGCTTTGAAAAGCTCAATCTAGAGCAAGAGCATGGGTTCTTAAAAGCAATCAATGATGATCTTCATAAGAAAAGTTCTTCTTACATTGCCAAGCATTTACTCTTGTCTACTTACATGCCACAAGTAAAATCTAGCAACAAGAACAAGAAAGAATCTTCTTCTAGTAGTAATAATAATCATGCTAAATCCAATATTGTTGCTTCTAATAGTTCTCTTGATTCCACTAATGATTCTCTTAGCCAAGTTACACTTGAGCAAGAAAATAGCTTGTTGAAGGGAATTATAGAGAAAGGCGTTTACAAGAGCCTTGCCGGAAGTAAGCAATTTGAGGAGATTGTACGCAAGCAAGGAAGGCATCGGAAGAATCAAGGTGTTGGTTTTGAACGCAAGTTCAATGCCAATGGAGTTGAGTGGGAAGAAGATCAATACCCCAAGACAAAGTTTGTTCGTCAACAAGAGAAGTATGACCCCACTTCTTTTGATGGAACACAAGCTCAAGATGATCTTCCACCACAAGACCACAAGCTAAAAGGCAAGGATAAGCTTCAAGAGGAGATTGATTCATTTGAATAAGCTCCAAAGGCCTTGGTCAACTGGGTTCCCAAGACTACATCAAGTTCCACTTCATCAAGTACGACTACAACTCCTAGGATCCCCATCAAGTTGATGTGGGTCCCAAAGAAGAAGAACTAGAGAGTTCTTGAGGGTGACTCCGCCAACATACTTCACTCATATTCATTTTGGCAAGGACAAGTGCAATCAACTTCCATATCTTGCACTAGTTCAAGGAGTCACAAACCCTCTTGTTGGTAAGACAAGGGACAAGGTAACCTAATGCTTTCATGGACAACATCATATGTGTATTTCACTCTATGTCTATGGATATCGTTGTGTGTTCCTTGTGGGACTAACCCATGTAGGTATTGAAAGTGCAACTCACTCCAATGGATTTCTCCAAATGATCTACATCAACATTGAGCATCCACATCTTCAACATCTACATGAAGTCATCATCGACAAAACCCAAGGTTAGTTCATCCCTCTTAGGGGGGATATCACATCTAGGGGGAGCTTTACTCTAAGAATTGAGCTAAAGCAACTCTAATGGTGTGAACACAACAATGCTTTATGTAAAAGTGGTAACCCCACTTGTGTTTAAACGATGAGTATGACCTATGATCAAATGTTCTCATTTGACTCCTAAGTCAATATACTCATATATAGATGACCTAGTCATCGCCATGTGCTTGATAGATGCTAGAGTGTTTGTGCATGCTTTGCCACATATTTCATTTGCTATCTTATTGTGTGAGCATGTTGGTTGCATAATTTTCTCCATTCGAGGACATCCATTTGTTGTTTTGATTGATTGGTTTTTCTTTTTGCCAAATGTATGGACAAGAATGCCTAAGTACTCCCTCTAGCTATCTATGCTTTTCTCGTCTCAAACTCTATTCATGCTACATCACAAAGTTTGATCAAGTCAAATTCGGACCCTCCGGGTGAGGAGCACTCGGAGCCACCGATCCGTCAAGGGCTTAAACTTCCAAAACCTCTTAATGGCTTTCGGTCTGACCGATTCATCCATCTAGGTCTCACCGAAATCACTGGGTTGATCTAGGTTTTCATCTCGGTGCAACCGATTAGAACAGTTCGGTCACACCGAGTTGCAGTAACCGCTTGCGATTCTGCATCTCGGTGCCACCGAGTCGTTCCACTCGGTCAGACTGACAGTGACTAGGTATATATATCCGCGGGTTGAAAATTGGAAATTCCTTCAAACTCCCAACAACGCCTGCCCATCTCTGCTGCCCTCTTGGTCTCCGGATCGTCGCCGTCGTCTCCAGCGCCCTCCTGCTGCTGGTCTCTGCCGCCGTCAACGGGATTCTTCATCGCCGTTGTCGCCGTAGCGAGTCTGCCGCCAAGTTAGGGTACTGAACCGATCCCTTTGTGTATTCCTTAACTCCGATTCTTGCACAAAGGTTAATGCCATGCTTCTAGCCACGATTGAGATTATCCTATCCTACCAAAACTTCCTCTAGATTAGTTTGGATGCAAAAACTTAGGGTTAGGTTTCCGCCGAACTCATCTCGGACCAACCGATTTGAAGTATTCGGTCTCACCGATTTGGCCCAGGCCATTGCACATGTACAACTCGGTCTGACCGAAGTGTACGAATCGGTGTGACCGAGTTTACTTTCTCTGTGAAACCCTAGCATCTCAGAGTCACCGAACTACGTCTCGGTCTGACCGAAACTGCCTGTTTAGACTCCAAATTTGCTTCGGTGTCACCGAGTTAGTCATATCGGTAGCTCCGAAATGCTTTCTGCAGAAAACTAAAATTAAGTTTTTGAGTCAAACTTTTTGCCAAAATAGTTGTACTTTGTGATGCTCATCTACTCTGCCTATACCTATCTATTCACAGGGTCAGTGTCAGCCATGTCAGACAACAGTGACAGCCAGAACAGGTCAGAGGAGCAAGCAAATCTCAGTGAGGGCACTAGTCCCTCCAATAGTAGTTATGATGAGGGTAGAAGAAGCACCCCAAGCAACTTGCCTAAGGCTGCAACTAGGCAAAGGAAGAAGAGAACCTCAGATTCTGAAGATGAGGACTTTGTGGTTGATGAGGAGGTCACCTCAAAGAAGAAGGCAGTCAAGAAGGAGTATGCTGCTGCTGCCACCAAGCCTGGCATGAAGAAGAAAGCTCCCGCCAAGAGAGTGCCTATGTCAAAACCAGAGCCTCCACTCAGGAAACTATGGAGTTCACTCTTGAACCAAGAGAAGAAGAGGCTGCTGGAGGCAAGAAAAGGGAGGAAAGGGTCAAGAAGACCATGGCCAGAGTTATTGGCAGATCATCAATGATGAAAGATGCAGATGAAGATGATGAGGAAGAAGTTGTTGAGCCAGCACCAAAGTCTCAGAAGCTTATGGGAGATGCAATCAAGTCTGGGGCTGATTCATCTAAGCCAAAGACAGCTCCAAAGCCATCTGCCCAAGCTCAAGTCCCAAAGCCTACAGCACCCAAGAGATCCACCAGAAACATCCCAACTGCTGAAAAGAACAAGGCCCCAGTGCGTGAAGTTCAAGAGGATGAGGAGCAGCAAGTGCTCAGGAAGCTCAAACCAAAAATTTCAGATCATGATGACAATCATCCCATAGCTGAAAACATGAAGTTGAGAAAGGATGTAGGTCTCAGACTATGGAGACAGACGGACCCATATGCTGCGAGGAGAAGGACAGCTGTGGACTACAGATTTCACACCAAGGAGCAGCAAGACTTCTATGAGACAGTTCTTTTGGACAAGAAGCCCATAGTCAGTGACATGAGATGGGTTGACTAGAAGTTCATTGATGACAATGAAGATTACTTCCCTGGAGTTCATGAGAGTTTCAGGATGAACGGAGTTGACAAGTTTGTTGGTCAGAAGCTGACTAAATGGAATGATGAGATGGTCATGCAATTTTATTCAACTGCACACTTCTATCCGGATGGCAAGATAGTCTGGATGACTGAAGGCACAAGATACCAATCATCCATTGCAGAATGGGCCAAGTTGATCAATGCCCCTGAAGAAGGTGAAGATGACACAGATGTCTATGCCAAGCCCAGGAAAGGTCATAACTCCATGGCTCACATGTACAAGGAAATTCCTGATCATGCCTTGGAGTCTCACAAGTTTGGCTCCATCTACTATCTGCTGTCAGGGCTGCCCACTATCAACACTATACTAAGGCACACTTTGTCGCCCAAGTCAGGAGATGATAGGATGATCAGAGGTCACTCAATAAACCTGCTGCATATGTTTGATGTGCCAGAGAAGTTCAAGGTGATGACTTTGATTGTTGAAACCATCAAGAGAACTGCTGCTGATCAGAAGAGGTCATGTGGATATGCCCCACACATTCAGATGCTCATCAACTCCAAGATGGGAACAGGCACATATCTACTGGACAGAGAACACCTTCCCCTGAGGCCAGACTTTGAGGACAATGTTGTTGTCATGGATGCATCACATCCTACATCTGTAGAGGCTCAGGAGAAGCGAGAGCAAGCTAAGGCAACAAAGACTTCCAAGATGCCAGATGTATCAGCTGTGAATCTCAAGACCAAGCAAGATCAGCTTACTTATCTACTTGAGTCTACAATGAGGATTGAGAAAGGACTAGCCACCCTGACTCAAAACCAAGAAAGTCTTGAGAGGATCATTGAAACAAAGTTTTATGATCTAGACTTGAAGGTCACAGAGATCCAAACCACAGTTGAACAACTTCAATAAGAGGCAGAGGACAGGAGAGGAAGAGTCAGCACAGATGCATTTCACAGAGTGCCAAGAGCATAGAGGTCTACAGCAGAGCCAGTTGTCACAGATTCTAGTGCTAGAACTTCAGCACCTGCAGCAACTGCCACTGTTGCACCTTCAGTTGCAACTCCTCCAGCTCCTCAGACATCAGCAGAAGCCTTTGCAGACAGACTCCTCTCAATGTCATCTACGCACATCAGAGCCGCCAGCCCGAAGACCACTTTAGGAGCTCCCGGAGATCGTGCCTAGAGTGCCGAATAGCACTATGCGTTTTCGAGCTTTTTGGTAACTTGTTGCCAAAGGGGGAGAAAGTGTATAGATCTTAGGCTTCGAGAGAGAGTGTGTTTTGCTTTTGTTTGCCTCTCTTGCTACTTGATATTTATTCGTTTGGTTGCTACATTATTTGTGCTTGTGTGTGAGATACACTTATGATCATGTGGTTGCTCATTATGCTTTAATGTGTGCTTGAATGATGCTATCTATAATACTTGTGTATGATCAATCATGTTTCCCTTAGTGATGAGTGCATGTGCTTTACATTCTATCATTTTGAGCGCTCCACCAAGATGTATGTGACATGGAAGAGTAACCCATGATCCTAATCGATTGTGCATTTGCATTCAATAGCAAATTTTAAATAATGCACAAATTTAGGGGGAGCTCTTGCTTATCACATACTTCTCAAAGCAACGATATATTTCATTCATATTATCATCTGTCGAAGCTTTGATCTATATGTTGTCATCAATTACCAAAAAGGGGGAGATTGAAAGTGCAACTAATCCCCGGGTGATTTTGGTAATTCATAACAACATATAGCTCATTGAACTAATATCCTTTCAAGTTAGATATTTCAGAAAGTTCAATGATTGGCATGGCACATGGACTAGAGATGTGGACCCCTCAAAATGCTAAGGACAAATATTGGCAAAAGCTCAAGACTCTACATTTCTATTTTAGTGATCCAAGATCACATTGAGTCCATAGGAAAAGCCAATACTATTAAAAGGGGATGAGGTGTTGCTTAATGGTCTACTTGCTCAAAGTGCTTAGTGATATGCTTCAAAACCCTCAACCACTTTCTCAAATCCAAATATGTCCTAAACCTAAAGTCAAACTCGGCCCCACTGATTTGATCTATCCGGCGCCACCGAGTTCCTTTGACATAGCCACTGCCAGAAACCCTAATCAGTTCAGTCTCACCGATAGGGATTTCGGTCTCACCGAGATGGGATTGCAAACTCTCTGTTTCCCTTCATAACGTTTCGGTCTCACCGAAATGAGCGATCGGTCCCACCGAGTTCGCAATGCAAACTCTCTGTTTCCCTTTCGTAATGTTTTGGTCTTACCGAAAGGAGCGATCGGTCCCACCGAGTTTGCCTGACCAACTCTCTGTTTGCTCATTGCTAAAATCGGTTTCACCGAGTTCATGCGATCGGTCACACCGAGATGAAGTTTTGCTCTAACCCTAGCACATCGGTCCCACCGAGTTGATTATATTGGTCCCACCGAGAATCCTAATGTTCACATTTTGAATTGAATCGGTCTCATCGAGTTCTTCCATTCGGTCTGACCGAGTTGAGTCAAATGTGTGTAACGGTTAGATTTTGTGTGGAGTCTATATATACCCCTCCACCCCCTTCTCTATTCAAGAGAGAGCCATCAGAACGTGCCTACACTTCCACTACTCATTTTCTGAGAGAGAACCACCTACTCATGTGTTGAGACCAAGACATTCCAATCCAACCACAAGAATCTTGATCTCTAGCCTTCCCCAAGTTGCTTTCCACTCAAATCATCTTTCCACCATATCCAAATCTGTGAGAGAGAGTTGAGTGTTGGGGAGACTATCATTTGAAGCACAAGAGCAAGGAGTTCATCATCAACACACCATCTATTTCCTTTTGGAGAGTGGTGTCTCCTAGATTGGTTAGGTGTCACTTGGGAGCCTCCGACAAGATTGTGGAGTTGAACCAAGGAGTTTGTAAGGGCAAGGAGATCGCCTACTTCGTGAAGATCTACCCGAGTGAGGCAAGTCCTTCGTGGGCGATGGCCATGGTGGGATAGACAAAGTTGCTTCTTCGTGGACCCTTTGTGGGTGGAGCCCTCCGTGGACTCGCGCAACCGTTACCCTTCGTGGGTTGAAGTCTCCATCAACGCGGATGTACGATAGCACCACCTATCGGAACCACGCCAAAAATCTTCGTGTCTACATTGCGTTTGCCTTCTCCAAACCCTTCCCTTTTCCTTCATATGCAATGTTTTACTTTCCGCTGCTACACTCTTAGAATTGCATGTGTAGGTTGATTGCTTGACTTGTGCTAAGTTGCTAAAATCTGCCAAGACTTAAAATTGGGAAAAGGCTAGATTTTTATTTGGTCAAGTAGTCTAATCACCCCCCTCTAGACCTACTTTAGATCCTACAGCATCCTACGGTCATCTCCATAGACCTATCTTTGTCTCCTCAAGTGCCAAGTGGACCGATGACACGAGCATGTGCAAGAGCTATCGAGACCAAGGTGATATCTCTCCTTAACGAGCTTCCGTATGATCCACGTGAGACATGGCTACCACCTCAATCTGGAATGCTATGTGTGCTTAGGTATCAATAAGATCCTCTTGGAGATGCTCGGGATCACGGACAAGTCTCCAAGTACACGGATGAAGGAGTACGACAAGATGAACCGCTGCAAGTCCACAACGGTCGGACATCCGGCATGGAGGCCACAACTGTTGGAAATATGCCCTAGAGGCAATAATAAAATGGTTATTATCACATTTCCCATTCATGATAAATGTTTATTATTCATGCTAGAATTGTATTAACTGGAAACTTAGATACATGTGTGAATACATAAACAACACTGTGTCCCTAGTAGGCCTCTACTAGACTAGCTCGTTGATTAAATATGGTTAAGGTTTCCTAACCATAGACATGAGTTGTCATTTGATAACGGATCGTATCATTAGGAGAATGATGTGATGGACAAGACCCAACCGTAAGCTTAGCATCAGATCGTTTAGTTATTTGCTACAACTTTTTCATGTCAAGTATCAAGTTCCTTAGACCATGAGATTATGCCAATCCTGGATACCGGAGGAATGCCTTGTGTGCTATCAAACGTCACTTCGTAACTGGAAGGTGCTCTATAGGTATCTCCGAAGGTGTCTGTTGGGTTGCATGGATCGAGACTGGGATTTGTCGCACTGTGTGACAGAGCGATATCTCTGGGCCCTCTCGGTAATACAACATCATAAGAAGCTTCATGCGACTAATGAGTTTAGTCACAAGATCTTGTATTACGAAACGAGTAAAGAGACTTGCCGGTAATGAGATTGAACTAGGCATGGAGATACCGACAATCGAATCTCGAGCAAGTAACGTATTGCCGGACAAAGGGAATTGTATACGAGATTGAATGAATCCTTGACCTCGTGGTTCAACCGATAAAGATCTTCGTTGAATATGTAGGAATCAATATGGGCATCTAGGTCCCGCTATTGGTTATTGACAGGAGAGGAGTATCGGTCATGTCTGCATGTTCCGAACCCATAGGGTCGCACGCTTAACGTGCGATAGCGCTAGGGTAGTATTGAGATATTATAGCGGAAAGTCCGAAGGTTGTTTGGAGTCCCGGATGGGATCCGTGATATCACGAGGAGCTCTGGAGGTAAAGATTTATATATGGGAAATCATATTTTGGGTTCCGGAAAAAGTTCATTTTTTTGGTATTGTATCGGGAGGGTTCTAGAAGGTTCCAGGGGTTCCACCGTGGGGCCCAACGACCTAGGAAGGACCCGCATGGACCGAGGGGTGGGGCTACAGCCCACATAGGCTGGCCGCCCCATTCACCAAGGCACATGTTGTTTAAATCTAGAGATAAGGTCTTATCTCTAAATTTAAAGGGTTGAATCTAGAGATAAGATGTTATCTCCAAGTTTAAAGGGATTTCAACCTTGTGGCCAGCCCTAAATGGGTTTTGGATGCCCTTCCCTGCCCCCTAGCGTATATATAGATGGGGGAGGCGCATGGGGGCAGCCACCCCTTCATCCTGGCTCGTTCCTGCTCCCAATTCCTCCCACGTCCCTCCGGTACGCGCTTGGCGAAGCCCTGCCGGAATTCCGCTGTTGCCACCACCACCATACTATCGTGCTGGTTCCGATCTCATCTACCTCCTCTCCCTCGCTTGCTAGATCAAGAAGGAGAGGACGCCATCGAGTTGAACGTGTGCTAATCTCGGAGGTGCCGTCCGTTCGGCACTATATCGGATTGGATCGCGATTGAATCGTGAAGAGTACGACTACATCAACCGCGTTACGACGCTAATGCTTTCGATCTACAAGGGTACGTAGACACACTCCCGTATTGTAGCTATGCATCTCCTAGATTGGATCTTGGATGTTTCGTAGGAAAAGTTTTGATTTTCATGCTTCGTTCCCCATCAACAGCAGCAGGCTAGCAGCCGAAGTGCTACAGGGCCCGGACATCCGGCTCCCGCTCGGACATCCGGCTCGAACAGCACGGACATCCGGCCCCCGTCCGGATATCCGGCCCGACGTATCCAGAGAGCAGCAGGAATCGGGCCAGCCCAGCCCGGACATCCGGCTCTTCGTGAGCCGCCGGACATCCGACACCTGCTTGTGCGCAGAGACAGGGCCAGAGGCCCATGTATCCCCTCATCTCCTCCCACTTATACTAGAACTATAAATAGACTACCCCCTTCTTCTTCTAGGGTTAGCAAAGGTTAGAGCTCATTTGAGATAGAGTTTTGCTCATCTACTTACCACTCCCATGAAGTTCAAGACCTCCATGTGAGAAGATCCTCCAAGTGGATTCAAGACCCCTTCATGGGAAGATCCTTCTATGATTCAAGACCTCTCTCCTTCAAGGACTGGGGTGAACTAGTTACCTTTGTATACTCTTTGTTGACTTTGGATCCTTGTATCTCCTCTATGTGTATGTGGATTTAGCACATGTGTGATTGGATCTTATCTATTTGAGTGTTCATCTTGTGTTTTCTTTGATTTGCTATCTTTCTGCCCTCCAAATATGAAAAGATCGACCATTAGGGTTCAACCCTACATCAGAATCAAACAAATTAAATAAAAAATTCTAAGGATTGGAATCCTTCAAGATTCATCGAGGAATCCTTTTGAATCAAAGAGGCCCTAAATATTTGGACCGTGTATGTTTGAACATTTTTTGCCTTCAACGCCGTGCATAAACATTCGCGGAGCAGTGTTTTTTTAGCAACTGCGGAGTAGTGTGTATGTGTGATTTTTCACAAACCTGAACCAAACCTAGAGGAACTATTGAGGCCATTGATAGTGTGTTTGGCCCATTATCATTTGAACCGCTTGCCCTCATAACACATGTGTTTTTCTCCTTAGGTCCGTATGGTTTGATGTTCAGATTTGATGCCTTTATGATGCATACTGTTAAATGACCGGCTTCCCTAGTGCTGTTTGCGAACACGTGTGAACACGTTTGCGGGCATTTGATGTGTGTTGCAAGATACAATACCTTTACATGGAGTGTATGTGTGCTTGTGTGTATTGTATAAAATAAAAAGGGAAATCCATTCTCCAACCACGTGGTATAGCCACCAGATATTACGCTCCAGTGCTTTTAGTTGTCGCTAGGTGATCTACGAAGCTAGTTGTATTTTTACTTTTGATGTTCCTTGTACTGCTTTGACAATTTATGAATAGATCGGAAGTTTTCATGGCAAAAAAATAAAAACATACAAATTTTATGCGTCCGTGCGTGTGTTTAGAAACATTTGTATTAATTCATGCTTATAACAATTATATATACACTGATTTGGTTTTTTCTAACATAATACAATCAAAGATGTCCACGTACAATGTACATCCATCCCTATGAACACATGCACGTCTCCGAGATACTAAGTCGACATAATATTTTAAGATTGACGAAGTCACCACAGGCACCTTATAGCCGATGGAAGCATCTCCTTCCAACGAACGAATATCGTCGAAAAGACTAAAATAAATACAAAAAAATGCGTGCACCAATGTCAAGCCTAGAATTTGAAACCTGATGGATTGGTTCCACCATAAAAAAACCTAGATAATATTCAAGCCACTAACATACAAAAAATACAAAGTAACTCTTATGACTAAGAATTGAATGGGATCTCTTGAAAACACTTTCTTCATGGGGTCAAGCTCTTCTAGAAGAAATACTTTCAAGACATCGGTAAAGAGACTGCAATTAGACTGAAACAAAGTTGTTGTCACTTTTTCACTCGCACGAGCATTTTCCCAATAAAAGTTCTTGAAAGCGCCTTGATTCGCCTATCCTAAGATAGAAAGTCTTGATCGATGAACGTATTTGGGCCGGAGATGACCCCCTAGAGTGTAGGTTGTCGAATCACAATATATTTACCATGATTTCGATGAAAGATTTCACCAACATAGAGAATGAAACCAAGAAAAAAATTGACACACTAACATAAACTCATCAGATCCAAATAATCAAATCTGCATGGACACAAAATTCTCTAACTTCACGGCACCGCCAAAAGAACAAGAGTAATTTTATTCTCTCGAAATTACGGTGACCACCAGCCAGAAGTTGACGAAGAACATGGAACTCTTGAAGATTCAAGATCGCCACCTCTCAGTGCAAGATGACAGTCGGGGGCGAGGGGACCAAAATTTCTCTGGTGGTGGGGACAATTGTTTGTGTGTGGGGGGGAGGGGGCTGTGCACGGGCTTGTTATGTTCCAGTTGTTGTGCACCAGGCTGCACATAGGTTTACCCAGTAAAAACATCTCTAGCAGATCCCGCAAACCGCGGTCCTACAAATTTCATTTATGGGATATATTCAAACTAGCAGTTCGAGCTACATATTACATCACTGGAGTTCGTACAAAAACATAGTTCATACTAGCATAAAACGAAATTAAAATTAGATCTACTCATCATCATCATCACCGGGTGCCTTGATGTGGAGGTGGTGCTCCATCAGCGAGTTGGAGAGCACGAAGGCCAGATCGTACTCCTCCTTCAACACCGCCACCCGCGCAGTGACAGCTTCGTCTTCGGCGGCGGCCTCCTCCGCCGTGTCGAACCACGCGCGCTCCGCCGCGCGAAGACGCTCGAGCACGGGGAAGAAGATCTGGTCCAGCCTGTCGAAGTTGCTCCACGCCCGCCGGCCGGAGCTACGGGACAGCGCGCCGCGCTTCCGCACCTGCTCCCGGCCTCATCGTCATTGCAACGCTTGCGAGGCGGCTCGCTGCCGCAGTCGCCGACCCTCCTCGGCCACCCCTTCCGCCACCTGCGCACGAAATCAGGGCTCGGTTCCGGTGGCTACGTGCACAGCAAAATGCTGCCTGAGGAGAGGGATTTATCGTCGTAGGAGAGGAGATTTGCGGCGGAGGCGATAGGGGAAATGGAGGACGCAAACCCTAAAATCCCCTCGCTTTGGTATATCTGGCGGATTCAAGGTCGGTTTAGGGGCCAGGCCGGTTTTATCGGACCTGTTCGGGCCGGTTTTTAGCGCGTACCGTAAATCCGTAGGAAAAAAGTGGCCCAACGAGCTATTATGCTCAAGGTATTAGTAGGAAAAAAACTATTTGTGACACATCCTGCAGGGCGCTTCTACATGGGACCTTTGGGTCAGATAGGAGGGTTGATGCAGAGGGTGCCCCCGACTGGGTTGGACCATGATTCAGGTGTGTGTAATGTTTCTTTTACACATAGTTCAGTTCTAGCCGATTTTCTTCCAACACCAACTATAGTACAATTTTTTTTTTGTAAAAATAAGAAAATGTTCATAAAAAAAGCATAGTTCACAAAAATGTTTTCAAAATTTTAAACTTGTTCATATAATTTAAAAAATGTAATGCTTTCAACAAATGTTCTCTTTCGAGCAAAAGGTCTATAAAATGTCCCGAATGTTTAAAGGGAAAACTTTGTTTTTGCCACTCTAGTTTTTGCTCATTTTGTTTATGCCACTCTAAAATTTGACATCTCACTTTTGCCACTCTTAGCTTTTGACAATATATCACATTTGCCATTTCGTGGCAAAAGCAATAATTTTAGAGTGGCAATTGTGATACATTGTCAAAAGCTAAGAGTGGCAAAAGTGAAATAAAAAATTATTGCTTTTGCCACGGAATGGCATTTGTGATGTATTATCAAAAGCTAAGAGTGGCAAAAGTCAGATGTCAAATTTTAGAGTGGCATAAACAATGTGGGCAAAAACTAGAGTGGCAAAAACAAAGTTTTCCCATGTTTAAAAGCTAAACATTTAAAAAAAAATGGTCTCAAAAACAAAAAAAATCTCAAATACAAAAAATGTTCTCACATTTTACAAGATGCATGTTTTGAACACATTTTTGAATACGTTATAAATTTTCCATCTAGTCGCGGTACACTCTTTATTGGCAGTAAATAAAATTTCAAAATAAACAAACATTTTTTTAATTGTATGCACATTTAGAAACAAGTCATGGATTTTTTTTAAATACAGGTATATTTCTTAAACTGTCACGTACAATTTTTAGTGGTACAAAACTTTAGTTTACTCTGCGCAAACATTTTATTTTTCTAATTTGTACAAGCTTTTTTTTTAAATGTCGGGAATAGCATTTTTTTATACTCCCAATTTTTTTAAATGTAACGTACATCCTTTTGAATGTACAATTATTTTAATAACGTGACCAGTTTGCTATACATTGAGTAAACTTTTTCTGAAATGGCACTTCATTTTTTGAAACACGTGACATTTTTTGAATGTCAGAAACATTTTCCATGTGCATGCTTAACATTTTACCTATATATAATTATTTATATATATATATATATATATATATATATATATATATATATACTTACTAATAAAGCAAGGTGCGTTTCGCCAAAATTTTCATCAGTTCATCGCCGAAAAGAATGTTTTTCTATCTGAGGTGGTACTAAATTCTTATGCGTTCGTCTGCTACAAAAATAGGCTTTTCCAGAATTTCGTACGTGGGCCACGCGCCGTGGCCCAGCGAAGCCAGCCACTTATTTTTCTGCCCACGCAGCTGGGAAAATTCTATTTTCCGCACAGCGCGACAAATAGTCAGAGCTTCGCGCATGACAACCGATAATGGGCTGGCCCAGTTTTCTTTGTTTCTGCGTTTTACTTATATTTTTATTCTCCTTCCCCTATCACTTTTTTCCCTTTTAAGTTTATTTCTCTTATAAAATTTATTTCATAAATTCAATATTCTCAAAAAACATTCAGAACTAAAAAAAAAATCAAATTATAGAAAATGTTCGGAATTCCAACATTTTGTTGCAATTTTGAAAAATATTCGGAACTTGAAAAAGTTTCTCATTTTTCAATTTTTTTTATTTTTTTTTCAAAATTGTTCGAGATTTCTAAAAAGAAAATGGAATTTTCAAAAAATTCTCTAAATTCAAAAAATATTCTTGTTTTAGTGAAATTTAGACAATTCAAAATAATGTTAAAAGGTACACATTTTCAAAAATCTTATGAATTTTCAACACATGTTCCCGTGCTAAAAAATTGTTCACAAATTCAAATAATGTTCATGTTTTTATAAAAAAAGGTGATGTTTTCAAAAAATGTTTGTGAATTTGAAAAGATGTTTCTGTTTTAAATTTTGTTTCACGTTTTTTTGAAAGTGTACATAATTTTTTTAAAAACTGTTCAAGATTTAAAAAATGGTTCATGTTTTCTATTTCAGAAACTACATACCTTAAAGTCTTCTCGATTGAAAGGAAAAGTAGATTGAATAATTCATGGGCCTTCTCTGGCGTACGATGACGTAATAAAACTCTTAAATGCCCTCGATCAATAAATGAAAAAGTAGCGGATTGATTATTCCACACCCGGCAAAACCGAGAAACTAAATGTTCCCTTTTCACGTGCACACATGGTTTTGCTTGCACATATAATTCTCACTAATTTTAAATGCATGCTATTTTTTATCCCGTTGCAACGCATGGGCAAATGTGCTAGTAAATCATAAACAAAAGAGAAAAATGTCAAAAAAGGAAAAACATGGGTGATGCCAGCCGTCACCATCACTGGGCTGGCGATCAGCGGCTTCTTGAAGTTGCAGAAGCTTAAAAATTGTTTGTGACATTTAGAAATCAGTGTAATGAAATATTTACCACACATTTAAAAATTTGTAGGAAATATAAAAGCTTGTTCGTGTGATTTAGAAAAATGTGTATACAGTTCAAAAGTATTTGTGTCAGTTGAAAAAATTTCACTCGTTTAAAATTTTTTCACGAAAATTTAAAAATATTCATGAAATTGTAAAAAATTGTTGATATAGTTTAGATAAAATGTTCATAATTTTCAAAAAGTTCATGATATTTAAAAATGTTGATGCTTTTCAGAATATATTTGAAATTTTAGGAATTTCATGAATCTCAAAAAAATATGCCCTCAATTTCTAGAATAGTTCATTATGTATAAAAAAATGTTGTTGCCATTTAAGAACATGTTCGTAAAACTCTTAAGAAATATTTTGCACGTTGAACATTTTTGAAAATTATTTTTCATCGTATTTAAAATATTTTGCGTATTCAAAAAATATTCAACATATATTTGAATAAATGGTCAACGTGTATTTAAAAAATGTTCAAGCTGCATGCGAAATATGTTTATCGTGTATTTAAAAAATTCAACATGTATATGAAAATGAAAGAAGAAACATAATAGGAAAAAAAGGAAAAAAACCGAAGACAAAATGGATCGTTAAAACATAGTCTTTTTTTTTTCATCGAATATTCCCAAAACCAGACATAATGTTCTAAACCCGTTCTATACCAGTTCATTGAATCTTTCAGAAAATACACGATTGGGCCAACCCGCCAACACGAACGCTTGAGGCTTAAATGTGACTAGCACTGTCGCATGCTGCCACCCGGGGAAAACACATCCTACCACCGGGAATAATTACCTCATATGTCTCATATACTATCATATAATAGTATATATACTAATTTTTCATTCTAAATATGTTCATATAGTATCTCTAAGATATTTCAAAGCAAATTACACGAAAAAATTGCATATGAGCTCATAGTTTTTGTTATATTTACAAAATACGTACATATTTGTACGTAAAAAAGAGTATGCTCAAAATATGGTACATATTACCTACAGAGTAGTATATATACTACCTAAACATTGTTATATACTGCATACTACACGTACATACTCTCGGTTTTGACAGATACTACATACAACATACAAAATACAAGTGATGGTAACTACCACTGGTGGTAGTAAACATTTGTCTCTCACACACACACACACACACACACACACACACACACGGGGCCTCCTAGTTCGTGCATACAGCTACAGGAGGCTAGCAAACGTGTATCATGTTCTCTTGTCTTCTTATTTACTTCATTATTTTATTTTTTTATTTTTCAGTTTCAATGAAATTCAAGAAAATATTCAGAATTTTTTAAAAAGTGTGCATGGATTTAAATAATTCTTATAAATTTTAAAAATATTCATAAAACTCAAATATTGTTAATGAATTCAAATATTCTAGAATTTCAGAAAATGTTCCTAAAGTATGAATATATACGCCAACTTAAAAAAATAGAAAAAGAGAAAAAAAGTAGAAACCTAGAAGAAACGGATAAATCCGGAAAGGAAAAAAAGAAAAAAGAAAAAATCGGACAAGGGAAGTGATGTAGGGTGGAACCCTAATGGTGTTGATCTTTCACGGTTTGGAGGGGAAACAGGGAAGAACACGAGAGGGAAATCACTCAAATAGACAAGACACAATCACATATGTGCTAAATCTACATACACACGGAGAGATACACGGGCCAAAGTAAACAAGGGAGGATACAGAAGGTAGCTAGTTCATCCCAATCCGTGAGGAAAGAGGTCTTGAATCCTTAGAAGGATCTTCCCATGAAGGGCTCTTGAATCCACTTGGGGGATCTTCTCACATGGAGGCCTTGATCTCCATGGGAGTAGCAGTAAGTGGATGAGCAAAGCTATATCTCAATGAGCTAATCTTTCGCTAACCCTAGATGGAGGAGGGAGAGGTCTGTATATAGTGCTAGGACAAGTTGGGGCGAGTTGGAGGGATACATGGGCCGGAGGCCTATTACACTGTGCGTAGACAGGGCCAGATGTCCACGCTAGGGGCTGGATGTCCGGGCCTTCACGTCGGGCCGGATGTCCGGACTAGGGGCCGGATGTCCGGGCTGGTTTTAGGCGTTTCTGTCTGCTCTCTAGACATGAGGGGCCGGATTTCCGGGCGTCGGGCCGGATGTCTGGGCTGGGCCAGATGTCCTGGCTGGGGCCGGATGTCCGGTGCGTGTAGCTTGTTCTCGGTTGGCTTGTTGATGTAGTTGGGATCTCCAGGGGCCGGATGTCCGGGCCAGGGGCTGGATGTCCAGGTCCTGTAGCATCTCGGTGGTCTTCCTTCTTGAGTCTCGTCATACTTGCACTTGTGGACTTGTCCATCATTCCGATCATCTCCGAGAGGGTCTTCTTGGTACCTAAGCACACATAGCATTCTGGATTGAGGTAGTAGCCATGTCTCATGTGGGTCATACGAAATATCACTAAGGAGAGATGTCACCTCTGTCTCAAGAGCTCTTGCACGTGTTCGTGTCATCGGTCCACTTGGCACTTGGGAAGACGTAGGTAGGTCCATGGGGATGACCGTAGGATGCTCCGCATCATCTTCCCCCTTGGGAAAGATCCGACCTCGGATCGAAAACCTCATCACCATGGAAGGGAGATAGATCCTTCACGTTGAAGATATCGCTCACGTTGTACTTGTCGCGTGGAATGTCGATCTTGTAGGCGTTGTCGTTGTAGCGTGCTAGCACCTTGAAGGGTCCATCGGCGCGTGGTACTAGTTTGGACTCGCGCTTGTTGGGGAAGCGTTCCTTGCGAAGGTGTAACCACACAATATCTCCAATGTTGAATATCATGGGTTGTTTGTTGATGTTGATCTTGGTCGCGAGTCGTTGTATTTGGCGCTCGATGGTGTGCCTTGTATCTTCATGCACCTTCTTGAGATAGCTTGCTCGTGCACTCGCGTCCATGTTGATGCGCTCTTGTAGATGTAGCGGTAGGATGTCCAATGGGTACAACGGATTGAATCCGTAGACGACCTCGAAGGGGGACTTGCCGGTAGTAGAGTGTCTCGCTCGATTGAAGGCGAACTCGGCAATGGGTAAGCATTCCTCCCACTCCTTGTTGTTCTTCTTGATCTACACGCGAAGGAGAGTCGATAGCGTCCGGTTGGTGACCTCCGTTTGGCCGTCGGTTTGCGGATGGTATGCCGATGGAGTAGCTTGATTCCGAGCTTGGCACATAGTGTTTTCCAAAAGTAGCTAAGAAACTTGACGTCGCGGTCCGACACAATTGTCTTGGGCACTCCGTGTAATCTCAAGATTTACCTACAAAATAGATTTGCAACATGTGAAGCATCACCTATCTTGTTGCATGGAATAAAATGTGCCATCTTAGAGAAACGATCCACAATAACAAATACCGAACCTCTTCCATTTTGAGTTCTAGGCAAACCAAGCACAAAGTCCATACTAATATCTTCCCATGGGTGATACGGAGTAGGAAGTGGCATATAGATACCATGGGATTGAGCTTTAGACTTAGCTTTGCGACATGTAGAGAAACGGTTGGTATAGCGTGAGACGTCACAAAACATCTTGGGCCAAAATTAGTTCTTGGAGAGCGTAGCGAATGTCTTGTCGCGTCCAAAGTGTTCCATAAGTCCTCCGCCGTGAGCCTCTTGCAAAAGCAACAAACGAAGAGAAGACTTGGGGATACAAAGCTTATTAGCTTGCATTAAATAATCATCCTTGATATAATATCGCTCCCAAGTATTATGCGTTAGACATTTTGCATAAGGAATGGCAAATGAAACATCATGCGCATACAAGTCGTTTATGTGCTCAAATCCTATGACATCCAATTCAAGTTGAGTTACAAGCATGCATTTGCGGGAAAGAGCGTTCGCCATGACATTTTCCTCACCTTTGATGTACTTGATGACATAGGGAAATGACTCAATGAACTCACTCCATTTGGCATGTCGCTTATTCAATTTTATTTGACCTTTAAGGTATTTAAGCGTTTCATGATCCATACGGATGACAAATTCACGAGGACGAAGATAATGCTCCCACACATGCAAGACTCTCACTAGAGCATATAACTCCTTGTCATAGACGGGATAGTTAAGTTGCGCTCCGGAAAGTTTCTCGCTAAAGTATGCTATTGGGCGCTTCTCTTGCATTAACACACCTCCTATGCCATTACCACTAGCGTCGCAATGCACTTCAAAAGTTTTACCAAAGTTGGGTAATGCAAGCAATGGAGCACGCGTAAGCAACTTCTTAAGCTCATGAAATGCGGTATCTTGGGATGGTCCCCAAACAAATGATGCATTCTTCTTACTCAATGCGTGCAATGGTGATACAATAGTGCTAAAGTCCTTAACGACTACGATAGAAACCGGCGAGGCCAAAGAAGCTACGCACTTGTTGCAAAATAGTTGGTTGTGGCCAAGTTTTAATAGCGTCAATTTTAGTCTCATCAACATGAACACCCTTAGAAGACACAACAAATCCTAAGAAAACAAGCTTGTCAACACCAAAAGTGCATTTTCCCATGTTCGCATAAAGACGCTCGTTTCTAGGAACTTGCAATACGTCCCTAAGATGTATGACATGATCCTCAAGAGATAGACTAAACACAAGTATATCATCAAAGTATACCACAACACATATGCCAATATATTTGCGAAGAAAATATTGCATCACACGCATAAAAGTTCTAGGTGCTTCGGATAAGCCCATAGGCATAACTAACCATTCATACAAGCTAAATTTGGTTTTGAAATCCGTTTTCCATTCATCACCCTCTTGAATGCGAATTTGATAGTAGCCACTTTTAAGATCAATTTGGAGAAAATGGTGGCTCCACTAAGCTCGTCTAGCATATCATCAAGGCGTGGAATGGGGTGTCTATAATGAACGGTGATAGCATTTATGGACGGCAATCGGATACCATGCGATAACTACCATCTCTCTTAGGCACAAGAATGACCGGAACGGCACATGGACTTAAGCGCTTGCGTACGTACCCATTCTCCATGAGAGTTTGAACTTGGCGACGGATTTCTTTGGTCTTGTCGAGGTTTACGTGGTATGGTGCCTTGTTCGGTAAAGGTGTGCCTGGAATGAGGTCAATTCGGTGTTCGATTATGCAAAGTGGAGGAAGTGTGGGAGGTAGCTCATCGGGATATACGTCCTTGAATTCCTGCAATAAACGAGACAACACCAAAGGTAGATGTCATGAAGTATTAGTCCTCACCGCCTCATATTTGCACAAAAGTACAAAGTGAAGAACACTTGATGGGCTCTCACTCACATCCCTCATGTCTCTTTTGGTGGCTAAAATAACTAGGTTTTTCTTGTTCTCATCGTGGAGTCGCTCAATTTTGGCTTGTGGTGCTCACTCTCTTTTCGGTGGTTCACTCGCTCACTATTCTTTCCATGATGCTCTGAAGCTTTCTTGTCGGTGATCACTTGAGTTGGTGACATAGGTCATAGAACATACTCCTTGCCCTTCATCTTGAAGCTATAGTGATTGGTCCGCCCATTGTGGATGACGCCGCGGTCGAATTGCCAAGGTCTTCCTAGGAGAAGGTGGCATACAGACATGGGAACCACATCACACTCCAATGTATCTTTGTAGGCGCCAATCTTGAAGGGGACTTGAACGGTGTGTTCCACTTGAATGGTGCTGTTGTCGCTAAGCCATTGGACCTTGTAGGGGCGAGGGTGCTTCATCTTGACCAATTGTAACTTGGTACATAGCTCGTCGCTTGCCAAGTTCTAAAAACTTCCTACGTCGATGATGACCTTGACGGAACGTCATTGATGCCCGCTTTGGTATGGAAGATATGGCATCGTTGATCTTCATCTTGTTGATGTTGAAGTGTCAAGACCTTGGAGACAACTAGAGCGGGGCTCGGGTCATTGTCACAATAGACTTGAGCATCTTCCTCTTTATTCACTTGATGGTGCATGGCCACGTGCTCGAGTGCTTCCATTTCTTCTTCGCTTATAGAGTCATAGGTGCCATCATCATTGGCGGTCATGGTGTGCCGTGTTGGACATTGATATGTCTTGTGACCTCGGCCTTGGCAAGTGAAGCATTTGATGGAACTTGTCTTGTCGGCTCATCGGTTGGAGTAGTTGATGATGAAGCCTTTGGCTTGAAGTTGCTTGTAGTAGAAGGACGACTTGAAGGTGTCGAAGATGATGAAGTTTTCTTGTAGCTTGATTTGTCAGCGTTGCTTGGAGAAGCTTTTGTCGAGGTAGAAGGCGTCGTAGTCATTGAAGATTGAGTGTATGAACCATAGGTCTTGGAAGAGTACTTGGCGTACTTGATGTCATCTTGCACTTGTCGCTCCGCCTTGGTATCTTGGTGCACTAGCTCGATGAGGTTCGTGTAAGGTTGAAAGTCCACAATTTTCTTGATGGAATGGTTGAGTCCATCCAAGAAACGTGCCATAGTTTGCTTCTCATCTTTCGTGACATTGGCTTGTATCATTGCAATATCCATTTCCTTGTAATACTCTTCAATATACATCATGCCTTTCTTGAGAAGTTGCAATTTCTTGAAAAGGTCGCGAGTATAGTATATAGGCACAAAGCACACTCGCATGACCTCCTTCATTTGATTCCATGTTGTGATGGGTGGGTCACCTTTTGCTTCTCGCCACTCAATGAGTTACTCCCACCAAATGAGGCCATAATCTTGGAACTCAAGTGAGGCCATGGAGATCTTTTTCTCCTCTTCATAATTGTGAAGACGAAATATCTTGTCGACTTTCAATGCCCGTGAGAGGTAATCTTCGGGATCATTGCTTCCGGAAAACTTTGGCATGTTGAACTTGAGCTTGCCGTAGCATTGCTCTTTGATGTGTTGGGGGCGATGGTGATGACGCTCTTGCCGTGGTGGAGGGTCTTCAACCGCTTGTTCCTCGTGCTCCACTTGATTAGCTTGACGTTGAGGGCGTGGAATTCTTGCACGGTTCCTCATCTCTTGGCGCTCCTCAAGGCGTGCTTGGCAGTTGTGCTCTTGTACGTTATGAGTTGCTTCACATAGAGCATGTTGGGCTTCAATGGCTTGTTCCTTGCGGCGTTGTTGCTCTTATCGTAGGGCATCGCCATCTTGGTTCTCTTGGTGATCTTGGCATCGTGGAGCTTGCTCTTGTTCCATAGAATCATTAGCTTGGCGATGATGTCGTTCATGTTCCCGAAGGCGGTCTTGTAAACCGTTGCCATGAAATGGGTTTTATGGAGCTTGATGATCTTCATGGTCTTAGCGATGATGCGGACGAGCTTGTGGAAGACTTGCATCCGAAGAAGTGTCCAAAGAGTGTCGGCTTGAGTGGCGCCGTCTTGATGATGATGATGTTGTAGAAGAGCGGTTGACCATCAAGGTACGGATCTCTTCCATTTGTGATGATAACTTGTCATCAAGGTAGTCCCTTGTGCATTGTTCGGATTGTCGCAAGTCGGTAGTGGGTTGATCGATGCGGTCGCCCAATGCTTCATTCTATTGATTCAAAGCTCTTTGTGCGCCGAATAGTTGATTCTTGGTGATGTAGTTGTTCAACTCCTCTTCTTGCTCGATGAAGAGTGGGTTGGTAGAAGTGCTCGGCCTATCCATCATCTCAATCAAATATGTGAGTGGAAGAAAGGAAAGAACTAGACCAAATGTACCTTATCCGATGTTGAAGATGGATAAGTGATCACACAATAATGCATTTTGGAAGTAGCACAATTGGTACCGGATCTTGTCTATTCTCACACCTACACAAGTAAAATTTTGGAGTAGCTTGGTGAGGGTGGTGGCACAAAATTTATGCAATTGTTAGCAAGATTCAATAATGTTGAAAGTGATTCACAAATTTGCAAGTGAAACAAGTAGACCAATAGCAATATGTGGCACACGAAAACACACGCACATATAGATAAACAGGGTCGTGCAACCAAGGAATGAGCTCAAAATATGGAATCCACAGAAAATGCTCTTGTTGCACAACTCTAGAGAGAAGCTAGCACAATTGCTCAATGGGCGAGATACGACACTTGTGCACAAAACCTATGAGAAACGAAACGCAACGACTTCTATCCCAAGTATGCTACATATGTATGATTCCCGGTGATTCTCTCACGATGATCCAAGATGATCGAATATGACAATTTGATATGCAATGTGGCGATGCTATGGCTATTGCTTACAAGATCTTTGTTTCCTCTTTACTTAAAAGCTTCTATTTCTCTTTTTTTTATATGGCCACTTATGCAAAATGTTCACACCAAGAGAGCGATTGTGTATATGCGGGAACAATGTATGACACAAGAGATGATACGAAGATATATGCATGCTAAGATAGCTATGCGGAACAAGTATCACTAATGTGCATAAGTAACGTTGCTCGATGATACATCCATTTTGCATCATGTTTTCCTACTGTTATTTATAGTGT
The DNA here is from genome assembly GCA_011799875.1 of Thinopyrum elongatum. Lineage (NCBI taxonomy): Eukaryota > Viridiplantae > Streptophyta > Magnoliopsida > Poales > Poaceae > Thinopyrum > Thinopyrum elongatum. Next base: position 79,783,834 of record CM022301.1, read on the forward strand.
TTTTATGCAATATAATACTTTGTGGAGTAATTCTAATGCCTTTTCTCTCATAATATGCAAGATTTACACAAAGAGGGAGAATACCGGCAGCTGGAATTTTGGACCTGAAAAAGCTATGTCAGAGATACCTATTCTGCACATCTCCAAATGAGCTAAACTTTTACGAAGAATTATTTTGGAATATATAAAAAATACTGGAGAAAAGAACTACCGGAGGGGGCCACCCAGGTGCCCACTAGGCACCAGGGCGCGCCACCCCCTCGAGGCGCGCCCTGGTGGGTAGTGGGCTCCTCGACCCACCTCCGGTGCCCATCTTCTGGTACATAAGGTCTTTTGACCTAGAAAAAATAAAGAGAGGACTTTCGGGATGGAGCGCCATAGTCTCAAGGTGGAACTTGGGCAGGAGCACTTTTGCCCTCCGGCGGAGCGATTCCGCAGGGGGAACTTCCCTCCCGGAGGAGGAAATCAAAGCCATCGTCATCACCAACAACCCTCTTATCTTTGGGAGGCCAATTGTGGCACCTCGGCTCAAAGAACCGGTTTACCAGTGTTTCCAACCCAGAGATCACGTCTTCTGGAAACACTCAACAACTTGGAACAGAACAGAACTGAACTTTATTGATAATCTTGGGGTACAAGCTCATATTTTACATCGAAAGTGAGGCCGAAGGCACACTCGGTGCTATGACAGTATCTACATTATTTATGAAACATAATAGGGCCTCAGTACTACTGAATACTTCTATGGCGTAGCGGAACATAGCGGAACTCCAACCACGGGGACACTGCCGTGGACACAACCTAGTTAGCGTACCCTGAGCCATCGGGACCTCCGTCCTCGGCTTCTCCTGCATCTGGCATGATACGCCAGGTGAGTACTTTGAATGTACTCGCAAGCTCACGACAACCAAATAATGCAGCAAACAATAGCATGGCAAGTAACATGTTAAAATCTTAGGTGATTCACTTACTGTCTCCGGTTATCAACTTACTCTCTTTCGGGTTGTCCCACAACCCTCGGAATACTCATATGTCACCAAGTACTTCCTGTCATAAGATGAGTTCTTCCATCATTATTATCACTGTTACGGTTGACCACCTAGTGAGGTCTGGATGGGCTGTCCAATACCGTGGACAAGGCTATTCGAATAGATTTGACACTCTGCAGAGGTTGTACACTTTACCCACACCATGGAGCACCTGACCTCGTGATCCCATTCGGGTGGACCAGCGTTGCTCCAATGAAACCCGCCTGACCCGTGACCCTCCCATCGTACCACCGGCAATCATCCTCCCCGGAGTCAAGCCCTGGGTGGCCCCTGTGTCACCTCGTGACACCTGCCACCGTCGTGGCCAAACTAAATTGTCCCAAACGGGGATGCTGGCACAATACTCAACTGGGCTCACAGGGTTATCGCCGTCTACCTGATCAGGGCAGCACGCACGCATAACCCTCCCTAGACAGAGGTACCGGTGAAAGAGCACGGAGCCAGACCAAGTCAAGGCCGTCCCATACCGGCAAATGTGGTTGCACGGATAAGCCCGGACAGGTGACTCAAGATCAACCGGCTAAGTTCATTTAGCAAGCATAGTGGTTCATCACAATAACTTGAGTTGGCATCAACTAAGCATTTTAAAGTATTTCACCATGAATTGTTATATAGCAAGTAAATAGAAATAACTAATTGAAATATGCAATGCCATTGAAATTCTCATGAAATGGATGTCATGGCTTGCCTTGCTCTGTTGGATTGCCCAAGAACTCCTGGTCTTCAAATTCACCAAAGTTTCCCTCTGAAAATATTTTTAAACAACAATTGGAAATGTCACATAACACTGTTTTAATCACCAGAAATTTTGTGAGTGTGAGAAAAAAATACCAAATTTAACCAGATAATAAAGGAGATCAAGACAAACCAGATGCAAAAAGAATCAAGTGATTTGGACTTGTAGATAAAAAGTTATAACTGGTCAAAGTTGCTGGTCAAAACTGAAATTTAAAATAAAAACCAGAAACCTGACAGGGGCCACGTCGAAGGCGTAAAGTGGAGGGGCTCCTCCACTTACCGCTTCACGCGCGCACGGCCGAGCCGCTGATGGGCGGGCCCCGCAGCTGGTTTGAACAGGAGGGGGAGAGGGAAACAGAGGGAGGCGGGGCTCCGGCGGTTGTCGTTGGCGATGTGGGCGGCAGCGGGGTCGGGCGACCGCGGGGATAGAACGAGTGCACAACGGCGAACACGTACGTACCCGCAGATCAGCTAGAGATGGCCGGACGGCGTCGCCCCCTTCTTCTCCGGCAGCGGTGGCGCTCGGGGGTCGTCGGAGACGGCGGTTCCGGCAGCGATTCGCTCGGGCAAGAGGTCGAGGAGCACCAGTGGAGTGCACTGAGCTCGAGAGTGCAGTCGGACGAGGTTGGGGTAGGATGGAGAGGGCTGGTGGCGGAGCTCTACTGGCGGCGGAACTCTGGCGAGGTTCGAGGCCAGAGGGCCTCTCTGCCGTGGCTCACTGCTCGGGAGGAAGATTAGGCGATGGTGGAGTGGGTTGAGGAGCTCGGGAGGCCTGGCGGTGCCCTTTTATAGGCGGGAAGCGAAGCTCGGCGAGCTCTCTGGATCGGCGGCGACGTGGCTATGCCACTGGAGCAAGGACGGCGAGCTGGCCGTCGCGGCGCGGGGCGAAGAGACGGGAGAAGGCAGGGGCATTTAATGCACGAAGAGACGACTCGCGAGGAAGACGATGGCGGGGTTGCCACTGTGCCCGCACGGGTGCCATAGTGCGGCGCTACGGTGGCGGCCGGCGAGGGCTTCTCCGGCGAGGGGGAAGGGTCTGGAGGGTCTAGGTGGCATGCGGGGACGATGTCGGCACGCTTGGACAAAGTACGGCGACACGGGCGTCTCACTCCGACGGGACCCGAGCCTGGCGTCGTCCAGTGCGTGAGCACAGACATGCCACCGCCGTGCTCACCACGGGGTTTGGCACCAGGAGGCCACACATGCCTGGCAAACTTTGTCCAAAGCGTCGACCTTCGATCTCTCAGCTCACCTACACCTCTGGTTTGGCTAGATTCAGTCTGAAGTGAAGGGTAGCCTCAGCTACAGATTCTGACAGCAAACTTGAGAGGGATCTAGAGAGGAGATGAGCTGGAGTAGTAGCCAGTGGAGATGTCTAGGAGGATCTATGTTGGAAGGACTCCAAACTGGCCAAATTCTAGATTGTTTCGAAAAGTTTTGAGTAGGGTTCATGTACAAACAGGCATACTGGTCCAGAGACTAAATGAGCTTGGTTCACTCATATAGTTGATCTGGTGAAGCTGAATTTTGGTGTGTGGGATTAATTTGGTGAGTAGGAGATGCCATAAAAATTTCAGCTCAAGGGGAAACCTCTAGATGGTACTTCCTTCACAGAGGTTCAAAATGAGCAGAAACTTGGTAGAATTTTGCTGCTGAAAAGTTGTATTGGTCAAGATGATATTTTTGGGTATTGTGGCTAAATAGGTTCCCTAGTATCTCAGGGAATTTATTTGGGGAGTTTCTGAGTTAAGAAAGTAGAGGTTGCTTCACAAATGGACAATTCTGACCAGAGAGAAAATAATTATTCTGGCCAAAATTTTATATTGGACAATGGAATATTTTTGAAGATTATGAGGCTATATGATGATGAGAAGGTGTGGCAAAAAATTGGGATCTTTCTAATCATCAGAACTATGAGTTGCTTCACAACCCATAGTGATGTCATAGCTTACCAAAGAAGAAAATAATTACTTGGAAAAGATTAAATATTTAAATTTGGTCCAAGAGGGATGTGACAGGGTTTTGGAAAGGTGGTGATGGTTTTGGATCAAGAGGTTCAAGGATTTATAAGTCCAAAGTCACTTGAAAGGATTCAAAAACCATCCAAAATTCAAATAAGGCTAAAAAGATTTTGAAAAGAAAAAGTTGTCAAAACCAGGGTGTCACAAACCCACCCCCCTTAGGATGAATCTCGTCCTCGAGATTTGGTTGTTCAGGGAACAAGTACGGGTATGCGGATCTTAGGAAGTCCTCTCTTTCCCAGGTAGCCTCTTCTTCAGTATGGTGTTCCCACAGTACCTTGTAAAACCTGATCACCTTACTCCGGGTAGTTCTTTCCATTTCATCCAAGATTCTGACAGGTTTCACTTCGTAGGTCAGATCTTTCGCCAGCTCTATCTCACTCATATCCGCTTGCTTGATTGGTGGTGCAATGCACTTTCTTAACTGTGATATGTGAAACACATCGTGAATGTCAGACAACTCCGGTGGTAGCTCCAACTGATATGCTACCCTGCCTTTCCTCGCAATTACTGGAAAAGGACCGATGTATCTTGGTGCAAGTTTTCCCCGGGTATGAAACCTCTTCACTCCCTTCATGGGGGTTACTCGAAGGTAAGCATATTCTCCGGGCTCAAAGGTCACTTCTCGATGCTTTGGGTCGTAATAACTCTTTTGACGGGACTTGGCTGCCCGAAGACGCTCCTGAATATCCTTAACTTGTCTCTCGGCCTCGAGCATCAAGTCCGTGCTAAAGATACGGCTATCTCCTGTCTGAGACCAGATTAATGGGGTGCGGCATTTCCGCCCATACAGTGCTTCAAAGGGTGACATCTTAAGACTTGACTGATAGCTATTGTTATAGGAAAATTCTACATAGGGTAGACTATCTTCCCATTTGGGTCCATGAGTAAGGGCACATGACCGAAGCATATCCTCTAGTATCTGATTTACTCGTTCGGTCTGTCCATCTGTCTGTGGATGATACGCTGTGCTATGCTTCAGCACGGTTCCCAAGGCTTGGTGCAATCGTAACCAGAATGCGGAGGTAAATAAGGAGCCTCTATCCGAGGTGATAGACTTGGGTACTCCATGAAGGCTGACTATACGGAACATGTAGAGTTGTGCAAGCTGGTTTGCATTAAAAGTGGTCTTTACCGGAATAAAGTGAGCTACTTTTGTAAGCATATCCACGATGACCCAGATAGCATCATGGCCTCTTGTTGACTTGGGTAGTCCAACAATGAAGTCCATGCATATGTCATCCCACTTCCATTGGGGAACTGGTAAAGGTTGCAGTAGCCCAGCGGGTTTCTGATGTTCAGCCTTGACTTTGTTGCAAACATCACAGCAGGCAACATAATATGCTATATCCCTTCGCATTCCTGGCCACCAAAAGGTTTCTCTTAGGTCTTGATACATCTTCGTGCCTCCTGGGTGAATGGAGTAAGCGGACTCATGAGCTTCCCTGAGTATTTGCTGTCTCAGGTTGTCCTGATCGGGTACACATATCCGCTTCTCAAACCATAAGGTGCCTTGGTCATCCACACGAAAAGACTTGGCCTTCCCTTGCTGCATCAACTCCTTGATCTCTTGTATCCCCTTATCTGGTCCTTGATCCTTTTTAATCTCTTCCATAAGAGTTGGGGTAATTTCCAAGGTATCCGCGTTAACTGGGCCGCATAGCACCATATTGAGTTTGGCAAACTCTTCTTGCAACCTGGGGTGAATACTTGCGGTCAGTGTGTTCACGGTGCCTGGTTTTATACTGAGAGCATCAGCAACCACATTGGCCTTTCCTGGATGATAATTTATTCCAAGATCATAATCTTTAACCAGTTCTAGCCATCTTCGCTGTCTGAGGTTTAGGTTAGGCTGAGTGAAAATATACTTGAGACTCTTATGGTCCGTGTATATTTCACAGCGCTGCCCAATGAGATAATGCCTCCAGATCTTTAAGGCATGTACCACTGCTGCTAGTTCCAAATCATGCGTGGGATAGTTTTCTTCATGAGGTCATAGCTGTCTGGATGCATATGCTACAACCTCTCCTTCTTGCATTAGCACGCAGCCAATTCCACGTCTAGAAGCATCGCAATATATGTCAAAGCTTTTGTGGATGTCTGGAAGAACTAAGACAGGGGCTGTGGTTAGCCTTGTCTTTAGCTCCAAGAAGCTGCTCTCGCATTCTGCTGTCCAGACAAACCGTTGATTTTTCTTCAGCAATTCTGTCAGTGGCTTGGCTATCTTAGAGAAGCCTTCTATGAAGCGACGGTAATAGCCTGCCAATCCCAGGAAACTGCGGACTTCAGTAACTGAGGCTGGTGTCTTCCAGTTCAAAACCGTAGTTACTTTGCTGGGGTCGACGGCTACTCCTTGTTCTGACAGAACGTGTCCCAGAAATCCCACCTCTTTGAGCCAGAATTCACATTTGCTGAATTTGGCATACAGACGATGGGTCCTTAATCTTTCCAAGACAACACGAAGGTGTTGTTTGTGCTCTTCTTCATCCTTGGAGTATATCAGGATGTCATTGCTGAAAACCACCACAAATTTGTCCAGAAAATCCATGAAGACCTTGTTCATCATACTCATGAAATAGGCGGGGGCGTTCGTCAGTCCAAACGCCATGACCGTAAATTCATACAGCCCATATTGGGTGGTGAAAGCTGTCTTGGGGATATCCTCTTTTCTGATTTTTAGCTGATGATATCCTGTTCGGAGGTCAATCTTGGAGAATACCCGTGCTCCGTTCAGCTGGTCAAATAAATCGTCAATGCGAGGGAGCGGGTACTTATTCTTGATAGTGACCTCATTCAGCTGGCGATAGTCTACACACATTCGTAGACTTCCATCCTTCTTCTTGACAAACAATACGGGTGATCCCCATGGCGAGACACTTGGACGGATGTACCCTTTCTGTTGTAATTCATCCAACTGCTTCTTTAATTCTACCAACTCCGGACTCGGCATACGATAGTATTTCTTGTAAATCGGAGCAGTTCCGGGAATTACCTCAATTGCAAATTCTAATTCCCGGTCAGGTGGCATCCTTGGTAGTTCCTCAGGAAATACATCCGGGAATTCGCAGACTACCGGAATCAAGTTCATATCCGTACCGGTAGCTTGGTATGCCATTCCCTTCCTTGACATCATTTTGCTGGCAAGAAATTTAACCATCTGTCCTGCCGGGTTAACCAGTGTCACTGTCCTGGTAGCGCAGTTGATGCACACCTGGTGTGGTGTCAACCAGTCCATTCCCAGTATTATATCCAATCCAGGGGACTCAATGGCAATGAGTGTAGCTGGAAATTTAACTCCATGTATCGAGATTTCCAGACCCTTATATATTAGATTTGTTCTGAGCAGGGAGCCAGGGGATTGTACCACCATAATTTTATCCAAGAGCGAAGGTGAAAATTTGTGCAAGGTGGCAAAACTCCGCGAAATAAACGAATGGGAAGCTCCAGAATCAAAGAAAATTACTGAAGGTATGTCATTGACAGAAAACATACCGAGGACTACGTCTGGTACTTCGCAGGCTTCTTCGGCGGAGATATGATGGACGCGTCCGTGGCTGAAATTGTGGTTGGGGCGGTGTCCAATAGTGTTGACCTGTGGCTTGAAGTCGGATGGTGGCTTCCCGTTTCTGGAAGGACACTGCTTGGAGTAGTGTCCGCCTTGGCCGCAAGTAAAGCAAGTGTTATTGCGGCAACAGTCCTCCATCACAGGCTGTTTGCCAAAGGTCTTGTCCTGGCTGACCGTCTTATTGTTGTTGTTGCCATTGTTCCATGCGGGCTTGTATTCAGATGGACCTGACTGCCAAATGTGTGGCTTCTGCACAAACTGCTCACGGTTGTCTTTCTTGGGCTCAAACTTCTGCTTGCGGTCGTCATACCCAGACTTGTGTTCTCTCTCTGCTATGAAAGCCTTGTTCACCAAAGTCTGGAAGTCCGGGAAGTCCAGCATACAAAGCTGACAATGGAGGGCATGATTCAGCCCTCCTAGGAATCGGTCTATCTTCCTCTCTTCAGTGGATACATCATGGGCAGAGTATCGTGCCAGATTGTTAAACTTGTTCAGATACTCTCCCACGGACATATTTCCCTGCGTGAGAGCAAGAAATTCCCTTTGCTTCACCTTCATTATGCCAGTAGGGATATGATACTTGCGGAATGCCTCTTTGAACTTCTCCCAGGAAATATCTTCTCCGGAAGGCCATGTTATCTTTGTGTTGTTCCACCATATAGCTGCTGGCCCTTCTAGGTAATGGGTGACAAAAGGAACCTTGTCTATCTCTTCACAGCGGGCTATATCCAACTTCTTTTCCATGGTTCTCAGCCAATCATCAGCCTCCATCGGGTCCACAGCTTGACCAAAACTGGGTGGCTTAGTGCGTTGAAAGTCAGACAACTTAGAATGTGTCCCATTGTTGTTATTCTGGCCCACCATAGTCTGCATACTCTTCAGGAATGCCATGAGATCCTGATTTCTTTTCTTTTCAAGCATCCTCATGATCTGTTCAAGGGTCGATGCCTAAGGCGGTGGTGGTAAATCTTCTGGTGGTTGTCCTGCTTGTCTGGCGGATCGACGAACGGGGGTTCCATCGCCGCCTTGGCTACTACATCTCTTCATCCTAAATTTGTTCCCATTGCAAAATACCGAATCGATGAGCAACATCCATAAGGGAAACACAGTAATATGACACCAAAAGAGAATTCACGAAAAAGAGGCGAATAAAGCAAACAACATAATTATACAAGATAACCCAACATCTTACATGGCAAGCTAGTAGGGGGAATATCATGGCTAGACTGCTCATACGGCAGTTGACATATGCAAAGATGCATGCACTAAAACTCAAGCCTCCACTCTAGTAACGCGGGTGGCATGAGCACTGCCAAACTGAAGACTCCTCGTCATCTAATCCTGAGTCGGAATCAGAACTGATGATGTGGATCGCATCCTCCGGATCAAAGGAAACACGACAACGCTGCTGAGATGGTCCTCCTTCCGGGGAAGTAGGAGCATGACGTCTCAGCATCGGAGCAGCTGGAGTGGCTAGAAGCGAGGCCCACTCTGCCGGGGTCTCACGTCGGCTACCAGACGAAAGGCCTGGTGGGATGGTGGAGCTAGAGAGAGTATCAAACGTATGTGTAGGTGGAACGGGCGGTGGATGCACAGGTGGAAATGTAGGATGAGGCAGAGATGATGCTGTAGTCACAACTGCAAGTGCCCCTTGGACACGAGACAGCTCCACAGCCAAGGAAATGATCATACGGTAACTGGCATTCAGATAACGAGATAGAACACCAGTGGCACGATCACTCGCCAGATCAACAGGTGCAAAAATGACTCGCCCTGTCATAGGCGACAGGGTGGGGTAGTGAAAGAAACCTGGATGAGTCTGCATCTCGACCTCATGGAAACGCAAGTCAGTGAGAGCCTCCATCGTGGCAAACTGGATCGCCAGCTCCAGAGTTGAAGCCGTTCTGCCCTTGGAAGAGCGAGAATAGCTACCAATGTCCGAGCTCGCGGTCAGAAAGGCCTCCGTGTGATACTCATACACTGACTCGGCAAGCTGCTCTCGAAACACCTGGTACACTGGATCTTCGCCGTTGGGATACAGCCGAAGCCAGATGCTACGGAGCAGTACAGGAAAGGTGAATGGTGCTGGCTCATGATGGTAGTGGTACAGAACTGGTGCCATCTACACTCACAATGCCAACGGTTAGTAAAACAATGAATCATGATGCATGCTATGCAACAATCAAATGCAGCAAGCAAAATGCACACTCAAACCCTACACTACTCGCGGTTTCTAGCGCAGGCTAACTAGGGTGTCCTACAGTCAGCACGGCTCTGATACCAAGTGTTGTGGCACCCCGGCTCAAAGAACCGGTTTACCAGTGTTTCCAACCCAGAGATCATGTCTTCTGGAAACACTCAACAACTTGGAACAGAACAAAACTGAACTTTATTGATAATCTTGGGGTACAAGCTCATATTTTACATCGAAAGCGAGGCCGAAGGCACACTCGGTGCTATGACAGTATCTACATTATTTATGAAACATAATTGGGCCTCGGTACTACTGAATACTTCTATGGCATAGTGGAACATAGCGGAACTCCAACCACGGGGACACTGCCGTGGACACAGCCTAGGTAGCGTAGCTTGAGCCATCGGGACCTCCGTCCTCGGCTTCTCCTGCATCTGGCATGATACGCCAGTTGAGTACTTTGAATGTACTCGCAAGCTCATGACAACCAAATAATGCAGCAAACAATAGCATGGCAAGTAACATGTTAAAATCTTAGGTGATTCACTTACTGTCTCCGGTTATCAACTTACTCTCTTTCGGGTTGTCCCACAACCCTCGGAATACTCATATGTCACCAAGTACTTCCGGTCATAAGATGAGTTCTTCCATCATTATTATCACTATTACGGTTGACCACCTAGTGAGGTCTAGACGGGCTATCCAATACCGTGGATGCGGCTATTCGAATAGATTTGACACTCTGCAGAGGTTGTACACTTTACCCACACCATGGAGCACCTGACCTCGTGATCCCATTCGGGTGGACCAGCGTTGCTCCAACGAAACCCGCCTGACCCGTGACCCTCCCATCGTACCACCGGCAATCATCCTCCCCCGGAGTCAAGCCCTGGGTGGCCCCTGTGTCACCTCGTGACACCTGCCACCGTCATGGCCAAACTAAACTGTCCCAAATGGGGACGCCGGCACAATACTCAACTGGGCTCACAGGGTTATCATCGTCTACCTGATCAGGGCAGCACACACGCATAACCCTCCCTAGACGGAGGTACCGGTGAAAGAGCACGGAGCCAGACCAAGTCAAGGCCGTCCCATACCGGCAAATGTGGTTGCACGGATAAGCCCGGACAGGTGACACAAGATCAACCGGCTAAGTTCATTTAGCAAGCATAGTGGTTCATCACAATAACTTGAGTTAGCATCAACTAAGCATTTTAAAGTATTTCACCATGAATTGTTATATAGCAAGTAAATGGAAATAACTAATTTAAATATGCAATGCCATTGAAATGCTCATGAAATGGAAGTCATGGCTTGCCTTGCTCTGTTGGGTTGCCCAAGAACTCCTGGTCTTCAAATTCACCAAAGTTTCCCTCTGAAAATATTTTTAAACAACAATTGGAAATGTCACATAACACTATTTTAATCACCAGAAATTCTGTGAGTGTGAGCAAAATACCAAATTTTACCAGATAATAAAGGAGTTCAAGACAAACCAGATGCAAAAAGAATCAAGTGATTTGGACTTGTAGATAAAAAGTTATAACTGGTCAAAGTTGCTGGTCAAAACTGAAATTTAAAATAAAAACCAGAAACCTGACAGGGGCCACGTCGAAGGCGTAAAGTAGAGGGGCGCCTCCACTTACCGCTTCGCGCGTGCGCGGCCGAGCCGCTGACGGGCGGGCCCCGCAGCTGGTTTGAACAGGAGGGGGAGAGGGAAACAGAGGGAGGCGGGGCTCCGGCGGTCGTCGCTGGCAATGTGGGTGGCGGCGGGGTCGGGCGACCGCGGGGATAGAACGAGCGCACAACGGCAAACACGTACGTACCCGCAGATCAGCTAGAGATGGCCGAACGGCATCACCCCCTTCTTCTCCGGTGGTGGTGGCGCTCGGGGGTCATCGGAGACGGCGGTTCCGGCAGCGATTCGCTCGGGCAAGAGGTCGAGGAGCACCAGTGGAGTGCACTGAGCTCGAGAGTGCAGTCGGACGAGGCTATGGTAGGGTGGAGAGGGCTGGTGGCAGAACTCCGGCGAGGTTCTAGGCCAGAGGGCCTCTCAGCCATGGCTCGCTGCTCGGGAGGAAGATTAGGCGATGGTGGAGTGGGTTGAGGAGCTCGGGAGGCCTGGCGGTGCCCTTTTATAGGCGGGAAGCGAAGCTCGGCGAGCTCTCTGGATCGGCGGCGATGTGGCTATGCCACTGGAGCAAGGACGGTGAGCTGGCCATCGCGGCGCGGGGCGAAGAGACGGGAGAAGGCATGGGCATTTAATGCACGAAGAGACGGCTCGCGAGGAAGACGACGACGGGGTTGCCACTGTGCCCGCACGGGTGCCACAGTGCGGCGCTGCGGTGGCGGCTGGCGAGGGCTTCTCCGGCGAGGGGGAAGGGTCTGGAGGGTCTAGGTGGCATGCGGGGACGATGTCGGCACGCTTGGACAAAGTACGGCGACGCGGGCATCTCACTCCGACGGGACCCGAGCCTGGCGGCGTCCAGTGCGCGAGCACAGACACGCCACCGCCGTGCTCACCACAGGGTTTGGCACCAGGAGGCCACGCATGCCTGGCAAACTTTATCCAAAGCGTCGACCTTCGATCTCTCAGCTCACCTACACCTCTGGTTTGGCTAGATTCAGTCTGAAGTGAAGGGTAGCCTCAGCTACAGATTCTGACAGCAAACTTGAAAGGGATCTAGAGAGGAGATGAGCTGGAGTAGTAGCCAGTGGAGATGTCTGGGAGGATCTATGTTGGAAGGACTCCAAACTGGCCAAATTCTAGATTGTTTGGAAAAGTTTTGAGTAGGGTTCATGTACAAACAGGCATACTGGTCCAGAGACTAAATGAGCTTGGTTCACTCATATAGTTGATCTGTTGAAGCTGAATTTTGGTGTGTGGGATTAATTTGGTGAGTAGGAGATGCCATAAAAATTTCAGCTCAAGGGGAAACCTCTAGATGGTACTTCTTTCACAGAGGTTCAAAATGAGCAGAAACTTGGCAGAATTTTGCTGCTGAAAAGTTGTATTGGTCAAGATGATATTTTTGGGTATTGTGGCTAAATAGGTTCCCTAGTATCTCAGGGAATTTATTTGGGGAGTTTTTGAGTTAAGAAAGTATAGGTTGCTTCACAAATGGACAATTCTTACCAGAGAGATAATAAATATTCTGGCCAAAATTTTATATTGGACAATGGAATATTTTTGAAGATTATGAGGCTATATGATGATGAGAAGGTGTGGCAAAAATTTGGGATCTTTCTGATAATCAGAACTATGAGTTGCTTCACAACCCATAGTGATGTCATAACTTCCCAAAGAAGAAAATAATTACTTGGAAAAGATTAAATATTTAAATTTGGTCCAAGAGGGATGTGACAGGGTTTTGCCAAGGTGGTGATGGTTTTGGATCAAGAGGTTCAAGGATTTATAAGTCCAAAGTCACTTGAAAGGATTCAAAAACCATCCAAAATTCGAATAAGGCCAAAAAGATTTTGAAAAGAAAAAGTTGTCAAAACCAGGGTGTCACACCAATCAACATCTTCAATAGCACCATCTCATCTCATACCCTAGTTCATCTCTTGTGTTCAATCTTTGTATCAAAACCTCAGATTGGTACCTGTGGGTGACTAGTAGTGTTGATTACATCTTGTAGTTGATGCTAGCCGGTTTATTTGGTGGAAGATTATATGTTCAGATCCATTATGATATTTATTACTCCTCTGATCTTGAGCATGAATATGTTGTGTGAGTAGTTACCTTTGTTCTTGAGGCCACGAGAGAAGTCATGTTGCAAGTAATCTTGTGAATTTGGTATTCTTCGATATTTTGATGATATGTATGTTGTGATTCCCTTAGTGGTGTTATGTGAACGTCGACTACATGACACTTCACCATCTTTGGGCCTAAGGGAATACATCATGGAGTAGTTATTAGATGATGGGTTGCTAGAGTGACAGAAGCTTAAACCCTAGTTTATGTGCTATTCCGTAAGGGGCTGATTTGGATCCATATGTTTAATGCTATGGTTAGATTTTATCTTAATTCTTCTTTCGTAGTTCAGATGCTTGCGAGGGGGGTTAATCATAAGTGGGAGGCTTGTTCAAGTAAGAACAGCACCTAAGCACTGGTCCACCCACATATCAAATTATCAAAGTAGCGAACGCGAATCAAACCAACATGATGAAAGTGACTAGATGAAATTACCGTGTGTCCTCGAGAAAGTTTTACTTATTATCTGAGACCGTTCCGGCCTATCCTTTTGCTACAAAAAGGATTGGGCTACCTTGCTACACTTATTGTTACTATTGTTACTTATTACAAACTATCTTGCTATCAAACTACCTGTTACTGACAATTTCAGTGCTTGCAGAAATTACCTTGCTGAAAACCACTTGTCATTTCCTTCTGCTCCTCGTTGGGTTCGACACTCTTACTTATCGAAAAGACTACGATTGATCCCCTATACTTGTGGGTCATCACTCGACAATACTCAAATGGTTAGTCTCGATAGGAAAGTGACGCAAAATGGGCTCGGGGTTAACAATGCAATGGCAAGGGAGAATATACAATGATGTCATCGATGTTACCGTCCTTGCTCACGGTAGATGGTGTCAAAATTGTGAAGTGGTCGTTGTCGATGAAGAATTCATGGCGAAGATGAGCGGCGGTGTTGTCGGTGACGAACCATCCCTAAGTAGCCGAAACACGTTCGTAAACGGAAATCGCAACTCAAAATCTCAAATGATAAAACGTGTCAAAATCAGAGGTGGTAGTGATACATCTCCGTCGTATCTACTTTTCCAAACACTTTTGCTCTTGTTTTGGACTCTAATTTGCATGATTTGAATGAAACTAACCCGGACTAACGCTGTTTTCAGCAGAACTACCATGGTGTTGTTTTTGTGCAGAAATAAAAGTTCTCAGAATTGGACGAAACTTTTTGGAGATTTTTTGTGGAATATATAAAATATACTGGAGCTAAGACCCACAGGAGGGGAGCCACTAGATGCCCACAAGCCACCAGGGCGCGCCCTGGTGCCTCGTGGGGCCCACATGGCTCTGCTGACCCTAAACTCAAGTCTATAAATTCAGATTTCCCGAGAAAAAAATAAGAGAAGAAGTCTCATCGCGTTTTATGATACGGAGCTGCCGCCACCTCCTGTTCTTCATCGGGAGGCCAGATCTAGAGTCCATTCTGGGCTTCGGAGAGGGGGATTCATCGCCATCATCATCACCAACCCTTATTCATCACCAATTCCATGATGCTCACCATCGGGAGTGAGTAATTTCTCCATAGGCTTGCTGGACGGTGACGGGTTGGATGAGATTTATCATGTAATTGAGTTAGTTTTGTTAGGGCTTGATCCCTAGTATCCACTATGTCCTGAGATTGATGTTGCTATGACTTTCCTGCGCTTAATGCTTGTCACTAGGGCCCGAGTGCCATGATTTCAGATTTGAACCCTTTATGTTTTCATGAATATATTTGTGTTCTTGATCCTATCTTGCAAGTTATATGCACCTATTACGTGTTATGATCCTCATACCCCAAATTTACAAAAATTGGGATTCTTTCCGGTGATTACCATAGTTTGAAGAGTTCATGTATTCACTATGTGTTAATGCTTTGTTCCCGGTTCTCTATTAAAAGGAGGCCTTAATATCCCTTAGTTTTGTTATGGACCCCGTTGCCACGGGAGGGTAGGACAAAAGATGCCATGCAAGTTCTTATCGCAAGCATGTATGACTATATACAGAATACATATCTACATTACATTGATGAATTGGAGCTAGTTCTGCGTCGCCCTAGGTTATAACTGTTACATGATGAATGTCATCCAACATAATTATCTATCACTGATCCAATGCCTACGACTGTCGCATATTGATCTCTGCTAAGTTACTACTGTTGTTGTTGCTGCTGTTACAATCACTATAAAATTGCTACTGTTATCATTATTGTTACTATTGTTATTGCTACTACCACTATTAAACTATCATATTACTGTGCTACTGATCACTCTGCTGCAGATATTTAGTTCTCCAAGTGTGGTTGAATTGACAACTCAAATGCTAATACTTGCAAATATTCTTTGGCTCCCCTTGTGTCGAATCAATAAATCTGGGTTGAATACTCTACCCTCGAAAACTATTGTAACCCCCTATACTTGTGAGTTATCAGGTAGCAGAAACACGATGGTCGATGCGGAAGAGTTGGTGGTACTCTGGTCAATATTTGGGAAAATTTGGTAAAAATGGTGGTGGTGGAGTCGTTTGTTATTGCTGCCAGGCGCCGGATGTCCAGGCGTCGGGCCGGATCTCCGGGGTCACAGGCCGGATGTCCGGGACCTCAAATCCGTGGATGAACTAGTGGAAACCTTGGAGAAAAAAAAGAAAAATTGGTTGTAATTTCTTAAGCGCAGCAGTTTCTACCCCTGCCAATAGCAAAATTACGGGAATTTCATGGATGGAAGTGGGGAAAATTGCGTGTGGATGCTAGATCCACTCAAAAGACAACAAATGCATGGATCAAATCCAACAAAACATCATGAAACCAACAAATCATAAAGAAAAATTGGTATGGCTATTTTTGTGGGGATTTTTGAAATTGGGCAAAAATGCAACAAAATTAGGCTAGAAAACGAACGGGAAGACTCCAAAGTCATGATCAACCTAAGCTCTGATCCATGAGGATGTAGGGTGGAACCCTAATGGTGTCAATCTTTCATGATTTGAAGGGGAAACAGGGAAGAACACGAGAGGGAAATCACTCAAATAGACAAGACACAATCACACATGTGCTAAATCTACATACACATAGTAAGATACATGATCCAAAGTCAACATGGGAGGATACAAACGGTAGCTAGTTCATCTCAATCCTTGAGGAAAGAGGTCTTGAATCCTTAGGAGGATCTTCCCATGAAGGGGTCTTTAATCCACTTGGGGGATCTTCTCACATGGAGGCCTTGATCTCCATGGGAGTACGGGTAAGTGGATGAGCAAAGCTCTATCTCAAGGAGCTAATCCTTTGCTAACCCTAGATGGAGGAGGGAGAGGTCTATATATAGTGCTAGTACAAGTTGGGGCGAGTTGGAGGGATACACGGGCCGGAGGCCCATTACACTGTGCACAGATAGGGCCGGATGTCCGGGCTAGGGGCCGGGCGTTTCTGGCTGCTCTCTAGACAGGAGGGGCCAGATTTTTGGGCATCGGGCCGGCTGTCCGGGCTGGGGCCGAATGTCCAGTGCGTGTAGCTTGTTCTCGGCTGGCCTGTTGGTGTAGTTGGGATCTCCAGGGACCGGATGCCCAGGCCAGGCGCCAGATGTCCGGGTCCTGTAGCATCTCGGCGGTCTTCCTACTTGAGTCTCATCGTACTTGCACTTGCAGAATTGTCCATCATTCCGAGCATCTCCGAGAGGGTCTTCTTGGTACCTAAGCACACATAGCATTCTGGATTGAGGTAGTAGCCATGTCTCATTTGGGTCATATGGAATGTCACTAAGGAGAGATGTCACCTCGGTCTCGAGAGCTCTTGCACGTGCTCGTGTCTTCGGTCCACTTGGCACTTGGGGAGACATAGGTAGGTCCATGGGGATGACCGTAGGATGCTCTGCATCAGGAAGTTTCTAGAAAAACACAATATTTTTACTTGGTTGAACGATTGGCGCGTCTAGAGCGTGTCAGAGCATCTATAGCCGGGCGCCCCAAACCGGCCTCAAACGCCCGAGCACCCCGCCCGGTCACTGACCAGTCATGCTTTTTCGACCCAGACGGCCCCCTCAAACGGGCCTCAAACGCCCGGGCTGACCGACACCCCTCATATCCAGCCCAAATATGGGGCGGATATGGGGGCGCCCGAGCATGCCTGCCACAGTGCCACGTCGTTCTGACGGCGGGGTCCCACGCGAAAACGCCCGGAAACCTGGTGGCCAAACAGACACCGCGTCCATTGCTGCGGTGTGAATGTCGTGTGGCGCTGCTCAGGCTCGCTGCCTGAGACAATATCCGCCTATTTGAGCCGGTCGGTGTTCCACAACCCTAGCCCATCCACCTCCCCCCTCTCCGTGGAGCCAGCCCGAGCCCGTCCACCTCCTCCCTCTCCCGCTCCAGCGCTCTGCCATGGTCTGGAGGAAGATCACCTACTATGCAATGCTCACACCGGAGCACCGGTACGAGATCCAGCAGGAGACACAGGTGAGACAAGCCGCGCGCACCGCCCGCATCGCTGTCGGGCTGCCTCCGGACTCGCCGAAGCCGGAGGAGGAGGAGGAGGAGCAGCCGGGGGAAGAGGAGGCAAAGGAGCTGGCTCCGATGGAGGTGGAGCAGCCGGAGCAGGAGCTGCCGGGCTTCAACATGGAGCAGGCAGAGGCGGAGTTCGCCGTTGCGCAATCGGAGGAGATGGCGGAGCAGCAGGCCATCCCGGAGTCCATCCAGGACGAGGCCTATGTGGAGGCCAACCGGGCGTTCCACTGGCAGGAGCAGGCGGCATCTGACGCGCTCTTCACCAAACTAGTCACGGAGATAGAGGCATAGGAGGCCGGAGCGGAGCAGCCGGAGGAGCCAGAGTTGCAACTGCCGCCCATGCTGTCGTGGTTTTGTCACGACAGATGTCCTCAAGAAAGGACTTAGTCATGAGGCCATCGCAGCAAGGTAGTAGCTTGATCAGGGTTGATCGGAATCGAGAGACACGGGTTTACCCAGGTTTGGCCCCTCACGATGGAGGTAATAGCCTACTTCCTGCTTGATTGATTATTGCTTGGGATCTCGATTACAAGGGTGCAACTTGGATAACCTAGTACTCGAGAGCTTGTAACTTGGTCTTTCTATCTCAGGGGCTCCCCTTTATATATAGGCTGAGGCCCTGAGCTTATAATAGGTTCTGGGTCGTATTACGACCCGTGTCTTAGCCTACTTCCTATTCATCTTGTCCTTCAAGTAAGGGAAAATTCCTTACAGCTTCCTTGTCGGGCCTGTCGGAATCGGGGCTCCGCGGAGCCAAACAAGGTTCGAACTCTGGCATGTGCAAAGGATTCTGCCTAGCTATGGCCTACTGCCCACCGCCTCACGGCTTGGCTCCGGTGTGCTCGAGCGAGAAGAAAGAAGAGATGGACACAGTGATTTACCCAGGTTCGGGCCACCTTGCGGTGTAAAACCCTACTCCTGCTTTGTGGTGGATTGCCTCGCGAGGAGGATGAGTATGAACTATTAAAAGCGTGAGCTGCCTCGGGAGAGCTCAAGGATCGATCTTCCTCTACGGTGGAAGCTAGTCTGTATTTATACTAGCCCAGTCCTCTTCCCCCAAGGCTCTAGGCAGGAAGAGATACCACAATGGCCAGATTTGAAGGGGGACAGGAGTACACCCTATCCTGACTAAAGGCGGTCTTCGTCTGCAAAGCTTCTGGTCGTGACGTGCAGGTGGGCTCGGTGATGACCTCCGTCCTACCGAACCCGTGGTCTTGGTCTTGTTGCACCAGAACAGCAACCTTTGGGGGATTCCTTGGGAACCCGCGTGCTGGCCTTGTCCCTCTAGCACCAAAGAGGAAACTGTCCTGGACTGCGCGCGCTGGCGCCCTCCTAGCTCCGGTCATCATGGCTCACGTCACCCCGTGCCTCGTGAGGCAGGGTGCGAACCTAGAAGTATCCGCTCCTCGGGAGGCAACCTCGGGAGACCGCTCCTTGGGAAGCCTTGGCGTAGCACGCCTCGCGAGACGGGGGCGCCTCGCAAGGGTCTTGTTCGTGAAGTCTTGGAGTTGGGCCACGCCGGGCCGCTGGTGAAGCCGCGCGCTGGGCCGTAGGCAAACGGGTTTGGGTACCCCCAGTCCCAAAACTCCGACAGTAGCCCCCGGGCCCATGGCGCGCTCGGCCTTGATCGGAGGCGGGGACGAAGAGGAGAGGAGAAGCGATGCGGGCCCTAACCGCCTGCGGGCCAGGCTCGACGCATGGCGCACAACGAGGCACGGACACCCCCATTTCCCCACGTCGCCTCGGCAACTGCCTAGGCTGACAAAAAGCCTGGCGCGCGCCGCAGGGCCATCATTGCTTTGAAGGTGAAGGGGTGCCAGTTGGCCTTCTCCGATTGCCTATAAGAGGGCGAAGGGGCGGAGCCCTCGATCTATCTCTGTCTTCTTGCCTTTCCTTCCTCAACCCTTGCCACTACTACCATGGCGCCCGTGAGGAGGTTCTCCGCCACCGAGAAGGGCAAGGCGGTGCAGGAGGTGCCGGAGCCGCCGCAGCCCAAGAGGGGGCGCAGTCGCCCCCGCAGTCTGAAGCTACGCCCACGACGCTCCCCCGGGGACGCGGGCGTCCTCCTTTGGCAGTTCGCGCCGGCTCTGCAAGCCGCACGAAGAACCCAATCCGCGGACAGGGCCGCAGGAAACGGCACGCCGGCGGTCATGGGCGGCGGAATGGTGTCGGCACCCGGCCGCCTCGGGCGTGGGCGCACTCTACCGAGTCGGCCCGCGAATTCATCGTGTGAATGGAGAGCCCGCCGTGCACCTGGCACCAGCTCCCGAGCTCCTTCACAGGGGAGCTAGCGGCGGACGACCCCGTCGGGCTGTGGCTGCAGCCTGACGGCTACTGCAGCAAATCCTCCTGGGAGGAGGTCGAAGTCACCCCCCTCCGGCTTCATGTACTTGACCCGAGGGTGGATGTCGTTCGCCCGCGCCCGCGGCCTAAAGGGGAGGCACACCCTCCACTTCAAGTTTGACGGGGCGGCGACGCTCTATGTGAAGATCTTCGGGGAGACCGGCTGCCGCCTCAGATGCTGCCCGGAAGGCGACAACAGCGGCAGCGACCACCTTTCCTCCGGTGACGACGGCCACAACGACGGCGGCGATGTCCTCGGCGGTGAACTTGCCCTTGGCGATGGCCACGACGCCTCCAGCGGCGACGGCACCTCCTCCGGGGGAAGCGGGAGTGACAACGACTACGACGGGCCGCCACGCCACCGCGTCAAGGTGGAGGACGACTACGACTAGGTGCCCGTGGTGTCGGAGTCGGCGCCTCAGGAGCGGCGGCCTCCGGGAGGCAGTTTCTTTTGTTCCTTCTTATTTCCTAGATCGGACAATCAAGGGCCCCATGGGGGTGTGTAAGAAACCGCGGCACTTGTGCCTTTATTTTAATGCTTCTATCCTGCGTTTAGATCATCGTGGCGTCTCTCGTTCGGGCTCGTCCTCTTTTTCTTTGCGATCGCTTAGTGCTCTACGTCTCTGGGACCCAGTCCCCAAGCAAGCCTCGGCCGTCGCTGGTATGCCAGGTCGCGATGCCTAGGGCAAGGCCAAGAGGTGAGGGGCTCGAGGTCCGGTAAGAGCTCCTGAGGTGCGATGCTCAAGAGGTCCCCCTTAACGTGCAAGCTACTTACGATAGAAAAAGGGACTTTCACCCGGACGAGATTGCAAAAGTAGTGTAGAAGCCAATTTTTGCACGAGGCACTGAGGGGATGACTTAGCTCAAGGTGCCGCGCGAGGCGCTCGCGGCTCGCGGAGGACCCTTGCATCGATAGGGCGCGCTTTTTGCTCCTATGATGAGCCAGCATAATTCCTTTGAGGCATGCGAGAAAAATTAAAGTCCTTTGCGTTATGAGCGATGCCAGCGTGGCCGAACCGCGCCCCTCTTTCTGTGTTCCCCTGGCGAGGTTAGCTCCTCCCTCCCATGCTTGTCATAGTGCTCTACATCCCCAGGACCTGGCCCTCGAGCAATGCTCAGCCGCCGCTGGTATGTCAGGTCGCGATGCCTTGGGACAATGCCAGGGGGTGAGGGCCCGAGAGCCAGTAGGGGTTCCTGAAACGCGATGCTCAAGAGCCCCCCTGTCGGGGTTATGATACTGACAATGAGTACTAGGGGTATGAATAAGGGGGAGAGCCTAGCTACGTCGTAGGTGTAACACACGGTGTTTAACGAGTGCAGGCCCCTCAATCGATGGAGGTAAAAGCCCTACGTCTCGTGCCCTGAGGCTTGCTTTGATTTGATGGATAGGATTACAAGGTTGAACCTGCCCAGCTATGGAGAGGGGTGCGGCTTATATAGAGTGTGCTGCATCCCCATGTCTCCCACGCTGCCGGGCAATTAATGTCATTGAAGGAGGCAGTTACTAGTGTAATGAGCCTATACTACAGCAGTTACAAGTAACGGTAGTTATAACTCTATTTAGTGGATGACTTAGGATCCCTCGACCATTGCAGCTCCCACGACGCCTTCCTACGCTGTACGTCCGAGTGGTCGATCATTCGCCGAGTGACTTGTGGTTGTCCGAGTGCTGTGGAGCCATCCGAGTGATCCTCCTGATGTATGCATCCGAATGTTGGCATGGTCTAGGGACCTACCTATGATGGTGATGGGCCCCATGTGGGTCCCAAATTATGGGTTCTTAACCCTACCTATAATAGGTGACCACATCATTAGCCCTCGAATCGGTTGGGATTTCGTAGAACAGACGAACCAATCCTTCGGTTAAGTCCGAGTGCTGCAGGGCCACTCGGAATATGTTTTCGAGTCGTGATTCGTTGTTCCTTGGACGAAAACGCAACGGATTCTGGACTTTAATTTTACCCAGATGACCTGGTGTTGTTGATCGTCGAGAAAAAACCCGGTGGCATTCGTTGTCTCTCGGAAGAGATAGACTTGGGGCCCGAGTGAGGGCATGCCATGACAACTCGAGGGGCGACGCCGGCGCGTGGTCTGACTCTCCAAAGAGACGCCAGTCCTAATCTCAGGGGAACGCCAGCGCGGGCCTTCTACAAGTCTAGGTTTACGAGTCATGCGTCTTGGAGCCTTCCGAGAGGGCCAAGTGAACCCGCAGAGGGGCGTCAAGCTCGTCACATAACGATCCTGAAGAAGACTTCAGTCGGGTGTTTAACGTGGCCGAGTGCACGGGTTCCCGCGGAGGGTGGTCAGTCGGACTGACGTGCGTCCTTTAGGAAAGTAATCGCTGGTAATCAATCGGATTGATCTGTCCCGGAAATCCCAGGATTTGAATTCACGCGTTCGCGCGCTGAAGTGGTAACGTCGTGCGTTGGTGGGAAAGTGGGGGCATGGCTCCTCGATTTGCGTGCATGATCTCCGCCACGTGCCGCTACTGTCCTGCGCAAAGCCTTGCCGCGTGGGCCGTCGATCCGGGGATTCGCGGTGAGAGATTTGTCCCGAGATTTTGTCTGTTGATATAAAAGTTTCGGCGGCAGAGCTCCTGGCCTCAGATCCCCTTTCTCCCCTTTCGACTCCTCTGCTTCTTCTCTCCACCCGAGTGCACGGCGATGGCAAAAGGTTCCACGTCGAAGTCAGAGAGGGTGAAGAAGACGGGGAAGGCCACCTCCTCTGGTTCGGGCGCGATGGCCGGCGGGGCGTCGGGGGAATGGCTCCCGTCGCGGGTCTCCGCCCGGCGACTGGAGGATTTGGCGGAGGAGGGATTGATCCCACACGAAGGGTGGTGTCGCCCGGGCGCGGGGGAGATCGAACTGGCGCCTGAGGTGGACGAGCGCGTCCTAGTCGTCACCCACGTTGAGCGAGGTTTCTTGATGCCTCCGCACCCTTTCTTTCGAGCATTCCTTGATTTCTTCAGCGCTCAACTCCACCATCTTCTCCCCAATGCCATTATTTATCTTTCGGCTTTCATCTCCCTCTGTGAGAACTTCCCTGGTTGCCATCCCCACTGGGGTCTCTTCAAATACATCTTCACCTGCCGGTCGATGTCGGTGAAGAAGAACTCGCCGACTGGTGAGAAAACCCACGTCACCCAGCTATGCGGGGGTCTGGGATCCAGGTCCGTGGAGGGAGGTCTTTCCCCAAGATGAGCTTTCCCAACTCCGTTAAGGGGTGGCAGGGAACTTGGTTCTACTGCAAAGACGTCCCCAGTGCCAACAGCCAGTCGGGCCTCCCGCCGTACTCGACCGAGAGGATAAGGGCTCCACCGACCCTCACCGTAGAGAAGGAGGAGAAGGTGGGTGTCGACATCCTGTCCAGCGCGTTAATAGGCATTGTGAATGCTGGGGTGAACGACATGGACTTGCTGGAGACTTTCTTCTGTCGGCGCATCCAGCCGCTGCAGGCCAGGGCTCACCCGATGTGGCTGTACAAGGGGCCGGGTGACTCCACTCGGGTGCATCCAGAAGATCTCACCGAGAAGGAGGTGGGCACCAAGATCAAGGCCATCACCTTTGCCCGCGATAATCCACGGGGATTCGATTAGTGCCAGCTTTTCACAAGGACCTGCTGCCCATTGAGGTATTTGTATTTGACTTAGTCGGTTCAGTTGTAGGTTGTCTTCTGTATAGTTGATCCTTACGTTTGCATGTGTTTGCTTCTCAGGACTTCTAGAACCTGATCTCCAGGATCCCCATGGTGGACCACTTGCCTCAAGATGTGACGAGTGACACCGAGCAGCAGTATTCGGAGAGGTCTGATTATGATGAGAGTGACGACGACGATGATGACAATGATGATAGTTCGGAGGAGGGGGAGGAGGCGGAGTCTGATACGTCTCCAACGTATCTATAATTTTTGATTGTTCCATGCTATTATATTATCTGTTTTGGATGTTTTATATGCATTAATATGCTATTTTATATTATTTTTGGGACTAACTTATTAACCTAGAGCCCAGTGCCAGTTTCTGTTTTTTCCTTGTTTTTGAGTTTCGCAGAAAAGGAATATCAAACGGGGTCCAAATGGAATAAAACTTTATGATGATTTTTCTTGGACCAGAAGACACCTACGAGACTTGGAGTTGAAGTTAGAAGACCCACGAGGTGACGACAAGACGTAGGGGCGCGCCCTAGGGGGGGGGGAGTCCCCCTGGCTTGTGGCCCCCTCGGGAGTCCACCGACCTACTTCTTCGTCCTATATATTCACATATATTCCAAAACCCTAGAAGAGAGCCACGAGAATACTTTTCCACCGCCGCAACCTTCTATTCCCATGAGATCCCATCTTGGGGCCTTTTCCAGCGATCTGCCGGAGGGGGATTCGATCACGGAGGGCATCTACATCAACCCTATTGCCTCCCCGATGAAGCGTGAGTACTTTACCTCAGACCTACGGGTCCGTAGCTAGTAGCTAGATGGCTTCTTCTCTCGCTTTGATTCTCAATACCATGTTCTCCTCGATGTTCTTGGAGATCTATCCGATGTAATATTCTTTTGGGGTGTGTTTGTCGAGATTTGATGAATTGTGGATTTATGATCAGATTATCTATGAATATTATTTGAATCTTCTCTGAATTCTTATATGCATGATTTGATATCTTTGCATTTCTCTTCGAATTATCGGTTTGGTTTGGCCAACTAGATTGGAATTTCTTGCAATGGGAGAGGTGCTTAGTTTTGGGTTCAATCTTGTGGTGTCCTCACCCAGTGACATAGTACGGGTAGCGAGGCACGTATTGTATTGTTGCCATCAAGGATAAAAAGATGGGGTTTTCATCATATTGCTTGAGTTTATCCTTCTACATCATGTCATCTTACTTAAGGCGTTACTCCGTTCTTTATGAACTTAATACTCTAGATGCATGCTGGATAGCGGTCGATGTGTGGAGTAATAGTAGTAGATGCAGAATCGTTTCGGTCTACTTGACACGGACGTGATGCCTATGTGCATAATCATTGCCTTGGATATCATCATAACTTTGCGCTTTTCTATCAATTGCTCGACAGTAATTTGTTCACCCACCGTATTATTTGTCTTCAAGAGAGAAGCCTCTAGTGAAACCTATGGCCCCCGGGTCTACTTTCCATCATATATTTTCAGATCTATATATCAAAAATACCAAAAATACCTTGCTGCAATTTATTTACTTTTATTTTGTTTTACGTTTTGGCAATCTTATATACCTATCTCTATCAGATCTCACCTTTGCAATTGACCGTGAAGGGATTGACAACCCCTTTATCGCGTTGGGTGCAAGTGTTTGATTATTTGTGCAGGCGCATAGATTGGGGACTTGCTTGTAACTCCTACTGGATTGATACCTTGGTTCTCTAATTGAGGGAAATACTTATCTCTACTTTGCTGCATCACCCTTTCCTCTTCAAGGGAAAAACCAACGCAAGCTCAAGAAGTAGCAGGAAGAATTTCTGGCACCGCTGCCGGGGAGGTCTACATCAAGCCGACCAAGTACCCACCAAAAACTCTCATCTCTTGCATTACATTATTCACCATTTGCCTCTCGTTTTCTTCTCCCCCACTTCTAAAATGATTTTCAGAAAAATACAAAAAGATTTGCCTTTTTATTCGCCCTTCTTCCGTTTGTCTTTTCGTTTGCTCGTGAGTTAGTTTGCTTACCTTTATGGCTCAACCCAAGAGCTTCGATCCTTACTTTAAGAAGTTGGAAGAGATTGAAAGTAATGCTAAAAGTTTTATGACTTTACAATATGAGTATAATAGTCTCTTTAGAAACAAGCTTAAAGAACAAAAAACCATGATGGAGTATATTAATAAAGAGCTTGATGACATGTCTAAGTAATTTTATGGTTTGAAATCTCAGTTTGCTCATCTTGAAAATTTAGTAGGCCAAATTTCTGATAAACAAGCTACTTTGGTTAATAAGATGGCCGCTAAACCGGAGTCTTTGAATAATGATGAAGATCTTAAATGATTGGTGTGACTCCTATTGAATCTTTGTTTTCTAATATAAATCTAGATAAATATGGGACTGGAGATGAGTCAACTTTAGTTAGAAGGCGTCCCAATGATTCGGAGTTTATAGATCTTGATGCAAAAATTGATAAAAGTGGGATTGGAGAGGTCAAAACTTTAAGTAGCAATGAACCCACTCTTTTGGATTTCAAGGACTTTAATTATGATAATTGTTCTTCGATAGATTGTATTTCCTTGTTGCAATCCATGTTGAATTCTCCTCATGCTTATAATCAAAATAAAGCTTTCACTAAACATATTGTTGATGCTATGATGAAATCTTTTGAAGAAAAACTTGAGTTGGAAGTTTCTATCCCTAGAAAGCTTTATGATGAGTGGGAACCTACCATTAAGATTAAAATTAAAGATTATGAGTTCCATGCTTTGTGTGATTTGGGTGCTAGCGTTTCCATGATTCCAAAAACTTTATGTGATGTGCTAGGTTTCCGTGAATTTGATGATTGTTCTTTAAATTTGCATCTTGCGGATTCCACAATAAAGAAACTTATGTGAAGGATTAATGATGTTCTTATTGTTGCAAATAGGAATTATGTACCCGTAGATTTCATTGTTCTTGATATAGATTGCAATCCTACATGTCCTATTATTCTTGGTAGACCTTTCCTTAGAACGTTTGGTGCAATTATTGATATGAAAGAAGGAAACATTAGATTTCAATTTCTGTTAAGGAAGGGCATGGAAAACTTTCCAAGAAATAAAATTAAGTTGCCATATGAATCTATTATGAGAGCTACTTATGGATTGCATACCAAAGATGACAATACCTAGATCTATTGCAATATGCCTAGCTAGGGGCGTTAAACAATAGCGCTTATTGGGAGGCAACCCAATTTTATTTTTGTGTTTTTTCTTTTGCTTCTGTTCTTGAATAAAATACACATTATTACCTATGTAGTAATTGTGTTTTGGTGTTTTAATTAGTATTTGCGCCAAGTAAGACCTTTGGGATGGCTTACGGTGATAGTTGATTTGATCTTGCTGAAAAACAGAAACTTTTGTGTCCAGTCACAGAATTGTTTAAATTCACTGGAGAGTGAAAAACCCTGATTTTTAAAAAAAATATTGATATACAAATTGCCTCTGTTTTCCTAATTTTTCAGAATTTTTGGATTTACATAAGTATTAGAACAATTCAGATCTTCGCAGACTGTTCTGTTTTTGACAGATTCTGTTTTCTATGTGTTGTTCGCTTATTTTGATGAATCTATGGGTAGTATCGGGGGGTATGAACCATGGAGAAGTTGGAATACAGTAGATATTACACCAATATAAATAAATAATGAGTTCACAACAGTACCAAAAATTGGTGATTTATTTTCTTATACTAACGGATCTCATGAGTTTTTTGTTGAGTTTTGTGTTGTGAAGTTTTCAAGTTTTGGGTAAAGATTTGATGGACTATGGAATAAGGAGTGGCAAGAGCCAAAGCTTGGGGATGCCCAAGGCACCCCAAGGTAATATTCAAGGACAACCAAGAGCCTAAGCTTGGGGATGCCCCGGAAGGCATCCCCTCTTTCGTCTTCGTCTATTGGTAAATTTACTTGAGGCTATATTTTTATTCACCACATGATATGTGTTTTGCTTGGAGCATCTTGTATGATATGAGTCTTTTATTTTTAGTTTGCCACAATCATCTTTGCTGTACACACCTTTTGAGAGGGACACGCATGAATCATGATTTATTAGAATACTCTATGTGCTTCACTTATATCATTTGAGCTAGGCAATTTTGCTCTAGTGCTTCACTTATATCTTTTTAGAGCATGGTAGTGGCTTTATTTTATAGAAATTGTTGAACTCTCTTGCTTCACTTATATTATTTTAAGAGTCTCTAAACAGCATGGTAATTTGCTTTGGTTATGAATTTAGTCCTAATATGATGGGCATCCAAGAGGGATATAATAAAAACTTTCATATAGAGTGCATTGAATACTATGAGAAATTTGATTCCTTATGATTGTTTTGAGATATAAAGATGGTGATATTAGAGTCATGCTAGTGAGTAATTGTGGATTGGTAGAAATACTTGTGTTAAAGTTTGTGATTCCCGTAGCATGCACGTATGGTGAACCGTTATGTGATGAAGTCGGAGCATGATTTATTTATTGATTGTCTTCCTTATGAGTGGTGGTCGGGGACGAGCGATGGTCTTTTCCTACCAATGTATCCCCCTAGGAGTATGTGTGTAGTAATTTTTTTCGATAGCTAATAGACTTTTGCAATAAGTATGTGAGTTCTTTATGACTAATGTTGAGTCCATGTATTATACGCACTCTCACCCTTCCACCATTGCTAGCCTCTCTAGTACCGTGCAACTTTCGCCGGTGCACTACACCCACCATAACCCTTCCTCAAAACAGCCACCATACCTACCTATTATAGCATTTCCATAGCCATTCCAAGATATATTGCCATGCAACTTCCATCGTTCCGTTTATTATGACACGCTTCATCATTTTCATATTGCTTTGCATGATCATGTAGTTGACATCGTATTTGTGGCCAAGCCACCATTCATATTTTTTATACATGTCTCTCTTGATCATTGCACATCCCAGTACACCGCCGGAGGCATACATATAGAGTCATATTTTTGTTCTAAGTATCGAGTTGTAATTCTTGAGTTGTAAGTAAATAAAAGTGTGATGATCATCATTATTAGAGCATTGTCCCATGTGAGGAAAGGATGATGGAGACTATGATTCCCCCACAAGTCGGGATGAGACTTCGAACGAAAAAATAAAAAAAAGAGAGAAAAAAGGAAAAAAAGAGGCCAAAGGGCCCAAAATAAAAGAAAGAGAGAAAAGAGAGAAGGGGCAATGCTACTATCCTTTTTCCACACTTGTGCTTCAAAGTAGCACCATGATCTTCATGATAGAGAGTCTCCTATTTTGTCACTTTCATATACTAGTGGGAATTTTTGTTATATAACTTGGCTTGTATATTCAAATGATGGGCTTCCTCAAAGTGCCCTAGGTCTTCGTGAGCAAGCGAGTTGGATGCACACCCACTTAGTTTCTTTTTGAGCTTTCATACACTTATAGCTCTAGTGCATCCGTTGCATGCCAATCCCTACTCACTCACATTGATATCTATTGATGGGCATCTCCATAGCCCATTGATACGCCTAGTTGATGTGAGACTATCTCCTTCTTTTTGTCTTCTCCACAACCACCATATTCTATTCCACCTATAGTGCTATATCCATGGCTCACGCTCATGTATTGCGTGAAAGTTGAAAAAGTTTGAGAACATCAAAAGTATGAAACAATTGCTTGGCTTGTCATCGGGGTTGTGCATGATTTAATACTTTGTGTGATGAAGATGGAGCATAGCCAGACTATATGATTTTGTAGGGATAACTTTCTTTGGCCATGATATTTTGAGAAGACATGATTGCTTTATTAGTATGCTTGAAGTATTATTGTTTTTATGTCAATATTAAACTTTTGTTTTGAATCTTATGGATCTGAACATTCATGCCACAATAAAGAAAATTACAAGGATAAATATGTTAGGTAGCATTCCACATCAAAAATTCTGTTTTTATCATTTACCTACTCGAGGATGAGCAGGAATTAAGCTTGGGGATGCTTGATACGTCTCCAACGTATCTATAATTTTTGATTGTTCCATGCTATTATATTATCTATTTTGAATGTTTTATATGCATTAATATGCTATTTTATATTATTTTTGGGACTAACTTATTAACCTAGAGCCCAGTGCCAGTTTCTGTTTTTTCCTTGTTTTTGAGTTTCACATAAAAGGAATATCAAACGGAGTCCAAACGGAATAACACTTTACAATGATTTTTCTTGGACCAGAAGACACCTACGAGACTTGGAGTTGAAGTCAGAAGACCCACGAGGCGTCGACAAGCC
The DNA here is from genome assembly GCA_011799875.1 of Thinopyrum elongatum. Taxonomy (NCBI): domain Eukaryota; kingdom Viridiplantae; phylum Streptophyta; class Magnoliopsida; order Poales; family Poaceae; genus Thinopyrum; species Thinopyrum elongatum. The sequence goes on from CM022301.1 coordinate 79,813,921, forward strand.
TTAGCGGCGCGCCCCCTGGCTTGTGGCCCCCTCGGGAGTCCATCGACCTACTTCTTTGTCCTATATATTTACATATATTCCAAAACCCTAGAAGAGAGCCACGAGAATACTTTTCCACCGCCGCAACCTTCTGTTCCCGTGAGATCCCATCTTGGGGCCTTTTTCGGCGATCTGCAGGAGGGGGATTCGATCACAGAGGGTATCTACATCAACCCAATTGCCTCTCCGATGAAGCATGAATAGTTTACCTCAGACCTACGGGTCCATAGCTAGTAGCTAGATGGCTTCTTCTCTCTCTTTGATTCTCAATACCATGTTCTCCTCGATGTTCTTGGAGATCTATCCGATGTAATATTCTTTTGCGGTGTGTTTGTTGAGATCCGATGAATTGTGGATTTATGATCAGATTATCTATGAATATTATTTGAATCTTCTCTGAATTCTTATATGCATGATTTGATATCTTTGTATTTCTCTTCGAATTATCGGTTTGGTTTGGCCAACTAGATTGGTATTTCTTGCAATGTGAGAGGTGCTTAGTTTTGGGTTCAATCTTGCGGTGTCCTCACCCAGTGACATAGTAGGGGTAGCGAGGTGCGTATTGTATTGTTGCCATCAAGGATAAAAAGATGGGGTTTTCATCATATTGCTTGAGTTTATCCCTCTACATCATGTCATCTTACTTAAGGCGTTACTCCGTTCTTTATGAACTTAATACTCTAGATGCATGCTGGATAGCGGTCGATGTGTGGAGTAATAGTAGTAGATGCAGAATCGTTTCGGTCTACTTGACACGGACATGATGCCTATGTGCATCATCATTGCCTTGGATATCGTCATAACTTTACGCTTTTCTATCAATTGCTCGACAGTAATTTGTTCACCCACCGTATTATTTGTCTTCAAGAGAGAAGCCTCTAGTGAAACCTATGGCCCCCGGGTCTACTTTCCATCATATATTTTCAGATCTATATATCAAAAATACCAAAAATACCTTGCTGCAATTTATTTACTTTTATTTTGTTTTACGTTTTGGCAATCTTATATACCTATCTCTATCAGATCTCACCTTTGCAATTGACCGTGAAGGGATTGACAACCCCTTTATCGCGTTGGGTGCAAGTGTTTGATTGTTTGTGCAGGTGCATAGATTGGGGACTTGCTTGTACCTCCTACTGGATTGATACCTTGGTTCTCTAACTGAGGGAAATACTTATCTCTACTTTGCTGCATCACCCTTTCCTCTTCAAGGGAAAAACCAACACAAGCTCAAGAAGTAGCAGAGTCCTCTCCGTCTTATGAGTCCCCCAAAGAACCTCGCTCCAAGGCATTGCATGACCCGAAGGGCAAGGCAGGAGAAACTCAGCAGCCGATTGCTTCCGGTCGGGCGACTCAGAGTTCCAAGCGCGCCCGCGCCGAGGCTGAGAGCTCGGCAGAGAAATAACCCAAGCTGCCCAAGGAGATCTCCTCCAAGCCTCAGAAGGCTTCCGTGCTGCGGATCTGAGTGGCGGTGCCTATGGCCTCGAAGTAAGCGTTCTCACTGACTCTTTGTCCATTTTTGAATCCATTCGGTTGCTGACCGAGTGTTGTTTTGTTCTTGCAACAATGACACCTCGACAACCTCAGCAGACCCGCATGCCCGCAAGCCTGGCCCGAGTGATGCCGATGTGGTAGACACCGCTACTTCCAGAGGTACGTTGTATCGATTGACCCACATGGTTATGCCTTTTCTGACTGAACTTTGATGATTTCTCTGATTTATGCTGCCCCGGCTGAGATTATCCAGCTAGATGATGAAGTGGGTGCTGACCCGCCGAACCCGGATGCCGTTAGGGAGGGAGTGCCGGGTGCTGACACGCTGATGACGGACGCCTCTGCTTGCCAGACGGCCTGTGTTTCTCCGGCGAAGGTTGCTGCCAGGACCGCGAGGCTGAGGCCTCTGGCTCAGGGTGGTTCGGCATCCTCGTCGGTAGTTGTGCCCCCTGCAGGGTCTACCCAAGCTCCTCCGAGTGGAACGGCGATGATCCCAACCCCGAGGCCAACTCCTGCACCTCCGTCAACTCCGGCTACTTCTTTCCCTATGTACCATGTCCCAGAGGATCAGGTGGGGGCGAGTAAGGAAGCGCTCATCCAGGTGGGCTTGATGTGTAGCCGACTGAAGGACGCCTATGATGCCAGCACTGTGCTGGAGACCAATGTCCGAGTAAGTACCATTGTGAGTATGATTTCCAGTCGAAATTTCTTCTTTACTTATAGTAGGTTTTCTGCCAGTGGGTTTGCGCTGGGCACACCCACTGGGTGTACATGATCCAGTGGGGGCACGCTGAGTGCACCCACTGGGTGTAGTCCCCGAGGCTCCTGCCGACTGGAGTCAGTCGGTGGGAGTCTTTGAGTGTTGAATTTTCTTATGTCCAATCGGAATCTAGCCAGGGCGTAATCGAATGGACACTTTCTAGTGGGGGCACGCTGAGTGCACCCACTGGGTGTAGTCCCCGAGGCTACCGTTGACTGGAGCAGTCGGCGGTAGTCTTAGAACTTTTTTTAGCTCCATTAATGAGTCACTTTCCAGTGGGGGCACGCTGAGTGCATCCACTAGGTGTAGTCCCCGAGGCTAACACTGATCGCTGGCGATCGGTGGTAGCCTTTAGAACTTGTCATTAGGCGTTCGGGGCGCCCTAGGACACTCGTGTGCTGGTAAGATAATAAGTAAGATTTCCTTCGTTACCGACTCGGGAGTCAGCCGAGTGAAGTAGGCCATCTTGTGTTGTTGTCCTGTATCTTCTTCATCGCCGACTCAGGGGTTAGCCGAGTGGAGTAGGTCATCTTGTGTTGTTGTCCTCTATCTTCTTCATCACCGACTCAGCAGTCAGCCGAGTGAGGACAGAATAGAGGGTACTTCAAGATCTGGTATTGGTCGAGCTTGTTCCTCCTGGGGGGAGTATGACCAAGTGAGGAGTCCACTCAGTAGTCAGAGGGTACTTCAGGATCTGGTATTGGTCTAGTTTGTTCCTTCCAGTGGTGTCTGCTCGGGTGTTTGTCAGTTATTTCTTTTGGTTTCCTTTTAGGATCTTCCGACTGACTATTTTTGTATGTTGCAGAGGACTTGCGAGATGGGATCCCACTATGCCACGATGGAGAAGGAGGTGACAGCCCTTCGACTTGACTTGGAGGCTGAGAAACTCAAGAGCGCCCGACTGGAGCAGGAGAAGAAGGCCATGGCAGGTAAGCTATTTCCTCCGACTGATAGCTAAATGCTATTCTTCCCTCTTGATCTGAATCATTTCGCTCCGACAGATGTTCGTAGCGAGAATGCCCAACTTGTAATGAGGCTCAGGACTTCTATTTCTTTAGAAACCATGAAGCAGGCGCTGGAGAACAAGGACAAGGACCTGGCGCTGGCCCAGAAGGAGGCAAGGACCAAGGCCAAACTCGCCGACGAGAAGCTGGCTTCAGTCGGCAAGTTGGAGGAGGAGATCAAGAACCTTAAGGCTGCTGCTGAGGCTTTCACTCAGGAGAAGGTCAAGCTGGACGAGAAGGTCACCCAACTGACTGACAAAAAGGACGCCTTGGAGAAGGACATTGAAGACGTCTGTGAAGAGTTTAGCGAGAAGCTCGTTGGTAAGTTTTTCTTCGGATGAGTGGAATCCGCATATTGCCAAATTTTCCTTGATCATCCGCTCATAGATTGTCCTTCTTGACGCAGAGCATTGTTATAACAACGAACTGGAGCTGCAGAGGATAGAGAGGGATCTGGACCCTTCTAGGTCACTTGTCGCTGACAATGCCGCCCTTGCCATCCTTCGGCTTGAAGACCGCTTGGAGAACGCATTGGGCTTCATCACTCGGGCGAAAGGCGCGGTGGGCCGGATTGACAAGGAGTTGCAGCCTGCTGAAGAGACTCAGAAGGATCTGGAGTCGATCCTGATGCGGCTAAACAATGTTCCCTCTCGGGTGAAGGCTTGGAAGAAATCCACTGCCCGGAGTGGTGCTGATGTGGCGCTGTCACTCGTCCGCTTTCATTGCAAGAATGTGGACGAAGAGAAGCTGAAGAACCTTCGAGGTGAACAAGAAGAAACTCAAGTTTGTTGATTTTATGGAGACCTTCGCTGAAGCTGCCACTCGCATTGCCGATGGGATTGATCTGGAGACCTTCGTTGATCCAGCCAGCCCTCCGCCTGAAGCTTAAAAACACTTGATTGAATTTGCCCCGGAATGCCGGGTGCTCGATGTAATGAAATACTTTGCCGAGCGTTTGGGCTTGTTTTGCCTTGGAGACATTCGGACGGATTGAAACTTCAATTCGAAACCCTTTGCGCTTCTATTTGCTTTGTGTTTTGTTTGACTTTGGGCGAAAGCTGGTTCACGGCTAAGTCCCCGAGTGTGGAGCGGATCACCACTAGGATTGTTTTTTAACTTAGGCGAAAGCTGGTTCGCGGCTAAGCCCCCGAGTATGGAGCAGATCCTCACTCGGATTGTTTTTTTTAACTTAGGTGAAAGCTGGTTCGCGGCTAAGCCCCCGAGTGTGGATCAGATCCTCACTCGGATTGTTTTTTAACTTAGGCGAAAACTGGTCCGCAGCTAAGCCCCCGAGTGTGGAGCAGATCCTCACTCGAATTGTTTTTTAACTTAGGCAAAAGCTTATTCGCGGCTAAGCCTTTGAGTGTGGAGCAGATCCTCACTCGAATTGTTTTTTAACTTAGGCCCAAGCTGGTTCGTGGCTAAGCCCCCGAGTGTGGATCAGATCCTCACTTGGATTGTTTTTTAACTTAGGCGAAAGCTGGTTCGCGGCTAAGCCCCCGAGTGTGGATCAGATCCTCACTCGGATTGTTTTTAACTTAGGCGAAAGCTGGTTCGCAGCTAAGCCCCCGAGTGTGGATCAGATCCTCACTCGGATTGTTTTTTAACTTAGGCGAAAGCTGGTTCGCGGCTAAGCCCCCGAGTGTGGATCAAATCCTCACTCGGATTGTTTTTTAACTTAGGCGAAAGCTGGTTCGCAGCTAAGCTTTCTCACCTCTTCTATACCCACTGGGGGCGCGTTAGTTTCCGAATGTGGTTAGTCACCTGAGTGAAACGCGACCATAGGTCGAACTAGATGATATATGGGGAAAAGCGAGACTTTCATTCATCTAAATTCATTCGGATTAACTATTACATGGGAGAAATTTTATTCTAAGCATAAAACTTGCGGAGCAAATCTGCATTCCAAGCTCTGGGCTCTTCTATTCCTCTGGTGAAGTTGTATAGTCTGTATGTTCCATTGTGCAAGACCTTGGAGATGGCGAATGGTCCCTCCCAGGGGGTGCTAGCTTGTGAGGCTTCTGTTGATCCACTCAGAGGACCAGGTCTCCTTCCTAGAAGGCACGTCCTCTGACGTGTCTATCGTGGTAGCGATGTAAATCTTGTTGGTACAATGTTGATCTTATAAGCGCTAGCTCATGTTCTTCCTCCAAAAGGTCTAAAACATCTTGCCTTCCTTCCTCGGCTTCAGCTTCCGAGTAAAGGTCCACTCGGGGAGAGTTGTGGAGCAGATCACTCGGCAAGACCGCTTCTGACCCGTACACCATGAAGAATGGGGTGCGGTTCATGGATCGATTCGGGGTCGTTCGCAGGCCCCAGAGGACCGATGGTAAATCAGTCACCTAGGCGCTTGCTGCGTGAGTCAGATCATGCATGAGGTGAGGTTTTAATCCCTGAAGTATGAGCCCATTTGCCCTCTCGGCTTGTCCATTCGACTGCGGGTGCGCCACGGAGGCGTAGTCAACCCGAGTGCCGTGGGTGTAGCAGAACTCACAAAACTCGTCTGAGTCGAAGTTAGACCCGTTGTCGGTGATGATGCTGTGTGGGACCCCAAATCTGAAGATGATCTCCCTGATGAACTGAATTGAACTGGCCAAGTCCAACTTTTTTATGGGCTTTGCTCGATCCACTTGGTGAACTTGTCCACTGCTACCAACAGGTGCGTGAAGCCACTTGGCTCGTTCCGGAGAGGGCCGACCATGTCAAGTCCCCAGATAGCGAACGGCCAAGTGAGGAGGATAGTCTTCAAGGCGGACGCTGGCTTGTGTGACTAGTTCGCATAGAACTGGCACCCGACACAGTGATCCACTATGTCTTGGGTGGCCTCATTGGCTCGGGGCCAATAGAATCCGGCTCTGAATGTTTTGGCGACCGAGGTCCGAGAGGATGCATGATGCCTGCATATCCCTAGTGAATCTCTTGCAGTATTTGTTGCCCTTCTTCTGGGGATATGCACTGCTGAGTGACTCCAGTCGCACTTTTCTTATCTAATTGATCTCCCATGACGGTGAAAGCTTTGGATCGATGGACGATCTGGCGGGCCTCATCCTCGTCCTTTGGGAGTTCTTGTTGGAGCAAGTATGCCATATACGGTTCGGTCCACTCGGGAGTGATGACCAATACCTCTTGGACCAGATCAATTACTGCGGGAATATCTACTTTAGTTGGATTGGAAGGTCCGACTGGCTGCGGGGGCTCTTCTACAAAAGGATCTTCCTTGATAGTGGGTGAGTGCAGGTGTTCGAGGAACACATTCTTGGGTACTGGCTTCCGAGTGGAACCCATCTTGGCCAGGTCGTCGGCCGCTTGGTTCTTGAGACGCGGCACATGGTGAAGCTCCAGCCCTTCAAAGTGTTTCTCTAACTTTCTGACGCATTGCAATAGCCAGTCATCGCTGGGCTATGGACATCCCATTCTTTCATGACTTGATTCACTACCAGGTCCGAATCAACATAGACCATCAGTCGGTGAATTCCCAGGGAAATTGCCATCCGCAGTCCGTACAAGAGAGCTTCGTACTCAGCTTCATTGTTGGAGGAGTCGAAATGGATCTAAAGTACGTAGCTGAGACGGTCGCCTTTAGGAGACACCAAAACTACCCCGGCGCCGGAGCCCTGGAGCATCTTGGATCCGTCAAAGAACATCGTCTAGTGTTCGGGAACACTTAGGACAGGCTGCTCCTGTTCAATCCATTCGGCCAGGAAATCTGCCAGGGCCTGTGACTTGATGGCCTTCTTGGCTTCAAACCTGATATCCAATGGGAGGAGCTCAATGGCCCATTTGGCCACTCGGCCAGTGGCATCTCTATTGTTCATGATCTCGGATAGAGGGGCGTCGCTTATCAGTGTGACCGAGTGTTCTTGGAAATACACCTTCTTTGTAGTAAGGTAAATTCTGTAAACTAGCTTCTGATAATGCGGATACCTTTGCTTGGAAGGCGTGAGGACTTCAGAGATGTAGTAGACTGGTCATTGGAGCTTGAAGGCTTTGCCTTGTTCTTCCCGTTCCATAGTGAGGACTGTGCTAACAACTTGGCTCGTGGCCGCGATGTATAAGAGCAAAGGCTCCTTGCTACTCGGAGTAGCTAGCACCGGCTGGGTGGAAAGCAGGGCTTTAAGTTCCTCGAACGCAGCCTGCGCTTGGGAGTCCATTCGAACCTGTTAGACTTCTTCATCAGTCGGTAAAGTGGCATGGCTTTTTCACCGAGTCTGGAGATGAATCTACTCAGGGCCGCTAGGCAGCCTATGAGGCGTTGCACGTCGTGTAGACATTCCGGTTGCTTCATTCAGATGATTGCCCCTATCTTCTCAGGATTGGCATCGATTCCTCGTTCGGAAACAAGAAAACTGAGTAGCTTGCCCGCAGCGAGGTCAGTCATGAGGTCTCAGCGAGGTCAGTTAGGAGGTCGGAACCTTTCCTTGACTTAACCACAATGTCATCCATATAAGCTTCTACGTTCCGAATGATTTGCTTCTGTAAGCACTTCTGGATCATACACTAGAATGTGGCCCCAGCATTTTTCAACTCGAATGGCATCGTGATATAGCAGAAACACCCGAACGGGGTGATGAACGCTGCTTTTATTTCATCAGGGCCATACAATCGGATCTGGTGGTACCTGGAGTACGCATCCAGAAATGATAACCGCTCACATCCAGCAGTAGAATCTACTATCTGATCTATGCGAGGGAGAGGAAAATGATCTTTCAGGCAGGCCTAATTGACGTGCCTAAAATCTATACAAATTCGAAGGGTGTTATCTTTCTTCGGCACCATGACGACATTGGCGAGCCACTCGGAGTGGTACACCTCTCGGATGAATTCGGCGGCTAAGAGCCGCGCTATCTCTCGCCAATTGCCTTGCACTTCTTGGTTGAAGATCACCAAAGACACTCTTTGATAGGCTTTGTAGCCGAATCGACACGGAGTCTGTGCTCGGCCAGTTCCTTGGGGACACCCGGCATGTCAGAAGGCTTCCATGCGAAGATGTCCCAGTTCTCACGGAGGAACTGGACGAGCGCGACTTCCTATTTGCTGTCCAGGGTGGTGGAGATGTTGGTCGGGGCAGCGTTTGGGTCCTCGGGATGGATGTTCACCGGCTTCGTCTCCCCTGCCGACTGGAAAGAGGATTCCACAGTCAGCTTCTTGGACAAAAGTTCGCTTGGGTCTGCCGCCTTCTTGTACTCGTCTAACTCGGCCATCGCCATCTGCTCATCAGCGATCTGGGAGCCCTTCTAGAGGCACTCTTCGGCCAACTTTCGATTGCCTGTGATAGCACGCCTTTAGGCCCTGGCATCTTGAGTTTAAGATACACGTAACATGGACAGGCCATGAAACGCGCGTAGGCAGGCCTACCCAGGATGGCATGGTATGCGCTTCTGAATTCCACCACTTCGAAAGTCAGTCATTCCTTTCGGAAGTTCTTCTCTTCGCCGAATACGATGTCGAGAGCGATCTGGCCGAGTGACTTGGCCTTCTTCCTGGGGATTACCCCGTGGAACTGCATATTGCTCTTGCTGAGCCGGGTCATCGGGATGCCCATCACCTCTAAGGTGTCGGCGTAGATGATGTTAAGCCAGCTGCCGTCGTCCATTAGGACTTTGCGCAATCGGACTCCTCCCACAACTGGATCCACCACCAAAGCCTGTCGCCCGGGGGTCGGTATGTGAGCTGGATGGTCTGACTGTCAAACGTTATCAGTGTCTTGGCCCAGTCGAGATATTTGGTGACAGTTGGAACTGCCATGTTGACCTCTCGGTTGATCACCTTGAGGTGGCTCTTACTTTTCAACATCAGCAAAAATCATGAGGATGTTCTCAACGTTGGGGGTACCCAGAAGTACCTTTGCCTCCGTCTTCGTCGTCATCATCTCTTTCTCCAGAAGAATCCTGCTGCATCTCTTGCTTCAGGAGTCGACACTCCCGAGTGGTATGTTTGGGTAAGATCAAATTACCCTCCTCATCTTTCTTCGTGTGGATCTGGCAAGGCTGGTCGAGGATGTCTCTCTTCATGGTGACCTGCTTCTTTCCTTTCCAATCCTTCTTTTGCTTTTGGGAGTTCTTTTTGACTTGGCTGGCCAGAGCTGCGGCCTCGACATTCCCTCTAGTATCTGCTTTCCGCTTGTACTTCTTGCCCTTGTTCTCCGACCGATGAGCGTTGCCTGCTCTGCTCTTGCCGCTCCTCAGTCAGTCTTCCTCTTCACCATTGGCGTACCGGTTGGCTATCTCCATAGCCCGACTGAGAGTTGGGGTCTCAGTTCTGCCGAACTTCATGTTCAGCTCCCGGTACCTGACTCCGGCCTTGAAGGCGCAGATAGCCTGGTGTTCAGTGACATTCTCCACTGTGTTGTGCAGAGTGGTCCACCGCTGGATGTACTCTTGGAGAGTTTTGTTCTGCTTTTGCACATAGTGCTGCAACTTGGTCAAACCTCCTGCTCTCTTATACGTGCCTAAAAGGTCTTGACGAACACCTTCACCAGGTCATCCCAGCAAAAGATACTACTCGGCGAGAGTTGTGTCAGCCAAGCCCGAGCGGAACCTTCTAGCATCAGCGGCAAATGCTTCATGGCTACATTGTCGTTGCCGCCACCGATCTGGATGGCCACTCGGTAATCTTCCAGCCAAATTTCAGGCTTGGATTCGCCGGTGAACTTGCTGATCCCCGTGGCCAACCTGAAGTTGTTGGGAATCTCAGCCACTCGTATATAACGGCTGAAGCATTCGGGACCTGATGGTACGGAACCACTCGACACGTCGTGCTCTTGGCCCTCCCGCAAGGCCCGGCCTCTGTCGACCATGTTCTGAGCGAGAACAGATCTCGCATTGAACAGCGGGTCTCGAGTGTCCCTCGACGGATGAGTAGGATTCGTCCTGCGGTCACCATCATGCGTCCGCTTGTCGTCGTATTGCTGGCGCCCGTACGTGACGTCCCGGGGTGGAGGCATCAGTGCACGATCGTAGTCGTCGTTACGCCAGGGCGACACGACTCGATCGCATCTCCGATCTTCGTGACGGTCCCTGGAGGAGGAAGTAGCTCGGCGCCTGCCCGAGCCGAGTGGGCTATAAGCCGACTGGACGGTCTCCGCATGCACGGATGTGCTATGGATCCGGTCTCTAGACTGGGACACCGCCGCATTCTGCGACAGTGCTGTTTTAAGAAGCGCTTGGATCTGACGAATTCCTTCTCCGGCCGAAGAGCCGGAGGGCTGAATGGAATCCGCGATCCGAGTGGTGGCTGCTAGATTCTGCAATGGAGTACTAAGAACTTGATACTTACGAGGCTGGTCACTCAAATAGAGCCGACGCTTGTGCTGACTGGAGCTGGGTTGACGGCGCTCGCGTTCATCCAGTTCCCTCTGAAGCCGTTCGAGGCGATCGCGCTCGGCCAAAGTAGCCAGGCGAGTCGACTCCATGGCTAACGCCTCGGGAGTTTTTCCGGTGATGGGAGTGTTCAGGAGCTGATCGTTCCGGCGATGGAGCTCTTCCTGCTGCTCCCGAGTGAGAGCTTGCGGCACGTATAGCTCGTGACCCGGGAAGCTGCTGTTGGTGTTGACATGGGATGCACCCGCGTGATCGTCTTTGGGCTCCGGGTAGCCCGGGGGTACGCAGTGCTCGGAGTTATCCGCCATAAGAATTTCAGCGGTTGACTCGATGCTCTCGGACTCGGACTCCTCTGAGGAATCACCGAGTGATCCGTCTGAGAGGTCGAGGGCGGGCTCATCGAACTCGATAGCCACCACTTGTTCCACTGCTGCCTGGGTGGCGACAGCGTGCTTGATCCAATGATACAGCCGCGAACGCCCAGAGCGCTTGCGACGGCGCACAACGGTGGGATGGACAACCACTCAGTATGGAGCCAAGGGCTGTCGGAGAAGGACTCCATAGGAAGAAGTTCGGAAGTGCGTCGCGCCATGGGTGGGAACCGCCTCCACGTCTAGTGAGGCCTCGCGTAGCCACGCTGAGTCATCGGCGATGAAGGAGATCGTCCCGAAGCGGATTTCGCCGCCGGCTGGCATGATGATGATGAAGAAATCCACCTACACCGTGAAGTTTTGCTAGACGCCTAGCCCCACGGTGGGCGTCAACTGTCGGGGTTATGATACTGACAATGAGTATTAGGGGTACGAATAAGGGGCAGAGCCTAGCTACAGCATAGGTGTAACACATAGTGTTTAACGAGTTCAGGCCCCTCACTCGGTGGAGGTAAAAGCCCTATGTCTCGTGCCCTGAGGCTTGCTTTGATTTGATGGATACGATTACAAGGTTGAACCTGCCCGGCTATGGAGAGGGGTGCGGCTTATATAGAGTGCGCTGCAGCCCCATGTCTCCCACGCCGCCGGGGCAATTAATGCCATTGAATGAGGCAGTTACTAGTGTAATGAGCCTATACTACAGCAGTTACAGGTAACGATAGTTATAACTCTATTTAGTGGACGCCTTAGGATCCCTCGACTGTTGCAGCTCCCACGATGCCTTCCTACGCTGTACGTCCGAGTGGTCGATCGTTCGCCGAGTGACCTGTGGTTGTCTGAGTGCTGTGGAGCCGTCCGAGTGATCCTCCTGATGTATGCATCCGAATGTTGGCATGGTCCAGGGACCTATCTATGATGGTGATGGGCCCCATGTGGGTCCCAAATGATGGGTTCTTGACCCTACCTGTAATAGGTGACCACATCATTAGCCCCCGAATCGGTTGGGATTTCGCAGAACAGACAAACCGATCCTTCGGATAAGTCCGAGTGCTGCAGGGCCACTCGGAATATGTTTTCGAGTCGTGATTCGTTGTTCCTTGGAAAAAATGCAATGAATTCTGGACTTTAAATTTACCCAGATGTCTATCTCCTGAAAACTCCTGCGCACCGATAGGTTACGAGGTACGAAGGCGACGCGCACTAGCTGATCTGCTCATGATAGTTCCGTGAGCAGATAGGGCACTGAGGAATTGATGAGGTGACGTGGACGGGGCCGGCCCATGAGCCAGAGCTCGGTCACTTAGGTTTTTCAGTGCTGCAAGGACGGACCCGAACACAGACGCCGTGCCACCAACCCCCGCTCATGGGACATTCGGGAGGAGAGCAGCTGGTGTGTGAGGCCTCAAGGGGCGAGACCTCGGGACATGATATGGTGTCAGAGCACAAGGTTAAGAATCATAGCAACTTATAAAAGCATAGTTGGTCCTGGTACAAGAGCAAAATGATGCAGCTGCAGGGGCGGGCCCTAACAGCCTAAGGATAATGCAGCCCGGGGGCGCCCTCAACCGAACAAACAAAAAGTCACCCGGCAATGATGCTGCAAAATCATCGAGGAAGCCGATGAAGCGTGCCGTGGAGGTTCGCTCCTCATGAGCCGGGTGGCTCCCGAGGCTCAGGTAGCGCACGAAGAGTCGGGGCCTCACGAGGCACCCGCGCTGAGCGCCTGGCCTCATAAGACGCCAATGCAAGCTGTGCGAGCCACTGGTACGTGGCGCCCGTGTTCACCAGGCCGAAGGGCATGCAAACGTAGTTGCAAGGGAAGCCCCCGCTCCGTCCGACACGCGACGGCCAGAAGAGGCCTTGAGAAGCGGCCCTGTTAAGGCCCGGAATGTTGACGTAGACACGCAGCTCACCACCCGTGTCGGGGGCGGCAGCCACACTGGCGGGATGCAAGGGGTGGCGCTCGCCGCACATGGCTTGCGCTTCCTAAAGTTCCTCGATCGCCTTGGTGATGAACTCTCATGGTCCTGGTGTCGGGGGTATCGTGCGACATATGCCAAAGGATGGCTTATCATGGATGGGGACAAAAGTACATCGCCGGGCTCTGGAAGCGGGAATGAGCGAGACCGCATACGCCTGCGAATCTTACCCAGGTTCGGGGCTCTCCTTGGAGATAACACCCCTAGTCCTGCTCTGCGGGGTCTCCGCATGATCACTACCTTAACAAGTAGCTACAAACTTGCTCCTTGAGCTGTTTTGCTAGAGGAGGAAGGAGGGCAAGGCTAGCTCTACTCCTCTCCCTATGTGTCTGTGTGAGTGCTGAACTCAGGAGGCTTTCTCCTCTCTACCCAGGTCCCAACCCCCTGCATGGGGTGACCTGGGGGGTTTATATAGGCCTACCCCCCAGGGATACAATGGTAATCCGGCCGGGCGTAGGACCCGGCCGTCAGTGTCTCTGGTCGTCGGCTTCTCCGCCGACTGTAGGGGCCCGCCGCCTGGTGGGTCCCCCCGGCTGTCTCGTACTCGGCCGACAAGCCGGGCCCGCTGCTTGCGGGTCCTGTCAGCTGCGTAGCACTGTAGCCGTGCCACTGATGATGCATGCTTAGTCGGGGAGAGCGTGGCTATAGTCCCACCGCCTGGCGAGCGTTTCACTGTAGCCACTCTCCGTCTCTTCTGGTTAATAGTGCACAAACTTCAAGGAAGGGGGAGGGCCGCCTGCTAGGAGCCGGCCTCCCCCGAGCCAACTGGTCAGGGCTCGCCGCCTCCTGGCCTCTCACGGACAGGTAGGGCCCGCCGCCTGCGGGTCGTATCAAAAGCCCGTCGTGGGAGCATGGCTTCCTCTGCCATGGGTGATGTCATGAGCAGCATGGCAATAGTGCCGCATCGGGCGTGGGATGTCCGCTTGGTACGCTGCACTGTGGCCACGCTCTGCCCTGGATTCGGGGGTGGCAGGCTTGTACTGTAGCCACGCCCCGTCTCGTCGTGTTTATGTGGATGCTAACTTTGAGGGCGCGAGGGGCCGCCTGCTAGGATCCGGCTTCCCAGGAAGCCGCCTGCTAGGAGTAGGCCCACTTCATGGCCGTCTTCTGGATTCCGCCGCCTCCTGGCAACCGGCCGCTTGGACCAGCTGGCCCTAAGAAGGCGGTCCTTTGTCTTTGATGTTTGAGGGGCGCAGCCTGCCCCGATGTCTTGAAATACCAAGGGGAGCTGATGAGGCTACCCGTGGTCATTTACTCCAACAGTAGTCCCCGAAGCTAGTGGGGCGCTGCGGCCGAAAGGGCGAGAAGCCCCAGTAGCTTCTTACTCCGGGTTGTCTGGTGTCTTGCTTCGTCCGTCTTCCGAAGTGCCGACTAGTAGGTGTCGGCCGTGACCAGGCTGGCCGCCTGGCGATCTCATAATGCCGTGGTGGGGACGAGGCGGCATGGCGGCCGGACGCTGGGCTCGCCGCCCGTGCATGCCGGCCACGTGGCGTCAGCAGGCCAAGCCGGCCTGCCAGCCCACGCGCGCGACGAGACGTCGCCGCAGGCCGGGGCCCGCCACTACAGTGCCTCGGCACGCACGCGGATCCGCTGCGGCCGAGGTAGACGGTTGGGCTTCTGCGGCATTTAATACGCGCCTTTACTGGCGCCGCAATCGTGGGATCGTGGGGGAGTGGGCGCAGTTAATCCCATGATCCCCCACGCTCTCGCCCCCTCGGCTCCGCCGCCTGGGGCTATAAGTAGGGGGAGGAGGGGGGTGGCAGACGCACGTGCGCCCTCCTCTCCCCTCGCCATTCTTCTTCCTCTTCGCCACCGCAGCGCCTCTTCCTCTTGCCAAAACGCTGCCGCAACCCACCGCCATCGAGCTTCTTCTCGCCGAAGCGCTTCCTCGCTCCGCCGCGGCTTTGCCCGCTCGCCACCGCGCCGCGCCTATGACGAGTTCCTTCGCCCATGGCGCGCTCACGGGCCGGCAACTGGGATGGTTCCAACGTCCATGAGGATCACCTCTCCTTCCTTCGCCAAACACGGCGGCTGCCACAGGAGACGAACGTGCGGGAACGTGTCCCCCCCGAGGCAGAAATCTCGCCGGTGCCGGAAGGCGATGAGCGCGTCGTCTTCCGGTCCCATTTTCTTCGCGACTTCGGCCTTCCCGCGAGCAGCTTTCTCCGCTCCTTTCTTGACTTCTACCGAGTCCAGCCGCACCACCTCACGCCGAATACGGTGGTGCTGCTGGCCGCCTTCGTCACTATGTGCGAAGGGTACCTCGGCACTCTCCCCACCCTTGAGCTCTAGGGGGAGAGCTTTTATCTCAAACTCGGCACTGCCACCAAGGGCCAGGCGGCTCAATGCGGAGCCTGCATGGTGGTGCGGCATCCGGGCACCGGGAACCGCTTCCCGCCCATCTCCCTGCTGCAGTCGGCCAAGCTGTGGCAGAAATCTTATTTCTACGTCGAGAACATCCACCTGACGAGCGACTACGTCAACTTGCCGGCTTACGCAGCCGGCCCGCCAGCCGAGACGTGCGCCAACTGGTAGTACAGGCCGAGCTCCCTATCGGCTACCTCCTCCGCCGCCCTCACCCGACTTCAGGTGATGACGGAGTCGGAGGGCCTGAAGGGCTCGGATCTGCTGACCGCTTTCGTGACGTGCCGAGTTCTTCCCCTCCAAGCCCGGCCTCACATCATCAGCTGCATGAGCGGGCACCAGGACCCATGCCGGATGTGCACATGGGAGCTGCCGGACGTGGAGGTGGCCCAACTAGTCAATTACTTCTCCAACTGCAAGCTATCGGAGACGGACTGGCGGTTCGGCAAGCGGCCGTACGACCACGCACATCCGCCGCCTGCGGTGAGTCTTGCAATTCTTTTTCTCTTTTATTGGTCCGAGTTCTTGTTTTGCCGTCTGACCAGTCGGCCATGGTGCAGGTCCTCCTGGCCCAGTCGGCTGCCGGTGCTCTGGATCCAGGCCAGCAGTACATGCCGGACCGAACGAGGAGCGACATGGACGACCTCGACTTGGGGGCGGCCGCCATGGAGGAGGACGACGCCATAGGTGGCGGCGATGGAGCAGGCGGCTCCGGAGGAGGAGGCGGCCTCGAGTCCTGGCCGGATGGCGACGAGGAGGAGAACGAGCCGCGCCGCACGCACGGCACTGACAAAGCAGGCGCGAGCTCTTCAGCCGTGCCGACTGCGCCAGGCGGCGCACCAAAGCGCCGAGCCGGCTCGTTGCTGTTCGGCAGCCAGCCAAAGAAGTCCAAGAACGTGGCCGCCGTGACCAGGTGGCAGGAGGCTGCCGCGAAGGCGGCCCAGTTCCAGAAGGCCCCGAAGCAGCCCCCGATGGTGTCCGCGTAAGTGCTTGGTTTCTCTTGCGTTTTCTTTTCTTCTTTCTTGCAACTCTTTCTGAGTTTCCTCCTGTCTTGTTTGGACAGGGCCCCGCTCTCTCTTGGGTGGTCCACCGCTGCTTCGGTGATCGGGGCGGCGGAGGGCTCTGCCAACACCCACCGCGTGGACCCGCTCTCCGACCTCCGGGAGGCGACGGAGAGGAACGCGCAGGAGGCGCGCGAGGAGCGGGAGGAGGTGGAGCGGCAGAAGGCGGAGGTGGCCAAGGCGGCGCAGGCAGACGCGGATGTGGCGGCCAAGGCCCAAGCCGACGCTGCGGCCAAGGTCCAGGGGGAGGCCGCAGCCAAGGCCCAGGCAGACGCGGCCGCCAAGGTGCAAGCGGAAGAGGCCGCACGTGGCCGGACTCCGCAACTCGTCATCTCGCTGCGCGCAGCTCCACCTGCGCCAGAGAACCCGGCGCCAACTGGAGGAGCCGGCCACGATCAGCCGGTTGTGGAGAGGCGAGGAGGCGACGCCATCGTCCCGGGGGCGGAGATGCCCTCGCAAGCGCCGACTACCGAGGCCCGGTCGGTCTAGCGTGCCACCGGCGCCGCCAGTCAGAGGCGAGCTGGCGGTGGGGGCGATCCCTGTGGTCCGTTCTCCGGGGCGCCGGCGTGCGGCGAAAGCGGCCTCGGCGCCATGAGCGCAGGAGATCGGGGCTGCAAGCTCATCGGCCCCAGATGCAGAGGCCACCAGTGCCGCCCCGCCAGAGTGGACGCCTGGGGGCGGGACGGGCGTGCAGAAAAAGGCCGCGCAGGACGTTCAGGCACAGCTCCAGGCCCAAGGCACCGCCCTCCAGCAGTATATGAAGACATTCTTGGCGATGCGAGCGACCGTCCGGGTACATTTCTTTGCTTTGTTTTGTCTTTTCTCTTGCGATCTTCCGTGGGGGCGCGCCAGCGCACCCACTGGGTGTAGCCCCCGAGTTCCGGGCCGGCTGCTGAGCAGGCGGGTCGGAACTTTAAGGTAAGTTCCGACTGCTAACTTGCTTTCTCTTTTTTTCTTCGTTGCAGGACTACCACAACATCCGCGCGGCCGCCTTCAACTCCCAGGTCCAGGAGCTGGCTAAGCGGACCGGCGACCTGACCGAAAGCCGGAGTAAGCATTCTGTCTTCTTTCTTGCGGAGGCGCGTCAGCGCACCCGCTGGGTGTAGCCCCCGAGATTCGGGCCGACTGCTGAGCAGTCGGGCCGGATCTTCCGGCAACCACTTTTCTTTTTGGTCAACTTTGTTGATTGTCTTCTCTTTCTCAATTTTGCAAGAGCCAATGCCACACTGCAGCAGCGCCTGGGCGAGGTCTAGACCGAGCTGCGCGCCAAGGAGGAGGAGCGCATCAAGGCGGCCCAGGAGCGCGATCGTCTGGCCAAGAGGTTGGCGGACCAGGCGGACCAGCACAAGGCGGAGCTCCAGAGATTCAACGAGGCAGAAGGCGCCCTCCAGGCCGAGTTTGAGACCGAGCGCTCAAAGTGGGTTGAGAAGGAGCCGATCCTCGCCGCTGGCTACGGCGAGATTGAGGATATGATCGATGGTAATCTTCTTTCTTTGGAATAGCTGCTGACTGCATCGAGAGTCGGCTTCTGACTTCTGATCTTTGTTTTTTCTTCGCATAGACTTCTTTCCTGGACACGCCGTCAACGTCAGCCAGGCCATCGAGGCGCGGCGTGACCAGCGTAGGAGGGAAGGAGTGGAGATCCCGCACGACGCGCCTCGAAACATGAATGAGCAGCTCCTGGTCGTCAGGACGTGCCTGCAGCCGATTCACCATCTGCTCCGCCGCCTTCAGCGCGCCGGGTCCCAGCTGGTTTCCGCCCTCTGGCCAGGCGTCCGAGCTCCACGCACCCCCAGTCGGACCGCCGACTGGTTAGAGGTGGCGATCGGCCGCTTCGAGGCTTGGAAGGGCTCCTCCGCTCGTGCAGGCGCCCGAAGGGCCCTGGAGTTCGTCAGGGCGTGGTATCCTGGGCTGAACCTAGCCCAGTTGGCCATGTTCCGGTAGGAGGCCAGGGAGGAGTTGGTGGCAGTGGGGCCTGCGCTCACTCGTCGTGCGGCAGCGATCGCCGAGTACACCGAGACCGGTGTCTTCCTCCCCGAGCTAGACGAGGAGGGTGCCGAGGTGCCGCCGGACTGGTTCGGGCTGAACCCGGATGACGGCGAGGACTCGGCGGAAGAAATCACCTCCAGCGACGAAGGCGAGGACGAGGAAGGCGAGGATGATGAAGATGACGCACCGGAGGGCGGAGCGGATGGCCAGCCTCAACTCGATCGAGCCTCGAGCAACGAGCCACGCGTGGGTGCACCGACTGCTGCTGATAGCGACCAAGCCGAGACTCGCCAGATGGCCACTCCACCAGCAGGTGCCGCCAACTCCACCAACCTGCCGGACCCGCCTACTGCTCCTCTGGCCTAGGCTGCCAGCTTCATCTTATCTTTTCCTGCTTTTGAAGTCTCTAGAACAAACTTGTTAAATTCACACAGTTCCACCCGCTGGGGGTGTATTCAAACTTTGTTGAATGCTGGCCGAGGGCCTCTTGGTATGTAACTTAATTCTCGCACAGGCTGTGCTTTGCCGAGCTCCGACTTGTCTTGCTTTCCGTTCTTTTGGCTTTTTCCTTTTCCACCTTCCCTTGGCTGCCACCTTGCCAGCCATACAACCGTTCTTCGATCTGTTGGCTGGGTCAGGTATTTTGCCATTTTGGGAAGGCAAGTACTTTGGCCGCTTAGAACGTAGCAAGTTAAGTGAGAAGCCGGCCGGCCGGCTGCTCAGCAGCCGGACGGCTAGGCGAGAAGCCGGCTTGGCCTATGTGAGTGCTTTCGTCCTTAGCCATTTTTCATGTGGGCACCATTTCCTGCCTTTGACTCTTGCCGGCCATACAGTCGCTCTGCGAGCTGCGGCTTATGGCAAGAGAGGGCTTAGATGCCGGCACACTACTTGTCCGACTGCAGGTAGCGCCGACATAGTACAAGGCGACAAGCCCCCGGGCCGACTGGTCGGACCCGGTGCCGGGCGGAGGAATGAAAAAACTCATTCACAGGCATGAAACTTATCATATAGATGAGGGAGGTAGCCCCCGAGTGCTCTTCGAGGGACCTGGTGTTTTTGCGCTTAATACAAAAGGTAGCATGGTACATACTGTATTAACTGTAAATCTTCGGAGGAGATTTGCTTTCCATGGGCGCTCTGTTTCCTTGCCGGAATCGTCCCTCTTGCGCGCCCTGGGCTTCTGCGCGTCGATCAGGTAATATGAGTCGTTGCCGAAGGCTTTGCTGATGATGAAGGGGCCTTCCCAAGGGGCCGAGAGCTTGTGCTGGCCGGCTGTTCGCTGGATTAGCCGGAGCACAAGGTCTCCCTCTTGGAAGGATCGTGGCTTGACCTTCTGACTGTGGTAGCGGCGCAGGCTCTGCTGGTAGATGGCGGACAGGCTGAGTGCTAACAGCCGGCCCTCTTCCAGCAGATCGATGCCGTCCTCTCGTGCTTCCTTCGCCTCCGCCTCCGTGTACATGGTGACGCGAGGTGAGTCGAACTCGATGTCAGTTGGGATGACGGCCTCGGCCCCGTACACGAGAAAGAAGGGAGTGAAGCCGGTTGATTTGTTCGGGGTGGTGCGGAGGCTCTAGAGGACGGCTGGCAGCTTGTCGATCCAGCAGCCGGCCGAGCGCTCCAATGGCTCGACCAGTCGGGGCTTAATGCCAGATAAGATGAGGCCGTTTGCTCGCTCGACCTGGCCGTTTGATTGCGGATGGGCAACAGACGCTAAGTCCAGTCGGATGTCCTGTGTTGCGCAGAAACGGGCCAAGGCGCCTTTGGCAAAGTTAGTGCCATTGTCGGTGATGATGCTGTGTGGTACACCGTACCGGACGGTGATATCTGCGATGAAAGTCACAGCAGTCGGACCATTCGGTTTCTTGATTGGCTTTGCTTCAATCCACTTGGTGAATTTGTCGATGGCAATGAGCAGATGGGTCATGCCGCCGTGTGCTGTCTTGAATGGGCCCACCATGTCCAGTCCCCAAACGGCAAAAGGCCAGGTAAGGGGAATGGTCTTGAGTGCAGAAGCCGGTAGATGTTGCTTGGAGCTGAATTTTTGGCACCCCTTGCATTTCTTGACCAGGTCCTTGGCGTCCTCCAAAGCAGTCGGCCAGAAGAAACCATGGTGAAAAGCTTTGGAGACAAGGGATCTGGAGGCTGCGTGGTGGCCGCACTCGCCTTGGTGTATGTCTCTGAGGATTGCCTTGCCTTTCTCTGGTTCGACGCAGCGTTGGAAGACATCGGTCACGCTGCGCCTGACAAGCTCTCTGTTTACTATCATGTAAGCTCCTGCCCGGCGTTGCACCTGCCGGGCCGAGATCTCATCATCTGGCAGCTCTCCACTAACCAGAAAGTTGAGGATGGGCTGCGCCCATGGTGGTGCTTCGACTTCATCCACTGTCATTATGGCCACTGAAACTAGGGCGGTTGGGTTGGGAGGCGGGGTGAAGTCGGTCGCGTCTTGCTGCCTTATTGAAGCCTCCGGGCCGACTGCCGCAGCCCCCGGGCCGGGTTGTGGAGTCCCCGGGCCGGGTGCGACTGCTGCAGTCTCCGAGCCGCTTGGTGAAGTCCCCGGGACGGCTGCCGCAGCCCCCGGGCCGGGTTGCGAAGCCCCCGGGCCGGGTGCGACTATCGCAGTCCCCGTGCCACCTGCCGAAATCCCCGGGCCGGCTGCTGCAGCCCCCAAGTCGGATCCGACTGCTTCGAGGGCAGCCGGCACGAAGATGGAATCTGATTCCGGGGAAGGCTTGATAGACGGCTTGTGGAGACACTGAAGGGACACGCCGGCTGGTATGGCCTGCCGAGTGGAGCCGATCTGCGCCAGGGCATCTGCTTGCTCGTTGTCGGCCCGTGGCACGTGAAGGAACTCGCACCCGTCAAAATATCCGCTGATCTGCTGGACGAGGGAGCGGTAGCTCGCCATGTTTGCATCCTTGGCGTCCCAGTCGCCAGACGACTGTTGGACCACCAAGTCCGAGTCGCCGTAGCACAGAATCCGGCGGATGCCAATCTCCTTGGCCAGCCGGAGTCCGTGTACTAGTGCCTCGTACTCGGCCACGTTGTTGGAGACGGCAAAATGGATTTGCAACGTGTATCTGAGCTTGTCACCTTTGGGAGAGGTGAGGACGATGCCGGCTCCCAAACCGGTGCGCATCTTTGAGCCATCAAAGTGCATCCGCCAATGTGTGGAGTCCGGAGCTGGCGGCAGGTACTGGGTCTCGGCCTAGTCGACGAGGAAGTCGGCCAGCGCTTGGGTCTTGATGGCGGTGCGAGGCTGGTAGAAGATGGTGTAGGGGGCCAGCTCGATGGCCCACTTGGCCACCCGGCCCGACGCGTCTCTACTGCTGGTCTTCAACCGTCGCCACCTGCCGGCTGGTGGTAGCCGGCTGCTGGGCCTTCCGCTTGTTGTCGTTTGGCTGTTGGCGCCGACTGGAATCACCAGCTGACGTTTGAGGGGCCGGAGGGAGCATCTTTCCTGATGCGTCCACTCGGAGCTCCGACTTCATGGAGGAGTCAGCAGTGGCGTACTTGTCCGCTATGATTAGCAGCTCGTCAAGGGTGGCCGGCTCGTCGCAGAGGAGTCGGTGCTTGAGTAGGGTGCCCTCCCGGCACCCAGCAATGAAGTATTCTATGGCTTGCACCTCATGCACCCCTTCGCAGGAGTTGCGCAGTTCAGCCCACCAAGTCAAGTAGTCGCGGGTAGACTCAGTCGGGCCTTGGGCGCATAGAGAGAGCTGGCGAGGTTTGGGCGGTCGCTTGTAGGTGCTGGTGAAGTTGCGGATGAAAACTTCGATGAAGTCTAGCCAGCTGTTGACGCTGTAGGGCTTGAGGCTGTTCAGCCATGTCCGGGCCGTGCCCTGGAGCATGAGCGGAACGTACTTTACAGCAACGCGCTTGTTGCCATTCGCTATGCTGATGGCCGTGGAGTAGTCCACCAGCCAGTCCTCCGGCTTCATAGAGCCGTTGTACTTGGGGGTGTCCCGAGGGAGCGAGAACCCTTTGAGGAAGGGCTCGTCGCGAATGCGGGGGCCGAAAAAAGGCGGGCCGATCGCGTCTTCTTCTTCTAACGCCAGGGATCAAGCCAAGCGGTCGATCCGATGGCGGGCGTCGTTATCTCCGACTCCTTCCCGGGGGCCCAACCGGCCTCCGAGAGTCGGATGCTCAACAGGCAGCGGGGAGGCGCGCCTCTCCCTGCGCGGGAGAGGTGGACGACCGTCCCGCCGTTCCACTGCTCGTGGGCGGTCGTCTTGGTCGCGCTCGATGGGGATGCGGGTGCGGCTGCGGTTAGCAACCGGCTCTTGGTCGCGGGCGCCCCCTGTCGGCGTCTGGGAGGTCACGCCATGCTCTCGGCGAGGGGGAAGGTTCCCGGCCTGCAAGCCGGGTTCCACCACGCGGCGGCCAGCTTCTTGCTGCGCGGCGGCCAGGTTGATGAGCTGCTGGACGCGCCTCATCATGCAGCAACGCTCGTCACCCTCCAGGTGGTCCAGCTCGTCTGCCGCCGCCTGGGCGGCGCGTAAGTTCTCCATCGGCATAGCGTAGACTGGGCGGTCGGCCCCCAACATGTTGGCGATGGCTGCGCCGTGCTGCCGGACCGTGCCCGCACGGCTGGGTTCGCCAGCAGCCGGCGTGCCGCAGACGGCACGGTCGATCTCGCGGTGGTAGGCCTCGGTGAGGTGTCTCATGGCCGCCAACTTGTTGGCACTGTGGAGGAGTGCGATACGGCACGCCTCCAGAGTTTCGCCGTTTGCACCAGGCGCTACGGGCGCGGACATGTCCCGCATTGCCGCCTGCAACTGGTCCCGGCCGGCCTGGTCGGAGGCTCCGTCGTGGCTGACGACCAGCACCCCGGTGACGGTGCTGGTGCTGGCGCTGCTGTCTGCAGCAGGGAGCGAGTCGTTGAAGATCACCATGTCACCGGGGAAGGCATTAGAAAGCGCGACATCGGCGTCGATGACCATGTCGTCGGACGGGTCGGTGGAGCCAACAGACTCCAGGTCGGAGACCGGCTCATTGGCGATGTGAAGCTTGCCGAGGGAGTCGATGAGGCAGCTTTCGGGGCCGACCGCGCCCGCGACGACTGCGGGCTCGTCGGAGAGGCGGATCCCGCCGATGAGGTCAACGAAGCTGATTGCGGCACAAGCAACTTCCGTGCCGCGCAATGTGTCAGCACAAACATCGTCAAGCGTGCCGGGCTGGCTGCGCTCACCAGGAAGGAAGAGGGTTCTGTCCAGAACGTGTTTCCGGACGACGGTGCACCTAGCCCCATGGTGGGCGCCAAATGTCAGGGGTATCGTGCGACATAAGCCAAAGGATGGCTTATCATGGATGGGGACAAAAGTATGTCGCCGTGCTCTGGAAGCGGGAATGAGCGAGACCGCATACGCCTGCGAATCTTACCCAGGTTCGGGGCTCTCCTTGGAGATAACACCCCTAGTCCTGCTCTGCGGGGTCTCCGCATGATCACTACCTGAACAAGTAGCTACAAACTTGCTCCTTGAGCTGTTTTGCTAGAGGAGGAAGGAGGGCAAGGCTAGCTCTACTCCTCTACCTATGTGTCTGTGTGAGTGCTGAACTCAGGAGGCTTTCTCCTCTCTACCCAGGTCCCAACCCCCTGCATGGGGTGACCTGGGGGGTTTATATAGGCCTACCCCCCAGGGATACAATGGTAATCCGGACGGGCGTAGAACCCGGCCGTCAGTGTCTCTGGTCACCGGCTTCTCCGCCGACTGCAGGGGCCCGCCGCCTGGTAGGTCCTTCCGGCTGTCTCGTACTCGGCCGACAAGCCGGGCCCGCCGCTTGCGGGTCCTGTCGGCTGCGTAGCACTGTAGCCGTGCCACTGATGATGCATGCTTGGTCGGGGAGAGCGTGGCTACAGTCCCGCCGCCTGGCGGGCGTTTCACTGTAGCCACTCCCCGTCTCTTCTGGTTAATGGCGCACAAACTTCAAGGAAGGGGGAGGGCCGCCTGCTAGGAGCCGGCCTCCCCTGAGCCGACTGGTCAGGGCTCGCCGCCTCCTGGCCTCTCACGGACAGGTAGGGCCCGCCGCCTACGGGCCGTACCGACAGCCCGTCGTGGGAGCATGGCTTCCTCTGCCATGGGTGATGTCATGAGCAGCATGGCAACAGTGCCGCGTCGGGCGTGGGATGTCCGCTTGGTACGCTGCACTGTGGCCACGCTCTGCCCTGGATTCGGGGGTGGCAGGCTGGTACTGTAGCCACGCCCTGTCTCATCGAGTTTATGTGGGTGCTAACTTTGAGGGCGCGAGGGGCCGCCTGCTTGGATCCGGCTTCCGAGGAAGCCGCCTGCTAGGAGTCGGCCCAATTCATGGCCGTCTTCTGGATTCCGCCGCCTCCTGGCAACCGGCCGCTTGGACCAGCCGGCCCCAAGAAGGCGGTCCTTTGTCTTTGATGTTTGAGGGGCGCAGCCTGCCCCGATGTCTTGAAATACCAAGGGGAGCTGATGAGGCTACCCGTGGTCATTTACTCCGACACCTGGCGCCTCGCGCCGTGTCCCTTCCCCGTGGGGGCGCTCGTCAAAGCACACCTCCAAGTGATGCCCGAGCACCTCCCTCGTCGCACTGGTCAGGTCAGATGCTCTCCAGATGGAAGCCCCCGAGCCCGTCCTGTGGGAGGTGCCAGGCGCGCCTTCCTATGTGGGAGGAAGAGGCCCCCCAGCAGCGGGCGCAGAGCCTGAGGTGTCGCCGGCGGGTTTCTTTGCCTCCGGACGGCTCTTGGGGAGGAGCTGCTTCTTCTTCGCGGGGGCAGCCTCAGGGGGCGCTGCGTTGCCTTCGCCATCTGAGTTCTCAGCCGCTGTGGCCCGATAGGCGTGCTCGAGGGAGCAGACCGCGCCCTTCTTGTCACAGGCGACAGTGATGACGCCGCTGCACCCTGGTATCTTGAGGACGTTGTAGCCATGGTGGGTAGCCGCCATGAACTTGGCAACAGCATGGTATCCTAGGATGACATTGTACGGGAGGCTGATGTGGGCCACGTCGAAGTCGATGAGCTCAGTGTGGTAGTTGTCACGCTTGTCGAAGGTGACAGGGAGGCGCACCTACCCCAGGGGAGTGGTGGAGCCGTCGGTCACTCCAGAGAATGGCTTGGTGGGCATGAGATGGTCATAAGGCACTTGAAGCGTCTCGAAGGTCTCCATAGAGAGGACGTTGAGGCCGGCGCCGCCATCGATGAGGGTCTTGGTGACTGAGACGCTGCTGATGGTGGGCGTGCACACCATGGGGAGCGCGCCAGCAGTAGCTGAACACATGAGGTGGTTCTTGGAGTTGAAAGTGATGGCGTACTGCGACCACTTGAGGGGACGCGCAACTTCAAGCCTCGGGAGGGCTGCATTCACCTCACGAGAGAACTGCTTGAAGATGCAGTTTGAGGCGGGTGCCTGAGCACCGCCAAGGATGCAGGCAATCGCGCGAGGCTCCTGGTAGCCCCCAGCCCCTTCGTCTTGCTGGTTGTCGTCATTTCTCATGGGCGGCGGTGGCAGAGGTGGAAGGCCAGTGTTGCCCTGAGGACGGGCCTCATGAGGCTGATCGCGCCCGGCATCGTCATGAGGCTGGTCACGTGAGCCACCCTCGTGAGGCCAGTCACACCAGCCATGGCGGGGGTTGCGGTTGTCCCAGCGGCCTCCTTCACGGCCGAAGCCACGGTTGCTGTGCTCGGGGCGGCGGCCCAGGCGCTCATCCCGAAGTGCCCTGAGCTCCTGACAGTCATCGGTGTTGTGGGTGTGCACATTGTGGAAGACGCAGAACTGGCGAGCATCCTTGGGGGCTTCGTCATGGTCACGGCCGCGCTTCTGCTCAGGCTATGCTGCCAGCATGGTGGCGCCCTTGTGCTTCGCTTCCTTGGCCTTCTTGTCTTCGGGATCGACATCTGGGCGCTTGAGGAGGGAGAGGCGGCCTTCCTTGGCCTTGGCGCACTTGTCGGCTAGATTGAATAGCTCCAATGCTGAGCATGGGTCATCGTTGATGGCGAGCTCCTCGCTCATCCTGATGTCTGTGACGCCTTCGGTGAACACGGAGATGATGGCTTCGTCCGAGGCCTTCGGGATCTTGAGGCGAACTTGGGTGAAGCGTTCAATGTACTTGCGGAGGGTCTTGCCTGGATGCTGCTTCACACGTCGCAGGTCATTGACAGTGAGAGCGCAGTCACGAGTCCCTTGGAAGTTGGAAATGAACCGCTTGTGGAGCTCATCCCACGAGGAGATCGACCCCTCCGGGAGGTACATGAGCCAGGAGCGCGCGCCGTCCTTGAGGGCCATGGGGAACCAGTTTGCCATGACCTTGTCGTCGCTGTTCGCTGCCTCGATGCTCAGCGCGTAGAGCTGGATGAACTCCGTAGGGTCGGGGATGCCGTCGTAGCGCGGGGGTAGATCTGGCTTGAACTTAATCGACCAGACAACACGGCACAACTTGCGAGTGAAGGCGTGGCAGCCCGCCGCGCTCATGGGTGTAGCCCACGCGAGAGGGGCACAGACCTAGCGCCCACACGCCGCAGCCTCCAGAACGACCCGATCTTGGTGCTGGCGCGGTGGTGCCGGCAGCACGCGCACGTCATACTGCGGGTGCCACACAACTTGGCTGCTAGCCTTGTCCCGGGCTGATGCCGGCGCTCCACGTGGCGGGTCGCGCGGACGCGTGTTGCGCCTTGGCTCGATGCCGTCACTGCGCACAGGAGGAGTCGAAGGCGTGTCGTGGGCCACGTCGCCCGCATGAGTCGGCGGGGGACGGAGGGAGTGGGAGGGCGCTGGGGCCTCGCCAGCGGCGTTGACGAGCTCGGTGATGCGGCCCAGCCAGGCGTCATAGCCTTCGTTGGCGGGGCGGTAGCGTAGCGGCTCGCATGCCATGAGCAGCGCAGCCTGCGCGCTCGCCGGCCCGCGACGAGCGTGGGAGGACGAGGCCGTGGCCGGAGTGATGGAAGGCATGGTGGTGCAGCCATCACGCTACACGGAGGGTCACAACGAAGAGTCCTGCTTCTCATGGGCGGCAGGGTCAGTGGCGGCGTTGGCTGCGAGAGAAGCAGGGCGGCGAGGGACGTCGTGGCCCACCGGTGCTGTCTGGGCGACACGGGCGGCCCGGCGCTCGGTGCGAACAGGACGAGCGTCGGCCATGGGGGTGGTGAAGTGAGGATGGAGTGAGGCAGAAGGACTTCGACACGCCCCCTACCTGGCTCGCCAAATGTCAGAATCGGGGCTCCGCGGACCCAAACAAGGTTCGAACTCTGGGGCGTGTGCGAAGGATTCTGCCTAGCTAAGGCCTGCTGCCCACCGCCTCATGGCTTGGCTCCGGCGTGCTCGAGCGAGAGGAAAGAAGAGATGGACACAGTGATTTACCCAGGTTCAGGCCACCTTGCGGTGTAAAACCCTACTCTTGCTTTGTGGAGGATTGCCTCGCGAGGAGGATGAGTATGAACCAGTACAAGCGTGAGCTACCTCGGGAGAGCTCAAGGATTGATCTTCCGCTATGGTGGAGGCATACTGGCCCGGTCCTCTTCCTCCAAGGCTCTAGGCGGGAAGGGATACCACAACGGCTAGATTTGAAGGGGGGCAAGAGTACGCCCTATCCTGACTAAAGGCGGTCTTCGTCTGCAAAGCTTCTGGTCGTGACGTGCGGTGATGACCTCCATCCTGCCGAACCCGTGGTCTTGGTCTTGTTGCACCGGAATGGCAACCTTTGGGGGATTCCTTGGGAACCCGCATGCTGGCCTTGTCCCTCTAGCACCAATGAGGAAACTGTCCTGGACTGCGCCCGCTGGTGCCCTCCTGGCTCCGGTCGTCATGGCTCACGTCACCCCGTGCCTCGTGAGCTAGGGTGTGAGCCTAGAAGTATCCGCTCCTCGGAAGGCAGCCTCGGGAGACCGCTCCTCGGGAAGCCTTGGCGTAGCTCGCCTCGCGAGACGGGGGCGCCTCGTGAGGGTCTTGTTTGCGAAGTCTTGGAGTTGGGCCGCGCCGGGCCACTGGTGAATCCGCGCGCTGGGCTGCAGGCAGACGGGTTTGGGTACCCCTGGTGCCAGAACTCCGACAGGGCTGGCTCACGAGATACTGACCCATGAGCCGGCCTCTTCTTCGAGTCGCCTCCTGGGCTTTGAATTACGGCCCACATTGCTGACATGATGACGACCCGCCACGGGATGCCGGGTCATTCCTGGCCGGTTCATACCGTGGGGTATATCCCCAACATTAGCCCCTAGGTTAACTTGGATTTATCCATGTTAATCTTCATACTGATAATAAGTCCGGGTCATCTTTTAGCGAGCCAGAACCTCTCTTGCCTCTTGATCTTGTCTTGTGGCCGGGTCATGGGATATTGCTGGCTTGTGGCACTTTTACACTTGACATTTCTTTTTTCCTCATGCCGTGACATCACCTTCCTAAAGTTATGGAGTTTGGGTGTGACGTCACAACGAATCTTTGAGCATATCTCTCAGGTCCAAGAATCGAGGCGCCTTTTTACTCAAAAATTTACTATGCCGCCTATGTTTTCGCACCTGCCGTTTCTCCTTCTCACTGCCTTATAAATACGCACGAGGGGGGGGGTCCTAGATTTAGTTTTACTGCTCCGTCCCCTCGCTCATCTTGTTCCTCGCGTCTACTGCTTTCCGTGACCGAAGCTCCGCCGCCACGCCACCTTGAGCTGTCCAGCGACATCGACCACGACCTCCACATCGCTCTAGTTGCCACCGGAGCTCACCAAGAACACTTCGGTCACATCCGCCATGCTCAGATGAGCCAAATCTCCTCCTTCTAGATCTGTACAACACCCCATTGCCTTGCTATGTAGTTCATTGGTAGTTAGTCGGTGTTCATCATCATTTTTTGCCTGTAGATCTGAATCCATTCAAACTGTTCGAGTAGATGCGGTAGTTACCCATAGTGATGCCGTTTTTGTCCAATCTAGAATCCTTGTAGTGCTTGGATGGCTCCCATTGTAGTCTAACTCACCTGCCTATGCCCTACTTAGGCCCTTTATTTTTCTTTTCAAAGCATTTTCCTGATCCATATTTATAGCTCGTCTTGTTAGATTTCTGTTTGTAGCCATTCCAACACTTAGCAGAAAACCAGAAAGCCACTGTATAATCGACGCCGGCTCATCATTGTGCCGGCTTATCCATGCTTTTCATAGCTTGTATAACCCTGATAGTCATATCCTAAACAATCATAGCCGCCTTATTATTTTGCCGGCTCATAACTTGAGTAGCCTAATGACTTGCCACCCATGGATATAATGAGCCGGCTTATCATTATTACCTTTCACTTTGCATTTTTAACCTTGGGCAAATTATCATGGCTAAGACCGACAAGGCCTGCAACTGGGTTATATCCCATGTTTCAACCCTGATGTTGGATGACCTCGTGGGTCAAGAGCTTTTGCCAGCTCAAGAAAAGATTGGTTGGCACGCGCCTAAAGAAGAGAGCCCCCCCCAGCCTCAGCAAGAAGAGGTTGTCGTCTTTGTAGATCATCTTCAGAGGAGTTTTCGTCCGCCCGGGTCAAAATTCTTCCATGATGTTCTCAATTTCTTCGAATTCTGCCCCCAGGATTTTGGTCCAAACTCAGTCTCCAATCTCTATCAGTTTCAAGTTTTCTGCGAAGTATATCTCCAGACGGAGCCAACTGTCCCACTCTTCAGGGAATTCTTTTACATCAACAACCAGACAAAGTTCAAAGATGGTCCTAGTATAGAACTTGGTGCAATTTCTGTTCAAAGGCGGAAGAACAGTCCCTTTCCTGAAGCCAGGCTGACGAGTCATCCCAAGGGCCAGAATAGGACTTGGTTTTATTGCAAAAATACCGCTCCACAAGGTGAAAACCCCCTGTCGGGTTATAGGCTGGACTGGCTCAACGCCACTGTTGCTTTTCCGGGTTGGCCATCCGAGGAAGAGCGGAAAGAGCTGGCACCTTTCGACTCCAAATTGAGGGCTTTGACAGCCAATGGGCTCACCAGGATCAACCTGACCCAATGTTGGATAAGCTGGCGCATCCAACCCCTTAATGTGAGGGGTGACTTAATGTGCAACTACACTGGTGACCCGGCGGATGCGCAACACTTTAGTCAAGTCCATTTGTCTGAAGGTGAAATCAATAAGATCACAAAGAAACTATTGCGAGAGGCCCAGGAGAAATGTAGTAAGACTGGGCTGGCTCCATTCTGTCTAACCAATCCTGTGCCTCAAGTAAGTGTACTTGCGCTTTCTTACTCATTCTGTTTTTGACTTACTTTTCATCTCAATCTTAATTTCTGGCTTATCAAACATGCAGGCGGACTCCAGGTTTTGGAAAAAGAAGAAAACCCGAAAGTCTGCCCCTGCTCCAGTTGAGGAAGAAAATGAGCCGGTCGACA
Organism: Thinopyrum elongatum; assembly: GCA_011799875.1. NCBI lineage: Eukaryota > Viridiplantae > Streptophyta > Magnoliopsida > Poales > Poaceae > Thinopyrum > Thinopyrum elongatum. Next base: position 79,844,629 of record CM022301.1, read on the forward strand.
CTGATGAGCCGGCTGCCGAAAATGAGTCTGAGGTAGAGCTCGACTCTCTTGGTCGCCTTTTTATTCAACTTGTTGACGCCCCTTCTTCTCAGGATAACACCGAGACCAGTCGAGTTGGCAACGTTGACGTAATTTCAATCTCATCCAGCTCGGAAACTTTAATCTTGAAGAGAACGAGACGAGTCGTCATAAAGGTACCATTTTCACATCCAGACGCTTACTTAGACCCAAAATTTCTTTTGAAGAAATCTCAACATGCCGGTACCTCCAAGCGTAAGACCCGAAGCAGCTCTGGAGAACTATCCGCCAGCTTATCTTATGAGCTAACTACTCGAAGACAGCGAGTTGAGGTGCCTAACAGTCCAACTTCATCTCGTCCACGAGCCGGTCTTATTAGGCAACTACTTAATCCCTCTAATTCAAATTATCAGGAATCGCCGCCTTTTGATACGTCCACTTTGTATCATGTTTTTATGTTGATATTTATTGCATTATGGGCTGTTATTACACTTTAAGATACATTTCTTATGCCTTTTCTCTCTTATTTTACAAGGTTTACATGAAGAGGGAGAATGCCGGCAGCTAGAATTCTGGACCGGAAAGGAGCAAATCTGAGATACCTATTCTGCACAACTCCAAATGTCCTGAAACTTTACAGAGAGTTGTGTTGGAATATAAAAAAAATATTGGGCAAAGAAACAATAGAGGGGGACCCACCAGGTGGCCACAAGCCTGGGGGCGCGCCCTACCCCCCAGGGCACGCCTCCCGAGCTTGTGGCCCCCCTGGCCAGTCCCCGGTGTCCATCTTCTGCTATATGGAGGGTTTTGACCTAGAAGAAAATCATAAGGAAGCTTTCGGGATGAAGCGCCACCGTCTTGAGGTGGAACCTAGGCAGGAGCAATCTAGGGCTCCGGCAGAGCTATTCTGCCGGGGAAACTTCCCTCCGGGAGGGGGAAATTGAACCCATCGTCGTCACCATCGATCCTCTCATCATGGGAGGGTCAATCTTCATCAACATCTTCACCAGCACCATCTCCTCTCAAACCCTAGTTCATCTCTTGTATTCAATCTTTGCCTCAAAGCCTCAGATTGGTACCTATGGCTTGCTAGTAGTGTTGATTACTCTTTGTAGTTGATGCTAGTTGGTTTATTTGGTGGAAGATCATATGTTCAGATCCTTAATGATATTCAATACCCCTCTGATCTTGAACATGAGCATGCTTTGTGAGTAGTTACGTTTTTTCCTGAGGACATGGGAGAAGTCTTATTATAAGTAATCATGTGAATTTGGTATTCGTTCGATATTTTGACGAGATGTATGTTGTCTTTCCTCTAGTGGTGTTATGTGAACGTCGACTACATGACACTTCACCATGATTTGGGCCTAGGGGAAGGCATTGTGAACTAATAAGTAGATGATGGGTTTCTAGAGTGATAGAAGCTTAAACCCTAGTTTATGTGTTGCTTCATAAGGGACTGATTTGGATCCACATGTTTCATGCTATGGTTAGATTTATCTTAATTTTTCTTTCGTAGTTGCGGATGCTTGCGAGAGGGGTTAATCATAAGTGGGAGGCTTGTCCAAGTAAGGACAGCACCCAAGCACTGGTCCACCCACATATCAAATTATCAAAGTAACGAACGCGAATCATTTGAGCATGATGAAAACTAGCTTGACAATAATTCCCATGTGTCCTCGGGAGCGCTTTGCTTTATATAAGAGTTTTTCCAGGCTTATCCTCTACTATAAAAAGGATTGGGCCACATTACTGCACCTTTGTTACACTTGTTATTTGTTACCCACTACCAATTATCTTACTACCAAACTATCTGTTACCGATAATTTCAGTGCCTGTAGAAAATACCTTGCTGAAAACCGCTTGTCATTTCCTTCTGCTCCTCGTTGGGTTCGAAACTCTTACTTATCGAAAGGACTACAATTGATCCCCTATACTTGTGGGTCATCAAGACTCTTTTTTGGCGCCGTTGCCGGGAGTGAAGCGCCTTTGGTGAGTGGAATTTGGTAAGGAAACACTTATATTACGTGCTAAAATTTATTGTCACTTGTCACTATGGAAAATAATCCTTTGAGGGCTTGTTCGGGGTATCTTCACATCGACCAAAAGAACAAAGAGTTGCTCCTCCACCTACTACACCTACTGAAAATATTGGTTATGAAATTCCTTCGGGTATGATAGAGATCTGCTAGCTAATCCTTATGCAGGAGATGGAACACTACTTCCTGATATGCATCTAATTTATGTGGATGAAGTTTGTGGATTATTTAAGCTTGCAAGTTTACCTGGAGATGAAGTCAGGAAGAAGGTCTTCCCTTTATCTTTGAAGGGAAAGGCATTGCCATGGTATAGGCTATGTGATGATATTGGAGCTTGGAATTACAACCGATTGAAATTAGAATTTCATCAGAAGTTTTATCCTATGCATCTGGTTCATCGTGACCAGAATTATATATTTAATTTTTGGCCTTGTGAAGGAGAAAGTATCGCTCAAGCTTGGGGGAGGCTTAATTCAATGTTATATTCATGCCCCAATCATGAGCTCTCAAGAGAAATTATTATTCAGAATTTTTATGCTCGGCTTTCTCGTAATGATCAATCCATGCTCGATACTTCTTGTACTGGTTATTTTATGAAGAAGACTATTGAATTCAGATGGGATCTTTTGGAAAGAATTATATGAAACTCTGAATATTGGGAGCTCGATGAAGGTAAGGAGCCGGGTGTAAAGCTTGAATTTGATTGTGCTAAAACTTTTATGGATACCGATGCTTTTCATAATTTTAGCACTAAATATGGACTTGACTCTGAGATAGCAGCTTCTTTCTGTGAATCATTTGCTACTCATGTTGATCTCCCTAAGGAGAAGTGGTTTAAATATCATCCTCCCATTGAAATAAAAATAGTAGAACCCCTTGAAGCTAGAGAAGAAACTACTACTTATAATGTTGATCCAGTTATTCCTACTGCTTACATTGAGAAACCACCTTTTCCTGTTAGGATATAAGAACATGCTAAAGCTTCAGCTGTGGTTCACAAGAGTTATACAAGAACACCTACACCCTCTGAACAAATTAAAGTTGAACCTAATGTTGCTATGGTTAAAGATCTCTTAGCTAAAAATATTGATGGGCATGTTATTTATTTATGTGATGAAGCCACTAGAATTGCTAAACTTGATGAAAAAGATAAACATAGACCTGTTGTTGGCATGCCTGTTGGCTCTGTTAAAATAGGAGATCATTGTTATCATGGCTTATGTGATTTGGGTGCTAGTGTGAGTGCAATCCTGTTAACCTTATATCAAATAATTATGAATGACATCGCACCTGCTGAGATAGAAGATATTGATGTTACTATTAAGCTAGCTATAGAGACACTATTACACCAATTGGGATTGTTAGAGATGTTGAAGTCTTGTGTGGGAAAATAAAATACCCTACTGATTTTCTAGTTCTTGGTTCCCCACAAGATGATTTTTATCCCATTATTTTTGGTAGACCTTTCTTAAACACTGTTAATGCTAAGATAGATTGTGAGAAAGAAACTGTTAGTGTAAGTTTTGGTGATGTGTCTCATGAGTTTAATTTATCCAAATTCCATAGATAACCCCATGATAAAGAATTACCTAGTAAGGATGAAATTATTGGTCTTGCTTCTATTGCCGTGCCTCCTACTGATCCGTTAGAACAATATTTGCTAGACCATGAAAATGATATGCATATGAATGAAAGAAACGAAATAGATGAGATATTCTTTAAACAAATGCCTGCTTTGAAACACAACTTTCCCGTTGAAACTCTTGGAGATCCTCTTCCACCCAAGAGTGATCCTGTGTTTGAGCTCAAACAATTACCTGATACTTTGAAATATGCTTATCGTGATGAAAAGAAGATATATCCTGTTATTATTAGTGCTAAACTTTTAGAGCATGAAGAAAAGAGATTATTGAAAACTCTGAGGAAGCACCATGTCGCTATTGGATATACTCTTGATGATCTTAAGGGCATTAGTCCCACTCTATGTCAGCATAAAATTAATATGGAACGTGATGCTAAACCAGTTGTTGATCACCAGCGACGGTTAAATCTAAAGATGAAAGAAGTGGTAAGAAATGAAATATGAAAGCGTTTGGAAGCAGGTATAATCTATCCTATTGCTGATAGTAGATGGGTAAGTCCTGTTCATTGTGTCCCTAAGAAGGGAGGTATTACTGTTGCTCCTAATGATAAAAATGAACGGATCCCACAAAGAATTATCACAGGTTATAGAATGGTAATTGATTTTAGAAAATTAAACAAAGCTACTAGGAAGGACCATTATCCTCTACCTTTCATTGATCAAATGCTAGAAAGACTATCAAAACATACACATTTCTGCTTTCTAGATGGATATTCTGGTTTTTCCCGAATACGTGTGTCACAAGAGGATCAAGAAAAAACTACTTTTACATGCCCTTTTGGTACTTTTGCTTATAGACATATACCTTTTGGTTTATGAAATGCACCTACTACCTTTCAAAGATGTATGACTGCTATATTCTCTGACTTTTGTGAAAAGATTGTTGAGGTTTTCATGGATGAGTTTTCTGTATACGGAACTTCTTTTGATGATTGCTTAAGCAACCTTGATCGAGTTTTGCAGAGATGTGAAGAAACTAATCTTGTCTTGAATTGGGAGAAGTGCACTTTATGGTTAATGAAGGTATTGTCTTGGGGCATAAAATCTCTGAACGAGGTATTGAAGTTGATAAAGCTAAAGTTGATGTACTTAAAAAAATGCCGTGTCCTAAAGATATCAAAGGTATAAGAAGTTTCCTTGGTCATGCTGGTTTCTATAGGAGATTTATTAAAGACTTCTCTAAAATTTCTAGGCCTCTCACTAATCTTTTGCAAAAAGATGTTCCATTTGTTTTTGATGATGATTGTGTAGAAGCATTTGAAATACTAAAGAAAGCCTTAATCTCTGCACCTATTGTTCAACCACCTAATTGGAACCTACCCTTTGAAATTATGTGTGATGCTAGTGATTATGTTGTTGGTGTTGTTCTAAGACAAAGAGTTGATAAGATATTAAATGGTATCCATTATGCCAGCAAAACTCTAGACAGTGCTCAAAGAAATTATGCTACTATTGAAAAAGAATTTTTAGCAGTTGTGTTCGCTTGTGAAAAATTCAGATCTTACATAGTTGATTCTAAAGTAATTGTTCACACCAATCATGCTGCTATTAAATACCTTATGGAAAAGAAAGATGCTAAACCTAGAGTCATTAGGTGAGTTCTCTTGCTACAAGAATTTGATTTACATATTACTGATAGGAAGGGAGCTGAGAACCCCATAGCAGACAACTTGTCTAGGTTAGAAAATATTCTTGATGACCCACTACCTATTGATGATAGCTTTCCTGATGAACAATTAGCTGTTATAAATGCCTCTCGTAGTACCCCATGGTATGCAAACTATGCTAATTATATTGTTGCTAAATTTATACCACCTAGTTTTACATACCAACAAAAGAAAAAGTTTTTCTATGATTTAAGACATTACTTCTGGGATGACCCACACCTTTATAAAGAAGGAGTAGATGGTGTTATTAGATGTTGTATACCTGACCATGAACATGAACAAATCCTACGCAAGTGTCACTCCGAGGCTTACGGAGGACACCATGCTGGAGATAGAACTGCACACAAGGTATTACAATCTGGTTTTTACTGGCCTACTCTTTTCAAAGATGCTCGTAAGTTTGTCTTGTATCGTGATGAATGTCAAAGAACTGGTAACATTAGTAGACGTTAGGAAATGCCTATGAATTATTCACTTGTTATTGAACCATTTGATGTTTGGGGATTTGATTATATGGGACCTCTTCCTTCCTCTAGTGGGTATACTCATATTTTAGTTGCTGTTGATCATGTTACTAAGCGGGTAGAAGCTATTCCAACTAGTAGTGCTGATCACAACACTTCTATTAAAATGCTTAAAGAAGTTAGTTTCCCGAGGTTTGGAGTCCCTAGATATTTAATGACTGATGGCAGTTCACATTTTATTTATGGTGCTTTCCGTAAATTGCTTGCTAAGTATGATGTTAACCATAGAATTACATCTCCATATCATCCTCAGTCTAGTGGTCAAGTAGAATTAAGTAATAGAGAAATAAAATTGATCTTGCAAAAGACTGTTAATAGATCTAGGAAGAATTGGTCTAAGAAACTTGATGATGCATTATGGGCTTATAGAACTGCTTATAAAAATCCTATGGGTATGTCTCCATATAAAATGGTTTATGGAAAAGCATGTCACCTACCTCTTGAATTAGAACATAAAGCTTATTGGGCACTTAAAGAGCTCAACTATGATTTCGAACTTGCCGGTGAGAAGAGGTTATTTGACATTAGCTCACTTGATGAATGGAGAACCCAAGCCTATGAAAATGTCAAACTGTTTAAAGAAAAGGTTAAAAGATGGCATGACAAAAGAATACAAAAGCGGGAATTCAATGTAGGTGACCATGTCTTGCTATACAATTCTCGTTTAAGATTTTTTGCAGGAAAACTTCTCTCCAAATGGGAAGGTCCTTACATTATGGAAGAAGTTTCTTGTTCCGTTGCCATCAAGATTAACAATGCTGCAGGCAACAACCCGAAGGTGGTGAATGGGCAAAGAATCAAATATTATATCTCAGGTATGCCCATAAATGTTGAAACTAACATTACACATTCCATAACACAGGAGGAGTACATAAAGGGAACCTTCTAGAATGCTCCAAAACTCTGAAAAGGAATAGGTATGTGATACGGTAAGTAAACCGACTCCAAAAGTTTTCCAATAGAAATTTTACTCCGTTTTGGAATATTTAAACAATTAGGAAAATAAAAAGTAGTCTGAAAAGTGCACGAGCAAGCGACAAGCTTGGGGGGCACGCCTCCCGAGCTTGTGGCCACCTCGTGTACCTCCCGGAATCCGTTTACTCCCAGAATACTTGTTTTGCACGGCAAAAATTCATTATATAATCTCCAGAAGGTTTTGACCACCGTATTATGAAAATATCCTTTGTTCTTGTTTCGAGCTATCTTTCTGACAGATCTGAAAGCATGTCGTTGCAAGATTCAGATGGAGAGAGCTATGTTTCCCATTATACCGCATATCCAAAGATCTTTGGTGAGATTTATCCCTACCTATGGCCCACGGATGAGGAGCAAGATTCCGACCCAGAGGAGGCAAAATATGCGAGCTCGGAGGAAGATGATGCCCCCTACCTCAACCAGGGGATATGCTTGTGGAGTTCAAGAAGTCAAGCCTTCCGAAGGGATCAAGCAAATCTAAGGTTCAATTTATCCCGCTCATTTTCTGCAGGAAAGTAAGGCGGCATTATGCAAAAAGATATTGAAGCTTGAGCAAGAAAATGATGACTTGAGGGAGGAAAGGTTCATCCACAAACGTAAGCTGGAGAAGCTCGCCGCCGCATCATCAACTTCATCGTCACCACCTCCAAAGGAGACTTGAGTACATGGGTATGGGCACTCCCCTTGGCTTATGCCAAGCTTGGGGGAGGTGCCCCGGTATCGTATCGTATCACCATCACATCTTTATCTTTATCATTTATCTAGTTCGATCCTTTTGGTGAAATCTTGATCTAGTAGAATAAAAGTTTTAGTATGATCTAGTCTTTGAGTTTTGCTTTGTGTTCTATCTATGTAATCGAGTGCGAGAGTTATATAATAAAGATTAGTTTTGAGTTAAGAGCTTTGCTTTCTTGCTTTGATCTTGGAAAAGAAAAAGAACAAAATAAATAAAAAGATTATATAATAATCTTATGGGGAGTGATGACTTCACATATAAGAAGTATGATGCATGAAATTTGTTCAGGGTTGACAAACATAGTATTGGTCATTGTTGACACCAGATTTGGCACGGTCAAGAACTTAATTAAGATGGCCTCAAATGAAGGAGTGATCTACATAAAAAAGTTCTGTATCGTCGACGTGAACATCTTTGAAGTTTGGGTCATCGCCATACGATCTCATCTCAAGGGCTGAAGTTGTGCTCGAAGTAGTAGATTTTGTATGCAGAGTACTGTTCGGCCAATTAGACCTAGAATACAGCCTCATATGAGAAAAAATTATATACGGATTGTCTTCGTCTCGTCGAAAATATCGAATATGATATAAAAATCATCTCATTTCGAGGTTGTATGCAAAAGTTGGAGCCAATGCACTTCATACCTATCATGAGTAAAAACTGGCCCGGGGCATCAAACACAATGTCTGATGGGTCGTGCAAGCGATTCGGCCCTCAAGAGGGCCTCAAATCAAAAAATGTTAAACACAAAAGTTGTTCATCTCGTCGAAATGGTTAGATTTTCTTCTAGGCGCATCTTCATCCGAGGTTGTATTTGGCCTGTGAAGCACAAAAACCGAATTGCTGTCTCAGACATACCTAATCTGAGTTCGGCTAATTTTGGAATGATTTGAACGAGATTTGGAGTCCTTTGCTTGTACGGGAAGTCCAGCCGCCTCATAAATAGATGAGAGGTGACATCCGATTGAACAACACACAATCGACAAAATCATCTATCAATTTTTACCTTTACTTTTATCCTCTCCCTTGTTCTTCTTCTTCCTTGTTCTTCGTTCGTTCTTCTTGTTGCAGGGCTGCGAACCTCGAGGCCCTGGGGGCGATCAGGTCAACCTAGGGCAGCCCATTGCCACCACGCGCCTTGACGGGGTCCCTCCCGTGCGTGTGGGATTACGGGTCTACAAAAGCGCCCGCCGGATTGCTTGTGTACCGCGCTTCCGAATGGGTCTCCTTCGACATGAGCTGCGGTGCATCACCCCCGGCGTCGAGGGTACACGGTGACGTGTTCATGTGTGAACATACTTTTTGGCGACTCCGCTGGGGACGAAGCTTTGAGCGGTCTTTGGTCCGTTCTTGCTATGAAGAGATCGTCATCTAGAGTTTGCAATCTACAAAGGTAATATGAATACCTAATTCACATATGTAGATGCAAATAATGCATATGTTGTTGCTAGATCATCTAATGAGCATAATGTACCGGCTAGCCCTAGCTTTATCAATCATGCATCTAATTATGTGCAAGGGCCAATGCAACAAAATCTTCATGCTTCTACCTCATATAATTTTAGCAACATGCAACATATGTATTCCAACTCCCATGCATCGGCAACCCCACAAATCCATATGCCGATGAACAACATGATGGGTTCGGTTAATCAAGTTGAAACACCTCACATAGCAACTTTCGATAGTATGCAACAAAGTGTTTCACCTTTTTATTCATTGGCAACTAACTTGCAATATGTTAATCCAAACATGCCGGTGGATAGGGGAATTGTCCATGCTACTACTAGTTATCCGGCCAATTACCCTCAATCATCATATGCTACACCTCATGCTACTAATTTTTTGGCACCATATGCAACTATAGGTATTCATAATTCGGCTTCACACCTTCATGCTAATAGCCAAATAAGTGAAAATTCTATAGGACCACATGTGTCTTCACCTAGTATCGTAGCATACAATGTTTTCCCTGCACAATTACAGAATTTCGGTGACATCTCGTTACCGAAAGAGTCTAAAAGTGTCGGGGGGCAATTCTATCTAGATTTGGTCAATAAGAAAAATCTTACGTCTTTTTGGGACGAATGCAATGTTGTTCTACATGAATTAATAAAAGAGGGAAAGCCTATTAATTCTGCTACAATACAAGCTAGATTATGTCAAAAAGACAAAGCATTGGGTGTGGATAGAATTATCAAAAAATTGGTGATTCGGATAACAAAGTTAATTCGGTTATTGAAAAGACCGAATCAAATATTACGTATGCCGAATTTGTTCTACAAAAAGAGGACGACAAGGTGTTGGGGAGCTATTCGAAAGAGGAACAACATATCGTTCAAGTAACGCAACCATCATGCTTTCCCCAACATGTTTGAAAGGTATGTCTAGCAAGTGATTTACCTATCTTCCGATTTGGTCACAACTTTATTGTTGATGCTTCTATAAGAAAAATTATCATAAGTAATTTTGAAAGACCAATGAAGAAGGGTAATTTACTTGTTAGCAATAAAATTGTTATAGAACATATCGGTCAACATATTGTGCCATTTATAAAGACAGATAGTGACTTATTATTGCAGCCAAAGTTTTTCCCATTGCTTTATTTAAAGTTCATATCTAATTGGGTAGCTTTGCTTGCTTCATACTTGGCTTACACATGGTCTCAATTGAGACATGTATGTTCTAACTACTTTGATTTCACAAATTTAAAGCCAAGGTTATACTCTGTTGAGAAAACTGATGATAGTATAATTTCCTTTTCAAAGACATCGGATATAGAGTGCAAAACACAATGCATAGCCGAATGGGGTAATGCAAAATATGAACCATTCATTTGCTTAACTGCAAAGCCATTCTCACAGCAAGATAGGCTAGAGAATAAAATTTTTACCTTCAATTCAAGCATGTGTGATCAAATATTTGATTTGTTGCTGAAAACTAATTACATAAGAATTCTTGATCACCATGTCAAGCCATCAATTCAAGGACGAATGTATTGTAGGTTGCATCATTCGTTCAAACATAATTTTGAGGATTGCAATATGTTTCGTCAAATAGTTAAATCAGCCATTCATAAAGGATGATTGAAATTTGTTGAGACACCAAGAGATGACCAATTTATTCCGATTAGTCCTGATGGCAAACGATTTTTGCATCGGCTGCTTCAACCCGATCCATTTAAAATTGAGAAGGTAAAAATTATGGATGAGGGGATCAAGTTTTCAAGTAAAGAAGTTGTTCAAGAGCACAATGGAAATATTCTTGAAGGCGGGAATTCCATCAAGGTTGCGCAAAAGACGCCAAGTACTGGGGGGGGGGGCAACAAGAAAATCCAAAGATCGGTGCAAGCACAACCAAAGAAAGCAAAGGCCGAGGTAAGCACAAAGGTAAAAAGCCGAAAGTCACTTTCGCGCAACTACTGGAAAAATATCACAAGATAAGTGAGGAGAACAGTGCTTATCGGCCAAGTAATTGAAGAGCATCAAGACCACCCCCTAGGCACAAACCCAAGGATCGGTATTTGCAACATGAGAATTCTAACGCAGTATATTCATATCCATATTTTGTGCTGCTAATGCCAATGCCATGGATACCATCCTATGATCATGTAAATCGATATCCATCATGGGACAGGTATGATACAAGGGCACATTATTCATATTATTTTAGACCATCTCACAAATATTATGCAGTTCCAAAAAGATCAACATTTGAACAATCACATGTCAAAGACCGTTTCAATCATAAGGAATCGGTCCAGAGCTCAAGGAACAAGAAAGAGGTGGTCAAGCAAGTTTATTGTGTTAAAGAAGATGGTCGTAAGAGTGCTACTTCATATTTGATCTCAAATGAAAAAGAGCCAATTAAAGTGTTGACATTTGCTACTAAAGGCAATGAGGCAAGTCAATCAAGTGCCAAATCTGAAGAGAAGAAGTTGAGAGTGCACAAGGTAAAACAATAATTGTCATTGCTTCAAACAAAATCACAGCCGGGGTGCTCACTCGTCTTATCATATTGGCAAAAGAAGAAATTACAAAAACTTAGTGCACAAGAACTTGAAGAAAGGAACATGGCATGGGTTCCCAATGAAAGTACTCAAAATAAGAATTTTGTGCAAGCTTCCATTACAAGAAGTGCGGCAAAGGTGAAGAAGGAAAAGAGTGAAAACTATGAAGGACCAAGCCGAAGGTTTGAACATCTTCGGTCCACACATTATCCATATTCTTCAACTATGCCGTTGATGCCTACGTCATGGAATTCATCATCAGGTATGATTGGTTACCCTCAATGGGCTTATATTAATCCATGGATGCAATATAATTTCTTACATCATGAAAGGGTATTACCAAATCATCATATGTTCGATTAGCTTCACTTTTGTTGCTAATCTAAATGGCTGATATATACTTATCATCCTAAGAATGTACAAAATGGATGATGGAGTGTTGACATCGCGCTTAGAACAAACTTCGTGCAAGTTATTTTTCGGCACACAAGTTCTGCCGAAAAACAGGGGGGCATGTGTTGACACCAGATTTTGGCACGATCAAGAACTTAATTAAGATGGCCTCAAATGAAGGAGTGATCTACATAAAAAAGTTCTGTATTGTCGATGTGAACATCTTTGAAGTTTGGGTCATCGCCATACAATCTAATCTCAAGGGCCGAAGTTGTGCTCGAAGTACTAGATTTTGTATGCAGAGTACTGTTCGGCCAATTAGACCTCCAAGACAGCCTCATATGAGAAAAGTTTATGTATGGATTTCCTTCGCCTCATCAAAACAATTGATTTTGATATAAAAATCGTCTCATTCCGAGGTCGTATGCAAAAGTTGGAGCCAATGCACTGCGGACCTATCATGAGTAAAAACTGGCCCGGGGCATCAGACACGATGTTTGATGGGTCGCGCGAGTGATTCGGCCTTCAAGATGTCCTCGAATTGAAAAATGTTGAACATGAAAGTTGTTTGTCTCGTCGAAATGGTTAAATTTGCTTCTGGGAGCATCTTCATCCGAGGTCGTATTTGGCCTGTGAAACACAAAAACCGAACTGCTGTCGCAGACATACCTAATGCGAGTTCGGCTAACTTTGGAAGGATTTGAACGAGATTTGGAGTCCTTTGCTTGTACGGGAAGTTCAGAGGCCTCATAAATAGATGAGAGGTGATAGCCGATTGAACAACACACAATCGACAAAATCATCTACCACTTTTTACCTTTACTTTTATCCTCTCCGTTGTTCTTCTTCTTTCTTGTTCTTTGTTCGTTCTTCTTGTTGCAGGGCGGCGAACCTCGAGGCCCTGGGGGCGATCATGTTGACCTAGGGCTGCCCATTGCCGCTGTGCACCCTGATGCGTCCCTCCCGGGCGTGTGGGGTATCGGGTCTACAAAAGCGCCCGTCGGATTGCTTGTCATGGATCCTCCAATGTGTTGAGCTTGCTTCTCATCCTATGCTAGCTAGAAATTCCACTCTAAGTAGAGATACTACTTGTGCATCCAAAAATCTTTAACCCAGTTTTGCCATGAGAGTCCACTATATCTACCTATGGAGTGAGTAAGATCCTTCAAGTAAGTTGTCATCGGTGCAAGCAATAAAAATTTCTCTCTAAATATATATGATCTTTTAGTGTGAGGAAAATAAACTTTATACGAACTTGTGATGGGGAAGAAATAAAAATGATGGACTGCATAATAAAGTTCTCTATCACAAGCGGCAATATAAAGAGATGTTTCATTGCATTAAGATTTCTTGCATCCAACCAAAAAGCGCATGACAACCTCTGCTTCCCTCTGAGAAGGGCCTATCTTTTATTTTTTACTTTCTACCTTTATACAAGAGTCATGGTGATCTTCACCCTTCCTTTTATATTTTCTCTTTTTGGCAAGCACTACATGTTGGGGAAAGATCCAGACATACATGTCCACTCGGATGTAGGTGATCATAAATTATTATTGTTGATGTTACCCTTGAGGTAAATGGTTAGGAGGCGAAACTATAAGCCCCTATATTCCTATGTGTCTGATTGAAGCTTTGATCTCATAAGTATCGCATGAGTGTTAGCAATTATGAAAGATTAAATGATGATTGAGTATGTGAACTTGCTAAATAAGAGCTCTTACATTGACTCTTTCTGATGTTATGATAATATGAAATTGCTTCAATGATCGAGATCATAGTTTGTTAGTTTTCAATAAAGTTTTTGGTCCATGCTTTACTTTGTGAATGAATTATCACTTTGGCATAAGAGGTTATATGATAATATATTGCTGTTCTAAAAGATGATCATGATGCCCTCATGTCCGTATTTTTATTTTATCGACACCTCTATCTCTAAACATGTGGACATGATTATCGATTTCGGCTTTCGCTTGAGGACAAGCGAGGTCTAAGCTTGGGGGAGTTGATACGTCCACTTTGCATCATGTTTTTATGTTGATATTTATTGCATTATAGGCTGTTATTACACTTTAAGATACAATTCGTATGCCTTTTCTCTCTTATTTTACAAGGTTTACATGAATAGGGAGAATGCCGACAGCTAGAATTCTGGACCGAGAAGGTGCAAATCTGAGATACCTATTCTGCACAACTCCAAATGTCCTAAAACTTTATGAAGAATTGTTTTGGAATATATATAAAATATTAGGCGAAGAAACAACAGAGGGAGACCCATCAGGTGGCCACAAAGCCTGGGGCGTGCCCTACCCCCCAGGTAGCACCTCCCAAGCTTGTGCGCCCCCTGGCCAACCCCCGGTGTCCATCTTCTGCTATATGGAGGGTTTTGACCTAGAACAAATCATAAGGAAGCTTTCGGGACGAAGCACCGCCGTCTCGAGGCGGAACCTGGGTAGGAGCAATCTAGGGCTCCGGCAAAGCGATTCTGCAGGGGAAACTTCCCTCCTGGAGGGGGAAATCGAAGCCATCGTCGTCACCATCGATCCTCTCATCATGGGAGGGTCAATCTTCATCAACATCTTCACCAGCACCATCTCCTCTCAAACCCTAGTTCATCTCTTGTATTCAATCTTTGCCTCAAAACCTCATATTGGTACGTGTGGGTTGCTAGTAGTGTTGATTACTCTTTGTAGTTGATGCTAGTTGGTTTATTTGGTGGAAGATCATATGTTCAGATCCTTAATGATATTCAATACCCCTCTGATCTTGAACATGAGCATGCTTTGTGAGTAATTACGTTTGTTCCTGAGGACATGGGAGAAGTCTTGTTATAAGTAATCATGTGAATTTGGTATTCGTTCGATATTTTGATGAGATGTATGTTGTCTTTCCTCTAGTGGTGTTATGTGAATGTCGACTACATGACACTTCACCATGATTTGGGCCTAGGGGAACGCATTGGGAAGTAATAAGTAGATGATGGGTTGCTAGAGTGACAGAAGCTTAAACCCTAGTTTATGCATTGCTTCGTAAGGGGCTGATTTGGATGCACATGTTTCATGCTATGGTTAGATTTATCTTAATTCTTCTTTCATAGTTGCGGATGCTTGCGAGAGGGGTTAATCATAAGTGGGAGGCTTGTCCAAGTAAGGACAGCACCCAAGCACTGGTCCACCCACGTATCAAATTATCAAAGTAACGAACGCGAATCATATGAGCATGATGAAACTAGCTTCACAATAATTCCCAAGTGTCCTCGGGAGCGCTTTGCTTTATATAAGAGTTCGTCCAGGCTTATCCTTTGCTATAAAAAGGATTGGGCCACCTTGCTGCACCTTTGTTACACTTGTTACCCGTTACGAATTATCTTACTACCAAACTATCTGTTGCCGATAATTTCAGTGCATGCAGAAGATACCTTGCTGAAAACTGCTTGTCATTTCCTTCTGCTCCTCGTTGGGTTCAACACTCTTACTTATTGAAAGTGTTGGTGCAATGATAGGTCCCTTCTATTTTGGAGCTTCTTGACATAAACAGTATGGGAATTATGTGTTTGCTAGTGCACAGAGAGTAACAGGTCCCTGAGATATCAAGGAGTTTGATGCAAACGTCGAAGATAATCTCCCTGCGTGGCAGCGAAGGTTATCACCAAAGTTAAAGCTAAAAAGAGTGACCCCTAAAAATTGCTGAAGTTCAAGCAATTGGTTCGGTGCATGATCAAAGCAAATGACTGCGCTCGAGGAAGAATGAAGGCGAGATAAGGACGTAGTATTTGTTTCGTTCTTCTTCTTCTTTCATTGAGTCATAGGACCACCGTACTATTAAGAGGGGTGTAACGTTTGAAGCTTCGATTCTCTGATGCTAAACCCAAATCCTATGAAAGCTGTGAGAGAAATCTCTTTGTGCTTCGAGCGAATACTTGCCAGCAAGAGATTGTGATCTTCTTCGCTGCGAGAGATTTGACTTGGACCAAGGAGTTAACATTACTTGTTCCTCAAGTAATGTTACCGTTGCTCCAAAATCAAACCATTGTGAACGTGTCGGTTGGCCATTGGCTGGACCTAGTGTACAAAATGGTCATTTCCCATCTGAGAAGGCTGCGGCTATAAATAGTCACCCCGCGCCGGCTTTGTCCGGTGGTTGCTCCGTTTGATTCTGAGAAGATTGTTGAGCAATCCACTCTCTGAGCAATTTGAGTTTAAAATCCACCGAGAGAAAAACCCTAGAGCCAAAGAATTAGATAGTGGTTCAGCATCACTGGAATCTAAGTTTAGTACGCTCAGCCTATTACTCTTGAGAGCTGCAAACTCTCTCGACGGTTAGGTGTCAATTTCTTCAGAGACCAAGAGTGATTGTGATTCTCGAAGAAGAAGTCTGTAAAGGTTTGGAGATCGCCTACAAGTATCTACCACGAGTAATCGACATTGATTGACGAATCGATTGTCGAGGAGAATAGGGTGAAGAGAGTTTATCTTTCGTGTTAAGTCACAGCCCCTCCAACCAGACGTAGTCCTTGTGCAGAAGGACGAACTGGTCGAACAAATACCTTGTCGCCATCGAGCATCTTCGGTTATCTCTGTCACTCATGTTTACCTTCAATGCACTTTCTTTCGTATGGTTTGTCTGAATGCATTGTCTAGTTTCCCTTCGGTACCCTATTTTAGTTCATAGTAGTTTGTTTTTCATTCATTCTGCTGCTGGGTTCTGAGAGATTTAAGTTTTCGGAAGAAAATTTAAAACTCCCATTCACCCCCCTCTGGTAGACATACTTCGTTCCTACAATTGGTATCAGAGCAAGGTACTCCTTGACTCTGCTCATTTTAATCTAACGACTTTGGAGTTTAAGTATGTCTTCAGTGAACTACAAGTCGCATCTCAAGATTCCCATATTCGATGGGACGGACTACCCCTTCTGGAAGGAGAGGATGAAGATCCGTCTCTGAGCAATAGATGATGATATGTGGAATGTGGTGCAATTCGGGCTCAATGTTGTTGTACCTCAGGCCCCTTCCGACGAAGAGAAGAGGCTCATTCAGCTCGATGCTCAGGCCAAGGATGAAATTGGTGGCCATCTCAATCGGGCACAATTTCTTCGCTATCGCCTGTGTGAAACTGTGAAGGAATTGTGGGATGTCCTCAAAAAGATCAATGAAGGAGTTTCATATCAGAAAGAAGCTAGAATTGATACTCTTCGAGCCAAGTTCAATCATTTCAAGCGCAATGGAAATGAAAGCTGCCAACAAACCTTCGATCGCCTGAGTGATATCGCGAATGAACTTCAAGGTCTCGGTGCCAAAGACATCACTGACCATGAAGTCATTAAGAAACTGCTTTGATCTCTCGACAGTTCTTTCGACACACTAGTTCTGATGATACGTGAACGAGCTGACTTCAAGCACCTTGACTCTGCTGATATCATGGAGAGACTGAACACTCACGAGGAACAGGAAGAAGAGAAAAGAGATCTGTATGGCTCAAGTCTACGCAAAAATCATGCTCTCAAAGCAGTGGCTGATTCCTCCTCCAATGGAAATGCCGAAGAAGATTCATATGACCCAAAAAGACTCAACAAAGATCTTGCACTGATCACAAAAAGATTCCAACGCTTTCACAAGAAGATCCAGTTCTAGAAAAGAAGTTCAAGCAACTCTGGGGGTTCAAAATCTTCAAGTGCAAAAAGCCTGGACACTTCATTTCGGACTGTCCTATCTGGGAAGCAGAAATCTGTGCTAGTGGAAGATATGACACTGGAAACCATTGAGGCAAAAGCAAGAGCAAGAACTACGACTCCGAAGATGAGAAGAAAACGAAGAAATTCTTCAAAAAGAAGGACAACTCCACTTCAAAATCTTCGTCAAGATTTTCATCAAGGAACCCTTCCAAGTCCTCCACCAACCGCAAGAATACCTCTCGCAAGGCCAAGGCATACATCGGCAAGGAAATGGACTCTGATGAAGAAGAATCGTCAGGTTCCAAAGAAGAAGAAGAATCCGATGAGGATTCAGACTCCAGCATGGCTGGCATAGCATGTGCCTCATCTCCTGTGACAAACTTCTTCGGGAATCCATCAACCAACGATGAATCTCCTGCCTATTGCTTCATGGCAAAAGCTTCGAAGGAAAAGGTATCCTCCAAAAATCACAAGATTCACTCCAGTGATCAATATTCTTCTGATGAGGATGACTATTCTAAGTTGATCAAAATTGCCAACATTCAACAAAACTCTCTTGAGAAAATTGAGAAAACCCTCAGGAAATCTGAAGGGTTGTTGATTGAGGAGATGGAGAAAAATCTATCGCTGACCGAAGAGTATTCCACTCTCAAGTCACAGATGGATGAACTAACAAATCGTCATGATTTTCTCTCGGCAGACCACGAAAGGCTGACCTATGATTACCTGAAAAGGAAACAGGAACTCGAGGTGTTGAGAGAGGCTCATGAGGATTTGGTCAGAGAAAATTCTCTTCTCACCCAACAACTTAAAGAGAAACCTGAAGTGTTCGAGCCACCATGTTTAAAATGCCTTGAACGAACCAATGTTGAATCAAATGCTGAATCATCTGTGAATGCTAACCCCTCGGTCGAGGAAAATGGTTGTCTCTGATGAAAATGCTAGGTTAAAGGATCTTCTTCAGACAGGAATGTTCAAATCTCTCAAAGGGCATCAAACCCTCTCTGATGTCTTGAAGATTCTTCACAAAAATCCCAGGAAAGAAGGCATCGGTTTTGAAAGAAAACTGAACGAAAATGGCACCTACTGCGAACCTCATCAATACCCTCAAACTATGTGGGTTACTACAAATAGCAAAATGCTTGATCC
Source organism: Thinopyrum elongatum (assembly GCA_011799875.1). Lineage (NCBI taxonomy): Eukaryota > Viridiplantae > Streptophyta > Magnoliopsida > Poales > Poaceae > Thinopyrum > Thinopyrum elongatum. The sequence continues at coordinate 79,863,449 of CM022301.1, forward strand.
AGCTTTACTCTCGGGATATGACTCTCCCATCCCTGAATATCCAGATGATGATTCTCTGGACAACTATAAGTTGTTTAAGAATCAACTTGGTAAGGTTTATGCTCGCTATGTTGGACCAAACAACAGAAATGGCTTCCCTAAGAAAGCTATCTGGGTGCCTAAGAAAACTGTTAATTCCTTACCTATTACTGCTAAACTAACCATGCAGGCAGAAAAGGTTCGATAGAATGAGTACATGCATACCTCATTCAATCATTTTACTCATGCCTCTGGAAGGAATTTTAATGCTTATTCCTTCAATTATGCTCGTACCTCTTCAAACAATAATTATGCTTACGGAAAGAAATCCCATCCTGCTCGCTCTACTGTTTCGAAGCCACCTGCAAAGATGTGGGTGGTTAAGAAAGCCTAATTCTTCTGCAGGACTATGTCTCCGGGTGTACAGAATGGATAATGGACAGTGGATGCACTAGTCATATGACCGAAGAGAAGTCATTGTTTGTCGACCCCAACTTAACTGCTTCTCCTCTGAAGTATATCACTTTTGGCGACAACAACAAGGGAAGGTAATTGGGCTAGGTAAAATTGCCATATCCAAAGACAAGTCCATTGATGTTGTTTTACTTGTCCAGTCTCTTGGATTCAATCTTATGTCAGCTGGCAAGTTATGTGATCTTGGCATGCTAGTTTTATTCTCGATATCCAAATGCATTGTTTTCATGGCCTCAGATAATTCCTTCGCCTTTGAGGGGATTAGAAAGGGTGATCTTTATATTGTGGATTTCTCTAAGGGTCCTTCAGTCCAAACTTGTTTGCTTGCAAAAGCAATCGAAGGTTGGCTATGGCACCAAAGACTTTGTCATGCAGGTATGAGAAATTTGCAGACCCTGGTGAAGAAAAATCATCTCCGTGGCATTCCTGATGTGAAATTCGACAAGAATCATCTCTGTGCTGCTTGTGAGGCTGGAAAATTAGCCAAGAAGCATCACTCTTAAAAAACAATCATGACCACTACAAGACCTCTGGAAATTCTTCATATGGATTTATTTGGTCCTCAAAATTATGCAAGCTTCGGTGCTAGTCATTATGGTCTGCTTATTGTTGATGATTTCTCTCGATACACTTGGGTATTCTTTCTCGAAGACAAGACTTATACTCAAGATATCTTCAAAAGCTTCGCTAAGAAGGCCCAGAATGAATATGATGTGCGAATTAAGCATGTCAGAAGTGACAATGGAACTGAGTTAAAAAATACTCATATTGCTGAATTTCTCGATGAACATGGTATTACTCATGAGTTCTCTGCTGCATACACTCCCCAACAAAATGGAGTTGTTGAACGAAAGAACAGAACTCTCATTGAAATGGCGAGAACAATGCTCAGTGAGTACAAAACTCCCATTCGCTTCTGGGCTGACGCTATTAACACTGCCTGTCATGTTATCAATCGTGTTTATCTTCACAAATTCCTTAAGAAAACTTCATATGAGCTTATCACTGGCAAGAAACCCAATGTTTCTTATCTACGTGTTTTTGGTGCACCTTGTTAAATTCTAGATATGAATCATTCTTCTAAGTTTGCACCTAAGGCACATGAAGGTTTTCTTCTCGGTTATGGCTCAAACTCGCATACATATCATGTCTATAACTCTCACCACATGAAAGTTATGGAAACGGTAAATGTGTGGTTTGATGAATCTAACGGCTCCCAAAAGGAGCACCTGCCAAATGTGATAGATGAACCATTGATATTGGATGATATTCGGCAAATGGCCATTGGGAGAGTCAAGCCTGTTGAAGGAAATGAACCCGAGTCCTCTGATGATGATGCTCCTATGACTCGAAGCAGAACTCATCAAGTCACTGCCGAAGCAAATGCTCCTCCGAATGGAAATGGCAATCAAAATCCAAATGTCGATCAAAATGGCAACCCTGAAGGGAATGATAATATAAATGCTGATGTTGATGAGAATGACAATGATCATCATGAAGAAAATGCTCATCCTCGAGTGGCTAATCGAGTTGATCCTTCATTAATTCTCGATGAGAACAAGAATCCAGGTTATCGACCCACAACTCGTTCACTTACTCGTCTGGCTAACTACTGTGGCAGTTTCTCCTTTGTTTCATTTGCACAACCTACCAAGTATGAAGAAGCCATGAATGACCCAGATTGGATGAATGCCCTGCAAGAGGAGTTGGTGCAATTCGAATTAAATGATGTGTGGGAATTGGTTGACAAACTAAATCCCAAGAAGCACAATATCATCGGCACAAAATGGATTTTCTGCAATAAGCAGGATGAAAATGGCATCGTGGTGAGAAATAAAGCACGACTTGTTGCTCAAGGGTACACACAGGTGGACGGTATTGATTTCGGTGAAACATATGCTCCTGTTGCAGGCCTTGAGGCAATTCGTATTCTTCTCGCTTATGCAAACTACAATAATATCTTTCTTTATCAAATGGATGTGAAAAGTGCTTTCCTCAATGGTGAAATTGATGAGGAAGTTTATGTTAGATAGCCACCTGGCTTTGAACATCCTGAGTTTCCTAACAAAGTTTTCAGGTTGAAGAAAGCTTTATATGGGCTAAAACAAGCCCCTCAAGCTTGGTATGCCACCCTGAAGAAGTTTCTGCTCGATAAAGGGTTCAAGCCAGGATCCACTGATCCCACACTTTTCACTCGTGCTGTTGACAATGATTTATTCGTATGTCAAATCTATGTGGATGATATTATCTTCAGCTGTACTAACAATGCCTGCATCTTAGAGTTTGGGAAAATGATGTCCGATAAATATCAAATGTCTATGATGGGTGAACTCAAGTTCTTTCTTGGACTGCAAATTCGTCAACAGGCAAATGGAATTTTCATTTCTCAGGAGAAATATCTGAAAGAATGCCTGAAGAAGTTCAAAATGCAAGATTCCAAAATGAGGGGCTATAAAACTCCAATGCCCACGAATGGTAAGCTGGATGCAGATGTGTATGGTAAGGATTACGATCAGATAGCTTATTGTTTGATGATTGGATCTCTTCATTATCTATGTGCATCCAGACCTGACATTATGTTGAGTGTTTGCATGTGTGCCCGCTATCAAGCTGCACCGAAAGAATGCATCACCAAGTGGTCAAGCGCATTCTGAGATATTTGGCTCACACCCCCACCTTAGGTTTATGGTATCCTAAGGGAGCATAGTTTGATCTCGTTGGATATTCAGACTCAGATTGGGCTGGTGACTTGGTTGATAGGAAATCTACTTCGGGGACATGTCATTTCCTCGGTAGATCTTTGGTCTGTTGGTCATCAAGGAAGCAGAATTGTGTATCTCTTTCCACGGCTAAGGAAGAATATATTGCTGCTGGCGCTTGTTGTACTCAGTTATTATGGATGAAGCAGACACTGAAGGATTATGGTATCAAGGTCAAGCATATCCCTCTATATTGTGATAATGAGAGTGCCATCAAAATAGCACATAATCCAGTGCAGCATTCTCGCACGAAGCATATTGCCATCAGGCATCATTTTATTCGCGATCATGTTGCTCGAGAGGATATTGTCATCAATCACGTCAAGATCGAATACAATCTTTTTGATATATTCACCAAGCCTCTCGATGAGAAAAGATTCTGTGTGTTACGGTGTGAGCTAAATATCCTGGACTTCGCAAACGTGCAGTAAGCTGGACTCGGCACCCGTGCTAACACTTCCACATCTTTGAAGGAATGGGTGCATAACACTCGAAGAGTTTGAAAATTTCTACAAAGTGAAATTTTCTTTCTGAGAGTGAATACATTAACGAAGAACTAGATTAACTGGGTGCCACGATAATTGTGCGACGCTCGGGGTCATACAGTTCTTATACGGTGGGTTACGCCACCACAATTCTCTTTCATTGGATTTTTCTTCAATCGATAGATTTTGGCTTCGTCCGAATGCATTTCATTCATAGCTATTTGCTCGAGTGTTTGTGTTTTTCTGACTGAGTGAAATGCCTAGGACCCTGTTTTCCCTCTGTTCTATCTCTTCCAGACTATGCTGATCCATTACAAATGCTCAAACTTTATCTACAATGAAACTTCATCTGGTATCCTTGACCACGACTAAGATTCGGTCCGAACATTAATCTGTTTTAGCGAAAGCTGTCCAAAATTTGGGGTTTCCCGCCCAAGTCAGGACCACGATCTTTTATGATGGTTGCCACATGCAATACATCAACTGCCAATCCATCCTGACCTTTGAATCTCAATCGTCTCTGCTTAGAGGCCATTCGATCAAAATCCCCTGCATGCGGTTATTTCCATTCGTCTATATAAACCGCACCGCTCCCTTCTTCCACTTTACTCTGTTTCTCCTCGCCTTCACTCCACCGAAACCCTCACCACAGTGCTCCACCTTGAGCTCGACGCCGACGACCCCTTCGCCGCTTAACTACTGGAAAGAGGTCACCGGAGTCCTTCCTCGCCGCCGCGGGACATCTTCTTCCTCGCGCCGCCGTAGCCGTTGCACGTCACAGAGCTAAGGTACGTGTAATTCAAACTCGGGTCTTCTTCCTTCTTGAGTCGAGTTTGTCCGCGGTTAATTTTCTTTGATTTTACCACATATCTTAGATCTAGGCTTTTACCCCTCCGGTGCGGATGTGGTTTGTAGTTGTACCTCACATCCACATATCTCAGATCTAGGGTTTGTGTTATGTTTCGCTCAAATGATATGCCTAGCTCGTTGTCTAGTATTCTCCTCGGATCTACTAGCTCGATCTATATGTTTCATTCATTCGAAACATTTCTCAAAGTCTGTATCTGTTTCTTCATCAAAATGTTTTCATTCAGAAAAGTATTCGCTGTGAGCATTTGTAACTATGTCCCCTTTTTCCTTCGTACCTATTCTAATTCACAGGTGCATGCATTCTGTTGAGGATTCTGCTAGACCACATAGTATGGCTGATGAAGAAGAGGTATTCATGGGAACAACTGATGAATCCAAAGCACCAAATGCTAAGGGCCCAATGGTAGGCCCATCTTCCAACAAAAGAAAAAGAGCCGAACCAAATACAAATGAGCAAGAAGCAGATGCTCTGAAGAAAACTAAAGGTGGCAGGCAACCTCTCACAAATTCAGCACAGTATATCTCTCATGATAACTACAACACAGTTCCTGGAGAAGATTCAACTCAGAGAAAAAGGTGTGTGCAAAAGATTCGGCATCACCGGGTACGGAAGTGGTTCAACTACAAAATGGTTCATCCTCGATATGCCAAGAACTTTGCCTTCCATCCCCCGTGGGGTGACTGTCGCGAAATTGGATTCATACGGGCAGGTGATCCCCAGAAAAGGCCTCCACCACCTCCTGACACTGATGAGTCATCTCTTAAGACACCTGACTCTTATCCCGAAGAAAAAGCCAAGCACCTCAAGAATGCTGAAAAGAGAGCCAAGAAGGTTGAAATGGAGCAGGCAAGAGAAGAATAAAACCGTCATCTCATCAAATCAGACGTCGAGAAGAAAAAGGCTGAAGGAAATGCAGAACGCCGTTCAAAGAAGAAACATGATCCCAGATCTGCTGCTCTGAAGAAAAAGAGCGCGTCGAATAGAAGGCCTGCTAAACCAGTTGGGCCTGAAAGTGATTCTTCCGATCAAGATGATCCTCCACTCACTAGAGAAGAAATTGATGCAACTCTTTCAGAATAAGTGAATATCACCACTTCCACTATTCTGCCTGATCTTCAAGCAAGTGCTGTCCCAATTGCACCTCCGAAGAAGAACCCTTTGAAGAGAAAGACTCCTCCTACCACTGTCACAATGGTTGACAAAGTGAACACAGCTCCTCATCCAGATGCAATTGATCTGCACTATTTGGTAGTTGATGCCTCAGTAGACACTGCTAAGCCAGGAGAAAAGCTCCCGAAGCAAAAGGTGAAGCAAATCAAAGCCCCTGCTGCTAAGCAAAATGTCCCAAGTATTGATGTTGTGAAAGAAAAGGCTGCACAGTTTGCTCCAAAGCTGACACACCTTTGGCTTCAATGCCTCCGACCGAGCAAAATCTTACTCAGATTGCTCCTGCTACACAGCCTCAAGATGACTCTGATGCATCGCACTATTTCAATCAAGTGTTCATCATGGAACAACTTGACAGATTTGTGGAGAACCTATTTGATGGAGAAGTGCCATCTTTACCCATTCCCCCTGAAGTAATTACTCAAGCTACTGATCTGGTCAACAACATGAGAAACGATTCTGTTGAGATCAATGAATTCACTGCCAAACTCAAGGAGCTTGACAACCGTATGAAAGATACAAAATCCAAGTTTGTCATCAAGCAACTTGAAGAATCTTATGTGGATGTCAATAAGGCTTTGACTATCCTTTGGCATACAAGATTGGCATTTCACTCAGATTTGGATCAAATTGTTCGCAAAATTTGCCTCGATCATCAAGCCCAAGTCACTGGCTACAATGATCTTGTCAAAGGGAACATTGATCCATCGAAGCAAAAGAAGAAGAAGAAGAAGATAGCGAAGAAGAATGCTCCTCCTCCTCCACCACCAGTCGCTGAGACACAGAAAGAAAAGTCTCCGGAATGAGCGATTCATTCGCCAACTCTTGAACCAGCTGCAGATGCATCTACTTCGCCAAGGCCAACTGAATCAGTGCATGTGGCTTCACTAGTTCATGAACAAAATCCGCCTCAACAAAATGTTTCAGAAGAAGGAGAAATTCCTTAGTCTAAATGCCAAGCTTCTCCTGCCCATGGCGAAACAAATGATTCGGTTCCTCCCTCTGCCCCTCAAACGGCTCCCGAAGAACAACATCCTCAGTCGCCAGTGCCTGACCACACTACAGTTTCTACTGCCAAAATGTCAGATCCCTCTCCTCTGCGAATCTCACTCAATACTACATGAAGAACCTCAGATGTTGATCCTTCTGCAGCAAAATCAGCCTCTGCTCATCACTCAGACTCAATAATTTATGGCGATGAAGTGATCTCCGTTGAAGATGAACTCAAATACCCTTATCCTCGCTAGCAACTGCCGTTGTTTTCCATCAGCGTTGGCGTCAAAGGGCCTCTTTTCAATTGGAACACTCATCCGGTTTTATTTCAAGAAAGTCCATATAGCAAGCCCCGCACTTCTGAATCTCCTCGGTTCTGGACTTAGGAACATGCAATATACTATTCATGAATTCTTTATGACAGCCTCAAGATTTTCCCTCATGAGTTCCCGGATATTGCTGCTATGATGACACTGGTACAGTGAGGTGCTATACAAACAGTTTTTAACCCCTTTCCGCGACGACATTTGGAACAGTCACCAAGTGAGTGTGGGCGATAGGGGGGTCCTTCCCACACGACCCAGAAACCGTCGGGGATAGGGAGCCAAGATGCATATACAGTACTCCTACTCGTTTGTGCTCGCATTGCCATCGCAGTCGGTATTCTGTGGTGCTACGTTTATGATGCGCGGCCCATCACAAACGGTTCATGATTATAGAACGTGTATGATAAGCAGACAATCACACACATTCGCTTTTCCCAAAACATATGCAATAACTAATTAAGAAGATTAGCTAATCGTCGTATGAGTGTCGGAAAGGATTATGAAACGTCGGACCGTCGTAACTTCATCGTACACGACAACTATCGCACACGCTATTCTATGGTGCAACATTTACGATGCATACTTCATCAGAAATAGTTCATGGTTGCGAATCATGTAAGATAAGGCAACTATCACAAACGTTTAGTTTGCCCGCACCGTTTGTGATATTGTATGACATCGCACACGCTTTGCAAACGGCAACTGTGTGCATGCTTGCACACATTTCCTCTCTGTGAACCGTGTTGGATTATGGTGTATATCGCAAACGTTTGTGTTTTACCAACCGTGTGTGTCGTAACGACCTGGAGAGCGTAATTTCACCGGAATTTAATTGCAGCTATTTCAAATTGTACCGGATTTGAATTTGAATGTATGCTATAGCTTTATTCATATCCATCAGGTTCAAACAACCAATGCATTATTCGATTCATAGGTACATATGTTCAAGAATCACATAAGAACCAAATAAAGAATGATGAACCACAGTTGTATACTTGTACTATTAAAGACGGTAAAGAAAGAGGCGAAATACATTCTGGTTGTTGAACAAGGTGAAGCGGAATGCTCATATTGTGCCCTCCTCCATGCAGAAGGCACGCACGACTCTGGTCCAACATCTAGATAATCATCGTGTTCTGGTAGAAATACTTTAACCTTTGCATGCCCACCAATCATGTAGTTTGAGAGGAAATCTTGAGTAAACTGCTTTGGGAACCACTACAAAGGAAAAAGATTCAGACATTGTCATCTAACACAACTCATTATGGGCAGTAAAAAGAAGGCTGCAGAGTTCTTACTTACCATCCTGCAGTTCACTATTGTCTTGGATAAAGTGCAAACAAATAGATTAATTGCCATCTTTTGACCCATTTTACTAACAATCTTTATCAGCTTCCTCACTTGATGCTGGTTCATCGATATCTCATTTCCCCATACGCAGAAAGGGTCGAAGCGCGGATCTTTACCAATGACATATGTACCTAAAAGCACCAAGTTAATATTAGAAGCTAAACAACAATTTCACAATGATGTAGTACAACACTCTTTTATAATATCTTATAACATCCAATATACTCACATATTAGATGAATTAACATCTTATATTATGGGCCAGAAGGAGTTTATTGCATTCTTACAAATTATCGGCTGATTAACTGCTGCTGTATCCATGGGTTAGAGTTAGTTTGTGCTAGTTCGGGCTCAAATAGCCCTAAAGTATATCCAAACATGATGGCTAGTTTGAGCTAGTTGCATCTAACCCACCCAAAAAAACTATCCAACCCAAGAGGTGCTAATTGGAGCTAGTTCTCCTAGTGCATTTATTGTCAATCTAACCCTGTCATCCAAACACCTCTTTCGATGGAGTTAGTTCAGGGTTAGTTATGAGCTAGAAACTAACTCTAACCTCTAGCTAAGTTGAGTATCCAAACTGGGTTGTGTTGTTGTTGTTGCTGTTGCTGCTCTTCTACGTATATCTAGACATCATCAGAACATTAAGGTAACACTCTTCCTTGTTGCTATGTAGCCTAGGATTGCATATTTAGACATTAAGTATAGTGCATGTTGCTATGTAGCCTCAGATATATTACATATGGCCCTAGTTAACCTAACGATAAATGGGTTACAAATATAATCAGTTAAAAGTCCGATTCACCGATTAGTCCCTTATCAGCCCCCGGCCTATATGGTACCAGCTACCGATATCCTGAACAGTGAGTATATATAAGCCATGGGATGAAACTAACCTTGATGGAAAACAACACTCGTTCCCAAAATTGTCCCGTGTAGGTACATTGAGAGGCATGTTAAGCACAACAGACTAAACATCAACCAAAATTATCCATGGCAGACAAAATAATCTCCAAAAGATAGCTTCAGTGTGCAGGTTTAAGCATGCTAGTAAAGCAAAACAAGTGGAAAGGTGTGTTAACTGCAACAGGCCTAACATTTAACAGCAAGCAAACATAGTCATTCAAACTGGTATTGTGCCGGTCTAAGTACACTGGCTATTGTTAAATAAAAATGGAAAGGCGTGCTAACTACAAGATGCAGCAACCAAATGTAGTCATTCATAGTGGTATTATCGAAACTGGCATTGATGAAATTGAACTGCATAGTTCATACTTGCACATATAGAACATCACGTTGTGAATAACTGGAATAAACAAGGCATACTACGAACAACCAAAGATAGCATTTGAAACTGGACATATGCTAACTACAAACAACCGAACAATCAAAAAACTTTAAAAGAGGCATATGCTAGCTATAACAGGCTTAACAGCAAGCAAATATATGCATTCCTATTGGTATGTTTAAAACTGGATTGATGAAATGTACTGCACAGTAAATAATTGCACATATAGAGCATCACATTATGAACAACTGAAATAAACAAGGCATACTGCAAACAACCAAATATAGCAATTAAAACTGGGCATATTCTCACTACACTACAAAAGGGACTCGACAAAACAAATCATGGGTTTCCCCCTGTGAAGAGGCACGGCAAAACAAATCATGGGTTTCCTCACTTGTCATAGATGGGCTCGTTCCCGTGGGAAGAGCACGGACCCTGGATGCGCTCCATGTTGTCGTCGATGGGCTCCTTCCCCTTGGAAGAGCACGGCTGTAGGGTGCCCTCCCTGATGTCGCAGACGGGCTCTTTCCCCTTGGAAGAGCAGATGGGCTCTTTCCCCTTGGAAGAGCCGGAGAGGGTGCCCTCCTCGTGGTCGCCTTTGATGAGGTCTGACTTGGAAGCTGTGGTTCCCAAGCCAGCGTCGCAGAGCGTGTCCTTCAGAAATGACAAAAGGGGCTCGATGGCGATGTAGGATGGCAAATTCTTGACAGCGAGCCAGAGGAGATCAGCGGCGGGGCCATGGATGAGATCGACGACGGTTGAACCCGAGGGGTTGGGGGTGGGCCACTTAACCTGTGACATAGCCCGCCTCAGGCCGTTGCTGTCGACGACCTCGATGTCATAGCCGGCGTCCGTGACATACCCGCATACTCTAGCCCGCTGATTGAGTGCCTGCGGCCAGTAATTGTCATCAGCTTCCTCGGCGACGTCGGGCGAAGAGACCGCGATACACCTCTTTTGGGCCAGTCGCTCCTCCAGCTCCACGGGAAGCGTAGCCGGGCTTAGGCTGCGACGCTCTGGAGTGGGGGATGGGGATGGGTATCTGTGGGAAAGGGGCCGTTTGGCAGGCGTCATCTAAGAAACTCAGGGCGGCCTGGGTATGGATATCGGTGGGTAAGCTACATGGACAAACCGGCAGATGTTGACAATGGAGGCCTTGCGGCGGCGGCGGGGACCTTGCTAGTGTTTCGAGCGAGGGAGGGTGTGTGTGTGTGTGTGTGTGTGCGCGTGCGCCCGAGGAGGTTTTGGTGTGTGTGTGTGTGGTGGGGGGGCGGGGGGTGTGTTTGAGGAAATGACGCGGGTACTGAAAATTTTACTACGCGGGAGTCAAACGCGGGAGTGAAATGCCGAGGCTATTGAAATTTTTGATGATGGTGCATCGCACACGGTCCGAAGATAACAACCGTGTGTTATGAAACAGAAAAACCCTCGAGGCGGGCAGATATTTTCGAGGGATGCAGGCGGGATTGGGAACAAGAAACATCACACACGGTCGAAACATAATAACTGTGTGTTATCAAACATAACAAAGCTGCAGGCAGGTAGATATTTTTGAGAGGGGAAGCCTCGTGGAGCCCAATGTACTGTGCGGATGTGCGTGACAGGGGCACCAGCGTGGCACACAGTTAGTTTGAGTGAACCATGTCTATTGCGTCATCTGACTTGTCTAATGTTCATAAATTTGGTGAAAAATGACGCGGGAGAGGGTCAGAACACGAACACACTTGCATGTGGACCAAATTTATGTATGAAAAGGGTGGTTTGATGTTCAAATACCAAATGCTACTTCGATGTGGCACCTATCTCACAAAGCGCACGGTATTGCTTGCCCCCCCCCCCCTCGTGTCGGCACGAACGGAATCCTAAGCTATGAATGCATGCCTCCCCCCCAACCGAGGTTCACCTAACAAAGTGTGAAGTAGCAGCCCCCCCACACACACCCACTTTCAGTCGGCGGGCCAGAGAGGCATCTCACCAAGATGGATCGTAAAATGGACCAAGAATAATCCACCTTGGTCGTACAACCTCTCTCTTGTTGTTGGTCAAAGTGATGGCCGTCCATGCGACCCCGGAGATGGGCTAGCTCGCCAATAATCATGCAAGTAGCTAGTCCCCGAAGACAACCACTGCATGCGTGTGGCACAAACATATGTATGGAGAGGTGTGTTTTTGAATACACAATGGAACAACTTTGATGTGGCACCGTGCTTTCGTACTAGAAATCCCCACACTAAGTGAGGGTTAGGTTGATGATGCATATGTATGTCACACCACACTTGAAGCCGACGACGGGGATTCATGCATGCACGCGTGCATAGTATATGCGCTCAAACTTAATTAGGTCTGAATCTCACCATAACCTATACTACGATAACACGAACCAAAGGAAGAATCCGCCATGGTAACCTATCTTGTTGTCGGTCAAGGTGATCATGGATGTCCACGCGTGCCCATGAATATATAGGCTTGTCGCCGATAACCACGCGAGGGAGTGTACCATTCAAAGACAACCACTACATGCATATGTATGGAGGTGATGCGTGCATGCATGTTTGAATACCATTTCACAACATTGATGTGGCGCGTGCGTCGAAAATCGTACAGTCCCCACACAGAGGGAGATCGGTTCATGATGTGTCGTTGTACTAGCCACTTCGACTGGATGGGAGGGATTCATGCATACACATGCATGTGTGTGTGCTCAAACTGTATCATGTCATCCCAGAGCATGACCTATATATATATACCGTATTACAAACAAAAAATAATCCCCTCCTAAGTCAAATTAACCTCTCTCATTGTCAGGCAAAAATTAGTGATGGACCAAGCTTCCCACAGATGGAAAGCATCGATATCGCTGATAACCGCTTAAGTGGGTGCGAGAGGACAACCACCATCGCTTTGCATGTGGGCCAAACATATGTTGAATACCCAAAATGTACAACTTTGATGTGCCACATGCCTCAAAAACCATAAAGCCCCCACACAGAGCGAGGTTCATGAAGCGTACTACATATGATGGTCCCCTTCCCCCTCTTCGACGCATACTATATGCTCCTACCGTAATACAACCCCAAAAGAATCCTCCTCGATGGTGAAATTAATTAACCTCTCCCTATGTAGGTCAAAGTGATGCATGCATCGACGATGGCCTCGTGGGCCCACAGATGGAAGCGTCACACGTGAGTGTCCTAGCTAGGATAACCACCGCCTGCATGCATGTGGCCCAAAGAGGTGTTGTGTGATGTTTGAATAGCCAATTTCACAACTTTGATGTGGCACGTGCCTCGAAAACCGAAAAGTCCCGACACTGAGTGAGGTGTACTTGTTCACGGACGCGTACGTATAGTATATATGCTAGTCCCCTCCCACCTCTTCGACGCGTACTATATATATACTCCCACCATAACACAAACAAAAAAGATTCTACCTTGCTGGTCAAATTAACCTCACTGCCGGCTGTTCGTCAAAGTGATGGACGACGACCTCGCGGGCCCACAGAAAGCGTCACACGCGAGTATCGAGTGTCATGTAGGACAACCATCGACTGCATGTGGCCAAAACATGTATGTATGAAAGGGTTGTGTAATGTTTTAAATAAGGAATTCACGACTCTGATGTGGCACCTGCCTAACAAAACGGCCAACCCATACGGTGGCTCACAACTCGTAGTGTACTGCGAGCCACCCGCCACCCCTAGACGCACACTCGCACACACACACCGCGAATCCACCGCAATTACGATGCATGTTAAATTATCCTGTGGTGAACATATGTTACCAAAGGAGGGACGTTTTAATTTCGAAAGAAAAAGAGATCATTAAGATGTTTTAGTACATTGATTGATTTTCTACGGGTATAATGTGCAAAAATCAAATTTGAGCTACATGCACACGTGACAGTGCACCTAAATGGATTGCAAAAACACATGTGTCTCACTGGGTGCATGTTTACTCCCCGTGCAAGAAATTTCAAACATTGAGAATCTTGATTTTTAAATTCTAGTACATCCAAAACTTATTTGAAGTTCATGAAAATTATCGTGTTGTCATATGGGCACCAATACAAAGTTGCATTGTACTTTTTTGTCAAATTTGAGACCAGTTTTGATGTAATCTTTATCTAATTACAAATGGGAGATTATTAATAATTGGGAACCAATATCCCAAACGGATTATTTATTCGAACCGTGAGCGTTAGACCAACAATGGATACGTGCCATGCTTCGGTTAAGCAATAAAGCGGCAACATTAATCATCCAAATAGAAAAACAATATACGTGCCGCCACGCGACCCATGTGCCGTGCGAGCAGGAGTGAGTTGACGGGATGCATGCGAGCAGTCCGCCGCGCAGGCATACCAGGTGTCGTGGTGTTCTCACGGGGGGGTTGCGAGACGACAGATGCCACAGGGTGGCTTAAGGTGAGGGCAAGACTGCCGCCGGAATATCCGGGGACGGGTATGCGAGTAGCACGCGCTAGTTTACCCAGGTTCGGGGCTCTCCGGAGAGATAATACCCCTACTCCTACATGTCTGTATGTATGTGGTATATCTGCAGTACAGAGTGCTCCTGGAGCTGTATCTAAGGTCAGTGCCGTAGGCATCTGGCCTCGTATGTGTAAAGCAGTAGCAAAGAGCTAGCTAGCTAGATGGCCGAATGAGCCTGGCCATGTGAGTGTGCATGGGCAGGCTTGCCCGTGGGAGTGGATGGATGGATGGCTATGTGCCCATATATATAGGCATGGCTAGTTTGGGGTAGCTTACTTCCTAAACTAGGTAGTGGCATGGGGGCAAGTGGGCTTGGGGCACCATGCCCATGAGGGGCGTGGACGTGACGTGCATGCCACCTTGTCCCTGGTGCACTTTATAAAACAGTGCCCAGGGACAAGCACACTGTAGATGATGTCGCCACTACTATTCGTCAACAGTGCCGGGTACAGCCGTCTTGTCGGTGTCGGCGGTTGACTTCGGGCAGCCGGACGGGGAGCAGGCCGGGTGGCGAGTCGTCCCGGGCAGTCGAACAGGGGGCCGCCCGGGCGGCCTGAGCAGTCGGACTGAGGGGCTTTGCTAGCCCTGATGTCTTGAAATATTGTCGCGCCGTCTTCGGGGTACCCGTGGTCAATTACCCCGACAGTAGCCTCCGAGCCTCCGGGCAACTTGGCAAAGTTGGGCGGAGATTTTTTAGCGGGTGTTGATGTAGAAAAATGTCGATGACGGCCGGCTACGGACGGCACTCGGCGCGGCTTGGTTCCGGTGAGGGCGCGGAAGCGCACCCGCTGGGTGTAGCCTCCGAGCCTCCCGGCAACTTTGGAAAAGTTGGGCGGAGGCTTTTCGCGGTTGTTGGTGCAGATGATGGCGTCGAGGGGCCGGTTGCAGCCGGCAGCGGGCGTGCAACAGGAGCGGCATGTTCCGAGTGGGGGCGCGCAAGCGCACCCACTGGGTGTAGCCTCCGAGCCTCCGGGCAACTTTGGAAAAGTTGGGTGGAGGGTCTTATTGTTGATGATGAAGCCGACGGTAACGTCGAGGGTGCCGGGCGCGGACACGGGGTCCTCCGGCTGGTGCTGTTGGGCGCGGACGCGGGGCCCGCCGACTGAAGCTGTCGGGCGCGGATGCGGAGTCCGCCGACTGATGCTGTCGGGCGCGGACGCGGAGTCCACCGACTGATGTTGTCGTGCGCGGATGCGGAGTCCGCCGACTGATGCTGTCGGGTGCGGACGCGGAGTCCGCCGACTGATGTTGTCGATGACAGCCGGCTGCGGGCTGCAGCCGGCGCGACTTGCTTCCAGTGGGGGCGCGCCAGCGCACCCACTGGGTGTAGCCTCCGAGCCTCCGAGGGAGGAGGCGGGTTCCCCACAGAAATGATCATGCAAAAGACAAAGTTAGTCCGTGCAGATATATCAAATGTTTGCTTTTAGCATTGCAAAATTTATGCGGAGGGTGCCGACTCGGTTTCGTTCGAGCCCCCTTCAATCTTTTTCATGTCCCCTCAGTTCTTTGACTTGCGCTCTCGCTAGCTGGACAGCCGCTCTGCGGTCTGTGGCTGAGAGTGGGCCACGGGGCGGAGTGTACAGTACTCAGACTCTGGGAGCGGATTTAACTGAGCAGATACTTATAAAGCAAACGGCCGGGTCGCCCGAACCGTTTTTCTCCCGAGACGTTTTTCGCGTGGGTGGCCTCCAGCATTTGCTCTTGCTAGCCGGACAGCCGCTCTGCGGTCTGTGACTAAGAGTGAGCCTTTGGTACCGTGCACGCTACTAAGCCGTCTGTGGGAACGAACGTCTCAGGCCAAGTGGCCAGCCTCCGGGCCAACTCTGGCTGGCGCCGGGGCGAACAGTGATGCAACTGTAATAAAATGCGGAGATAGCCCCCCGAGCATCGCTCGGGGTTATCCGTGTTTGCGTGGTGCAAAATCATGCGGGTGAGGAGCTCACATTGCTTTTGGCGCAGTCGTGGCGGAGTTTGCCGAAGACAGCCGGCGCGGCTCAGCGCTCGCGGAGCGCGTCGGCGCACCCGCTGGGTGAAGCCTTCGAGCCTCCGGGTGCTCGAAGGGGGTCCTGGCCGGTCAAGTCCGACCGAACGGGCATCAAGGCGGACGGGCGACCGAGCTGGCTCGCCTGCCGGCCAGGCGTCGGAGCAGGAGGCGGTCGAGCTGGCATGGCTCAGTCGGCAGTGCGGGTTGCGGCTGACCGTCCGAGTGGCGAAGCAGGCGGACGGGCCAGCCGGGCATTTTTTCTTTTCTTCTCTTTTGACTGGCTGTGGGCAGCCGGACGTACCTTTTCTCGTTAGCCGGCTTTGGGCAGCCGGACGTACTTTTTTCTTTCTTCTCTCTGCCCGGCTGTGAGCAGTCGGAATCTCTTTTTTGGTCGTCTGGAAGCGAGCAGCCAGCTCACATCCTATCTTTTTTTTTCTTTGTCTCTTTTTACCGACCCGGCAGTCGGACTCTTTTTTCTCTTTTTGTCCAGCCGGGTGGGCAGTCAGCAATATTTTTCCAGCTGGCCCCTGCGTTGACCCAGCCGGCCTTTCTCTCTCTCTTCTTTTGCCCAAGCAGCCGGATGGATCACGCGAGCAGCCGGCCGTTTATATTTTTCTTCTTCAGTCGGCCCAGGGCAGCCGGATGCACGCACCCCCTTTTTCTTTTTCAGCCGGCCACGGGCAGCCGAACGGCGGGAGTCAGCAGCAGGCGAGCGGGGAGCCGGCAGCCGGCCAGGCAGGCCGGGTTGTGGGCGAAGCCGGCGGGCCGGGTTGCGGGGGAGCCGGCAGTCCGGGTTGCGGGCAGCCGGCCTACGAGAAGCCGGCAGGCGGCCGGAACGGGCGGCACGCGGAGGCGGCCATGGGGAGCCGGAGCGGAGCAGTCGGAGTCCGGGAGCTGGGCAGCCGGCGCGGGGGCGAAGTCGGCGCGGGTGTCGGGGACGACGCAGCCAGGCGGAGGCGGAGCCGGCAGGGGCGGAGCCGCGGGTGCACAGGGGCAGCCGGACCCGGCGCAACGCGGAAGGGGCTGGACCCAGCTCTGCGGGCGTAGGCGGCGACGGGCCACACCCGGCCAGGCACGGGAACGGCCGGGATCTGGGGCGCGGATGCGCGGCTTGGGAGCGCATGGAGGCAGCGCTGGGGTCATTGGACGCCGCGCGTGCGTATGGCGGCGGAGCGAGGCGACCCGTGGTGGCTGGCAGCGGGGGCGGAGCCTGAGCAAAGCAGGGGCCGGGCGTCGAGCAGCGCGGCATGCTGCTGCGAGCCGGCACTGCAGAGGTGAGATGGTAAGTTCGAATGTAGCGCTAGGCTAGCTAGCTGAAGAATCCATCAAGCTGCCAGGCTGGGTGCATGCTTGCTAGCTTCGCACACTCGTGTTGTAGTGGCTGTTGGATAGTGTATAAGCATTGTTTGGCTTGCTGGCTAGCGTATGGAGGAGTAGCCGCGCGCTCCGGCCAGAGCGAGACGCGGCGCGGAGGGGAGCGGACGGAGTGACGTGGCCGACCAAAGCGAGGAGGCGCAGCGCGCGTGCGGACGGACGGTCGGCGTCGCAACGGTGGTGACGAAGAGGCCGAGGCCGACGACAAGGATGCGCCGCTCTGCACGGCCGCCCCGGGGGCGAGTCGATGTCGAGCCCTCGAGCGTGGCCGGAGAGGCGGGTGGCGCTGCGGCGACGATGACGAATAAGGGTCCCGCCCGGACTGCGAAACCAGCAGCAGCTCGCCCCACGGTGGGTGCCAACTGTCGTGGTGTTCTCACGGGGGGGTTGTGAGACGACAGATGCCACAGGGTGGCTTAAGGTGAGGGCAAGACTGCCGCCGGAATATTCGGGGACGGGTATGCGAGTAGCACACGCTAGTTTACCCAGGTTCGGGGCTCTCCGGAGAGATAATACCCCTACTCCTGCATGTCTGTATGTATGTGGTATATCTGCAGTACAGAGTGCTCCTGGAGCTGTATCTGAGGTCAGTTCCGTAGGCATCTGGCCTCGTATGTGTAAAGCAGTAGCAAAGAGCTAGCTAGCTAGATGGCCGAATGAGCCTGGGCATGTGAGTGTGCATGGGCGTGCTTGCCCGTGGGAGTGGATGGATGGATGGCTATGTGCCCATATATATAGGCATGGCTAGTTTGGGGTAGCTTACTTCCTAAGCTAGGTAGTGGCATGGGGGCAAGTGGGCTTGGGGCACCATGCCCATGAGGGGCGTGGACGTGACGTGCATGCCACCTTGTCCCTGGTGCACTTTATAAAACAGTGCCCAGGGACAAGCACACTATAGATGATGTCGCCACTACTATTCATCAACAGTGCTGGGTACGGCCGTCTTGTCGGTGTCGGCGGTTGACTTCGGGCAGCCGGTTGGTTGGAGCAGTCGGCAGCCGGCTGGCTGGGGCAGCCGGACGGGGAGCAGGCCGGGTGGCGAGTCGTCCCGGGCAGTCGGACAGGGGGCCGCCCGGGCGGCCTGAGCAGTCGGACTGAGGGGCTTTGCTAGCCCTGATGTCTTGAAATATTGTCGTGCCGTCTTCGGGGTACCCGTGGTCAATTACCCCGACATCGGGAGGCGTGCATGCAGGTGTGTGAATTGACGGAGGCGTGCTCGCTGCGCAGCGTTATCGGGTGGCGTGCGAGTAGCTGTGTGAAACGACGGTAGGCATGCCAGCAGTCCGGTGCACAGGCTCACCGGGAGGCGAGCCAGCGGTTTGACCGCTGCCCGCCTCTCTCCCACTACTCCATATTAATGGTGCGCCCGAGCGGCCGCACCCCCCATCCTCGCCACACACACAATCCTCTCTCTCCGCTTGCATCCTCGACGCCGCTCTCAGTCCTCAAAGCCGTCAGTGTATGAGGATGTCGCCGAAGCACCCCATCAGAGGGAGTGGCGATTCCGGGGCTGCTAAAGCACCGGAGCACGGCGTGGAGATGGAGACAGAGGTTGCCGTCACCGCCGGCGAGTTATCGCTGCACCCTGACGTCATCGACGGCGTCGAGCTTCCACAGCCGGAGGCGAAGTTCCACACCGACTCTGGTGACGACTCGGGCGACGACCACGACGACGACTCTGACGACCACTCCGGCGACGACTCCGACAACGACGGACAACTGGTTAGTCATCTATACCCATTTATGTGTCAAATAGATCCTAGGGTTTCTCTGGTTACTCCTGCCTCCCCCTTTTTGGAATAGAAATCCTATGGTTATGTTCTCCCAATCCATGAAATCTGAGTAAGTTTCGTTAGATCCGTGTAGTGTATTGATTGTTTGAATGGTACAAGTGATAAGTGATTAGTTGTTTCATCTATGCAAATGATTTTTGCTAGTAATCCGACTAGGGTTAGTGTTCGTGCTAATAATTCCTAACCAGGACTTGACAATTGATTTTGAATGACCTACATATATGTTTGTGCCATTATTTTCTTCAAGATTGGTCTGTACAGAGACGACTGTCCTTAAAAATCAAACCATAATCTCTGGATATGTATAAAGAAATAGCCATAAATTTCTAATCCTACTTCACGGCATGTAAACATTGATTTGATGCCAAATTTGTTTTACTATTTTTATAGGTGCTGTCTGACGATGTGGACAGCGAGGATGAAGATGTCTAGAGGAGGTACAAGAGGCAAATCCTGAGGGAGCTTTATGCGGGAATGCATAATAGGCGTATTAGGACCTGGGACGACGGCAATCGATGCCCATTTTGCAACCACAAGCTTCATGACGCGTATCAAAGTGTTCTGGCGCATGCAAGAGGACGGGTCGTTGGCTCCTTCAAGCAGAAGTATTCTCGCAGGGTGGCGCACGGCGCGTACGCCGAGTACCTGGAGAAGCTTCAGGATCATGCGGCATGTGAGATGAGATGTGGGATCGAACTATGTACGCTTGAGTATGCTTAATGACGGTTGAACTATGTACTTATGGTTGAACTATGCTTGTGCACGTGTACGCTTATTATCTATGTCTGAGTATGTTTAATCTATGTATACTTATGTCTAACTGTGGGATATGGATGCAATCAGTTCGGTTGATGGAATCTACCTCCGTCCTCGTTTATTGGTCCCCTTTGTAATTTGTGTTAAGTTTTGACCAAAGATTTAACTGACAAAATGTTAGTGCAGGTTAGTAAAAATTATATCGTTGGATGCGTATTTGAACATAGTGTTCAATGATATAATTTTTGGTGACATGCATAAACATTTCTTAGTTAAATATTTGGTCAAAATTTGGTACAAATTACAAAGGGGACCAATAAATCAGGACGGAGGTAGTACGTCAATCACACACGGTTCCCAAAATTGGAACCGTGTGCAATGACTTTCATTTTGCCTGTTGCGTCAATCACACACGGTTGGCTCTAGCAAACCGCTGCCTCCGAAATTCTTTGCGGGACAGAAAACCCTCACCACCCAATTCAAAAAAGAAAAAAGAAAACCCTCACCATCCCCACGTCACAAAAACCCTCACCCCGCCCGCCACCCCCTCCGGTCCCCATTCACACCTGCACAAGCTCCTCCACGTCTATGCATGGCACCGCCTATCGCGGTGGTAACCACTTAGCTCGACGCCTGCGGCCGCCGCCAGGCTGCCGGCAAACCCCACCGCATTTCGCCACTTCCGCTTGCCGCCGCCTATCGCCATCGACTTTCTCGATGCTGCTCGCGGTCGACCCAGCTCCGCTCGGTTGGGGAATCTGCCGTACTAAGGGTTCTTTCTCATGGACAACAAGGTAACTAATTTAATGAGATATTATCTCATCTCTTATCCCAGTTCATCTGCCTCCTTTAATCACCCGGCCGAAATCGCCGTGAATTCATTTTTATTCGAGCTGATTTGAGGGTTTTCTTTCATTCATAGAGTGTACAGTGCGCGGACACATCAAGACTTTGCGGCCTCCGCCAGACATTCCATCTCACCGTACCAGATGACTTGAGGATGCGCGCGGTATGTTCAATCTCACCCTAAATCGGTTGGCATGGCCTACTTTCCTAAACATATACTAAATATTGCTACATTTGGATAAAAGGTGCCACATGCACCATATACGTCAAAGGGGATTTTTTTTCCCCTCTTCTTTCTATATTAGGCAAATTAATGATGTATTGTTCTTTCGATTACTCTCATATTTCCATGACATCATGTTTACCCTATCTGTTTAATTATAGATTTTTGTCCTTCGATTTCAACTGTTGTACAGTTCTTTCAATTTGGGCCCATATTTGCATGTTACCATATTTTCTTGAACAATCCTACCATTTTCTGCAGCGCGTCCCTTGCTATGCAACAGAATCTGTAGTGCACAATCTTTCCCTTTACATCAATCAAGACTGCAGGGATGTCTTACTGAACACAAACCATGGATTTACAATCGTTGCTACCGTAAGACTTGATGAACGTGGTGACTCCTATTCTGGCATTGGCCTTTGGAAAGAAATTTCTAAGTTTTATGTACTGAAAGCTGGCACTAAAATTGTACTGCACATAAAAGAGCCTGGTCATGAGATATATGCTAACTTCCCCGACGATATCATCCGTCCAGACTTTGTTCGAAGTAAGTTTTCTTTTCAAGTATCTGCATGTTGACTTACCCAGCAATATCAAATGAATTGTGTAGTATTTAAGCAACCAATTGTTATTCCATTTTCTTACTATATTCCTACCTAATAATTTCTAGTTACCAATACACTTTTCTATTGCCCTGTTTTAACTAAATATTCCCTGTACTCCCACTTCTATCAGTAAGCACCGCTGACAAGGAGACTCCGGAGGTGGAGAACGGGGCTGCCAACAAGCGGAGGCGAGGCGAGCAAGAACCGCAAGTGACTCCAGCAGGCCTAGACTTCATCAGCAGCCTCCCCGATGATATGTTGACAGTCATCATCTCCCTCCTTCCAATCAAATATGGGGCGCGGACAACCGTCCTTTCCCGGCGGTGGCGCCCCCTATGGAACTCCACCCCTCTCGACCTCATCGACACCCACGAGCTCTGCCATGGCTATTGCAAAAGCTTGGATGCGTTCTCCAAGATCCTCGGCAGTCACCTTGGCCCAACCAGAGGCCTTAGAATGGGCAAGTTCCGTTCCAACAACAAGGACCGAGACAAGCTTGATGACTGGTTCCGATCCCCCACCCTAGATTAGCTCGAGGAGCTCACTTTTGATGATGGGCATATGCGCTCGCTGCCAACGTCCGTGCTCCGCCTCGTGCGCACGCTGCGCGTCGCCAAGTTCAGGAACTGCCATCCCCCCTTAATGACGCGCCCGCTCTTATTCTACCACGACTGAAGCACCTCGAGCTCATCGCCATCTACCTCCCAAACGGTGACATGGAGCACCTGCTCCGTGGCTGTATTGCACTCGAGTACCTTCGTCTTCAGGCGATCAATGGGTTGAGTAGCTTCCACATCACCTCCATGACTCTCCGGACTATTTATGTGTGTTGCTGGTGTGGCAAGAAGACATCACAAGATGTGTACCATGGTATGGTCATTGAGGACACACCTGCACTTGAGAGATTACTTGTAGTTGATCAAGAAGGTCCAACAAGAATCAGTGTCATTTCTGCGCCGAAATTGACAGTGGTGGGCTACTCGTCTGACAAATACTCCGAACTTGTTATTGGATCCACACCCGTTCAGGTACAACAGCCGCCTTCTACCTCTCCTTCTACAAATTAACATTATTTCTAATTTTGAAGATGTATGTTCGTCTGTCATCCAGAAAATGATTCCGACAAGCTTGACCCAGAAACTGCGCACAGTGAAGGTCTTGGCACTAGAATCTATCGGCTCCAACCCGGAGCAAGTTGTCAGTTTCCTGAGATGCTTTCCGTGCCTGGAGAAGCTATATATCGAGGTGATGTTCCTTTCCTGTTAAATGTTAACCATAAGGGAGTTCAATTTGTGACACCTTTTTCCAAGTTTACAATGACAATGTACTACGATTTCTGAAGGATTCTTTTGGAGGATTTTAGTACATACATGTTCCCCCCCCCCTATTGGTTGCTTGATCCATATGGTTACAATCCATAAGCATTTATCCTTTGGATTCATCTGTACTAGTTTTCTTAGGGAACTTTTCATCCACTCCAACCTCTTGTGAAGAAGGCGACATTTTTCTAGATTGTAATCAAATGCCCATGTTAATCATGTCAGATCGAAGATGGCATGTTAGTGCATTTTACAAATCCTGCAAACCAAATAGGCCTGTAGTAGTGTTCAAAACTGCATGTAGGCACTAACACATTTTCTTCTTTTGCAGATAAGATTAGGCCCAGTGGTGGATAATGTGATACAATATAACAATCACGTCGACTGCCTAGATCTGCATCTCTCAGAAATTACTTTGAACTCCTGCCGAGGGACCTTAGCGGAGATTATATTTGCCAGGTTCTTTGTTGTCAGAGCAAGGGTGCTGAAGGTAATGAGGTTTGCCCCACATTTATTTCGAAAAAATGAATGGTTTGTTGATCAGCGTCGGCGGCTGCAGCAGAATGGAATACGCTCCAAAAATGCTGAATTTCATTTTGGAACTTCAGATGACAGAGTAATCGGAAGTCATTGTGTTAACCCCATACATGACTTCTCAGTGGCTGACCCCTTTGCAAAAATTATGAACCAGACTTAGAAGTGGTAATATTAGTTTGAACCTCTCTGATATCCATGTTCAGCGGATCAGCGCGAGCATTTGTAGCTGATGAGCTGAATTTCATTTATAATATCAGTTTGAACCTTGTAATCTTTGAATTTGAGCGATATAACTCTGGAATTTGAACCTTGTAATATTTCGAGCTTTTGTGGTACAATCGTTGAAATGGCATCGTATGAGACTCGTATATTGGTAGCACTATTTTGACCATAATATGCAATGGTCTTAGATTTTATTAACCATTCTTGAATCTGTTTACCTTGTCAATCTCATAGCACACGATCTGTATAGCTAACTCGACTGCAATCTTCGACATTATTGCACACAGTTGGTTTCTTCAACCGTCTGCCCTGTAGAGCGCAGAATTAATTATCGCACTCGAGTGTCCATCATCACCCTTCTGTGTAACTTTGACCTCATCACCCACGGGTAAACTTATGACCGAAGTCATTCCACACACTTCGTTTTTACAAAGCCTTTTGCCAATAAACGCCCATGATTTGTCCCTCTTCTAGCCGACGCGTGGCCAAACTCGCCGGGCGGGAAGCTTGCACGGTAAACTGCGCGGGAGCGCGAGAACAGGCTCACTATGAACTGCGGGGTAAGAAAAACCAATGCAAGGGAAAAACCAATGCAAGCTCAAGAAGTAGCAGGAAGAATTTCTGGCGCCGTTGCCGGGGAGGTCTACATCAAGCCTACCAAGTACCCATCATAAAATCTCATCTCTTGCATTACAATATTCTCCATTTGCCTCTCGTTTTCCTCTCCCCCACTTCTAAAATGATTTCAGAAAAACACAAAAATATTTGCCTTTTTGTTTGCCTTCTTTCCGTTCGATCTTTTGTTTGCTTGTGTTACCATGTGCCTTCTTTTTGCTTGCATCTTCGCTTGCTAAAAGTTTATGTATCCTCATCCACTTGCTAATCTTTTTAAGAGATCCAATTGTGATGAACCAATTTCTAGTGATTTGAGTGCACTAGATTATCTTTATGAAGTTTTGCTTGAAATTCTAGAATCTAAAAATTGTGATGAAGTGTTAAAAGAAGAAATTTATGAAATGATTCACGATAGCTCCTTGGATGAAAAGCATGATTGCAATGGTTCTACTATAAATTCTATTAATGTCGGTTGTGCTAATGATATGCAAAACCCTAAGCTTGGGGATGCTAGTTTTGCTAGGTCCACTACTTGTTGCAATGATCATGATTGGGGTGATTTTTCTTATGATCTTGAAAATTTATTTAAGCCTCATGATGAATATGTTTGCAATAATATTGAAAGTGGGTTTGGAAGAGTGTCAACTCTAGGTAATAATGATCCCACTACTTTGGAGTATGATCAATCTTATGAAAATTTTGATAAAAGTGGGCTTGGAGAGGTCATGACTTTATTTGATGATAATCCCACTATTTTGGAAGTGTGTCAACTTTGCATGGATGTGGATCATGAAGAGAATATTTTATGTGATAGCTATATTGTTGAATTTGATTATGATCCTACATGTAATTATTATGATAGAGGAAAATATGGTTGTAGAAATTTTCATGTTAGTAAATTACCTCTCGTTATGTTGAGATTGTTATTGTTTCTTTCTTCTTCCTTGCATATGGTAGTTTTTGCTTGCCTTGATGATTTGTTTTCCTATAAAATGCCTATGAATAGAAAGTATGTTAGACTTAAATGTGTTGGTCACATGTCTTGTGATGGTCTCTTTGTGCTTCAATCCTTGTCTTTCATGTGAGCATCATTGAAATCTCAAGCCTATCTTAATGACTATAAAGAAAGAGCTTGTTGGGAGGCAACCTAATTTTATTTTGTGTTTTTGTTTTTGCTACTGTTATTGAATAAAATACAAATTATTACCTCTGTAGTAATTGTGTTTTGGTGTTTTAATTAGTGTTTGTTCCAAGTAAGACCTTTGGGATGGCTTACGGTGATAGTTGATTTGATCTTGCTGAAAAACAGAAACTTTTGCATCCAGTCACAGAATTGTTTAAATTTACTGGAGCGTCAAAAAACCCTGAATTTTTTACACAAGATTGATATACTAATTTCCTCTGTTTTCCTAATTTTTCAGAATTTTGGACTCAAATAAGCATTAGAACAATTGAGATCTTCTCAGACTGTTCTGTTTTTGACAGATTCTGTTTTCTATTTGTTGTTTGCTTATTTTGATGAATCTATGGGTAGTATCGGGGGGTATGAACCATGGAGAAGTTGGAATACAGTAGATATTACACCAATATAAATAAAGAATGAGTTCATAACAGTACCAAAAAGTGGTGATTTATTTTCTTATACTAACGGATCTCATGAGAACATCGAAAGTATGAAACAATTGCTTGGCTTGTCATCGGGGTTGTGCATGATTTAATACTTTGTGTGATGAAGATGGAGCATAGCCAGACTATATGATTATGTAGGGATAACTTTCTTTGGCCATGATATTTTGAGAAGACATGATTGCTTTATTAGTATGCTTGAAGTATTATTGTTTTTATGTCAATATTAAACTTTTGTTTTGAATCTTATGGATGTGAACATTCATGCCACAATAAAGAAAATTACAAGGATAAATATGTTAGGTAGCATTCCACATCAAAAATTCTATTTTTATCATTTACCTACTCGAGAACGAGCAGTAATTAAGCTTGGGGATGCTTGATACGTCTCCAACGTATCTATAATTTTTGATTGTTCCATGCTATTATATTATCTGTTTTGGATGTTTTATATGCATTAATATGCTATTTTATATTATTTTTGGGACTAACTTATAACCTAGAGCCCAGTGCAAGTTTATGTTTTTTCCTTGTTTTTGAGTTTCACAGAAAAGGAATATCAAACGGAGTCCAAATGGAATAAAACTTTACGATGATTTTTCCTGGACCAGAAGACACCTACGAGACTTGGAGTCAAAGTCAGAAGGCCCACGAGGCGACGACAAGCCGTAGGGGCGCGCCCTAGGGGGGGGGTGCCCCCTTGGCTTGTGGCCCCCTCGGGAGTCCACCGACCTACTTCTTCGTCCTATATATTCACAAATATTCCAAAACCCCAGAGGAGAGCCACGAAAATACTTTTCCACCACCGCAACCTTCTGTTCCCGTGAGATCCCATCTTGGGGCCTTTTCCCGCGATCTGCCAGAGGGAGATTCGATCATGGAGGGCATCTACATCAACCCTATTGCCATTCTGATGAAGCGTGAGTAGTTTACCTCAGACCTATGGGTCCATAGCTAGTAGCTAGATGGCTTCTTCTCTCTCTTTGATTCTCAATACCATGTTCTCCTCAATGTTCTTGGAGATCTATCCGATGTAATATTCTTTTGCGGTGTGTTTGTCGAGATCCGATGAATTGTGGATTTATGATCAGATTATCTATGAATATTATTTGAATCTTCTCTAAATTCTTATATGCATGATTTGATATCTTTGTATTTCTTTTCGAATTATCGGTTTGGTTTGGCTAGCTAGATTGGTATTTCTTGCAATGGGCGAGGTGCTTAGTTTTGGGTTCAATCTTGCGGTGTCCTTACCCAGTGACATAGTAGGGGTAGCGAGGCACGTATTGTATTGTTGCTATCAAGGATAAAAAGATGCGGTTTTCATCATATTGCTTGAGTTTATCCCTCTACATCATGTCATCTTACTTAAGGCGTTACTCCGTTCTTTATGAACTTAATACTCTAGATGCATGCTAGATAGCGGTCGATGTGTGGAGTAATATTAGTAGATGCAGAATCATTTCAGTCTACTTGACACGGACGTGATGCCTATATGCATAATCATTGCCTTGGATATCGCCATAACTTTGCGCTTTTCTATCAATTGCTCGACAGTAATTTGTTCACCCACCGTATTATTTGCCTTCAAGAGAGAAGCCTCTAGTGAAACCTATGGCCCCCGGGTCTATTTTCCATCATATATTTTCAGATCTATATATCAAAAATACCTTGCTGCAATTTATTCACTTTTATGTTGTTTTATGTTTTGGCAATCTTATATACCTATCTCTATCAGATCTCACCTTTGCAATTGACAGTGAAGGGATTGACAACCCCTTTATTGCGTTGGGTGCAAGTGTTTGATTGTTTGTGCAGGTGCATAGATTGGGGACTTGCTTGTACCTCCTACTAGATTGATACCTTGGTTCTCTAACTGAGGGAAATACTTATCTCTACTTTGCTGCATCACCCTTTCCTCTTCAAGGGAAAAACCAACACAAGCTCAAGAAGTAGCACTGACACTTATGTAAATAAGCAAATTTGAGAGCGAACCGTAGTCCCCGAGGACCGGGTTGTCATAGAAATGACAAGCCGGTGCTTCGAAAGACCACTGACGCAATATGTAGTAAAAAAATGACTTGTAGCCCCCAAGGGCCGGCTCATCTCCGTGAGATGGCCGGGTCTTTCATTATATAGAAGTAACAAAGTGACTTGCATTAGACCCCAACTGCCATGTAGGGTGCTTGTAGCTGCTTGGGACTTGATTATGTAGCAATTTTTGCATGTTGTAGCCCCCAAGTACCTGGTCATCAGCCTGCGGCCACTCGGGGCTTGTAGATAATTGTGAAACTAAGGATTGTATCTATAGTGACAAGATATGCTTGATCAGGCTGAGGCAAAGGCCGCCGGCTTGCAAGAACAATTGAAAATAGAGAAGAAACTGCATGAGAAAGCGGAGTCATCCTCCTCCTTTTTGCAAAAGTCTGTTTTGATTGCCTCAGAGAATTGGCACTCCTTGAAAGCCACTCATGAGGAAGAAAAAACAGTATTGCTGAAGCATGCTGAAGAGGCTGAAAACCAACTTGAGCCGGTGACGCAAGAATTGAACACTCTCAAGTGTCACATCACCAACATGAGAGTGGCTATCTTTGGTAAGCAATAACATGACTATAGTCAAAATCCAGGTTAAGTGGCCGGCTTGTTGATATTTGTCTTTTCCTTGTACAGGTAGAAGAAATGAAATTGTTGTCCAGCTTCCTTTGGTGAAGTTGAAGGATGTGTACACCCATGTGGAGCAATTGTACACAGGTGGTGTTTATGCAATAATGGCTGCAAACAAAAATGCAACACCCCCTGGTCGGATTAAAGATATGCTCAATGAATTGTTAACAGTTCCTCGGCGGATCCAGGAGTTGGTGAAATCGATGGCTCGTGCTGGGACCGGCATGGTTCTTGCCCGCGCAAAGGCTTTTCTTCCTGAGATGGATCCTACTGAAATGGTTGGCGGGTTTCCACAATTCAACGTTGATGGCACTGGATTTTTGCCAGAAGATTTTGCGCGTTGTGTGAAGGAAAACCGGATAACAGCAACTCAAATGGTGGAAGAGTTGGACTTGTCAAAATATCAAGCTGGCTACTCGAAGGATAACAAGCGCATCAACCCGCCTGAGTTCAAGCCTTTGACTCTTACTCCGCCTCATCGTAAGCAAACTTTTGCCCCTGACATCGACCCGTCTGCTATAATCACCAATGACTCAATCTTTCAAGCTTTGTCCACTATCTAGTGGATGCAAAGGGACCTCCAGACCAAGCAGGACGAGCCGGCGCAAGCTGACCCGGCGGCGACTGATGCAGAAGGGCAAGACGGTGATGTCAACCTGGAGACCTTTCAGGTGGGTTTGAACAAGTAGCCAAATTGAAAAACTTGCATGATATTTAGCCCAGACGAGGCTTGTAATAGGGTAGTAAAAATACTTGCTTATCTGTGGTGCCATCGTGCACTTAATACTCTGGAGATATTTTGCAAAATGAAATTGAGCCGGTGCGATGTTTGCTGACCCACCAATTGGCATCATACTTTGTAGTACTTTGCGTTCTTCAGAGATGAACCAGGGTTTGTAGAAAATAACCCGGGTTATGTTGACACCTTGATCAACTGATAAGCCGGCTTGACGAGACCTGTCATATTTGTCAGCAATCATCTGAAGTATAGAACATATGCCAATACCATCTTAATGAATATTATGAACAGGATAAGCCGGTGTATTGATGACCCGGCGGTCCCTTGTCAATTATTCCTGTAAAAAAGAAATAATATATATATATATATAATTGTATAAGTGTTAAGCTGGCTTTCGAGGCACGACAAAAAGACTGGCTTTCGAGGATCGAGTCTTGCTTCAATGAAGCTGGTGTGATAGCCCATGTTTAACACTTATAGAGATGCCGACTTTATTATATTGACTGTCTGCATGAAGCTTTCGAGGATCGAGTTTCGGGGATGCTGGCTTTATTATATTGATCATAAAAAATATATACACAGAGGTATGTACAATAAGCTGGAGCCAGTTGCTCTAAGTATAATAGGGCCGAAGATGAGCAATATTCCAAGGCATGTTGGTCTTCTCTCCAGATGTATGTGACTTATTGTGTTCACGTATGTCAATCAGGTAATATGACCCATTGTTGAGATTCTTGCTGATGAAAAAGGGCCCTTCCCATGCATGTGAAATCTTATGCATACCTATTTGTTCTTATATCAGACGGAGCACTAAGTCGCCCTCCTAGAAAGTACGGCTGCAAACTCTACGGTTATGGTAGCGATGTTGGTCTTGCTAATAAATCGCAGATCTTGCTGACGCAAAGTCACATTTCTTCTCCAAGGCACCCAAAGAGTCCTGACGAGCTTGTTCATTATCTGCTTTGACATAGGCTGTAACTCTTGGGGAATCATGGCGAATATCACTGGGTAACATGGCTTCTGCATCGTAAACCATGAAGAAGGGCGTATAGCCCGTTGATCTATTGGGAGTTGTCCGTATACTGCAAAGAACCAAGGGGAGCTCCTCAACCCAACAACCCAGAGTGCGCTCGAGAGGAACCATGAGTCTTGGCTTGATACCTCATAAAATCTCCTGGTTAGCACGTTCCACTTGACCATTGGACTGAGGGTGTGCCACCGAGGCTACATCAAGCCGGATGTGCTCTCTTTGGCAAATTGTTTCATAGCTCCTTTGGACAAGTTAGTGCCATTATCAGTGATGATGCTGTGTAAATAACCAAAACAAAAGATCAGCTTTTTCAAGAACTTTACTGCTGTTGTAGCATCACAATTGCTTATTGGCTCTGCCTCAACCCACTTGGTGAACTTATCAACAACAACCAAAAGATGGGTCTTCTTGTCCTTGGACGACTTGAACGGACCAACCATATCAAGACCCCAAACCACAAAAGGCCAAGTGACGGGAATCATCCGTAACTCTTGAGCCGGCACATGAGCCTGGCATGCAAACTTCTGGCAGCCATCACACTTGCGTACGATATCCTCAGCATCTGCGTGAGCCGTGAGCCAGCAAACACAATGCCGAAAAGCCTTTGCCACTAGGGATCTTGAGCCGACATGATGATCACAATCACTAGAGTGAATCTCATTGAGGATTTCTCGCCCTTCGTCAGGGGAAACACAACGCTGGAAAACACATGTGATGCTTCTTCTGTGCAACTCGCCATTGACAATAGTCATAGACTTGGAGCGTCTGACAATCAGACGAGCAACGAGTTCATCTTCAGGGAGCTCGCCTCGAGTCAGATAAGCCAGATAAGGAACCGTCCAATCCGGTATAGCATGAAGAGCCACCACCAACTGTGCCTCTGAGGTCAGGTATAGCGAGATCTTCCTCTGAAGGCAGCTTGACAGAAGGACTATGGAGGACATCAAGGAATACATTGGGAGGGATCGGCTTACACTGAGAGCCGAGTCGTGACAATGCATCAGCCGCCTCATGGAGCTGGTGATCAATGTGATCAACTTGATAACCTTTGAAGTGTCCTGCAATGTTAGCCATCACTTGCCGATAAGCCGCCATAAGGGGGTCCTTGCAATCCCACTTTCTCAAAACCTGCTGAGCGACCAAATCTGAGTCACCCAGACACCTGACCTGGCTAACATTCATCTCCTTAGCCATACGAAGACCATGGAGGAGGGCCTCATACTCAGTTGCATTATTAGTACAAGGAAACATGATCCTGAGGACATAACAAAATTTATCGCCTCGTGGAGAAGATAGGATGACTCCAGCCCCCGAGCCTTCCAGTTGCTTGGAACCATCAAAGTGAATTATCCAATATGTATTGTCCGACTTCTCCTCGGGGATTTGAAGTTCAGTCCATTCATGGATGAAATCCACCAGTGCTTGAGACTTGATGGCCGTTCGAGGCACATATTTAAGATGATGCGGACCAAGCTCAATTACCCACTTAGCGACCCGACTTGTGGCTTCCCTGTTCTGGATGATGTCTCCCAAAGGGGCTGAGCTGACCACGGTGATGGGATGCTCTTGGAATTAATATTTGAGCTTGCGACTATCCATGAAAATGCCAAACACCAGCTTCTGCCAATGTGGATATCTCTGCTTGGACTCCATCAGAACTTCACTGACATAATAGACTGGCCTTTGGACTGGATATTCTTTCCCTACCTCTTTGCACTCCATGACAACTACCACACTCACCACTTTGTTATTAGCGGCAATGTACAGGAGCATAGGCTCTTTTCAATAGGAGCAGCCAGGACGGGTGGCTCAGCCAACTGCTTCTTGAGGGCTTCAAAAGCCTTATCTGCAGCATCACTCCAGACAAAGTTGTTAGTCTTTTTCATCATCTAGTATAGTGGAATCGCCTTCTTGTCGAGGCGGCTTATAAACCGGCTCAAGGCTGCGATCCGACCCGCCATGCGCTGGACGTCATTGATGTTGGATGCCTTGACGAGCGAGGTTACTGCTTTGATCTTGTTCGGGTTAGCCTCGATGCCCCGTTTTGACACCAGAAAACACAGTAGCTTGCTAGCAGGAACACCAAAAATATACTTGGCTGGGTTGAGCTTCATTTGATAAACTCGAAGGTTGTTAAAAGTCTCCTTGAGGTCATCCAACAAAGTCTCTTTCTTCTGAGATTTGACCACAATGTCATCAACATAAGCATGAACAATATGCCCAATTTGCTTGTGGAAACAATTCTGCACACAACACTGATAAGTAGCCCCGTGATCTTGAGCCCAAAAGGCATAGAAACATAGCAGAAAGCCCCAAAGGGTGTGATAAAGGCTGTCTTTTCCTGATCCTCGACGGCCATCTTGCTCTGATGATAACCGGAGTAAGCATCCAGGAAACATAAGCACTCACATCTAGCAGTAGAATCAATGATCTGGTCGATGCGGGGGAGGACAAACAGGTCTTTGGGACAAGCCTTCTTAAGATCTGTGTAATCAACACACATGCACCAAGTGCCATTTTTCTTGAGAACAAGCACTGGATTTGCCAACCACTCGGGTGGAATATTTCAACAATGACCCCGACACCTAGGAGCCGGGCCACTTCTTCGCCAATAGCCTTGTGTCTCTCCTCGTTAAAACGATGGAGGTATTGTCTGACCGGTTTCATCTTAGGATCCATGTTAAGGTGGTGCTCAGCAAGTCCTCTCGGTACACCAGGCATGTCAGAAGCTTTCCATGGAAAGATGTCCCTATTCTCACGGATGAACTCGATGAGCACGCTTTCCTATTTGGGGTCCAAGCCGGTCCCAATCATGAATTGTTGGGACGAATCTCCTGGGGTGAAGTCAACCTGCTTGGTATCCTCAGCCGGCTTGAACTTGAGTAGGGGGTCGGATTCCATGGTGAGTTTCTTTAAGGGTGTCATATTGGCCGGGTCAACAGTGGATGTATAAAATTTGAGCTCCTCTGCTGCACAGGCCGAATCAGCATAAGCCGCGTCCCCCCTCCTCACACTCGCGTGCGATTTTCCTATCACTATCGACTGTGATAGTGCCCTCCGGTCCAGGCATCTTGAGCTTGAGGTAGACATAACAGGGCCGAGCCATGAAGCAGGCATAAGCCGGCCGCCCAAAGAGGGAATGATATGGACTCTTGATTTTGACCACCTCAAACATCAAGAACTCTGATCTGTAGCTATACTCATCAGCGAACGCAGCTTCCAGCTTGATCCGCCCAATAGGATAAGCAGACTTTTCGGGAACAATCCTGTGAAAAATGGTTGAAGAAGGTAGGAGTTGCTTTTTCTAACAGGTTCATGCGTCTGAAGGTATCATAGTATAAGATGTTGATGCTGCTTCCTCCGTCCATAATTACCTTAGTAAGCTTATAGCAATTGACTTGAGGTGCCAGCACCAAGGCTAAACAACCCGAATTCTCAACCCGGGGAGGATGATCCGCCATGCTCTAGGTGACTGGTTACTCTGACCAATTTAAGTACTCAGGAACAGCCGACTCAACTATGTTAACAACATGTTTCTGGAGCTTGCGATCCCGCTTGCAAGTACTAGTCATGAAAACATGGTACTACCCACTATTCAATTGCTTGGGGTTGGTCTGGAAACCGGACTGGTTGCCCCGCTGCTGAATTCCTTGGCCAGAATGTTGATTTCCACCATTATTGCCGGAGCCCTGATAGCCAGACCCTGACTGGCCAGAGCCCTGATAACCGGGATTCTAGAAACCACCAGATGAGCCGGCCCCCGGGAAGGCAGGTCCTGAGCCGCCTGCTCCAGGCTGCCCCGGGTTTCCGCCGCTGCCACCCTAATGATTCTAGTACATCTGATTGCGGAAAGCCTGCATAATGTAACAATTTTCCCAGGAGTGATTCACCGGCTTATCAGGGAGGCTATGTTTTGGACACGGGTCTTTGAGGGCTTCCTCGAAATTCCAGGGCTTATTCCCATTATAAGATCTTCCTGAGTTGTTCCTCCTCTGGCCTTTGAAACCAGCGTTGGTGTTGGCAACAAAATTTGATCCTCCTTCCGGATGTTTGTGCTTGCCACCATTGCTTTGACCACTATGGTTGCCATTGTGCCCTGAGCTGTTTTGCTGGTGATCCTTGCCACCACCATTTTTCTTACCCTTGCCGGTCTGATCATCATCCAGACTAGAATCCTTCATGGTGTCTGACTCAACATATCTAGTAAGGACGTCCATGAGATAGCCTATGTCCTGGACCTTTTGCTTGAGCCGCCCAAGCTTCTGAACAAGGGGATCAAAGTGCCAATTCTTTTCCAGGATCAAAACATCCTGAGCAGTTGTTATGCTGTCGGAGGAGTGAATGATGTCTGCAACCCGGTGAGACCAGTGATGGGCTGACTCTCCCTCACACTGGACACAATGCTGTAGGTCAACAATCATCATTGGGCCTTTCCAAGTTCCTTGGAAATTCTCTTGATGAAGCGGTCCTTCAACTCTGCCCGAGTCTTGATGGAGTTGGGGGGGGGGGGCAGGTTTTTCATCCATGTATGAGCCAACCCCTCCAACATCATAGTCAGGTACTTGGCACAAACTGCATCGCTAACATCCGACATATCCATGGCAATCTCATAGCTCTTGATCCAAGTAGTCGGCTCGAGATCAGCCGTGTAATTGGGGACCTTGCGGGGGCCTTTGAAATCTTTGGGCATGCGCTCATTGCGTAGAGCCGGAGCTAGACAGGGTATCCCAATGGTTCTGATACTTGAAGCTAACTGAGTTGTAGCGGGTGGTACTTGAGCCGCCGCGTTTGCTGCCTCCGCTGCTCTCAAGGCCCGAGCGGAGTCAACGATCGCCTGTGCATCCAAGGTTATAGTCTGGGCAGGTCATGCGGCTCCTCAAGGCCCGAACGCAAGCTCAAGAAGTAGCAGGAAGAATTTCTGGCGCCGTTGCCGGGGAGGTCTACATCAAGCCTACCAAGCATATTCCATCCAATTTCAAATTAGAAAATAAAGAGTTAGTTCAGAATATCAATAGCATAATTTGGCATTGTTCATAATGCGGGGAGTTTCACCACACTACTGGATTACCATGTCAACAAAACAAGCATAGATGAAGGGCAAGGACAATCATTGTATCTATTTTGGTTAATGTGCATGGCATGTTGTTCATATCATCAGCCACATCAGTAAGATAAAACAGGAGATGACAAGGTGCAAATGTGGGCTGCTTCACCACACACTAGATTATAGATCCACAAAACAAGCATACATATAGGGAGTATTGAGTAATGTGCATGGTATGAATAAGGAATTTGGTTTTACAACTAAAATTTGAAACTTATAGTTGTTGCGAACATGCATTTTGATAGAAACAACAAACTAAACAGCAGTTGACGATAGGGAGTATGAGCAAATTAAACAGCAGTTGAGGATGAAGGCTTTAGAAGGACTGAATTACATTAACAGTTAACACCAGCTTTATAATGCCCTTTTCCATGTCAAGGGAAGGATAACTCAAGAATTTCAGCACAAAATATTCTTCATAAGCATTGCATGTACTCTACATTTTGCAGAGAGTAATTATAGATATGATAATACTGGAAGGGATAGAGGATAATGAAGATAAGATGCAGATTGATGCTACATAATCAACTACCAATCCCTGTAAGTACAAGCGTTACAGGACAAAATGTACTGACAAGAGCAATGGGCTACACTTCTGCACTCGCATTGTCTGTGTATTCAACTTTTTGGTAAGATTAAATATAGATCTGGTATTTTTTTAGTAAATGGTGGGTGAGGGAGATAAGATGTAGAATACTACACAATGAACCAATCCCTCCTTCTCATAATATAAGAGTATTTTGTACACTGGTGTACTGTATAAAACACTCTTATATTATGGGACAGAGGGAGTAGCCGTTAATGTAAGTACAGTGATAGAAGACTTTCAGTCCTTAGAAGAGGAATGTAGAGCTAAACCTCTTCAAAAGCATTGGGTTGATTCTAAATTTATGTAAGAGTCGATACGGATCTTATAATGTCCACCAAATGGAGGATAACGAGGCTAACATGTACAGTGATGCTACATAATCAACCAGCTATGAAAGTAAGTATGGTCATACAGGGCAAGAGGTACTCACAAGAGCAATGCAGTGTGCAGTATAGTTGCGAGATTCTGTGGTCCCTTGAGAATGAATGTTATTCTGCAAACAGTTTTCATATAAGTGAGAACGGTAAGGCACATGCAGAAATGTAGTTCAAATTGTGATGTGATATCATAGACAGTACCTTACACTACAGACGAGACCAATGTGTAACAAGATTATTCGAGTCACTGTCTAATAAATGTAGCACCGGAGACTTTACAGAAATTTTGTTTAGAGGCTTGCCATCGAAGTGCGCTTGCCTCAGGTAGGAATGATACCTCATCAACGAGTGCTTGAAAAGCGCAACCAACCCTTGCTTGTCTTGACTATCCAGTTTGGTCCTCACTTATTTAAAAGAATGAAATCTTGTGTCTTTTGTCAGCAGAAACATATGCAGTAATTACCATGAATAACATTAGTACATTACTTACGCGTAAGTTGCAGAGGAAGATTGGAAATTGTTCTTTGTCTGTGGTATAATCTTTCCGTGAAGGCAAGATGCGCACAAAGTTCTTGACAACAATATAAGCTTTGTCTTCTAAACTGGGAAGAAGTGGAATAGGGGTCCTATTTGCTGCAATTGGGGCTCTCTCTCGTTCGAAAAGGGATTTGGCAATTGGATTTGGTGTACTCTTTGCTGGAATGGGGGTTTGTCGTAGAGCTGGTGCTATGTCAACTTGCATCATCATACTGTTTGCTGCTATTGGGGTCTGCTGAGTTGGGGCATTAGAGATGGCCAGTGTAGCAGGGCTAGAGTCTGCTAGAGTTGTGGCCGTGTTTTCTGGGTCTGGTGATATTGCAACTACACCTAATGGGCTATTTGATTTATCAGGTGTCACTACCTTTTCCAAATACTTTGTTCGTGCTCCTCCGCGATCAGCAATCACCCTCTTCCTTTTGAACGTCTGATACACAAGAACAACATTTGAATGGATAAATATGGTATGATGACAGATGGAATATGTACTGAAAATGGATGGGCAGGGCGTATTCACATACACGATGTGTAAACTAAGCTAATGGCAGTGCAACAAAGTAGAAGCAATGCAAATCATCAGTTGCAAGATATCTACGGCTAATATAACCTTGGAAAGTTAGAGCAAGCACCTTGATGGGTGAATAAGATAGGGCATCTGCCTTTGACTCCTCCACTAGGGAGCTACATTGACTTAGGTCTCCCTCTAGCTCAGAATCATTATTAGGATCATATTCAGAACACGAATCTGTAGGTGGAGAGCGTTTTCATTGCATTGCATCCAGACTTGATTTCAGTCCCTTAATGCCAAGTTTGACAGCCATGGCATTGTTCTGCTTTATTCTTTTCATGCGCGCAAGCTCATAATCATTATGATGCTGTTCAGTATTTGAGATTCATGAAAACATAAAAAGTAGTCAGATTATCTATGGAATGCATTGCGGATTCAACTCGAAGAGTGTCTCCCTACAAACCCCTGTGTATACAAAGTTCATCCCCCAACCGTGCTGACCAGGCCGCACACTGAAATACAAACCTCTTATGTCTCTATAACAGGCGGACACACATTTCAAAACCGAAGTAGGAACATTAGAATCATATCAAATTCGTATTTGAACAAATAAACTAAGGAATTATGAGTGGCATAATGTTTAGCTTCAAGGGTGGAGTGCTGGTAGTGCGACACAAAGCAAGTAGGTAGATTGTATTCCATGTAAAAGATCGTAGTCTATGTAAAAGGTGGATATGACACTTTCTTTCTATACAATGCAGTGTTCGTTGCCCACACATGATGGAAGAGATCACACAGAGAAATACTATTCACTCATGTCTGCGGTTCCAGTATTTTGAAACAGGGTGGTCCACCCTAAAAGAATATTGACAACAAATATGACAAGGCAAGCATAGAGGTAGTGAATCAATCATTACTTGTGAGCTTACTAGGACAAGTATGCAGAATTGTAACTGCAGTAAGAGACCGTCCAAAATCTGAATCAAGAAGTTGGTCTAGCACTTATTGTTTGCAACTAATCGACGTGAATAATTGGATATCATATCGAATGAGTAAGAAAGACAAGTGAAAGTGCAACTAATCCCCGGGTGGTTTTGGTAATTCATAACAACATATAGCTCATTGAACTAATCCCTTGTTTCCGCTAACACAACCACCTCCGGGCACCGAGACATTGGCTAAGGGTTGTCTTGTTACTGCAGAAACACCCTGCGTAGCATCTACAAAGGGGTAGAAGCTGACGATTGGCCACTTTCAAATGATAAACGGTCGCAACGGAGTCAAAATAGACATATATCATCAGCGTTTGTATTCATTATACAAGCGCTGCCTTCCGTAATTATCGTTATAAAGCCATAAATGCATCAATTTGACTTAAGATTTTGGCCAAGTTGGGTTGCCTGGCTCCTGTGCTTACCCCTACGTTCCCTATCGTTCGGCTAGGCGGTAAAGGGAGCACCTCTGTGATTGTTACTACCGGGTCATCCGAGTTAGTACCTCAGACCACTACTAGGAAAAGGCTTATTAGTGGCGCACATGTTTTGGCCATTAATGGCGCACTACAGGTGCGCCACTATCATCACGCCACTAGTAACAAATACTAATGGCGCACATGGCGCACCCTGGTGCGCCATTAGTATACAAGAAAATAGTGGCGCACCTAGCAGTGCGCCATTAATATGTCAAACGGTGCGCCATTACTATCTGACTTAGTAATGGCGCACCACATAGAAGTGCGCCATTACTAACAATTTTTTTTCAAAATTTTTTTTCAAAAATTTTTTCAAATTTTTTTTCTGACTTAGTAATGGCGCACCACATAGAAGTGCGCCATTACTAACAATTTTTTTCAATTTTTTTTTCAAAAAAAATTTTTCAATTTTTTTTTTGTTTTTTTCTTAATCTCGGGTCACTATGGCTTAATCTCGGGTCAATATGCTTAATCTCAAGTCAAATCGCACTAAGTGGTCAAACTTCTCGGAAGGTCACCCATCCTCACACTACTCCAGCCCGAGCACGCTTAACTTTGCAGTTCTATCCAACCCCAGCACCACCTCACTTAACAAGCACTTGTTGATATATCTATCATATCAATCCTATTAAACCTTGTTGATGTCGAGGACTTTGTTCATGTTCATGAGTGTGATGAAATTTTGAAAAAATATTTCAAACTTCCTGGTCATATTACGTATCATATTTTGAAAAAAAAATCCAAAAAAAATTTCGAAAGTGCGCCACTAGTAAGTTTGAATTTTTTTCCATTTTCCCCCCTCTAGATCTTAAAAGCCCCGCATCTTTCGTTCTGTTAGGTTTTTGGGGATTTTGAAAATGTTCGAATGTAACTTTTCGAGTAGATGATTTTTCATATAAAAAACTTTTTCATCGGAGTTCGTATGCAAAAGTTATGCCCATTTTACAAATTCTCGAGAGATTTTGCAAAAAAGTCGAAAATTCATGTTTGTAAATTTTGCTAACAACTAGACCACATATCACATGGGAATCTTATTTTCTTTTATTTTTTTGACATTTCTATCATTTTCTTTTATTTTTTTTTAAACTGAAAAGGCGGTCCACAGGGGGGGGGGCGGGGGTGCATTTGGTGAATTTTTTGTAAGACTCAGAAAGTTAGTAATGGCGCACCACTTTTCCAATGCGCCATTAGTAACCCTGGTTACTAATGGCGCACCTGTTACGTGGTGCGCCATTACTAGTTTTGCAAAAAAAAGTATATAATTGTTAGTAGTGGCGCACCGTGGTTGTGGTGCGCCATTACTAGTTTGAACTAGTAATGGCGCACTTCACACAGGTGCGCCATTACTAGTTTAAAAAAAATAAAAAAAAAATTGTTAGTAGTGGCGCACGGAGCGTGTGGTGCGCCATTAATAGTTAAAACTAGTAATGGCGCACTGAGCCCTAGTGCGCCATTAATAGTTTTGGAAAAATAAAAAAAATAAAATTTGCTAGTAATGGCGCACCGTGTGTCTGGTGCGCCATTAGTAATGAGGACACTAATGGCGCACCTGTATCTGGTGCGCCACTGCTATATAGCAGTGGCGCACCACATACATGGTGCTTCATTAATGTCCATATCAGCTATAGCCCTTTTCCTAGTAGTGGACTGGGTGAAGCCGAAAGCTAGCCATCTTAAAGGATATAATTGGTCGGCAACGACGGAAGTGAAAATTTAGGTTCGCTAAAGACCACATAGTTCGGGAACTTTCCCCAAACTAAATCCTCAATATTTTCCTCCCGCATTGATCGGAGCTGAGGTTTCTCGATCATGGTCAACATGATAGCCTGGGAAAAGGAACCTATAAAGGAACTATTTTTCCCAGAAGATGTT
The DNA here is from genome assembly GCA_011799875.1 of Thinopyrum elongatum. NCBI lineage: Eukaryota > Viridiplantae > Streptophyta > Magnoliopsida > Poales > Poaceae > Thinopyrum > Thinopyrum elongatum. Next base: position 79,904,462 of record CM022301.1, read on the forward strand.
TCTTACGTTAAAAAGTAATATAACATATCTCTTCGCATACCTTTGTTTATAAAACCATATGGCTGGATTGCCTTGTTTGTCGTAAATCTTTGCCCTTATAAAGGCTTTATAAATTAGGACAAACACTCCCCGGCTACTGGCCGAGGAGGTTGAAGCCGATGGTCGGTCAACAAAGTTTTGTACAATGCGGGTCCGAGCATTAATGATGTAGAGTACTTGGATACATAGAATCATTACACATAATTTGTGATTTTACTCCGGCTATCGATCCTTAATTCGGCCACCCGTGCCCACATTAAGGCTTGGGGGCTACTGGGCTTCGGGCTTATCATTTACAAATATTAAAGGGGCACATCGATCCCTTGATCCGGTGTTGCCACCCGATCAGTGGCTCGGGGGCTACTGCATTGGCTATTCAATGCAGAAAATTCAAAGTGCTTAGTGTACGACATGACCGAACTATGGGCAAATGCGTCTTCGGACAACAATAGGCCGACACTCACCTTGAGGGCTACTGGCTATACATCTCGTCAGCAAAATATATTGCACCGATCAGAAATAAATCCGCAAATAATCAGCCCAAGACCGAGGTGTTGCACCACCTCGGATGTAGTCTGGCATAAAGCTCGGATTCAAATGGTTGTCTCCATAGAGGGCATTTCCGGCATTAAGCTCGGTTAAACTCCTTCAAACTTCTTCGAACCAAGGTGATCTATGACACCTCGGATATAGTCTGGCGTTGGAGCTCGGATACAGTCCGGCGTTGGAGCTCGGATAAAGTCTGACGGAGCTTGGATGCAGTCCGGCGTTGGAGCTCGGCTGCAAAAAGACACCTCGGATGCAGTCCGGCATTGGAGCTTGGATGCAGTCCAGTGTTGGAGCTCGGACGCAAGAAGACACCGCTGCACGGGGAACACTTCAAACCCGAGGTGTGGCGTAAAGAATAACAAGGCATTGATCAAGGCCGAAGACTTAAAGGGCTCCTCGGATGCCCAACGTGTGAACTCTTCGAATTTAGCTTGGCAATCCTCAAGATCCAAGATGGGAAGATTTGTTGAACCAGTTTTCAAGACCGACGGCCGAAGATAGAATAGTTCAGAAGAATCGAGGAGTGTCCCCAACTTGAAGACCGGTTCAGGGGGCTACTGACGGTGGCCTGGACTAGGGGGTACTCATCATGTCATCTCCGATCAGGTGGATCGGGCCGAGGACCCCCATGGCGGTTCACTCATGGGCCAGTTCGGGCAGCCCATAACGAATACAGGGAAGACTCCACCAGACTTGGCGCCCAAGCAAAGGACTCACCTCTAAACCCTAGGCCTCCGGTGTGTTATATAAACCGAGGCCAGGCTAGTCAATAGATCATCTCATATTCATTAGAACAATCTCGTGGTAGATACATGTACTCTGTACTACACCCCATATGAATACAATCAAAAGTAGGACATAGGGTATTATCTCTTTGAGAGAGCCTGAACCTGGGTAAAATCCTGTGTCCGTGTTACCATCGCTCCAAGACACCTAGCTTTGGACCCCTACTACGAGATATGCCGGAAATGGAACCAACAGGGAGACTATCATTTGAAGCACAAGAGCAAGGAGTTCATCATCAACACACCATTTATTACCTTTGGGAGAGTGGTGTCTCCTAGATTGGTTAGGTGTCGCTTGGGAACCTCCGACAAGATTGTGGAGTTGAACCAAGAAGTTTGTAAGGGCAAGGAGATCGCCTACTTTGTGAAGATCTACCCGAGTGAGGCAAGTCCTTCGTGGGCAATGGCCGTGGTGGGATAGACAAGGTTGCTTCTTCGTGGACCCTTCGTGGGTGAAGCCCTCCGTGGACTCGCGCATCCATTACCCTTCGTGGGTTGAAGTCTCCATCAACGTGGATGTACGATTGCACCACATATCAGAACCATGCCAAAAATCTCTGTGTCTACATTGCGTTTGCCTTCTCGAAACCCTTCCCTTTACCTTCATATGCAATGTTTACTTTCCGCTACTACACTCTTAGAATTACATGTGTAGGTTGATTGCTTGACTTGTACTAGTTGCTAAAATCTGCCAACACTTAAAATTGGGAAAAGGTTAGATTTTTATTTGGTCAAGTAGTCTAATCCCCCCCTCTAGACCTACTTTGGATCCTACAAGTGGTATAAGAGCTTTGGTCTCCATCTGCCTTGATTTCCATAGCTTTGGTGATCACAGCCTTGGTTTCACAACCTAGGAGAGTATGGCGTCTAGTGAGGGAAATTACCACCGTAGAGGTCCTTACTTTGATGGTACTAATTTTGCTAGTTGGAAGCATAAGATGAAAATGCATATTCTTGGTCATAACCCCGCCGTTTGGGCTATTGTGCGAATTGGATTGCAAGGTGAATACTTCGAGGATGGAAGAGAACCGGATCGTGAAGCGTCCGCGGAAGAATTGAAGATGTTGCAATACAATGCTCAAGCTTGCGATATTCTCTTCAATGGATTGTGCCCCGAAGAATTCAACAAAATCAGCCGTCTTGAGAATGCAAAGGAAATTTGGGATACTTTGGTTGATATGCACGAAGGTACCGAGTCCGTCAAGGAATCCAAATTGGATGTGCTTCAAAGTCAACTTGACAAGTTCAAAATGAAGGATGGTGAAGGTGTCGCCGAAATGTACTCTAGGCTTGCTCTCATCACAAATGAGATTGTCGGCTTAGGAAGCGAATAAATGACCGGCATATTCATCATCAAGAAGATCCTAAGAGCCTTGGATGGAAAATATGATACCGTGTGCACCTTGATCCAAATGATGCCCAACTACAAAGATCTCAAGCCAACGAAAGTCATTGGTAGAATTGTTGCTCATGAGATGTCACTCAAGGATAAGGAAGAGCTCCACAACAAGTCAAGTGGTGCTTATAAAGCTTCATGTGATGCTCCTACAACATCGAGTGAGAAACAAGTCTTCAATGAAGAATTGAGCTTAATGGTGAAGAACTTCAACAAATTCTACAAGAATAGAAGCAAAGAGAGAATTCCAAGTCAAGGTCCTACAATGACAAAAGATCTTCTAGTCGTGATCGCAATTGCTACAATTGTCGAAGACCCGGACACTACTCCAATAAATGTACGGCTCCCTACAAGAAAAGAGAAGATTCACCCAAGAGGAGAAGTAAAAGAGATGAATCACCACCAAGAGAGAGAAGGAGTAGAGATGATCGTTATGAACGAAGACCCTCTCGTAGAAGCAAGGATTCGAAAAGGAAGGACAAGTCATCGAAGAGCTACACAAGACGAAGACATCAAGCTCATGTTGGCGAATTGGTATCCGGTTCCGACTCCGACAACTACTCCGAGAGAAGTTATCACTCTGACTCTGAATATACTCAAGATGAAGGTGTTGCCGGTCTTGCACTTGTGTCATCCAACTCCTATGACATATTTGACTCACCAAATGAAGGAATTGGAAGATGCTTCATGGCTAAAGGCCCTAAGGTATCACACACCGAGTATGTTGATTTCAATAGTGATGAAGATGATTTGCTAGGTGATGATGATTTACTTATTGACAACACTAGTGATGAAAACTACGATGAAATTGCTATTAATCATGCTAATCAAGATGAAACGAATGACAACGATAAGAAGGAGATTGAGCATCTAACTAAAGAACTAAACACTCTTAAGTTAGCTCATGAAACAACTCTAGAGGGTCATAGAGAGCTCCTAAGGACTCATGAGAAGCTACGCTTCAAGAAGCTAAATTTAGAGCAAGAGCATGGGTTCCTAAAAGCAATCAATGATGATCTTCGAAAGAAGAGTTCTTACATTGCCAAGCATTTACTCTTGTCTACTTATATGCCGCAAGTAAAATCTAGCAACAAGAGCAAGAAAGATTCTTCTTCTAGCAGTAACAATAATCATGTTAAATCCAATATTGTTGCTTCTAGTAGTTCTCTTGATTCCACTAATGATTCTCTTAGCCAAGTTACACTTGAGCAAGAAAATAGCTTATGGAAGGGAATTATAGAGAAGGGTGTTTACAAGAGCCTTGCCGGAAGTAAGCAATTTGAGGAAATTGTACGCAAGGAAGGAAGGCACCGTAAAAATCAAGGTGTTGGTTTTGAATGAAAGTTCAATGCAATGGAGTTGAGTGGGAAGAAGATCAATACCCCAAGACGAAGTTTATTCCTCAACAAGAGAAGTATGACCCCACTTCTTTCAAGGGAACACAAGCTCAAGAAGATCTTCCACCACAAGACCACAAGCTAAAAGGCAAGGACAAGCTTCAAGAAGAGATTGATTCATTTGAAGAAGCTCCTAAGGCCATGATCAAGTGGGTTCCCAAGACTACATCAAGTTCTACTTCATGAAGTATGACTACAACTCCAAGGATTCCCATCAAGTTGATGTGGATCCCAAAGAAGAAGAACTAGAGAGTTCTTGAGGGTGACTCCGCCAACATACTTCACTCATATTCATTTTGGCAAGGACAAGTGCAATCAACTTTCATATCTTGCACTAGTTCAAGGAGTCACAAACCCTCTTGTTGGTAAGATAAGGGACAAGGTAACCTAATGCTTTCATGGAATCATCATATGTGTGTTTCACTCTATGTCTATGGATATCCTTGTGTGTTCCTTGTGGGACTAACCCGTGTAGGTATTGAAAGTGCAACTCACTCCAATGGATTGCTCCAAATGATCTACATCAACATTGAGCATCCACATCTTCAACACCTACATGAAGTCATCATCGACAAAACCCAAGGTTAGTTCATCCCTCTAAGGGGGGATATCACATCTAGGGGGAGCTTTACTCTAAGAATTGAGCTAAAGCAACTCTAATGATGTGAACACAACAATGCTTTATGTAAAAGTGGTAACCCCACTTGTGGTTAAACGATGAGTATGACCTATGATCAAATGTTCTCATTTGACTCCTAAGTCAATATACTCATATATAGATGACCTAGTCATCGCCATTTGCTTGATAGATGCTAGAGTGTTTATGCATGCTTTGCCACATGTTTTATTTGCCATCTTATTGTGTGAGCATGTTGGTTGCATAATTTTCTCCATTCGAGGACATCCATTTGTTGCTTTGATTGTTTGGTTTTTCTTTTTGCCAAATGGATGGACAAGAATGCCTAAGTACTCCCTTTAGCTATCTATGCTTTTTCTCGTCTCAAACTCTATTCATGCTACATCACAACAAGTCGAATTCGGACTCTCCGGGTGAGGAGCACTCAGAGCCACCGATCCGTCAAGGGCTTAACTTCCAAAACCTCTTAATGCCTTTCGGTCAGACCAACTCACTCCTATTCGGTCTCATCTAAATCATTAAGTTGATCTAGGTTTTTAATCTCGGTGCAACCAATTAGAATCATTCGGTCACACCGAGTTGCAGCAATTGCTAGCAGTTTTGCATCTCGGTGCCACCGAGTAGTTCCACTCGGTCACACTGACAACGTCTAGGTATTTATACTCTTCGTACCCGTACGATTGAAAATCACTTCAACCGCACGAGCCCGCGCCCCAGCACTGCCGCCCCTGGGTTCCGGATCGTCGCCGTTGTCGCCAGTGACCTCCTGCCGCTGGTCTCCACCGCCGTCAACAGAATTTTCACCGCTGTTGCCTCCGTAGCAAATCCGTCGCCAAGTTAGGGTACGGATTTGACCCTTTGTGCTTTCCATAACTCCGATTCTTGCACAAAGTATAATGCCTATGTTCTTCCCACGCATGAGATTGATCTATCCACCAAAAGAATTCCTTAGAATAGATTTGATGCAAAAACTTAGGGTTAGGTTTCCGCCGAACTCATCTCGGACCGACCGATTTGAGGATCTCAGCCACACCGATTGGCCCTGGCCATTGCACAAGTACAACTCGGTCTGACCAAAGTGTACCGATCTGTGCGACCGAAATCACTTTCTCTGTGAAACCCTAGCATCTCGGAGTCACCGAACTGCATTTCGGTCTGACCGAAACTGTGTGTTTAGACTCTGTTAGTGTTTTGGTGTCACCTAGTTTGTCAAATCGGTAGCTCCGAAATGCTTTCTGCAGAAAACTAAAATTAAGTTGTTGTCTCAATATTTTTGCAAAATAAGCTGCACTTTGTGATGCTCATCCATTCTATCTATACCCAACTATTCACAGGGTCAGTTTCAGCAATGTCAGAGGGTAGTGATAGTCAGAACAAGTCTGAAGAGCAGGTCAACCTCAGTGAGGGCACTAGTCCCTCAAGCAGCTATGATGAGGGGGGCAGAAGCACTCCCAGCAACTTGCCTAAGGCAGCAACTAGGACAAGGAAGAAGAGAATATCTGAATCTGAGGATGAGGATTTTGTTATTGAGGAGGAGGTGACCTCCAAGAAGAAAGTACTCAAGAAAGAGTATGGTGGTGCTGCTACAACCAAGACTGGAATGCCCAAGAAAGCTCCTGCTAAGAGAGCTCCAATGTCTAAAGCTAGGCAATCCTCTGTTGCTCAAGAGCAAGCACAGCCAACAAGTGGTGTTGGCAAAGAGAAGAAGAGGAAGGAGAGAGTCAAAAATACTATTGCCAGAGTCATTGGAAGATCTTCTATGATGAGAGATTCTAATGAAGAAGATGAGGAGGAGGAAGAGCCTGTTGCACCTCCTGCAAAGACTCAGAAGCTTATGGGGGATGCCATAAGGACTGGGGCTGCTCCATCTAAGCCCAAGTCTGCCCCAAGCCTCCAGCTCAAGATCAAGCTTCCAAGCCTTCTGCACCAAAGAGATCAACAAGAAACATCCCTGCTGCTGAAAAGAATAAGGCCCAAGTGCCTGAAGCTCAAGAAGAGGAAGAACCACTAGTGCTCATAAAGCTCAAGCCAAAGATTCCTGATCATAGTGATGATCATCCTGTGGCAGAGAATATGAAGCTAAGAAAGGATGCAGGTCTGAGACTTTGGAGACAGACTGATCCTATGCCACCAGAAGAAGAACTGCTGTAGACTACTGCTTTCACACCAAGGAACAACAAGATTTCTATGAGACTGTCCTTTTGGACAAGAAGCCCATTGCCTGTGACATGAAGTGGGTTGACTGGAAATACATTGATGACAATGAGGACTATTTCCCAGGTGTGCATGAGAGCTTCAGAATGAATGAAGTTGACAAGTTTGTTGGACAGAAGTTGACTAAGTGGAACAATGAGATGATCATGCAATTCTATTCCACTGCTCACTTCTACCCTGATGGAAAGATTGTCTGGATGACTGAAGGAACAAGATATCAATATACTATCTCAGAATGGGCCAAGCTGATCAATGCCCCAGAGGAAGAGGAGAATCACACTGATGTATATGCCAAGCCTAGGAAGGATCACAACTCCATGGCTAATATGTACAAGACTATTCCTGATGATGCCCTGGAGACACACAAGTTTGGATCAATATACTATCTGCTGTCTGGTTTGACCACTATCAACACTATATTGAGGCACACTCTTTTGCCCAAGTCAAGAGATCATAGAATGATCCGTGGTCACTCAATCAATTTGCTTCACATGTTTGATGTGCCACAGAAATTTAAGGTGATGACCTTGATTGTAGAAACTGTGAAGAGAACAGCTGCTGATCAAAGGAGATCTTGTGGATATGCCCCTCACATTCAAATGTTAATCAATTCCAAGATGGGAACCAGGACATATCTTCTTGATAGAGAGCATCTTCCCCTGAGGCCAGATTTTGAGGACAACGAGGTTGTCATGGATGCTTCCCATCCTACTAGTGCAGAAGCCCAGGAGAAGAGAGAGAAAGCAAAGGCTGCAAAAGCAGCAAAGACAGCAAATGCACCAGATGCCTCCACAGTGATGCTCAAGACCAAGCAAGATCAACTAAGTTATCTGCTTGAGGCTACAGTGAGACTTGAGAAGGGCTTGGCCACCCTGACTCAAAATCAAGAAAGTCTTGAGAGGATCATTGAGACTAAATTTCATGACCTAGATGTGAAGGTCACTGAGATACAGACTATTGTGGAGAAGCTCCAAGAAGATGTTGAGGACAGGGAGGATAGACCAACTACAGATACTTTTCAGAGAGTGCCAAGGGCACAAAGGTCATCAGCAGTGCCAGTTGTCACAGATATTAGGACTACTATTTCAGCACCTGCAGCAACTGCCACGGTTGTACCTCCAGTGTCAACCCCTCCAACTCCACAGACTTCCTTAGAAGCTTTTGCAGATGCCCTCCTCTCCACGCCATCTACGCACACTAGAGCAACAAGCCAGAAGACACCTTCAGGAGTTCCCGAAGATCGTGCCTTGAGTGCCGCATAGCACTATACATTTTCAAACTTTTTGGTAACTTCTTGCCAAAGGGGGAGAAAGTGTATAGATCATTAGGCTTCGAGAGAGAGAGTGTGTTTTTCCTTTTATTTGCCTCTTGCTACTTTTTTCATTTGGTTGTTTGATTCCTATGCTACTATTTGTGTTATGCTGGTGAGATACTTATGTGATCATGTGTTTGATCATACTATGCCTTAATGTGTGCTTGCATGATTATATCTATGATATCTGTGTATGATCAATCACTCTTACCCTTGGTGATGAGTGCATGTTCTTTAAATCTTTTCATTTTGAGCGCTCCACCAAGATGTATGTGACATGGAAGAGTGACCCATGATCCTAATCGATTGTGCATTTGCATTCAAAAGCAAAATTTAAATAATGCACAAATTTAGGGGGAGCTCTTGCTTATCACATACTTCTCAAAGCGACGATGTATTTCATTCATATTATCATTTGTTGAAGCTTTGATCTATATGTTGTCATCAATTACCAAAAAGGGGGAGATTGAAAGTGCAACTAATCCCCTGGTGGTTTTGGTAATTCATAACAATATATAGCTCATTGAACTAATATCCATTCAAGTTTAATATTTCAGAAAGTTCAATGATTGGCATGGCATGGACTAGAGATGTGACCCCTCAAAATGCTAAGGACAAAGATTGGAAAAAGCTCAAGAATCTTAATTTCTATTGTAGTGATCCAAGATCACAGTGAGTCCATAGGAAAGCCAATACTATTAAAAGGGGATGAGGTTTTGCTTAATGGTCTGCTTGCTCAAAGTGCTTAGTGATATTGCTCCAAAACCCTCAGCCACTTTCTCATTCCCACATATGTCCAAAACTCTAAGTCAAACTCGGCCCCACCAAAATGTTCCATCCGGCGCCACCGAGTTCAGTTGACATAGCCACTGCCAGAAACCATAGCAATTCGGTTACACCGATACGGATCTCGGTCTCACCGAGATGGCCCTGCAAACTCTCTGTTGCCTGTTGTAATTATTTTGGTCTCACTGAAATGTGCAATCGGTCCCACCGAGTTTGCTTGACCAACTCTCTGTTTGCTCTTTGCTGAAATCGGTCTCACCGAGTTCAAGCAATCGGTCTCACCGAGATAAGGTTTTCCCCTAGCCCTAGCACATCGGTCCCACCAAGATTCCTAACGTTCACATTTTGAACTGAATCGGTCTCACCGAGTTCTTCTATTCGGTCTGACCGAGTTGGGTCAAATGTGTGTAACGGTTGGATTTTGTGTGGAGGCTATATATACCCCTCCACCCCCTTCTCCATTTGTGCGAGAGCCATCAGAACGTGCCTACACTTCCACTACTCATTTTCTGAGAGAGAACCACCTACTCATGTGTTGAGACCAAGATATTCCAATCCTACCACAAGAATCTTGATCTCTAGCCTTCCCCAAGTTGCTTTCCACTCAAATCATCTTTCCACCATAGCCAAATTTGTGAGAGAGAGTTGAGTGTTGGGGAGACTATCATTTGAAGCACAAGAGCAAGGTGTTGATCATCAACACACTATTTATTACCTTTTGGAGAGTGGTGTCTCCTAGATTGGTTAGGTGTCGCTTGGGAGCCTCCGACAAGATTGTGGAGTTGAACCAAGAAGTTTGTAAGGGCAAGGAGATCGCCTACTTTGTGAAGATCTACCCGAGTGAGGCAAGTCCTTCGTGGGCTATGGCCATGGTGGGATAGACAAGGTTGCTTCTTCGTGGACCCTTCGTGGGTGGAGCCCTCCGTGGACTCGCGCAACCGCTACCCTTCGTGGGTTGATGTCTCCATCAACGTGGATGTATGATAGCACCACCTATCGGAACCACGCGAAAAATCTCCGTGTCTACATTGCGTTTGCCTTCTCCAAACCCTTCCCTTTACCTTCATATGCAATGTTTACTTTCCGCTGCTACACTCTTAGAATTGCATGTGTAGGTTGATTGCTTGACTTGTACTAGTTGCTAAAATCTGCCAACACTTAAAATTGGGAAAAGGTTAGATTTTTATTTGGTCAAGTAGTCTAGTCCCCCCCCCTCTAGACCTACTTTCGATCCTACAACAAGTAAAATTTTCAACAAACCTGGCCTGTAGTAGTAATCTTGGTCAATGTCACTATGACCAACAATCCAACATGACTAGTGTCTATTCCTAGGGCCGGAATTTTGAAATCATGTGAACTTTACAGGTACAAAAGATTACTGAAATATCTGAACCATTAAGTGTAGGTAGCACTCAGTACACAACAAACCCTAATGACAGTCCTGCCTAATGAGTAATGAATCAATTAGAAAATGGGTGATGGGGAGTGGTTGCAGAGTGTTGAGGACGTATCTCGGGATAAATCGGGTTGGCTTAGTGGGTGCTGCACGCCAGAGCCCTGAACGGAATGGGAAGGTAGGCACGGCGGCGCGCCCGGGCAGCGGTGACGTTGTTGGGCGAGAGGCTCCTGACCTCCTGTTAGTCCGGTGTCTCCTCCTAGAGTCAAGCTGTCCGGGGACGGCAAGTCACCGGTGAGGCAGGCGGCTGGGGGTGAGTAGAGATTGGAAGCGCAGCAGAATAGAGGGGAATCGGGGTCTGGGCCGACCCAAAATCCTAGGGTGGGCCGCACCGTGGGGACCCTGTAGATCCACACCCTAGAGGCATACATGCATTTTCAAAACTAAATTAGGAACATTTAGCTGACCAATTAAATGACTCTGTTTTAATAATATCAGATTCGTATTTGAACAACTAAGCTTGTTTAGCTTGATGGGTGGAGCAGTGATATTATGACACGAAGCATGTAGGCTGATCGTATAGTGATCATAAAAGGGGGAAACCTTAAGCATTATCAATTAAACCCTATTATGACTGTGCCATGGCAGATTTGAAGCTGCAAACCGCAAAGATTCTACTTAGCAACTATTGTTTGCTTTGAACTAAGAACTAAATTCTAAGAGCTGAAAAGAAAGTACAGTAACCAAGTTACGATCTATTTTCTGGTTGAGATCAAAAAGTTGAGCAGATATGAAGTAGTACCACCTCTCTTGCGGCGCTGTGTATGCATCGGGGGTGCGATGGCTGTCGGTGGCGTTGAAGAAGATCTGCGATGGTAGACAGGTGCATCGGGGGATAAGTCTCGTTGCAGTGGATGAGAAGGTCGTCGAAGCGGCCCCGACAAGGAGGACGACGGTGCCGATGAAGCCAAAGGACGCGATGCAAGGCTCCTGGTCCGTCATCATGGATGAGAAACATCCATCTCTAGCAGTGGACGACGCGGTCTTGGTAGGCGGTCCGGCATGGTGGAGGACGGCGGCGATGGATGGTGTGGCGGACAGAGGAGGCTGGTGTGGGGATGGTGTTCTAGCGCGGACTGTGTATGAATGGGAAAATGGAGGGAGAGGTATGGGGAACCATGTTTTTGGGACGCGCCTGTCTGAAATATGGGAAAGTTACGAACTTAGCCCCCGTTTAAAATTTGGACATCTCATCGGTTGGGGGTAGGACGGTAATATCGTATCTCCCCAATATTTGCCCAGAGCGATTTTGGGCGAGGAGAGGGTGTTTTGGCGGCCCACGGTGTATGAACGGCACTGACAGGTAGGGCGGTTGTGTCACGTCTGAGTGAAGTTACAAACCTGCCCCTATTAAAAATATTTGCCTACATCGATTTCGGTCCAGTCGAGTTTGTTTTGCCGCCCACCATGTATGAATGGGGAAATGGAGGGAGAGACAGAGGTCTTTCGGACAAGCTTGAATCAAATGTGTTTTGCCGCCAACATTTGGCTCCCACCATGTCTGAATGGGCTTAGAGGCGGTCGTGTCACGTCTAATTGAAGTTACTAACCTACCCCTAATTACAGCAGTGGAAATCGAGCCGATGGATTGTCCGTGTAAGGGGTAGACAGTAATTTCCATCTCGCAAACACTGGCTTCGGGTAGCCGACATGGGAGTGGATCTTTTGCCGCTTCTTTCCAATTTTGGGACAATAAGCATTCATGTTTACCCTGGCAACTAAATTCGAATCCATTTTGTATTCTTATATGAATCTTTATAAATCATTCTATGTTTTTTTATATATCTTCAAAAGCACAACAAAGATGCATTCCACTATCATATATGAATATGATCTACAAATGCCGATACTCGAATTCAGAAGGTAGAATCCAGTTTAAGGTGAATTCAAATATTTGAAACCACTTTATGTCCAACTCAAGTGTAACATGTATGACACACACAACATATAGTGTACTCCCATTTAGATATGTACACAAGCGATGTCTCAAGATTCAAAATACTGAGTCAATCAACCAATAATGTACAAAACTAAAAAACATATAAACACTGATAGAGTATATGGATCAATAATATCAAGTAACATACATAAGCCAGGCCGCTGTACTTTTTTTCCTAGAAGAGCATCATTTTTTTAGCAAAGCTAGTACAACATCTTGGCCCTTTCAGATGCGTGCCACTTAAGTACCATCTATACTACTATTATTGCTGAATGCACATTTAGCCCAATTGGCATATTTGTAGGTCTGGCATAGCAATCAAAATGGAACGTCTCAGAGTCTTATCAATTAATACAGACTCATGCTAAAAAAATTACAAACCAAAAAACAAAAAACAATTATTACATGATCCCTAAAACAAATGGTTTGATCGATTACATGAACAAACAACACCTCTGATTTACCAAGTGGGAATTTAATTTCCTTTTTTCCTTCAGGACCTTAACAATGCGGTCAGTCTCAGCTTGCTTCGTTTTGAAATCCACCAAATATTTCATGGTTGTCTTGAGTACTGCTTGTGATTGTGCTGTTTGCTTCCTCAACATGTCAACTTCATCTCTAAGTGCAGAAGCAGAATCTCTTTCTACCAATAGTTTAGCTTCTAGAGCATCAGCAGTTGGCAATTCATGATGCACGATTGGCCGGTGCCACTGCTGTGGGATGATACAACATCCATGGGGACCTTGCTCTTTGATCTTGGGATAACCTATTTTGCCATTAAAGTTCCTATTGGATTCCAAAAAGTTGAAGTTAGCAAAACATCTCAACTGGGAGTTAGAACAGCAACCCAGTTAAACAAACAAGTAATTAAAGAGTTCTGATTGGATGCTGAAAAGTAGTTATTAACACCATTGTAACCGGTTGCAGTAGCAAAGCAGTTAAACAAACAAGTTTTGCAAAAGGTACCTGTTGTGGCATTGGAGTTTCTCTTGGATCCTGAAAAGTTGAGTAGCCAGTAACGTGATTAGAGCAACCGGTTGCAGCAGCAAAGCAGTTAACAAACAAGTTTTGCAAAAGGAACCTGTTGTGGCATTGGAGTTTCTCTTGGATCCTGAAAAGTTGAGTAGTCAGTAACTTGATTAGAGCAACAAGTTACAGCAGCAAACCTGTTACACAAATATATTTTTGAAAATGTACCTACTATGCAATTGGACTTCCAATTGGATCCTGAAAACTTGAAGTTGGTAAGATGATTACAGCAACAAGTTACAGCAGGAAACCTGTTACACAAATAAAATTTTGAAAATGTACCTGTTGTGCAATTGGACTTCCAATTGGATCCTGAAAAGTCGAAGTTGGTAAGATGATTACAACAACAAGTTACAGCAGTAAACCAGGTAAACAAGGAAGTTTTTGAAAACATACCTATTGTGCCAATGGAGTTTCAGTTGGATCCTGCAAACTTGAATGTTAGCAATCATAAATAAAGTATTGCAAGAGCCATAAGAAACTAACATCAAACTAGTAAAACTAACCAGTTTTGGCAACGTATTTAATTACACATGAACTAGTAAAACTAACAAGTTCTTGGCAACGTATTAAAGTAACAAGTCGGTACCGTTTACCAGCAACACAGACATCTGTAAATTTCTTTGATGTAAGCAAAATGATTCTGACACACACATATATATATATATATAGATATAAGTTAAAAAGACGTTGTCCCTCATATAAACCTGACAGTTGTCTGTCTATAAACATGCAAACATTACTAGTGCTACAAGTCATAACAGCAAACCATTTAAATAAACAGTGTATCAGAACGTAAATTACACATGAATTTTGCTGCACCCGAGAAGTACATATGACCAGCTATCTACGTGCTTAAGTAGCTATTTAAGTTCAGGCAAACAGGAAATTCTTAACAGTAAGTACCAAACAAATAGATAGGCGCAGTCTATAATAGGATTAACAGGCTATGGCATTATGTAATCAGTAGCAAACTAAATTAAGCCAAGCAACATGATTGAACAATTTTGCAATCAGTGGCTAACTAAAATTCCGAGAAGCAGGTAACTAAACTTACGCTAGCTCTTTGTATAGGCACACTGCAACTTCTTTTTCGCTTAAAAGGTTCTACGAAGGAGTCCATGGCATCAATTGCTTGGATACGCAGTCCCAATACTTCTTTCTTCCCACACTACATTGGTAAGTCGAATGGTTAATCTGATAAGATGGTGCATCCTTGATATGTTATATGAGGACGGGTTGTCAGACTAGTTGTAGCAACACACATCACACTGGCTTTTACTGTATATTTCATGCGATTACATTTGGCATATCAAGAACTAGGCAATCTACAATAGGATGAAAAGACTGGCATCCTTCACATTATTGGCGAACTCAGTTCATAGAAACAAGCAATTCAACCATTCTGTGGGTAAATCAAAAGCACCACTGGAATAATTTTCACTACCCCAATCATACACACAAAAAAGGGCGACGCCACCATAGGGGCTGGTATGGGCGGCCGCCTCGGGTGGCTGGAAAATGCGCACCTAGTTCGTGTCGTCCAGGTTGGCCCAGACTAGTTTTGTTCATCCCAGCGCACGAGCAGGCAATGTAAAAAATGAAGAAAAATGTTTCAATTTGGATGGGCCAATAACATAAGTGCAAGGCAGGCCCTATAGCAGGCTCGCGGCCCAAATGAGTGCCTCCCATATCGATCAACAGCGGGAAAAATCCCCAATTCGTTCGCTCCAGCCTCCAGTCTGGTGCGCTCCTAACCTAGCCGCCGCTGGACAGACCGACAGAGCACTTCCTCGCGCCCTCGTTGGACGCCGGTCCCCGGCCTTGAAGCGAATGGAAGGACAAGAAGATGAAGATCCAACCCTGGGTGTAGCCTACGTGGGATGCAGCGGGGGCAGGACAAGCATGGCATCGAGCTTGCGCAAATGAACAGTCGCAACTTGCAAGAGTAGCATGCGCAATGAGCAGGTACAATTTCTGGCCAATAGTTAAACCTGACGGTGTTGTAAAACTACTTGTATGTAGGGAATCTATAAGAAAATGAAACCAATTTCTGCTTATTTTATAACTCCCCCAATCAATACTGAACTGACTGAACCTGATGTGTCTAATCAAGTTTCCGGTGCAAACATACAAGCTCATGTTGTTCTTGAGCCTGAAGTTTCTAATGAACAGACTGCTAATGAAGGATTTGATGCAAACATTTTACATGCTCCTGGTGATGAACATATAGTGTCTAATGAGGGATCTAATACAAGCATTTTGCAAGCTCCCATTGAAGGATTTAGTGTCTAATGATGATCTGCTATGTTGAGAGAGAGATAGAAATTTGCAGGAATTGATGACAAGCAAATTATAGTACATTTTCATGGCTTGAGGAAACATCGAGGCCATCTACCAGAAAGTACCCGTATCATGACAACCTAGCATAAATACTTTTCTAATATGTTGTTTGAAACTATTGGCATACTTGTGCAAGATAGATATATTGATATGCAGTTTGCACACTTCTTATAGGTGCAATTACACTTGGATATTTTTGGCCAAAGAACGAATAATTCAAGCAGGTACAGTCCATGTTAGTAGTCCTTGTACACCATGTTGCATTTTTTGGTGCTTACATCATTTAGTGTTTTATAATCTGGAACTACTTTGGATCATTAGCTGGTTTTCAAAGTGCATGTAGCTTCACATTTCTCAAGTTATGTTGATTTTCGGAGTGCAAGTGCCTTCGTATTTTTTAAGTTAAATTTTTGCCCCTGGTAACTTGAATTCGTGGATCCGCCACTACACACAGATCATACATGCAGGCCAGTACAAATTAAATGAAATGCAGGGACTTGCGCTAGCTCGTTGTATAGGCTCACTGTAGCTCTGCTTGCGCTTGGGATGTTCCATGTACAAGTCCATGTTACCACTTGCTTGGATGTGCAGGTCTTGTGCTCCTTGCATCCCCCTCTGCATTTTTGACACGGCAAATGGTTGATCAAATGAGATGAATCGACCTTGCTGTTGTACTGGAGGACAGGTACTTACAAGGTTATACCAGCGTGCAGGATGTGTACCAGATTCCGTAGTGCCGTCATGCTTCGCTAAAAAATGGTTTTGCTTGTTTTAAATGATATCTCCAGAAGAAATAAGAGTTAAAGTCAGAGTTGCATAGGCGTATAAACTAAGAGAGCAGTACAAGGATATCCAAACATCGTCAGAACAGTGCACAAGTGAGTGATATGTGGATACCTAGTTCGGGCCGGTGTTTGGGCATGCTCGCCTAGCTAGAGTGCGGGTCACTTTAGAGCCGTTGAGGGTGATGTGCTGGCGTTGGCTGGCTGCGTACGGATGCAGATCTCGAGCGGCAGCGGAGCGCTATGATGCGGTGGACGAGGCCATTGGTGAATCACCAACGGCGTTGGGGGGGGTGGAGGTGCGACGATGTTCTCGGTGAAGTAGTCCCGGTGAGGTGGGAGACGGTGTCGATGAAGCGCACCTGATGCGGTGGAAGTTGGTGTCTGTGAGGCACGTCGGCTGTGGCGGCCGACGTTGTGGGTGGACCACCTGGTGCAGTGGTCGAGGGCGTAGATGAGGTAGCTCTGGTGCAGTGGTGAAGCGCGACCGTCGTCTTTGTCATCGTCGTCTGGCACAGAGGTGGGGAAAGAGACGAGATGAAGGGCGATTCGAATTTTGCTTGGGTTGGCGGCGAATTAGGGATTTGAGATCTCTGGCCGCGGAAGGGGACAGGGGAGAAGGGAGATTTTGCAGGGCTGGAATTGGGGCCACCATATATTTCAATCCGAAACGTGGAAGCACGAATCTTTTTTGTCGTCGTTTTTTTTGGGGGGGAGGGGGTGGGTGCTAGCGTCCGTACGACACACGCGACCACCACGACATGACCCTGGTCTGCCTGGTGTGCCTACATTTGAGAATGCAAACGAATCTTCTTTCATTGGTAAACGAATCTTGTACTATGTATTACCATGCCCGTGTTTTCCTTGCAAATAATTAGTCCTTCGAAACGAGATACTATGAATTAATTAATGAGGAGTTCTTTGAATTTGAGTGTGTTTGCCACATAGCGATCTCCAATTCTAATGTGGATTTTGCATTTCATGATATCCACGCTACTTTTTAATACAAATTCATATATGTATAAGATGTACACCATGGTAGTGAGAAAACTTTGGATGGATTCAAGCATATGACCACACACATACAAAATACCACAACAATCGAGTCAATATCAACTTTTCCAAACCTAGTATGGCATGAGTTCGAAATAATTACGGAAGCCATATGCATGGTCCTCAATTCAAATCTTACAATGTACACTAAATTGAAACGTCAATATTAAGTCTAGTACTATCTACATTCAAATGTTGTTTTTAAGTCCCCCCCCTCGGCACACACACTACATACTTCCTCTGTTGATCAATCTTCCTCTCCTAACCTCCTTACAAAGCTATTGGTTTCTGCATGTTCATTCTTTCTCTCCATGTTTCGATCTCTAACTCTCACACACCTGCCATTGCACTCCATGCCGAGCTCTCTCTCTCTCCCCCTCCAACCCTCTCTCGGTAGATACATGCATTGCGTATCTAGACCCCCTTCCCTCTCATGCGCACGCATGCACATTGTCTATCTAGGTCACTCTCGAGAGACCGTCTCACTCTTTATTCCGCACGGCGGCCCACACTCGCTTAATCTCTCTCTCTCTATCTAAGTCTCGATTAACCTTGCTTTCTCTCACACATAAACGATATATCTCCTTGTTCGGGCCTGATCGACACACTCTATAATCTCTCACGTAGATTGTCTATCTAGATCAGTCTCTCCAAGCCGTTCCGCTCTTTCAACCTCATGGCAGCCCACACTCGCTCAATCTCTCTCTCTCTCTATGCATGTCTCAATTAACCTCGCTCTTTCTCACACACAAATGATATATCTCCATGTTTGGGCCTAATTCGACATATTCATAGTGTATACTCTCTCACGCACCTTGTCTATCTAGGTCACTCTCTCCAGCCTGTCTCACTCTTTCGATCGCATGACGACCCACACTCGCTCAATCTCTCTCTCTCTCTCTCTCTCTATCCACATATCGATCCTTTGCTTCCTCCCACGCACAAACCATATATGTACATGTCCGTGACTGGATCATCTCTCAAGCTCTCTCTTCCAGCCCTCACCCTTCCCAAAAGCTCAATTGGACAATATCTATCCATAGCATATATATCTTTTCAATGAATGTCGGGGCACACTCACTTTGTCTCTCTATCTATGTCTCGATTGACCTTGTTTCTCACGCCGTCTCTTCCACACATTGAAGCTACCTCTCCATCCCTCGCAGAGCCGGAGCTATTTACATTGCGAGGGGGACTCCAACTTTCGATTAATTTGTGAAGGCATTTATTCCGGTGGGTTTAGATTATATATTTGTAGCATTCGCCCCACAACTACTCCAAACACCGTTGCAACCCCCGCCCCTCCCCCAATTGTTTTCCCTCTGACTCGGTCACCGCTCTCTCGCACGCCCTTTCTAACCTTACATGTCCCACCATGGTATTTTCGCAAAAAAACTCTGGTGTTCTCTTTAATTATTACAAATAAGCTACAAACTACACACCCTGAGTCCACCTGTAATGGAACAAATTTCGACCCAGAAATTAAAGTGCTACAAACTACACACCGGGGGGGCCAACTGTCATGGAGCAAATTGGGACCCATATCTACACCCCTATATAGTGTGCGAATAACTTTGAAAGATGGTAGTTGGATGAAGCCAATCCGACGGTGTAGAGATGTCAAACCCGAGCACTACTAGCCGTTGGATATCATCTACATTCCACCACATTCTGCCACATGTACAATCTAGAAGACTGCATGGTTGAACTTAAGCATAATGCACAAACCTCAAAACACAAGAACTTCTCCTTTGTTCTAAAATATTCAGTTGTAACACCCCCTTGTAAACAAGCTCTGTGACACTCTGTTAATCTTGCCAAGCCATGACCATTTGCAGTGCCAAGTCACATGGGTTAAGGATCCAATTCAAATTCAATTATGAAAATCGACTCAAATCCCAAAGTGAAATATGAAGTTGATCAAACACAGTTGGAAAAATGTTCATTAATTGGCAAATAATCCAGGAACATTTATACAACCATCATCAATTAAATTGGAGTTAGATGAGTGACTCTAACATCCTGAAACAGCACCAAAACAACAATATTAACTCCATTTAAAATCATTTCAAATTCAAATGAAATCACTTTAGCTTCGAACCATTTTCTGTCAGTGCTAAATATTGCACTATATTTATTGGACAAACTTACCTATTTTTACAAAACTATGTTTGAGACCCCACATTTTGCATAACAGAAGAAATAAAAGAAAAGCAGAAGAAAAGGAAAACGAAAAGCTAAAAGAAGTCTACTGTGCACTTGGCCCAACAGTGCACAGCACCTGGCGGCCTGGCCCACCTGCGTCATCCCCCTCCTCCGCCTCCGTGTCAACGCGCGCACGGCTCGGATCGTCCGGCGCCGGCCGATGCTCGACACCACCGAGCTACAGGGCGCCGTGGGTGGATAAGAGGGAGACTGGAGGCCCCCCCAGGCGAACCCTAGCTTGTCCTCTCCTCTCCCTCCCTTCTTCTCCAGATCCCGTGCGCGTCCGTCGCCACCGCTCACCATTGCCGTGGCCCTCGGCCACCACTCGCCGTTCCAAGCTGTCCGGAGGGACCGTCGTGGTCATCTTCATTACCTACGACAACTCGTCAGAGCCGGCGAGCACCGCAGCAACTGGATCGACCCGATCCCCTCCGCCGGCCAACTCCTCTGCCCCGCCTCGATATGCAGCAACCCTGCGCTCCTAAGCTTCCAACGGCCGTCGTGCGCCCCGCCGTGAGCATCCATCCCTCTCCCCTTCCTTTGGTTGCCCGCATTCTCGGCGTAGCTCGCCATTCTTGCCGCGCCACCATTGCCGTGCTCGGGTTCCGCTGACGAGCTCGCTGTCAACATTGTGGCCAGTGTCGTGGCCAGGCAAGCGTGTCCTCATGCTCAGGAAGGCCTCCTGGTGCTCCCCGTAGTGCTAGTTCACGTGCAAACGCACCGCAACGCCGGACCCGAGTAGTCCTGAATTCCGGCGCCGCCTGTCGTCGATGAGGAGCTCGCCCCCGACCGCCTTCGCCCGTTCCGACGCCGGGGATCGATGCGGGGAGGTGTTGCCGTTCTAACGTCATTGAAAGTGCTCGATTTGGAGCTCTGTGGGCGAAATCCGAAGCTCGCCGGAGACGCACCATCGCGTGCAGCCTCGCCGGAGAGCTCCGGCGGCCAACGCTGACATGGCACTGGTGGGCCTCGCCCCGTGTCACTGACCACCAGGCCCCACGGCCCTGTTGACTGAGTCAGCATCGCTGACTGGACCTGGTCCAGTCACTGACTCGTGGGCCCACCCTACTTAGTTAATTAAAGTGCTAATTAAACTAAACTGATAACTAAGTTAGACACTGACAGGTGGGTCCTGCTAGTTAATTAGGTTAGTTTAATTAGAATAACCCCTGTTAAATAGTCCAGTCACTGACATGTGGGTCCCACTGGACCCACATGACAGGTCTGACTCTGGTCAACCAACAGTTGACTGCTGACATCGCCATTACATCATGCTGACATCATAAATCAATTCTGTTAATAAAACTAATTCCAGAAAATCATTTAAACTTTGAAAATTAATAACTTTTAAACCGTAGCTCAGATCGAAAAAGTTAAAACACGAAAGTTGCTCAGAGCGACGAGACGAGTCTGATTGTGTCGTCTGTTTCCTTGTCGAAACCGCCTACGTAGGAGAACTCGTAACTTCGAGCTCGATTCTGGTAGATGAATAGTGACTAATCACCGGTTAATAAATCCCAGATTAATTCTAAAAATAACTAAAATGATTTAGAGGCATATTTAGGCAACCCTGCACTGCATCATAGCATCGCACGCACTGTGTTGCATCTGTTTACATTATATTTACTTGTTTCTTCCCCCTCTTCTCTTTCGGTAGACCCCGACGTTGCCTTAGCTCCTGAGGCAGACGCCACTCCGGAGTACGACTACATCCCCGATGATCAGGCCCTTGCCGTCGAGCAGACAGGCAAGCACCCCCATTTTGAGCATTTCGATATCGCCCACTCTCTTCTCTCTTATGCTTGCATTAGAAGTACTGCTGCTACTGTTGTCCTATACCTGCTGCATAGCCTGCTTTATTGTAGCCTACTTTTGATACCTGCCTGTTCTCCTAAACTGTTTAGTATAGGATGGGTAGAGCCTTATCAGAGACCCACTTGTCCCGACTGCCCCGCTGGACTCTCAGAAGACCCGAGCAACGGGATCGAAGATTAGAACCTGGCACCGCACGTCACTTCCCCTAAGATGCTCGACTTTGCTGGGTTACTATTGAGTGCCAAGGGTGATACCTCGTCAGCACTTCTGATGATAACCTTGTAGGTTAGTTATTCGGTCGTGGTAAGCGAGGGTGATTCCTCCTACACCACCCCTGATAACGACATCGTTGTGCAACTTCTCAAGTGTGGACCTCGAGGGTGATTCCTCATTCGTTCACCTTGACGATAGCATCGAGCGGGAATTCCATTGAGGGTGATTCCTCAGTGTTCCCCCTTGGTGTCAGACACACGGAGACTTGGTTACTATGACTGAACACTGAACCATGATAACATGATACTGAAGACGGGTCGGCCCTGAGGGGTACCCGCGCGAGCATAAATGCGAAGTGATGTGGAGTCAGGTTGACCTGAGAGGTGCCCGCGAGATAACTACGAGGCGTGGCCGGGCATTCTTAGCCCTTGCCGCAAGTCCTCGAGACGGGGCGACGGGGTCACATCGATCGTGAGTCTCTGCTCGTTTCCACGCGCTCCTAAACCACTTAACGGTTTGGATATTTGATCCGAGGGGCCTCTGGCCCGATAGCACTAACCATCACGTGGGCATAGTATGGGCGTTCTGCGTCGTATACTTCAGCCGGAGCTTAATAGACGTCAGCGGTTGAGCGGCGCGCGCTAAATTGGACTGGTAAAGCAACTGCACTTGTATAAGGGGTTGCTAGGTCTGCTTTCAGCCGCGTACGCAACATGCAGGAGTTCCTGGGGCGAAGGCCCAAGACCCCTGGGCGCATAGGTTTAGTCCGGCGTGCTGACCTCTCTGTTAAGTATTTGGTCGGGTTGCGGTGTGTTGCTTAGCCGAGGCCAGGCATGACCCAGTAAAGTGTGTCCGGCCGGAGTTAAGCGAGTGTGGTGGGTAAGTTGGTGCACCCCTGCAGGGAAGAAACTTCTATCGATAGCCTGTCCTACAGTAACGGACACTCGGACTTGTATCCCGATCTGTACAAGTAGAACTTGAGATGAGAACTGGATAGTACGGCTCTGGGATTGCTTTCTCGCAGGGAGTCGAGGAAGAATCCCCAGCCGAGGTTGATGACATTACTGCTATAATTTACATTATGTTATTCTGCTCTCTTCTAATGCTGCGAGACCGTTGAAGATACTGAAGATGCTAGTCTTCGATAGGACTAGGCTTTTCCCCTATATTCTGGCATTTCTGCAGCCCAGTCCACATATACAGCCCCCTTTGAAAATGTTGCATATGTAGTGTAGATCCTTGCTTGCTGAGTACTTCGGATGAGTACTCACGTTTGCGTTATTTTCCTTTTTCCCCCTTTATCCCTTTGTCACATCTAGACGACGGAGCCCCAGAGCCAGATGTCCCCGTCGACGACCACTTCTACTACCAGCCCGGAGAGTACTACTACTACGAGGAGCCGACAGACGACCAGCAGTAGGATCGGAGGGTCCAGGGCTGGAGGCCCACGCCTTTTCGATCGTAGTTTTTATTTTGCCCCGCCTCTGTGAAGGCTTATCTCTCTGTTCTGTAATATATCTGTACCCAGATATCTGACGCTTCCGCTGACACTTGTATGCCATCGAGCTATGTATTCGAGCCCTCGAGGCCCTGGCTTGTAATATAAAGCTTGTATGAATTTATTTATGTTTTAGAGTTGTGTTGTGATATCTTCAAGTGAGTCCTTAGGCTTGATCGTGTGCATTTGCCTGTATGATTAGTGCACGATTAAGCCAGGGTCGTCACATCAGTATCATAATTGCCCAATTTTTTTTCTAAATGAATTGCCATTATTTGTTTTTTACTTTATGCTCTACAATGCACAATTCCATGAATCTTAAAATAGATTAAGATTTTTATAAAAACTTATTGATTTTGAATGAGATGAACCATAAGAATTAAACGAACATCTACATCATGCATATATGAATCAAAAGCTTACATGCTCTGGTGTGGTATTTATTCATAATTTGGTTGCTAAATCTCATGCGTGCAATGCACGTGTACCTTACTAGTATAAATTAAAAATGAAAAAGGACGAGGATCGAACATGCAACCAGGGCCTTCAAGCCGCACGTCAATAGCCAACATAGTAGCAACGTTTGTTGTACTCCCCTTTGTTGATATAATGTTATTATATTACCACAGCCTATTTAATGGATAACATGTTTTTATATTAACTTTAGTACATTAGTGGGATCGGCTCATGAGCACATACTATTCCACTTCACTTATTGGTGGGTTCCATGTCTGCTCTCTCTCTCCCCTCCCCTTCTACGTTTAGACGCACGGGCAAACACGAAGAACGCGTGGGCGGTGTTGCCGTTGACCGTATCTAGACACCTTCACATGTTCTGGCACCAATTTCACGTAATACTAGTACTAGTATTATACTCCTATGTAACAAGTTTAGGAACAAAAGTGACCATGACGGACAAGTTAGGCTAGTAGTATCTACTAACAATTAAATGCATGGATAAATAGATGTATCATCTAGTGCTCGAACAAGGGGACTGCTCGCGCCCTACAAGTATTTGGAACTGACTTCCCTAATTTTTTTTGGAATTGACGTGGTATTTAATATGAAATGTTTGCGATGAGAAGGAATACATGTCGCTTGATGACGTTTTATATTTAATATGGCACGGCTCTAGCAGAACATTCAATCGATCAAACCATAGATTTCATTTAGTCTGACTGCGACTTTACATTCATACCACGATCAAACTAAAATAAACGCAAATGATAAATCCCAAACATTCGGATTTTAAGCATTGCAATCTGAATGTTTTTCATGGCATATTTAGATTACGCGGCGGCGGCGGCTTGCAGCGGGAAGCGGCTCCTCTGCCATGCTCTGTGTGTCGTCGGGCCACGGACCGGCGGCGACGGCGGTGTCTTACGCCGTTGTTGGCGTACTCCTGGACGTTGGCCCTAGCTTCAAGGAAGGCCAGAATGTACTGGACTTCGGTCTCCAGGAGCCAGTCAACTGGCGGGAGGAGGCGACTGGCGTTGGTGCAAGGAAGCGGTCGACGACGGCGATCCATGCCGCTGAAGGGGCACTGGCACCGGCGCGGGGACAAGCGCTGGCAATGGCGCGACGGAAACATTCGTGTGCACGGGCACTGGCACGGGCGCGCGCGTCAGTGCACGCGTAGGTGCATGCGTTGGCAGGTGCATGGGTGCGTGAAAGTCAACGGGGACCTCATGGAACCCCGTGGCTTAAAGCTCGGCAACAATGTGCGGATCCCAGGCCATCAATGCCACGGGGATGGGCGCTGGCGCAGTCGGGGCGACGGGAGCGGGGACAGGCGCGACGTCTTCCCATAAGGCCAGTTCAAGCTCGTCCCAAAGTGCCTTATTTTCTTGAGACTCTGGCTGGGTGTCTTCCTCAGTAATCTGCAAGGCTGAGGGCAGATCATCGTGACGCGGCATGGCGTACGATGAGGTCAGGCTGGTTGGAGGTAGATGACAGGAGAATCCGAGAGGAAGAGAGAAGATTGTAGCGAGACCGGGGAGTGCGGGGGTGATTTAAACTGCGGCGCCAGTGCCATTAAAAGTGGGGGCAGTTGGGAGGAAGGTGGGCGGCGGAGCCTGGTCAAAGGGCTCGCCTCCCGGTGAGCCTTCACAGTGGCCTGCTCGCACGCCTCCCATTGACTCACACGCTTGGTCGGATGGCACCTGCCAATGAGAAGCGGGACTCGTGGCGGCACGTAGGTCTAACGCCCATGGTTTGAATAGTGAAACCGTTCGCGTTAATGTGACATGTCTTTGTTCCAAAATACCTTGGCTCTTCATTTGTGCAACTTTTCATAAGCAGCTTCTCTCAAATTGAACCAAAAAAATACACAGCCTATTTGTGCCATGTCACGTGACCATGCGCAGTTTCATGAATTTCATGTCAGTTTTGGAGTTTTTGGAATTTAAAATCCTGGATTCGAAGCAATATTATAACCTGCATCATGAAATAAATTTTCAAGCCATACATCTTTACTGTTGTAGATGTTAATATTTCTTAAGAAAGGATTTGGTCAAACATTTTGCTTAGTTAGACTTCAAACAATTTATATATGCAGAGTAAAAAGATAATCCCTCCGTTCCAGTGCATTGCCTGATATAGTAACTCTAGTTGGCACAAACAACGCACACACAAAATCAACAAACGGAGCTCCATTCTGTGCTCATCCTGGTGTAGTACTATTAGTACTAGGCAATGGAGTTGACGGGTGACCTTGGGTAGCGGCGACCAAGGGAATTGAACCATGCTCGGCACGGTAGGTAATGTGGGCTAGTTAGTTAAGCATCCCTCCATTGTTCATTGGTTGTCATTATGGACCGGGGACATGAGGGGAATTTCCTAGGGCTGGAATTCTGGCCACCAAATATTTCGACTCGAAACGCGGAGGCTCGAGTGGAGACGCGAAGTTTAATATCCCGGTTCTTTTGGTTGGGGTTGGCTAATGTGCGTAGCATGCATGCCACTAGCAGGACATGAGCCCGGGTCTGGCTGGTACGCCATCGGGTGCTACCATTCGAGAATGCGAAAGGAATCTCTTTTTTAAATTGCTTAACGAATCTATATATATTACAATGCCCATATTTTCCTTGCAAATAACTGGTCATTCCAAAAGGCACGGTAATCGATTTATGACGAGTTCTTGAATTAGAGTGAGTTTGTGATATAGTGATCTCAACGTGGATGTATGACCATGCATGTATGACATGAATTCAAAAATAAAATGTAAGCCATGCATCATCCTCAATTCAATATTTAAAATGCACAATAAATTGAAACATGAATATTAAATCTAGTACTATGTACATGCAAATGTTGTGTTTAGGTCTCTCCATCGACACCCCCCACCACACATACTTCATGTATCGATCAATCTTCATTTCTTTGTTACTAGAGCTATTGGTATCCGACACACGCGCGCTCATTATTTCTCTTCATGTTTCGATCTCCATTTATGTCACACCTGCCCTCACACTCTCAACAAATGTATTTCTCACACACAACCTCGTCGTGCCATCCATGACAAACCCTCCCTCTCTCTCTCTCAAGAAACGTACGTTACCTTTGTAAAACACCTTCACCGTGCGTGCACACACAAAGTCTATCTAGGCCACTCTCTCAGTAACTATCTCCCTCCAACCCTCACTGCAGCTTCGCCACACGATATCTCAGTGTATCGTCTTTAACATTCGAGTGTACGCTAGGCCACACTCACTCGATCTCTCCCTCTATAAATGACTCGATTGACCTCGCTTTCTCGCATCGTCTCTCTCACACATAGATGCTCCCACTACACCTCTTGCATAGGCAGAGCTATGTAGATTGTCGGGGGGTAACCCCTCGACCTTAGATAAAATTGTGAAGCTCTGTTTAGATTATATTTTTTGAACATTATATTTGTCCCCACCCTCCCAAACACCAATGGGTTGTGCACCCCCCCGGGAGAATATCATGTGCCCCCACACCTTAGATGCTATATGGTGATATGAGTTCCTTGGAGCGTGTAGATGTGAGATATAGCGGCTCACAAGATGTCTTACTATTTCTACAAGAAACCTTAATGAGTTTGGGAATTGCACACAATTAGTACCAAAACTACTCAGATGCCCTTCGATCCCATATCCAACGGCCTTGAAGCTCGTATCATCGTATCATCTAAGATGAGGGAAGACCTCATATTCTCTTGTATTTAAGAATATCACGTGCTACCACACCTTAGATGGTGTGGTGCTACAAGCTCCTCGAAGCTGTTGGATCTGAGATCCAATGACTCCTTGGTGGTTCGAATGTTTTTTGCAGAAAAGCCCACAAAGAGTTCAGGCACAGCCAACAAGCACAAAGACTACTCAGATGCCATTGGATCTCTGATCGAACGACCTCGAAACTCGTATCACCATAGCATCCAAGCTGCAAGAGCACCTGATGTTTTCTCGCACGGGGGAATATGACGTGCTCCCACACCGTAGATTCTATGGTGATACGAGTTCCCGGGACATCTAACGGCTCGCAGTAGGAGGTTTGAATGTTTTTGCAATATAGGCCTCAAAGAGTTTGGGAATTGCGCAGAAAGTACAAATACTACGCACATGGCATTGGATCTCAGATCCAACGACCTAGATGCTTGTATCATCGTAGCCGCTAATTAAGCTGTGGGGAGCACCTAATATGAGCTACTGGGAGCAGTTGGATCCAAGATCCAGCCGCTCACACGAGGCTTGGATGTTTTTTTTTAAAAACCCTTGGAGAGTTTGGAAATTGTGCATAATTACAAAGACTACTCCCAAGCCATTGGATCTCAGATCCAATGACGTAAGATCTCGTATCACCATAGCATCTAAGCTGCGGGGAGCATGTGATATTCTGTGCCGCTGTCATTTTTTGTTCCTAAACTTGCAAAATAAGTGTAACTGGTGCCGTAACTTGTCTAACCGCGCAAAGTGTGTGTGCAAAAAAAACCATCCTGCACTGAAATATCGGAACAACACACGGGGGGCCCACTTGTCATTGATCAAATTTGGACCTAAAACTAGCAAATCTGAAAGACGAGATTCGAACCGGCAACCTGGAGTACAAAGCGTACGTCGATAGCCGGAAACCGTAATGGTTTTTGGCTTTGTCGCATAACTTGATTTTATACAGTATTACGTTGAGTAGAAGTAGAGGGTGTGGCCCATCAACACGTGCATGAACGTTGACTGACTTACTGGTGGGTCCCATGTCTGCCATCTCTCTCTCCTCTCCAGCTAGTACAACCTTTAGATGCACGGGCACACACGAAGAGCGGTGTGATTTTGCGTGGTGTTATTATAACTAAAAAATGCTTGGAAAATAGATAAATTGCCTAGAACAAGAGACGTTGTGGCTAGTCGAGACGGAGCTAACCACACCTATCCTTCGTGCCACGTTAGCATGATGAAGCTGTGTGGCTAGTGGGGTGTTTTCGACCGACTGGCTGGGTCCCGAGGTCGAACCATAGGTAATTTGATACAGTTTATTTTTACACGCACATTTTTCCTCCGTGTCGAGACGTGGCACAACCTACCGCGCGGTTTCTGGGTCCTCCCGGGTGGTGCACGCATATTTTCTTCCTTGCCGAGATGTGGGATGCCCTACCGCGCATTTTCTGGGTTCTCCTCGGTCGTAGCGCTGAAGCAAGTAAATGAGTTGTCAAATCACAAAAGCCCACCTTTCCCACCGAGTACATCAGTGAAGCACGGTGGCTAGCTAGTTGGGCTAGTGCGACCGATTAGCTAGGCCACCGTCACATTTGTTTTTTCACCCCTTTTTTTCTCTCCTTACCTGTAGGTAAATTTAAATATCCACTGCTGTGTTGCACTGGTCTTTGGGTGCGGCAGGCGCGGCAGGATTTTTATTTATTTTTTATTAAGGGAGCAGGCGCGGCAGCAATTAGTCATGATGACTCCGCCTGTAAAACCCACTGCTCCCTGAAGTGAAAAGTCATCGACTGGTGTTTTCCCATGGTGAAAACCAAAAGATTCACCCTGCTCCTCGGCTGGCTCCCTCGGCCTTCTCGTAGATTGCATTGCCTTTCAGCTGTTTCGCCCCCCTTTGCTTCATCTCCCCATTGCTTCTACCTGGTTCCCTGGCGGCACACCAGATCATGGACTCTGAGGTGAGGCGCCTGACACAGGAGCTCCATGCCAAGGATGCGGAGCTCAGGGCCAAGGACGTGGAGCGCCGTGAGCTCAAGGAGGAGAGGAGTGCCATGCTCCTCCTTTATGTGCGGGAGTTCACGGAGCTTCAAAAGAGGCAGTCGTCCACCACAAATATGCTCGAGGCGTCGGGGGCATTGCTGCAGAAAGCGGGAGATACGATAGGTGGTCAGGCGAGCTGGTTGGAGCGCGAGTGGGCCGATTGTGACGAGGTCCAGGATCACCTCAACCACTTGCTGGACCATATTGCCACGCACGTGTTGCGGCTGCGCGATGCCTACCGTCGGGCTAAACCCATTCGGCCACCCCATCGACTTCAATGAGTTGCAGCTTCCCGACCTGGTCTCCTTCTTCACCTATATCTCTGAGGAGCTGAGCCATCTCTGCACGATGGTGGGGCGGAGCTGGACAAGGAGGGGTTGCGGGTGGCCGTCGCCGTTGCCGGGTGAATCCTCTCAAGGATTCGTCACCGGAATCCATTCGTGCCATAGGACGCAGTCTTTGACTAGCTGGCTCCCGTCGATTGGGAGTGGGCTCTGTGGGCGGTGGCGCCCTGCATCACCACCGTCATGTGCCTTAAGAAGCAGAGGGACTTCGGTGGTGTTTAGGCGTCGTATGCCTGCGCATGTCTCGGCGCAACATGACCGTTGGATCAAACTCAGACGGTGCAGAACAGTCACTGTAGCACAAAGCATGCGGGTGTGTTTTGTTGCATTCTCGTCTCAACATAGTTGTTCCCTATTCGTGCATGCTCATCTCAGCACCCCTCTTCATGCAAGCTCTGCATGCTCCTAGTGTATTTGTGTTAACCTAGTGTGGGCTCATGCACCCTTCATGCTCATCTCAGATCCCATGTTCCGTGGAGTACTGTAGCACTGTACTCTCCATGCGCTGTAGTCCTAGTTCTGTTAACATTGATCTCATCGTTCATTCTATTCATATATTTGACATGCGCACAACATCATTTTTTATCGTCATATCTTCCTACACTAGCAACAAGATTATAGTACTGACATATGAATCACTGCACATGCCTAGTAGTAGGATTACTATGTAAGTTCAAGTGGATGTCGTGTTTCACACTCCTCCGTCGTAAGAGTGGAAACGCTTGCTGTAATCAATTTTATTCCAGAAACAATGGACACGCTCTACCGTGCGGATCCTCCTCGACATTCGTCGGGAACCTTGTTACTCACTTTTGCCGACGTGTGGGATAGCCAGCATCGGGATCCACTTGCCATGCACTAAATTACTCCATACTAGAGTGCACAACTGCACGGTAGACTACACCGGTCGAAGCGCCGTAGTAATGCCCAATGATCCATCAAATCACAAAACCACCACCTTTCCAGTAGTAACTTGGACGGATGAAGCAACCATCATTTCACTCTTCTCCCTCATCTTCTTCTATTGAAGAAAACCCCAACTCGCTTCTCTCTCATCTTGTTCCTCATTTCTTCAAGAAAACCCCGATGCGCTTCTGCCATTGTTCTTCTCTTCCAAAGAAGGAAAGATGAGCGCATCAAATGGTGTTGCTTCTGGCAAGGCCCGATGTTGTAACCCCACGACTGATCCTATAACTCCCTCTCAGTTCTTCTTTTGGGTTTGTGATTATGGTTTCTTTTCTTTTATTTCTATTTTACAGTTTCTTGATGGACCCTGGAGCACCGGCCGAAGTGATGTCTATGGCTCTGGCCAAAACCATCGAGGCTCAAGGTACGAAGAAGTGCAAGCACCCCGCCGAGACTACGGCAGACAAGCTCAAGGCCATCGCCCTATCCAAGCCCCCCTCTCCGAGATCCCTCGTTAAGCCAGTCCAGGAAATATCTCTTCTTGACGATCTTTTTGGCGATCTTGATCGTGTTTTTTCATCTAACACGCAGTACTAGTACTAGTACTAGTAGTACAACTTTCTGGGTGATCTTGCATGTGATTTTTATGTGCCAAATGACGGTTCTAAATTGCTCTTTTGACCAAAACATGCGAGAGGTTGACATACATATGATTTTTGCACATAACACTGATTTCTTATAGATTACTTTTGACTACTTCATGAACATCAATACTAGCTGTAGAAAATCCAAGATTTTAGCTCTCATGCCTTTGAAGAGAGTATAGTAGCCTCAGTAACTTGTGTTATGGATATTGCAAGTAATCCCTCTGCTCTCATGCCTTTGAATACATGTTCTAGTGTCTTTGTTCACTCATTTCTGTGCGTATATGTAGTCTTATATGGAGTAAAATATCGAAAATCATCTTATATTTCTGAACGGCGGTAGTAATAAAATATTTGGTTTTTGTTTGAATTAGATTCAGGTCCGCGGTGGAGATGAAGTTCTCAAAGTCATGCCGTGTGAACTGGAAGACCTGAGGATGAGTTCTACTACTAAACTATCCAGCTGCTATGTCCTTCTCGCCATGTGTCGTGAACAAGTTTTTTCCTATAGCATTGTTGTCAGGCATGTTCTCGAGGGTGTACTTCACCACAACAATTTCCTAGCTGTGCCTTCGATTACGAAGGGTGTGGTTCTTGTAAAGCTTCTCGACAAACCTGATGCGGACTGTCTTCATCGTCATGTTTATGAGTGGAAAGACCACTCTGTTAGGTTCTCCAAGGTTGACAAGATGGCGATGGTGCCGGTAGACATCTCTCACAAAGTCCATGGCCTAGTCAGTTATGTGGGGTACATCCCGTAGGTCGGTGGCAAGAAATAGTCTGCAGAGTTTAATTAGTGCAACTTTGCTTGTCTGTAGTAATTACTATTGTTCAGTACTTGATTTGTGTGTGTGAACCCTGTATTGTTTAGTACTGCCGCTTTTGTTTTGTGGTGAGTCCTGAGAACAGTCTATGTTAATGTTTGTCCACTCAATTCAGTCTGTATATTTTGAAGTATCCAGATCATCTTTTTTGTGAGGACGATTTATCCATTATGGTTACACTCCAATATCTGTATGCATTGCAGGGTTTATCGCACCCACCAGGATTTCCAGTCCCATGGATGTTCGCTCCATACGAGTTGTCACGACCTTTGGACTATCCTGCTTGTGGGAGTAAATGGGGGCCCTGCATGCCACCCGTAATTGGACGATCAGCCTTCAATTTAGAACTTGAACATAGTGATATCCTGGTAAGGATTCACTCATGTCACATCAAGTAAATCTTATTGATTTACTGTCTAAATCTTATTGATTTACTGTCATGTTTTCTTACTTTTGCTGCAATTTTACGTTGCAGATTTTGCCATGTCACATTCGTTACAGAATAAACTGTTTGGTTTGCTCTATGATGGTTATTTTTGCAGGTTGCACTTCTTATGTCGTGTCAGTAACGAAGGCACTATCCATCACTTATATTACTGGACACAATTGGATCAGTCTGTTGCCTGAGTACAATCTGAAGCCTATGATGAACTATAGTTTGTTTTAACAAACACGGCACAATTAGTCTTTCTCGCGTTTAAAAGAAGTGAAGAAAAAGACTGGATCCAGGTCACGGAGCCTAGCCAAGTTAGAAAGCTGAAGTATGAAATCATAGCAGACCAGAGACGATCGCTGTTGTCTCGCACATTGGTACCACCTTCAGCATCGGATCAAGCTCCGGCACCTGCTCCGACGGCACTGGCTCTAGCATTGACAGCGGCAGCAGCTCAGTCTGATCCACTAGAGGATTGGGCACCGACCGCGTCAGCGGATCAGGCTGATCTACCAGAGGATCGGGCACCGACACGGGCACCTGCTCCGACACCGGCACCAGCTCCACAAGGAGCACCATCTCCGGCAGTAGCAGTGGCACTACCAGTCGCACCGGCACGGGCACCAGCAACGGCTCCGGCACTTGCACCAACACTTGAAGTTGCTCTTGCATCTGCTCCGGCATGTGCAGCGGCAACGGAACCAGCACTTGCACCGGCAACAGACTGGGCAGCAGTTCGCACTGCATATCCCAAAGTCCTTACAAAAACCGACATCTCCACCTTCTTGGTAAGCATTGGCAGCCCAAGTGATTCGTTCTTTTTTGTTTCCATGTTGTTTCACATGATTCACTGTGTTGATCTAACTGTTTGTGTATGTCTTTTTGTTTGCAAACAGAGAATTCCTAGAGCAACGAGGGAGTCGTTCAATAATCTGGGCGACCATGGCCAAGTTTCTCTTACCATGCACAGCCTTGGTGTGAATGAACCTGCTCAATATACCGTAAGTACAAAGGATGGTCGCATGATGACTGATGCTAAAGGATGGTCAAGGTTCAAGACTCTATCAAATCTTGCGGTAGGGGATGATGTCAAAATCAAACTTTCTCGGTAAGGAGAGCTGGTCCTAATCAACTTTGAAATTCTTTAGTAGCAGCACGCAACTGCCGAACTTATCTATCCTCCGAGAGCTTTTGATGTAATAATATGGCATGGTGAAACAAGTGTCCTGTGTGTATAAGTAGTATGACAGTATTATTTATCACGTAGGATATCGTGAAAGAATTGCAACTCTGATTGCTGGTTAGGAACTGTCGTTCGATTTCATTCTAATAGCTGCGGTGCTTTATTTAATTTTCTGTATTCGCCTTGCGACAGCATCTAAAACCAGTGCCGTACCGATCGCTTACAATATGAAATGCGCTGAGTTAGAACATATGGGCCCCCAAACATGCAGACGCACTGGCCTGTGGCCCAAAGTCCAAAACCATCAGCCTATCTGAGTATTATATTCTCATCTAAACCCCCATATTATCTTATATATATTCCCCTTGATTTTTCTTATGTATAAAGTTGTGATATAAAATATTTTTATATTTCTTTACAGAGGGAGTAACTCTCTATCAAAAATATATTTATGTGTAACTAGTTACTCCTGCCTTTCTACTTCCTTTCGCAGATATGCGGGGCATCCCGCAACGGGGTCCATGTGCCATGCACCAAATTAGAGTGCACAACTGCACGGTAGACTCACCCCGGTCATAGCGCCGCAGTAATGCTCAATGAGCCATCAAATCACAAAAAAAACCCACCTTTACAGCAGTAGCAGTAAGCTGGACGGACGAAGCAGCAATATTTCACTGGGCCTGAATCCCCTTATCCCTCATCTGCTTGTTCAGAGAAAACCTCCTCTCGGCGATTGCTTAGGGTTTTCTCATGGAAAACCAGGTACGAATTCTTCATCCATCCCCGATAACTCCTAGTCCCTTGGTCGCCGGTAATACTAGGATGGCAGCCGCCGCCGTTGATGCATTTTTCTTCCTACTGAATCTAGTGTGTTTCATTTGCAGTGCCCAAAGTGCGAGGACCCTACAGGTTTCTGTGCCCTCGGTGAGACGCCATACTTGTTCCTTCTAATCCTAACAAACGATTTTAAAATGCGCACAGTATGTGCCTAGAATCCTCTTTTCTACCCGGGAGGGTTGGGGTTTTTGAACATGCTATCGACTAATTTGGAAATTTGGATTGCTATATTTGGATAAAAGGTACTAGTACCATGGTTAACACTGACGTGAAAGAGGAAATTATTTCTAGATTTGGATAGCGAATAATTTGTGTTCTCATATTATTTTTCCTGCAGTGCATTCCTTGCTCTGCCAGAACATATGTACTCAAGATGGTTGGCCTTGCCATAATTGAATACAACAGTTTAATGGTCACATTGAAGACACGCCATGGATTTAAGTTCCCAGTTGGGTTCATGAACCAAGAAGATCACTGCTTTTTTGATGGCCGAACTTGGATAAACTTTCTCAAGTGTTACGGACTGAAAGTTGGCACACGAATGTTGATGGAAAATAGCAGAACCTGGTCTCATCTTCACTGTGACCTTCCACCCCGACGTCGTTCCAGTAGTTCATCCATGTTAGTTTTGTATATGGTTCTTGCATGTTGCCTCGATTACTTCTTAATCCACCTATTCTGTCTAACTAATCACAATTTCACTTTATAAGTAACAACAATTTGTGATTCCCTTCTATCACGAAGATGCTACTTCTAACTAATATTTCTTATAATTGGTGGCATGTGTAGGTTATTACAAAGTTCAGGACACTACTCGTTTGTTATTTGATAAGAACTCGACTGTTACTGATGGCACTGAAGTTGACTGGGACGACATCCACCAGTTCCTACACTTTATTGATCGTCTTGAGGTCCTTGTGGGGCATTTCAATGGTGGAAAGCAACGTGGGATATGTGTGCCACTGGTGCACATGTTGAATGGGTCCAATTGTGTCAAGAAATGTATGGTACGAGCTGTTTTCTGTTATATATGTTGTTCATAAACTCTTGGTTATACACAGTTTTATAGCTCGGATTTTCTCGAAACAGAAACTGCCTAGTTATATTGTTCCGATACAGATGCCAGACCATGGTCGGGTTAGACTTGCGCTTGGTCACAACATGATGTTTATGTCGACCTACTCCATTTCCCTTGGTGGTGAAAAGATACTTATTCATGGGTGGTCTCAAATAATGAAGGCCCGTCCATCTTGGAGAATAGGGCAGAAGGTTATGCTCATGCTTTTCCATGGCTCTGAAGCGAATATCCTGTTTATTGACCACATTGCGAGATGAAGCCGCTTTCAGAAGGTTGTGGATGCGTGGGGTGGCGCCTGGGCCTTGTCCCGGGGCTTGGTGGCCTCACCCACTGTAGGCAAAGTAGCACTGTTCGAGGTGTGCTTTGTATGGTTGAACCTGTATAAGTACTCATACTGCTTTCAGCTATGGTTGTTAAGTGCCCATGCTGGTTTCAGTTAAGGTTGTTAAGTACTCCTGCTGCTTTTACATTCTATCGTGTTTCTTCAGTATCGTCTTCCTCCAGCCGCCAAAACCAAACCAGCGCTGGTAGGGCCACCTGCTCCCGCGTCCCACAGCTGGCTACGCCTCAGCGCATGCATCGCCGCCCCACCGGCTCCTAAATTGCTAACGCCAACGTCAGCCCCACCCTGCACCCAAACCAGTCAACCCTTGTATTCCCCTTCGCCCGCCACTTCACCGCCGCATCTTCCCCGGCTCCTATTTGTTCCCGTCCAAGGCCTCGCCGTCGTCCTCTGCGTGCTTTGGTGCGCTCTTCACGGCGCCGCCCTCGCACGTTGTCAACATGGTCAACAAACAAGAGGAATCGGGAGAGGATGACAGTAGGAACCCACCATGTCCATGGCCGTACGCAAGCAAGTTCCTCATTTTTTGTTATATACTCCATTGTCATCATATAGAAAAAGAAAATGCTTCCTCCTAGTGGTTTGCTGACATCTGGGACCCACGACATTGTTAGCGTAGTCAATAGACAAGAGAACAGCACAAGAGTGGCTGACACTTGGGACGTAACTGCTCGAGCAGTATTTTTTTGTTATTGTTGAGATGGAGTAGGGTTTCAACTGGGCTGTGGCCCGTCTAGCCCAGGCTTCTATGTTACGTTCACCACATGACCAGCCTAGCTATTTTTTCCTTGTGAAAATGGCTAGCCCAGTTTATTTTTTTGAAGAATACCCAATCTAGGCATACCCAACCCAGGCCTACTTATTTTTCTCTACCCTGCTGGCCTGCAACTCTTTCAAGACGCTGCAAAACTTAAAAGTAATATGAAATGGGCTGTAAATATTAAAAACACACGACAAATTGGCAATTACTTTCAAATGTCTGAATTGTTTCACATTTTCATATTCCAATTTCACTGGGCTTTCACCTAATTTAAATATATCTTCAAAGTACTTTAAATCTGGCTCAACATTTCGGTATTAAAAATAGTTTGGACCCAACCGAAATATGTGAAATTTCGTTTAAACTTTTAACCCTGGTCCTGGCCAACAAAAAGAAAATGGACTGCAATAAATTGCATAAGAAGTTGCAAATGAGCTGTAAATTATTAAAAAAAATAGGAAATGGGCTGACTTGTGGGCCTATTAAGTTGACGCGTATGCAAGATTTTTTTACTTATTATATACGTCAACAGACGATTCTAGCAGAAGTGACCGTTGGATGTCAATCCAACGGTGGTTGTGCTTCTTCAATCTCTGATCTTATTGCTCCAGCCGCCAAATCCAACACCGGCGGGACCGCCTGCTCCCGCCTCCCATGGTCGACTGTGCTGCCGCGCATGCCTCACTGCCTCCTACTACTCCCACCGCTGGCAGGCCATCCCTCTATTCACCCACATCCCTCCACTGTTGTGGCTTCGCCGCCTCTGGGTCATTCCCTTCCTGGGTCTCGTCGTCGTCCACCGCGTTGCTGTTCTTGGCATGGCGTGGTCAACGTTGTCAACAAACGGCAACATCGGAAGAGGGATGTACGTGGAGAGGCTGACAGTTGAGACCCAAATGGTCCATGGACGCACGCAAGCAGGTACCTCCTTATTACGCCAAAAAATTGAATCCTCCCCATGACAGCTGGGACCCACCAGCTATATCTTCGCACGAAAGGAAGTGCCTCCTTATTAAGCGAAAAATAATGATTGCTCCCCATGACAGCTGGGCCCACTAGATTTCGAGGCTAACTTGTGGCCCTACTAAGTTGACGCGTATGCAGGGCTTTGTCAACTTAGTCAACAAACGATTCTATCACCAGTGACCGTTGGATTGTTAACATCCAACGGTCGTCCTGCTTCTTCAACCTCTGATTTTCTTGCTCCAGCCGTCCAAACCACCGCATGCTCCTGCCTCCCGTGGCTAGCTGTGCTGCTGTGCAGGCCTCACCGCCCCCTCCTACTCCCACCGCTAGCCAGGCCATACCTCTACTCACCCACACCCCCTGTTATTCTGCGGCGACGGCAGCCTCACACCGTAGCCAAACCAATCAACCCTCGTACTACCCTTCATGTGTTTCCAGGCTCTGCGTTGTTCCCTGCCTCACCATTGTCCACCGCCTGGGTGTTGTCCGCACGGCGTAGTTAACGAACGATAGTTGTCGATGTCAAAACCGGCAGACCTCAGGGTAGGGGGTCCCGAGCTATGGATCTAGGATCGATGGGGTACAAGGGACGATGAACAAAGTGTTTACCTATGTTCGGGCCCTCTCGAAGAGGTAATACCCTACGTCTTGCTTGATTGTATTGGATGTATAGTATGGTTTACAGAGTAGATCTACCTCGAGATCAGCACGAGCTAAACCCTAAGGAGATGAGGTGATGAATGTAGCTCTAGCCCTAAAGACTACAACCCTTGGTTTATATAGACACCGGTAGGGTTAGGGTTACCGAAGATAGATTAAAATAAGGGATTAGAGAGATCCTGGGCCTTCTTGATTTGGAGGGCACACCACGGCTTCATAGATCTCCTGTCACTATACGGCTCCACCAGTCCGGCCCACATCAATGGGCCATCGCCCCGAGGACCCCTTAGTCCATGACTCCCTTAGTAGCCCCCGAACTTGTCTCCAACGCCAAGGCTTGTATCCGGCTTCTGCTCACCCAATAAGTGTTCGGCTTGCGAGGCGAGTTCTTCAATATGTTTTGCCCATGTTCGGAACCAAGTGATGTTCGGAATCTGAAACAGTAGATTTACTTACCGACAAAGGCAATTACAAAAAACCGTTCAAGTGTAAATAGTGCCTTCATCTGACAACTTTTTCTCTTTCAACGAAGAGTCGCCTCTGGCCATAACGCTGAGCAGTTACTATTTCTCGAAGCACGGCTCGAGGCCGACATCATGTTTGGTACGTCCCCTCGAGGTGGAGATCGTGTCCTGCTTTTTGGGGGATATGGTTAATGATTTTGATTCCCCTCCCCGCACATAACGTTGCAGGCATATCGGGAAGTGGAGAAGCCAATGGCATGGAAAAAGGAACATCTGGCCTGTCAACAACCTATAAAGGGGGAGCCACTATAGTCAGCATCCCACGCCTTCTTCCACCCCCCGCTCACGCAGATCCTTAGAGCTCCAGCGCGCCCCTTTCTCTGCTTCCACAGCAAATACCATCCCGTCTCTTTCAACCATGGCCTGATCCGGTACCAACGGGAAGTGGGAAGCCTCCACCGTCATAGATGACGACATCATGCGACTGAAGCAGGCCGGCTATTTGTCGGCCGACATTGCTCATCGGGCCCCCAAAGAGGGCCAGATCATCCCCACGCCCAAACCGGGCGAAAGGGTCGTGTTCCTCCCCCTTTTCCTTAGGGGGCTTGGATTTCCTCTTCACCCCTTCGTAAGGGGGTTGATGTTCTTTTATGGGCTAGATTTTCACGATCTAGCCCCCAACTCCCTCCTCCACATCTCGACCTTCATCGTCTTCTGTGAAGCGCTCCTTCGAGTCCAGCCACACTTTGGTTTATGGCTGAGGGTGTTCAATGTCAAGCCCAAAGTAGTTGGCGGCGAATATGCGGACTTTGGCGGGGCCATGATTAGCAAACTGACGCGGGTCTAGTGGCCGGAGGGCCACTTTGTCGACACCATTAGAATTTGGCAAAAGGAGTGGTTTTATATCACCGAGCCAAGGGACGCCGCCTGGGGAGCAGCTCCTGCCTTCAGGTCCGGACCGCCTACCAGACTGGCCTCATGGACCACCAAGAGCTCAGACTCGGGGTATGTTGCCCACACGAAGGCGTTGCAGAAGCGCGTCATCAGCATAATGGAGACCGGCGCGAAGCTGGTCGATGTGGTCCAGATCATGCTCCACCGCCGGCTCCTCCCTTGCCAGGATAGGGCCAAGCCAATGTGAGAGCATGAGCCCGAGGATCCGGCCACCGTGCAACACCTCTTTGGCATGACCCATGATAAAATATGGGGCCAGCTATTCAAGTTCCAGAAGGAGTGGCCGGTCGAGGGGAAGGACATCGGCCTTGACACCGCGAACCCCCCGAAGGAGGTGAGTAGCATTCATCTTCAAGGTGTATTCGGATATTCATACCGCGTATGATTCGGCCAGAACCTCTATGCGGATATTGCAGGGCTGGCTTGCCAAGGCCGAGAAGATCAGCGGCCCAGCGCCGCTGCTAGAAGAGACCCGGTCAGAGCAGCTGGAACAACTGCTACTCGGGGTGCCTTATAAGGCGCCCGATAAGAAGGGCAAGAAGAAAGAGGTACCGGAGGCCAGGGAGGGCCTCCGCCGCAGGGCTCGCCCAGGCGACCAGTCCAGAGACGCTGCGGCCTCATCCATACAGGATGGGGACGAGGATGAGGACGAGGAGGAGAGCGCCTCCTCACGTTCCAAAAAGAGGGTGGCGTCCGAGGACGTCGAGGAGGTTCAGCCTCCTCAAGCCCTGAAGAGGTGGTGTCGGCCTAAGTTGGTCCTGCCTGACAGCTCAGACAAGGAGTCTGAAGCGTCTGAGGAGATCCCACAGAAGGGACCCAGGGTCAAGTCCCCTTTGACCAGGTATACATCATGGTTTTTTCCATTTGCAGTGATCCCTGGTCAATCATAGATTGATAGTTTTTTGGTGGTGCAGCCCACAGCGTGGCGACCCCGCCGAGGAGACCTCGGAGGGGACGTCCCCACCCGCCGAACTAGCGGACAGTGGCTCACGCTCCGCACCTCCTCCGATCCCCGAAGAAGCTAGGGAGGTGGTGTCATGAAAGAACCCTGCTCCTCCGAACACAGGGAAGAAGGTTGATGCCACCATGGCCGAGGCCGACGCCTCGGTCATTGAAGACCAGGGGGATGCATCCCTCTTGGCCACCACGGGGAGGGAGTCCGGACCATCCGGACCCCCTTAGCCATCCGCTCCCGAGCCCCCAAGGCCCTCGACAGCACAGGCTCCCCCTTTCGGTGAAGAAGGGGTCGGGGAGCCAACGCCAGCGCCAAACACCTCCAAACGGGCAGCGGCTGGCTGGCCGGATGCGCTGGAGGAGTTGGTGAACAACTCCGCCATCGTTGATGAGCACCGCACTCTTATGAGTGCGGTCATGCAAGGTGTTTGGTCCATCCAATCCGGACTGAACGATGTTGTCCAAGGTCTTCTAACCGGCTTTGAGGTAAGTCAATTAATGCTCCTTTCTCATAGAGCGGTTGTAATCTGTAGTTTGGGTAGGCCATGTACTTAGCAGGCCCCGAGACTCTGCAAGGACTTCAGAGAAGCCTGCAGAGGATCAAATTCGGTATGCCAAGTAATAATCTCGACATTTAGTTTGCTGACGCAGGCATCTTCCTTGGCCGCGGCTGCTAATGATGCGACACTGGAGGAAATGGATCGGAAGCTCAAGCTTTCCGATGAAGAGCTTGACCTTGTCAACAAACGGCTTGACGAGGTGCCAGCTACATCACCGGGTTCTCGATGCACGATGAGTTCCAGCTGGAGCAGACAGAAAACGGCGGAGTCGTCCCTCCTGACGATTTCGGCCTATTGCTGGACGATCCGGAGGGTAGCTCCGAGGAGTCGGGCTCTTATGTGGATGAAGACGCCGAGGTGGAAGACACCGGCACCTCGGTGAACCTGGAGGAAACCGTGTGGGAGCCGGCAGCTGCGCAACCCGGCGCTGGAGCTGTCTGAGGCTGAAGCCGCCCTGTTTTATCTTTGCAACTTTTTCAGTTAAATAGCAGGTCCACCCACCCACTTGGGTGTTTTGGTGTAAAGTAATGAACTCTGGCTTTGGGCCTGTTTTAATTCATGATGTAAATATTTCATGAGTGTTTGAGTTTCTTGCTTTCTGTTTTTCGAGCCGTTTTCTTGCTCTCCCCCCTCTTTGGGCCTCCCCCCCGCGAGTCGGATAGCCGGAGTCCGGTCTGTGACAAGGAGTTCGGTCCTAGGAAGGGGCGCGCGGTACTTAGGCTCTTCAAACGTTGAGCACGACCGAAACACCCACTGGGCCGGCTGGCGGCAACCGGCGAAGCCGGCTGGCGAGCAGCCGGTCATGCGGCAAGTTAAAGTGACGGGGCCGGGTTGGCCAATCCGGTGGACCCAACTTAGTGTTTCCGCGACGTGTTTGTGCTTTGGCCCATAGTTCTTGCCGGCCAACAGCCGAAGCCGGTTCTGTGGCATAGGGTGAAGTGGAGGGCCGCGGCAACCCGAATACGCCGAGATGTGCTAAGGTGGACGGCGGGTGGTGGCCAAGCCGGCCAGCCCTTAAGCCCCCGGGTTGAGCGAGTCAACCCGGCGGTGGGGGTTTTTAAGAAAAATTGCACAAATGTGTGAACACAATAACTTGGCGAAAAAAGGGGCAGCCCCCGAGCGTCGTTCGGGGACCCCACAGTTTTTCATGCGGTTACAAACTAAAAAAGGGTAGTGATACATACATGCACATGGCTAACTGTAAAACGGGCGGAGGAGTTCTGCATTCCACGGCCGGGTTGTTTCTTCGCCGGCGGTGTCTCTCTTGCGCTTGTTCGACTTGCGGGCATCGATGAGGTAGTACGCGTTGTGGTCACACAGGGCTTTGCTGATGATGAAGGGGCCTTCCCATGGGGAGGACAACTTGTGCTGGCCGGCTTGCTGCTGGACGAGCCAGAGGATGAGGTCTCTCTCGCGGAATGCGAGGGGCTTGATCTTCTTGCTGTGGTAGTGCCTCAGGCCTTGCTGATAAATGGCTGAACGGCTGAGCGCCAAGAGGCATGCTTCTTCGAGTAGGTCGACGCCGTCTTCACGCGCTTCCTTGGCTTCGGCTTCGGTGTACATCATGACTCGTGGTGAGTCGAACTCGATGTCGGTTGGGTTGACGGCTTCTGCTTCGTAGACAAGGAAGAACGGGGTGAACCCGGTCGACCGGTTTGGCGTTGTTCGGAGACTCCACAGGACGGCCGGCAGCTCATCAAGCCAGCTGTCGGGTGAACGGACGAGTGGCTCGACGAGCCATTGCTTGATGCCGGATAGAATGAGGCCGTTGGCCCGCTCGACCTGGCCGTTGGACTGGGGGGGGGCCACGGAGGCCAAGTCGAGGCGGATGCCGGAGACGGAGCAATACTGCGCGAGCGCGCCCTTGGCGAAGTTCGTGCCGTTGTCCGTGATGATGCTGTTCGGGACGCCGTAGCGCACCACGATATCCTTGATGAACCGGACAGCCATTGGCCCATCCAGCTTCTTGATTGGCCATGCTTCGATCCACTTGGTGAACTTGTCCACCGCCACCAGCAAGTGTGTCATGCCGCCTCGAGCGGTCTTGAAAGGTCCTACCATATCGAGTCCCCAGACCGCGAAGAGCCAGGTGATCGGGATGGTTCGCAGTGCTGAAGCCGGCTGGTGGCTGCGCTTGCTGAAGCGCAGGCATCCCTCACACTTGAGGACAAGCGACTCGGCATCTTGGAGGGCCATAGGCCAGTAGAATCCATGGCGGAAAACCTTGGCCACCAGGGACCTTAAGGCGGCGTGGTGCCCGCACTCGCCTTGGTGTACGTCGAGGAGGATTTCTATGCCCTTGTCCTGTTCGATGCAGCGCTGGAAAACGCCCGTTGCACTGCGCTTGACGAGCTCGTTGTTGATGATGCTGTAGGCGGACGCCCGGCATTGAATCTGCCGAGCCTCGGTCTCGTCCATGGGGAGGACCCCATTCTCCAGGAACTCTGAGATGGGGAGGGCCCATGATGGAGCCGTCACCATGGCGAAGACGGCCACCATGGCGGGTTCTGGGGCGGCAGCCCCCGAGCCGGAGGCGGCAGCCCCTGGGTTGAGGATGATGGCAGCCGGGTTAAGCACGGCAGCCCCCGAGCCGGGTTCAGCAGCCCCCAGGCCGGGTTTTGCGGCTTCCGTGATCAGGTCAGAGCCGTCATCAGCTGGATCGGTTGCGGCAGTCCCTGGGCCGGGATCGGCAGTCCCCGGGACGGGTCCCGCAGCTTCCGGGTTTGGCTTGGAGGCGGCAGCCCCTGGGCTTGAGCTCGTGGCCGCTGGATTCGCGCTGAGGAGGGGTGCGGCCGGGTCGTCTGGGACGAAGATGGATTCGGAGTCCGGAGATGGCTTGACGGACGGCTTGTGTAGGCGCTCGAGGGAGACGCCGGACGAAATTGCTTGTCGGGATGAGCTGATCTTGGCTAGTGCGTCGATGGCCTTGTTCTCTGCGCGCAAGACGTGGAGGAAGTCGCAGTCGTCGAAGAAGCCGGAGAGCTGCTGGACGAGGAAGCGGTAGCTGGCCATGTTGGCGTCGCGGGCGTCCCACTCACCGGAGCATTGCTGCACCACCAGATCCGAGTCGCTGTAGCACAAGATGCGTCGGATGCCGAGTTCCTTGGCAAGCCAGAGGCCATGCATAAGGGCTTCGTACTCGGCAACATTGTTGGAGGCGGCGAAGTGGATTTGGGATGCGTAGCGAAGCCGGTCGCCCTTTGGGGATGATAGCACGATGCCGGCTCCCAAGCCGGAGCGCATCTTGGAGCCGTCGAAGTGCATGCGCCAGTACGTTGAATCCGGCGGCGGCGGCAGGTACTGGGTCTCGGTCCAGTCGACGAGGAAGTCGGCCAA
Organism: Thinopyrum elongatum; assembly: GCA_011799875.1. NCBI lineage: Eukaryota > Viridiplantae > Streptophyta > Magnoliopsida > Poales > Poaceae > Thinopyrum > Thinopyrum elongatum. The sequence continues at coordinate 79,949,368 of CM022301.1, forward strand.
AGCTTGGGACTTGATCGTGGTGCGGGGCTTGTAGAGGATGGTGTGGCCGGCCAGCTCGATCGCCAACTTGGCAACCCGGCTAGAGGCATCCCGGCAGCCCATGATCTTGCCGATGGGGGCCATGCTGACTACGGTGACAACATGCTCCTGGAAGTACTGCTTCAACTTCTTGGCGGTGAAGTACACGCCGTAACACATCTTCTGGTAGTGCGGGTAGTTCTGCTTGGAGGCAAAAAGCACCTCGCTCAAGTAGTAGATTGGGCGCTGAACAGACTGGATCTTGCCCTTCTCTGGTCGCTGGACCACCATCACCGTGCTGACCGACCGCGAGGTGGCGGCAATGTGGAGCAACAGCGGCTCCTTCTCGGTTGGTGCGGCCAGGACGATTACGGTGGAGAGCATGCACTTGAGATCCCGGAAGGCTTCATCCGCCTGGTCGTTCCACTCAAATGGCGTCGTCTTCTTCATCAACTGATACAGGGGCAAGGCCCTCTCGCCCAACCGGCTGCGAAACCGGCTGACCGAGGCCAAGCAGCAGCTGAATTTCTAGACATCGCGCAGCCGGGCCGGCTTGTGCATGCACTCGATAGCCTTGATCTTCTCCGGGTTCGCCTCAATGCCGAGCTCCGAGACGAGGAAGCCGAGTAGCTTTCTGGTCGGCACGCCGAAAACGCACTTCTCCGGGTTGAGCTTGAACTGGTACTCGCGCAGATTGGCAAAGGTCTCCTTCAGGTCATCGAGGAGCGTGAGGTGCTGCTTGGTCTTTACTACGATGTCGTCCACGTAGACGTGGATGTTGCGGCTGAGTTGCTGCAGCAAGCATTTCTGCATACAGCGCTGGAAGGTGGCGCCGGCATTCTTCAAGCCAAACGACATGGTGATGTAGCAATACGCCCCGAAGGGCGTGATGAAGGATGTCTTCAGGGCGTCGGCCGGGTCCAGCTTTATCTGATGATAGCCAGAGTAAGCATCCAGGAAGGACAGGAGCTCATAGCCGGCGGTGGAGTCGATGAGTTGGTCGATCCGCGGGAGGGTGAAAGGATCCTTGGGGCAAGCCTTGTTCAGGCTGGTGTAGTCTATGCACATGCGCCAGGTCTTGTTCTTCTTCAGGACGAGGACTGGGTTGGCCAGCCACTCGGGGTGGAACACTTCCATGATGAAGCCGGCCGCCAAGAGCTTGGCGACCTCTTCGCCAATGGTTCTTCTCATCTCTTTCGAAAAACGACGTAGGGGTTGACGGACAGGCTTGGCGTCCTTGTGGACGTGGAGTTTGTGCTCGGCGTACTTCCTCGGAATACCCGGCATGTCCTTTGGGGTCCATGCGAAGATATCCCGATTCTCATGGAGGAATTCGACGAGCTCGCATTCCTATTTGCTGTCAAGGCAGGTGCCCACGACGACGTACTTGCTGCAGCTGGAGTCTTCTGGGTTCAGCTTGACCTTCTTGGTCTCCTTGGAGGGCTAGAACGAGGCCTTGGTAGCCGGCTCCTTAGCCGAAACCTGCACGGCCGATGTCTCGTTAGCCAGCGCGACGATCCGATCGAGCTGGCGCCGCTCCTCGGCTATGACAAGTGACTCGACCAGTTTGGCGCCGGCTTGGGCGCACTCCAGGGACTTGCGGTAGTCGCCGGTGATGGTGATGAGGCCCTTCGGACCCGACAGCTTCATCTTCAGGTAGGCGTAGTGGGGGACCGCCATGAACTTGGCGAGTGCCGGACGGCCCAGCAGCGCGTGATACGCGCTAGACAGATCCACCAGCTCAAACCAGAGCGGCTCGCGCCAGAAGTGGTCGCTGGTGCCGAACAGGACGTCGAGCCGGATCCGGCCGATAGGGGAGCAGGAGAGGCCGGGCACGATGCCGTGGAAGATCGTCCGGGACGGCTCCAAGTCTTTAGCCTTGAGGCCGAGCTTGGTCACGGTGTCGCGGTAGAGGATGTTGATGCTGCTGCCGCCATTTATGAGGACTCGTGAGAACTTGCATGTGCGCCGGGGCGCGACGATGGTGGGGTCGAGGACGAGGGCGTAGCCGCCTGATTTCGGCATGACGGCTGGGTGGTCTTCTCGGGTCCAGGTGACCGGGCGCTCCGACCAATGCATGTATTCTGGCTTGGCCGGGATGACCGTGTTCACCTCCTCCGGAGCAGGCGCTTCCTACGCTTGTCGTCGCCGAGGTTGGTGAAGACGAGGTAGGTCGCGTTCTAGGCGGGGTAGACGTCGTCGCGCATTGCACCGTTAGCTGGGGGCGGAGGAGGAGGAGGCAGAGCCGGCGGTCCCGCCCCGGGTGCGGGAGGCGGAGGCGGAGGGATGTTGCCCCTCATGATGCGCTTGGTGATGGCGCATTGGCGGAGCGTGCGCGTGGACGGCCTCGTGCCGCTGTGGTGCTTGCAGGGAGCGTCGAGCATCTCCTCAAAGCTCATGGCGGGTTGCCATGCCGTCTTGCCAGTTTGCCGGCGCTTGCCGGCCGGCTCGGCCACGGGCGCCTCCTCGGCGGCCGCAACAAGGCGGTCGTTGTAGCGCTGAGCCAGTTGATCGGCCTTGCGCCTATTGTTCTGCTGGTTGTTCTGCTGGCGGCTGCTTTCGCCGGCCGGCTTGGGGGCGGGACCGGCTTCTCCTTGCCGGCTTCATCCAGCGCCACTTGGATCTTCATGGCGGAGTCTGCGTTGGCGTACTTGTCCGCCGTCACCATGAGCACGGCCATGGTGGCCGGCTTGGAGCGCAGGAGCTTGTGCTTGAGGAGGGTGCCATCCCGGCAACCGCTAACGAAGTACTGGATGGCCTGGACCTCGTGGATGCCCTCGTAGCTGTTCCGGCATTTGCTCCAGCGTGTGAGGTACTCGCAGCCGGTCTCCGCCGGCCCCTGCATGCACATGGCGAGCTGGCTGGGGCGGCCGGGCCGCTTGTAGATGCTGGTGAAGTTGCGCACAAAGGCTTAATCGAAGTCGACCCACGCGTTGATGCTGCCAGCCGGCAGGCTGTTCAACCACGTACGGGCCGAGCCCTGAAGCATGAGCGGAGCGTAGCGCACGGCGAGGCAGCGATTGCTGCCCGCGATGCCGATGGCGGTGGTGTAGTCGATGAGCCAGTCCTCCGACTTGACGGTGCCGTTGTACTTGGAGGTGTCACGGGGAAGCGTGAACCCTTTGTGGAAGGGCTCGTCCCGGATGCACGGGCCTAAGCAAGCCGACCCGACCGCATTGTTCTCCTCTAGCTCCAAGGAGACGGCGAGTTGGTCGAGGCGGTGGCGAGCATCGGTGGTGTCGACGGTGCGCAGGCCCAGCCGGCCAGCGACCGCGCCGCGAGGGGCCGGGTCGGCCGAAGCCGGGCGACGGCCGGGCCGTGGGGAAGGATCGTGCCGGCGCCGATCTTCCGGGATGTGCTCGTCGGCCACCGGCAGTCCGGGTCCGAGTGCAGCCGGAATGAGCTTTGCCGGGTGGCGAAGATGCCGTGTTCTGCCGCTCGGCGTCATCGGTGTGGTGTGAGGCGGATCCCGCCGGCTTGTTGAGGCGGTCCTGCTGCGCGTTGGCGGCGTCGAGAAGCTCGTTCACCCACTGAAGGCAGTCCTTCAGCTCCTCGCCCTGCAGCCGGTCCAAGCCGACTGCGGCCACTTGCGCGGCGTGCATATTCTTCATGGGGGTTTCATAGACGGGCGGGAGCGCGCCGAGAGCGCGGCCGATGGCACCGCCCCGGGCCCGCACATCGGCGACCCGGCTCGGCTCGGCGGCGGCAGGCGTGAAGCCATAGGCGGCGTCACGCTCCCACTAAGCGGAGTCCAGGCGACGCTGCGTGGCAGCAAGCGTCTCGGATAGGTCCGGTAGGCGCTGGCGATCTTCCTCGAGTCGGGCCCGAGCCTCGGCGGCATTGGATGCGTCGACGTCGGTGGCGATGGGGACGCGCAGGCCCTGGATCGTGGCTTGTAGCGGGTCGAGCGGGTTGGCGCGATCCGCTGCGGCCTTGGCTTCGGCGGCCTTCCTCGCAGTGCTGGACGAGGAGCCGGTGTCGGTGGCGAACACCTCTACTCGTACGCAGAGGTCCATTCCCCTGGCGGAAGCGTTGTCGCCGAGGGAGATGGTGGAGTCGGAGATGTCAAGCACCCCGCTGGGGTACTTGTCAACCGCGGGCGCATCGGAGATGCGCAGCGCGACGAAGGAGGCGGCGAGCGCGCCGATGACGTCGTCCGCCAGCGTGACGACTCGTCGGAGTCGGAGACGTGCCCCGTCTGGAACATTTCTCCGGTCGGGACCTCGAGCTGCCCCACGGTGGGCGCCAACTATCGTGGTGGGCGCACGGCAGATGTCAAAGGATGGCTAAAGAGAGGAGGAGGCTCGAGGGCACCGGTGGGCTCCATAGGCAAGGTCGGCATGAGCGAGCGAGGGACGCAAGACATACCCTGGTTCGGGGCTCTCCGGAGAGATAATACCCCTAGTCCTGCCGAGCGTGGTTTATATGTATCGGTACAGAGTTGCTCCTTGAGCTGTTTGGAGGAAGGAGGAAGACTAGCGAAGGCTTAGGCAGCTCCCTTCCCTGGTGTGCGCGAGTATCTACGCGAGTTGCTTCGTCCCCCGCACATGAGGCCTCCTGGGGGGTTTTATAGGTCAACCCCCCAGGGTAACAATGGTAAAGTTACAAGGCCGTGGGGCCGGGTTGTCATCGTCCAGGAAGCCGTTGCTGGGACCCGCCGGGTGTCAGGGCTCGCCGGGTTTTTCGGCCGCCGGCCCCGTGTGCCAGGAGGCACTGTTTGCCGTCTTGTCGATCGTCACGGAGTGGCCGGGTCGAGTCCGCTATAGTGGCACACCGCCAGGTTGCCGTTTACTAGCATCAGCGGTGACGATGGGCGGGCTGTAGCCACGCCGGCCTCGGTCAGCAGGGTAGGTGGGGCACTGATGCCACGCCTCTGCCGGTCAGAGGGGTTGGTGGGGTACTATCGCCTTGCTCATCCCTTTTACTGGAGACTCGTCCCATCGCCTGCCTCGGATGGGACGGGAGCTGAGCCGTGCCCGGGTTGAGTAACACGCCAAAGGGGGGCAAGCTTGCTGGAGAAGTCTTGGTGCGCCGGGTTCGGCCGGCTTGCACCGGCCGGCAGGGCCGGGTTGCCGTCTTGGTTGGGTCGAAGAGTTCGGCCAGGTTGCGGGACTTGGCCGGGTCGCGGAACCCGGCCAAGTCCGAGCCGGATTGAGGGGCGGTGCTGGCCCCGATGTTTTTAAAATGGATCCGGGTTCCGTTGCCTGCCCAGGTTTCATCCCCCCGACAGACTGCATATTAAAGGTTGCTATCATAAGGGGCAATATAATGAGACGTTCTTTTGCACTAAGAGATTGAGCATACAACCAAAAAGCGCATGGCAACCTCTGATTCCCTCTTCGAAGGGCCTATCTTTTACTTTTATGTATTTACTTTTATGCAAGAGTCAAAGTATCTATCTATTACTTTTTATTCTCTCTTTTGGCAAGCACCATGTGGTGAAGAAAGATCTAGGCACATATATCCAGTTGGATATGGGTGGGCATGAGTTATTATTGTTGACATCACCCTTGAGATGAATACGTTGGGACGCGAAACTATAGGCCCCTATCTTTCTATGTGTCCGGTTGAAACTTTTTGCTCATGTGTATGCGGTGAGTGTTAGCAATCATAGAAGACTATATGATGGTTGAGTATGTGGACTTGCCAAAAAGGCTCTGATACGTGACCCTTCCTGAAAAGATGATGAATTGTAGTTGCAAAGTTGACTGAGAACATAGTTTGTTGATTTTCAATAGAGTTTGTGCTGTATACTTCAATGTTGTGATGAATTATTACTTGTTCATGAGAAGTTTATGATAAAAGTTTTGTGATAAAAGTTCTATAATAAAGTTTGTTGCTGTTATAATAATATACATGATGCTTCTATGTCCGTATTTTGTTTTTATCGACACCTCTCTCTCTCTAAGCATGTGGACATGTTTTTCGATTTCGGTTTTTGCTTGAGGACAAGTGAGGTCTAAGCTTGGGGAAGTTGATACGTCCATTTTGCATCATGTTTTCCTACTGTTATTTATAATGTTTTTAATGCATAATAATGCTTTTTGGAGTAATTCTAATGCCTTTTCTCTCATAATATGCAAGGTTCACACAAAGAGGGAGAATACCGGCAGCTGGAACTCTGGACCTGAAAAAGCTACGCCAGGCCACCTATTCTGCACGACTCCAAATGAGTTGAAACTTCATGGAGATTTTTTGTGGAATATATAAGAATTATTGGAGCAAATGACTACCAGAGGGGGCCCACCAGGTGGGCACAACCCACCTGGGCGCGCCAGGGCCCCCCGGCGCGCCCTGGTGGGTTGTGCCCTCCTCGGCCCTGAATGAAATATGCCCTAGAGGCAATAATAAAGTTGTTATTTATATTTCCTTATATCATGATAAATGTTTATTATTCATGCTAGAATTGTATTAACCGGAAACTTAGTACATGTGTGAATACATAGACAAAACACCGAATCCCTAGTAAGCCTCTACTAGACTAGCTCGTTGATCAAAGATGGTTAAGTTTCCTAACCATAGACATGTGTTGTCATTTGATGAACGGGATCACATCATTAGGAGAATGATGTGATGGACAAGACCCATCCGTTAGCTTAGCATAATGATCGTTAAGTTTTATTGCTATTGCTTTCTTCATGACTTATAATATTCCTCTGACTATGAGATTATGCAACTGCTGAATACCAGAGGAACACCTTGTGTGCTATCAAACGTCACAACGTAATTGGGTTATTATAAAGATGCTCTACAGGTGTCTCCGAAGGTGTTTTTTGGGTTGGCATAGATCAAGATTAGGATTTGTCACTCCGAGTATCGGAGAGGTATCTCAGGGCCCTCTCGGTAATGCACATCACTATAAGCCTTGCAAGCAATGTGACTAATGAGTTAGTTATGGGATGATGCATTACAGAACGAGTAAAGAGACTTGCCGGTAACGAGATTGAACTAGGTATGAAGATACCGACGATTGAATCTCGGGCAAGTAACATACCGATGACAAAGGGAATGACGTATGTTGTCATTACGGTTTGACCGATAAAGATCTTCGTAGAATATGTAGGAACCAATATGAGCATCCAGGTTCCGCTATTGGTTATTGACCGGAGATGTGTCTCGATCATGTCTACATAGTTCTCGAACCCGTAGGGTCCGCACGCTTAACGTTCGATGACGATTTGTATTATGAGTTATGTGTTTTGGTGACCAAAGATTGTTCGGAGTCCCGAATGAGATCACGGACATGACGAGGAGTCTCAAAATGGTCGAGAGGTAAAGATTGATATATTGGAAGATTATATTCGGACACCGGAAAAGTTCCGGATCGTTTCGGATATTTTTCGGAGTACCGGGAATTTACTGGAACCCCCCGGGAGAGGTAATGGGCCTCATGGGCCATAGGGGAGAGAGAGGGGACAGCCCACAAGGGGAGGCCACGCGCCCCCCCATGACGCTGACGGTAATGTTACTGTCTACAAAGCTCGACTTGTTGCGAAAGGTTTTCGACAAGTTCAAGGGGTTGACTACGATGAGACCTTCTCACCCGTAGCGATGCTTAAGTCTGTCCGAATCATGTTAGCAATTGCCGTATTTTATGATTATGAAATCTGGCAAATGGACATCAAAACTGCGTTCCTTAATGGATTTCTCAAAGAAGAGTTGTATATGATGCAACCAGAAGGTTTTGTCGATCCTAAAGGTGCTAACAAAGTGTGCAAGCTCCAGCGATCCATTTATGGACTGGTACAAGCCTCTCGGAGTTGGAATATACGCTTTGATCAAAGCATATTGTTTTATACAGACTTTTGGAGAAGCCTGTATTTACAAGAAAGTGAGTGGGAGCTCTGTAGCATTTCTAATATTATATGTCGATGACATATTGTTGATTGGAAATGATATAGAATTTCTGGATAGCATAAAAGGATACTTGAATAAGAATTTTTCAATGAAAGACCTCAGTGAAGCTACTTATATATTGGGCATCAAGATCTATAGGGATAGATCAAGACGCTTAATAGGACTTTCACAAAGCACATACCTTGATAAAGTTTTGAAGAAGTTCAAAATGGATCAGTCAAAGAAAGGGTTCTTGCTTGTGTTGCAAGGTGTGAAGTTGAGTAAGACTCAATGCCCGACCACTGCAGAAGATAGAGAGAAAATGAAAGTCATTCCCTCAGCCATAGGTTCTATCATGTATGCTATGCTGTGTACCAGACCTAATGTGTGCCTTGCCATAAGTTTGGCAGGGAGGTACCAAAGTAATCCAGGAGTGGATCACTGGACAACGGTCAAGAACATCCTAAAATACCTGAAAAGGACTAAGGATATGTTTCTCGTTTATGGAGGTGACAAAGAGCTCGTCATAAATGGTTACATTGATGCTAGCTTTGACACTGATCCGGATGACTCTAAGTCACAAACCAGATACGTATTTATATTGAATGGTGGAGCTGTCAGTTGGTGCAGTTCCAAGCAAAGCATCGTGGCGGGATCTACGTGTGAAGCGGAGTACATAGCTGCTTCGGAACCAGCAAATGAAGGAGTCTGGATGAAGGAGTTCATATCCGATCTAGGTGTAATACCTAGTGCATCGGGTCCAATGAAAATCTTTTGTGACAATACTGGAGCAATTGCCTTAGCAAAGGGATCCAGATTTCACAAGAGAACCAAACACATCAAGAGACACTTCAACTCCATCCGCGATCAAGTCAAGGAGGGATACATAGAGATTTGCAAAATACATACGGATCTGAATGTTGCAGACCCGTTGACTAAACCTCTTCCACGAGGAAAACATGATCAGCACCAAGACTCTAGTGCAAGTGGGAGACTGAAGGAAATATGCCCTAGAGGCAATAATAAAGTTGTTATTTATATTTCCTTATATCATGATAAATGTTTATTATTCATGCTAGAATTGTATTAACCGGAAACTTAATACATGTGTGAATACATAGACAAAACACCGAGTCCCTAGTAAGCCTCTACTAGACTAGCTCGTTGATCAAAGATGGTTAAGTTTCCTAACCATAGACATGTGTTGTCATTTGATGAACGGGATCACATCATTAGGAGAATGATGTGATGGACAAGACCCATCCGTTAGCTTAGCATAATGATCATTAAGTTTTATTGCTATTGCTTTCTTCATGACTTATACATATTCCTCTGACTATGAGATTATGCAACTCCCGAATACCGGAGGAACACCTTGTGTGCTATCAAACGTCACAACGTAACAAGGTGATTATAAAGATGCTCTACAGGTGTCTCCGAAGGTGTTTGTTGGGTTGGCATAGATCGAGATTAGGATTTATCACTCCGAGTATCGGAGAGGTATCTCTCGGCCCTCTGGGTAATGCACATAACTATAAGCCTTGCAAGCAATGTGACTAATGAGTTAGTTACGGGATGATGCATTACGGAACGAGTAAAGAGACTTGCCGGTAACGAGATTGAACTAGGTATGAAGATATCGACGATCGAATCTCGGGCAAGTAACATACCGATGACAAAGGGAATGACGTATGTTGTCATTATGGTTTGACAGATAAAGATCTTCGTAGAATATGTAGGAACCAATATGAGCATCCAGGTTCCGCTATTGGTTATTCACCGGAGATGTGTCTCGGTCATGTCTACATAGTTCTCGAACCCGTAGGGTCCGCACGCTTAACGTTCAATGACGATTTGTATTATGAGTTATGTGTTTTGGTGACCGAAGATTGTTCGGAGTCCCGGATGAGATCACAGACATGATGAGGAGTCTTGAAATGGTCGAGAGGTAAAGATTGATATATTGGAAGATGATATTCGGACACTGGAATAGTTCCGGATCGTTTCGTGTATTTTTCGGAGTACCGGGAGGTTACCGGAACCCCCCAGGAGAAGTAATGGGCCTCGTGGGCCATAGGGGAGAGAGAGGGGACATCCCACAAGGGGAGGCCCCCCCCCATGGGAGTCCGAATTGGACTAGGGAGGGGGCGGCGCCCCCCTTTCCCTCTCCTACTCCCTCTCTCTTTCCCCCTTTCCCACTCCGGAAAAAGGGAAGGGGGAATCCTACTAGGACTAGGAGTCCTAGTAGGACTCCCCACACTTGGCGCGCCCCTAAGGGGCCGGCCTCCTCCCTCTCCTCCTTTATATACGGGGGCAAGGGGGCACCCCAAAGCACACCAATTGTTCTTAGCCGTGTGCGGCGCCCCCCTCCACCGTTTACTCCTCCGTTCATATTGTCGTAGTGCTTAGGCGAAGCCCTGCGCGGATCACATCACCATCACCGTCACCACGCCGTCGTGCTGACGAAACTCTCCCTCGACCTTCTGCTGGATCAAGAGTTCGAGGGACGTCATCGAGCTGAACGTGTGCTAAGCTAAGAGGTACCGTATGTTCGGTGCTTGATCGGTTGGATCGCGAAGACATTCGACTACATCAACCGCGTTAAGCTAACGCTGCCGCTTTCGGTCTATGAGGGTACGTGGACACACTCTCCCCCTCTCGTTTCTATGCATCTCCTAGATAGATCTTGCGTGAGCGTAGGAAATTTTTTGAAATTGCATGCTCCGTTCCCCAACAGGCCCACCTTCGATGCCCCTCTTCGGGTATATAAGTCATTTTGACCTAGAAAAAATAAAGAGAGGACTTTCGGGACGAAGCACCGCCGTCTCGAGGCGAAACTTGGGCAGGAGCACTTTTGCCCTCTGGCGGAGCGATTCCGCCGGGGGAACTTCCCTCCCGGAAGGGGAAATCATCGTCATCATCATCACCAACAACTCTCCCATCTTCGGGAGGGCAATCTCCATCAACATTTTCAACATCACCATCTCCTCTCAAACCCTAGTTCATCTCTTGTGTTCAATCTTTGTACCGGAACCTTAGATTGGTGCTTGTGGGTGACTAGTAGTGTTGATTACATCTTGTAGTTGATTACTATATGGTTTATTTGGTGGAAGATTATATGTTCAGATCCATTATGCTATTTAATACCCCTCTGATCTTGAGCATGATTATCATTTGTGAGTAGTTACTTTTGTTCTTGAGGTCACGGGAGAAATCTTGTTGCAAGTAATCATGTGAACTTGATATGTGTTCGATATTTTGATGGTATGTATGTTGTGATTCCCTTAGTGGTGTCATGTGAACGTCGACTACATGGCACTTCACCTTATTAGGGCCTAAGGGAATGCATTGTGGAGTAGTTATTAGATGATGGGTTGTGAGAGTGACAGAAGCTTAAACCCTAGTTTATGCGCTACTTCGTAAGGGATTGATTTGGATCCAAAAGTTTAATGCTATGGTTAGATTTTATCTTAATACTTTTCTCATAGTTGCGGATGCTTGCGAGGGGGTTAATCATAAGTAGGAGGTTTGTTCAAGTAAGAACAGCACCTAAGCACCGGTCCACCCACATATCAAATTATCAAAGTAGCGAACACGAATCAAATCAGCATGATGAAAATGACTAGATGAAATTCCCGTGTACCCTCAAGAACGTTTGCTTATCATAAGAGACCGTTTTGGCCTGTCCTTTTCCTCAAAAGGATTGGGCTACCTTGCTGCACTTTTGTTACCATTACCATTACTTGCTCGTTACAAATTATCTTGCTATCAAACTATTCGTTACTTATAATTTCAGTGCTTGCAGAGAATACCTTGCTGAAAACTACTTGTCATTTCCTTCTGCTCCTCGTTGGGTTCGACACTCTTACTTATCGAAAGGACTATGATTGATCCCCTATACTTGTGGGTCATCAAGGCTCTTTTCTGGCGCCATTGCCGGGGAGTGAAGCGCTCTTGGTAAGTGGAAATCAGTAAGGAAAAATTATTACTGTGTGCTGAAATTTATTGTCACTTGTTACTACGGAGAACAACCCTTTGAGGAGTTTGTTCGGGGTATCTTCACCTCGACCGGAACCACAATTAGTTTCCCCTCAACCTACTACACCTACTGAAAATATTGGTTATGAAATTCCTTCGGGTATGATAGAACAACTGCTAGCTAATCCTTATGCAGTAGACGGAACTGAACATCCTGATATGCACTTGATATATGTGGATGAAATTTGTGGATTATTTAAGCTTGCAGGTTTACACGGAGATGAAGCTAAGAATAAGGTTTTCCCTTTATCTTTGAAGGGAAAAGCATTGGCATGGTATAGTTTATGTGATGATATTAGATCTTGGAATTGGAATCGTTTGAAATTGGAATTTCACCAAAAAAATTATCCTATGCATCTAGTTCATCGTGATCGGAATTATATATATAATTTTTGGCCTTGTGAAGGAGAAAGTATCGCTCTATCTTGGGGGAGGCTTAAGTCAATGTTATATTCATGCCCCAATCATGAGCTCTCAAGAGAAATTATTATTCAGAATTTTTATGCTCGGCTTTCTCGTGATGATCAATCCATGCTCGATACTTCTTGTACTGGTTCTTTTATGAAGAAGACTATTGAATTCAGGTGGGATCTTTTAGAAAGAATTAAACGCAACTCTAAAGATTGGGAACTCGATGAAGGTAAACAGTTAGGTATTAAGCTTAAGTTTGATTGTGTTAAATCTTTTATGAATACCAATGCTTTTCAAAAGTTTAGCACCAAATATGGACTTGACTCTGAGATAGTAGCCTCTTTTTGTGAATCATTTGCTACTCATGTTGATCTCCCTAAAGAGAAGTGGTTTAAATATCACCCACCTATTAAAGAAGAAATTAAAGAACCGGTTGTGGTTAAAGATGAAACTATCATTCATAATGTTGACCCTGTTGTTCCTACCGCTTACATCGAAAAACCACCTTTCCCTGTTAGGATAAAGGAACATGCTAAGGTCTCAACCGTTGTCAATAAAAGCTATATTAGAGCACCTAAACCTGCTGAACAAATCAAGGTAGAACCTAGTGTTGCTATGGTTAAAGATCTCTTGGTAGAAAATATATATGGGCATGTTATTTACTTCTATGATGAAGCTGCTAGAATTGCTAAACCTGATGAAAAGGATAAACATAGACCTGTTGTTGGCATGCCTGTTGTCTTAGTCAAAATAGGAGATCACTATTATCATGGTTTATGTGACTTAGGTGCTAGCGTGAGTGCTATTCCCTTTACCTTATATCAAGAAATTATGAATGACATAGCACACGCTGAGATAGAAGACATAGATGTTACTATTAAGCTTGCTAATAGAGACACCATCACACCACTTGGGATTGTTAGAGATGTTGAAGTCTTGTGTGGGAAAATAAAATATCCTACTGATTTTCTTATTCTTGGTTCCCCACAAGATGACTTTTGTCCCATTATCTTTGGTAGACCTTTCTTGAACACCGTTAATGCTAAAATAGATTGTGAGAAACAAACCATCGGTGTTAGTTTTGGTGATGAGTCTCATGAGTTTAATTTTTCTAAGTTCAATAGAAAACATCATAAGAAATAATTGCCTAGTAAGGATGAAATAATTGGTCTTGCTTCTATTGACGTGCCTCCTACAGATCCTTTAGAACAATATTTGCTAGACCATGAAAATCATATGCATATGCATGAAAGAAATGAGATAGATAAAATTTTCTTTGAACAACGACCTCTGCTTAAACACAATTTGCCTATTGAAACTCTAGGAGGTCCTCCTCCACCTAAAGGTGATCTTGTGTTTGAATTAAAATAATTGCCAGACACTTTGAAATATGCTTATCTTGATGAGAAAAAGATATGTCCTGTTATTATTAGTGCTAACCTTTCAGAACATGAAGAAGAAAGATTATTGAAAATTCTGAAGAAGCACCGAGCTGCTATTGGATATACTCTTGATGATCTTAAGGGCATTAGTCCCACTCTCTGTCAGCACAAGATTAATATGGAACCTGATGCTAAACCCATTGTTGATCACCAAAGATGTTTAAATCCTAAAATGAAAGAAGTGGTAAGAACTGAAATACTGAAGCTTCTAGAAGCAGGTATAGTCTATCCCATAGCTGATAGTAGATGGGTAAGTCCCGTTCATTGTGTCCCTAAGAAAGGAGGTATTACTGTTGTTCCTAATGATAAAAATGAGCTTATTTCACAAAGAATCGTCACTGGTTATAGAATGGTAATTGATTTTAGTAAATTAAATAAAGCAACTAGAAAAGATCATTACCCTCTGCCTTTTATTGATCAAATGCTAGAAAGACTATCTAAGCACACACACTTTTGTTTCTCGATGGATATTCTGGGTTTTCTCAAATACCTGTTTCATAGCCTGATCAAGAGAAAACCACCTTTACTTGTCCTTTTGGAACTTATGCTTATAGACATATGCCTTTTGGCTTATGCAATGCACCTGCTACCTTTCAAAGATGTATGACTGCTATATTCTCTGATTTTTGTGAAAAGATTGTTGAGGTTTTCATGGATGATTTTTCCGTTTACGGAACTTCTTTTGATGATTTCTTAAGCAACCTTGATCGAGTTTTGCATAGATGCGAGAAAACTAATCTTGTCTTGAATTGGGAGAAGTGCCACTTTATGGTTAATGAAGGTATTGTATTGGGACATAAAATTCCTGAACGAGGTATTGAGGTGGATAAAGCTAAAGTTGATGCAATTGAGAAAATGCCATGTCCTAAAGATATCAAAGGTATCCGTAGTTTCCTCAGTCATGCTGGTTTCTATAGGAGATTTATTAAAGACTTCTCTAAAATTTCTAGGCCCCTTACAAATCTTTTACAAAAGGATGTTCCATTTGTTTTTGATGATGATTGTGTAGAAGCCTTTGAAACACTTAAGAAAGCCTTAATTTCTGCACCTATTGTTTAACCACCTGATTGGAATTTTCCTTTTGAAATTATGTGTGATGCTAGTGATTATGCTATTGGTGCTGTTTTAGGACAAAGAGTTGATATGAAATTAAATGTTATTCATTATGCTAGTAAAACTCTAGACAGTGCCCAAAGAAATTATGCTACTACTGAAAAAGAATTTTTAGCAGCGGTGTTTGCTTGTGATAAATTAAGATCTTACATTGTTGATTCTAAAGTGATTGTTCACACTGATCATGCTGCTATTAAATATCTTATGGAAAAGAAAGATGCTAAACCTAGACTCATTAGGTGGGTCCTCTTGCTACAACAATTTGACTTGCATATCACCAATAGGAAAGGAGCTGAGAACCCCGTAGCTGATAACTTGTCTAGGTTAGAAAATATTCTTGATGACCCACAACCTATTAATGATAGTTTTCCTGATGAGCAATTAGCTGCAATAAATGTCTCTCATAACACTCCTTGGTATGCTGACTATGCTAATTATATTGTTGCTAAATATATACCACCTAGCTTCACTTACCAACAAAAGGAAAAATTCTTCTATGATTTAAGACATTACTTTTGGGATGACCCACATCTTTATAAAGAAGGAGTAGATGGTATTATTAGACGTTGTGTACCTGAGCATAAACAGGGACAAATCCTACAAAAATGTCACTTTGAAGCTTATGGAGGGCATCATGCGGGAGACAGAACTGCTCACAAGGTATTGCAATCTGGTTTTTATTGGCCTACTCTCTTCAAGGATGCCCGTAAGTTCGTTTTATCCTGTGATGAATGTCAAAGAATTGGTAATATTGGTAAGCGTCAGGAAATGCCTATGAATTATTCTCTTGCTATTCAACCATTTGATGTTTGGGGTTTTGATTACATGGGACATTTTCCTTCCTCTAATGGGTATACACATATTTTGGTTGTTGTTGATTATGTTACTAAGTGGGTAGAAGCTATTCCAACCAGTAGTGCTGATCACAACACCTCTATTAAAATGCTTAAGGAAGTTATTTTCCCAAGGTTTGGAGTCCCTAGATATTTAATGACTGATGGTGGTTCACAATTTATTCATGGTGCTTTCCGTAAAATGCTTGTTAAGTATGATGTTAACCATAGAATTGCATCCCCCTATCATCCTCAGTCTAGTGGTCAAGTTGAACTTAGCAATAGAGAAATAAAATTAATTTTACAAAAAAATGTCAATAGGTCCCGAAAGAATTGGTCCAAGAAATTAGACGATGCACTTTGGGCTTACCGAACAGCATATAAAAATCCCATGGGTATGTCTCCTTACAAAATGGTTTATGCAAAAGCTTGTCATTTGCCTCTTGAGTTAGAACATAAAGCATATTGGGCAATTAAACAACTCAACTATGATTTCAAACTTGCCAGTGAAAGGAGGTTATTTGATATTAGCTCACTAGATGAATGGAGAACCCAAGCTTATGAAAATGCCAAGTTATTTAAAGAAAAAGTTAAAAGATGGCATGATAAAAGAATCCAAAAGCGTGAGTTCAAAGTTGGAGAATATGTTCTTTTGTACAACTCTCATTTCAGATTCTTTGCTGGAAAACTTCTCTCCAAATGGGAAGGACCTTATGTTATCGAGGAGGTTTATCGATCTGGAGCTATAAAAATAAATAATGTCGAAGGCACTAACCCGAAGGTTGTCAACGGGCAAAGAATAAAACATTATATCTCAGGTACGCCCATTAATGTTGAAAGCAATATTATCCAAACTATGACACCGAAAGAACACATAAAAGAAACCTTCCAGAACACTCCAGAATTGTGAAAAAAGAGGAGGTATGTGATACAGTAAGTAAACAGACTCTGAAAATCCGCAAAAATATTTTCTGTCAGTTTTGGAATATATTAAAAATTAGGAAAATAAGAAACAGCTAGGAAGGTAACCCTGCCAGGCGCGCCCAGGTGGGTCGTGCCCACCTCGGGTACCTTCCAGACTCCATTTTTCTCCCGTTTGCTTGTTTCCCAAGATAAAAAAAATCTTTATATACCCCCGAACCTATTGACCACCATATCGCGGAGAAATCTTCTGTTTTCTTTTCTTCCTGTTTGCTGACAGATCTAATCCATCATGGCCGCTTCAAGCTCCTCCAAGGACAAGTTCTTCGAGAACGTCATCAACCCATATTTGCAGGAGGTGATGCAGCACCCTCAGGCTATCGAGATGCATGAGGGGGTGCTCCACATCCGCGATGTGTAGGGCCCCAAAGGGACGGGAACCATGGAGGCCAGGCTCGAAGCTATGGAGCAGGAGGTTTTCAGGTGCAAGGGGATGGTGGAATGTGGACTCAATGCCAATCACCTCATGATCGCGGATTACACCCGTGATCTCAAGGTGGATGGCAAGTCCATGAAGGACATCGTCTTCACCTTCAACGAGCAAATCAACTTTCTCCAAAGCCAGATCTACGATCTCCAAAACCAAGTCTTTAAATATTCGGCAAGGTTTAAAGGTATGAGTTTGGATGCCAGTTGCAGGACCCGCTAGACTCACTCCTCCTCTTATGATGGTGAGCCCTTGCCATGGAAACATGAAGATAAACCCACCACTTCATCACCACCACCTTCTTCATCACCAAAGCAAACTTGAGTATCGGGTATGGGCACTCCCTTGGCTTGTGCCAAGCTTGGGGGAGGTGCCCCGGTATTGTATCACCTCCATTATCTTTTGCCTTTACTTATCTTAGTTCGATCCTTAGTTATCTTTCGATTTAATTGAATAAAAGTTTAGTTCAATCCTTTCTTTTTAAGTGCTTGCTTAGTGATCTATCCTTATAATTGTGTGCAAGATATATAATAAAGTTTAGTTTAAGTTTTGTTTTCTTTACTTTCATGTTCACTAAAAGGAAAGGAAATAAATCAAAAAGATCATATGCTAATCTTATGGTAAGTAATGAGATCACATAAGGAAGAGTATAAGTAGAAAATTTTATTGGAGATTTACAAACATAGCATTGGTCAATGACGCAATTCATGAAAGAATTAATAAGGGAAGAGAAGATTCACATGCAAATACACTATCTTGGACATCTTTTATGATTGTGAGCCCCCATCAAAATACTATATGCAAAAATTGTTGACGTTGGACAAGGAAGACAACGTAATTATTTATGTTTGTTCATATTCAAATAGAAGTTATATTGTCATAGATCCTTTAACATGTGGTGCTTGCCCCCATCTTTGCTAGCCAAAAATTCTGCACTAAGTAGAGATACTACTTGTGCATCCAAAACCCTTAAATCGAAATCTTGTTTTGAGAGTCCACTATACCTACCTATGGACTGAGTAAGATCCTTCAAGTAAGTTGTCATCGGTGCAATAAGGCAATAAAAATTGCTTCTAAATGTGTTAGATCATTTAGTGTAAGAGAAAATTGGGCGTTGTAGGAACTTGTGATGGCAAGGAATAAAAGCGACAGACTGCATAATAAAGGTTGCTATCATAAGGGGCAATATAACGAGACGTTCTTTTGCACTAAGAGATTGAGCATACAACCAAAAAGCGCATGGCAACCTCTGCTTCCCTCTGCGAAGGGCCTTTCTTTTACTTTTATGTATTTACTTTTATGCAAGAGTCAAAATATCTCTCTATTCCTTTTTATTTTCTCTTTTGGCAAGCACCATGTGGTGAAGAAAGATCTAGGCACATATATCCAGTTGGATATGTGTGGGCATGAGTTATAATTGTTGACATCACCCTTGAGGTGAATGTGACGTCCCCGGCTTAATCATGCACTAATCATGCACACAAATGCACATGATCAAGCCTAAGGACTCACTTGAAGGAAACACAACACAACTCTAAAACATAAATAAAGCCATACAAGCTATATATTACAAGCCAGGGGCCTCGAGGGCTCGAATACATAAGCTCGCATACAAGCGTCAGTGGAAGCATCAGATATCTGAGTACAAATATAAAAGATAAAACAGTTAGGCCTTTAAAAGGCGGGGCAAAAGAAAACACTACGATCGAAAAGGCGCAGGCCTCCTGCCTGGGACCCTCCGATCCTACTCCTGGTCGTCGGCAAGCTCGTAGTAGTAACCACCCTCGGGGTGGTAGTAGTAGTCGTCGGCGGGGGCAGCTGGCTCTGGGGCTCCGTCATCTGGTTGCATCAAATGGATATGGGGAAAAAGAGGAAGCAAAGCAACCGTGAGTACTCATCCGAAGTACTCAGCAAGCAAGGATCTACACTACATATGCAACATTATCAAAGAGAGGTTGTATATGTGGAATGGGCTGCAGAAATGCCAGAATAGAGAGAAGGCCTAGTCTTATCGAAGACTAGCATCTTCAGCGGTCTTGCAGCATTAGAAGAGTGTAGATTAGTACAGCATAAAGTAGTAGCAGTATTAAGTATCAACCTCGCCCAGATCGATACCCTTCCTCGACTCCCTGCGACAAAGCAATCCCAGAGCCCTAGTATCCATTTCTCATCATAAGTATCCAGTTCTAGTTGTATCGATCGGGATACAACTCCGAGAGTCCGTTACCGAGGATCCAGCTATGCATAGATTAGTTCTTCCCTGCAGGGGTGCACCAACTTACCCACCACGCTCGATTAACTACGGCCAGACACACTTTAGTGGGTCATGCCCGGCCTCGGCCAAACGATACGCTGCTACCCGACCTAGGCTTAATAGAAAGGTCAGCACGCCGGACTAAACCTATGCCCCCAGGGGTCTTGGGCCATCACCCCGGGAACTCCTGCACGTTACGTTCATAGCCGAGAGCAGACCTGGCAACCCACACTATCAAGACGGTTACTTTATGCGGTCCAACTCGGCACGCGCTGCTCAATCGCTGACGTCCATTAAGCTTTGGCTGATGCATACGATGTAGAGTGCCCATAACTGTTCCCACGTGATGGTTAGTGCTATCAGGCCAGAGGCCCACTCGGATCAAGTATCCAAATCGTTAGTGAATTAGGAGCACGTGATAACGAGCGGAGACTCATGATCGATGTGAACCCGTCACCCCGTCTCGAGGACTTGCGGCAAGGGCTAAGAATGCCTGGCGACGCCTCGTAATTATCTCGCGGGCACCCTCCAGGTCAACCCGTCTCCAGATCACTCGCATCACATGCTCGCGCGGGTACCCCTTAGGGCCGACCCGACTTTATCATGGTTCATGGTTAAAGTCATAGTAACTGTGTGTCCAAACACCAGGGGGAAACTTGAGGAATCACCCTCGATGGATTCCACCTAATGTAGTCGTCAAGGTGAACTCGAAGGAATCACCCTCAAGGTTCAAACTTGAGGTGTTGCACGACAACATCGTTATCGGGAGTGGTGAAGGAGGAATCACCCTCGGTGACCACGACCAAATAGCTACTCTACAGAGTTAACATCAGAAGTGCTAAACGAGGTATCACCCTCGGCACTCGATAGTAACGCTGCAGTGTGGTACAACTAAGGGGGTGATGTGCGGTGCTGGGGCCTGGTCGTCGAGTCTTCCGGTGATCCAGCGGGGCAACTGGGACAAGTGGGGTCATTGGGGTTCACTAACCAGCCTATTCTAGGCAGTTTAGGATAAGCAGGTAATTATCAAAAGCAGGTTACAAAATTAGGTCATGCATCCGAATAGGTAAATCAGTAACAGCAACAATTCTAATGCAAGCACAAGAGAGAAGAGAATAGGCGATATAGGCATGTTCAAAAGGGGGGGTGCTTGCCTGGAAGCTCTGCGGCAAGAGAACGGTCGTTAGGGGTGTAGTCGATCTCCAGAGCTGCATCGGCCTCGGGGACTACATCAGTGTCGGGGTCTACCGAGAGAGAAGAGGGGGAGGAAACAAATAAATACACAGCAAACATAAGCAACACAGAGCATGCTTTGCTAACGTGCAGTGCAGGGTTGCCTAAAAGCATGTCTAAATCATTTTAGTTATTTTAGGATTTAAGTTGGAATTATTAACCGGTGTATATGCACTATTCCTCTACCGGAAACGGGTAAAAATTTGTGGGTTCACCTCCGTAGAGGGTCCCGGCACAGAAACAGATAGCACGGTCGGCTTCGTCTCGTCGTTCTGAGCAACTTTCATGTATAAAGTTTTTCGATCTGAGCTACGGTTTAATTTCTATGATTTTCTAAAGTTTTAATCATTTTCTAGAATTTATTTAATTAATTTAAATCAACATTATCCAGAACAGTGCAGGGTGATGTCAGCATGATGTAATGGTGATGTCAGCGGTTAACAGTCCGCTGACCAGAGTCAAACCTGACCTGTGGGTCCAGTGGGACCCACTGGTCAGTGACTCAGCTAATTAAACAGAGTTGGTTTAAACTAATTAACCTAATTAGCAGGTGGGTCCCACTAGTCAGTGTCTATCCTAATTACTAATTAAACTTTTAATTTCAAATTAGATTAATTATGCACGAGACCCACATGTCAGTGGCCCACGGGTGTCCAGTCAGCACGTTGACTGGGTCAATCCAATCAACGGGGCCTGTGGGGCCCACTGGCAGCGACCCCTAGGGGTGGCCCTAGGTCGGCCACGTCGGACGGCGACCGGAGACGCGCCGGAGCTGGTTCCGGCGATCCAAAACATGGCGGCCGAACGCCGGAGCAGCTCAGAAATCTGCTGTGGTGCATCGTTTGGCGTGGTTTCACTTGCGTTCAAATGAGCACTCGACGCTGCGTCGAATGGTGGCGGTACCGTTCCCGGAGACGGTGTGCAGCAACGGCGGTGAGCTTGCAGGCGGCGGCCGGAGTTCGGGTGGTGGTGGAATCGATGCTGCGGTTCGCAAAAGAGCGAACGAAGCAGCTAGCAGGGCTCTACTCGTTGCGGCGAATATGACTGGCACGGATACATGACCATTTGGTCACCGGAGTCACGCCGGCGATGAGCTCAGCAGAGGTGAGCTCAGGCATGAGGGGAATGGTGTCCTCGGGCAGCTAACGGCAATGAGAGAGAGGAGGGAGGAGGCAGAGGCTCACCGAGCAGGCACACGGTGGCCCGGTGGGTGAACGGTAGCACAGGACGGCCGGCGTTGTCGAAGATCGCCGACGACAGAGGCTGAACGGGGTGGCCCGATCCGCTCCCCGCAGTGGCTCCCAGCTTCCGTTCGGGGTTGTGGTCGACGTGGATGAGGACGGCGAAGATGAGGGACACCACGGCGAGGCGAGGCGGTGGCTGTGGCCGCGAGAACGACGAAGATGCGGCGGCGATGGTGCTCGGCAGAGGTGGGGGCGAGCGAGAGGAGGGAGGAGAGCGAGCGGAGCGAGGGGGGAATGGATGAGGATGACGAGGGAGTGGACGGGGTTGTTCTTATCCCCTCACTGGCGTTGTAGCGTCACGGTGTCGGCCGCTGGCCGGCGACCGCGCGCTCGGCCACGGCGCGGCTGACATGGCGAGGGAGAGAGAAGAAAGGAGGGGAAGGCGGGCCTGGTGGGCTGGGCTGATTGCACTGTGCACTTAGGCCCAGTCCCCAGCAGTAGTCTAGGCATTTTACTATTTTCTTTTCTGTTTTCCTTTTCAGAGAGGGTTTTTGAATTAAAATGATCTTCCAAATGATTTTGTTCAAATGTGAAACTTGGTCACAAAAATATAGTGGAATATTCTGTTGTGCCACAAAAAGTTTGGGCAGGTTTTGAATCCATTTGAATTTTTCAAAAATGGAAAGGCATTTAAAATGCTTCTTTTGGCACTGTTTTAAATGCTTTGGCCACTTTGACTTGATGATGATGTTGTTTTCCTTAACAACAAATTGTTTTGGAATATTTGCTAAATGATGAACATTTTTCCAGCAACTTTTGTGCAACGTGAAATTTCACTTTGAATTTGAGTAGAATTCAGAGAAGGAGTTTGAAATGAGATATTATCCCAACATGATTATCATTGCAAATCTCAGTAGCTTAGAATTAACATGATGGATTACTGTAGCTCATTACAGAGGGGTGTTACAATTCTCCTCCTCTAAAATAAATTCTCGTCCCGAGAATTCAGGAGGTAGAAGAAAAGAGGTCGGGGTATTCTTCCCGAAGATGATCCTCGCGTTCCCAAGTGGCTTCATCTTCTGTATGATTTGACCACTGTACTTTTAGGAACTTGGTTGTCTTCTGACGGGTTCGACATTCAGATTCATCGAGGATGCGGATCGGATGCTCCTTATAAGATAGGTCATCTTGCAATTCGAGCATCTCATGATCCACTGCTCGGTGCGGAGACTCCTTGAAGCAACGACGAAGTTGCGACACATGGAAGACGTCGGGGATATGAGAGAATTGCGGCGACAACTCCAATTTATATGCCACCTAACCACGTCTTGCAACAATGCAGAAAGGACCAATGTATCGTGGAGCTAACTTGCCCTTAATCCCGAAATGGTGAGTGCCCTTCATAGGACTGACACGCAGATAAGCTTGATCACCAGGTTGATAAGTCAAACCCCATCGTTTGCGATCATAGTTGCTCTTTTGGCGGTCCTGGGCCGCCTTCAGATTTTCTCGAATGATACGGACTTGTTCTTCGGCGTGTTGGATAATGTCTGGACCCACAAGTGGTCGTTCCCCAGTTTCTGACCAATTCAGAGGGGTTCGACACTTACGTCCATAAAGTACTTCGAAAGGGGCCATTTTCAAGCTGGCTTGATAGCTGTTGTTATAAGAGAATTCGGCATAAGGAAGAGATTCTTCCCACTTCTTGCCTAAAGATATAACACAAGCCCGAAGCATGTCTTCAAGCACTTGATTGACTCACTCGACTTGGCCTTGGGATTGGGGGTGATAAGCTGAACTCCAGGTAATATGAGTTCCCATAGCTTCTTGGAAACTTTCCCAGAACTTTGAGGTGAAAAGACCGCCACGGTCCAAACTGATCTCTTTCAGAATACCGTGGAGTGATACAATTTTGGAGATATATAACTCTGCTAACTGACTAGCAGTGATAGTCTCCTTGACAGGCAGAAAGTGTGGAACCTTAGAGAGTTGGTCGACGACGACAAGAATAGCATCGTGACCCTTCTGTGACTTGGGAAGGCTAGTAATGAAATCCATTTGCACTTTATCCCATTTCCACAGAGGAATAGGAAGTGGTTGTAGAATTCCGGCAGGCTTCTGATGTTCTGCTTTAACGCGACGGCAAATGTCACATTCAGCAACATAGCGAGCAATATCCTGCTTCATTTTAGACCACCAGTATCTTTGTCGGAGATCACGATACATCTTGGTACTACCCGGATGAATAGACAGCGGTGTATCATGTGCCTCCTTCATGACCTTGTTAGTCATAAGCTCGAAGCGAGGTACCACAATGCGGTCTCTGAAATACAAGGTTCCATCTTCAGATAGCGAGAAATCCCTGTACTTTTCCAGGTGAAGATCTTTCTTCATCAGATCAATTTCAGCATCTTTAGCTTGCGCATTCTTAACAGCTTTCTCAAGATCTGGTTGTACCACAAGGTTATTAAGAGAACCTTGTGGAACAATACGCAAGTTCAGCTTGCTCAGTTCTGCATAAAGATGAGGTTGAGCTCCCCTAACCATGAGGTTGTTGGAATAGGACTTGCGGCTTAAGGCATCAGCTATCACATTAGCCTTGCCAGGGGTATAAGAAATACCACCGTCATAGTCTAATTGTTTCCAACCATCGCTGTTGACAGAGATTAAGATCCGGCTGAGTAAACAAATACTTCAAGCTTTGATGATCAGTATATATCTCACACCGGTTACCTAGAAGGTAATGCCGTCACAGCTTCAATGCATAGATCACTGCAGCAAGTTCAAGATCATGCACTGGATAATTTTCTTCATGCGGACGCAGTTGATGCGAAGCATAAGCAATTACTCTTCGTTCTTGCATTAGGACACAGCCTAATCCTTGACGAGAGGCGTCGCAATATATCACAAAGTCTTTGCGAGAATCCGGAGGAGCAAGCACTGGAGCAGAAGTTAGCTTGTCCTTGAGAGTCTAGAAACTCTCCTGACATTTGTCTGTCCACTCAAACTTAACACCTTTGTGAAACAGGTTAGTCAGAGGCTTAGCAATCTTGGAAAAGTTCTCGACAAATCGACGGCAATAGCGTGCGAGGCCGAGAAAACTTCTCACTTGCTTGACGTTCTTCGGAGGAGTCCAGTCAAGAATAGCCTGAACTCGTTCCGGGTTAACAGCAATTCCATCCTTGGAAATCACATGTCCAAGGTAGGTTACTTCAGAAAGCCAGAACTCGCATTTGGAATACTTGGCATAGAGCTGGTGTTCTCGGAGCCTTTCCAGTACAAGTCGAAGGTGTTTAGCATGTTCTTCCTTATTCTTTGAATACACCAGAATATCATCTAGATATACCACGATGAACTTGTCGAGGTAATCCATGAAGATGTAATTCATCAGACGGGAGAATGTAGCTGGAGCATTTGTTAAGCCAAATGACATGACAGTGTACTCATAAGAGCCATAGCGAGTAACAAATGCAGTCTTGGGAATATCCTCTTCGCGGACACGGATCTGGTGATAACCCAACCTCAAGTCGAGTTTAGAAAACACCGATGATCCAGCAAGTTGATCATACAAGTCATTGATCCGGGGAAGCGGGTATTTGTTCTGGATTGTGGCTAGGTTAATGGGCCGATAATCCTGAACCAATCGGTTAGTTCCATCCTTCTTCTTAACGAAGAGTGAAGGTGCTCCCCAAGCAGAGGAACTGGGGCGGATGAAACCCTTCTTAAGTGACTTGTCGATTTCTTCCTTAAGCACGAGAAGGTGGTGCGGAGGCATCTTATAAGGACGCTTCGCAATAGGAGCTGTGCCTGGTTTCAAGTCGATGACAAACTCGATAGCTCTAACACGGGGTATTCCTGGAAGTTCTTATGGAAAAACATCCTGGAAGTCATGAACGACTGGAATGTTTTCGATCGCCTCAAGCGAGAAGCGTTCAATGCATTCAAGGCATAGATTTGAGCCTCGGCAATTTGCGTTAAATGAGCATGGTAATTCACTAGCTCATCTGACAGGTGCAGGAGATGTACAACCTTAGTGGCACAATTGATTGAGGCATAATGAGCCTTCAACCAATCCATTCCCAGAATGAGGTCAATACCGCAAGACTTTAGCATAATGGGGGAAGCAAGAAATTTCAACCCCTCAATCTCAATGGTGACATCGGGGCTGAATAAAGATGTTTGACATTGACCCGCGGGAGTGTTTACCATTCAAGATTGGTGTAGCGTTTCGCATTTAACGTCATGCATGAGTGCAAAATGTTCTGACATGAATGAATGAGATGCTCCTGAATCAAATAAAACAGAAGCTGGTACTGAATTAATAGGAAGTGTACCCATCACAGTAGCTGGCTGGTCCGGGTCTTCACTCATGTTGACATGATAAGCCTGACCACGACCATAAGCAGGCCTGGCATTGTTGTTGCTGGGCTGATTGTTGCCACGGGCATTAGCAGGCAGAGCCAGCTGGTTCCGATTCTGGTAGCAGTTCCTGGCAAGATGACCTAGTTTGCCACACTTGTAACACCGCCCATCATTGGGATTGGGAGCAGGAGCTTAGGGTGGTGCAGCTCGAAAAGGCTGCCTCGGTGGTGGAGGAGGCAGACGAGGTGCAGCATGGTACGGCCTTGGTGCAGGTGCAGTTGGACGGTACATGCTGTGGGGAATCCAGATACGGCGCTTCTGTGAAGACGAGCCCGAAGATGAGCCAACATCACGATAGCGCTTCTGTGACTCCTTGTGCTTGATCTGAGCAGTCTCAACCAGAATAGCCTTGTTCACAAGGGTAGCAAAGTCGATGAAGTCTTGAGCAGCAAGTGCAAGCTCGATGTCTGGGTGGAGTCCACTACGGAACTTCTCTTGTCTACGAGCATCCGTGGCGATGTCTTCTTCAGCATAGCGGGATAGGTCAAGGAATTCTCGCTGATAGGCTTCGACAGTCTTGTTGCCCTGAGTGAGGTTGCGGAACTGGGTTCTCATCCGGTCCATGATTCCTTGAGGAATATATCGGGCACGAAAAGCAGCCTGGAACTCAGGCCAAGTAATGACTGTTCCAGCAGGCAGTGTACATTTGTGTGTGTCCCACCATTGAGCGGCGGGACCCTTTAAGAAAAAGGACACGAAGGTGACAAAGTTGGCAGGGGAGACATTTGCAGACTCCATCTCATGAGTGATGTCGCGAATCCAGTCATCAGCATCCAGTGGCTTATCAGAATTGCGAAACTGAGTGGGGTTAAGACGCACAAATTCCGACAGAGTTATTGAAGCAAGGTCCTGGTTCTGGTTGTTCTGATGCGGGAACTGAGCCATAATCCCTGTCATGAACTGACGGTTGAGCTCGAATTGTTGCATCATAGCTGCCATATAATCTGGCGGTGGTGGGTGTTCAGGGGCACGACCACGACCACGACCACCTGGTCTAACCATCCTATTAAGTTTCAACAGGGGTAGTTTAGTAAAAGAAATTGCAAGTGTTTAGTGACAAGCATGATGTAACACGACAATAATTGAGCAGTGTAATAGATACTTAACAGTTGTCAATTAAGACGTACAGATCCATACACTGAGTCGGGTACATGTAGATAGCATAACGGCAAAAAATTTAAAAGCTAGACAAGCTAGGCGGCGCGCAGGCACGTGGTAAGGAAGTACACAACGAGACATAGCAAAGGCTACATCAACATCGGAGAAAACTGTTGAGGCGAGGAATCTGCAAGTGACAACACAGGGTGTCCTCGATAAAAGGATCCTGTAAGCAGAACCTGGGCCACAATCTTGAAGAAAGGGGGGTAAAGTCAGAACTCCGGGTGGATGTGATCACGAGAACCTAATGTTGGAGTTAGTAAAATTTTAACCCGAAAGGAAGAGAGATCAGAGTCCTAGAGTAAGACGAGGAATAAAAGATCCTAATACCACCCAAAGGCGACATGGGTCTGTAAGCCACACAGCCAAGTTAGTAAAATAGTTTTGGACGGCTAGACTCAACTTCGGCCAAGGAGTTGGAAAAGGGGGATCCTACAAGCAGTCAGCTCTGATACCAACCTGTGACGCCCCCGGCTTAATCGTGCACTAATCATACACGCAAATGCACATGATCAAGCCTAAGGACTCACTTGAAGGAATCACAACACAACTCTAAAACGTAAATAAAGTCATAAAAGCTTTATATTACAAGCCAGGGGCCTCGAGGGCTCGAATACATAAGCTTGCATACAAGCGTCAGCGGAAGCATCAGATATCTCAGTACATATATAAAAGATAAAATAGTTAGGCCTTTAAAAGGCGGGGCAAAAGAAAACACTACGATCGAAAAGGCGCAGGCCTCCTGCCTGGGACCCTCCGATCCTACTCCTGGTCGTCGGCAAGCTCGTAGTAGTAACCCCCCTCGGGGTGGTAGTAGTAGTCATCGGCGGGGGCAGCTAGCTCCGGGGCTCCGTCATCTGGTTGCATCAAACGGATATGGGGAAAAAGAGGAAGCAAAGCAACCGTGAGTACTCATCCGAAGTACTCAGCAAGCAAGGATCTACACTACATATGCAACATTATCAAAGAGAGGCTGTATATGTGGACTGGGCTGCAAAAATGCCAAAATAGAGAGAAGGCCTAGTCCTATCGAAGACTAGCATCTTCAGCGGTCTTGCACCATTAAAAGAGTGTAGATTAGTACATCATAAAGTAGTAGCAGTATTAAGTATCAACCTCGCCCAGAGACCCTTCCTCGACTCCCTGCGAGAAAGCAATCCCAGAGCCCTAGTATCCATTTCTCATCATAAGTATCCAGTTCTAGTTGTATCGATCGGGATACAACTCCGAGCGTCCGTTACCCAGGATCCGGCTATGCATAGATTAGTTCTTCCCTGCAGGGGTGCACCAACTTACCCACCACGCTCGATTAACTCCAGCCGGACACACTTTACTGGGTCATGCCCGGCCTCGGCCAAACGATACGCCGCAACCCAACCTAGGCTTAACAAAGAGGTCAGCACGCCGGACTAAACCTATGCCCCCAGGGGTCTTGGGCCATCGCCCCGAGAACTCCTGCATGTTACGTTCATGGCCGAGAGCAGACCTGGCAACCTACACTATCAAGGCGGTTGCTTTACGCGGTCCAACTCGGTGCGCGCCGCTCAATCGCTGACGTCCATTAAGCTTCGGCTGATGCATACAACGCAGAGTGCCCATAACCGTTCCCACGTGATGGTTAGTGCTATCGGGCCAGAGGTCCACTCGGATCAAATATCCAAATCATTAGTGAATTAGGAGCGCGCGATAACAAGCAGAAACTCACGATCGATGTGACCCCGTCGCCCCGTCTCGAGGACTTGCGGCAAGGGCTAAGAATGCCCGGCCACACCTCGTAATTATCTCGCGGGCACCCTCCAGGTCAACCCGTCTCCATATCACTCGCATCACATGCTCGCGTGGGTACCCCTCATGGCCGACCCGACTTTATCATGGTTCATGGTTAAAGTCATAGTAACTGTGTGTCCAAACACCAGGGGGAAACCTGAGGAACCACCCTCGATGGATTCCACCTAATGTAGTCGTCAAGGTGAACTCGGAGGAATCACCCTCGAGGTTCACACTTGAGGTGTTGCACGACAGCGTTGTTATCGAGAGTGGTGAAGGAGGAATCACCCTCGATGACCACGACAAAATAGCTACTCTATAGAGTTAATATCAGAAGTGCTAAACGAGGTAACACCCTCGGCACTCGATAGTAACGCTGCAGTGTCGTACAACTAAGGGGGGTGATGTGCGGTGCTGGGGCCTGGTCGTCGAGTCTTCCGGTGATCCAGCGGGGCAACTGGGACAAGTGGGGTCATTGGGGTTCACTAATGTAACACCCCCTAGTAATAAGCTCTATGACACTCTGTTAAAACTGCCAAGTCATGATCATTTGCAGTGCCAAGTCATAAGGGTTAATGATCCAATTCAAATCCACATCTGAAAATCAACTCAAATTCAAAGGTGAATTATAAAGTTGATCAAACACTGTTGGGAAAATGTTCATTAAATGGCAAATAATTCAGGAACATTTCTAAAATCAAAATCAAAATATTTGGAGTGGGGCAAGTGACTCAAACAAGATGAAACAGCACCCAAAACAGCAATATTAATTCATTTAAAATCATTACAGATTCAAATGAACTCCAAATCTGCCCAAACCACTTTTTGATGAGAGATGATATTGCATTGCAATATTTGGGCCAACATCCACATTTTTCAAAAAAGCACAAGTGGCCTAAACATTTTGAAACAAAAAAAGGAATAAAAGAAAAGGTAGAAGAGAAATAAGGAAAAAGAAGAAAGCCACTGTTGGCTGGGCCTAATTGCACAGTGTGCAGGCCCAGTCCAACAGCAGCCCACGCCGTCTCCCTCCTCCCCGTGTCGCCTTCGCCGTGGCCGCGCCCGCGCGCGCCAGTCGGCCGGCGACACCGTGGCGCCACCGACGATACAAGAGCCCGGGAGGATAAGGGCGAGCCCCGTCCAGCTCCCCTGGCCCCTCCTATCCACTCGCCGCTCCTCCCTCACCCCTCCCCTGCTCGCGCTCGCCTCTGCTCTCTCTGGTCCGAACGCCACCGCCGCCGTTCTCGTTCGTCCCCGCGGCCACCGAGCCCTGCCTGCCGCTCTGCCATGTCCTGCGCCATCGCCATGGACCGCCACGGCCTCGGGCGCCGTTGATTGGGGCCGAGGAGCTCCACGTTGCGCGGATCGAGCCGCGCCCCTCTTCTGCATCTCCGGCGCGGTTCCGGTGACCTCGACCTCCTGCAGCTCCTAAACCCCCACGGGCCAACGTGTGCCGCTGCGGTGAGCTCCCCCTCCGACCTCCCCCTCTCTTCTCCGCGCCTATTTATCGCCATAGTGGCCGCACCAGAGAACGTCCGAGCTCAACGCCGTCGAGCTCGACGCCGGCCAGGTTCCGGTGACCGTTCGGTCGTGCGCATGTGTCCATCGTGCTCGCCTGCGCATGTAGAGGCCGTTGGTGCTTAGCTCCGTCTGTTTTGCTCGCCGTAGCGTCATCTGCGAGCTCGCCGAGCTTCAGCCATCGCCACCACTCATCGCCGGCGCCGATTCCGGCTAGTTTAGACCGCGCCACCGCTCGCGTTGGATGCGGCACTCCCTCCTCGATCGAACGCACTTTAGAACGCAAGAAACGGAGCGGCGTAGCGGATTTCCGAGCCGCTCCGGCGAAGCACCGCCGCTGGAGAGGTCGCCGGCGCGTCTCCGGCCGCCGAGCTGAGCTGGCGCCACGTGGGACCCCCTCTGAGTCACTGACTGTGGGCCCCAGCGCCGGTTTGACCTCGTTGACTTTGGTCAACTTCAATTACTGTTCACCATGAGTCACTGACGTGTGGGCCCCCTCCTGTTAATTAGCCTAAATAAACGATTTTGAAAATAAAACTAATTAGTTATACTAAACACTCACTGACATCAGGGCCCCACCCAGTTAATTAACCCACTGTTAGTATAATCTAACCCTGTTAAGTCACAGAGGCTGACATGTGGGTCCCACTGGACCCACATGTCATATTTGACTTAGTCAGCCGACTGTTGACTTGCTGACATCAGCAGCACGCCATGCTGACGTCATAATTCATTTTCTGTTAAATAAAATAATTCCAGAAATTCAAATAATCTTTAAAAATTAATAACTTTTAAACCGTAGCTCGGATCGAAAAAGTTAAAACATGAAAGTTGCTCAGAACGACGAGACGAGTCTGATCGTGCCGTCTGTTTCTCCATCGGAACCTCCTACGTAGAAGAACTCGAAACTCCGGACCCGAATCCGACAGATGAATAGTGCACACACGTCGGATATTAAATCCCAGAATAATTCTAAAAATAACTAAAATGACTTAGATGCATATTCAGGCAACCCTGCACTGCATCATAGCATAGCATGCACTGGCGGCATATGATTGCATATTGTTTACCTGTTTCCTCCCCCTCTTCTCTCTCGATAGACCCCGACGCAGACGTAGCTCCAGGCGCAGACGCAGCTCCGGAGTACGACTACGTTCCCGGCGACACCCCTGAAGACCTTGCCCTTGCCCCAGAGCAAACAGGCAAGCACCCCCATTTTGAGCATGCCTATATCGCCTACTCTCTTCTCTCTTATGCTTGCATTAGAACTGCTACTGCTACTGTTTTCCTATATCTGCTGCATAGCCTGTTTATTGTAACCTGCCTTGCTACCTTACTGGTTATCCTAGACTGCTTAGTATAAGGTGGGTAGAGACACGACCGAGACCCCCACTTGATCCCGACTGCCCTGCTGGACATCAGAAGACCCGATCATCGGGATTGAAGACTAGACCATGGCACCGCACATCACTTCCCCTTAGTTGCCGACACTGCTGGGTTATCATCGAGTGCCGAGGGTGATACCTCGTTAGCACTTCTGATGTTAACCTTGTAGGTTAGTTACTCGGTCGTGGTAAGCGAGGGTGATTCCTCCTACACCACCCCCGATAACGACATCGTCGCGCAACCTCTCAAGTGTGGACCTCGAGGGTGATTCCTCCTTCGTTCACCTTGATGATAACATCGAGCGGGAATTCCATCGAGGGTGATTCCTCAGGGTTCCCTTCGGTGTCAGACACACAGTTACCTTGGATATTATGACTTGCACTAAACTATGATACTAAAGACGGGTCGGCCCTGAGGGGTACCCGCGCGAGCTTATTGCGAAGTGATGTGGAGTCGGGTTGACCTGAATGGTGCCCGCGAGATAACTACGAGGCGTGGCCGGGCACTCTTAGCCCTTGCCACAAGTCCTCGAGACGGGGCGACGGGGTCACATCGATCGTGAGTCTCTGCTCGTTTCCGCGCGCTCCTAATCCACTACGGTTTGGATATTTGATCCGAGGGGCCTCTGGCCCGATAGCACTAACCATCACGTGGGCATAGTATGGGCGTTCTGCATCGTAACATCAGCCGAAAGCTCTGCCAGACGTCCAGTTCAGCATTGTGGCACGGTCGGATCGTACCGGCCTTCCGAGGCGGTGCTGGTATCCACCCTGCACACAACGACCCGGAGGGCGAGGGGCGATGGCCCAAGACCCCCTTGCGCTTAGGAGGTAGACCGGCGGGGACCTCTCTGCTGAGCTGTAGGTAGGGTTGCGATGTGTCGTTTGGCCGAGGCCGGGCATGACCCAGGAAAGTGTGTCCGGCCGGAGTTAAGTGAGCGTGGTGGGTAAGTTGGTGCACCCCTGCAGGGAAGAAACTTCTATCGATAGCCTGTCCTACGGTAACGGACACTCGGAGTTGTATCCCGATCGGTACAACTAGAACATGTGATGAGAATTGGATAGTACGGCTCTGGGATTGCTTTCTCGCAGGGAGTCGAGAAAGGATCTCAGGTCGAGGTTGATGATATTACTATTACTACTTTACATTATGTTCATCTGCTCTCTCCTGATGCTGCAAGACTGTCGAAGATTTTTGAAGATGCTAGTCTTCGATAGGACTAGGCTTTCCCCCTCTACTCTGGCATTTCTGCAGCCCAGTCCACATATACAGCCATTCCTTTGACAATGATGCATATGTAGTGTAGATCCTTGCTTGCTGAGTACTTCGGATGAGTACTCACGTTTGCTTTATTTTCTTTTTCCCCCATTTTCCATTTGATGCCACCAGACGACGGAGCCCCTGAGCCAGAAGCCCCAGCCGACGACCAGTACTACTATCCGCCTGGCGAGTACTACTACTACGAGGAGCCGTTCGACGACCAGGAGTAGGATCGGAGGGTCCAGGGCAGGAGGCCTACGCCTTTCGTTCGTAGTTTTTATTTTTACCCCGCCTCTGTGAAGGCTTATCTCTCTCTCTGTAATATATCTGTACTCAGATATCTAATGCTTCCGCTGACGCTTGTATGCCATCGAGCTTGTATTCGAGCCCTCGAGGCCCTGGCTTGTAATATTAAGCTTGTATGACTTTATTTTATGTTTTAGAGTTGTGTTGTGATATCTTCAAGTGAGTCCTTAGGCTTGATCGTGCGCATTTGCGTGTATGATTAGTGCACGATTAAGCCGGGGTCGTCACAGGTTGGTATCAGAGCCGACTGCCTCTAGGAGTCCCCCCTTTCCAACTCTTTGGCCGAAGTTGAGTCTAGTGGTCAAAAATTGTTTTACTAACTTGGCTGTGTGGCTTACGGGCCCACGTCGCCAAATGGGTGGTATTAGGATCTTTTATTCCTCGTCTTTACTCTGGGATTCTAATCTCTCATCTATTCGGGTTTAATAAAATTTACTAACACCGACATTTAGGATCTCGTTAATTCTATCCACCCGGAGAACTGGATTCAGTGCGATTTCCCTGTCATTGATCTGATTAGTCTGATAATCATTTCCTTTCCATTGTTTTGTTTAACCTTTCCTTTTGAGATCGGTTATATTTCTCAATGTCTTACGACAATCCTGAACTTCTTATTTCAGATGGATCGACTGTTTCCCCCTCGTCCTACGACGCAGCTCGTGCTTCGCACCTGTGCTCGAGACGTCCCTGGGTTTCCAGCTGTTCTTATCGCCCTCTTGATCAGGCTGGGATACCGCTGGTGCCCCGAGTACATGGTCTATGAGGTTTATCGTGAGTTCAACCAGGAGCAGTACTATGCTGATGTTCGCATCTACGATCAGCAGGATAACTCTGACACTGAGCTTCACCGTTTTCACGGTATCGGCGTGACGATTGAGATGGCAGTCCATGATGCCGCCTACTCTGCTGTCGCACGTCTCCGAGGAGAGCACAGTGCTAACTTGGATGATACTGTGTTTCGGTACATTCCGTATGCACCTGTTGGAGATGCTACTGGATTTTACACAGCTATCTGTGCCCCGTACGAGCCTCGTCGCTATGATCAGCGAGTTCTGATCCACTATGCTCAGGCTCTGGATCGCACTGTTCGTGCACTTGCTGTTGAGTTGTTTGCCACTCGAGCACGCTACTACGAGGCTATGACACAGTTGCTACCAGCTGTTCGTGCAGGGATGCATCCGGAGTACATTCTTTACCCGAGCAGGACTGAGATGCCATCAGGGATCGTCTGGCCTGCTGTGGGAGGTCACACGCCTGCACGTGGACCTCTTCTTTCTTCTCGAGACCGGATTCTGCATCAGAGTGCCCATGGAGCACAGGATCCTTCTGCGACGAACGTCCATCGTCCGCACTTGCAGTTACCCCGTTTCAGTGGTTTTCTCCGACGCTGATGTAGCCTTTGCTATGTCCCGTTGTGTACTTTCTTACCGCGTGCCTGCGCGCCGCCTAGCATGTCTAGCTTTTCATTTGCGCCGTTATGCTGCCCGAATGTAACCGACTATGTATGGATCTGTATGTCTTAATGACTACTTTCAGCATCTGTGCACTACTTCAATAAATGTCGAGTTACATCATGTTTATTGCTAAACACTTGCATAAGCTATTGCTGAAATACCCCTGTTGAATTAGCAGGATGGCTGACAACAATCCGCCACCGCCGCCACCACCTGATTACATGGCAGCGATGATGCAACAGTTTGAACTCAACCGCCAGTTTATGACGGGAATTATGCAGCAGTTCCCTCGTCCTGATTCTAATCAGCAGCCTTTCTCCATCACTTTGCCAGAATTTATGCGGCTCAGCCCATCCTTCTTCCGCAACACAGTCAACCCATTGGATGCCGATGACTGGCTGCGTGACATCTCCCATGAGATGGAGTCTGCTAGTGTCGCCGAAATTAACTATGTCACTTTTGCGACATACCTTCTGAAGGGTCCCGCTTCCCAATGGTGGGCCACTTACCGACAGACCCTGCCACCTGGTACTGTCGTCACTTGGGCAGAATTCAAGATTGCATTCCGTGCCCGCTACATTCCTCAAGCTGTCATAGCTCGGAAGAAGGCCGAGTTCCGTAGCCTTGTTCAGGGCAACAAGACCGTGGAAGTATATCAGCGCGAGTTTCTTGACTTATCTCGCTATGCTGAAGAAGACATTCCTACTGATGAGCGAAGACAGGAGAAGTTCCGTGAAGGACTGCATCATGACATACAGTTGGCACTGCTTGTCCAGGATTATCCTGATTTCGCCACCTTGGTGAATAAGGCCATCATGGTTGAAACTGGACTTAAGAAGCACAAGGAAGCGTCCAGACGCACCCGTGAGTCGGGCTCCTCTTCGGGCTCGTCTTCCCAGAAGCGGCGCATCTGGTTCCCCAAAGGCATGTTCCGTTCAGCAGCTCCTACGAACAGACCTTCTTATGCTGCACCACGTCTGCCACCTCCACCACCGAGACAGCCCCTGCCAGCTCCAGCACCTCGAGCTCCAACACCTCGTCCTGACAGCGGGCTATGCTTCAAGTGTGGCAAGCCAGGTCACCGTGCTAGAGACTGTTCTCAAAATCAGAATCAACTAGCTCTTCCTTCTGCTGGACGTGGAATTGGCCGTGGTATTCCTCAGCAGCGCAACAATAATGCCAGACCTTCTTACGGTCGTGGGCAGTACTACCACGTCAACATGTCTGAAGCTCCAGATCAACCAGATACTGTGATGGGTACACTTCTCGTTAATTCAGTACCTGCATCCGTTTTATTTGATTCAGGAGCATCGCATTCCTTCATGTCAGAACATTTTGCACGCATGCATGACATTAAATGCGAATACATGAACACACCCTTATTGGTACACACCCCCGCGGGTGGTTGCCGAACCTTTACAGTTAGCTATAATGTTCCCGTTGAAATCGAAGAGTTGGAGTTCAGTGCGTCTCCCATTATTCTGAAATCGTCCAAGATTGACCTTATTCTGGGAATGGATTGGTTGAAGGCCCACTATGCCTCAATCAATTGTGCCACCAAAGTTGTTCACCTCTTGCACCCCTCGAATGAGATGGTGAATTACCATGCTCATATCACTCAGAACGCTGAGGCTCAAATTTATGCCTTGAATGCGTTGAATGCTTCTCCGCTTGATGGGATTGAGACTATCCCAGTTGTCTGTGACTTCCCGGATGTTTTTCCAGAAGAACTTCCAGGAATACCCCCTGCTAGAGCTGTCGAGTTCGTCATCGACTTGAAGCCTGGCACCACTCCTATTGCGAAGCGTCCTTACAAGATGCCTCCGCACCACCTCATCGAGCTTAAGGAGGAAATTGATAAATCTTTAAGGAAGGGTTTCATCCGCCCTAGTTCCTCTGCTTGGGGAGCACCTTCTCTCTTTGTTAAGAAGAAGGATGGAACTAACCGTCTGGTTCAAGATTATCGTCCTATCAACCAGGCAACCATTCAGAATAAATATCCACTTCCCCGGATCAACGATTTATATGACCAACTCGCTGGATCTTCGGTGTTTTCTAAACTCGACTTGAGGTTGGGTTATCACCAGATCCGTGTTCGCGAAGAGGATATTCCCAAGACTGCATTCGTTACTCGTTATGGCTCATACGAGTACACCGTCCTGTCATTTGGTCTGACGAATGCTCCCGCTACCTTCTCCCGCTTAATGAATTATATATTCGTGGACTACCTCGACAAATTCGTCGTGGTATATCTGGATGATATTCTGGTTTATTCGAAGAACAAAGAAGAACATGCTGAGCACCTTCGACTAGTTCTGGAGAGACTTCGAGAGCACCAATTATATGCCAAGTTCTCTAAATGCGAATTCAGGCTTCCTGAAGTGACCTACCTTGGACATGTGATTTCCAAGGACGGTATTGCCGTTAACCCGGAGCGTGTTCAGGCTATCCTTGACTGGACTCCTCCGAAGAATGCCAAGCAGGTCCGAAGCTTTCTCGGTCTAGCCAGCTATTGTCGCCGATTCGTCGAGAACTTCTCCAAGATCGCCAAGCCCCTGACTAATCTGCTCCACAAAGGCGTTAAGTTTGAGTGGACAGACAAGTGTCAGGAAAGTTTCCAGACCCTCAAGGACAAGCTCACTTCTGCTCCAGTGCTTGCTCCTCCTGATTCTCGCAAGGACTTTGTCATATATTGCGACGCCTCTCGTCAGGGATTAGGCTGCGTCCTAATGCAAGAGCGGAGAGTAATTGCATATGCTTCACGTCAATTGCGTCCACATGAAGAGAATTATCCAGTGCATGATCTTGAACTTGCAGCAGTGATGTATGCATTGAAGTTATGGCGACACTACCTTCTGGGTAATCAGTGTGAAATTTATACCGATCACCAAAGTCTGAAATACTTATTCACTCAACCGGATCTTAATCTCCGACAACAACGATGGTTAGAAGCTATTGCGGATTATGACTGCGGTATTTCTTATACCCCGGGCAAAGCTAATGTAATGGCCGATGCCCTGAGTCGCAAGTCATATTGCAACAACCTCATGGTTAGGCAAGCTCAACCTCGTCTTCACGCAGAACTGACTCAGCTGAATCTGTGAATTCTTCCCCAGGGTTCTCTTAATAACCTTGTGGTACAGCCAGACCTTCTGAAGGCTGTTAAAGAAGCGCAAGCCAAAGATGCTGAAATTGACTTGATGAAGAAGGAGCTTCACCTTGCTAAGTATCGGGATTTCTCAGTTGCTGAAGATGGTACATTATATTTCAGAGACCGCATCGTAGTACCTCGCTTCGAGCTGATGACTGACAAAGTCATGAAGGAGGCCCATGATACACCGCTGTCTATCCATCCGGGTAGTACCAAAATGTATCGAGATCTTCGTCAAAGGTACTGGTGGTCTAGGATGAAGCAGGATATTGCTCGTTATGTTGCCGAGTGTGACGTTTGTCGTCGCGTGAAGGCAGAACATCAGAAACCTGCTGGAATTCTGCAACCGCTCCCTATTCCTCTATGGAAGTGGGATAAAGTGCAAATGGACTTCATTACTGGTCTTCCCAAGTCTCAGAAGGGTCACGATGCCATTCTTGTCGTCGTCGACCAACTCTCCAAGGTTGCTCATTTCCTACCTGTTAAGGAGACTATCACCGCTAGCCAGCTAGCAGAACTCTACATTGCCAGAATTGTTTCACTCCATGGTATTCCCAAGGAAATCAGTTCAGACCGTGGCAGTATTTTCACTGGCCATTTCTGGGAAAGTTTCCAGAAAGCAATGGGAACTCATATTACCTGGAGTTCAGCTTATCATCCCCAATCCCAAGGCCAAGTTGAGCGCGTTAATCAAGTGCTTGAAGACATGCTACGAGCCTGTGTTATATCCTTCGGTAAGAAATGGGAGGAATCTCTCCCGTATGCCGAGTTCTCTTATAACAACAGTTATCAAGCCAGCTTAAAAATGGCCCCATTTGAGGTTCTTTATGGACGAAAATGTCGAACCCCTCTGAATTGGTCAGAAACTGGGGAACGACCTCTTGTTGGACCGGACATTATTCAGCATGCCGAAGAACAAGTACGAATTATCCGGGAGAATCTCAAAGCAGCTCAAGACCGTCAGAAGAGTAATTATGATCGCAAGCGATGGGGTGTGATCTATCAACCTGATGAACAAGCTTATCTTCGTGTCACTCCAATGAAGGGCACCCGTCGTTTCGGAATCAAGGGCAAGCTAGCTCCTCGCTATATTGGTCCTTTCCGTATCATGGCTAGACGTGGACATGTGGCATATAAATTGGAGTTGCCGCCACAGTTCTCTCATATTAATGATGTCTTCCACGTGTCGCAACTCCGTAAGTGCTTCAAGGAATCCCCGCACCGTGCAGTGGATCATGAGATGCTCGAGCTACAAGATGATCTTTCCTATAAGGAGCATCCGATCCGCATCCTCGACGAAGCTGAGCGTCGTACTCGTCAGAAGACGACCAAGTTCCTGAAAGTGCAATGGTCGAATCATACTGAAGATGAAGCCACTTGGGAACGCGAGGATCATCTTCGGGAAGAATATCCCGAGCTCTTCCCTTCCACCTCCTAAATTCTCGGGACGAGAATTTCTTTTAGAGGAGGAGAACTTGTAACACCCCCTAGTAATAAGCTCTATGACACTCTGTTAAAACTGCCAAGTCATGATCATTTGCAGTGCCAAGTCATAAGGGTTAATGATCCAATTCAAATCCACATCTGAAAATCAACTCAAATTCAAAGGTGAATTATAAAGTTGATCAAACACTGTTGGGAAAATGTTCATTAAATGGCAAATAATTCAGGAACATTTCTAAAATCAAAATCAAAATATTTGGAGTTGGGCAAGTGACTCAAACAAGATGAAACAGCACCCAAAACAGCAATATTAATTCATTTAAAATCATTACAGATTCAAATGAACTCCAAATCTGCCCAAACCACTTTTTGATGAGAGATGATATTGCATTGCAATATTTGGGCCAACATCCACATTTTTCAAAAAAGCACAAGTGGCCTAAACATTTTGAAACAAAAAAAAGGAATAAAAGAAAAGGTAGAAGAGAAATAAGGAAAAAGAAGAAAGCCACTGTTGGCTGGGCCTAATTGCACAGTGTGCAGGCCCAGTCCAACAGCAGCCCACGCCGTCTCCCTCCTCCCCGTGTCGCCTTCGCCGTGGCCGCGCCCGCGCGCGCCAGTCGGCCGGCGACACCGTGGCGCCACCGACGATACAGGAGCCCGGGAGGATAAGGGCGAGCCCCGTCCAGCTCCCCTGGCCCCTCCTATCCACTCGCCGCTCCTCCCTCACCCCTCCCCTGCTCGCGCTCGCCTCTGCTCTCTCTGGTCCGAACGCCACCGCCGCCGTTCTCGTTCGTCCCCGCGGCCACCGAGCCCTGCCTGCCGCTCTGCCATGTCCTGCGCCATCGCCATGGACCGCCACGGCCTCGGGCGCCGTTGATTGGGGCCGAGGAGCTCCACGTTGCGCGGATCGAGCCGCGCCCCTCTTCTGCATCTCCGGCGCGGTTCCGGTGACCTCGACCTCCTGCAGCTCCTAAACCCCCACGGGCCAACGTGTGCCGCTGCGGTGAGCTCCCCCTCCGACCTCCCCCTCTCTTCTCCGCGCCTATTTATCGCCATAGTGGCCGCACCAGAGAACGTCCGAGCTCAACGCCGTCGAGCTCGACGCCGGCCAGGTTCCGGTGACCGTTCGGTCGCGCGCATGTGTCCATCGTGCTCGCCTGCGCATGTAGAGGCCGTAGGTGCTTAGCTCCGTCTGTTTTGCTCGCCGTAGCGTCATCTGCGAGCTCGCCGAGCTTCAGCCATCGCCACCACTCGTCGCCGGCGCCGATTCCGGCTAGTTTAGACCGCGCCACCGCTCGCGTTGGATGCGGCACTCCCTCCTCGATCGAACGCACTTTAGAACGCAAGAAACGGAGCGGCGTAGCGGATTTCCGAGCCGCTCCGGCGAAGCACCGCCGCTGGAGAGGTCGCCGGCGCGTCTCCGGCCGCCGAGCTGAGCTGGCGCCACGTGGGACCCCCTCTGAGTCACTGACTGTGGGCCCCAGCGCCGGTTTGACCTCGTTGACTTTGGTCAACTTCAATTACTGTTCACCATGAGTCACTGACGTGTGGGCCCCCTCCTGTTAATTAGCCTAAATAAACGATTTTGAAAATAAAACTAATTAGTTATACTAAACACTCACTGACATCAGGGCCCCACCCAGTTAATTAACCCACTGTTAGTATAATCTAACCCTGTTAAGTCACAGAGGCTGACATGTGGGTCCCACTGGACCCACATGTCAGGTTTGACTGGTCAACCGTCCTGTTGACTTGCTGACGTCAGCAGCACGCCATGCTGACGTCATAATTCATTTTCTGTTAAATAAAATAATTCCAGAAATTCAAATAATCTTTAAAAATTAATAACTTTTAAACCGTAGCTCGGATCGAAAAAGTTAAAACATGAAAGTTGCTCAGAACGACGAGACGAGTCTGATCGTGCCGTCTGTTTCTCCATCGGAACCTCCTACGTAGAAGAACTCGAAACTCCGGACCCGAATCCGACAGATGAATAGTGCACACACGTCGGATATTAAATCCCAGAATAATTCTAAAAATAACTAAAATGACTTAGATGCATATTCAGGCAACCCTGCACTGCATCATAGCATAGCACGCACTGTGTGGCATATGATTGCATATTGTTTACCTATTTCCTCCCCCTCTTCTCTCTCGATAGACCTCGACGCAGACATAGCTCCAGACGCAGACGCAGCTCCGGAGTACGACTACGTTCCCGACGACACCCCTGAAGACCTTGCCCTTGCCCCAGAGCAAACAGGCAAGCACCCCCATTTTGAGCATGCCTATATCGCCTACTCTCTTCTCTCTTATGCTTGCATTAGAACTGCTACTGCTACTGTTTTCCTATATCTGCTGCATAGCCTGTTTATTGTAACCTGCCTTGCTACCTTACTGGTTATCCTAGACTGCTTAGTATAAGGTGGGTAGAGACACGACCGAGACCCCCACTTGATCCCGACTGCCCTGCTGGACATCAGAAGACCCGATCATCGGGATTGAAGACTAGACCATGGCACCGCACATCACTTCCCCTTAGTTGCCGACACTGCTGAGTTATCATCGAGTGCCGAGGGTGATACCTCGTCAGCACTTCTGATGTTAACCTTGTAGGTTAGTTACTCGGTCGTGGTAAGCGAGGGTGATTCCTTCTACACCACCCCCGATCACGACGTCGTCGCGCAACTCCTCAAGGTGGACCTCGAGGGTGATTCCTCCTTCGTTCACCTTGATGATAACATCGAGCGGGAATTCCATCGAGGGTGATTCCTCAGGGTTCCCTTCGGTGTCAGACACACAGTTACCTTGGATATTATGACTTGCACTAAACTATGATACTAAAGACGGGTCGGCCCTGAGGGGTACCCGCGCGAGCTTAACGCGAAGTGATGTGGAGTCGGGTTGACCTGGATGGTGCCCGCGAGATAACTACGAGACGTGGCCGGGCATTCTTAGCCCTTGCCACAAGTCCTCGAGACGGGGCGACGGGGTCACATCGATCGTGAGTCTCTGCTCGTTTCCGCGCGCTCCTAATCCACTACGGTTTGGATATTTGATCCGAGGGGCCTCTGGCCCGATAGCACTAACCATCACGTGGGCATAGTATGGGCGTTCTGCGTCGTACACATCAGCCGAAGCTTGTTTGACGTCAGTAAGGAGCGGCGCACGCCGAGTTGGACTGGTAACGCAACCGCGCTTGTATAAGGGGTTGCTAGGTCTGCTCTCGGTGGCCCCGTAACGTGCAGGAGTTCCCGGGGCGATGGCCCAAGTCCCCTGGGGGCATAGGTTTAGTCCGGCGTGCTGACCTCTCTTATAAGCCTAGGTCGGGTTGCGGCGTGTTGCTTAGCCGAGGCCGGGCATGACCCAGAAAAGTGTGTCCGGCCAGAGTTAAGTGAGCGTGGTGGGTAAGTTGGTGCACCCCTGCAGGGAAGAAACTTCTATCGATAGCCTGTCCTACGGTAACGGACACTCGGAGTTGTATCCCGATCGGTACAACTAGAACATGTGATGAGAATTGGATAGTACGGCTCTGGGATTGCTTTCTCGCAGGGAGTCGAGAAAGGATCTCAGGTCGAGGTTGATGATATTACTACTACTACTTTACATTATGTTCATCTGCTCTCCCCTGATGCTGCAAGACTGTCGAAGATTGTTGAAGATGCTAGTCTTCGATAGGACTAGGCTTTCCCCCTCTACTCTGGCATTTCTGCAGCCCAGTCCACATATATAGCCATTCCTTTGACAATGATGCATATGTAGTGTAGATCCTTGCTTGCTGAGTACTTCGGATGAGTACTCACGTTTGCTTTATTTTCTTTTTCCCCCATTTTCCATTTGATGCCACCAGACGACGGAGCCCCTGAGCCAGAAGCCCCAGCCGACGACCAGTACTACTATCCGCCTGGCGAGTACTACTACTACGAGGAGCCGTTCGACGACCAGGAGTAGGATCGGAGGGTCCAGGGCAGGAGGCCTACGCCTTTCGATCGTAGTTTTTATTTTTACCCCGCCTCTGTGAAGGCTTATCTCTCTCTCTCTGTAATATATCTGTACTCAGATATCTAATGCTTCCGCTGACGCTTGTATGCCATCGAGCTTGTATTCGAGCCCTCGAGGCCCTGGCTTGTAATATTAAGCTTGTATGACTTTATTTTATGTTTTAGAGTTGTGTTGTGATATCTTCAAGTGAGTCCTTAGGCTTGATCGTGCGCATTTGCGTGTATGATTAGTGCACGATTAAGCCGGGGTCGTCACAACTAACCAGCCTATTCTAAGCAGTTTAGGATAAGCAGGTAATTATCAAAAGCAATTTACAAAATCAGGTCATGCATCAGAATAGGTAAATCAATAACAGCAGCAATTCTAATGCAAGCACAAGAGAGAAGAGAATAGGCGATATAGGCATGTTCAAAAGGGGGGGTGCTTGCCTGGAAGCTCTGCGACAAGAGAAGGGTCATCAGGGGCATAGTCGATCTCTGGAGCTGCGTCAACCTCGGGGACTACGTCGGTGTCGGTGTCTACCGAGAGAGAAGAGGGGGAGGAAACAGATAAATACACAGCAAACATAAGCAACACAGAGCATGCTACGCTGACGTGCAGTGCAGGGTTGCCTAAAAGCATGTCTAAATCATTTTAGTTATTTTAGGATT
Source organism: Thinopyrum elongatum (assembly GCA_011799875.1). NCBI lineage: Eukaryota > Viridiplantae > Streptophyta > Magnoliopsida > Poales > Poaceae > Thinopyrum > Thinopyrum elongatum. Next base: position 79,993,658 of record CM022301.1, read on the forward strand.
TAAGTTGGAATTATTAACCGGTGTATATGCACTATTCATCTATCGGAAATGGGCAAAAAGTTGCGGGTTCACCTCCGTAGAGGGTCCCGACACGGAAACAGATAGCACGGTCGGCTTCGTCTCGTCATTCTGAGCAACTTTCATGTAGAAAGTTTTTCGATCAGAGCTACCGTTTAATTTCTATGATTTTCTAAAGTTTTAATCATTTTCTGGAATTTATTTAATTAATTTAAATCAACATTATCTAGAACAGTGCAGGGTGATGTCAGCGTGACGTAATGGCGATGTCAGCGGTCAACAGTCCGCTGACCAGAGTCAAACCTGACCTGTGGCTCCAGTGGGACCCACTGGTTAGTGACTCAGCTAATTAAACAGAGTTGGTTTAAACTAATTAACCTAATTAGCAGGTGGGTCCCACTAGTCAGTGTCTATCCTAATTACTAATTAAACTTTTAATTTGAAATTAGATTAATTATGCGTGGGACCCACATGTCAGTGGCCCATGGGTGCCCAGTCAGCACGTTGACTGGGTTAACCCAGTCAACGGGGCCTGTGGGGCCCGCTGGCAGCGACCCTGGGGGTGGCCCCAGGTCGTCCACGTCGGACGGCGACCGGAGACGCGCCGGAGCTAACTCTGGCGAGCCAAAACGCGGTGGCCGAACACTGGAGCAGCTCGGAAATCTGCTGTGGTGCATCGTTTGGCATGGTTTCACTTGCGTTCGAACGAGCACTCGACGCCGCGTCGAATGGTCGCGGTACCGTTGTCGGAGATGGCATGCAGCAACGGCGGTGAGCCTGCAGGCGGCGGCCTGAGTTCAAGTGGTGGCGGAATCGATGCTATGGTGCGCAAAAGAGCGAACGAAGCAGCTAGCGGGGCTCTACTCGTTGCAGCGAAGATGACTAGCACGGATACGTGACCATTTGGTCACCGGAGTCACACCGGCGACGAGCTCAGCGGAGGCAAGCTTAGGCATGAGGGGAACGGCGTCCTTGGGCAGCTAACGGCGACAAGAGAGAGGAGGCAGAGGCTCATCGAGCAGGCACACGGTGGCCCGGTGGGTGAACGGTAGCGCAGGACGGCCGGCGTCGTCAAAGATTGCCGATGACAGAGGCTGAAGGGGGCGGCCCGATCCACTCCCCGCAGTGGCTCCCAGCTTCCGTTTGGGGCCGTGGTCGACGTGGATGAGGACGGCGAAGATGAGGGACACAACGAGGAGGGAGGAGAGCGAACGGAGCGAGGGGGAATGGATGAGGATGATGAGGGAGTGGACGGGGTTGTTCTTATCCCCTTACCGGCGCTGTAGCGTCGCGGTATCGCTCGTTGACCGGCGAGCGCGCGCTCGGCCACGGCGCGGCTGACACGGCGAGGGAGAGAGAAGAGAGGAGGGGAAGGTGGGCCTGGTGGGCTGGCCTGAGTGCACTGTGCACTTAGGCCCAGTCCCCAGCAGTAGTCTAGGCCTTTTACTAGTTTCTTTTCTGTTTTCTTTTTCAGAGAGGGTTTTTGAATTAAAATGAGCTTCCAAATGATTTTGTTCAAATGTGAAACTTGATCACAAAAATACAGTGGAATATTCTGTTGTGCCACAAAAAGTTTGGGCAGGTTTTGAATCCATTTGAATTTTTCAAAAATGGAAAGGCATTTAAAATGCTTCTTTTTGAACTGTTTTAAATGCTTTGGCCCACTTTGACTTGATGGTGATGTTGTTTTCCTTAACAACAAATTGTTTTGGAATATTTGCTAAATGATGAACATTTTTCCAGCAACTTTTGTGCAACGTGAAATTTCACTTTGAATTTGAGTAGAATTCAGAGAAGGAATTTGAAATGAGATATTATCCTAACATGATTATCATTGCAAATCTCAATAGCTTAGTATTAACATGATGGATTACGGTAGCTCATTACAGAGAGGTGTTACAGTGAATATGTTGGGAGGCGAAACTATAGGCCCCTATCTTTCTATGTGTCCGGTTGAAACTTTTTGCTCATGTGTATGCGCTGAGTGTTAGCAATCATAGAAGACTATATGATGGTTAAGTATTAGGACTTGCCAAAAAGGCTCCGATACATGACCCTTCCTGAAAAGATGATGAATTGTAGTTGCAAAGTTGACTGAGAACATAGTTTGTTGATTTTCAATAGAGTTTATGCTTTATACTTCAATGTTGTGATGAATTGTTACTTGTTCATGAGAAGTTTATGATAAAAGTTTTGTGATAAAAGTTCTATAATAAAGTTTGTTGTTGTTATAATAATATACATGATTCTTCTATGTCCATATTTTGTTTTTATCGACACCTCTCTCTCTAAGCATGTGGACAAGTTTTTCGATTTCGGTTTTCGCTTGAGGACAAGGGAGGTCTAAGCTTGGGGGAGTTGATACGTCCATTTTGCATCATGTTTTCCTACTGTTATTTATAATGTTTTTATGCATAATAATGCTTTTTGGAGTAATTATAATGCCTTTTCTCTCATAATATGCAAGGTTCACACAAAGAGGGAGAATACCGGTAGCTGGAACTCTGGACCTGAAAAAACTACGTTAGGCCACCTATTCTGCACGACTCCAAATGAGTTGAAACTTCATGGAGATTTTTTATGGAATATATAAGAATTATTGGAGCAAATAACTACCAGAGGGGGCCCACCAAGTGGGCACAACCCACCTGGGTGCGCCAGGGCCCCCAGGCGCGCCCTAGTGGGTTGTGCCCTCCTCGGCCCACCTCCAGTGCCCCTCATCTGGTATATAAGTCATTTTGACCTAGAAAAAATAAAGAGAGGACCTTCGGGAGGAAGCACCACCGTCTCAAGGCGGAACTTGGGCAGGAGCACTTTTGCCCTCCGGTGGAGCGATTCCGCCAGGGGAACTTCCCTCCCGGAGGGGGAAATCATCGTCATCATCATCACCAACAACTCTCCCATGTTGGGGAGGGCAATCTCCATCAACATCTTCAACAGCACCATCTCCTCTCAAACCCTAGTTCATCTCTTGTGTTCAATCTTTGTACCGGAACCTTAGATTGGTGATTGTGGGCGACTAGTAGTGTTGATTACATCTTGTAGTTGATTACTATATGGTTTATTTGGAGGAAGATTATATGTTCAGATCCATTATGCTATTTAATACCCCTCTGATCTTGAGCATGATTATCATTTGTGAGTAGTTACTTTTGTTCTTGAGGTCACGGGAGAAATCTTGTTGCGAGTAATCATGTGAACTTGATATGTGTTCGATATTTTGATGGTATGTATGTTGTGATTCCCTTAGTGGTGTCATGTGAACGTCGACTACATGGCACTTCACCTTATTAGGGCCTAAGGGAATGCATTGTGGAGTAGTTATTAGATAATGGGTTGCGAGAGTGACAGAATCTTAAACCCTAGTTTATGCTCTACTTCGTAAGGGATTGATTTGGATCCAAAAGTTTAATGCTATGGTTAGATTTTATCTTAATACTTTTCTCATAGTTGCGGATGCTTGCGAGGGGGTTAATCATAAGTAGGAGGCTTGTTCAAGTAAGAACATCACCTAAGCACCGGTCCACCCACATATCAAATTATCAAAGTAGCGAACACGAATCAAATCAACATGATGAAAGTGACTAGATGAAATTCCCGTGTACCCTAAAAAACGTTTGCTTATCATAAGAGACCGTTTTGGCCTGTCCTTTGCCTCAAAAGGATTGGGCTACCTTGCTGCACTTTTGTTACCGTTACCGTTACTTGCTCGTTACAAATTATCTTGCTATCAAACTACTCGTTACTTATAATTTCAGTGCTTGCAGAGAATACCTTGCTGAAAACTACTTGTCATTTCCTTCTGCTCCTCGTTGGGTTCGACACTCTTACTTATCGAAAGGACTATGATTGATCCCCTATACTTTTGGGTCATCAGGCGCCGCTCCGGATTGACGCCGTAAAGCGGTCAGCGTGCCTTGAGGGGGCGAGGCTTGCATTTGCGAAGACCATGGTGCATTGGCCGAAGATTAATCCAATGGACATGGCCACTGGTCCTCCGCCCAAGGGAAAGGAGCATCGCCGCCCTGAGAAATATTTTTTGCACAGGTGATGACCGGCGCATGGGCGATAGAGGGCCAGTATTCAAAAGATGTAATGCTTGGGTGATTGTATTAAGTTTGTACCAAGTGGACCTTATGATTTATTATGCGTCCGACTGAATTTTTTATATTGTCATGATTTAATTTTGACTCCTATGCGGCCGTATGTTTAGTCTGAAAGCTACCAGCCGTCGGCTTCAGCCCCCAAGTGAATATCACGAGGGGTGTTTGTCTCTGCACTATTACCCTTAGCCAAAGTCTTGGTACCCGGAGGCGGTAGTGCGCGAGCGAAACCAGGCAATCGGACTATTCGGTTTTATTGCATTCACTTAGCCGTAGGAGCTTGATGGTGGCGGCTAAGGACTAGCTGTAACACCCCTGTACTGATGAGCTACAGTAACCCCTGGGGTTAAGCTAATTGTTTTTGCTAAACAGTGCATGATCATCTTTACTTCTTTCTCATTTCAAATTCTGGTCGAATTCTAATTTAAATACTAAGTGAAATCCAAAAGTTCACAAACATGAAAACTAAAATGTCGGTCATGTGACAAATATTCACTTCTTAATATTGGTGGTGAACCAACATTTTTGCAAAGTGTTTAAATACCCTAAACTAAATAAAAACAGTGGTTAAGATAACAATTTAATTGCTTTTTAAATTATAAAATATTTAAATAACTTATTTTGGGTCCAAACCAGGTTTGGCAGTGGCCTATCTTAATGATACTAATTTAGGTGCTGGAATTATATTTTTATAAAACTAAAATAATATGAAAAGTAAATAGAAACAGAAAAGATTAAAAGGTAAAAAAAGAGGAGAAAGACCCCCTAGCTCCCCTTGGGCCTCGGCCCACGCCCAGCTGGCCGCAACCAGCTAGGCCGGCCCAGCCGCCTCTCCATAACCCCCTGGCACCCCAAACCCTAGCCCATCGCCCCCATTCCCCCCCCCACTACCCCGATCCCTCTCTTCCTCTGCCCCGATCCAGATCGGATCGGGCTGGAGGCCGGCGCCGCTGCACCCGTCGCCGTCGACCGCCGCCCGACACCACCGTTCGTCCCGTCCACGTCGCCAACGCCCGCATCCACCTCGTCCTCCTCCCCACCCCCCACCGGTCCGACCTCAAGCCTTCTCCGCCACCCCTCTCACCGGAACGTGAGCACCGCCCCGTGCTCCCTCTCTGCTCTCCCCCGCCCCCCGTGGTCACCGCACTCACGCGCTCTGGCCATGCTGCGCCCGACCGCACCCGCTGGCTCGCCAGCCATGCTCGGCCTCGCCCCGCACGCCCCAGCCTGCGAGTGGCCGCGCTCGTCGACACCGCTGCGCCTGCCGCTCGCGACCACCGCCAATGCCCCGTCCGCGCCCGCGTCCTTCGCCCCCTGCACTGCTCCCTCGCCCGTAGCTCGCTCGCCCTGCCCGCGCGCTGCTGCTCGCCGCTTCAGCTAGTGCAGCCGGCTGCCGCCGCTGCTGTGTTCTGCTGCTGCTCTCGCCCCTCGTCGGCCTCCACCGCTGCGCCTGCTGCTCGCCCCGCCATCGTTCGCCCGCAGCCGCACGTGCTCGCCCTCCGGTGCACTCGCGCTCGCCACCCTCGCTGCTGCGGCTGCAGCAGCTGCCGCTGCCCGCGCGCGCGCTGTGTGCCCCGGACGTGTCCGGCGCCCGAACGGGCACCGACGGACATGTCCGGCTTGGCCCACTGCCAAATGGGGCCCACGTCCCAGAACGTTTAATAATAATAAAAAAATATTAATTAAATAATTAATTAGTAATTAACCTAATTAACTCTGATTAATTAAGAATAATTAACTTTAATTAACTTAATGTTTAATTAAGCTAATTAACTACTGTTAATTAACTAACAGAGGCTGACATGTGGGTCCCACACGTCAGTTGACTAGGTCAACCGCACTGTTGATTGCTGACATCAGCATGATGTCGTGCTGACATCATCAATTACTATTCAGGATAATGTTGAATTAAAATAATTAAATAAATTTAGAAAATGATTAAAACTTTAGAAAATCATATAAAATAAACCGTAGCTCGGATTAAAATACTTTGTACATGAAAGTTGCTCAGAACGACGAGACGAAACCGAATACGCGGTCCGTTCGTCCGTCGCACGTCTCTAACTACCTGAACATGGAACTGTTCCCCTCCGGTCATCTGTCTGACATTTGTCCGAAACCGGGAATACTTTCCCGGATGAATCCCCCCCTTCGCCAGTATCACCCGGCACTGCGTGAGATCACCTCTGTCACCGCGTATTGCCATGTTATGCTTTGTGCTGCACTTGTTCGCTGTGTATTTATACTGTTTCCTCCCCCTCTTCTCTCTCGTTAGACCCCGACGTCGTCCCCGAGACCGACGCAGCTCCGGAGACTGAAGACACCATTGACGACCTTGCCCTTGCTGCCGAGCAACCAGGCAAGCCCCCCCTTTGATCATCCCGATATCACCCATTCTATTTTCTGATGCTTGCATTAGAATTGCTGCTGCTACTGCTTTACCTATTCTGATGCATAGCCTGTTTATTGTAACCTGCTATTGATAATTACCTGCATATCCTAAACTGCTTAGTTTAGGCTGGGTAGAGACCTATCAGTGACCCCCATTTTTCCCGACTGCCCCGCTGGATTATCCGAAGACCCGATCAACGGGATTGAAGACCAGGCCCCGACACCGCACATCACCCCCCCCTTAGTTGTAACGACACTGCAGCGTTACTATCGAGTGCCGAGGGTGAAACCTCTTGTAGCACTTCTGATGTTAACTCTGTAGAGTAGCTATTTGGTCATGGTCATCGAGGGTGATTCCTCCTTCACCACTTCCGGTAACGACGCTGTCGTGCAACACATCAAGTGTGAACCCATCGAGGGTGATTCCTCCGAGTTCACCTTGACGGATACATCGAGTCGGAATTCAATGAGGGTGATACCTCGGATTCCTCAGATGTTATGGACACACGGATACTTGGACTTTACACTATTACTTGGATAGGCGGGTCGACCCTGAGGGGTACCCGCGTGCGCCTCGAGATGGGGCTACGGGGTCACATTTTTCGTGAGTCTCTGCTCGTTACCGCAAGCCCTAGTCCACTAATGTTTGGATATTTGATCCGAGCAGGCCTCTGGCCTGATAGCACTAACCATCACGTGGGCATAGTATGGGCGTTCTGCATCGTAGCATCAGCCGAAAGCTCTGTCAGACGTCTAGTTCAGCCTTGCGGCCAGGACGGACCGGCGCCCTCCTGGTGCCTGGCTTCACCCTGCTCGCAACGACCCGGAGTGCACAGGGCGATGGCCCAAGACCCCTGAGCGCTTAGGATGTAGACCGGCGGGGACCTCTCTACTGAGCTGTAGGTAGGGTTGCGATGTATCGTTTGGCCGAGGCCAGGCATGACCCAGGAAAGTGTGTCCGGCCGGAGTTAATCGAGCGTGTTGGGTAAGTTGGTGCACCCCTGCAGGGAAGAACACATCTATCGATAGCCGGTCCTACGATAAAGGACACTCGGAGTTGTATCCTGATTGATACAATTAGAACTGGATACTTGGATACTATGGCTCTGGGATTGCTTCTCGCAGGGAGTCGAGAAGGGGTCTCAGGACGAGGTTGATGACTGTATGGCTCTGGGATTGCTTTCTCGCAGGGAGTCGAGAAAGGATCTCTGGGTGAGGTTGAGACTTAATAATACTGCTACTTTATATTGATCTGTTCTGCTCTCTTCTATTGCTGCAAGACCGATGAAGATGCTAGTCTTCGATAGGTCTAGGCTTTCCCCTCTATTCTGGCATTTCTGCAGCCCAGTCCACATATACAGCCTTCCTTTGATAATGTTGCATATGTACTGTAGATCCTTGCTTGCTGAGTACTTCGGATGAGTACTCACGGTTTCTTTGCTTTTTCCCCCCATATTCATTTGATGCGACCAGATGACGGAGCCACTGAGACAGCTACCCTGCTGACGATCGACTACTACTACTACCCCGAGGGTGGTTACTGCTTCGAACTTGCCGTCGACCAGGAATAGGAATCGGAGGGTCCCAGGCAGGAGGCCTGCGCCTTTCGATCGTAGTGTTTTATTTTTCCCCGCATTTCTAAAGGCCCTTCCGTTTCTCTTTTAATATCTGTACTTAGATATCTGATGCTTCCGCTGACGCTTGTATGCCATCGAGCTATGTATTCGAGCCCTCGAGGCCCTAGCTTGTAATATAAAGTTTGTATGACTTTATTTATGTTTTAGAGTTGTGTTGTGATATCTTCCCGTGAGTCCTTAGGCTTGATCGTGTGCATTTGCGTGTATGATTAGTGCACGATCGAGCCGGGGGCGTCACACTAGCCCCCGGTGTATTGTGTCATACTTGGGGATCAACACCTACCCTTTCCGAACACATGGTTTGTGTTAAGTGATACGTCTCCAACGTATCTATAATTTTTTATTGTTCCATGCTATTATATTATCTGTTTTAAATGTTTTATATGCATTAATATGCTATTTTATATTATTTTTGGGACTAACCTATTAACCTAGAGCCCAGTGCCAGTTTCTGTTTTTTCCTTGTTTTTTAGTTCATGGAAAAGGAATACCAAACGGAGTCCAAACGGAATAAAATCTTCGCGATGATTTTTCTTGGACCAGAAGACACCCAGGAGACTTGGAGAAGAAGTCGGAGGAGCCACGAGGCGGCCACAAGGGTGGAGGGCGCGCCCCCTGCCTTGTGGGCCCCCCGTGACCCTCCTGACCGAATTCTTTCGCCTATATGTTCACATATGTTCCCAAACCACCAGAGGCATCCGCGAAAAGACTTTTCCACCGCCGCAACCTTCTGTACCCGTGAGATCCCATCTAGGGACCTTTTTTGGCACCCTGCCAGAGGGGGATTCGATCAGGGAGGGCTTCTACATCAACTCTATTGCTCTTCCGATGAAGCGTGAGTAGTTTACCTCAGACCTACGGGTCCATAGCTAGTAGCTAGATGGCTTCTTTTCTCTCTTTGATTCTCAATACCATGTTCTCCTCGATGTTCTTGGAGATCTATTCGATGTAATACTTTTTTGCGGTGTGTTTGCCGAGATCCGATGAAATATGGATTTATGATCAGATTATCTATGAATATTATTTGAATCTTCTCTGAATTCTTTTATGCATGATTTGATATCTTTGTAATTCTCTTCGAACTATCGGTTTGGTTTGGCCAACTAGATTGGTTTTTCTTGCAATGGGAGAAGTGCTTAGCTTTGGGTTCAATCTTGCGGTGTCCTTTCCCAGTGACAGTAGGGGCAGCAAGGCACGTATTGTATTGTTGCCATCGGGGATAAAAAGATGGGGTTTTTGTCATATTGCTTGAGTTAATTCCTCTACATCATGTCATCTTACTTTATGCGTTACTCTGTTCTTCATGAACTTAATACTCTAGACGCAGGCAGGAGTCGGTCGATGTGTGGAGTAATAGTAGTAGATGCAGAATCATTTCGGTCTACTTGACACGGACGTGATGCCTATATTTCAGGATCATTGCCTTAGATATCGTCATAACTTTGCGCTTTTCTATCAATTGCTCGGCAGTAATTTGTTCACCCATCGTATTATTTGCTATCTTGAGAGAAGCCTCTAGAGAAACCTATGGGCCCCAGGTCTATTTTCCATCATATAAGTTTCCAATCTACCATATTAGTTTCCGATCTACTATTTTGCAATCTTTTACTTTCCGATCTATAAACCAAAAATACCAAAAATATTTAGTTTATCTTTTATTTAGTTTCATCTATATCTATCAGATCTCACTTTTGCAAGTAACCGTGAAGGGATTGACAACCCCTTTATCGCGTTGGGTGCTAGTTGTTTGATTGTTTGTGCAGGTATTCGGTGATTTGTGCGTTGTCTCCTACTGGATTGATACCTTGGTTCTCAAACTAAGGGAAATACTTATCTCTACTTTGCTGCATCACCCTTTCCTCTTCAAGGGAAAAACCAACGCAAGCTCAAGAAGTAGCAGGAAGAATTTCTCGCGCCGTTGCCGGGGAAATCTACGCCAAGTCAAGACATACCAAGTACCCATCATAAAACTCTCATCTCTTGCATTACATTATTCACCATTTGCCTCTCGTTTTCCTCTCCCCACTTCTAGAATGATTTTCAAAAATATTTGCCTTTTTATTCGCCCTATTTTTCGTTTGCCTCTTTCTCCTTTGAACTTTTGTTTGCTTGTGTGACCATGTGTCTTCTATTTGCTTGCATCTTCACTTGCTAAAAATCTATTGATATGGATCCTCATCCACTGGCTAATATTTTTAAAGGATCCAATTATGATGAACCAATTGCTAGTGAGTTGATTGCACTAGATTATCTTTATGAGGTTTTGCTTGAAATTCGTGAATCTAAATTTTTTGATGAAGTGTTGAAAGAAGGAAATTATAAAGTGATTCACGATAGATCTTTGAATGAAAAGGATGATTGCAGTGATATTATCATAAATTCTAATAATGTCAATTGTGCTAAAAATATGCAAAACCCTAAGCTTGGGGATGCTAATTTTGCTATGTCTACTACTTGTTGCAATGATCATGATTGGGGTGATTCTTCTTATGATCTTGAAAATTTATTTAAGCCCTATGATGAATATGAGATTGATAATAATGTTTGAAATAATATTGAGTGGGGTTGGAAGAGTGTCAACTTTAGATCCCACATATTTGGAGAATATTCAATCTTATGAAATTTTTGATAAAAGTGGGTTTGGAGAGGTCATGACTTTAGTTAATGTTAATCCAACTATTTTGGAAGAGTGTCAACTTCGCATGCATGTGGATCGTGTTGAGAATATGTTATGTGATAGCTATATTGTTGAATTTTCTTATGATCCTACATGTAATTATTATGAGAGAGTAAAATATGGTTGTAGAAATTTTCATGTTAATAAATTATCTCTCTTCATGTTGAGATTGCTATCGACTCTTTCTTCTTCCTTGCACATGCTAGTTTTTGCTTGCCTTGATAATTTGTTTTCCTATGAAATGCCTATGCATAGGAAGTATGTTAGACTTAAATATGTTTGTTGCATGTTTTATGATGCTCTCTTCGTATTTCAATTGCTATATTTCATGTGAGCATCATTAAAATTATCAATGCCTAGCTAAGGGCGTTAAACAATAGCGCTTGTTGGGAGGCAACCCAATTTTATTTTTGTTTTTTGCTTTTTTTTTCCTGTTTTGCTTTGAATAATTCATCTAGCCTCTGGTTAGATGTGGTTTTGTGTTTTAATTAGTGTTTGTGCCAAGTAAGACCTTTGGTATGGCTTACGGTGATAGTTGATTTGATCTTGCTGAAAAATAGAAACTTTTTCGTCCAGTATCAGAATTTTAATAATTCACTGGAGCGTTGAAAAACCCTGAATTTTTTATACGAGATTGATATACAAATTTCCTCTGTTATCCTAATTTTTCAGAAAGTTTGGAGTTATAAAAGTATTAGAACAATTCGTATTTTCGCAGACTGTTCTGTTTTTGACAGATTCTGTTTTCTATGTGTTGTTTGCTTATTTTGATGAATCTATGGGTAGTATCGGGGGGTATGAACCATGGAAAAGTTGTAATATAGTAGATATTACACCAATATAAATAAAGAATGAGTTCAAAACAGTACCAAAACTGGTGATTTATTTTCTTATACTAACGGAGCTTATGAGATTTTTTGTTGAGTTTTGTGTTGTGAAGTTTTCAAGTTTTGGGTAAGGATTTGATGGACTATGGAATAAGGAGTGGCAAGAGCCTAAGCTTGGGGATGCCCAAGGTACCCCAAGGTAATATTCAACGACAACCAAGAGCCTAAGCTTGGGGATGCCCCGGAAGGCATCCCCTCTTTCGTCTTCGTTTATCGGTAACTTTACTTGAGGCTATATTTTTATTCACCACATGATATGTGTTTTGCTTGGAGCGTCTTGTATGATTTGATTCTTTTCTTTTTAGTTTGCCACAATCATACTTGCTGTACACACCTTTTGAGAGGGACACGCATGAATCGTGATTTATTAGAATACTCTATGTGTTTCACTTATATCTTTTGAGCTAGGCAATTTTGCTCTAGTGCTTCACTTATATCTTTTTAGAGCACGGCGGTGGTTTTATTTTATAGAAATTGTTGAACTCTCATGCTTCACTTATATTATTTTGAGAGTCTTTAAACAGCATGGTAATTTGCTTTGGTTATAAATTTAGTCCTAATATGATAGGCATCCAAGAGGGATATAATAAAAACTTTCATATAAAGTGCATTGAATACTTTGAGAAGTTTGATTCCTTATGATTGTTTTGAGATATAGAGATGGTAATATTAGAGTCATGCTAGTGAGTAATTGTGAATTTGAGAAATACTTGTGTTAAAGTTTGTGATTCCCGTAGCACGCACGTATGGTGAACCGTTATGTGATGAAGTCGGAGCATGATTTATTTATTGATTATCTTCCTTATGAGTGGCGGTCGGGGACGAGCGATGGTCTTTTCCTACCAATATATCCCCCTAGGAGCATGCGCGTAGTACTTCATTTCGATAACTAGTAGATTTTTGCAATAAGTATGTGAGTTCTTTATGACTAATGTTGAGTCCATGGATTATACGCACTCTCACCCTTCCACCATTGCTAGCCTCTCTAGTGCCGTGCAACTTTCGCCGGTACCATATACCCACCATATACCTTCCTCAAAACAGCCACCATACCTACCTAATATGGCATTTCCATAGCCATTCCGAGATATATTGCCATGCAACTTTCCAGCGTTCCGTTTATTATGACACGCTTCATCATTGTCATATTGCTTTGCATGATCATGTAGTTGACATCGTATTTGTGGCAAAGCCACCGTTCATAATTCTTTCATACATGTCACTCTTGATTCATTGCACATCCCGGTACACCGCCGGAGGCATTCATATAGAGTCATATTTTGTTCTAAGTATCGAGTTGTAATATTTGAGTTGTAAGTAAATAAAAGTGTGATGATCTTCATTATTAGTGCATTGTCCCATGTGAGGAAAGGATGATGGAGACTATGATTCCCCCACAAGTCGGGATGAGACTCCGAACGGAAAAAAAAAGAGGACAAAAAATGAGAAGGCCCAAATAAAAAAAATGAGAGAAAAGAGAGAAGGGACAATGTTACTATCCTTTTACCACACTTGTGCTTCAAAGTAGCACCATGATCTTCATGATAGAGAGTCTCCTATGTTGTCACTTTCATATACTAGTGGGAATTTTTCATTATAGAACTTGGCTTGTATATTCCAATGATGGGCTTCCTCAAATTGCCCTAGGTCTTTGTGAGCAAGCGAGTTGGATGCACACCCACTTAGTTTTCTTTTGAGCTTTCATAAACTTATAGCTCTAGTGCATCCGTTGCATGGCAATCCCTACTCACTCACATTGATATCTATTGATGGGCATCTCCATAGCCCGTTGATACGCCTAGTTGATGTGAGACTATCTCCTTCTTTTTGTCTTCTCCACAACCACCATATTTTATTCCACCTATAGTGCTATGTCCATGGCTCACGCTCAGGTATTGCGTGAAAGTTGAAAACGTTTGAGAACATCAAAAGTATGAAACAATTGCTTGGCTTGTCATCGGGGTTGTGCATTATTTGAATATTTTATGTGATGAAGATGGAGCATAGCCAGACTATATGATTTTGTAGGGATAAGCTTTCTTTGGCCATGTTATTTTGAGAAGACATAATTGCCTTGTTAGTATGCTTGAAGTATTATTGTTTTTATCTCAATACTAAACTTTTGTTTTGAATCTTATGGATCTGAACATTCATGCCACAATAAAGAAAATTACATGGATAAGTATGTTAGGTAGCATTCCACATCAAAAATTCTATTTTTATCATTCACGTACTCGAGGACGAGTAGGAATTAAGCTTGGGGATGCTTGATACGTCTCCAACGTATCTATAATTTTTGATTGTTCCATGCTATTATATTATCTATTCTGGATGTTTTATATGCATTAATATGCTATTTTATATTATTTTTTGGGACTAACCTATTAACCTAGAGCCCAGTGCCAGTTTCTGTTTTTTCCTTGTTTTTTAGCTTCGTGGAAAAGGAATACCAAACGGAGTCCAAACGAAATAAAATCTTCGCGATGATTTTTTCTTGGACCAGAAGACACCCAGGAGACTTGGAGATGAAGTCGGAGGAGCCACGAGGCGGCCACAAGGGTGGACGGCGCGCCCAGGGGGGTAGGGCGCGCCCCCTGCCTTGTGGGCCCCCGTGACCCTCCTGACCTAATTCTTTCGCCTATATATTCACATATGTTCCCAAACCACCAGAGGCATCCACAAAAAGACTTTTCCACCGCCGCAACCTTCTGTACCCGTGAGATCACATCTAGGGACCTTTTTCGACACCCTGCCGGAGGGGGATTCGATCACGGAGGGCTTCTACATCAACTCTATTGCCCTTCCGATGAAGCGTGAGTAGTTTACCTCAGACCTACGGGTCCATAGCTAGTAGCTAGATGGCTTCTTCTCTCTCTTTGATTCTCAATACCATGTTCTCCTCGATGTTCTTGGAGATCTATTCGATGTAATACTTTTTTGCGGTTTGTTTGCCGAGATCCGATGAATTGTGGATTTATGATCAGATTATCTATGAATATTATTTGAATCTTCTCTGAATTCTTTTATGCATGATTTGATATCTTTGTAATTCTTTTTGAACTATCGGTTTGGTTTGGCCAACTAGATTGGTTTTTCTTTCAATGGGAGAAGTGCTTAGCTTTGGGTTCAATCTTGAGGTGTCCTTTCCCAGTGACAGTAGGGGCAGCAAGGCACGTATTGTATTGTTGCCATTGAGGATAAAAAGATGGGGTTTTCGTCATATTGCTTGAGTTAATTCCTCTACATCATGTCATCTTACTTAATGCGTTACTATGTTCTTCATGAACTAATAATCTAGATGCAGGCAGGAGTCGGTCAATGTTTGGAGTAATAGTGGTAGATGCAGAATCGTTTCGGTCTACTTGACATGGACGTGATGCCTATATTTCATGATCATTGCCTTAGATATCGTCATAACTTTACGCTTTTCTATCAATTGCTCGGCAGTAATTTGTTCACCCACCGTATTATTTGCTATCTTGAGAGAAGCCTCTAGTGAAACCTATGGCCCCCTGGTCTATTTTCCATCATATAAGTTTCCAATCTACCATATTAGTTTCCGATCTACTATTTTGCAATCTTTTACTTTCCGATCTATAAACCAAAAATACCAAAAATATTTAGTTTATCTTTTATTTAGTTTCATCTATATCTATCAGATCTCACTTTTGCAAGTAACCGTGAAGGGATTGACAACCCCTTTATCGCGTTGGCTGCAAGTTGTTTGATTGTTTGTGCAGGTATTCGGTGATTTGTGTGTTGTCTCCTACTGGATTGATACCTTGGTTCTCAAACTGAGGGAAATACTTATCTCTACTTTGCTGCATCACCCTTTCCTCTTCAAGGGAAAAACCAACGCAAGCTCAAGAAGTAGCATTAAGACGAACCCTTCGTGTGACACGGCGAAATCGCCAACGATTTTTGGAGTCAAACCTCGTCATCGGATCGCTAACCAGTTCACGCTTACTATGACGGTCAGTTTTCGGCTTTCGCCTCCTGAGGTTGTTGACCGGGTGTCGGTGTCAAAACCGGCAGACCTCGGGGTAGGGGGTCCCGAGCTGTGGATCTAGGATCGATGGGGAACAAGGGACGACGAACATAGTGTTTACCTAGGTTCGGGCCTTCTTGAAGATGTAATACCCTATGTCATGCTTGATTGTACTGGATGTATAATGTGGTTTACAGTGTAGATCTACCTCGAGATCAGCATGAGCTAAACCCTAAGGAGATGAGGTGATGAATGTAGCTCTAGCCCTAAAGACTAAAAACCCTTGGTTTATATAGACACCGGTAGGGTTAGGGTTACCGAAGATAGATTACAATAAGGGATTAAAGAAATCCTGCGCCTTCTTGACTTGGAGGGCACACCACGGCTTCATAGATCTCCTGTCATTGTACGGCTCCACCATTCCGGCCCATGTACAATGGGCCGTTGATACGTCTCCAATGTATCTATAATTTATGAAGTATTCATGCCATGTTTACAACAATTTTATATGGTTTTGGTATGATTTGCATGGAACTAACCCGGACTGACGCTGTTTTCAGCAGAACTACCGTGGTGTTGTTTTTTGTGCAGAAATGAAAGTTCTCCAAATGAGCTGAAACTTTTTGACAATATTTTTTGGAACAAAAGAGGCACTAGAAGCTTCGTGGAAGGACCAGAAGGTGAAGGAGTAGGTCACAAGACACCGGGGCGCGCCTGGGCCCTTGCCCGTGCCCCGGTGGGTTGTGCTCACCTCGAGGCCCATCTTAGCGTGAAACCAACGCAAAAAAATCCTATAAATAGAGAAACCATCAGGGGTAACCCTAGATCAGAAGTTCCGCCGCCGCAAGCCTCTGTAGCCACGAAAAACCAATCTAGAACCCGTTCCGGTACCCTGCCGGAGGGGGGAATCATCACCGGTGGCCATCTTCAACATCCCGGCGGCCACCACGATGAGGGGGGAGTAGTCCACCCTCGGGGCTAAGGGTTTGTACCAGTAGCTATGTGTTTAATCTCTCTCTCTCATGTTCTTGAGATGTCACGATCTTGATATATCGTGGGCTTTGTTAATATAGTGGGATCATATGGTGTTTCCCCCTCTCTATCTTGTTGTGAATTGAGTTTTCCCTTTGAGATTTCGTTTTATCGGATTGAATACTTTTATGTATTTGAGAGCACTTGATCTATGTCTTGGCACTCAACTCGCGGATTCCCGAGGTGACATTGGGTAATCTATGCGTAGGGGTTCATGCACGTTTTCGTCCTTGTTTCTCTGGTAGAAATCTTGGGGCACTCTTTGAAGTTCTTTGTGTTGGATCGAGTATTATGAATCTGAAATTGTTTGATGCATATCATATAATTAACTCATGGATACTTGTGGTGACATTGGAGTATCTAGGTGACATTAGAGTTGGTTGATGCGTATCATATGGTGTTATTTTATTACGAACTCTTGGATAGATCGAACGGAAAGAATAACTTTGTGTTATTTCAGTACGAACTCTTGAATAGATCGAACGGAAAGAATAACTTTAAGGTGGTTTCGTACCCTACAAACAATTTCTTCTTATGTTCTCCGCTAGATAAGAACTTTGGAGTGATTCTTCATCGCACGTTGAGGGATGGTTATATGATCCAATTAGATTAGCATTGTTGAGAGATTGCACTAGCGAAAGTACGAACCCTAGGCCTTGTTTTCAAGCATTGCAATACCGTTTGTGCTCCGTTTTATCACTTGCTACCTTGCTGTTTTTATTTATTCAGATTATAAAAATATATTTCTACCATCCATATTACACTTTAATCACCATCTCTTCGCCGAACTAGTGCACCTATACAATTTGCCATTGTATTGGGTGTGTTGGGGACACAAGAGACTTTTTGTTATTTGGTTGCAGGGTTGTTTGAGAGAGACCATCTTCATCCTACGCCTCCCACGGATTGATAAATCTTAGGTCATCCACTTGAGGGGAAATTGCTACTGTCCTACAAAACTTTGCGCTTGGAGGCCCAACACGAGTCTACAAGAATAAAGTTGCGTAGTAGACATCAGCCGTCGCCCCGAGGATCCCTTAGTCCACGACTCCCTTAGTAGCCCCCGAACTTGCCTCCAACGCCAAGGCTTGTATCTGACATTCACTCACCCAACCAGTATTCGGCTTGCGAGGCGAGTTCTTCAGTATATTTTGCCCATGTTCGGAACCAAGTAATGTCCGGAATCTGAAACAGCAATTTTTCTTAACACCGAAGGCAATAACAAAGAAAACCGTTCAAGTGTAAATAGTGCCTTCATCTGACAACCTTTTCTCTTTCAACGAAGAGTTGCTTCCGGCCATAACGCCGAGCAGTTACTATTTCATGAAGCGCGGCCCGAGGCCGACGTCACGTTTCGCACATCCCCTCGAGGTGGAGATCGTGTCCCGTCTTTTGGGGGATATGGTTAATGATTTCGATTCCCCTCCCCGCACACGACGTTGCGGGTATATCGGGAAGTGGAGAAGCCAACGGCGCGGAAAAAGGAACCTCAGGCCTGTCAACAGTCTATAAAGGGGGAGCTATCACAGCGAGCATCTCACGCCTTCTTCCACCTCCCACTCACGTAGATCCTCAGAGCTCCAGCGCCCCTTTCCTCTGCTTCCACAGCAAATCCCGTCCCGTCTCCTTCGACCATGGCCAGCTCCGATGCCAATGGGAAGTGTGAAGCCACCTCCGTCACCGACGACGACATCGTATGGCTGAAGCAGGCCGGCTATTTGTCGGCCGACGTTGCTCATCGGGCCCCCGCAGAGGACCAGATCATCCCCACGCCCCAGCCGGGCGAGAGGATCGTGTTTCTTCCCCATTTCCTTAGGGGGCTAGGATTTCCCCTGCACCCCTTTGTGCGGGGGCTGATGTTCTTCTACGGACTAGATTTTCACGATCTAGCCCCCAACTCCCTTCTCCACATCTCGTCCTTCATTATCTTCTGCGAAGCCTTCCTCCGAATCCAGCCACACTTTGGCCTGTGGCTAAAGGTGTTCAACGTCAAGCCCAAGGTAGTTGGCGGTGAGCAGGCGGACTGCGACGGGGCCATGATCAGCAAACTGACATGGGTACAGTGGCCAAAGGGCCACTTCATCAATATCGTCAGGATGTGGCAAAAAGAGTGGTTCTATACCACTGAGCCACAGGGAGCCGGCTGGGTGGCAGCTCCCACATTCAGATCCGGACCCCCTACCAGGCTGGCCTCATGGATCAACAAGAGCCCGGACTGGGGATCCGTTGATGATTTGAAGGCGCTGCAGAAGCGCGTCATCAGCGTCATGGAGACCGGCGTGAAGCTGGTCGATGTGATTCAGGTCATGCTCCATCGCCGATTCCTCCCCTATTAGGAGAGGGCCAAGTAGGGATGGCAGTTTTGCCCATGGGTGTGGATACCCGCGGGTACCCTACCCGAA
Source organism: Thinopyrum elongatum (assembly GCA_011799875.1). Classification (NCBI taxonomy): domain Eukaryota; kingdom Viridiplantae; phylum Streptophyta; class Magnoliopsida; order Poales; family Poaceae; genus Thinopyrum; species Thinopyrum elongatum. The sequence continues at coordinate 80,012,793 of CM022301.1, forward strand.
AACAGTGGGCATGGCAAGACTTGGAGAAATTTTGTACCCATGGGTAATGGGTATGCGTACCCACAAAATATATGGGTAGGGCATGGGTATGAAATTGTGCCCATGGGTAACCCAATGGATACCCATAAAGTATTAATAAATGAAAATAACTCCTACGAAATGTGGGGTCAACATCCAACTCCTATGGCCCGACACTAAATCCCCTATCCCCTAAACCGGCCATAGCTCATAGGCCCACAGACATTTCCTCGCCACTTCCCCTACCTCCTATGTGTCTCCTTGAAAAGGTGAAATTTTGACTTATTGTCACCGGACTCTTGTTCATCTCTGGATCAATGATCCCCGATTCCCACCATCGCCTCCCACTTCATCAAGCTTCCACCAACCATTGCTCATACTCACTTGATTCCTCCAAGAGGCCACCCACCAGAGGAGGCCGCATCAGTGCTATACTGCTTTGCCCATCATCACTTGAATTTTAGACTCATTTCTCTACTTTTCAAAATTTTAAATGCCATGCGTTGCACCCAATGGGTATGGGCATGGGTATCAATTTATGCCCATGTGTATTGAAGTCGGTGGGTATAGAAGGTTTGTGTGGGCATGGGTTTGGGCAGAAGGAGGTTGTACCCACCCATACCCTACCCATTGCCATCCCTAGGGCCAAGCCAATATGGGAGTATGACCCTGAAGATTCGACCACCGTGCAGCACCTCTTCGGCACGACCCACAAGAAACTGTGGAGTCTGCTATTCAAACCGTAGAAATAGTGTCCGGTCGAGGGGGAGGACATCGGCATCAATGCCGCGAACCCTCTGAGGAAGGCGAGTGATACTTGTCTTGCCATAAATCCACATATTAGCACCACACAGTTTGATCCGAACCTCTACGTGTGGATTTTGCAGGGTTGGCTTGCCAAGGCCGAGAAGATTAGTGGCCCAGCGCCGCTGCCAGAGGGGCCCCGATCCGAGCAGCTTGAGAAGCTGTTGGTCGTTGTACCCTACAAGGCGCCCAGCAAGAAGGGCAAGAGGGCGGAGGTACCAGAGGCCCGGGAGGGCCTCCGTCGCAAAGCTCGTCTAGACAGCAGGTCCGGAGACACCGCGGCCCAGTCCACACAGGAGGGGCATGAGGACGAGGAGGAAAGCGCCTCCTTGCACTCGAAGAAGAGGGCGGCGTCCAGCAACATCGAGGAGGTTCAACCTCCTCAGGCCCGAAAGAGACAGTGCCGGCCCTAGCTGGTCTGTCCGACAGTTCGGACTCCGACAAGGAGTCTGAAGCGTCCGAAAAGGTTCCGAAGAAGGAACCCAGGGTCAAGCCCCAAGCGGCCAGGTATGTACTGCGATATTTTCAATTGCTTTATGCTTTTAGTAGTCACTGATAGAACATAGATTAATTGTTTTTATAATGGTACAGCCCTCCGCGTGGCCACCCCGCCGAGCAAACCTCTTCGGGGACGTCCCTGCCCACCGAACTGGCGAACAGTGGCTCATGCTCAGCACCCCCTCCAATCCCCGAAGAAGCTGGGGAGGTGGTGTCGCGAAAGACCCCTCCTCCTCCGAACATGAGGGAGGAGGTCAATGCTACCATGGCCGAGGCCGACGCCTTGGTCATTGAAGACTAGGGGGATGCTTCCCTCCTGGCTAACACGGGGAGGGAGTCCGGACCATCCGGACCCCCTCAGCCGCTTGCTCCTGAGCCCCCAAGGCCCTCGAAGGCACAGGCTCCCCCTTCCGGTGGAGAAGCAGTTGGGGAGCCAACGGGCGCCGAACACCTCCACACGGGCGGCAGCTGCCTGGCCAGATGTGCTGGAGGAGTTGGTGAACAACTCCGTCATCATTGATGGGCACCGCACTCTTATGAATGCGGTCATGCAAGGTGTTCAGTCCGTCCAATCCGGACTGAACGATGTTGTCCAAGGCCTTCTTACAGGCTTTGAGGTAAGTCAAGTAATGTTCCTTTCTCATAGAGCAGTTGTAATTTTTAGTTTGGGTAGGCCGTGTATGTAGCAGCCCCCGGGACTCTGCAGGAACTTCGAAGAAGCCTCCACAGGATCAAATTCGGTAGGCCGATTGACAATCTTGACATTTCTTTTGCTAACACAGGCATCTTCCGTGGCTGCGGCTGCTAATGCCGCGGCACTAGTGGAGATGGATCAGAAGCTCAGGCTTTCCGATAAAGAGCTTGACCTTGTCAACAAACGGCTTGATGAGGCGCAAGGTAGGCCCTATAATGGGATGTGTATTTGCTTGATGCCGGATATTGACGATCCAGACTGTATGCTAATCCTTTATCGTGATGGTCCTGCAGCTGCCGCCGCTGAGGTCGAGGGCTTGAGGGAGGCCTTGAAGAAAGCCGAGGCAGAGGCGACCGCGAAGAAAACGGCCGCTGAGAAGGCGGTGGCCGAGCTTGAGAAGGCCAAGCTTGCGGCCGAGCAGCACGAGGCTCGGGTGACCGAAGTCCAAGTGGAGCTCCAGGATGCCGCCAAGAAGCTGGAGGCCCTTGAGAAGGAGCAGGAGGAGCAGTCCTCCCGGCTGTCCAAGGCGGAGAAGGAGCTCCAGGAGGCAAGGACTGAATCACGAGGTATCCAGGAGGAGCTCCGCCAAGTCGGGCAAATTGTGAATGGTAAGAAATACTTACTGCAGAGTGTGTTCGGAGGCAATTGGTTTGCCCTACTCAGGTGGGTCTGGCGCTCCGCAGGCGTCTTCGTCGAACTTCCGAAGAATGTGGCGGCCGCGGCGAAGCACTACGCCACTCTCGAGGAGGACTCTACACAGCGGCTCTTCTGGTCACAGTTTCTGGACTCCGAGCGCCCTCCCCTCCTAAGCGATCAAATGAAGCAGCTGATGGAGATGCATCAGATGTCAGAGCTGGCCGTGAAGGACCTCTGTGTCAGTCTGTGGCCGGCCGAGCCCATTCCAGACACCTACTTCGGCCTTGTGCAGAAGCTGCGGGAGGCGCCGCTCTGGCTTGACGCCGTAAAGCAGTCAGCATGCCTTGAGGGGGCGAGGCTTGCATTTGCGAAGACCAAGGTGCATTGGCTGAAGATTAATCCAATGGACATGGCCACTGGTCCTCCGCCCAAGGGAAAGGAGCATCGCCGCCCTGAGCAGTATTTTTGCACAGGTGATGACCGGCGCACGGGCGATAGAGGGCCAGTGTTCAAAAGATGTAATGCTTGAGTGATTGTATTAATTTTGTACCAAGTGGACCTCATGCTTTATAATGCATCTGCCTGACTTGTTTTATATTGTCATGCTTTAATTTTGACTCCTGTGTGGCCGTATGTTTAGTCTGAAAATTACCAGTCGTCGGCTTCAGCCCCCAAGTGAATATCACGAGGGGTGTTTTGTCTCCGCACTATTAACCTTAGCCAACATCTTGGTACCCAGAGGCGGTAGTGCGTGCGAGAAACCAGGTAATCGGACTATTAGGTTTTATCGCTTTCACTTAGCTGTAGGAGCTTTACGGTGGGGGCTAAGGACTAGCGCCCGGTGTTTTGTGATGTACTTGGGGGTCAACACCTACCCTTTCTGATCACCGGGTTTGTGTTAAGACGAACCCTTCGTGTGACACGGCGAAGTCGCCAACGATTTCTGGAGTCAAGCCTTGTCATTGGATCGCTGATCAATTCACGCTTACTATGACGGTCAGTTTTCGGCTTTCTCCTCCCGAGGTACTTGACCGAGCAAACTAGAAGTACAATCGCAGGGGTTCTCCCTTTGCCTTCTTAGCCGAACATGCGGAACATAAGAGGCAAGCACAGGAGCCGGGCAACCCAACTATTGACCCAAGACATAGTTCGGAACTGATGCATATAATGCAATATCCGAGACGCCGGACACCCTGCGTAAGGAGGTGCCGAACTTGAAGATATGGAGCTGATATGTAAATCGAACTCTTAGCTGGTTAATTTGTTTTCATGCTGGGCTGTTCAAAGAGCGAGTGGAGAATCAGAAAGGGGATAGAAAAATCGCAAGATGCGGATATCCGAACACCATAAAGGGCATTTTTTTTATTTCTTGTAACATCAAGTCGTTTAACCGTACGATTCGAACTGCCAAGGCATTATAAAAAATAAAAGAGTTTTACAGAATAAAGGTTTATGCAGGGCCTTGATGCATGAGTTGAAGCCTTCACTTTGCCCTGCTGCACATCTGCTCCTTTGCTTCTGGGAGGTGGGGATTGGGACCTTCGATGTGACCTTGAGGGGTGAGGATCCTGCCGCTAGAGCTTTATGCTTGGGGGTTTTCGGAATTTTCCCCCAGGTCGTCCGAGGACGAGGTAATTCCGAAGTTCGGTTTAGCCGAACATATATTTTGGATTTGTTAATATATGCCTCACGGCTGCCCATGGTATTTTGAGTGTGAAATTGTGCTGACGAGGCACGTAGAGTGTGAAGAATGTGGGCGTGCCGTGGGGCGCGCATCCCTATTTGTGGCAAACGCATGCGAGTTCCCATGACGGGGAATGGGTTCGAACCCGTTTACTATTATCGCCAGTCTTTACAGCGGGTTGGCATCCGGGCCTATATGGGCCAGTATGGTCTTCGGCCGCTAGGGCCGCAGTGTGCTCTTCGGTTCAAAGTGAGCGTTCTGTGTTGCCGTTGATAGTTATGACGCCCGAGGGACCAAGCATCTTCAAATTGAGGTACGCGTAATGTGGAACGACATTAAATTTGGCGAACGCTGTTCGGCCGAGGAGGGCATGATAGCCACTGCGAAAAGGTGCAATGGCGAAGATCAAGTCCTCACTTCGGAAGTTATCCAGAGATCCGAACACTACTTCTAGCGTCACAATGCCTGTGTAGTGGGCCTCCACTCCCGGAATGACCCCTTTGAAGGTGGTGTTGCTGGGTTTGATCCTTGACGGATCAATCCCCATTTTCCTCACTGTATCTTCGTATATCAGATTGAGGCTGCTACCTCCGTCCATGGGTGGAATCCATTGATGATGGGGTCGAGCACTAGGGCTGCGGACCCTCCATGGCGTATGCAGGTCGGATGGTCCCTACGATCGAACGTGATCGGGCAAGCTGACCATGGATTGAACTTCAGCACTACTGGCTCGACGGAGTACACGTCTCGTAGCGCTCGCTTCCTCTCCTTCTTCGGTATATGGGTTGCGTAAATCATGTTTACCGTCTTGACCTCGGAAGGGAATGGTTTCTGGCCTCCACTATTCAGCCTGCGGGGCTCATCATCGTCCTCACTTCATGGGCTTTTGCCCGAGTCTTCGGCTGTGAGTTTGCCGTCCTGTTTGATCAACTAACAATTTCGGTTGGAGTGGTTGGCGGGCTTCTCTGATGTGCCATGGATCTGAACAGGCCTGTCCAGAATTGTGTCTAGTCTGGACGGGCCGTCACTGTTGCCTTTAGGGGCTTTCTTTTGGGGTCTGGACTTCTGGTTTCGGAATCCAGCATTTACTGCCGTATCCTCGCCCTCACCGTCATTGTGGCGATGTTTGCTCCTGCTGCGTCAGGGCTTTCCATTTCCGTCTCCAACCTCAGAGGTACCGGGTGTGTCAGGGTTGGTGTTTTTGTGAGCGAGCCAACTGTCTTCGCCCGCGCAAAAGCGAGTCATGAGAGAGGTAAGGGCTGCCATAGTTCTTGGTTTGTCCTGGCCAAGCTGCCGTACGAGCCATTCATCCTTGACACTATGCTTGAAGGCGCCCAAGGCTTCGGCATCCGGACAGTCGACAATCTGGTTTTTCTTGGTTAGGAATCGGTTCCAAAATTGTTTGGCAGATTCTCCGGGTTGTTGTGTGATGCAATTTAGGTCGTCAGCATCCGGAGGCCGGACATAGGTGCCCTGAAAGTTTGCTCGAAAAGCGTCCTCAAGCTCTTCCCAGCAGCCTATAGAGTCTTCGGGAAGGCAGTTCAACCAGTGCCGAGCTGGACCTTTACGCTTTAGTGGCCAATATTTAATGGCGTGGAGGTCATCTCCTTGTGCCATGTGAATGTGGAGGAGGAAATCCTCTATCCATACGGCTGGATCTGTGGTTCCGTCGTATGATTCGATGTTCATAGGCTTGAAGCCTTTCAGGAATTGGTGTTGCATCATCCTCTCTGTGAAGCACAGGGGGTGTGCGGCGCCCCGAACTCGGGCCCCATCGTGTCGGAGGTCTTCGGCCCTCCGAGCCTGCTGCTGCTCCCAGATTCTATCTTTCTGGTTTAGCCGATCGTAGTATCATTCCTGATAAGCAGGCGGGTCTACTCTGGGTCCATAGATGGACCTGGTATGGCCTCCTCGAGCATTTAGGTCATGGCGGAGGTCGTAGTCATAAGTTGGCCGCACTTGATCCTTCCCGTGATGGCGAGGTGGGGCGGCTGGGTGTTCGGCCTTGTCAGCTTCTCTGTCCCGCCCTCTAGGGGGGCGGTCCAGCTGTTTGGTGCTTGTATATGTCGGACGTGTTGGCTCTACGGCCTCGTTGTTGAACTGCAGCAATAGCCCTCGCTTGGGATAACTCTTGGTTGGCTGTTCGCAGCCATACCCCTCTTCGGCAGCTAGGACTTTGGTCCATCGGTCGTTATGGGTGTCCTGTTCAGCTTTGATTTTGCATTTTTGTTTCTTTAGGCTGCGGGGAGTAGCTAAAAGCCTCCGCTTGAACCGTTCCTCCTCTAGAGGGTCTTCGGGGACAATGAAATGGTCCTCCCCGAGACTGACCTCCTCTTCAGAGAGTGGGAGGTAGTTGCTATCCTCGGAGTCGTCGGGGTTTTCTGGAATGAGCGGGTCCTCCTGCCCCATGGGGTCATCCTGATGATGTTCGATGGCTGCGTCTCCAGCAAGGTCATCCGTATTATTTATGGTGCCGTTCTCCACAGAGTCCACGTTGCTCGCATGGCTTCGACGTGGCTTTGATCGACGACGCTGTTTTCGGCGTTTGGGTGGCTCGTCTCTGGGCTTGCCCCGGTCCTGATCAGGAGTGCCATCACCGTCCTAGGGGGTGTCCACCATGTAAATATCGTATGTGGACGTGGCCGACCAGCGACCGGTGACGAGAGGGGCAACATCGGTATTGACCGTGGCTCCACCCTCCTCGTCCATGTATTCGGTATTCTCTGAATTGTAGTCTAGCATATTGGTTAAATCATCAATAGTGGCTACCAAGTGGGGGGTGGGTGGGATGCAAAATTCCCTGGGGTACGCCTCGAAGCGTTGATGATTGAAGGCGGAGGGCAGGTCCTCCTGGATGGTCATATTCTGAATTCGGTCCAGCGCCTCGTTTAACCTTGCGAGGGTTGCCGAACTCGAGGGCTCCGGGACAAATTCCGGTGTAACAGAGTGGGGGGCAGTCAGTGCCCTGGCCGGTCCTTGGTTTCCGCTGGCCGTGCTAAGCTCGGGGTGTGGAGCCGGATCCTTGCACTACAAGAAATATGTCAACTTGTGACCTTCTGTCAGTGACCCTGGAAGAATTGGTCATAAATCTACGACCATTTGAGACCAATTGGTCAAAAGCTGTTCGGGGGGCTCCAAACCCTAAACCATAACGACCATTTTGGTCAGAAAGGTCATAATTTCCTTACACGAAAAGGTCGTAAAGCAAACAGCACTAGTCCGCTGCCTTATTTCTAGCTGATAACGACCAATATAGATGGTCATACCCTTGTAAATTCTGGTGCATTGCTATGACTAGGCGCCACCTCATCAGTTTTGCCTATGTGTCATGTCTCTGTGTCAATTTTTGCCCTAGGTTGTGAAGCAGCCTATATTTCTGTCATTCCCAAAATTCCCAAAAAAATTAGGCATTCTTTACTATCCAAATTATTGCCTTGTGACAATATTAAGCTCCATTTACCTGGTAAATCATTCTCGGCAAATTTCCAAAGTTTCTGTTCAGCTAGAACCGTTGTGACGGAAGTACTAGCTAGGCATATTCTAATGAGCTGAATTTTTGCCACATCTTCTATATTCCCAAATCATAGCTCTCCACAAAATTTGAGCCCCATCTAACAATCCATGTGAGCTCACCATCCAATCTTTTTTTCTGGTAATATTTTCAGTATGTGAAGCAACTATATTTTATGTTAATTTACAATTGCTGAAAATTTACCAGGACATGACCCTTCCCATAGAACCTCCCTCCACCAAATTTTAGCTCATTTAATGTAACCAATTTCCCTGAGCATTTTTCCCAACTTTCAGTTTGGTGGAGAGCACCGTAAAGGAAGTACCATTTTTATTTATCCAAATGGTATGAAATTTTTACAGTTCCTTCATATGCCCAAATTATCATCCTCCTCTAAATTTCAGATCAATCCATTCATTCGTTTGAGTCCAGCTTCAACATTCATATTTCTGTCCAGTGTGGTACTTTGCAAAGCAAGTGACAGCTAGGCTCCTCCATTTGAGCTACAAATTTTCCAAGACAGTGTCCTTAGTAGATGATCATCCTCGGCCAAAACTCAGGCGAATTGGCCATGTGCATTTTCCACACCACTAATCAAACACTTGGCTGCTAATTCATGTTTGAGCTCAGTTCAGTCTACTCGTGAGATTCTTCTATTGCCTTCTTATTCTTGACACCTACCGGGGGAGTGACCAACCCACTAGACATGGATATGCCACCCAGAACATGTGGCAACGCCACAGTGACGCGGTGACCACGCGGCGGGCATGCTAGTTTACGCGCTCTGGAGTTGGGGCCCTTGTCCACCGTCCAAACCTCGATGTATTGCCACCAAACCATGTATTTCTGATTAAATAGATACTTATATACCTAGAAATGATTTTTGGAAAAAATAAAGAGCAAACTATAAGGCAGATGCAGTTCAAATTTGACCCGCTTCCTACTGAATCGGCAGAAATTTGTCTTTTTCACAAGAGGTGGATCAAAACTTTTGACACCCAACCATTTTGTCAATTGTGCATTAAATATGGCCTAATATTTTAGAAAAATCATTTGGTCCAATTTTGCAACAAATATATGGTAGCTCCTTCACAAAAAAAACTCATTTTGGGCATTCAAAAAATGGAAAATTAATTTTTCGTACAAAGAAAATGAAAACTTCCTTAGCCAACATTGTTTGTCATTCCAAGATGCACCTTTGTACATAATATGAGCTCATTTGAACAAACTATGCCATTAATGTGGCCATAAGATTTACCATTTGGCTTGAAAGCCATGAATCTTCATACATGATAGCTAATTTTCGAGAACACTTTTTTAAAATAATTACCGTATTATAAGTTTATTATTTTTTCTGGTAACTTGGTCACATCAAATGACACAATGCGAAGGTTTTCCAATTTTTTGATTTTTTTGAATTTTTTATGCCCGTTTCAAAATGCGGTCAAAATGGCGGGCATGACCGTTCCTAGCTAGTGCTTGAATCTTGGAATCTTTTTGGTGTTTCTATGATTAAATAGATACTTATGTACCTAGAAATGATTTTTGGAAAAAATAAAGAGCAAACTATGAGGCAGCTGCAGTTCAAATTTGACCCGCTTCCTTCTGAATGGGCGGAAATTTGTCTTTTTCACGAGAGGTGTATCAAAACTTTTGACACCCAACCATTTGGTCAATTGTGCATTAAATATGTCCTAGTATTTTAGAAAATTGATTTGGTCCAATTTTGCAACAAATATATTGTAGGTCCTTCACAAAAAAACTCATTTTGGGCACTCAAAAAATGGAAAATGAATTTTTCGTCCAAAGAAAATGAAAACTTCCTTAGCCAACATTGTTTGTCATTCCAAGATGCACCTTTGTAAACAATATGAGATCATTTGGACAAACTATGCCATGAATGTGGCCATAAGATTGAGCATTTAGGTTGAAAGCCATGAATCTTCACACATGATAGCTCATTTCTGAGAACACTTTTTTTAAAATAATTGCCATATTACAAGTTTATTATTCTTCCTGATAACTTGGTCACATATAATGACACAATGCGAAGGTTTTCCAATTTTTTGAATTTTTCATGCCAGTTTCAAAATGCGGTCAAAACGGTGGGCATGACCGTTCCTAGCTAGTGGGTGGATATTGGAAAAAATTTGGTGTTTCTCTGATTAAATAGATACTTATGTAACTAGAAATTATTTTTGGAAAAAATAATGAGCAAACTATAAGGCAGCTGCAGTTCAAATTTGACCCGCTTCCTACTGAATCGGCGGAAATTTGTCTTTTTCACGAGAGGTGGATCAAAGCTTTTGTCACCCAACCATTTGGTTAATTGTGCATTAAATATGGCCTAGTATTTTATAAAAATGGTGTGGTACAATTTTGCAACAAATATATGGTAGGTCCTTCACAAAAAAACTCATTTTGGGCACTCGAAAAATGAAAAATGAATTTTTTGTCCAAAGAAAATGAAAACTTACTTAGGAAACATTGTTTGCCATTCCAATATGCACCCTTGTGCATGATATGAGATCATTCGAACAAACTATGCCATGAATGCTACCATAAGATTGATCATTTGGCTTGAAAGCTATGAATCTCCACACATGATAGCTCATTTCTGAGAACACTTTTTTAAAATAATTACCGTATTACAAGTTTATTATTTTTCCTGGTAACTTGGCCACATATAATGACACAATGCGAAGGTTTTCCAATTTTTTGATTTTTTTTGAATTTTTCATGCCAGTTTCAAAATGCGGTCAAAACGGCGGGCATGACCGTTCCTAGCAAGTGGTTGGATCTTGGAAAACTTTTGGTGTTTCTCTGATTAAATAGATACTTATGTACCTAGAAATTATTTTTGGAAAAAATAAAGAGCAAACTATGAGGTAGCTGCAGTTCAAATTTGACCCGCTTCCTACTGAATCAGCAGAAATTTGTCATTTTCACGAGAGGTGGATCAAAACTTTTGACACTGAACCATTTGGTCAATTGTTCATTAAATATGGCCTAGTATTTTAGAAAATTGATTTGGTCCAATTTTGCAACAACTATATGGTAGGTCTTTCACAAAAAACTCATTTTGAGCACTGAAAAATGGAAAATAAAATTTTCGTGCAAAGAAAATGAAAAATTTTGTAGGCAACATTGTGTGTCATTTCAAGATGCAACCTTGTGCAAAATATGATATCATTTGAACAAAACTATGCCAAGAATGTAGTCATAACATTGGCCATTTGCAGGCTCTTCTCCACATTCAACGACTTCCCCCCTTGTGGGAGGGGGGGGGGAGGCTCATGAGCATCCGATCCTTTCGTCGTCGTCAGCGGCGGGGGCATAATAAATGGCTGTGATTTTGTAATCCAACAAATAAACGATTAGATGCTTCTTATTTTTCTGAGATTTTCTAGCTTAAATGTAAACGGGTGTGATCTTGACATTTTAGTTAATTGTAAATAAGTTGTGGACCAATATTTTTGAAAAATGATGTTGTCCTTCTTACAAGGCAGATTTGTAGTTTTTTTAAGTACAAGATTTAGCTCTAAATTTTGAAGATTCCAGTGCGAGACAACCGGCCAATGAGAAGTGAGGAACCACAATCACGCGGATCACCTAGTCCGAAGCGATCTGAGCCATCCATCACACACCAATCAATGGTGGAGCTTCTCCCGAGAAACCCTAACCCACCCACCCACCCTCATCCTCTCCCATTCCCCAGATGCGATCAAGGCACCCCGCTGCCCCCGCCTTCCTCTCCCTCGTCTCATCTTCCTCCCGCGATTCCCACCGCCGCCACCCCCACCCACCACCGCCGACCTCGTCTCCGCCATGCACCCTCTCCCCTCGCCTTCCTCCGCAGCTCCCCATCAGCTCCACCGACGGGCCCCTCTGCCACCAGCCGGCGCACAACCTCCGACCCTTGCTGCTCTCCCCGCCGGCCCTCCTTCGATGGCCCAAGCTCGCGCCGCCCGCCCCGTCCTTGCCCTTGACCTCCTCCTTGTTCCCGGAGATGCCACATGGACGGATCTGTGGCGTGGCAGCGAGGGCCTCCCCTCGCTCCGCTGCTTCCACTCCACCAGCCAGATTTGCCATGCCCGCGCACCATCGCTCACCCGCAACCCTACTCCGAGGCTAGGGTTGCTGGCGGGGCGTCACCGGTGGCCTCTGGTTGGTCCCTCCTCTCTTCTTTCCCTCTTCCGTTTCTGCGTTTCTCCTTCTCGAGCCGAGGTTCTGACACTGTCATGCGCTCCTTTGGTGTTCGATTTTTGTGCCGTCGGTGAAGATGAGGGATCGTAGGCCATGAGCTCGGGGTCGGACCGGGACGCTAGGAGCAAGAGGGCCGATCCAGAGCTCATGCATGAGGAGGTATGGCGATCTGGAAGGGAGCAACGCCGGCCAGTTGTGGTGGTCCGAAGGCCTCCGGGCGCCGCAGCACCACGTCGTCCCGACGCCGACCCAGTCGCAGACGACGACTATCTCTGGTATGTAATATATACCTTCAACCTGTAACAGAATTGGATCTTGTTATCAGTATGTGTGGAATGCTGTGGGTCAAGTCAATACTTAGCATTGGTTGACTGTGAGCAACTCAGATGTTTGGTGTTATGCCTATGTGGCTATGCAGGGCTTAGGCAGGAACTTTCATTCAATAATCACTAATCAATGGACTCTATTTGAGTTTATACGTCCAGTTTTAGCACAGCTTTAGAGTTTACGGAGATGATGTGTATCATGCACTGTTGATATTTGGCCACGAGGTGCAAAGATTGAACCTCTCATGGCAGATCAGTGACCGGCCTAAATGCTTATATACCTGCTGATGATCTATGTTGCCTTACATGTAATGGATGTCTGGTCTCTGCAATCGAGCCTGTACTATTTAACCCCCAAGAGCTAATCACACAAACAGGGTGCTCATGTGTGCTCCGGAAAAGAAGTAGCTTATTTAATAGCATAGTTACTGAATTGGTGGCGTTAAGCGTAGAGGAATGTTGTGTGTGCCACGTGTTTGATGTAATGCTGAGGTGGGAACTCATTTATTTATACTGTGTAAAACTTTGATGTAATGCTGAGGTGGGAACTCATTTATTTATACTGTGTAAAACTGACAGTGCCGAACTCATTTATTTATACTATGTAATGCTGAGTTTCCTTGTGAATTCTGTGTCCTGATCATTGATAGTGGATTCTTACTCTCTCCTGTTGTTTTTCAGCATCCATGGCCAGTGCACAATCATCATGTTCGATGTCACCTCCCGACTCACCTACAAGATGGTAGTGTGCGGAAGCTGTGTGATGGTCGTGCTGTGTGCTTTCTTGCAGGGCCGGCTGAGCGACGCGGTGGCGAAGGTGGTGAACGAGTTGCTGCCGTCGGGCGCCGTCGACCAGCCACCCAAGGGAAAGGTGCTCCCCTCCCTCCCCCCCTATCTGTTTGATTCAATCCGGCAGCTATGGACTTGCTCATGCCTCTGAGGATTTTGTTAATTAATTGTTGTTCCCTCTGCTATTAGTGTTCTTGCTCCGCTGTAGACTGAACTCCGGTACCATTGTGTACCACTTGGCTCCGCAATTTGTACCTTTTTATTTTCCTTGCAGCAAGAATTAATCTTCTACTTGATTGCATTTTCCATGACATTTTGGAATTAATCTTCTACTTGATCGCTAGCACGATCGTGATGATTGATAAACCACCAAACAAAATGAAAATTGCACATTTGCTAGCATTACAGTGTGAAGGATGCTCTGCTGTTCCAATGTGTCTTTTTTGTCAAAGCTTTCTTGTCAAATGTATGTGTTCACAGTTGAATCAAAGTTTGAATAAGGCAAAGTTGCTAGCATTGCAGCAGTACACCCTTCCTAACATATGTATTTGTGTTGTTCCTCACGCCTCTCTGTTTGCTATGTTTTATTGGTGCTCTGTTGAAGAACTCAACTCATTGGATGCAGGGAAGGAGATGGAGGGTGACGCACAACCATGGAGAGGAGCAGCAGCAGCTCAAGGTCCTTTCTCCGCCACGCCACCTCTGCCCCTCTCTCGTTTTGATTTGCTATGTTGGGTTCCAAGATTAGAAATATTTTTTGTTTCCATCTTTATCCATGTGCTATCATTAACTCTGAGAAAATGTTATGTTTTTGCTGATTAGTGGCAGTACATCTTTGCTTTACTATTCCTAGCAGCTGCAGTTCATCTAACATAAACATGTTGTGTACATTCTAAACCCCCAAACATGACACAAGTGATATGTATATGCAGCAGGGAATCGTCAACTTGTAGAGTTTGTTGACTGGAATGTAACTTGTACAGTTTTTTACTTGAATATGTTCAGTTATGAAGTCGTGTAGTTATTTATTCTCATCAGTTCTAAACTGCAGTACTTTACTGAATTGTTGATGATGCTGAATGAATCTAGCTTGTTGGGTTCAGTCTCTTGTTTAGATGAAATGCAGTTGTGGATTGGATTGAGCAGAATCGCCGCTCTCCAGAATTATCTGTCTGACTGAACAATGGGATCAGTTCTGAGATCATTCTTGTTGTGTAGTTTCGTCAGGTGAAGCGGTCGCATGCCACTTATTTGGAATCAATAATAACAAATCAGATAATATTACATTACTTTTACAGAATTATTCTTGTTATCCTTTAGATTAAATCTCATTGTTTAAGAGGTCCTGTTCTTTTCTTTTATCTATTCAACACACTCCAGCATGTTGGTTTAATCAAATCCTCTAGTAATGCCACAGCTTGTCATGCATGTCGCATTTCCTCTGTTTTTGGGGAATTTCGACCAGTACCATTCTCTGTTTTGGGAATTTCATTGCCGTAAATTATTATAGCCAACTGTTCAGACTTGTTTTTTGCGGGGAGCAAATCTATATATGCAAAGTGTGTGTGTGTGTGTGTGTGTGTGTATCCAGTGAGCAAATCTGTAGTAATTACTGAGTATATTATCTGCTTTCTTTTAGTGGCAATTTTCTGCTCAGTTCTCATTTGACATATAGTTTGTTCTCTTTGAATGTGCAGATTGTATGATGTGGTGGTTATCTTTTTTCGTTGCTGGGGTCATTGGAACCTGGATGTCATATGTTATGTGATCTGAGCCATATGGCATATTGTAATCTTTTTATTGCTGGTTTTTATGTACGATGTCATGAAGATGTACGTTTGAAATGTTGTTTTGACAGCAAAAATGTATTCATGTGTACATGCTGCTTTGACAGCAAAATTATGAAATTTCTCAACAATATGTATGGGTTAAATATATGTTTTCCAATTTTCTATGCTTAAAGTTGTACTGCGCATGAAAAGGCTATAGCCCAACTGATGATTTTGTTGTGGAATTGTTTATTTTAGTTTAAATAGCGAAATTAATAATAATTCTGGTGAAAGTTGTAGAAACAAAATGAAAAGGCCAACAAAAAAAGAAAATTACTAGAAAAAGGAAAGGGCCCAGAAAAGAAAAGGGCCATAAAATTTGGCTTGGCCCATTTAGCTGACCATGGAAAAAACACAAATAGGCTGAATTGTTGGGCTTGGCCCAAGTAAAGTGTCGAATTGGACCGGGCTGATTCTAAACAACGACCTTTTCATTTGGTCGCAATTTTGCCTTGTCAGCTTGCCACGTCGGATCCGACGTGGCCCGGGCAGACAACCAACGACCAAAACAGAAGGTCGTAGGATCAACTACCTTTTGTTTTGGTCGTTGCCTTCAACGACCTTATCACAAAGAAGGTCGTTAATTTCCATTAAAGACGGTCAGCTTTTGACCATCTGTTTTTGGTCACAAAAAGGTCGCAAATGAAAAATAATGACCATTCAGCGATCAATAGTGATGGTCGCAAGTTGACATATTTCTTGTAGTGTTGACGGAGTCCGGATCGTCACTGGAGGTCAAGGGCGGGCTTTGGTCCTTGCGTGTGGCTTCCCCGCCGGGGTTTGAGATCGGGATGCTTTGGGCCGGGGGTGACCCCTGGCCGTTGGCTGCCGCTTTGTCGTAAGGGCTCAAGGCCCGGTGAGCGTCATGAGGGCAAAGTTCGGCCGAGATTGATTCTTGGCTTCTGCCTCCTGATTCTGCCTCGAAGGTCGAAGATAGGTCCTCCGCCGTTATGATGTATCCGGACGGAGGTAGAGTCTGGCCCCCGCTCGAAGCAGAGTTCTCCTGGCTTGAAGCTGTTGAGGTCAATCTATCGATCGGATTAGAAGTGGACTCCGGAACGGGCATGGCGAGGGTGCGGAAGGGGGCAACCAATCCGGTGAAAACCAGATCGCCCCGCGTGTCCGCAATGTATTCCAAACCACCGAATCGAATTTAGTGTCCGGGAGCGAAGGTGTCGATCTGGCCCAGACGACCAGTCGGGTCGGCGTGCAACACGATGCTGCCGAACGTGAAGAGTTGCCCGGGGACGAAGAAGTCCCTGGATCCGATGCCTTCTCCTATGATCAGGCGAGCCATCGATCCTTTGGGCGACCCCATACTGGAACTCTCAATGAAAGCACCAATGTCAGTGTCAAAACAGGCAGACCTCGGGGTAGGGGGTCCCAAGCTGTGGATCTAGAATCGATGGGGAACAAGGGATGACGAACACAGTGTTTACCCAAGTTCGGGCCCTCTCGAAGAGGTAATACCCTACGTCCTGCTTGATTGTATTGGATGTATAATGTGGTTTATAGAGTAGATCTACCTCGAGATCAGCATGAGCTAAACCCTAAGGAGATGAGGTGATGAATGTAGCTCTAGCCCTAAAGACTAAAAACCCTTGGTTTATATAGACACCGATAGGGTTAGGGTTACCGAAGATAGATTACAATAAGGGATTAAAGAGATCCTGTGCCTTCTTGACTTGGAGGGCACACCACGGCTTCATAGATCTCCTGTCATTGTACGGCTCCACCAATCCGGCCCATGTACAATGGGCCGTCACCCCGAAGACCCCTTAGTCCATGACTCCCTCACCAGGTGAGCTAGAAGTACAATGGTAGGGGTTATCCCTTTGCCCTCTTAGCCGAACGTGCGGAACATAAGAGGCAAGCACAGGAGCCGGGCAACCCAACTATTGACCCAAGACATAGTTCGGAACTGATGCATATAATGCAATATCCAAGACACTGAACAACTAGCGGAAGGCGGTGCCGGACTTGAAGATATGGAGCTGATATATAAATCAAACTATTGGCTAATTAATATATTTTCATGCCAGGCTGTTCGAAGAGTGAGTGGAGAATCAGGAAGGAGATAGAAAATCACAAGATGCAGATATCTGAACACCATACAGGGCGCTTTAATTATTTCTCGTCAGATCAAGTCGTTTAACCGTACAATTCAAACTGCCAAGGCATTATTCAAAATAAAAGAGTTATACAGAATAAAGGTTTACGCAGTGCCTTGATGCGTGAGTTGAAGCCTTCACTTTGCCCTGCTGCACGTCTGCACCTTTGCTTCTGGGAGGTGGGGGTTGGGACCTTCGATGAGACATTGAGGGGTGTGGATCTTGCCGATGGAGCTTTATGCTTAGGGGGTTTCCAGAATTGGCCCCTGGGTCGTCCGAAGATGAGGTAGTTCCAAAGTTCGGTTTAGCCGAACATATACTTCAGATTTGTTGATATATGCCTCACGGCTGCCCATGGTATTTTGAGTGCGAAATTGTGCTGACGAGGCACGTAGAGTGTGAAGAATGTGGGCGTGCCGTGGGGCGCGCATCCCTATTTGTGGCAAACGTAAGCAGGTTCCCATGATGGGCAACGGGTTCGAACCCGTTTAGTATTCTTGCCGGCCCTTACGGCGGGTCGGCATCCGGGCCTATATGGGTCGGTTTGCTCTTTGGCCGCTAGGGCCGCAGTGTGCTCTTCGGTCCGAAGTGAGCGTTCTGTGTTGCCGTTGATGGTTATGACGCTTGAAGGACTAGGCATCTTCAACTTGAGGTACGCGTAATGCGGAACAACATTAAATTTGGCGAATGTTGTTCGGCCGAGGAGGGCATGGTAGCCGCTGCGAAAAGGTGCAATGTCGAAGATCAAGTCCTCGCTTCGGAAGTTATCCGGAGATCCGAACACTACTTAAAGCGTCACAGTGCCTGTGCAGCGGGCCTCCACTCCCGGAATGACCCCCTTAAAGGTGGTGTTGCTGGGTTTGATCCTTGACGGATCGATCCCCATTTTCCTCACTGTATCTACGTATATCAGATTGAGGCTGCTACCTCCGTCCATGAGGACTCTAGTGAGGTGGAACCCATCGATGATGGGGTCGAGCACGAAGGTTGCAGACCCTCCATGGCGTTTGCTGGTCGGATGGTCCCTCTGATCGAACGTGGTCGGGCAAGCTGACCATGGATTGAACTTAGGCGCTACTGGCTCGACGAAATACACGTCTCGTAGTGCTCGCTTCCTCTCCTTCTTCGGTATATGGGTTGCATAGATCATGTTTACCGTCTTGACCTTAGAAGGGAAGGGTTTCTGGCCTACACTATTTGGCCTGCGGGGCTCATCATCGTCCTTGCTTCATGGAATTTGCCCGAGTCTTCGGCTGTGAGTTTGCCGGCCTGTTTGATCACCCAACAGTTTTGGTTGGAGTGGTTGGCGGGCTTCTCTGATGTGCCGTGGATCTGACAAGGCCTGTCCAGAATTGTTTTTAGTCTGGACGGGCCGTCACTGTTGCCTTTAGGGGCTTTCTTTCGGGGTCCGGACTTCTGGTTTCGGAATCTGGCATTTACTGTTGTATCCTCTTCCTTGCCGTCATTGTGGCGACCTTTATTCTTGCTGCGCCGGGGCTTTCCATTTCCGTCCTGATCCTCGGAGGTACCGGGAGTGTCGGGGTTGGTGTTTTTGGGAGCGAGCCAACTATCTTCGCCCACACAAAAGTGGGTCATGAGAGAAGTCAGGGCTGCCATAGTTCTTGGTTTGTCCTGGCCAAGCTGTCGTACGAGCCATTCATCCTTGACACTATGCTTGAAGGCGGCCAAGGCTTCGGCATCCAAACAGTCGACAATCTGGTTTTTCTTGGCTGGGAATCGGTTCCAAAATTGTCGAGCAGATTCTCTGGGTTGTTGCGTGATGCGATTTAGGTCGTCAGCATCCGGAGGTCGGACGTATGTGCCCTGAAAGTTTGCTCAAAAAGCGTCCTCAAGCTCTTCCTAGCAGATTCTTCGGGAAGGCTGTTCAACCAGTGTCGAGCTGGACCTTTAAGATTTAGCGGCAAATATTTAATGGCGTCGAGGTCATCTCCTCGCGCCATGTGAATGTGGAGGAGGAAATCCTCTATCCGTACGGCTGGATCTGTGGTTCCGTCGTATGATTCGATGTTCACAGGCTTGAAGCCTTCTGGCGATTGGTGTTGCATCACCCTCTCTGTGAAGCACAGGGGGTGTGCGGTGCCCCAAACTCGGGACACATCGCGTCGAAGGTCTTTGGCCCTCCAAGCCTGTTGCTGCTCCCGGATTCTATCGTTTTGGTTTAGCCGATCGTAGTATCATTCCCGGTAAGCGGGTGGGTCTTCTCTGGGTCCGTAGATGGACCTGGTATGGCCTCCTCGAGCATCTAGGTCATGGTGGAGGTCGCACTCATAAGTGGGCTGCATTTGATCCTTGCCGTAATGGCGAGGTGGGGCGGCTGGGTGTTCGGCCTCATTAGCTTCTCTGTCCCGCCCTCTAGGGGGGCGGTCCGGCTGTTGGGCACTTGTGTATGCCGGACATGTTGGTTCTACGGCCTCGTCATCGAACTGCAGCAATAGCCTTCTCTTGGGATAACTCTTGGTAGGCTGTTCGCGGCCATACCCCTCCTCAGGAGCTAGGACTTTAGTCCATCGGTCATTGAGGGTGTCCTGTTCGGCTTTGATTTTGCGTTTTTGTTTCTTTAGGCTGCGGGCGGTGGCTAAAAGCCTCCGTTTGAACCGTTTCTGCTGCAGAGGGTCTTCGGGGATGATGAAATCGTAATCCCCGAGACTGGCCTCCTCTTCAAATAGTTGGAGGTAGTTGCTATCCTCGGAGTCGTCGGGTTTTTTCTAGATTGAACGGGTCTTCCTGCCCCACGGGGTCATCCTGATGATGTTCGTTGGCTGCGTCTCCAGCGAGGTCATCCGTATTATGCATAGTGACATTCTCCGCAAAGTCCATGTTGCTCGCATTGCTTTGACGTGGCTTCGATCGACGGCGCTGTTTTCGGCGTTTGGGCATCACATCTCTAGGCTTGCCTCGGTCCTAATCAGGAGTGCCCTCGCTGTCCTGGGGAGTGTCCACCATGTAAATATTGTAGGTGGACGTGGCCGTCCAGCGGCCGGTGATGGGGAGAGGGCGAGATCGGTGTTAGCCGTGGCCCCATCGTCCTCATCCATGTATTCGGAGTTTTTCGAATTGTAATCCAGCATATCGGTTAAATCATCGATAGTAGCTACCAAGTGGGTGGTGGGTACGAAGCAAAATTCCCTATGGTACGCCTCGAAGGGTTGATGATTGAAGGCGGAGGGTAGGTCCTCCTGGATGGTCATATTCTGAATTCGATCTAGCGCCTCGTTTAACATTGCGAGGGTCGCCGAACTCGAGGGCTCCGGGCCAAATTCCGATGTAACGGGGTAAGGGGCAGTCAGTGCCCTAGCCGGTCCTTGGTTTTCGCTAGCCGTGCTAAGCTCGGGGTGTGGAGCCGGATCCTCGACAGGGTCCGGATCATCACTGGAGGTCAAAGACAGGCTTTGGTCCTTGCGTGTGGCTTCCCCACCGGGGTTTGAGATCGAGCTGCTTTGGACCAGGGGTGACCCCTGGCCATTGGCTGCTGCTTTGTCGTAAGGGCTCAAGGCCAGGTGAGCGTTGTAGAGGGAAAGTTCGGCCAAGATTGACTCTTGGCTTCTGCCTCCTGATTCTTCCTCGAAGGTCGAGGATAGGTCCTCCGCAGCCATGATGTGTCCGGACGAAGGCGGAGTCTGGCCCCCGCTCGAAGCAGATCTCTCCTGGCTTGAAGCTGTTGAGGCCGATCTACCGATCGGATCAGAAGGGGACTCCGGAGCGGGCATGGCGAGGGTGCGGGGGGGGGGGGGGGGGAGTGAATCCGGTGAAAACAAGATCGCCTCGCGTGTCCGCAACGTATTCCATACCACCGAATCGAATTCAGTGTCTGGGGGCGAAGGTGTCGATCTGACCCAGATGACCAGTTGGGTCAGCGTGCAGCACGATGTTGCCAAATGCGAAGAGTTGCCCGGGGACGAAGAAGTCCCCAGATCCGATGCCTTCTCCTATGATCAGGCGAGCCATTGATCATTTGGGCGACCCCACAGTGGAACTATCAATGAAAGCATCAATGTCGGTGTCAAAACCGGCAGACCTCGGGGTAGGGGGTCCCGAGCTGTGGATCTAGGATCGATGGGGAACAAGGGACGATGAACACAATGTTTACCCAGGTTCGGGCCCTCTCAAAGAGGTAATACCCTATGTCCTGCTTGATTGTATTGGATGTATAGTATGCTTTACTGAGTAGATCTACCTCGAGATCAGCATGAGCTAAATCCTAAGGAGATGAGGTGATGAATGTAGCTCTAGCCATAAAGACTACAACCCTCGGTTTATATAGACATCGGTAGGGTTAGGGATACCGAAGATAGATTACAATAAGGGATTAAAGAGATCCTGCGCCTTCTTGACTTGGAGGGCACACCACGGCTTCATAGATCTTCTGTCACTATACGGCTCTACCAGTCCGGCCCACATCAATGGGCCGTCGCCCCGAGGACCCCTTAGTCCATGACTCCCTTAACAGCCATTGGAAGAGGACTATACGCGGTGAGGCTGCTAGCTGGACCCACCAGCTACATCTCCGCACGCAACGAAGTGCCTCCTTATTACGCATAAAAAAATGATTCTTCCCCCTGACAGCTGGGACCCACCAGCTATATCTTCGCACGCAAGGAAGTGCCTCCTTCTTCTCCCTGATAGGTGGGACCCACCCGGTCAATCCGTACGTAGGGTTGTCTGTCAGGTCGCGAACGTGTACAAATATACTGGCCGGTCGGTCTCTCTGCAGCGATGAACCGTGGCCGAGTAAGGAGCGGCACGTGTCGTGGTAGAGGCGCGGACATAGCATGTCACGCAGTCCCGTCTATATACATCGTGTACACGTACGTACAACCACGTTGCAAGAAAGTAAATACGGCTACGTACGTACATATGGCCGGGGTCTCTAACGCGTACAGCGACAGCGTCCTGTTCATCGGCAGCCAACCGGCTGGGTCGGAACGGAGGAAACAGCGTCATGTTCATCAGGAGGCAACTGACTGGGTTGGAATGCGTCTTGTTCATCGGGAGCCAACCGGCTTGGACGGAACAGCCAAAACGAGGTCTGGCGTACCGCAAAACGGAGGAAACAGACTTCTGTTAGAGCTCCTACGGTTGAAACGGAGTGCTGTTGATCGGGAGGGGTGTGGCGTACCGCAAAACGGAGGAAACAGACTTGTGTTGGAGCGCCTACGGTCGAAACGGGGTCCTGTTCATCGGGAGGGGTGTGGCGAATCGCAAAACGGGACTCCATGGGCTACTGTTCATCCACCGTCTACTGCCTCGCTCCAGCCTCCACGGGCTACTGTTCATCCACCGTCGACTTCCTCCAGCCTCCACCTGCTACTGTTCATCCACGGGCTACTGTTCATCTAGCCTCCACCGACTACTATTCAACTAGCCCTCCACGGGGTGTTGTTCATCCAGCCTCCACCGTCTACTGTTCAACCAGCCCTTCATGGGGTCTTGTTCATCCACCCCCAACCGGTTCGGGTGTGTGGCGGCCTCCTCCCGATCGAGGTCCTGTTCATCCAGCGGCAACGGCCTCTACTACCACGGGGTCCTGTTCATCCAACCCCACTGGACTATTCATCCAACCCCCAACAACGGTCATTGTTCATCAAGAGGCAGCTGGTTCGATCGGCTTCAGTTAGCAGCAGTAGTGAAGGAATCGCTCGGGTTCAGTTAACAGCCAAGGGATTGATCGCTCGGGTTCGGTAACGTAGCTAGTGCAATCGCTCGGATTCAATAAGCGAACGCCTCGCTCGGGTTCAGTTAGAGCCCAACGCCTCACACACACGCGCGTACATGTACGAGAGAAACATGCAAAACCTCCGTGCATCGCTTGGCCCCGACCACCCACCGTAACCGGGAACTCCACGAAATTTTCCTCGCACTCGCTTCTACCATGATTTTTTCCATCATGGACGGCCCAAAGAATGCCATGTAGCTGCGTCCCCGGCCCGCCCAGGACGAAAAGCCCATTTTCTGTCATGATTTTTTGTCATAGAAGTAGGCGCCCACCACATCTATGATGATACGTGGTTTTGGCACAATTATCATCATAGAAGTGTCATAAGCATGACAGGAAAAAATCGTTCAACCCATAATGTCACGGATGTGTCTTTTTTTAGTGTGTCCTCATCGAGGAAATCCCAACGCAGATCACAAGTAGCAGGAAGAATTTTTGGCGCCGTTGCCAAGGAGACCTCTTCAACATCTATCAAATACCATCGCATAAAATTTCATCTCCTCGCATTTACATTATTTTTCATTTGCCTCTCGTTTTCATCTCCCCCACTTCTAAAACGTTTTCACAAAAACACAAAAATATTTTTGTTTGCCTTTTTGTTTGTTTGCCCATTTGGCTGCTTTTATTGCCTTCGTGTCAACACACCAAAAACAGAAAAGGAAAAGGAAAGACATATGGATCCTCATCAACTTGCTAATATTTTCAAAAGATCCAATTATGATGAACCAATTGCCAGTGATTTGAGTGGACTAGATTATCTTTATGAAGTTTTGCTTGAAAATCATGAATCTGAAAATTGTGATGAATTGTTAGAAGAAGAAATCTATAAAGTCATTCATGATAGATCCTTGAATAAAAAGCATGATTGCAATGATGTTATTATAAATTCTATTAAGTTCAATTGTGCTAATGATATGCAAAGCTACAAGCTTGGGGATGCTAATTTTGTTACGTCCACTACTTATTGTAATGTTCATGATTGGTGTGATGCTTCTTATGATGTTAAAAATTTATCTAATCCTCATGATGAATATGATATTGATAATAATGTTTGCAATAATATTGAAAGTGGGTTTGGAAGAGTGACAACTTTAGGAAATAAGAATCCCACATATTCAGAAAATATTCAATCTTATGAAATTTTTGATAAAAGTGGGTTGGGAGAGGTCATGACATTAGTTGATGTTAATCCCACTATCTTGGAAGATTATAAAACTTTTATGCATGTGGATCATGAAGAGAAAATTTTATATGATAGCCATGTTGTTGATTTTGATTATGATCCTATATGTAATTATTACGAGAGAGAAAAATAAGGTTGTAGAAATTTTCATGTTACTAAATTACCTCTCGTTATGTTGAGATTGTTATTGTTTCTTTCTTCTTCCTTGCATATGCTAGTTTTTGCTTGCCTTGATAATTTGTTTGCCTATAAAATGCGTATGCACAGTAAGTATGTTAGACTTAAATGTGTTCTTCACATGCTACATGATGCTCTCTTTGTGTTTCAATTATTATCTTTCACGCGAGCATCAAACAAATCCCAAGCCTATCTTAATGGCTATAAAGGAAGAGCTTGTTGGGAGACAACCTAATAGTTATCTTTACTGTTTCCTTGTGTGCGCACAATTATGCTACTGTTATGGTTGTGTTTTTGTGTTTTAATTAGTGTGTGTGCCAAGTAAAGCATTTGGGATGATTTGGCTGATAGTTGCTTTGATTCTATGCAAAAACAGAAACTTTTGCGTCGAGTAGCAGAATTACCTAAATTTGCTGGAGCGTGATAAAATTCTGAATTTTTTACACATGATTTATATACAAAATTTCCACGTTTTCCTAATGTTTCATAATTTTGGATTTACATAAGTATGGTCATTGTTCGAATTATTACAAACTATTCTGTTTTTGACAGATTCAGTTTTTGTTGCGTTGTTTGCTTGTTTTGATGAATCTATGGATTCTATCGGGGGGTATAAGCCATGGTGAAGTTAGAATACAGTAGGTATAATGCAATAATAAAATATGAATGGGTTAACAACTATACTTAAAGTAGTGATTTGCTTTGTTATACTAACGGATCTCATGAAGGTTTTTGTGGAGTTTTGTGTGCTGAAGTTTTCAAGTTTTGGGTGAGCTCACGATGGATGAAGGAGTAAGGAGTGGCAAAAGCCTAAGGTTGGGGATGCCCGAGGCACCCCATGATAATATTCATGGACTCCCAAACATCTAAGGTTGGGGATGCCCCGGAAGGCATCCCCTCTTTTTTCTACCAACTATTGGTAATTTTACTTGGAGCTATATTTTTATTGATCACATGATATGAGTTTTGCATGGAGCATCGTGTATTATATCAGTCTTTGCTTTGTTTGCTTTTTAGTTTGTCACAATCATCCTTGCTGGACACACCTATTCCAGAGGGACAAACATTTTTTGTGATTTGTTAGAATACTCTTTGTGCTTCACTTATACCTTTTGAGCTAGGCAGTTGCTCTAGTGCTTCACTTATATATTTTTTAGCACGACGGTGATTATATTTTGAAGAAATATTTGCACTGTCATGTTTCACTTATATCTTTTTGAGAGTTGATAGTAGTAATGGTAATTTTCACAAGATGTGAATTTAGTCCCAATGTGATGAATACTCAAGAATGATATAGTAAAAACTTTCATACGGATCAATGAATATGATAAGTTTGATTCCTTGCAATAGTTTTGCAATATGAAGATGATAATATGTGAGTTATGCTAGTGAGCAATTGTGGTTTAGTAAGAATATTGGTGTTAAGGTTTGTGATTCCCTATTCATGCACGTAAAGTCAATAGTTATGCAACAAAATTATATCCTACTTATGGTGCATTATTCAGTGTTCGTTATGTTCAATGCATGTTTCTGACCATTTTTATTTTGTGGTTGGTCTATTCTCAATCTATTTCCTAGCCTCCACTTGTACTAAGCGGGAATGCTCCTACTACATCCAACTCGTTAAACCTAAAGTTTTGCCACATGAGTCCACAATACCTACCTATATGAGGTATTTGCATGCCGTCCTAAGTAAATTTACATGCGCCAACTCTAATCATTCAAAATAATTTTCCATTTTGTGTGCCTGTACCGCTCATGAAGTGGTAGGGGGTGGCCAATATCTTTAATGCTAGGCGGGTTATTCTCACGATGAGTGTTTAGTCACTTGTCATTGCACAAGAAAGTGGCAGGTAATAGGATGCCCAGTCCCGAAATGAAATGAAAATGAAAAAATAAAAATAAAAAAAATAAACTCCCCCTTGGAAAGTTGAAAGTTTGGAAGGCAACGGTGGATACGGCTAGCCATGGATTATGAAAGAATGGTGGAGGGGAGTAAACTTTTTTTTTTGGAACCGCCTATAATGTGTCTAGCATGGAAGATGTTGGGAACTCTCGATCGTGACGTTGACAGGAAAAGCATGCCTCTCAAAATAATTTTGTCTCTCTATTTTAAACTTTGAGCTCTGGCACCTCTGCAAATCTCTGCTTCCCTCTGTGAAGGGCCTATCTATTTTACTTTTATGCAATTCTTATTTTTATGTTGAGTCTCCATCTTCTCTTATAAATCACCAACTAGAGAACACTATTGTCATACTTGTGCATTGGATGTAGTTAATATTGACTTTGTTTCATGAATGGATCAATGACTGAGCATGATGGGCTAGGGATAACTTTCTTTAGCATTGATATTTTGAAAGACATGGTTGTTTGTTGGTATGCTTGAGTATTTACATCTTTATGTCAAACTATAGAATATTGCTTTGAATCACTCGAATCCCAATATTCATGCCACAAAAGAAATATCACATGATTGATAGGTAGCATTCCACATTAAAAATTCTGTTTTTATCATTTACCATCTCGAGGACGAGTAGGAATTAAGCATGGGGATGCTTAATACGTCTCCAACGTATCAATAATTTTTTATTGTTCCATGCTATTATAGTATCAATCTTGGATGTTTTATATGCAACTTTATGCAATTATACATCATTTTTGGGACTAACATATTAACTTAGTGCCTAGTGCCAGTTGTTGTTCTTTGCTTATTTTGGCTTTTCAGGAAATCAATATAAAAAAGAGTCCAAACAGAGAAAAAACTTTGGATTAATTTTTTCTGGACCAGACGAGACCCTAGAAGGTTCGGGAGAAGACCTGATGAGCCACGAGGGAGCGACAAGCTCGGGTGGCGCGCCCCCAAGCTTGTGGACCCCTCATGGCAGCTCTTGACCTAATTAGACCTCTATAAATACTCAAATAATTCCCTGACATCAGAGAGCCACTCGAAATACTTTTTCCGCCACCGCAAGTTTCTGTTCTCGCGAGATCCCATCTGTAGGCCTTCTCCAGCACTCTGCCAGAGGGGGAATCGATCATGGAGGGGCTCTACATCAGTCTTGCTGCCCTTTCGATGATGTGTGAGTATGAGTACTTTACCATAGACCTACGGGTCCATAGCTAATAGCTAGATGGCTTCTTCTCTCTCTTTGATCTTCAATACAATGTTCTCCTCGATGTTCTTGGAGATCTATTCGATGTAATGACCTTTTGCGGTGTGTTTGTTGGGATTCGATGAATTGTGAGCTTATGATCAGATTATCCATGAAAATTGTTTGAGTTTTGTCTGAACTCTTTTATGCATGATTGTTATAGCTTTGTATTCCTCTCCTATCTATTTATTTAGTTTGGCTAACTAGATTGATTTTTCTTGCAATGGGAGAGGTGCTTTGTGATGGGTTCGATCTTGCAGTGCTTAATCCCAGTGACAGAAAGGGACATCGCATGTATTTGTGTCGTTGCCATTAAGGATAAAAATATGAGGTTTATTCATGCGTGAGTTTACTTTGTCTACATCATGTCATCTTGGTTAAGGCGTTACTCCGTTCTTTATGAACTTAATACTCTAGATGCATGCTGGATAGCAGTCGATGTGTGGAGTAATAGTAGTAGATGCAGAATCATTTCGGTCTACTTGTCTCGGACATGATGCCTATATACATGATCATTGCCTTGGATATTTTCATGATTATTTTCTTTTTTATCAATTGTCCAACAGTAATTTGTTTACCCACCGTATGCTCTTTTCAAGAGAGAAGCCTCTAGTGAAAACTATGGCCCCCGGGTCTACTTTTATCATATATTAAAATCCAAAAATACCTTGCTGCAATTTTTCTTTATTTATTTTTCTTTGTGTTTTAATTATCTATCTATCACTACGAGATTTGATCCTTGCAATTAACCACCGAGGGATTGACAACCCCTTGTTCGTGTTGGGTGCAGTATTTGTTATTTTGTGTGTAGGTACTGCTAACGAGGTGTTGCGTGGTTCTCCTACTGGATTGATAACCTTGGTTCTTAACTGAGGGAAATACTTATCTCTATTGTACTACATCATCATCTCCTCTTCGAGGAAATCCCAACGCAACTCACAAGTAGCAAGGATTCACTTAGATAGTTGGAACGTAGGGTCTCTGACAGGGAAGCGTTGGGAGCTAGTTGATTCGGCGGTGATGAGAGGTGTTGATATCCTTAGCATCCAAGATACCAAATGGAGGGGACAGAAGGCAAAGGAGGTGGAGGATACTGGCTTCAAGCTTTGGTACATGGGGACGGCTACAAACAGAAATGGGTTAGGCATCTTGATCAACAAGAACCTCAAGTATGGAGTGGTAGACGTCAAGAGTCATGGGGACCGGATTATCCTGGTCATGCTGGTAGTTCTCAATGTTATCTGCGTGTATGCCCCGCAAGTAGGCCACAGTGAGAACACCAAGAGGGAGCTCTTGGAAGGCCTAGAGGACATGGTTAGGAGTGTACCCCGATTGTCAAGAAGCTCTTCATAGAAGGAGACCTTAATGGCCACGTGGGTGCATCTAACATAGGTTTTGAAGGGGTGCATGGGGGCTTTGGCTATGGCATCAAGGATCAACAAGGAGAAGATGTCTTAAGCTTTTCTCTAGCCTACGACATGATTGTAGCTAACACCCTCTTTAGAAAGAGAGAATCACATTTAGTGACTTATAGTAGTGGCCAACACTCTATCCTGATTGATTTCATCCGCTCGAGAAGAGAAGATAGGCATGCGTGCCTAGATTGTAAGGTGATACCTAGAGAGGGTGTTGCCCCTCAGCATAAGCTGGTGTTTGCTGACTTCCACTTTCGGATTTGTGTCCAGCAGGATAAGCGTGCCAAAGTCACTAGAATGAAGTGGTGGAAGCTCAAGGGGGAGGTAGCTGAGGCGTTCAAGGTGAGGGTCATTAAGGAGGGATGTCGATGTGAAATCCGGCAGACCTCGGGGTAGGGGGTCCCGAGCTGTGGATCTCGGATCGTGGGTAACAAGAATAGGGAGACCATGTTTACCCGGGTTCGGGCCCTCTTAATGGAGGTAAAACCCTATGCCCTGCTCTTGTTTATATTGATGAAGATGTATCAAATACAGAGTTGATCTACCTCGAGATCGTAAGATGTGGTCTAACTCTAGGGCTAGATGAATGAGATTGTGTTAAAGTCCCCTCTATGGGCTAAACCCTTTGGCTTATATACATGCCAGGTAGGGCTCCTAGGGTTACATGGTCGGTATGTAGGCATGGAGGCAGCAGGAGAAATCTTGGAGTGTACGTCAAGTCTTCGGTAGATGCAATCTTGATCACACCTCCACCACACGGCTTCCGAAGTCCACCTTGAGATGAATGAGGGCCTACCAGCCCAGCACGAGGACCATGGGCCAGCTAGGTTAGTACCCCCTGGTCTAGCACACCGCCAGTAGCCCCCGAACTAGTCTTCTATGCCAAGGACGATCTCGTCGATGAAAATAACCTCGGATCCGAAAACCTTGGCTCGACAGATGAGTTCCCCTTTGTGACTTCAAGATTTCCAATCGGCTCTTTAAAGAAGTAGTTCCTTGCAAACAAGACTTAGCCGAGCTCACGCCCTGCCCGAGGAAGCGGGGTAACTTAGCCTCGAAGGCTGACCGCATAGGTGTGAACAGTGCCACCAAGTCTGACAACTTTATCGAAGCGGCGCAACCCACGACGGGTCAGGCAGTTACTGCCTACCCCTAATTGTGGCCCAAGGCAGCCTTTTTACTGGTGCGTCCCATCAAAGTGGAGACCGTGCCTGTTTTCTCAGGGATATCATCAAGATTTTGTTTCCCCCCATACGCACAACGGCATCTTTTGCGGAGGAGTGGCGTTTTTACTGGCGCAATAGGGGGTCTCTTGGCCTTTCAACAACCTATAAGAGCAGAAAAACAATAGCGTCAACAATTACACTCTCATTTCCCCCGTCTATTGCCTTCTCGAGCTCCAGCGCCCAGATCCAATCTTGCTTTCTTCCTCCTCACCGCATCCAAGCTTCCCCATCCGGCCATGGCCGACACCCTCAAAGGGCACTATAGTGGTTCCATTGTGACGGATACCACTATCACGGAGTTGTGTAGCGTGGGATAAATCCCCGCCAACGTTGCTTCCCGCACTCTCGGTGCTAACCAGCAAGTGCCCGCTCCCAAGCCAAGGGAGTGGGTAGTCTTCGTCCCCCACCTCGTCACAGTTTTAGGGTTCCCGCTGCACCCATTCGTGCGTAGGGTAATGTTCTATTACGGGCTCGACTTCCACCACATGGCCCCGAACTCCATCTTGCACCTCGCCTCCTTCATCATGGTATGCGAGGCCTTCCTCCGCATCGAACCGCCCTTCGGCTTGTGGCTGAAGGTCTTCGGCATCAAGCCAAAGTCCAGCGGCTCCGATCTGGAGGAGTGTGGAGGGGCCATGGTTAGTAAGAACCAGAAGGCCGACTGGTTCAAAGGAACCTTCATTGAGACGGTCAAAGAGTGGCAGCGCGAGTGGTTTTCCATCACTAAGCCGCTTGCTGCTGACCAGGCCGAGGTCGCAGCCTTTTTTGCCGGGCCTCTGAAGAAGCTCAAGTCATGGAAGGAGAAGGGCATTGCTTGGGGGAACCCAGCTAAGGTGGAGACACTGATCAAGAAGATCAAGTGGTGGTCTACCAACAAGAACCTCCAACTAGCCAATGTGGTCAACGTCATGCTCCATCACCGCATCCTCCCGCTCCAACTTCGGGCCAACCCGATGTGGGAGCACAAATTCAAGGATGCGGTGCCCGTGCTCAACTTCATCCGCTCCACCTTTACCGGCATGTGGACGCGGCTCCTAAAGCTGTCCAAGGTCAAGATCCCTAAGGAAGGGGAGGACCTTGGCTTTAAGGTCGGCTGCGATGCCCCACTGGTAAGTGTTTAAGACGCACCATCATATTCTTCTTTTCTTGTAAAGTAAGACAGATTTTGATGGATCGCCTTGTTTCATATTTGCATAACTAGGCACCCAAGATGCAACAGATGTTGTGCCCGGCCCCACTGCCAGAGGAGGAGAGAACCCCCTGCTCACAGTGCTCCTAGTCGAGGAGACGCACGTGGTGGCCCCCAAGGGGCCGATGTCCCAGAATGGCACAATGGTACAGCGAGCTGCTATACAAATGGTTTTTAACCCCTTTCCGTGATGACATTTTAAACCGTCACCTAGTGAGTGTGGGCGATAGGGGGGTCCTTCCCACACGACCCAGAAACCGTCGGGGATAGGGAGTAGCACTGCATACGTTTTCGATAACTAAGCGTATGCGTTGCCGGCATGTATCCCAAATGCTCCATCGTTGCTACTCATTTGTGCTCGCATTACCATCGTAGTCGGACTTCTGTGGTTTTACCTTATAACAGGCGCAGGCCAGGCACAGTCCGGGCACGAGATTTTTCCAGGCATGTACCAAACTGGCTCTACGTTTACGATGCGCGCCACATCACAAACAGTTCATGATTGTAAAGCGTGTGCGATAAGGCGACAATCACACGCATTTAGTTTTCTAGCACCATTTGTGATATTGTCTGACATTACACACTCTTTGCAAATGGCAACTGTGTGCATGGTAGCACATGTTTCCTCTCCGTGAACCGTGTCAGATTATGATGTATATCATACACACGCTATGCTTTATGGACCGTCTGCACCGTAATGACCTGCAGAGCGTAATTTCACCCTAATTTAATTGCTGTTATTTAAAATTGTACCAAATTTGAATTTGAAAGTAGGCTATAGCTTTATTCATATCCATCAGGTTCAAACAACCAATGCATTATTTGATTCACAGGTACATATGTTCATGAATTCAATAAAAAAAGAATTACATAAGCACCAAATAAAGAATGATGAACCAGGGTTGTATACTTGTTCTATTAAAGATGGTAAAGAAAGAGGCGAGAGACATTCTGGTTGCTGAACAAGGTGAAGCAGAATGCCCCTATTGTGCTCTCCTAGATGCAGAAGGCACGCATGACTCTAGTCCAACCCCTTGTGATGGCCGGCCACCAATCATGTAGTTTGGGAGGTAATCTTAAGTAAACTGCTTCAGGATCCACTACAAAGGAAAGAGATTCAGACATTGTCATCTAACACAACTCATTATGGGAAGTAAAAAGAAGGCTACAGAGTTCTTACTTACCATGCTGCAGTTCACTGTTGTCTTGCATAAAGTGTAAACAAATAGTTCGATTTGCATCTTTTAACTCATTTTAATAACAATCTTTATCAGTTTCCTCTCTTGAAGCTGGTTCATGAATATCTCATTGCCCCATATGTAGAAAGGGTCAAAGCGTGGATCTTTGCCAATGACATATGTACCTCAAAGCACCAAGTTAATATTAGAAGCTAAACAACAATTGCACAATGATATAGTACAACACTCTCTCCGTCCCATTATATAAGATCTTATTACATCCAATATACTAACATATTGGATGAATTAACATCTTATATTACGTGGCGGATGGAGTTTATTACATTGTTACAAATATCGGCCGATTAACTGCAGTTAACTGCAGTTGTGTTGTTGTTGTTGTTGTGTTCTTGCTGCTCTTCCATGTATATCTAGAAATCATCAGAACATTAAGGTAACACTCTTCCTTGTTGCTATGTAGACTGGGATTGCATATTTAATCAATCAGTACAATGCATGTTGCTATGTAGCCTCAGATATATTAAATATGGCCCTAGTTAACCTACCGATAAATGCGTTACAGATATATTCAGTGAAATGTCCGACTCGACAATTAATCCCTTATCAGCCCCCGGGCTATTTGGTACCAGCTACCGATATCCTGAACAGTGAGTATATATAAGCAATGCAATGAAACTAACCTCGATGGAAAACAACAGATGCTCCCAATATTGTCCTGTGTGAGTACATCTAAAGGCATGTTAAGCACAACAGGCTAAACATCAACCAAATATATCCATGGTAGACAACATAATCTCCAAATGATAGCTTCAATGTGTAGGTTTAAGCACGCTAGTTAAGCAAAACAAGAAGTGGAAAGGTGTGTTAACTACAACAGGCATGACATTTAAAAACAAGCAAATATAGTCATTCAAACTAGTATTGTGTAGGTCTAAATTACGCTAGTTATCACTAAAAAACAGAAAGGCATGTTAACTGCAACATCCTTAACAGCAACCAAATATCGTAATTCATAGTGGTATTGTTGAAACTGTTATTGATGAAATTGAACTGCACGGCAAATAGTTGCACATATAGAGCATCACATTGTAAATAACTGAAATAAACAAGGCTTAAGGCCATCTCTAGCCGATCCCCTAAAAGTTAACGGAGTCAAACCCTTAGTGAGTATATATATACTCCAACAATTTCTGGCCGTTTCTAGTCGATCCCCTAAAATAAACATTGTAAACTTAAATTTGATCAAGTTCAAAGCAGGTTCAACTGAAAGTAGCATGCATTCAAACATAAACATAGATAGTTTTGCATAACTGAACATAAAACATAAATTTAAACTAAACTAAACTACGTTCAGTCGAAGTGGAGGTCGAGCCAGTCCTTCCTCATTAGGTACGGTGTGCCGCGAGCCAGGTCCAGGCCGGTGCCGTTGTCGGGGTCATTGGGGAAGATACTCCTCCACTCGTCGACGTCGATCTCCTCATCCTCGCCGCCCACCTCGACGCTCTCGACGCCGCCGTCCTTGTCACTTTTGACCTCTTCATCGGAGGAGAGCATGATAACCTCGCCGCCCTCCGCGCTGGCAAAGATCATCCGCTCCGCCTCCATGAGCTCCGGGTGCTGCCGGCGGAGCTCTTGCATGTAGGCCTCATCAGCGGCCTCGGCCTCGAGGTGCTCCCTCGCCTCGCGGTCCTCCCGCTCCATAGCCAAGCTTACAACCCCTGGCTCTGGCGGGACGAGGTCGACAGGATGTGTGCCAAAGGGGAAATTGAGCCTAGCCGCCGCGCCGTGGTAGCGGACCTGCCAGCGGTCGTACTCCATGGCCGCGAGCTCGGCCGTGTGGAAGCTACCGAGACACTGGCGGGTGTGGGTCTCCCGATCCGTAATCTCTGCGACCCATGTCCCCCACCATAGTTGCCGGACCCCGAGGTAGGACCTCGTCGGCAGCCGAGCCCGTGGGAGAATGGGGAAGTCCTCGAACCAGCGTAGGGGTGCGGCGGCGGGCGGCTTGATAAAGATCTCGCGAAGGACGATGGGGACACCTCGGCGGCCACCTCGCCGACGTCAGGCGAAGAGGCCACGATAAACCTCTTTTGGGCCATTGGCTCCTCGAGCTCCCTGACACAAATGGGAGAGGTTGATTATGGAGGCGGCGGCGATGGCGGAGACCTACCAATGGTTTCGAGCGAGGGAGGGGTGGGGTGTGTCTGTGTGAGCGGAGGTTTTGGGGTGTGTGTGTGTGTGGAGGGGGGGGGCCAAGGTAGTGCTTGAGGAAATATCACGCCAACTGATAATTTTACTAGGCGGGAGTAAAGTGCTGGGCTACTGAAAATTTGGATCAAGGGCGAGCAGATATTTTTGAGATTGCGAGGGATGCAGAGGCGGGAGTAAAATGTCGGGGCTACTGAAAATTTGGATCAAGGGCGGGCAGATATTTTTGAGATTGCGAGGGATGCAGAGGTGGGAGTAACATGCCGGGGCTACTGAAAATTTGAATCAAGGGCGAGGAGATATTTTTTAGATTGCGAGGGATGCAGAGGCGGGAGTAAAATGCCGGGGCTACTGAAAATTTGAATTAAGGGATTGAAGCAGAGCGGGAGTAACAGACATCGCACACGGTCCACACATACTAATCGTGTGCTATCAAACATGTATTTTCGAGATTGCGAGGTAGTAGATATTTTCGAGAGCGGGAGGTAAGCCTCGTGGAGCCCAATCTACTATGCTGATGTGAGTGACAGGGGTACGGGCGTGGCACACGGGTAGTCTGAGCGAACCGTGTCGGTTGCATCCCCAATCGCAGACGATTGCTGCATCCAACTCGTTATCTATTTATAAATTTGGCAAAAAGAATAACGAGGGAAAGGGTCAGAACACGAACACGCTTGCATGTGGACCAAATATATGTATGAAAAGGGTGGTTTGATGTTCAAATACCCAATGCACAACTTTGATGTGGCACCTGTAGCACAAAACACATAGTATTGCTAGTCACGCACCCCCTATGAACCTCACTTCGTGTCGGCGGTAAGGGAATCCTAGCTACGAACGCATGCCCTAGATAGCTAGGTCTGAAATCTCACCCTAGCGTAACAAAAAACCTATAGGAGTCCATCATGGTCAAACTTCCCCTTTCACTTCTGGACAAAGGTGGACTGTGTGCCGACCCACAAATGTGTGCTTTGTGGCACGAGATGGGTGAGACCACATACGAACCACCTGCAGGTAGCCCTACTATATGTATGAAAAGGGTGTGTTTTGATATTTAACTACATTCACAACTTTGATGTGGCACATGTGCCTCGCAACTTAACTAGACTTCCCGACCCCACGGAGGTTGCTGGTAGTGCGAAGTACCACCCCCCACACACACATCAGGGGGGGAGGGCATCTCGCCAAGACGTATTGTAACACGGACCAAGCAGAATCCAACTTGGTCGTATAACCTCTCTCGCTCATTGTTGGTCAAAGTGATGGACGTCCACATGGCCCTGCAAAATGGGCTAGCTTTTGTCGCTGATAACCTCGCGAGGGAGTGCCTGAAGACAAAACCCATTTGTGCATGTGGCCCAAACATATGTATATGGAAGTGGTGTGTGGTGTTTGAATACCCAATGCACAAATTTGATGTGGCACCATGCTTTGGAACCGTAAAATCCCCACAGTGAGCGAGGGTTCATGACGCGTAACATGCGCTCAAACTTAATTAATTAGGCCTGGGACGATCGACCTACTATACGGTAACACGAACCAAAGAAGAAGAATCCATCCTATTAACCTTTCTCATCGTCGGTCAAAATGATGGACGTCCACGCGGGCCCATGAATATATATAGGCTTGCTGCCGATAACCAAGCGAGTGAGAGTGTCCAGAGACAACCATTGCATGCATGCATCCCAAACATATTTATGGAGGTGCGTGATGCGTGCATATGTGTTGAATACCCAATGCACAACATTGATGTGGTGCATGCGTTGAAAATCGCACAGGTCCCCACACAGAGCAAGAGGTTCATCATGACGTGTCATGTGCTTCCCCCCCCCCCCCCAACTTCGATCCAGTGCGATGGACTCATGTGTACACATGCGCTATTAATTATGACCTATACCATTAGACAAAAAATGTAATCCCCTCCTAAGTCAAATTAATTAACCCTCTCTCGCTGTCAGTGAAAGTGATGGACCAAGCATGCCCACAGATGGAAGCATCGCCGATAACCGCATGGGTGAGTGCGAGAGGACAACTACCATCGCTTGCATGTGTGCCAAACATATATATGGAGAGGTGTGTGGTTGTGATGTTTTGAATACCTAACGCACAACTTTGATGTGGCATCTCTGCCCCGAAATCCGTAAGGAGTGAGGTTCATGACACCTAGTATATGCTGGTCCCATCCCCCCTTCGACACGTACTATATATATACTCCTACCGTAATAGCCCTAAAAGAATTAATCCTCCTTTTTCGTCAAAATATATATACCTCTCTCTCGTTGGGTCAAAGTGATGGACGACGACCTCGCGGGCCAACAAGAGCGAAGCGTATGTCGCACGCGAGTGAGCGTCCTATATAGGACAACCACCGTCTGCATGTGGCCCAAAGAGGTGTTTGTGTGATGTTTGAATACGCAATGCACAACTTTGATGCACTACTGCAGGATGCTGCTAACGCGACACTACAATCAGAGACCCTTCGACGAAACTGTGTGCGATGCATTAATCGCAAACGATGATGTAAAAAACATCAAAAAAGATGCAAAACATTTGCAATGGCAGATACATCAAACACGGTTCAGATTGTAGTTGTGTGTGCGATGAGGGACATACGGTTCAGTTCAATGAACTATTTGCGATGAGGTAGAAGAATATAAATGGGCAACCAGATGAAGGTGTGTGCGATATACGGCATACGGTTCACTCGGATTAACTGTTTGTGATTAGGAAACACAACAGAAACGGTCAACCAGATCAAGGTGTCTGTGATTGATGGCATACACTTCAGACGGATGAACTATTTGCGATTAGGCAACACAACAGAAACGGTCAGCCAGATCAAGGTATATGTGATTGACGGCATACACTACACATGGATGAACTGTTTGCGGTTAGCCACAACAAACAAAAACAATTAGACAGATCAACATGTGTGCACTAGACGGGCACACATTCTAATTAAAAGAAGCGTGCGCGATGGTCATAACGAGCGCGCACGGTTGATAGAACAAGATGTGTGTTGACATCGCCTATTGCGGTGCACCCTATGGTGCAAATGCCACGTACGCGGCCGAGAACGCGTGCCCACATTACGCCATCCGGGAAAAGTGCCGCACTTAGAAATTAGAACCATCAATAAATTTTGAGCCTGCGTCCCGTCACATTCCAAATTACTACCACGCTATATTTACTTGCAAACCTAAACGGTTTCCCACTTAGGAGCGTATTAGTACTCGGTTATAAATACTACCTACTCCAAGATGACTGCACATTCCTCCTCAACTCCTCATCCACAAAAACAAACAAGTCTTCATCGTTGTTCCCTTGCGGCTGCCATGGCCCGCATGAGTTCTAGGTCGAGAGATTACTACCAGGGAGAGGCGAGCATGGAAGCGGAAGCATGAGAGATGTCTCGCCTCGCCGCAAAAGCAGCCGACATGTCCCGCCGCGCCGCCGTAGCAGAACAGAGGTCCCGCTGTGCTGCCGAAGCAGCACAGAGGTCCCGCCGCCCCGTCGATGTAGCAGACTGGTTCGGCCGCACCGCGGAAGCAGCAGAGATGTCCCGCCGCACCACGAACGCAGCAGGGATGTCCTCCTGCGCCGCGGCGGCCTGGGAAAATGTCTCGCGGGCAGGCGAGGACTCTCACAGGCGCATGTGCACTATGCTTGATGACCTGATGGGTCAAATCTCCGACTGGATGAAGCTGCAGGACGAGATGAATGCCTTGTTTGAAAATGCTATCGGCATCATCCGGGGACTAGGGGAGGAAAAGGCGAAGCTCCGCACCGAGTGTGACCTGCTGAGGGCGAAGATTGCTGGAAGGGCAAAGGAGCACGAGGAGACCACTGCCTTGTTGAAGAGGATGGGCGTCATCCTCAAGAAACTTATGGACGAGAATGCCATGCTCCGCATCGAGTGCGAAAAGCTGGTGGAGGAATCCATGGATGCTGCCAAGCTGCATGCTGAGGACATGAAAGAGATCATCGCCTCTCGCCACGAGAACTAGTCTCCGCGGCCTGCAGCGCATCGAGATAGTAGAGATCAGCGAGCCAGACCGTTGTCTGCATCTTCCTTCTTCTTTTGCCCTTGTGTATTTCGGGCGTTGCCGCATGCGGCTTTTTTAATTATCTTCCTAAATATGTAAGACAATTATTATCCATTGTCATCGTCCTTATATTCATCAGTCTTGCTATAAGTTGCAGTCGATGGTATATAGGTCCGTCGGATCTTACATCAAGATCCGTGCAATTTTTTTCAGATTTTCTTTTTTCTCTCTTAAATCTCAGTCGAGTGAGACATAGCGACGCCATTAAACAGGGGCTCGGGCACCATTAATGGAGGCGTTGGGAGAGAGGTGGGCGGCGGATGGAGGTCAAAGAGCTCTCCTCCCGATAAGCATGCGCAGGGGTCTGATCGCACGCCTCCCGTACTCAAATAGCTACCCCGCATGGCACCTCCTAGCCAATAAAAGAAGGGGACGCGTGGCGGCACATAAAAGGTAAGTAGAACGCCCACGGTTTCAATAATACTTGTGTTTCCGATTGTAACATGACAACACTTGTTCCAAAATGACTTTGTTGATTGTTAATGCGCGCGCCTTCGCAAATCAGACAAAAAATTTACCACATCATGTTGGTGCCATGCTATGACACCATGCCAAGTTTCATGATTTTCAGGCGAGTTTTGGATTTACGGGAATTTTCAAACCAAGTTTCTCGTTGTTTCCAGCCAAGCCAAGACGCCTACATCTTTGAATTCCATTCCCATTTCTTGCATGGGACCTAGAAATTCACCCAAGTACACATAAATGATTTTTCAACTAACTTTGGCGCACTGGAGCATGTGCTTGTAGTTCAAATTTGAATTATGTGCATTAAATGCCTGGAAATTCAATTAATGTATAAAAAGGCCAAACGAACCCAGAATAATTCCAAAATTTAGCACGAAACTCCTATTGGTCTAAGCTGCTTGTGGAAAAAAATCAAGGTGGGAGAAGGTAGTGTATGTCGTTTCACACATGGAGGTGACACGTTACCTCTTGGAACCACGAGCCTTCTTGAGAGAAGCTCCCGTTTGCAAGAAGCTTATACCAAAACTTGTCCCAATTCGGCCAATTTTTTTACCACAGCATGTTCGTGCCATGTCATGACACCATGCCAAGTTTCATGATTTTCATGCGTGTTTTGGATTTACATGAATTAAAAAACCAAGTTTCTCAATATTTCCGGCCGAGCCACGACGCCCAGATGTTTCAATTTCATTCCCATTTCTTCCATGGGACCTAGAAATTCACCCAAGGACACACATGTGATTTTTCAACCAACTTTGGTGCACTGGAGCATGTGCTTATAATTCAAATTTGAATTATGCACATTAAATTCCCAAAAACTCAATTAATGTATAAAAAGGCCAAACGAATCCGGAATAATTCCAATTTTTAACACGACACTCATATAGTTCTATGTTGCCTCTGTAAAAAATAAAGGGGGGAGGCAGCGTATATCGTTTCGCACACAAAGGTGACACGTTCGCTCTCGGAACCACGAGTCTTCTTGAGAGAAGCTCCGGTTTGCAAGAAGCTTATACCAAAACTTGTCCCAATTTGGCTAAATTTTTTACCACAGCATGTTGGTGCCATGAAATGACACCATGCCAAGTTTCATGATTTTTAGGCGAGTTTTGAATATATAGGAATTTTAAAAACCAAGTTTCTCAATGTTACTGGCTGAGCCACGACGCCCAGATGTTTGAATTTCATTCCCATTTCATGCATGGGACCTAGAAATTCACCCACGGACACACATGTGATTTTTCAACCAACCTTGGTGCACTGGAGCATGTGCGTGTAGTTCAAATTTTAATTATTCACATTAAATGCCCATAA
This sequence comes from Thinopyrum elongatum, assembly GCA_011799875.1. Lineage (NCBI taxonomy): Eukaryota > Viridiplantae > Streptophyta > Magnoliopsida > Poales > Poaceae > Thinopyrum > Thinopyrum elongatum. The sequence goes on from CM022301.1 coordinate 80,053,267, forward strand.
ACTCAATTAATGCATAAAAAAGGCCAAACAAACACAGAATAATTCCAAATTTTAACACGACACTCATATAGTTCTATGTTCGCTCTATAAAAAAAATCAAGAAGGGGGGTAGCGTATGTCCTTTCGCACACAAAGGTGACACGTTCCCTCTCGAAACCACATGCCTTCTTGAGAGAAGCTCCAATTTGCAAGAAGCTTATACCAAATCTTGTCCCAATTCGGCCAATTTTTTTACCAAAGCGTGTTGGTGCCATGAAATGACACCATGCCAAGTTTCATGATTTTCAAGCGAGTTTGGGATGTACAGGAATTTAAAAACCAAGTTTCTCAATGTTTCCGGCTGAGCCACGACGACCAGATGTTTGTATTTCATTCGCATTCTTGCATGGGACCTATAAATTCACCCAAAGACACACATGTGATTTTTCAACAAACTTTGGTGCACTGGAGCATTTGCTTGTAGTTCAAATTTGAATTATGCACATTAAATGCTTAGAAACTCAATTAATGCATAAAAATAACAAACGAACCTGGAATAATTCCAAATTTTAACACGACACTCATATAGTTGCATGTTCACTGTAGATTAATGTTCTAGCACCATCCTTTCCCTCCGTAACATCATTTTGTCTTTCAAAACAGAATGAAAAAATCAGGTATACCACAAATAGTTTACTAGCAAGAATCGTGGGATGCGATATAAAATATCTTGGCGTGCATCTCGTCTGGCTTACGCAGGAAGCTTCGTCATCTACAGTCCATCGCCCGCGCTTGAACCACACTTGCGCGCCAGTTTCTCGCGGCACCGAGCGAAATTTTTCTGCCACCGCGGAAATATCTACCCTCACCCCACCAAAAGCCACATTTCCACTGTTCCTCCTTGCTTTCCAAGTTCAAACCTTCACTGCTGCTTACTGGCAGCGCCGCCTCCACGCCGGTGACCCTTCTTCTTGCAGCGCCACATCCTCATCGGCGACCCTTCTTCTTGCCACGCGGCCTCGTCAATATGGTCAGGTAATCCACACCCCACACACACCATCCTCCTCCTTCCCCGTCCCACATGCCCCGAACGACGGCGCAACACCTTCCTCCCAAATCACTGGCCCCGTCCTCCAATTAATCGCCGCTCACAGCCATTTTGCATGCAGTATAATGTGGAGCTCAGTAGCATCTGGCAGCGTAGAAGCAAATCGCGGCCACATGCGTGGACGAGGTCACTATGGCTACCATGCATGCCGACCGCCAGATCTTGGAGGAGCACCTCGTCTTCGAGGCCACCGTCGACACCGCCACATGGTTGTCTACTTTAAAGTACAGTTCATGCTGTTTTCTCGAGGCCACCGCCAGTGCCTTCTAGAGATTTGTCCTCTGTAATGTTAATATGCAATCTGATATTCTAAAATGTAATGTTCAGTTAACAGTTTGGTCCAACAATTGCTACATTTCATAGTACTGTTCTCAGGCATTCTTGGTTTCGTTGGGTGTCTTATCTTCTAGTATATGTTCTATTCTGCAATGTCGTGCTTAGTTAACTGTTTTGGTTCATTTGATCTGCTGTCTAGTTAACTATTTGGCTCAATTCTGCAATTTGATTTTCAATTGTTGTGGGTACAATTTTGTATTGTTATGCATGTGAGAAATAAATTGAATTTGGATGTACTCAATACATATTCTACTGATAGTATGGCAACTCTCAGTTAACCTGATCAAGATCTTCCTTATATGTGTTGCAGGGAAACAATGGGAGGCACTGCGGTTTACCATCGAGGTTTGCTCATGCATGGTCCTTTCGCTAATAGCACATTATTGTGCAGTTGTAGGAATCATTCTATTATTTAGGTTTCTTACAATTTGGTCTTACACATGTAGGTCCTGCTGTCAGAGGCTTAGACCCACTGTTAGACCCATTTTGCATATGGGGAAATGAGATGTCCATGAATATTAGTCAAGTCAATAAACTCAGAAAGATTATTAGGATAAAGAAACTTGCGACGAATAACAGCAAGATCTTTGTTTGCACAATGAAGAAGACATCAGTCAACTATAGGATGGTACTAACTCTTTTACCTTGTTTTTACCCCTTGTGCCATTTCAAAATTTATAACAGCGATTTATGCATATCTTTGTTTTCAGTACTTTTCAAAGCAGTTCACCGATGATTACCTCTCAAACCACCTGCATGGTCAAGAGGTGAGGAAGGTATTCATTCAACACCCATGGTACAATATTGAAGTCTTCCTGAAGAGGACGAAGGTTGGGCGGGCAGTTATCCATAGCCAATGGCCTAAAGTTGCAAGGACATTCAACATCACTGAAGGCTCAATATTCGCCTTCCGCTTCTGCAGTTTCCGAGATGAGATTCATCTGTCTATTTACTGTGTATGATGCTACTTTCCAAAGGTTTTCGATGTTGCATGTGAAACTTGGTGCTGTTGTGTAATGGCGTAGCTAGCTATATCCCTCTTTGGTGTAACTGAGCGCTGAAGCTATCTGATGTAATTCAATTATGAAATCCTGGTTGCCGTTATACGGAAATGAAATACCTGGTGTGTTTTATAAGAAATGTCAATTTGATTACCACATGGATTATCAATAATAGGCTAATTACCCTGCTTATTGGGGTTTTCTATTGCAGACGGTTACTCTGACAACACTGTGGGCGATGAACTCAAACAACCCACACGATTTCTAGAAAGTAGGCGTGTTGGATCAACTAACAATCACACACGGCTTCCGGCAGAGAACTGTTTGCGTTAGGCCACCTTGCACAAATGTTTTCACACAAAAAACTGTGTGTGATATACATACGAACGGAAACGTTTTTCTGGGATTCACTGTGTGGGATGTACATACGAACGAAAATGATTGGGCATCGATGCCTCGCCCGATCGTACACGAGCTCATTTTGCCCTGCGGCTGTGGCCGGAGGGCCTATCCCCGACGGTTTCTGGGTCGTGTGGGAAGGACCCCCCTATCACACACACTCACTAGGCGATGGTTTAAAACTCCGTCACAGAAAGGGGGTAAAAACCGTTTGTATAGCACATCTCTGTACCAGTGATGTGGCACCTATATACACCTCAGAAACCGAAGAGTCCCCACAGAGAGCGAGGTTCATGATGCGTGGTATGTGCTACTCCCCCCCTATTCGATGCGTGGTATATATACTCCTACTGTAGCACAAACCAAAACAAATAATTCCTTGATGGTCAAATTAACCTCTCTCTCATTGGGTCAAAGTGATGGAGGACAACCTCACGGGCCCACAGATGGAATTGTCGCATGCGAGTGAGTTCCTATAGGGCAACCACCGCCTGCATGGTATTGCGTGATGTTTGAATACCAACGCACAACTTTGGTGTGGCACCTGCATTGGGAACTATAAAGTCCCCACATGGAGCGAGGTTATGACGCATATATAGTATACATGTTGCCCCCTCTTTGACATGTACATACTCCTAGCTACCATGCATATACGTAACACAAACCAAAAAAGAACCATCCTTGTTGGTCAAATTAACCTCTCTCTCACTGTAGGTTCAACTGATCGACGACGACCTCGTGGGCCCATGGAGTGAGTCACACGCGAGTGAGTGTCATAGGACAACCACCGTGTGCATGTGCCCAAAAGAGGTGTGGTTGTGTGATGTTTGAATACCCAATGCACAACTTTGCTGTGGCACATGCTTCACAAACTGGAAATGCACTACATGGAGGTTCATGACGCGTAGCCCCCTCACTTTGAGCCGGTGGGAGGGACTCATGTGTACGCACCTGCCCGAACTTTGACATGGAATCTCACCATGATCCACACCGTAACACACACATGCCAAGATGAATCCACCTTTAATTTGGTCAAATGCCTCTCGTTGTCGGTGGAAACTGAAAACCTTTGCGGACTAACGAATGGGCACGTCGCTGATAACCGCACGAGGGAATGTCCGAGAGGACCACCAATTAATGCATGCATGTGGCCCGAACATGTATGTATGAAAGGGTTGTGTAATGTTTTCAATAACCAATTCGCGACTTTGATGTCGCATATATGACTCACAAAATGACCAATCCCACATGGAGGCTCACGACTCGTAGTGTACTGCCGGACCCCCCCTCCCCCACACACACAGACACACACATCCCGCACCACCACTGCCACTTTGAGGCATGTCAAACTTTTTCTGTAGTGAACATGCATGTGACCGAAGGAGTGTCATGTTCAAACTTGAAAAAATACAGAGATCATTTGATCGTTTTTATACATTGATTGATTTCCTAGGGATTTAATGTGCAAAAATCAAATTTGAGCTACATGTGCACCAAAATGGATTGCAAAATCATATGTGTATCCCTAGGTGCATGTTTCCCCATGCAAGAGATTTCAAAACATTAGGAATATTGATTTTTAAAATTCAATAAATCCAAAACTTAGTTGAAATTCATGAAACTTATCGTGGTATCATATGGACACCAGTAGACTATGATATTGTATTTTTTTCGTCAAATTTGAGACAAGTTTTGATATAATCTTCTTACAAATGGGAGATTGTTAATAATTAGCAACCAATATCGCATACAGATTATTTATTCGGACCGTGTGTGTTACACCAACAATGTATATGTGCCATGCTTTGGTTAAGCAATAAAGCGGCAGAATTAATCATCAAAAAAGAAAAAATATACGTGCCGCCACGCACCCCGTGTGCCGTGCGAGCAGGCGTGAGTTGATGGAACGCATGCGAGAAGTCCACCGCGCAGGCAGACCGGGAGGTGTGCGTGCAGGTGTGTGAATTGACGGGAGGCGTTCTCACAGCGCAGTGTCACCGGGAGGCGTGCAAATAGCTGTGTGAAATGATGGTAGGCATGCCAGAAGTCCACCGCGCAGGTTCACCGGGAGGCGAGATAGCCTTTGACCGCCGCCCGCCTTGCTCCCACTACTCCATATTAATGGCGCGCCCGAGCCGCTAGCCATAATAGGCAGCCGCACCCCCAGTCCACAGTGGTCACTGCCGTCTGGAGTGTATGAGGATGCCGCCGAAGCGCACCATCGGAGGGAGTGGCAACGCCGGGGCTGGTGAAGCACCCGCCCAACACGAGAAGCTGGGCACAGAGGTTGCCGTCGCCACCGAAGAGGTCTCGCGCGGGGAGCAGCAGGACCTTGACTTCGTCGGCGCCATCGTGCCCCCCCCCAGCTGGAGCCAGAGATCCACAGCAACTCCGGCAATGACTGCGACTCCCACGAAAAACCGGTTAGTCATCTATACCCATTTGTGCGGCAAACATATCATGTGTTTTCTCTGGTTACTCCCCCCTCTCTAATTTCTTTGGAATACAAATCCTATGGTTATGTTCTCTCAGTCCATGAAATCAGAGTAATTAAGATCCGTTAGATGCATGTAGTGTATTGATTGTTTCAATGGTATCCGTATAGGGTTTGTGATTAATTGTTTGTTCTGTACAAATGATATTTGCTAATAATCCGACTAGGGTTAGTGTGCGTGCTAATAATTCATGGGCAGATCTTGATAATTGATTTTGAATGTCCTACATATATGTTTGTGCCTTTTTTTTCCTTCCAAATCTTGAGAATTGATTTTGAATGTCCTACATGTATGTTTCTGCCATTTGTTTCAGATTGGTATGTACACAGATGAGGCTCCGGCCAGCGGCGCCGCCGGTTGTAGATCTTGGACCTGGTAGCGCGGCCATAAGCGGCCACGCCCCCTGGATCTGAGGAACCCGCAGAATCTTTGGCGGATTGCATCAGCGATCTCCCGCACGCCATCCTTGGGAAGATCATCTCCCTTCTCTCCACCAAGGATGGCTGCCACACACAAGTCCTCGCATCTCGATGGTGCACTCAGTGGCGCGCCGCGCCTCTTAATCTCGACTGTCGTCAGCTATCTGTCGATGAAGATTCTGAACTCCCCAGAGCCATCATCTCCTCCCACCATGGCTCCGTTCAACGCATATGCATCCCGGCATGCTACCTGCTGGACATAAACTGCATGATGGCTGCCTGGCTGACATCCCGTTAATTCGAAAAACTCCAGCAGCTTGAGTTCTACCATTACTACGAAAATAACTTACAACCAATCGTTGTATCTATGCCCTCACCACCAATATCCATCTCATGGTTTTCCTCCTCTCTCCACACCGCCACCTTGACCCGGTGCCATCTAGCAGACAATCTGGTATAAATGCTTCGACTCCCACTGCTGAAAAAACTTGCGCTTATGTTGGTTGATTTGTAGGAGGCCTCACTGCACAGCATTATCCACTCTAGCTGCCCGGCCCTGGAGCGCTTGGTGCTTGTTTTTTGAAATGGAATCCATGTCCCTTGTCTCAAAATAAAGTCGCCTCACCTTGTAAGCATTGGAATTTGTTTTGAAGGACAGGAGCTCATCATCGAAGATGCCCCTTCACTTCAAAGGTTGCTCCTTCATTGGTGTTATGCACCTTCGCAAATAACTGTGGTCTCTGCGCCTAAACTGGAGACCTTGGGTGCAATTGATGATCCGTTTAAATCATTCAAGATGGTGTTTGGCTCCACACTTATTCACGTATTGTATATTATTCATGTACACTTTCGTAATCTGCATTTTTCATGTGTGCGCACAAGTTAAATATCATCTTGGAGTACACTTTCGGTGCTAATATTATGTTCTATGCTGAATGAAGAGCTTGTCCATGGATGGCCTATCAGGAGTGCAGAATTCTGTCAAGACCTTATATATCAGTATGTGGTGTCTTGATCTGAACACGAGTATTGGCTTGGTGCGATGCTTTCCATGTCTGGAGAATTTTTATATAAAGGTGATGATTTCACGCACATTGAAAGCCCATATGTACTGTACTAGAATTAACCGTTCAGCTGTCACTCCTTCGACATACTCTATTTTAGACATTAACTGTTTTCAATCTTCATGTCTATTTAGGTACTAGCACTTGGAGAAAAACATATAACCAATCAATGGGTGAGGAAGCACAAGGATTTTCTCAGATCTCATGACATTCATTTCAAGACAATAACTTTGGAAGGATATGCATCCAACCCTGCAAACACTAGCTTTGTCACATTCTTCATGTTGAATGCGAGGGCACTATTGTCCGTGAGGATTAAGTTTTTCGACAAGAAATTTCTCACGGATGGACATGTTGAACAACATAAAAAGAAGTTTCAGGTGGACCTAAGGGCTTCTGATCATGCTCGGCTTCTATTTACAAGAACTTGTCGTCATCATGGACCATTAGATTTTTTGTACCGGGATCTTGATTTTATGGATCGGACCGATCCATTCGATTGTGACTGCCGAAAACTTTGGTTGAGTTAGACGTTATTATCCTGTTCAATCTGCATTTTGTGTAAACCTGATGAACAATTAATCCTCTTGCTTTTTTTACCTTTTGTAAGCTGGTGTTTGATATTGTTGCCCTTTTCAACTCGGCTTTGACCCATATTTTCTTTCATACTCAGCTTTGATCTTTGTTCATTATAGAACCCGCAAGTTCTTAGCGCCCGCCAGCACCCACAAACTTATTTTCAGCTAGCACACCAAATGGGCTATAATTCTTAAGAAGAAAAGCTACATGGTAGTGACAGATTTAGATTCTGACATTTGGGACCCATGAGGAAAAAGCCTATCCAGGGCGGTGCCGACTCGATAGTAAAAATTGAGAAACCTGGTTTTAAAATTATTGTAAACCCAAAACTCGCCTGAAAATCATGAAACATGGCATGGTGTTATGACATGGTATCAACATGCTATGGTAAAAAATTAGTCCAATTTGGGACAAGTTTTGGTATAAACTTCTTACAAACCGGAGCTTCTCTCAAGAAGCCTCATGGTTCCGAGAGGGAACTTGTCACCTATGTGTGCGAAACGACATACATTGTCTCTTCCGGCTTTGGTTTATTTTACAGAGGCAACATGCAACTATAGGAGCGTCATCCTAAAAATATGAAATTATTCAGGGTTCGTTTTGCCTTTTTATACATTTTTTGAGGTTTCTAGGCATTTTGGAACATACTTTGATGTGTGCAAAGGTCATGTGTGTACTAGCGACCTATGTAATTGGATGTTCAATTTGGTTATGGAATCAAGTCCTAATAAGTTATAAGTACATATGTTGTTGTTCTGTATGCAATGACATCACACACAGACCATACTAGGGAACCCGTTGGTGATGATTTCATCAATCGCTGACAATTGTATACCAGCAAGCATTTGCTCACAACACACGCGGCTTATTAGCAGCAATTGTCTGTGTTATTATCGGTCTTCGCATACATTTTTGATTACGGACATGTTTGCCTCGTATCACTCACATCTTGTTAAGTTGAACCATTTCTGTTGCGTTGCCTAATCGAAACAGTTCATCTGAGTGAACTGTATGCCGTATATCGCACACACCTTGATCTGGATGACTGTTTCTGTTGCGTTCCCTAATCGCAAATAGTTCATCCGAGTGAACTATATGCCGTATATCGCACACACCTTCATCTGGCTGCCCGGTTCTGTTGTTCTGCCTCATCACAAACAATTCATTGGAGAGAACCGTATGCCACGTATCGCACACGCAGCTATAATCTGAACCGTGTCTGATGTCTCCTCCATCGCAAACATTTTGCATCTCTTTTGACAGTTTTATTACATCACCGTTTGCGATTAATGCATCGCACACAGCTTCGTTGAAGGGTCTCTGATTGTAGTGTCGCGTTAGCAGCATCCTGCAGTAGTGGCAGGGCAAGTGTTCAGAATCGGGAGACATCGGTTTCCCGGTCCTAGGAGACCCACGCCTCCTCCACCCCCGAGGATGATGTGGGGGAGGACAAGGAAGAAGAGAATCCTCCCCTCAAAGGGAAGAGGGCAGCGTCGGAGGACGCCGAAGCCGGAATGCGGCCCAAGGGCCTAAAGAGGTTGAAGAGGACCTCGGCCGGGGCTGCCAGCAAGTCATCAGAGAAGATCGTGCTCTCCGACGAGTCAGAGGATGATCCCCTTGCTGTGGGGAGGAAGAAACCGACACCGCGAGGGTACGTTATTGTTTTTATGTTTTATGTTGCACCAAGTCCCTTTAGCAGGAGCAAGCTCACCAGAGCATATATATGTAGTCCGCCAAAGGTGCGCCCCAATGACTCCTCAAGTGGATTGTCGTCCACCAGCGGGACATCGAATCCCGCCACTCCTCCCCCAGCTCAATACGGGCTAGGGGAGGCGACATCTACTCAGGTCCCGCACGTTGACATGACGGGGGCCGAAGAGCCGGCGGTCATGGCCGAGGTTGAGACCTCGACCCCACAAGACCTCGGGGATAGTATCCACGAGGTCGTCAAGGAGGGACTGGGCCAATAATCGGCCCAGCCGAAGTCCACTCCGGCTCCACCACCGTAGCTGGAGAACCTCGTGCCCAGCATACTAGTGCCGAGGTCCGAGGTTGTGCCACCCACACCTTTCGCCCAAGGGCGGGCTAGTGTGGGGTGGACTGAAGAGGTGGAGGCAGCCTTAACAGGCTCCTCCCTCAAGAAAGAGCACCGCGCGCTAATTGGCGTGGCGTTGCAGGGCTTCCAATCTGTCGAGGCCGAAACGCGTGAGGCCTTCAAGGGCCTCATCATGAGCTTCGAGGTATTCTTATGACCTTGAAAAAAATAATTTCTCCGCTTAGGTTTACTTGCAAATGCGTATATCTGTCCAAAGACGCTTTTGCTTAGCATTTAGATGGCACACCCAGTGAATAGCCCCCCGAGTCCAAGGCTAGTTTTAAGAAACTGGTGTTGGGATCAAAGTATAGGATGAGGAGATAGAGTAGTGATATGTCTCCGTCGTATCTACTACCCCCAAGCTCTTTTTCGCTTGTTTTGGACTCTAATTTGCATGATTTGAATGGAACCAACCCGGACTGACGCTGTTTTCAGCAGAATTGCCATGGTGTTATTTTTGTGCAGAAATAAAAGTTTTCGGATTGACCTGAAAATTTACGGAGAATATTTTTGGAATTAATAAAAAATACTAGCGCAAGAATTAACCAGAGGGGGTCCACCCAGAGGCCACAAGCCTGGGGGGCGCCCACCCTGGGGCGCGCCTAGAGGGCTTGTGGGCCCCCTGGACCTCCTTCGACCTCAACTCCAACTCTATATAACCCTATTCGAGGAGAAAAAAATCAAAGAGAAGGATTCATCGTGTTTTACGATACGGAGCCGCCGTCACCTCCTGTTCTTCATCGGGAGGGCAGATCTGGGGTCCGTTCAGGGCTCCGGAGAGGGGGATCCGTCGCCATCATCATCACCAACCTTCCTCCATCGCCAATTTCATGATGCTCACTGCCGGGAGTGAGTAATTCCTTCATAGGCTTGCTGGATGGTGATGGGTTGGATGAGATTTATCATGTAATCGAGTTAGTTTTGATAGGGTTTGATCCCTGGTATCCACTTTGTTCTAAGATTGATGTTGCTATGACTTTGCTATGCTTAATGGTTGACACTAGGGCCCGAGTGCCATGATTTCAGATCTGAACCTATTATGTTTTCATGAATATATATGTATTCTTCATCCGATCTTGCAAGTTGTAGACACCTATTACGAGTTATGATCCGCATACCCCAAGGTGACAATAATTGGGATTCTTTCCGGTGGTTACCGTAGTTTGAGGAGTTCATGTATTCATTAAGTGCTAATGCTTTGTTCCGGTTCTCTATTAAAAGGAGGCCTTAATATCCCTTAGTTTCCTTATGGACCCCGCTGCCACGAGAGGGTTGGACAAAAGATGTCATGCAAGTTCTTTTCCATAAGCACGCATGACTATATACGGAATACATGCCTACATTACATTGATGAATTGGAGCTAGTTGTGTGTCGCCCTAGGTTATAACTGTTGCATGATGAATGCCATCCGACATAATTATCCATCATTGATCCAATTCCTACGAGCTTTTCACATATTGATCTTTGCTAAGTTACTTTGCCGTTGCCACTGTTAAATTTTTTAAAAAACTGCTACTATTAACTTTGCCACCGTTACCGCTACTTCCATACTACTTTCCTACTAAAAAATTTGCTGCAGATATTAAGTCTTTCAGGTGTGGTTGAATTGACAACTCAACTACTAATACTCGTGAATATTTTTTGGCTCCCCTTGTGTCGAATCAATAAATTTGGGTTGAATACTCTACCCTCAAAAACTGTTGCGATCCCCTATACTTGTGGGTTATCAAGACCTTTTTCTCGCGCCGTTGCCGGGGAGCATAGCTCTATTCTCTGAGTCACTTGGTATTTATATCTATTGATCACTATGAGGAATTTGAAAGATACTAGAACCAAGATTTTTCCCTCTACTACGAGGGGAGGTAAGGAACTGCCATCTAGCTCTGCACTTGATTCACCTTCTGTTTTAAGTAAGCTTGCAACACCTCCACTTGCTATTAATTCTGATATGTCACAAGTAATTGATGATGCTACTTCTGCTATGCATGATGCTTATGATGATACTACTGCTTTGCTTGATAGTACTGTGCCATTGGGCGAATTTCTTGATGAACAACTTGCTAGAGCTAAAGATATTGAGAATGTTGAAACTGATGATATTTCTGAAACTGATGAAATCATTGAAACTGAAAACTTTGAAACACCTGCTAGACCTAGCTCTCCTAGATATGAATTGCCTGTTATACCTGAGGGTTATGTTATGGATGGAGAGGTAGCTAGGGACTTTCTTGCTTGTAAGGATAGAGATGATCTTAAGAAACTACTACGCAAGTGGAAAGAAAAATCTTTGAATGCTACACTACTGGAATCTGGGTCTTTGCCATCTGCCAGCTCTTTGCCGTCTGCCAGCTGATGGCAAAGAGGCTCTTTGCTGTCTGTCTTCTCAAAGCAGACGCCAAAGAACCAGCTGATGGCAAACAGGGTCTTTGCCATCTGCGAGCTCTTTGCCGTCCGCCAGCAGACGGCAAAGAGTTCTTTGCCATCCGCCAGCAGACGGCAAAGTCCAAAGTGGACCCCACGGGGGTACTGCACTGGGTAGGTCACACGGGCCACTTCTTTGCCATCTGCCAGCAGACGGCAAAGAGGTAAGAGGGGCCCACAGTTTCACGGCGGTGGCCGTCTAACGGTCATCCTCTTTGCCGTCTGCGGGCGGACGGCAAAGAGAAAAAAAAAACAGACGGCAATGCGGGGGGTTAATTTGGCCCCCCGCGCGCGCGCCCTCCTCCATCTCTTTCTCCCGCCTCCCCACCCTCTGCCTCCCGCACGCGCGCAGGCCGCCGCCGCCCCCTCTCGCGCAGGCCGCCTCCTCGCGCCCCTCTCCCCCTTTTGATTAATCACTTGAGTTCCCTTTGTTCGGCCCCGTTCGCCCTGTCACAATTTGCTCGACGCCTCCGATCCTCGTCTCTGTCTCACTGTTTTTCGTCCCCCCCTTCGCGCAACTGTCGGTGCATCGCCTCCCTCCCTCGTCCATCCCCCCTGGTGGTACTGCGTCGTCGCGCTCTCTACGTATTCTTCGTCGCCCTTTCTACTGTGTCCACGTCTCCGTTCTCAACCCGCCGCCTCCAGCCGGTCCGATCTCACCCACAATGTCCGCATCTCTACTTACCACCCCGCAGTAGTGCCTCGCAGTCCCCCTCTCCCGTCTCGCGGGCTCCGGTGCTGTTGTTTGCCAGCTACTAGTGCCAACTCCTTGTCGGTCTGCCTAGTGCGTCCTCTCTCACCTTGCTCTCGAGGACCATCCCTTAGGCATAGCGCTCCTCTTGCGTACGCCGCTTCTCCCAGTCCCTCCTCTATGCCACCTCCTGCCACCCCGCCGCGCCGCCCTATCAAGCATTCCTCTATCCTCCTCCACCCAAACCAGCACCTCCGCCCCATCCGACTCTGACTCATTCGCGCCCGTAGGTGCACTGCCCGGCCTGCCGTTCCCAGTCTCCCTCCCTCTTCTCCATCGCCGCCCACCCTTCCCTCCCTTCTCACGCAGGCCCGTGGGCCCCGCTCCCTCTCGGCTCCACCACACCGGGCGTCCCCCGGTGATCCCTACCTGCCTTCGCACTGCCCTCTCAGCGCGCCATGCCCACTCCGTGCTCGCCGGCTCCGCGCCTCCGCCACTGACGCCGCCCGCTCCGCCGCTCTCCCTCTCTCCGGCTCTCCTTTGCGGGCTGCGGCTCTACTGCTCTGCACGCCGGCTCTGCTCCGGGCTCCGGCCTCCCTTGCCCAGGTCTCCGCGACTCTGCCTGTCCGCCACGCCGTCTGCCGCAGCCGTAGCCGCACTGAAGAGCCGGATTGGTAATGGACAGACTCACTCACTCACAGACATGATAATATGTGCATGTGCATTGTGCTACACTGACTGCTACTGCCTTGCTGTTGTTGTTAAAATTTTGTAGATTGAACATTTTTTGATCTGCTTGCTATAATGTTAGTATTTGCTACTGCAGTACTGCTTATCGTTGTTGCTACTGACCAAATAATTACTGAGCGAGAAATATTTGCAAAGGTTGATGATGATGCTATTATATATCGCTTTCAAGACTATAGATTTCGCAAAGGAACTTTACCTCGTCGTAGTAGCAAGTTTTCAACTTTGTACAATGTTAATTGTTTCACTTGATGTTTATGTCTTCTCTCATGAAATTTAACCTTGACCCTGACCCCGACACCCTGATCGACACCCTGATCGACCCCGACATACGACATCCTGACATCCCGATCGACACCTACACCCTGACACCACACCCCGACCCTGCCCCGACCCCGACCCCGACGGGGTCATATATTTGTGAATTATGAGTTAGGTCGTATATTTTTCGATTTTGTTATGCAAAACATCATATATATTTGTGTTAATCAGGTGGATTTAAAATGTGCAGTTGTTTCGTCGCTGCAAGGGTGTGGTGTTTGACGACCTCCCCGTGCGTTCGACGAGCTCCGCCCCTGCTTTCCTTGGTGAGCACAAATGACATCTCCTCCTCCCCCCTACATTTGCTCTATTCCGGTCTTCGTGCCAATGAAACTAGCTAGCTATAGGTGTCCGTCATCAGTATGCGTAACCACTATGTGTCTCCCGTTCGAAAGGGTTACATCTATAAATATGCATGCATTTGCATATTTATAATCGTGATTCTTTCGAATTGTCCAACGTTATCCATGGACAGCCCGAGTATGTGTAGATTGGGTTCGTTTTCCTATATGCTCTGCTCCGGATCCGATGCAGAATTTCGTCAGTGCCTCCCTGTTGTTCTCCGGGTACACATCCTCTCTGCTTATTGCCGAGACGTGTATCAGGAGAACAGCGGGGAGGTGCTGCCGAAATTTTGCGTCGGATCCAGAGCAGAGCATGGGAAAACGAACTCAATCTACACATACTCGGGTGGGATTAGGACCTATCTTTACCTATTAGCATGTAGGTTGCATGGACGTAATAGAACTGACAAACTCCATTAACTAATGGATATGGTTTGCTTAATGATGTATATATTTATTGTCTGTCTAGTAGGAAGTCAATATGAGTGATCGTGCGTGGATGTACACCGGTTACACTAGTCAGAAAGTTTGGACCGGTGAATGGTTAACAAAAACCAAAGAGTTTGTTAGAGCCGCATTTGCTAATGGCCAGAGATTAAGCTGGTGCCCCTGTGTCCGGTGCGACAACTTTTATGTTATACTAATGTCGTTTACTTTTTGTCATTGCAGGTGTTGACAGGATGGTGGGCAAGGGTCCAGAGCGCTCCGAGCCTCGTGCGAGCGCTCCTGGGAGGGGTGCTTCCATTATTCCAGCCCAGCCCCTCCGGAGAGCGCTGCTAGACAGTATGCAGTCAGCACCGGCGGGCCCTTCTTCTTCGGCCGGCAGAGGTCGGGGGAGGACGAAGAAGGCTGCTAGAGGTGGACGTGGCAGCGGGAGAGGTAGGAAGGCTGCTACGCCTTCCTCGCAGCCACCCCTAGCTGATTCACCCGACCACAGGACTGCTCCGTCTGACGTGGACCCATCTCGGACTCCGGTCCATGAGCCTCCGGTCGTCGATTCTTCGGCCCACCAGACTCGGGTCGCGGATCCTTCGCCCCACCAGACTGGGGTCGCCTCTCCTTTGCGCCACCAGACTCGGGTCGTGGATCTTTCGCCCCACCAGACTGGGGTCGCTGATCCTTCGCGCCACCAGACTCTGGGCGCCTCTCCTTCGCCCCACGTGAGTCCGGTCCCAGAGTCTTCGTCCCAGAAGACTCCAGTCCCGGAGTCTTCTTCGCACGAGACTCCGGATGCTAGTGGCCCTACTGATGATAGCGAGGACACCTTCTCTGATGATAGCTACAGCGAGGGCGAGATGGTTGACAAGGGCAAGAAGGTCTACCAGCGTGGCGGTACAAAGCTCCCGCCCGTGCCGACGACCCCCGACCAGAGGTGGTTGATACAGCCTAATGGGTTGAAGTAAGTGAATTTACTCTTTTTTAACCTTTTGCCTTCATGTTTCTTCAAATTAATATCTAATGCATTGGCCTTGACATACTGCAGGGGCTGGGTACACCCCCGTGGTGTCCGCAGGCCAAACCAGGTCCTTGGTGTGCTTTGCCGGCAGCACTTCCCTGGGTGGGTCACGTTGCCCGGTGAGGGTCAGGTTCCACAGCTAGCACTTAGCTGGGAGCTGTACGAGGCTGCCCCGGCCCCGCCGGGGGAGATGGTTGCCGGTGTCGAGTGCGAGACGGTGGCCGACATTGTGTTCCGTCGGTTCTGGGTAATTTCTCCTTTACAGAATTAAAGATCAACAGTACGTAGTGATTTTACTAATCAGCGTTGTCTTGTTTGACTGCAGACCTTCTACAGGATTTCAGATGGAGAGCAGGAGGCTACGGCTTCGGTTGTCGAAGTCGAGTGCAAACGCCTACTTAAGAACTTACGGCACGAGGCTCGGCTGCAGGCCGTTCGAGACTACTACGCCTCGAAGGGTATTAGGAGGGTGAAGAAGAAGTGTCGCGGCAAGTTTCTGACTAAGGAGAAGTACATGCTGGTAATTACCTATTCTTCAGGCCTTGAACTTAGTTCTCTTGATTTGATTCGTAGGCGTAGCGCTGAAATTTCTCTTGACTAACTTAGGTGCCCCCGAGATGGTGTGCGGATAGGATGGACTGTTGGGAGGCGTTGGTGGATGAGTGGTGCTCTCCCAAATGGCTAGTCGAACACCAAAGGGCCAAGGATAAGCGTGCCCAAATGGTTGGTGTGCCACACCATCAAGGGAGCTCCGACCTGTTTGAGTACGGGGGTCACTGGGTATGTGGTTTGCTTCATGATTCATGCAATTTCATTCTACATGATAGCATTTTTCCTTGGATAGCTCAATAATGCTTACTTAGTTAAAAAATGCCTAAATATGCTTTAGTTAGCTAAAAAAAGGCATAACTACCTTGGATAGCTCAATAATGACATAATTAGCATAGTTTGGTCAAAATGGGCATAATAATCTTGGTTACCTCCAAAATGACCTAAACTTAGCTTTTTTTCCTCAAAAATGACATAATAACCTTACTTAGCTCCAAAATGACCTTATTTACATAGCAATTTCAATCTTCATGCTAGCTTGAGCCCTTGACTAATATTTTGTTCCTCTCTCTCAGTCGCACCACAACAAGAAGCCCGTGCCAAGTCTGTTCGACCTCTATGGCATGGCCCATAGTGCCCCGTACAAGAAGGCCAAGGCATTCTCGGAGTCTGACCTAGATCATCCAGAGACCTTCACCAACATCTCCTCCCGCAACAAGCTCGTGAGGTACAGAGACGAGGGGAAGGCAAGGAAAGGGGAGGACTTTAACCCGAGCCAGGATCCTTTTGATACAGAGCTGGTTATGATATCTGGTGGTGGGAGGTCCCATGGCTCGATAGCCATTGGTGATGGACTGATACGTTGTCCTAAGACTCTCACATAGATCAAGAAGCGCCAGAGTAGCTCTGATCCTGAGATAATGCCTCGTGCACGGCCATCGGAGCTCGCCATGGCGGTTAGTTATACAGACTCGGATACCTTTCCTATCCATTACATTGTGTGTGCGTCCGTCGATGATTACAATGCTAACGAGGAGTGGTGTGTTGCAGGCTGCTCTTGAGAAAGAGAGAGCAAACACGCAGACGCTTTTGGAGGCGGCAAGAAGGCAGGCGGAGGAGAGGGAGAGGGAGCGGGAGGAGAGGACGGCCAGGCTGTTGGAGGAGGAGAGGAACCGGAACGATGCTCAAAACCGGGCCCTATACGACATCTTGGTGGTACGTTTCTCCTGCATATTAGCCAAATCATGCACATAATGTTTGTTCCATTACTAACTAATATGACTAACTCGTGAGAACCAAATGTGTAGAGCATGTGCGAGAAAAGCGGTCAGACCCCTCCGCCGATGCCCCAGATTGCTCCGGCGACCACGGTGAGTTTGATTTGAATGGTCGTTAGTTACTAGTATTCACATTTATGTTGCATCATGCTAACGAGACATTGGAAATGATCTTTGGTGTAGAATGCTTCCCGACAAGCATCAACCGATGCTTCTCCGTCTGGCCTTGGTGGAACCCCGACCGGCCCTTCACCTCAGTCTGGCACTGGCGCAGCCCCGACCGGTCCTTCACCTCCGTAATAGGAAGAAAAGAAGAGAAGAAGAAGAAGAATACCGTTGCCTCACCTCACTGCCGTCTATGCTCTTTGCCGTCTGCTGGCCGCAAATGGCTGACGGCATAAACCTTTGTCGTCCGCTTCTCTGAAGCAGACGGCAAAGAAGGCCTTTACCGGCAGGAATTGAGCCGGACTGTTTGCCGATAGCTAGCAGTCGGCAAAGAGCTTTGCCGACCTCCATTCATGCCTTTGCCGTCTGCCATGGCAGACGGCAAAGAAGCTGATTCCTGTAGTGCTAGCATGCAATATGATCCTAAGTTTACTACTTCACCTATCTTTGTTACTGATAAGGATTATGAATTCTCTGTCGAACCTGAGTTAATCACTCTGGTTGAATCTGATCCTTTCCATGGTTATGAATCTGAAACTGTTGTGGCACATCTTACTAAATTGAATGATATAGCCACCCTATTTGCTCATGAGGAAAAATTCGCTATTATTATATTCTTAAGTTGTTTCCTTTCTCATTAAAGGGTGATGCTAAGTTATGGTTTAATTCTCGTGTAGTCCCCAGGATATGATTTATTACTTCTCTGAAAAATATTTTCCTGCTCATAAGAAACAAGCTGCTTTACAGGAAATATTTAACTTTGTGCAAATTGAAGAAGAGAGTCTCCCACAAGCTTGGGGGAGGCTTCTCCAATTACTTAATGCTTTGCCTGATCATCCTCTCAAGAAAAATGAAATACTTGATATCTTTTATAATGGACTAACCAATGCTTCTAGGGACCACCTAGATAGTTGTGCTGGTTGTGATTTCAGGGAACGAACTGTTGAACAAGCTGAAGTACTAATGAATAATATATTGAGCAATGATAATGATTGGACTCTTCCCGAACCACCTCCTAAGCCAACTCCAAAGAAGAGAGGTATTCTATTTCTCAGTCCTGAAGATATGAAAGAGGCAAAGAAATCTATGAAAGAAAAAGGTTTTAAAGCTGAAGATGTTAAGAATTTACCACCTATTGAAGAAATACATGGTCTTAATACTTCGACACAGTTAGTAGAGGTAAATTCTATTTATAGATTTGATGAATGTGATATTCCTCATAATAAGTCTGCTAGTCAATGCTTGGATGAATTTGATGACTTTATTGTTAAACAAGAAAACTTTAATGCATATGTTAGTAGACAATTGAAACGTAATGCTTATATGCTTGACTGCTTGGGTGACTATATGTGTAGAATGGTTAATGATCTCAAGATTATTATTAAACATGCTTCCATGGTAAAAAATCAAGTAGAACAAGTACTTAAGGCACAAAATGATTTGCTCAATGAGATGAATAATAAGAACAATGATAATGATGTTAGAGTTATGACTAGAGGTGGTAAAATGACTCGGGAACCTTTGTATCCTGCGGGCCATCCTAAGATAATTGAGCAAGATTCTCAGAGAATTAATACTGATGCACCTAGTCCTTCTAGTAATAGAAAGAAAAAGAAAACTGATAGGACTTTGCATGCTTCTAATGAAACTGTTATAGACACACCTAAGAATCCAAATGATATTTCTATTTCTGATGCTGAAACACAATTGTAACACCCCCAGTGGTTAGCTACAGTAATCACTTTTGATAATGGCAAGTCAGCATGATTAACAGTGCCAAATCATCATTTGCATCATATTGCATTTAAACTCCTAATTCAAACTTCACATTAAATTAAAGTGGAAGATAAAAATTGCTTAACTTAGAAACTAAAATGTTCATTAAATAACAAATATTACAGAGGCAATTCTAAAAATTGTAACCAACATTTAATAAACAAATTAAGTGACTCTAACAGTAGCAAACCAACACTATTTACTACCTTCTTAATTAAATAAAATCCCAAATGAAAACCTTTGGACTCAAAACCATTTTATTGCAGTGGCATAAAATGCACCATATTTATTTGGGCCAGTCTCATATTTTGCAAAAGTCTTTAGGAATGAAATTGAAAGGCAAAACAGTAAAGAAAAAGGAAAAAGAAAAAAGAAAAAAAAAAGGAACCTCCCCCCCCACTAGGCCTCGGCCTAGCAGGCCATCCAGGCCGCCAGGCCAGCCCACCCCGCTCCCCCTTATCCCCTCCCCCGAACCGGAAACCCTAACCCCCATCCGATCCCCTCTCATTCCCCCACTCCCCTCCGTCCGGAGACCGACGCCGTCATCGCCATGGCCGCCGTCGCCCTCACGCCCATTGAGCTCCCCGGCGCCTAGGAGCATGCCCCGTCTACGTACGTCGACTACTTCGCCTGCGAGGAGCAGATCGACCGGAGCCGCATCAGCGCAAGCGGATCGGCCTCAACTCCGTCTTCGGCCTTCGGACCTCCGCCGCTTCGAGCAGTCACCTCCGAACCCCCCCCCCCCGAGCCCACTAAGCACCTATGCAGGCTCGATGTGAGCTCCTCTTTCGATTCCCTTCTCGCCCCCTCGAATCCCCTCCGTTTCGTCGTTGTTCTGCCGTGGCCGAAACTAACCATAGCCGAAACAACGGAGCTCCCATAACCCTCGCGCGCTCATCGCGCCCCTCCTGGCCACGTGCACTCGCCTGCCGCGCTGCTGCCATCGCCGCACGCCGCCTTGCCCCCTGTTGGCCGGCTACACCCGTGCCTCCTGCTCCTCGGTCATGTCCTCGCCTGTCTACTCGCACCGCTGCAGCGCGCTCACTCGCCTAGCCCGCTCGCCCGCTCCCATGCCGGCTGCTGCCGCTAGCCACCGCCGCCGCCGCCGCAGCGACCGCCTCCAGCCGCGCCGCCCGCTACCGCTGCTGCTGACCCCGCCCAGGCGCTCGCCTAGCCGCGCCTCCTCTGGCCAAGTCCGGCCATGGAGCCCCCCCCCCCCTGCCGTGTGCGTGCGCGTGTGCACGGGCACACTGTAGTGGCCGTGGTGCCCATGACATGTGGGGCCGACCAAATTAGTTTAGGATTAATCAGGATCTTGTTAGATTAATTAGGGTCTAGGTAGTCTAATGATTCCATGACAGAAGGGCCCCACCGTTAATTAAACAAACATGTTTAATCTATTAAAGCCAGTGACAATGATGAGTGGGACCACAATGCTATTCACCTTTTGACCAGTCAACCTTTGACCGAGTCAACCCAACCCCACTGGCCCCACTCTCATACTCACATGCTAGGGTAGCACTAGGTGACAAAAGTATATTCTGTTTTTTTAATTCAAATTAGAATAAAACCAGAAATTCCAGAAATTGTTTAAATCTTTGAAAATTCATATAAAATAATCCGTAACTCGGATGAAAGAACTTTGTACATGAAAGTTGCTCAGAACAACGAGACGAATCCGAATGCGCGGTCTGTTCGTCCGTCACACGTCTCTAACTACCTGAACATGGGACATTCCCCCTCCGGATTGCCTGTCCGAAAATGCAACTTCGGGAAAACTTTCCCGGATGTTATTCCCCCTTCACCTATGTCGTGTAGCACTACGATAGGTCACCCCTAGCACCGTGTATCATATTGTCATGCATCTGTTTGCTAGTATTTACTGTTTCTTCCCCCTCTTCCTATTCGCTAGACCCCGAGACCGCTGACGATGTCCTGAAGACCGACGCCACCGTTGACGACTTTACCCTTGCCGCCGAGCAACCAGGCATGCCCCCCCTTTTTGATCATCCCGATATCGCCCATTCTAATTTCTCATGCTTGCATTAGAATTACTGCTGCTACTGCTTTACCTATTCTGATGCATAGCCTGTTTATTGTAACCTGCTGTTGATAATTACCTGCATATCCTAAACTGCTTAGTATAGGCTGGGTAGAGACCTATCAGTGACCCCCAATTTTCCCGACTGCCCCGCTGGATTATCAGAAGACCCGACCAACGGGATTGAAGACCAGGCCCCGACAGCGCACATCACCCCCCCCCCCCTTAGTTGTAATGACACTGCAGCGTTACTATCGAGTGCCGAGGGTGATACCTCATGTAGCACTTCTGATGTTGACTCTGTAGAGTAGCTATTCGGTCGTGGTCATCGAGGGTGATTCCTCTTTCACCGCTTCCAATAACGACGCTGTCGTGCAACACATCAAGTGTGAACCCATCGAGGGTGGTTCCTCCGAGTTCACCTTGATGGATACATCGAGTGGGAATTCAACGAGGGTGATACCTCGGATTCCTCTGATGTTATGGACACACGGATACTTGGATTTACACTGTTACTTAGAAAGGTGGGTCGACCCTGAGGGGTACCCGCGTGTGATGTGAAGATGGGTTGCCTGTATGGTGCCCGAGTGATGAATACGAGGCGCGGCCGGGCATTCTTAACCCTTGCAGCAAGTCCTCGAGACGGGGCGACGGGGTCACATCTTTCGTGAGTCTCTGCTCGTTACCGCAAGCCTCTAGTCCACTAACGATTTGGATATTTGATCCGAGCAGGCCTCTGGCCTGATAGCACTAACCATCACGTGGGCATAGTATGGGCGTTCTGCATCGTAGCATCAGCCAAAAGCTCTGTCAGACGTCTAGTTCAGCCTTGCGGCTGGGACGGACCGGCGCCCCACTGGCGCCTGGCTTCCCCCTGCACGCAACGACTCGGAGTGCACAGGGCGATGGCCCAAGACCTCTGAGCGCTTAGGATGTAGATCGACGGGGACCTCTCTGCTGAGCTCTAGGTAGGGCTGCGGTGTGTCGTTTGGCCGAGGCCGAGCATGACCCAGGAAAGTGTGTCCGGCCGGAGTTAATCGAGTGTGTTGGGTAAGTTGGTGCACCCCTGCAGGGAAGAAAACTTCTATCGATAGCCTGTCCTACGGTAACGGACACTCGGAGTTGTATCCCGATCGATACAGCTAGAACTTGAGATGAGACCTGGATATGAGGCTCTGGGATTGCTTCTCGCAGGGAGTCGAGAAGGGATCTCCGGACGAGGTTGATGACTGTATGGCTCTGGGATTGCTTTCTCGCGGGGAGTCGAGAAAGGATCTCTGGGTGAGGTTGCGACTTAATGATACTGCTACATTATATTGTACTGTTCTACTCTCTTCTATTGCTGCAAGACCGCTGAAGATGCTAGTCTTCGATAGGACTAGGCCTCCTCTCTATTCTGGCATTTCTGCAGCCCAGTCCACATATACAACCTCTCTTTGAAAATGTTGCATATGTAGTGGAGATCCTTGCTTGTTGAGTACTTCTGAGTACTCACGGTTGCTTTGTTTTCCTTTTCTCCCCATATCAGTTTGTCGTGACCAAGATGACGGAGCCCCTGAGACAGATGCCCCGTCGACCGACTACTACTACTACCCAGAGGATGGTTATTACTACGAGCTTGCCGTCGACCAGGAGTAGGATTGGAGGGTCCCAGGCAGGAGGCCTGCGCCTTTCGATCATAGTGTTTTATGTTTCCCCGCCTTTCTAAAGGCCTTTCTGTTTCTCTTTTAATATCTGTACCCAGATATCTGATGCTTCCGCTGACGCTTGTATGCCATCGAGCTATGTATTCTTACCCTCGAGGCCCTGGCTTGTAATATAAAGCTTGTATGACTTTATTTATGTTTTAGAGTTGTGTTGTGATATCTTCCCGTGAGTCCTTAGGCTTGATCGTGTGCATTTGCATGTATGATTAGTGCACGATTGAGCCGGGGGCGTCACAAGTTGGTATCAGAGCCGACTGCCTGTAGGAATCCCCCTTTCCAACTCCTTGGCCGAAGTTGAGTCTAGTAACCGAAAATTGTTTTACTAACTTGGCTGTGTGGCTTACGGGCCCACGTCACCAATTGGGTGGTATTAGTATCTTTTATTCCTGGTCTATACTCTGGGACTCTGATCTCTCTTCTATTCGGGTTAAAATTTTACTAACTCCAACATTAGGTTCTCGTGATCACATCCACCCGGTGTTCTGAAATTACCCCTCCTTTCTTCAAGATTGTGGGCCAGGTTCTGCTTGCAGGATCCTTTTATCGAAGGCACCCTGTGTTTCACTTTCAGATTCCTCGCCCCAATAGTTTTCTCCGACGTTGATGTAGCCTTTGCTATGTCTCGTTGTGTACTTCCTTGCCGCGTGCCTGTGCGCCGCCTAGATGTCTAGCCTTTCCCTTTCAACTGTCGTAATGCCGGATTGTAACCGAGGCTATGTGTGACTTTGAATGTCTGGTGCGAATATGATGAAGTATCTATTGCACTTCCTTCTGTTGTGCGTGTTATTTCATGAATCATTCCATAAACATGCAGTTTTCTTGCTAAACTGCCCCTGTTGATTTGGCAGGATGGCTGACGATCCTCCACCTCCACCCTATATTGCCGCAATGATGTAGCAGTTTTAATTGAACCGCCAGCTCAACGAGAGTCTGGTAAGATGTTTGGAACGCAACGAGGCTCGTCAGGAGCCTGGACCGACCTCGCTGCCAGAATTTGTGTGCCTCAACCCGTCCGTTTTCCGCAACTCCACCAATCCTATGGATGCTGATGATTGGCTTCCTGACATCCTGTTTGAGATGGAGTCAGCTAATGTTGCCCCTGACAATTACGTCACCTTTGCGACATTCCACTTGAAGGGTCCCGCTGCTCAATGGTGGGAAAGCCACAAGGGTATGTTGCCTGCTGAAACTGTAACCACTTGGCAGGAATTTCAGTCAGCTTTTCATGCACGTTACATTCCTCAAGGTCTAATGGACCAGAAGAAGCAGGAGTTCCGTAAACTCTCTCAGGGTAAAATGACTGTGGATGAATATCAGAGGAAATTCCTTGAATTATCCCGCTATGCTGCGGATGACGTCGACACCGACAGTCGCAAGCAGGAGAAATTCCGTGAAGGACTGCGTACGGATATAAACCTCGCACTTGCTGTCCTTGATTTTACAGACTTCGCAACGCTTGTCAGCAAATCTTTCCAAGTTGAAACTGCTCTAACTGAGTGCCAGGAGTCGCTTAAGCGCACTCATGATGTTGGTTCGTCCTCGGGTCAGCATGTTCAGAAACGTCGAGTGTGGATTCCGCACAATGTTACCACCGTCCTGCTCCAACACCCAGGCCGTCATATGTTGCACCTCGTCTGCCTTCACCGCCGAGACAGCTAACGGTTCATGATGGACCGCCTAATGTTATGGCTTCTCCTCAGGATGCACCACGTCCTCCTGATGGTCGTACGAAGGGCCATCGAACCCATCGTTGCAGAAATCGTAAGGCCAGGATGTCTGCTATGGACCGAGGCCAGGTTACTCACGTCAAAATGGGAGAAGCTCGTGAGTCTCCAAAAATTGTGATGGGAACTTTGTCAGTTAATTCAGTTGCAGCTTCTGTTCTCTTTGATTCCGGGGCATCACATTCCTTTGTGTCTCAACAATTTGCTCAGCAACATGAGCTACCTCTAGAGTTATTGCCCACACCATTAGAGATAATCACTCCCTGTTCCAGGTGGCAAACCAAGATGATAAGTCACAACAATCAGATCAAAATTGAAGGGTTGATGTTCTCTGCTTCCCTTATTGCTCTTGGACCTTCCGACATAGACATCATTCTCGGTATGGACTGGTTGACAGCCCATAATGCTTTAATTGACTGTGCTACTAAGACAGTCCAGCTCACACACCCTTCTGGTCAGGTGATCAATTACTCAGCCCGAATAGCTCAGGATGCTGAGAGCCAGATATATGTTCTGAATGCATTGAATGCTTCACCTCTTGAAGGCATCGAGAACGTTCCAATTGTTCATGATTTTCAAGACGTCTTTCCAGACAAACTTCCAGGAATACCCCCTGCTAGAGCTGTCGAGTTTGTCATCGACTTGAAACCTGGCACAACTCCTATTGCGAAGCGTCCTTATAAAATGCCTCCGCACCACCTTCTTGAGCTTAAGGAAGAAATTGACACGTCACTTAAGAAAGGTTTCATCCGCCCCAGTTCCTCTGCTTGGGGAGCACCTTCACTCTTCGTTAAGAAGAAGGATGGAACTAACCGATTGGTTCAGGATTACCGACCTATCAACCAAGCAACAATTCAGAACAAGTATCCGCTTCCCAGAATCAACGATCTGTATGATCAACTTGCTGGTTCCTTAGTATTCTCTAAGCTTGATTTGAGATTGGGATACCATCAGATCCGTGTTCGTGAAGAGGATATTCCGAAGACTGCATTTGTTACTCGCTATGGCTCCTACGAGTACACTGTAATGTCATTTGGCTTAACAAATGCTTCAGCCACATTCTCCCGTCTGATGAATTACATCTTCATGGATTACCTCGACAAGTTCGTCGTGGTTTATCTAGATGATATTCTGGTTTATTCGAAGAATAAGGAAGAACATGCCGAACACCTCCGCCTTGTACTGGAAAGGCTCCGAGAACACCAGCTGTATGCCAAATACTCCAAATGTGAATTCTAGCTTTCTGAAGTAACTTACATTGGTCATGTGATTTCCAAGGATGGAATTGCTGTTAACCCAGAACGAGTTCAGGCTATTCTTGACTGGACTCCTCCGAAGAACGTCAAGCAAGTGAGAAGTTTTCTCAGCCTTGCAAGTTATTGCCGTCGTTTTGTCGAGAATTTCTCAAAGATTGCTAAACCTTTGACTGATCTGCTTCACAAGGGAGTTAAGTTTGAATGGACAGAAAAATGTCAGGAAAGTTTCCAGACACTCAAAGACAAGCTGACATCTGCCCCAGTACTTGCTCCACCAGATTCTCGCAAGGATTTTGTGATCTATTGTGACGCATCCCGTGAAGGATTAGGTTGTGTCCTAATGCAAGAGCGTAAGGTGATTGCCTATGGCTCTCGTCAGTTGCGCCCACATGAAGAGAACTATCCGGTACATGATTTAGAACTAGCTGCTGTCATCTATGCACTGCAGTTGTGGCGACATTACCTTCTCGGTAATCGTTGCGAGATATACACGAATCATAAAAGTCTGAAGTACTTGTTTACTCAACCATCTCTAAACCTCCGTCAGCAAAGATGGATGGAGGCCGTTGCGGACTATGATTTGGGTATTTCCTATACCCCTGGCAAGGCTAACGTGATGGCTGATGCCTTAAGCCGCAAGTCCTATTGCGACAACCTCATGGTTAGGCGAGCTCAACCTCGTCTTTTTGAAGAACTACACAAGCTGAATCTCCGTATTGTTCCACAGGGTTCTCTTAATAACCTTGTGATACAACCAGATCTTGAGAAAGCTGTTAAGAATGCACAAGCTAAAGATGCTGAAGTTGATCTGATGAAGAAAAATCTTCACCTTGTAAAGTACAGGGATTTCTCGCTGTCTGAAGATGGAACTTTGTATTTCAGAAACCGCATTGTCATACCTCGCTTCGAACTTATGACTGACAAGGTCATGAAGGAGGCACATGATACCCCGCTGTCTATACATCCGGGTAGCACCAAGATGTATCGTGATCTCCGTCAAAGGTACTGGTGGTCTAGAATGAAGCAGGACATTGCTCGTTATGTAGCCGAATGTGATGTGTGTCATCGCGTTAAAGCAGAACATCAGAAACCAGCTGGAATTCTGCAACCACTTCCTATTCCTCTATGGAAATGGGATAAGGTTCAGATGGATTTCATTACAGGACTTCCCAGGTCACAGATGGGTCACGATGCTATTCTTGTCGTCGTCGACCAACTCTCTAAAGTTGCACACTTTCTGCCTGTCAAGGAGACTATCACTGCTAGTCAGTTAGCAGAGTTGTATATCTCCAGAATTGTATCACTCCACGGTATTTCGAAGGAGATCAGTTTGGACCGTGGCGGTCTTTTCACTTCAAAGTTCTGGGAAAGTTTCCAAGAAGCTATGGGAACTCATATTACCTGGAGTTCAGCTTATCATCCCCAATCCCAAGGCCAAGTCGAGCGAGTCAATCAAGTGCTTGAAGACATGCTTCGGGCTTGTGTTATTTCTTTCGGTAAGAAGTGGGAAGAATCTCTTCCATATGCCGAATTCTCTTACAACAACAGCTATCAAGCCAGTTTGAAGATGGCCCCCTTCGAAGTACTCTATGGACGTAAGTGTCGAACCCCACTGAATTGGTCAGAAACTGGGGAACGACCACTCGTGGGTCCGGATATTATTCAACACGCCGAAGAACAAGTTCATATTGTCCGGGAAAATCTCAAGGCGGCTCAGGACCGCCAGAAGAGCAACTATGATCGCAAACGATGGGGTTTGACTTATCAACCTAGTGATCAGGCTTATCTGCGTGTCACTCCTATGAAGGGCACTCACCGTTTCGAAATCAAGGGCAAGCTAGCTCCGCGCTACATTGGTCCTTTCCGCATTGTTGCAAGACGTGGTCAGGTGGCATATAAATTGGTGTTGCCACCGCAATTCTCTCATATCCACGACGTATTCCATGTGTCGCAACTTCGTAAATGCTTCAAGGATTCTCCGCACCGAGCTGTGGATCACGAGATGCTCGAATTGCATGATGATCTTTCATATAAGGAGCATCCGATCCGCATTCTCGATGAAGCCGAACGTCGAACCCGTCAGAAGGTTACCAAGTTCCTCAAAGTGCAGTGGTCAAATTATACTGAAGATGAAGCCACTTGGGAACGCGAGGATAATCTTCGTGCGGAATACCCCGAACTTTTTCCTTCTACCTCTTAATTCTCGGGACGAGAATTCTTGTTAGTAGAGGAGATTTGTAACACCCCCAGTGGTTAGCTACAGTAATCACTCTTGATAATGGCAAGTCAGCATGATTAACAGTGCCAAATCATCATTTGCATCATATTGCATTTAAACTCCTAATTCAAACTTCACATTAAATTAAAGTGGAAGATAAAATTGCTTAACTTAGAAACTAAAATGTTCATTAAATAACAAATATTCCAGAGGCAATTCTAAAAATTGTAACCAACATTTAATAAACAAATTAAGTGACTCTAATAGTAGCAAAACAGCACTATTTACTACCTTCTTAATTAAATAAAATCCCAAATGAAAACCATTGGACTCAAAACCATTTTATTGCAGTGGCATAAAATGCACCATATTTATTTGGGCCAGTCTCATATTTTGCAAATGTGTTTTGGAATGAAATTGAAAGGCAAAACAGTAAAGAAAAAGGAAAAAGAGAAAAGAAGAAAAAAAAGGAACCTCCCCCCCACTGGGCCTCGGCCCAGCAGGCCATCCAGGCCGCCAGGCCGGCCCACCCCGCTCCCCCTTATCCCCTCCCTCGAACCGGAAACCCTAACCCCCACCCGATCCCCTCTCATTCCCCCACTCCCCTCCGTCCCGATACTGACGCCGTCATCGCCATGGCCGCCGTCGCCCTCGCGCCCATTGAGCTCCCTGGCGCCTAGGAGCGTGCCCCGTCTACGTACGTCGACTACTTCGCCTGCAAGGAGCAGATCGACCGGAGCCGCATCAGCGCAAGCGGATCGGCCTCAACTCCGTCTTCGGCCACCGGACCTCCGCCGCTTCGAGCAGTCACCTCGGAGCCCCCCCCCCCCCCCCCCCCCCGAGCCCACTAAGCACCTCTGCAGGCTCGATGTGAGCTCCTCTTTCGATTCCCTTCTCGCCCCCTCGAATCCCCTCCGTTTGGCCGTTGTTCCGCCATGGCCGAAACTCACCATAGCCGAAACGACGGAGCTCCGATAACCCTTGCGCGCTCATCGCGCCCCACCTGGCCACGTGCACTCGCCTGCCGCGCTGCTGCCGTCGCCGCACGCCACCTTGCCCCCTGTTGGCCAGCTACGCCCGCGCCTCCCGCTCCCCGGTCGTGTCCTCGCCTGTCTGCTCGCACCGCTGCAGCGCGCTCACTCGCCTAGCCCACTCGCCCGCTCCCATGCCGGCTGCTGCTGCTAGCCACCGCCGCCTCCTCCTACGCCGGCGCTCGCCGCCGCCGCAGCGACCACCTCCAGCCGCGCCGCCCGCTACCGCTGCTGCTGACCCCGCCCAGGCGCTCGCCCAGCCGCGCCTCCTCTGGCCAAGTCCGGCCATGGAGCCCCCCCTGCCGTGTGCGTGCGCGTGTGCACGGGCACACTGTAGTGGCCGTGGTGCCCATGACATGTGGGGCCGACCAAATTAGTTTAGGACTAATCAGGATCTTGTTAGATTAATTAGGGCCTAGGTAGTCTAATGATTCCATGACAGAAGGGCCCCATCGCTAATTAAACAAACATGTTTAATATATTAAAGCCAGTGACAATGACGAGTGGGACCACAATGCTATTCACCTTTTGACCAGTCAACCTTTGACTGGGTCAACCCAACCCCACTGGCCCCGCTGTCATACTCACATGCTAGGGTAGCACTAGGTGACAAAAGTATATTCTGTTTTTTTAATTCGAATTAGAATAAAACCAGAAATTCCGGAAATTGTTTAAATCTTTGAAAATTTATATAAAATAATCCGTAACTCGGATGAAAGAACTTTGTACATGAAAGTTGCTCAGAACGACGAGACGAATCCGAAAACGCGGTCCGTTCGTCCGTCACACGTATCTAACTACCTGAACATGGGACATTCCCCCTCCGGATCGCCTGTCCGAAAATGCATCTTCGGGAAAACTTTCCCGGATGTTATTCCCCCTTCACCTATGTCGTGTAGCACTACGATAGGCCACCCCTAGCACCGTGTATCGTATTGTCATGCATCTGTTTGCTAGTATTTACTGTTTCTTCCCCCTCTTCCTATTCGCTAGACCCCGAGACCGCTGACGATGTCCTGAAGATCGACGCCACCGTTGACGACTTTGCCCTTGCCGCCGAGCAACCAGGCAAGCCCCCCCTTTTTGATCGTCCCGATATCGCCCATTCTAATTTCTCATACTTGCATTAGAATTACTGCTGCTACTGCTTTACCTATTCTGATGCATAGCCTGTTTATTGTAACCTGCTGTTGATAATTACCTGCATATCCTAAACTGCTTAGTATAGGCTGGGTAGAGACCTATCAGTGACCCCCAATTTTCCCGACTGCCCCGCTGGATTATCAGAAGACCCAACCAACAGGATTGAAGACCAGGCCCCGACACCACACATCACCCGCCCCCCCCCCCCCCTTAGTTGTAACGACACTGCAGCGTTACTATCGAGTGCCGAGGGTGATACCTCGTGTAACACTTCTGATGTTGACTCTGTAGAGTAGCTATTCGGTCGTGGTCATCGAGGGTGATTCCTCTTTCACCACTTCTGATAACGACGCTGTCGTGCAACACATCAAGTGTGAACCCATCGAGGGTGGTTCCTCCGAGTTCACCTTGACGGATACATCGAGTGGGAATTCAACGAGGGTGATACCTCGGATTCCTCTGATGTTATGGACACACGGATACTTGGATTTACACTGTTACTTAGAAAGGTGGGTCGACCCTGAGGGGTACCCGCGTGTGATGTGAAGACGGGTTGCCTGTATGGTGCCCGAGTGATGAATACGAGGTGCGGCCGGGCATTCTTAACCCTTGCAACAAGTCCTCGAGATGGGGCGACGGGGTCACATCTTTCGTGAGTCTCTGCTCGTTACCGCAAGCCCCTAGTACACTAACGATTTGGATATTTGATCCGAGCAGGCCTCTGGCCTGATAGCACTAACCATCACGTGGGCATAGTATGGGAGTTCTACATCGTAGCATCAGCCGAAAGCTCTGTCAGACGTCTAGTTCAGCCTTGCGGCCGGGACGGACCGGCACCCCCCTGGTGCCTGGCTTCCTCCTGCACGCAACGACTCAGAGTGCACAGGGCGATGGCCCAAGACCTCTGAGAGCTTAGGATGTAGACCGACGGGGACCTCTCTACTGAGCTCTAGGTAGGGCTGCGGTGTGTCGTTTGGTCGAGGCCGGGCATGACCCAGGAAAGTGTGTCCGGCTAGAGTTAATCGAGCGTATTGGGTAAGTTGGTGCACCCCTGCAGGGAAAAAAACTTCTATCGATAGCCTGTCCTACGGTAACGGACACTCAGAGTTGTATCCCGATCGATACAGCTAGAACTTGAGATGAGACCTGGATATGAGGCTCTGGGATTGCTTCTCGCAGGGAGTCGAGAAGGGATCTCCGGACGAGGTTGATGATTGTATGGCTCTGGGATTGCTTTCTCGCAGGGAGTCAAGAAAGGATCTCTGGGTGAGGTTGAGACTTAATGATACTGCTACATTATATTGTATTGTTCTACTCTCTTCTATTGCTGCAAGACCGCTGAAGATGCTAGTCTTCGATAGGACTAGGCCTCCTCTCTATTCTGGCATTTCTGCAGCCCAGTCCACATATACAGCCTCTCTTTGAAAATGTTGCATATGTAGTGTAGATCCTTGCTTGCTGAGTACTTCTGAGTACTCACGGTTGCTTTGTTTTCCTTTTCTCCCCATATCAGTTTGTCGTGACCAAGATGACGGAGCCCCTGAGACAGATGCCCCGTCAACCGACTACTACTACTACTACCCAGAGGATGGTTATTACTACGAGCTTGCCGTCGACCAGGAGTAGGATCGGAGGGTCCCAGGCAGGAGGCCTGCGCCTTTCGATCGTAGTGTTTTATTTTGCCCCGCCTTTCTAAAGGCCTTTCTGTTTCTCTTTTAATATCCGTACCCAGATATCTGATGCTTCCGCTGACGCTTGTATGCCATCGAGCTATGTATTCGAGCCCTCGAGGCCTTGGCTTGTAATATAAAGCTTGTATGACTTTATTTATGTTTTAGAGTTGTGTTGTGATATCTTCCCGTGAGTCCTTAGGCTTGATCATGTGCATTTGCGTGTATGATTAGTGCACGATTGAGCCCGGGGCATCACAACAATCTGGTGATGAACATGAACCTAGTGATAATGTTAATGATGTTGTTCATGTTGATGCTCAACCTAGTGATGATAATGATGTGGAGATAGAACCTGTTGTTGATCTTGATAACCCACAACCTAAGAACAAAAGATATGATAAGGGAGACTTCATTGCTAGGAAACATGGTAAAGAAAGAGAACCATGGGTTCAGAAACCCATGCCCTTTCCTCCTAAACCATCCAAGAAAAAGGATGATGAGGACTTTGAGCGCTTTGTTGAAATGCTTAGACCTATCTTTTTGCGCTTGCGTTTGACTGATATTCTGAAAATGTCTCCTTATGCTAAGTATATGAAAGATATTGTTACAAATAAAAGAAAGATACCGAAAGCTGAAATTTCCACCATGCTTGCTAATTATACATTTAAGGGTGGAATACCAAAGAAACTAAGAGATCTAGGAATACCAACTATACCATGCTGCATTAAAAGAAATTATGTTAAAACTACTTTATGTGATCTTGGAGCCAGTGTTAGTGTTATGCCTTTTTCTTTATACCGTAGACTTGATTTGAATAAGTTGACACCAACTGAAGTCTCTTTGCAAATACCTGATAAATCAACTACTATACCCATAGGTATTTGTGAGGATATGCCTATCGTAGTTGCAAATGTTACTATCTTAACGGACTTTGTTATTCTTGATATACCCGAGGACGACAGTATGTCGATCATCCTTGGTAGACCCTTTTTGAATACTGCAGGGGCTGTTATTGATTGCAACAAGGGAAATGTCACTTTTCATGTCAATGGTAATGAGCATACGGTACACTTTCCGAAGAAACAACCTCAAGTGAATAGTATCAACTCTATTGGAGACATTCCAACAATTGCTATTGGAGGTTTTAAATTCCCTATTCCTACTGTCAAAAAGAAATATGATATCCTTATTGTTGGGGACATGCATATCCCCATTGAGGTAACCAAGTGTTATTCAAAAATTCTCCAGTTTCATGTCATTCGGAAGAAGTTTGTTAATAAGACTTGATCAACCTTAATAATGGGTTCCTTTTGACGGGCATGTGATGGATGAATTTTGGAGGCACAACTTTCTGTACCCAACTTTTACTCTCTGTTATTTAGATTAAATAAAGTAGAAATGCTATTATTTTCTGTTTTCTAAATTATCCGTGCAATAAAAAATATGACCAGAAAATAAAGTTCTCCAAATACCCAAATTTAGTATGATTTTTTCTAGAATATTTGAGAATTTTAGGCACTGAAAACACCTCAGGGAGATTGACCAGTGGGCCACAAGCCCACAGGGTGCGCCCACCCCCCTATGCATGCCTACAGGGCTTGTGGGTCCCACGTGGGTCCCCCTCACTTATGCCAGCACCCATCCACTTCGTCTTCCTCCAGAAATAATCCCACCATTGCTCAAACCCATGTTCTAGCTCATCTTGCTGCCATTTTCGATCTCCTTGCTCAAAGCTCCATTTGTGAAAATGTTTTGGGGGATTGTTCTTTGGTATGTGACTCCTCCAATGATCCAATTAGCTTTTGCTCTAGTGCTTTATATATTGCAAATTTTTGCTACTGTGGTGACCATGTTCTTGAGCTTGCATGTCAAATTTATATGGTTCAAAGTAGTTTTCTTGCATGATATAGCCTCTAGACACTTTTGTGAGTAGTTGCTATTAATCTTGTTGAGTTTGGTTCACTTTTATTTTGAGTCACTAAAAATTTCAGATTTTTTCAGAGGAAGAAAGATGTTTAGGAAAATATACCAAGGTGGTTCCTCGAGGAAGAAAGCCCCAAGGCTCGCGATACGTGAGCCAGACCTCGAACCACCGAGAGAAGCTCTAGTGCGGCCTTGTGAATGGCCGTCGGATCACTTCATGAAGCATGCCAGTTTTAAGGAGGAATTTGATGCATACATATAAAACGCTGGCCTTGAGGACTTTGTGTCAGATAAGTGCCGCCAATACTATCAACTTACTGATTCCTTTGTGCGGAGATTTGAGTTTACATCTAAGCGTAATACCCATTCTGTTTTATTTGATCTATATGAATGGACCTTGAAGATTTTAATGAAGTATGTAAAATCCCGTAATGGGGCACTTATAATGAACCCCGTAAATCTGATTGCATTGATTTCCTTACTAGTATCACTATGGGAGAAACTAGAAATGTCACGCAAGCTACTATAGGGAGCATTCACTTTCCTGCTATACATTATTTTGCTCTCTTTATAGGTAGATGCATTAATGGTAAACATGATCATAGCCACCTTTGTGCATCAGATCTCAGCGTCCTCAAGAGTGCAGTAATGGGTGATAAACGATATAACTTCGGGGCTATTATTGCAAGGCGGTTACATAATAATGCTAAAGATGGGGATTTCTTCGGTGGAATTTATGCCACCCGGTTAGCTAATTATCTCGGGGTTCCCATAAGATAAAATGACATTGAGTTACCATCGGCTTATCTTGATCATGATGCTATGGCGCATTACCAGTTTCTTGAGGGGAGTGAATCGCCCCTCCGGTACCGACTAATCTTTGACAGGGAGCGCGTTTTCTATATTACACTTCCCGCTCCTGCCTTCTTTGACTTTCAGGTAAAACGAAGATACTTCATAACCAGAGAGGAGGCGGATGATTATGAGAGAGCGAGGGAGACCGCTCGCCTCCATGAGGCAGCCTCCAAGCGGTAGCAGCCGCAGCTCAGTACTATCCCAAATAAGACTTTGGACATCCGTCGGGCCAGCCGTGGCCCTAGATCAACCTAGGCCCAAAGCCTAAGCTTGGGGGAGTACGTATTTCTCACCGACATTACATTCATGTTCACACACTCATTCCAGTAGTCGGTGTTCATCCTTTTTCATTGTATCATCCATGTTAGTTTATTTTTCTTGCTTTCTTCTTGTGTGTTTGAAAAACTTAGAGAAAATCCAAAAAAATAGTTCTAGTTTGTTTAGTTTTCTTTATAGTTTAATTTAGTAGTAGTATTAAAAGAAAACCCAAAAAGATTTCTCGTTCTTCTTTTGTTTGTTGGGAGCTTTCCCGTGTAAATAGTTTTTCTCGTTCTTGTTTTGCTTTCTTTCAGAAAAACAAAAACTCCAAAAATATTTCAGTGTGTTCTTTGAATTTCTTTTCTTTTTGTTGGGTCGTAAGGAGAAGACCACGATGAAAATGTTGAGTGGCTCTCATATGCATTATTGTTGATCTAACAAAGAGCCCATATTACCTTGTCTTCTCCTTTGAATAAATGTT
Source organism: Thinopyrum elongatum (assembly GCA_011799875.1). Taxonomy (NCBI): domain Eukaryota; kingdom Viridiplantae; phylum Streptophyta; class Magnoliopsida; order Poales; family Poaceae; genus Thinopyrum; species Thinopyrum elongatum. The sequence continues at coordinate 80,088,799 of CM022301.1, forward strand.
GCAGATTCCAGCTTAGTCCAATGCACGTGCACTCTTATTATTATTCACATCATTCGGTCGTGCAAGTGAAAGGCAATAATGACGATATATGATGAAATGATTGAGATGGAGAAAAGTTGGTATGAACTTGACCTATTTTGTTTTTGTAAATATGATTAGCTCATCATTCTTGATTTAGCTCATTATGAATGAAACATGTTTGCAATGAAAATTAGAGATTATAGTTACTCATGCCATGCTTAATTAGCTAGGAGTTTATAATGGTTTGTCTTGAGTGCCAACATGCATTTTAAAATGGTTATGATGTAGTATGATAGGATGGTATCCTCCTTTCAATGATTTAGGTGGCTTGACTTGTCACATGCTCACGCATGTAGTTGAAACAGAAACAACATAGGCTCCACGATATTTATGTTCATGGTGATTTATATCCTACTCTTGCTTGCATTCAATGTTGGTTAATCTCAATGCATGTGTATGACTGTTGTCACTCTCTAGATGGTCGCTCATCCATCTTTTGCTAGCCTTCACTTGTACTAAGCGGGAATACTGCTTGTGCATCCACTTCCTTAAAGCCAAAGTTGTTCCATATGAGTCCACCATACCTACCTATATGCGGTATTTACCTGCCGTTCCAAGTAAATTTGCATGTGCCAAACTCTAAACCTTCAAATAATAATCTGTTTTGTATGCCTGAATCGCTCATGTAGCGACTGGGGGCTGTCAGTATCTTCCATGCTAGGTGGGTTATTCTCACGATGAATGTTTATTCACTTATCATTCACGAGAAAGTGGCTGGTAATCGGGATGCCCAGTTCCATGCTTGAAATCAAATCAAATATAATCATAAAACAAAACTCCCCCAGGACTATTGTTGGTATGGATGGCACCCGTGAATTTGGCTAGTCGTGGAGTGTGATTGTTGGTGGAGGGGGAGTAAAAACTTTACCATTCTGTTTGGGAACCGCCTATAATGTATCTAGCATGGAAGATAGTGAGATCTCTTGGTTGTTATATTGACAATGAAAGCATACCGCTCAAAATTATATTCATCTTTGTTTTAAAAGCTCTAAGCTCTGGCACCTCTGCAAATCCCTGCTTCCCTCTGTGAAGGGCCTATCTATTTACTTTTATTGTTGAGTCATCATCCTCTTATAAAAGCATCAGTTAGAGAGCACCACTGTCAATTATATGCGTTGTTATTAATTGATGTTGAGTATGACTATGACTGGATCTCTTTTGCCATGAATCACAATGTCCAGTCAGTCCTTGATCTTCAGGGGTGCTCTGCATTTATGTTTTGCGGTCTCAGAAAGGGCTAGCGAGATACCATTTTGTACTATTATATCATGATTGTTTTGAGTAAGTGTTGTCATCCGAGATATCTTATTATTGCTCGCTAGTTGATTATGCCATTGATATGAGTAAGTATGAGACGTAAATGTTATTGTGAATATGGTTAGTTCATAATCTTTGCTCAAAACCTGAGCAACAGTTAGACATATTTACAACAACAAGATCAAACAGAATTTGTAAAAGTTTTTCTTTGTCACATTCAGTTTGTCAACTGAATTGCTTGAGGACAAGCAATGGGTTAAGCTTGGGGGAGTTGATACGTCTCCGTCGTATCTACTTTTCCAAACTCTTTTGCCCTTGTTTTGGACTCTAATTTGCATGATTTGAATGGAACTAACCCGGACTGACGTTGTTTTCAGCAGAATTGCCATGGTGTTATTTTTGTGCAGAAATAAAAGTTCTCGGATTGACCTAAAAATTTACGGAGAATATTTTTGGAATTAATAAAAAATACTGGCACAAGAATTAACCAGAGGGGGTCCACCCAGAGGCCACATGCCTGGGGGGCGCCCCCCTGGGGCGCGCATAGAGGGCTTGTGGGCCCCTTGGACCTCCTCCTACCTCAACTCCAACTCTATATAACCCTATTCGGGGAGAAAAAAATCAGAGAGAAGGATTCATCGCATTTTATGATACGAAGCCACCGTCACCTCCTGTTCTTCATTGGGAGGGCAGATCTGGGGTCCGTTCGGGGCTCCAGACACTACAAAAAAATACACTTCTGTGATGGTACGTGTTTGTCACAGTAGGTCACGTTTTCTATCATGCATGTACATCCATGACGATTTTATGACAGAATCAAGATAGTCATACCTGTGATGTCGTAGAAGTGTTCCATGACAATACCAAAATTATCATCACGGAAGTGTCACTTCCATTACGATAAATGGCGCGTCATGGAAGTGTTTTCGTCAAGGGTAACCGACACGTGGCATCCACCGTAACGGTTCGCCGTTAAGCTATCGAGTTCCGGTTTGGATCCGATAACTCGTTAACAGCCTCGACAAATGGGGATTTTCCACATGTAAAATTCACATTCGCTGGAGGATCCACGTGTCGGCTCAGCGTTGGGACAGATGTCATCCACTCATTGTACGGGAGGCGCCTATGATACGTTGGCACATGGCAAGGCCCAACAGTGGCCCATTTAGGTGAAAGAGGCCGACCCAGTCAAAATTAGCAGGCCGGCCCATATAGGGCCTACTTGTGTCTGGTCCATTTAAGCCCACGGCCCATACGAGATGTGCCCATTCGGCCCGTCAATGGACAGTTAACTATTTGACACCATTGCAGCCCATCGTCGGTTCGAGCTTGTTAACAGCCCGCTATATATTTGGGCTCAATATCGGCCCCATGTGGTTTCGGCCTGTTAATGGCCCATTCAAGGGATGGGCCAATTTTCAGGATGTACGTCTTTCGGCCTTTTAGCGACCCATTTAAGTGTTAGGCCAATTTCCAGCCCGGTGTGTCTTTCAGCCTGTTAACGGCCCATAAATGAGTTGGGCCATTTGAAGTCGGACCTGAGTTTTGGCCTCTTAACGGCCCATGCTCTTCATGACCAATACCAGCCCGGTTTCTCTTTCGGCCTGCTAAAGGCCCACAACACAGTTGGGCCATATACAGCCCGACCTGACTTTCGGCCTCTTAGCGGCCCATGCTCTTCATGGTCCAGTACGAGCCCGCTGTCTCTTTCGGCCTACTAAAGGCCCACAATACAGTTGGGCCATATATAGCCCGACCTTAGTATCGGCCTGTTAACGGCCCGTGAAATCGAATGGGCCCACTTATTGCCCGCTTCGATGTCGTCCTGTTAACGACCCGGGAGGTAACAGGGCCGAGCATTAACTATTGGCTCGTTTCAATTATAGCGGCCCAATAGAGCTTTCGGCCTGGTTACGGCCCTTTAACTTAATGGGCCGCTAAAGTTCAAACATGTCTGTACGCCCAATTAGATAACGTCGATTCCGGCCCAGCTATAATTTGAGCCCATTACGATGAGCAATTATGGACAGGACAAAAACCAATCAATCAAAGACCTATGAGAATTTTGGCCCGTGCGAGCCAATTAAGGGCAGTGGGCCATTTCCTTCATATAGGGCCCACGACTGTTCGTGCTAACTAATAATTTCACTACTTTTTTAGCTTCCTAGCGACCAGTTAGCTGGAATGCGAGGCGCGCTAAGCAAATGTACGGCATACAAGGAAAAATGTTGCACATCCAGCATATATTACAGGAAATTACATCCACTGGGCAATCAAAGATTGATGCCAGTGCAAATAAATGAACAGAACTTAACGATCTACAACCTCACAATCTGCAACCTCAGCGCGGATGATGCCCATAAGCATGTGAGCAAGTTCTTCCTTCTTTGCTACACTGTCTCTGAAAACATTGATCAGTTGTTGTTGCACAAGAATGTGCACATCTGATTCCTCCATGATTTCCATGATTGCTTCAGCCAGTAATTCGTTCACAAACATACATTTTTTCCGTTGGATTTGAGACAGAGGAAACTCAACAGATTCAGATGGCGGTTTTGGCAGGCTTGTATTATTGATAGTGGAGAGTGTCTCGACCACTGCATCAAAACATAAATTAGGAGGGGAACCAAACAGATTAATCAAGAGTTATTGCCATATTACCTGGCCTCGATTTATTGGAAAGAAACAATGGGGTTGCCTTGCTATTTTCAGAGTTTGTCTTATTATGTTCAGCAGCCTGCACCAAATTAACACACTAGCATTGCTATCATTGGCCAGGTCAGATAATAGGAAAGCAACATTGACACAACGAACGTTTGGGCAACCAGACCACACCAGCCTACACCAAATTAACACAATACGGCACAACTATCATCAGCCAGGTAAGGTAATAGGAAAGCAACATTGACACAATGAATGATTGGGCAACCAGAATAGCACTACAATTTAGTAATGTGCATGATATGAGATAGTACACTCATGCAGCTCAGTATGCAAAACTACCAGGCAGTTTTCCTTACAAAAATCAACATTGTCGCCTTTAATTATACATTTTCCTACATGTAAATTTAGATCAGATAAAGGTTGGATTCACGCCGAATAACAAAATAGATGCTGATGTAAAAATTTAGTGATATACAACAGGTACTTACATCAGCATTGGAGCATAGAGAATTCCCGCAAGATACTCTCCTCGAACACGATCCCAGTTTAGAAAGTCTTCTATCCTTTAAGCTTATTTTCTAAAAGAGAGATGGGTAAGAAACATGTAGAAAATATGATCTGAATGCTATAAAATTTCATGATGTGAGGATACGCACACGCTTTTTAGAATGGAGTTGACATATTTTTGCTGGACTGGAGCGGACTAGTTCTTTGGCCACTTGAATCTGCTTATTATCAGTAGGAGTTGGGTTTCTCTGTGCTGGAGAAGTATCTATGGACACTAGAGTTGGTTTACTATCTCCTGGCGTTTGGATCTTTTGCAAAGACCTTGTTTGTAACCCTTCAGATTCTAACATAGCCGTCTTCCCCTTGCATGCCTTATATAGAAGAATGGTGCTTCAGTTATAAAACATGCTATGGCAGAGAGATGGAATAGCTACTGAAGAATAGAAAGGCATGACATATTGACATGTATTCCCTCCATCCGTAAATAAATGGATGTGTCTAGGCGTATTTCAGTTCTAGATACATCCATTTTTATCCATTTATGCGACATCTAATCTGGACAGAGGGAGTATGATGTAAGAGCTAGGGATACGACAGGACAACAGAGTAACAAAACACTAGTTGAATGTAAAACTGTATGATAGCAGAATATATATAGAAAAACACTAAGGCAACATATGCGTGTATGATTGGGAAATTAAGATGGCATTGCAACAGACCACTAGAACATCACTTCAATGTAAAAAAACATGGTATGGTAGACAGATGAAGTACATACTGATGAATAACAATGCATAAGTTATTCAGAAGCATGATGTCCAAACTAAGCAGATGGCATTGCGACAGAGTAGAATGACAGTACTTGAATTTGAAAACATGCTATTATGAATGGAATAGGTACTGAAAAATAGGAAGGCATGACATATTTACATGCATGATCAGCAGGCTAAGCACATGGCATTGCAACAGAGTAGATGCACTCCAGGACATTATATGCATGTTGTACCCATATCACAGGCCAAGTTAGAGCAAGGACCTTGTGGGGTGAATAGGATTCATCATCTTTCTGCAAGTCTTCTGAAGAACTGCCTTGACATGTTCCATCATATTGGGTTTCATTGACGTCAAGTTTGTTGGCCGTTACATTGCTCCGTGAGGTTCTTGTGGATATATCAGTGTGTGCAATTATATCTGACATGCATGGAAGACAACTAGTAGTTAGATTTATGTAATGAGTGCCTGTAGGAGACGACATAAATAGTAGGACTGGGCTTAACTAGCAGCAACATGTCTCAAAAACTAAAGGGAGACCACAGATGAAAGCTACAAAATATGTATCGTTTGTACTCGAGATTAACTAGATGGCACACAAAAGTATTAAAAAACAACATAGGTAATACTAGAAGTGGTATAATCACCAGCCTGTGGGATAACATTGGCTGATGGATGATAACTATGGAACAACGTTACCTAAAGAACAAATCTCTTATCTGAACTATGCAACTGCGTTAACTCCTGAACAAGACTCTTAAGAGATCAGCATGAATATACAATGAAATGTGATAATCCATTTTCCATGCTTAGATGAATAACAAAGCCATAAATGTTGCACACAAGTAAGATGAGGGCACAACCTATCTGGCCGCCATCCATAGGAGTGAGCATCATGTGCTGACTTGTCGATGGCCCTGCAGTTGTTGTGGCTGTCCATGTCGGCCACGCACATTCGATGCAGGGAACTATTGAGTGGGGACTATAGCTCCCTTCTGGTGTATGCTTCCCTTGTTGGAGCAGCTGCGGTGAGAAGGAAGACGGTGTGGCTGAAGATGCAGAAAATGCAAAATGTTAAGAACGACACATATCTCTGATCTGAAGAAATACCCTAAGAGATCAACAGTAAGGTACGAGAGTGGTCACATGTCTGTTGACTGAAAACTAAATTGGGGTCACATGCTTTTATTTTATTTTGGTACCAATTAATGAACTTGTTTGAACTTGTTTGTATTGCAGACAACATGTTCTCCAATTCAAATATTTGAATGCAAATTTATATCGAAACATGGTTTATATCAGTCTTTGATGCATAAACGTGACCTCCCTCTCTCCCAGACTCTTGTTCTCTCTCTCGCCGACAATCTTCAATTCTATCGCACGCATCCAAACACAAACCTTGTTGGTCCCTCTCCCTCTCTCTCTATATCTCTCTCTCTCTCTGTTGGGGCGGTCTTTCTAGTTCGCATGCACACTCCATGTATAAGTCTCTCTGGCACACTATGTATGATTCTCTAGTCCAAGCTAAATTTCTTGGGTGCACTCATCGTACGCACACAAATTCCCTAGCTCGTTGCCTGTAACTCTCTCATGCACCACTCTGCCGTCTCAGAGCTCTTCCCTCTCTCTCTCTCAAACTCTCCATCTCCCTGGGTCACACATACACATGCATATCTCACTCGCACTCGATAGACTCATCTAAAACTCTCTCTCTCTCTCTCCCTCGTTCTCTCTCCATCTCACACGCACACACACACAATCTCATGCCTAGCTAAGTATGATTGTCTCTCACTCAATTGTAGGCACACGCAGCCCCCCCTATGTATATGACTAATTCTTAGTCTCCATCACAAACATGTGCATTGTCTCTTTCCCTCACTTGGTCTATCTCGATTTCTCTCGGGGCATCTTTCTATCGCACGCACACCTCGTCCCTCGATCTCCCACCCATATAGTCCCCTCACGATCTCAAGGGGATCTCTCTATCACAAACACAACCTCTCTCCCTCCCCATGCGTCCATCTTCTCCATGTGTCCCTCTCAACCTTTGTCCCTTGTTGGCCAGACCTCTATTGGACATGTGCTATAGGGGTGTCTCTCTCCGTTGCAAACAATCACGCACTAGCTATCTTCATGTATCTCCTCACCTCGCTTTTCTATCTCGGAGATGCATGCGTGATATGTTTGCATAAGAAACAAACACACACTCTCTCTCTCTATTTTATCGTTTGTTGTCCCTTTCTCTTTCGCACACACACTCTTTTTGCACACTCACTCATTCCCCTTCACACACACTTGATCTCTCTCGACTTAGGCACTCTCTTCGGTCCATAGCATATAGATTTATTGAAAAGTCAAACATCACAAAGTTTGACCATGTACGTGGAGAAAAACATTTACATCTAGAACGGCAAACATATATCATTAGATTCATCATCAGATGTAGTTTCGTATGATGTATCTTTGGTATTGTAGATATAAATAATATTTGCATAAACCTGGTCAAAGTTTCTAAAGTTTGACTTCTAAAAAATTTATATGCACTGCATTATCGAACGGATGGAGTATCTCTTTCCCCCTCTCAGCTATCTGACGCACCACTCAGCTGTATCGGGGCTCCTCTATCTCTCTCAAACTTTATATCTCCCTGGTTCACACATACACATATCTCGCTCGCGCTACATAGACCCATCTAACACTCTCCTCCCTTGTTCTCTCTCTATGTGACACGCACCCCCCTAAGTACCATAATCCCTCACTCCATCATAGGCACACGCACTCCCCCCTAAGTATGACTATCTCTCACTAGCCATCAGGAACACACGTATTGTCTCCTTCCATCCATACGTCTATCTCGCTATCTCTCGGGGTATCTTCTATCGCGCACACACCTAGTCACTCGATCTCCCACCCATGTAGTCCCATCACGATCTCCGGGGGATCTTTCTATCACAAACATACACACTCTCCTCCCCATGTCTGCATTTTCTCCATATGTCTCTCTTGACCTCTCTCCCTTGTTTGTCAGACCTCTCTTGGCCACATGCTAGGGGTCTTTCTCTCTCAGTTGCAAACAACCACACACTATCTCCTCACCTCACTTCCACTGTCGGAGATGCATGTGTGATAAGTTTGCATAAGACACACACGCTTTTTTCTCTACTTTATCGTGTGTTGTCCATGTCTCTTTCACACACGCACACACACTTTTTTCACTCACTCTTTCTATTTCACACACTCTCTCTCTCTCTACTTAGGTACTCTCTCACATCCATAAACATATGGATGTTTTGAAAAGTCAAACCTCAGAAAAGTTTGACCAGGTATATGTGGAGAAAAACATTTACATCTGGAACGATCATTAGATTCATCACAACATGTACTTACTTCATACTATCATTTATCTTTGGTATTGTAGATATAAGTAATTTCTTTATAAAATTGGTCAAAGTTTCAAAAGTTTGACTTTAAAAAAATATAGGCACTACATTATCGAACAGAGGGAGTAGCTCTTTCTCTCTCTCTACTATCTCTCACGGGCCTCCCCTCGCACTCGATCTCTCTATACCGAGGGATTATACGGTCACTATGTCAGCGTATAGCTCCGTATATTGTTTAGTTGACCGGTCAACCAGTCCATATGCTGCCTTGTCAACTCGTGGTCTCTTTCTTCGTGTGCTGGCCCATGTGGCAGTGGGTGAAAATAAGTAAACTGGAGGCCCATCTGACACGCGGTGAAGTAAACAAAGTTGAAACCACTCGCGGTAGCACCCCGCACGCTAGAAAAGTGAGGGCACACTTCTTCCGCGTGAAGGACGCACTCGCGCACACTTCGCCATTGCGCGGCGGCATGCACACAAGGACGCACTCGCGCACACCCAACACACAATACACACCAGCACACGTGTACACCGGCGTCGCCGCCGGCTGAGATGGACGGCGAGGCAGCCAACAAGCGGAGGCGACTTGAGCCAAAACCGCATCCGGCGAGCCTGGACTTCATCAGCAGCCTGCCCGATGACATGCTACTCGCCATCATCGGCCTCCTCCCCACCAAATCTGTCGTGCGGACCACCCTGCTCTCCCGGCGGTGGCGCCCCCTTTGGCGCCGCGTCCCCCTCAACCTCACCGTCGACAGCTGCCTCTGCGACGGGGATTGCAAACACATGGTCGCAGTTTCCAAGATCCTTTCATCGCACCCTGTGTCAGTGCAACAAACCCCAGGTGTGTTGCGCAGACTGTACATAGGCTCGAGAACAAGGTTGCAGTGTCCAAGACAAGACCAAGCAGAAGAGATCAGCTCTTTGAGAAATCAAAGGGCAGATCAAGAAGACCAAGGCCAACCAAAGGAGCAAGATACCACTAAGGAAAAACCTCCCTTGCCGGGCAGGCGAGCCTGGCGGGGACGAGGTTGCCCCGAAGACAAGTCTCCAGATTGCCCCGGCAGGCTTGCCGGGGGCGCCGAGGGCGGATTACCCCACCAAGGCTCCACCGCTCCACCTCACAGCAATGCAAGTCATTGATCGGTGCGGTGTCGAGCCCCCAAGTGGCTAAGTGGCCGCTATTTGGCACGTGGCGGCCACTTCCAGAGGAAATCACCTCCAAATGACACCCGTCCACGGATGTGTCACGCAAGCAGGCGAGAAGGTGGCCGAACGGCACGGCAAGGCTTGCTGGGCTACGCTACGAAGTGACACTAAGCAGCGCATTTAATGCGCTCTGTCATGTCTACAGAGTTAGGTATGATAGCACTGTTTGCTATCTAATTAGTACGCAATGACTGATTTGCCATTGTGGTGACCCCTTGATCTATAAAAGGAGGGCCATGGCAACCTTACAAAGGATTCAGACCCTTGTACTCTCATACGCGCATAGTTTCTCTCGCCCCGTGGCGACCCTGCCGGGCTAGAGCGCTGCGTCTCCACCTCGGTCCTCTCATCAATCCACCAAAGCAGGAGTGGGGTTTTACGCCTCGCGGCGGCCCGTACCTGGGTAAAAACTGCCCGTGTGATCGTTGTCGTGCTCCTCCACACCCTTCGCTCTTTGTGCAATGCGTCCTTCCCCACTGCCGAACCACAAGGGGCCGATGGCCCCATAGGTGGCCGTGTTTTCCCACGACACCCTGGGCCAGCCAGACGCCTTGACATCCACATGTTCAATACCAACTGCAAGGTCCAAGCCAAGTTCAACAGGTGGTTCTTATCCCCCGCCCTAGATCAGTTCGAGGAGCTCAGGTTTGAAGTTAGACGATGTCGCTCTCTGCCGCCGTCCGCGCTCCGCCTCATGCCAACGCTGCGCCACGCCAGCTTCAGATCCTGCTATTTTCCCTAGATTAATGCCGCGCCCGCCCTTCTTCTCCCTCAACTCAAGCAGCTCGACCTCTTTGACGTTGGCATCTTGAAGAAGGCTATGGAGCACCTGCTCCACAGCTGTACTACGCTCGAGTACCTTCGTCTTCGATAGATCCACGGGTTCATTAGCCTCCACATCGCCTCGACGAATCTCCGATGGATTTATGTGTCTTGCTGGCCCCGCAACAAGACATCAATTGGGAAGAGATCACTCCAGCTGTTCCACATTATGGTCATTGAGAATGCGCCTTTCCTTGAGAGATTACTTGTATCTGATCTAGAAGGTCCAACAAAAATCAGGGTCATTGACGCGCCAAAATTGACAGCGTTGGTGTACTCGTCTGCCAAATTCTCTGAACTCTTTATTGGATCCGTAATCATTCAGGTACAACACTCACCTTCTTCTCCGTCTTCTTGAAATTCACATTTTTAAATTTCTTCTTGATGTATTTACGACTGTCATCCAGAAAATGATTCCCACAAGCTTGACCCAGTCTGTGCGCACAGTGAAGATCTTGGCAATAAAATCTATCGGACCCAATCTGGATCAAGTTGTTGGATTCCTTATATGCTTTCCGTGCATGGAGAAGCTACTCATTGAGGTGAAACTTCTTTCCTATTAGTAAACGGTAATCACAACATAGCTCAATTTTTTTGTAATTTTCCCAAATTACGATGACAAGTGTAGTGTTCAAAACTGCATCTACGCACTGCACCGAAACAAATGTTTTTGTTTTTTTTCTCACATGATCACCTGTATCATTTTTTTGTTGTACTACTAGTAGCCTAGGCTAGTCATAGTGGCAAGTAACTTAGACTAGTAACTCTAGGGTTAGCCTAAGAGCAAGTACTACCTCCGTCTTGGTTTACTCTTTTTGTAGTATCAAAATTTGACCATAGATTTAACTGACAAAATTTTAATGCATGTCACTAAAAATTATATCGTTGGATTCGTATTTGAACATAATTTCAAATGGTATAATTTTCGGTGACATGCAATGGCATTTTCTTAGGTAAATCTATGGTCAAAATTTTACACTAAATACGAGGTACTCCCTCCGTTCCTTTATATAAGGTGTATTTGTTTTTTCATAAAATTCCACAATGTAAGGTGCATTTCTTCTAATTTCTCATAATTCCCTTGTTGTCCCTCTAGACAAAAGGGAAGTATTTGTCTCCTGATTGTCTGTATCTCTCCTTGTAGCAAAAGAAGGAAAATATCTCTCTGTCGATTGCATGTATCTTTTACTTTCCTAGACTAACTAGATTACTTGCCATTAACCAATAAATTTGCTAAGGGTAATTTCGTCTTAACATGTCTATAATTATGTGCCTTGGTCACCGTACCAAAAATAATACACCTTACATAAAGTAATGGAGGGAGTAGTACAAAAGTGGGCTATAACAACCCTCCACTATGTAGGCCAAAACATGTGCCAAATTCACTTCTGATGCATTTGGCATTGATGCCCTCCATTGCTCACCTAGTGCCCCAATCTGGATCACCTACTTTGCCCCAGTGCGAAATTAACTCACGCAATGAAAAAACACTTGCGTGGGAGAGGGAGAGGACTGAGGCAATAAAAAACACTTGTTTGGGAGAGGGAGAGGCTGGTGTAGTTGGTTTGATTGATTTGTTTATACATGTGGGTCTATGTGCACAGCAGTGCCAACTCTCTCACATAGCTAGAGCGGTGCCAAAATCTTTTTATTTGACATCAATGCATATTATGTGGCATACTTTTGAGAAATACGGCATCGGCCATGATGTCTACTACACAACTTGTTCTTGTAGATTCGTGTTGGGCCTCCAAGCGCAGAGATTTGTAGGACAGTAGCAAATTTCCCTCAAGTGGATGACCTAAGGTTTATCAATCCGTGGGAGGCCTAGGATGAAGATGGTCTCTCTCAAACAACCCTGCAACCAAATAATAAAAAGTCTCTTGTGTCCCCAACACACCAAATACAATGGTAATTTGTATAGGTGCACTAGTTCGGCGAAGAGATGGTGATAAAAGTGTAATATGGATGGTAGAAATATATTTTTATAATCTGAATAAATAAAAACAGCAAGGTAGCAAGTGATAAAATGGAGCACAAACGGTATTGCAATGCTTGAAAACAAGGCCTACGGTCCGTACTTTCGCTAGTGCAATCTCTCAACAATGCTAATCTAATTGGATCATATAACCATCCCTCAACGTGCGATGAAGAATCACTCCAAAGTTCTTATCTAGCGGAGAACATAAGAAGAAATTGTTTGTAGCTATTCTTTCTGATCGATCTATCCAAGAGTTCGTACTAAAATAACACCAAGTTATTCTTTCCGATCGATCTATCAAGAGTTTGCACTAAAATAACACAAGTTATTCTTTCCAATCGATCTATCAAGAGTTCGTACTAAAATAACACCAAAACAAATTCAGATTCATAATACTCAATCCAAAACAAGAACCTCAAAGAGTGCCCCAAGATTTCTAAAGGAGAAACAAAAGACAAGAACATGCATCAACCCCTATGCATAGATTACCCCAATGTCACCTCGGGAATCCACGAGTTGAGTGCCAAAACATATCTCAAGTGAATCAATATAATACCCCATTGTCACCACGAGTATTCATATGCAATACATATATCAAATGCTCTCAAATCCATAAAAGTATTCAATCCGATAAAACGAAATCTCAAAGGGAAAACTCAATTCATCACAACAAGATAGAGAGGGGAAAACACCATATGATCCAACTATATTAACAAAGCCCGCGATACATCAAGATCATGACATCTCAAGAACACAAGAGAGAGATTAAACACATAGCTACTGGTACAAACCCTCAGCCCCGAGGGTGGACTACTCCCTCCTCATCATGGTGGCCGCCGGGATGATGAAGATGGCCACCGGTGATGATTTCCCCCTCCGGCAGGGTGCCGGAACGGGGTCTAGATTGGTTTTTCGTGGCTACAGAGGCTTGCGGCGGCGAAACTTCTGATTGTTTCTCTATTTATACGATTTTTTGGCGTCGGTTTCACGCGAAGATGGGCCTCGAGGTGAGCACAACCCACTGGGGCGCGCCTGGGCCTCCTGGCGCGCCCCGGTGTCTTGTGCCCTACTCCTTCACCTTGTGGTCCTTCCATGAAGGTTCGGGGGTCTCTTTTGTTCCAAAAAAATAGTCAAAAAGTTTCGTTGCATTTGGAGAACTTTTATTTCTGCACAAAAAAACAACATCACGGTAGTTCTGCTGAAAACAGCGTCAGTCCGGGTTAGTTCCATGCAAATCATACCAAAACCATATAAAATTATTGTAAACATGGCATGAATACTACATAAATTATAGATATGTTGTACTAGTAATTATCTTACCTTTCGCATCAACTTCATAATTTTCGTACGTACTCCATGCATGAACCGCGCCAGAACCAAACTTCTCATTACACTAGGGAAAATCGTTATTTCTATCTATCGGTCGCGCCATGGAGCAGAACCAAAATTTACAAGTTACAAGTTCAAAAGGAAAAGCCTGCCGTGTTCGCGTCGCACCCCCACACGGTTGGTCCGGCACGCCGCTCAAGGGGGAATGTGTGTTGTGTTGCATTTTCACTTACAAGTGGGACCGGAGTGAGCAAACTGACTATCGGCAAACTCCCACCCCGCCCACCGCGCGATGGCTGAGTTAGAGAAAACGGGAGGGAGAAGAGATAGTTGTAGCATGGACTCCAAGAAAATTGATGTCAGATGGGACTCATGTGGGTGGCGTGTGCCGTACTGCTAGACGTGAATGCTAGTTATGGCCCATGCCACCCCACTATATCGAGGTGCTGGTTACGTAGAGCGAACACATTATCTCTCCAGGAGTACGATACACCACTAGTACTACTCACATTGTCGCGAAATTTCCTGGAGTCCGTGCTCAGCCCTCCTCTCTCTCTCTTCTCAGCCAGCCAGCAGACGCACAGAGTGTGCCCATCATCTGTTTGCTCACATGCGGTCCCACATGTCAGTGAAAACGCAAGACGACCCACTGAACCTGCACATCTTTCACCTCGACGTGCTGGTGATGAAAAACAAATCCAATAAAGATCTTCGGTGGCCGCTTTTGGAGTTACTCAAGAGTAAGATTCTATTTACAGTTTAACCCAAGATGCACATCACGTGGCTTCAACTAGCACTCCAATTTCTTGCATGACACAACCTAGATGCTGGATGTCCCATGTGTTGGCAAAAGGAGGAAGAGCTCGACCAAATCTTCTCCACATTTAGACCGGAGGAGTAGCAAACACGGCAAGCCCTGTGCCTACATCGTATGTATTGTACAGGCCCACCTCACACTATCACCATATTTCTCGGCCTCCGTGCGACACCTAGCTCTAGTTGATGGTATAGTACTACTAGGACTAACTATTGTACTAGCATACTATTAGGTTGGCTCTATGTGATGTGGCAACTTCATATAACCGAATGTTGGCTATACTACTACGGTACTCACACTCCAAGAAGTGACACGAAAACCATTCATAAATTGAGCTTATCACATGCATATGCAAATGTACCATTCATTACATACAACAAGTCATCAACACACAACAACAACGAGGATACATGTTGGATTATAGATTATTTCCAATAAAACATTCTAGTAAATATTAAAGTTTTTATCACAAAACAAATAACAATCAATGAAATGAACTTCAGCTCAACCAATGCTCGGCGTTGGAAACGCTTGCTTTGAACCATAAGTAAGCCTCTGGGAAGGGCCAGCTATTGTCAATATCGAGACCAACGCAGGACTCATCATCCAGGATGAAGCGGCCTATATCAGGACGCATATTGTGATAGCCAGGGTAGGGAACCATAGCAATGTCCGATGTATAGATATAGTTGCTTCTCATAAATGGTAGTAACATTGTGCCAACAGCAGCTGGATCGCCTTTCACCATCATTGAATAGTTTAGTCCAAGGAAGAGCGAGTTTTCTCCAAGACTATCAATATTGAACCAGGGAGAAGGTGTTGGCACTAGCACACTAGTATCCATCCTGAATACCCTGCAACAGATGTTGCAATAGGTCCGAAGAGTGCGACCATGGGAGACAACACCTGCTTCCTTAGTAACATCAACATTGCCCTGTATACAGACAAGAAGAGGTGATCCATCGGAATAAGTTGCCAGGAGCCTTTGAGTATGTAGGTCCTGCTCGTCCTCATGCTCGTGATCATCACCATCATCATCTCTCCCTTGGTTATAAAAATTTTCAAGTATAGGTGGAGGAATGTTCACAGGACCTTGGAAACACAAGAAGGTTAATTAGTACGGGGATACTAACTCGCATGCATGTGGATGAAACAATTCTAATTACGGTAGAAGACAAACGTATCGAAACCATAAGGATTCCATGCAAAAATAGTGCCACGAGTGGTGGCAGCAAACACAAGACGCTCATATTGAATTGCATCACAGAACTCATCCGTGTAAAGAAATTGATTTTTGAGTAATATCCATCGAGGCATGGAAGTAAGGACGGCAACAAGCTTGTCGAAGATAGCGAAAACATCATAGTTCGTGTAATCCCAAGAGCGGTTGGGAACTCGACAAATTGCTATCTTTCGTAGACGACAATCACCATGATCGTACTTGAATGTACGTAGATCATCTGTGTGCTCAACCTCAGGGCACTCTGAGATTTTTGGAAGTGGAACCCAGTGACGAGTGTACACATTCACAAGTTCCCACTCGCAGTTGTACCCAATATCAACAACCCAATCTCCATATGCGCCTGCCCGGGCCTTACCCTTAAGCGATGGCATCTTAACATCACACGTAACATTATCAAGCGGCATCAACTTGCACAAGGCGAGGCTTCCGTCGTCCGCGCGCCAGCGAGCAGGGTCATGGCGAAGAAGATAGGGGAGATCAAACCGCTCCTAGACCCTTGGGTTCTTTGTAATGATGTTATTTGTTGAGTCGAGAATGGTCTTGAACGAACCTGCCATGCTAGCCGAGGTGATGACGTCGCACCGATCAATGAGTTCCTCCACCATGTCATCTTTCAGATCGGGGCAAGAATAACGGGGTCATTTCCGACCTGTTCCCTCCATGGAGAAGACGATCGAACAATGGTAGAAGGAAGGGTGAAGGCAAATGGAGGGAGGAAGAGCGTGCGACAATAGTTCCAAATCGAGAGGGAAAGGCGAAGAGGCGGTGGACGGTTGCCACGGTACAGGAAGAGGCGCGCCGGCCTACATAGACGTCCGTTCGGAAATTGTACAAAAGGACTCGCCGTTGTCTCACTGACATATTGGAACGGGACCACATGTCAATGAAACATGGTGTGTCATTTCTCGTGCAAAATGCGATCTGGCCGCGTTGGCCCGAGGTGCCGCATTATTTCTCGACTTTATTTTTTTAATGGCGTGCCGTTCAGTTTTGAAGCACGACTAACTGGTACTGTATGCAGAGAAAAATATAAACTACTCTACCACTACTCCACCTCTAGTACTAGTATCAAAAAAGATATATAGGCTGGAGCTTCAGCGCTTGCTTGCTAAGGGCTGCCCACTTGCTTCTCACACTGTCACCCTCTCTCCAGATCTAAAAAAGACGGCGGTGCCCCTCTCTCTCCCTCCTCACCGGTGGTCACAGATCCACCAGGGAAGAAAAGGACATGCAACATTGACGCACTCGTCGCCGGCGAGCGAGGTCACGCACTGACGACAAGGCTGTCCTCTCAGATCTAGCGCCCGCGCGGGATGGCCTCTATCCGCAAGCTCGCTGCCTTAGTGTGTGCGGAGGACGACGACAACAAGCGAAGCCACTTCCCGCCGACCCTCAGGTATGCTACCTCTTTTTGAACCATACCCTTGTTCTATTGCCCCATCTGCCACGTCGCTGCATGTGGATCTTTTTCCACTCCACCATCTCCCAAATTTGCTATCCTCTGCTCTGCTGGTCACACAGATGAAAACCTTAATTTGCACTATTAAAGGAAACCCTACTTCATGCAGACTAATCCATGTCTGGGTTGAATAAGGACAGGAAGGGAGAAAGTACTGTCGAAGAGACTAGGTATCGAACCCGCATCTAGGTTGAAAAGGGGAAAATCAGTAACTAAGGAACGAGTCTCATGTCTCTTGGTTGAAAAAGGATAGAAAGGCATGACAACGCAATACAGAATGACCAGGTCGATCGGTTTGTTGTCCTCACATAGGAAAAAGGTGGCTAAAGAGAACAAAAATGGGACGTAATCCACATATGCTGCCTGGATATTTGTTGCTATGGGTAACCATCCCTCCCTCACCACTCTATGCGTCTGTGGAGGTACATCGTACTGGTGCGCCCACTATCCGAATGGGCCTCCCATGCTCTTATTGCGACTTTTTTGCTGTTAGTATAACGCCAGAGGTAAAGTCAAGCAATGCTACTGCTAAAGTGATGCCACATTTAACTAATGCCGCACTCAGTCTAATGCCACTGATAAATTTAAGAAATGCCATTTAATGTCACTAGATTATTTCAGGGTTAGCTGTTGATTGTGGATGTATTAAAGATTTTCCAGCTAAGGCATTCTAATGTTGTTGCACAGCCAGTATACCAACGATGAAACTTGTTACTACCTTCAGATTTTTGCACTGTTGAAGCTTATAGATTACAAACCTCACTTTCATGAGATAAGTCAATTTTTTTGTATAGTGTCACCAAAATGCCAAGGCGCTGATGTCATTTTATTTTGGTTAAACTGCACAAAAAATTATGAAGAGAACAGGAAAGGTCAAGAGTGGGCACCTCCTCCTCCGGCTGTTTTCTGGATTCGGTTGATCAAGTTTTTATGTTTGATCGATTATCAAGATTGGGATAGCAATTTGTCAAGTCCCCTCGAGTTTGAAATGATATTTACCTTGAAGGTACATGGTTTGCAATTTTTTTTATACTGTCATTAGTTAATAATGCTAGTTACCTTCAGACTTTTGTATTTGGTTTAATGCTATTGCACAGCTAGTATACCAATGCTGAAACTTGTTACCTTTACATTTTTTATAGTTAATGCTTATAGAAATCTTCCAGTGGTAGCTTATGGAAATCTGTTCAGTAAAACCATTGTACTGTACCCCGTAATAAAAAAATACTCTACTATTGCAATAGCCACTAGATTAGTGTATATTTGTACTATTCGAATGGTGTTGCATTAGCGTATGGACATATATAAGGTGTGGCAAGCTTTCCTAGATATGTGCTCAAGAAAACTACTACCTGTTTTTCTAAATACTAGATGTTTGGGTACTTTAAATTAAACTGTGAAAACGTCTTATATTAAGGAACAGAGGGTGTAGAGTTCACTCAAATTATGCCCGTAAAGCTAGTCACACCTTTGTTAAAATTAATGTTCATTATGTTATCAGAGGAGGTCTGCATGTTTGTCTCTAATGCCTGTCGATTACATACCTGACATCATGATGTAATGGTAAGTCATTGCTTTTTGTACAGTGTCACTGAATTGTCAAGGTGGTGATGGCATTTTATTTTAGTTGAACTGCACAAAATATGCTTAAAAGAAGAGGAAAGGTCAGGAATGGCTCAATCTTTCAGAAAAGACTATGTATGCCTTCCTGACAGCAGCCGCTGTTGCCTTATTTATTCCTTCAAAAAGGTGGTTAGAAACAGTCTTGCTACCTTTTCCCATTAAGAAATTGGAATGCTTATATTTGTGATTCTATGCTTCAACTAGTGCCACTTTTATAGTAATCACACTTTCAATATCTGTGCAAACAGGGATGCTCGATTTTAGTGGAACTGCCCAAAAAGTCCAAATGGTTCAACATTAGGAGCATGTTTTCTTCCAAACCGTTATATCCAATTGGTGGCACTATGAGCTGTTCATTACGAAGGTACATGGTTTGGTACTATCTTGCTACTCTTTTTGTACTGTCATTAGATAGTAATATTAGTGGTTTGCATGTGAATTTATTGGCAGGGTGGACCTACATTGGAGGAGCAGGACATGATTCAATGATTGGATGCCCAATTTCGGTTGTATAGATTTCACCTCTTCCATCACAGCGAACATGGATATCCTTGGTCTGATGAAGAATAGGCGCTATATTTCTGCTCTGTACCAGCAAATCAATTCAGTATGAAATTGTCCAGGGCAAAATATGACAGTATCAAATCGTCCAGTGCAAAACATGACAGATGCTAAGCAGAAACAACTAGAAGAGACGTGTTTAAACCGAAAATACAAGGTCGGGTATATGTTTACTAGCTGCTTGATATTTGTGCAGACAGATGTCTGCCCGTTGCTATTTGGCAAACAAACAAAGTGACCTCAATTTTGGTGGAACTGCACAAGAGAATAGTATAGTCACTGCATGCAGTGCCATTTGAAAATAGACACAGAAAGATTGGATAGTCACTTCATGGACTGCACAAAAGTAGTATTGTACTATTTATTGGCCAACACTAGATGCTTCATTGCTTTGGTCCGATTATACAATGGGCATCATTTTGCCTAAGTTAAAGTTTGGATTCCGAAAATAGTCTCGCCGTGTGATCAAGAGAAGAACAAATCATATTGCAGTGGATGTTCCTCCATCATGTGTGGTTCATTCTCATGGTTCCAGCTGTTGGTGAAACCACTTACATTTGCAAGAGGAATTGTAGACTTCAGAAACAAATTTGTCTTTCACTCTGTACTGAATGTTGGCCCAGAGAAGCATCCATGTTAGTAGCAAGAACAAATGTTTTTTCTAGATCTTTGATTTTTGAGCTACATATTTGTAAATGATCTGTGAATCATTGAGATGCATTAACATGTTGATCTTATGTATGGGAATCATACTAGTTGGTGTGAATTTGGGCTACTAATGTAAAAATATTACAATGCCATGCCTGTGAGTGTCGTGTGAACATTTCGAATGGATCGGCTCTTACTACGGTGCACAACATGATCCTTATTTCTGTGTGCTCAGGGTTTACAAGTTACTAGCATGTGACGCCCCCGGCTTAATCGTGCACTAATCATACACGCAAATGCACACGATCAAGCCTAAGGACTCACTTGAAGATATCACAACACAACTCTAAAACATAAATAAAGGCATTCAAGCATTATATTACAAGCCAGGGCCTCGAGGGCTCGAATACAAAAGCTTGATGTCAACAAGCATCAGTGGAAGCGTTAGATATCTGAGTACAGATATAAAAGAGAAATAGACAAGCCTTTAAAAAGGCGGTGCAAAACAAAAGCTATGATCGAAAAGGCGCAGGCCTCCTGCCTGGGACCCTCCGAACCTACTCCTGGTCGTCGGCAAGCTCGTAGTAGTAACCACCCTCGGGGTGGTAGTGGTAGTCGTTGGCGGGCGCAGCTGGCTCCGGGGCTCCGTCGTCTGGTTGCATCAAAAGGGGAAAGGGGAAAAAGAGGAAGCAAAGCAACCGTGAGTACTCATCTGAAGTACTCAGCAACCAAGGATCTACACTACATATGCAATATTTTCAAAGAGTGGTTGTATATGTGGACTGGGCTGCAGAAATGCCAGAATAGAGAGAAGGCCTAGTCCTATCGAGGACTAGCATCTTCAGCGGTCTTGCAGCATTAGAAGAGTGTAGATTAGTACAACATAAAGTAGTACTAATTTTAAGTATCAACCTTGGCCAGAGATCCTTTCTCGACTCCCTGCGAGAAAGCAATCCCAGAGCCCTAGTATCCATATCTCATCTCAAGTATCCAGTTCTAGTTGTATCGATTGGGATACAACTCCGAGCGTCCGTTACCGAGGATCGGCTATGCATAGATTAGTTATTCCTTGCAGGGGTGCACCAACTTACCCACCACACTCGCTTAACTCCGGCTGGACACACTTTTCTGGGTCATGCCCGGCCTCGGCCAAACAACACACCGCAGCCCTACCTAAAGCTCAGCAGAGAGGTCCCCGCCGGTCTACATCCTAAGCACTCAGGGGTCTTGGGCCATCGCCCTGTGCACTCCGGGTCGTTGCGTGCAGGGCGATCCAGGCCACCTCCACTGGGGCGCCGACCGGGCCGTGCCGCAATGCTGAACTGGACGTCTGACAGAGCTTTCGGCTGATGCATATGACGCAGAGTACCCATATTTATTCCCTCATGATGGTTAGTGATATCAGGCCAAAGGGCCACTCAGATCAAATATCCAAATCATTAGTGTTTTGGTAGTGCGGTAACGAGCAGAGACTCACGATCGATGTGACCCCGTCGCCCTATCTCGAGGACTTGCGGCAAGGGCTAAGAGTGCCTGGCCACGCCTCATATTTATTTCACGGGCACCCCCCAGGTCAACCCGTCTCCACATCACTCGCGGGTACCCCTTGCGGTCGACCCGCCTTTCCAAGTAACAGTTGTAAAGTCCAAGTATCTGTGTGTCCATACATCAGGGAATCCGAGGTATCACCCTTGTTGGATTCCTACTCGATGTATCCGTCAAGGTGAACTCGGAGGAATCACCCTCGATGGGTTCACACTTGAGGTGTTGCACGACAGCGTCGTTACCGGAAGTGGTGAAGAAGGAATCACCCTCGATGACCATGACCAAGTAACTACTCCACAGAGTTAACATCGGAAGTGCTTACGAGGTATCACCATCGGCACTTGATAGTAACGCTGCAGTGTCGTACAGATAAAGGGGGATGTGATGTGCGGTGCTGGGGCCTAGTCGTCGAGTTTTCCGATGATCCAGCGGGGCAACCGGGACAAGTGGGGTCATTGGGGCCTCTATCCTGCCTATACTAAGCAGTTTAGGATAAGCAGGTAGGTATCAACAACAGTTACAAAACAGGCTATGCATTAGAAATAGGACAACTCATAGTAGTAGCAAATTCTAATGCAAGCAGGAGGGAGAAAGAATAGGCCATATAGGCATGTTCAAAGGGAGGGTGCTTGCCTGGAAGCTCTGCGGCAAGATTTGGTCGTCAGGGGCGTAGTCGACCTCCAGAGCTGCGTCGGTCTCCGGGACTGCGTCGGTGTCGAGGTCTACCGAGGGAGAAGAGGGGGAAGAACCAGATAAATACATAGCAAACATATGCAACACAGAGCATGCTATGCTAACGTGCAGTGCAGGGTTGCCTAAAAGCATGTCTAAGTCATATTAGTTATTTTAGGATTAAAGTTGGATTTATTAACCGGTGTATATGCACTATTCATCTACCGGAAATAGGCTAAAATTTGCGGGTTCACCTCCGTAGAGGGTCCCGACAAGGAACAGATGGCATGGTTGGATTCGTCTTGTCGTTCTGATCAACTTTCATGTACAAAGTTTTTCGATCCGAGCTACGGTTTATTTACTATGATTTTTCAAAGTTTTTAAACATTTTCTGGAATTCTTGAATTATTTAAAATAACAGAAAAGGGAAATACTGCGTCAGCCTGACATCACTGTGATGTCAGCGAGTCAAACCGCCTGGGTCAGGTCAAACCTAACCTGCGGGACCCACCTGTCATAGACAGTGGGCTAACTAACTGAGTTAAATTAATCTAATTACCTAATTAACTAACAGGGGCCCACTCGTCAGTTTCTAACTAATTATCTAACAGATTTAATTAGCGGTTTTAATTATTTACAAAAATGGTTTAGGCGGTGGGGCCCGCCAGTCAGTGGCAGTAGCTGCCACGTCAGTGGGGTTGACCTGGTCAACTGGGCCCGCGGGACCCAGTGGCCAGTGACCCAGGCACGGCCACATCGACGCCACATCGGACGTTGGTGCCGGAATCACTCCGGCGAGCCTCCCGCGGCGGCAAACTCGCCGGAGGGCTCGGATCTTCGCCCCAGCGGGCCATTTTTGATGATATTTGCGGCTTTCGAATGGTTGCACGATGCCGCATTGAGCTGAGCTAGAACAAGGGCTCAGGGGCGACCAAAAGTGGCCGGACAGCAAGGTCGGCGGCGGCCGGAGTTCGGTCTTCATCGAACTCGTAGCTACGGGGCACAGAAGGGCGAACCGAAGGCATGGGCGGCACTAGGGAGGCGCCCTGAGCTCGTTGGTGAGCTCGGTTGGCCCGGAAGTGGGTGGTGGCTACGGTGGCTAGCGACAGCCACGGCAGACAGAACGCGGTGAGGCGGCGAGCTAGCTACGGCGAACGGAGCAGGAAACAAAGGGGAATCACGGAGCTGCTCACCAGAGGAGCTCATGGTGGCTCGTTGATGGCTTAGGTGCTGCAGACGTGAAGAATTTGCGGCGGCGACGTCCGGCGACCCGAAGAAGAAGACGGGTCGCGGGGCGATGCAGCGCCGCCGGGCTCGAGTTTGAGGGCGCGGAAGAAGAGGTAGTCGCCGGCGGTCCCTCTGGTGTGATCGGAGAGGCAAAAGGCTGCCGGTGGCCGCGTCGGAGCAACGGCACGGCGACGATCTCGCTCGGGCAGAGAGGAGAAGAGGCGAGCGCGAGCGCGTGCAAGGGAGAGGAGGGGGAGAAATGAGGGCGGCATCCAGGGGAAAGGGATAGGGCTCGGCCTTATCCCCTCCGCGTCGGTGGGCGTCGTGGTGTCGAGCTGCGGGTGGTGCGGCGAGTGGTGACCATTGCGGCGGTGACACGCAGGGAGAGAGAAGAGGGAGATGGTGGGGAAATTATTTATTTGGGTAGTCCATTGACTCAGGAAAAATTTGGGAAGTGTCCCATTAAATCCCTAGTGATTTTAGACACTGCCTCAAAAAGTTTGGAGGCCAGAGGAATTTATTTGGAATTTTCATAAATGCAAAAGCATTATAAAGTGCTGAAATGGCACTGTTTTAAATGCTCTGGCCCACTTTGAATTGATGATGATGATGTATTCCTTATCAACAATTGGTTTTGGAATATTTGCTAGAAGGTGAACATTTTTCCAGCAAACTTTGAGCAACTTTATTTTGCACTTTAAATTTGAATTGTTTTTCAAAGAGAAATTTGAATTGAGTTGAGCTAACACTGTGATCAAGCATTGCATAGATGATGACTTGGCATGTTTAACAGAGAGTCACAGTGCTGGGTTACTTAGGGGTGTTACAAATTCTCCTCCTGTAAAAGAAATTCTCTTCCCGAGAATTCAGGAGGTGGAGGGAAAGAGGTCAGGGTATTCTTCCCGAAGATGATCCTCGCCTTCCCAAGTGGCTTCATCTTCAGTATGATTCGACCACTGCACTTCGAGGAACTTGGTCGTCTTCTGACGGGTTCGACGTTCTGATTCATTGAGGATGCGGATTGGATGCTCCTTATAAGAAAGATCATCTTGCAATTCGAGCATCTCGTGATCCACTGCTCGGTGCGGAGACTCCTTGAAGCAACGGCGAAGTTGCGACACATGGAAGACGTCGTGGATATGAGAGAATTGCGGTGGCAACTCCAATTTATATGCCACCTGACCACGTCTTGCAACAATGCGGAAAGGACCAATCTAGCGTGGAGCTAACTTGCCCTTGATTCTGAAGCGGTGAGTGCCCTTCATAGGAGTGACACGCAGATAAGCTTGATCACCAGGTTGATAAGTCAAACCCCATTTTTTGCGATCATAGTTGCTCTTCTGGCGGTCCTGAGCCGCCTTGAGATTTTCTCAAACGATATGGACTTGCTCTTCTGCGTGTTGGATAATATCAGGACCCACGAGCGGTCGTTCCCCCGTTTCTGACCAATTCAGAGGGGTACGACACTTACGTCCATAAAGTACTTCGAAGGGGGCCATTTTCAAGCTGGCTTGATAGCTGTTGTTATAAGAGAACTCGGCATACGGGAGAGATTCTTTCCATTTCTTGCCGAAGGATATAACACAAGCTCGAAGCATGTCTTCAAGCACTTGATTGACTCGCTCGACTTGGCCTTGGGATTGGGGGTGATAAGCTGAACTCCAGGTAATATGAGTTCCCATAGCTTCTTGGAAACTTTCCCAGAACTTTGAGGTGAAAAGACCGCCACGGTCCGAACTAATCTCTTTCAGAATACCGTGGAGTGAAACAATTCTGGAGATATACAACTCTGCTAACTGACTAGCAGTGATAGTCTCCTTGACAGGCAGAAAGAGTGCAACCTTAGAGAGTTGGTCGATGACGAGAAGAATACCATCGTGACCCTTCTGTGACTTGGGAAAGCCAGTAATGAAGTCCATTTGAACCTTATCCCATTTCCATAGAGGAATAGGAAGGGGTTGCAGAATTCCAGCAGGCTTCTGATGTTCTGCTTTAACGCGACGGCAAACATCACATTTAGCAACAAGCATTGGCATTGGTTGGAATCATTCATGAAGTACTCACGCACAATAGAAGGAAGTGCAGTAGATACAACATCATAGTCATCATGACATACAGATCCATACATAAGTTCGGTTACAGACCAGTGTTATAATAGCATGAACGTAAGCTAGACAACTTAGGCGGCATGCAGGCACGCGGTGGAGGGATACAACAATGCGACATAGCGACATGCTACATCAATGTCGAGGAAAACCTCTGTAACGGGGTAACTGCAAGTGCGGATGACGAATGGCCGTCGCAAGAAAATCCTACTCTCCATGTGCACTCTGATGCAGAATCCGGTCTCGAGCTAGAAGAAGAGGTCCATGTGCAGGTGTGTGACCTCCAACAGCAGGCCAATCAATACCAGTATACATCTGAGTCCTGCGCGGGTAAAGGATGTACTCCGGATGTATCCCTGCATGAACAGCTGGTAGCAACTGTGTCATAGCATCATAGAGATGTGCTCGAGTGGCAATCAACTTGACGGCAAGAGCCCGAACAGTGCGATCCAGAGCCTGAGTGCACTGAACCAGAACCTGCGGGTCATAACGACGATGCTCGTACGGGGCACAGATAGCTGTGTAGTACCCAGTAGCATCTCCAGCAGGGGCATACGGGATGTATCGGAACTCAGAGTCATCCAAGCTAATGCTGAACTCTCCTCGGAGACGTGCTACAGCAGAGTAGGCGGCATCATGGACTGCCATCTCAATCGTCACGCCGATACCATGGAAAAGGTGCAGCTCAGTGTTTGAGTCATCGTGCTGATCATAGATACGAACATCAGCATGGTACTGCTCCTGGTTGAACTCGCGGTTATCCTCGTAGACCATCTACTCGGGGTACCAGCGGTAGCCCAATCTGGTCAATAGGGCGATCAGGACAGCTGGAAAAACCAGGGGCATCACGAGCCCAAGTGCGAAGTACAAGCTGCGTCGTAGGGCGTCGTGGAAACAAACGATCCATCTGAAACAGAGGAAATTCAGGATTGTCAAATGACAATGAGAATTATATTACAACTCGAAGAGAAAGGTTAAACAAACCAATGGAAAGAAAAATGATTATCAGACTAATCAGATCAATGGTAAGGAATAAGCAAAGATATCCAGCTCTCCGGGTAGACGAGATTTAAGAGATCCTAAGTGTCGGTGTTAGTGAAATTCATTTAACCCGAAATAGAAGAGAGATCAGAGTCCCAGAGTATAGACGGAATAAAAGATCCTAATACCACCCACTTGGCGACGTGGGCCCGTAAGCCACACAGCCATGTTAGTAAAACGGTTTTCATTGACTAGACTCAACTTCGACCAAGGAGTTGGAAAGGGGGATTCCTACAGGCAGTCTGCTCTGATACCAACCTGTGACGCCCTCGGCTTAATCATGCACTAATCATACACGCAAATGCACATGATCAAGCCTAAGGACTCACTTGAAGATATCACAACACAACTCAAAAACATAAATAAAGGCATTCAAGCATTATATTAAAAGCCAGGGCCTCGAGGGCTCGAATACATAAGTTTGATGTCAACAAGCATCAGTGGAAGCGTTAGATATCCGAGTACAGATATAAAAGAGAAACAAACAAGCCTTTAAAAAGGCGGTGCAAAACAAAAGCTACGATCGAAAAGGCGCAGGCCTCCTGCCTGGGACCCTCCGAACCTACTCCTGGTCGTCGGCAAGCTCGTAGTAGTAACCACCCTCGGGGTGGTAGTAGTAGTCGTCGGCGGGGGCAGCTGGCTCCGGGGCTCCGTTGTCTGGTTGCATCAAAAGGGGAAAGGGGAAAAAGAGGAAGCAAAGCAACCATGAGTACTCATCCGAAGTACTCAGCAAGCAAGGATCTACACTACTTATGCAATATTTTCAAAGAGTGGCTGTATATGTGGACTGGGCTGCAAAAATGCCAGAATAGAGAGAAGGCCTAGTCCTATCGAAGACTAGCATCTTCAGCGATCTTGCAGCATTAGAAGAGTGTAGATTAGTACAGCATAAAGTAGTGTAACATTAAGTATCAACCTCGGCCAGAGATCCTTTCTCGACTCCCTGCGAGAAAGCAATCCCAAAGCCCTAGTATCCATATCTCATCTCAAGTATCCAGTTCTAGTTGTCTCGATCGGGATACAACTCCGAGCATCCGTTACCGAGGATCGGCTATGCATAGATTAGTTCTTCCCTGCAGGGGTGCACCAACTTACCTACCACGCTCGCTTAACTCCGGCCAGACACACTTTTCTGGGTCATGCCCGGCCTCGGCCAAACGACACACCGCAGCCCTACCTAAAGCTCAGCAGAGAGGTCCCCGCCGATCTACATCCTAAGCAATCAGGGGTCTTGGGCCATCGCCCTGTGCACTCCGGGTCGTTGCGTGCAGGGCGATCCAGGCCACCTCCACTGGGGCGCCGACCGGGCCGTGCCGCAATGCTGAACTGGACGTCTGACAGAGCTTTCGGCTGATGCATATGACGCAGAGTACCCATATTTATTCCCGCGTGATGGTTAGTGCTATCAGGCCAAAGGCCCACTCATATCAAATATCCAAATCGTTAGTGTTTTGGTAGTGTGGTAACGAGCAGAGACTCACGATTGATGTGACCCTGTCGCCCTGTCTCGAGGACTTGCGGCAAGGGCTAAGAGTGCCGGCCCAAGCCTCATATTTATTTCACGGGCACCCTCCAGGTCAACCCGTCTCCACATCACTCGCGGGTACCCCTTAGGTTCGACCCGCCTTTCCAAGTAACAGTTGTAAAGTCCAAGTATCTGTGTGTCCATACATCAGGGAATCCGAGGTATCACCCTCATTGGATTCCTACTCGATGTATCCATCAAGGTGAACTCGAAGGAATCACCCTCGATGGGTTCACACTTGAGGTGTTGCACGACAGCGTCATTACCGGAAGTGGTGAAGAAGGAATCACCCTCGATGACCATGACCAAGTAACTACTCCACAGAGTTAACATCGGAAGTGCTTACGAGGTATCACCCTCGGCACTTGATAGTAACGTTGCAGTGTCGTACAGATAAAGGGGGATGTGATGTGCGGTGCTGGGGCCTAGTCATCGAGTCTTCCGATGATCCAGTGGGGCAACCGGGACAAGTGGGGTCATTGGGGTCTCTATCCTACCTATACTAAGCAGTTTAGGATAAGCAGGTAGGTATCAACAATAGTTACAAAACAGGCTATGCATCAGAAATAGGATAACTCATAGCAGTAGCAAATTCTAATGCACGCAGGAGGGAGAAAGAATAGGCGATATAGGCATGTTCAAAGGGGGGGTGCTTGCCTGGAAGCTCTGCGGCAAGATTTGGTCGTCAGGGGCGTAGTCGACCTCCGGAGCTGCGTCGGTCTCGGGGACTGTGTCGGTGTCGGGGTCTACTGAGGGAGAAGATGGGGAAGAAACAAATAAATACATAGCAAACATATGCAACACTGAGCATGCTGTGCTAGCGTGCAGTGAAGTGTTGCCTAAAAGCATGTCTAAGTCATATTAGTTATTTTAGGTTTAAAGTTGGATTTATTAACCGGTGTATATGCACTATTCATCTACCAGAAACAGGCTAAAAGTTGTGGGTTCACCTCCATAGAGGGTCCCGACAAGGAAATGGATGGCACGGTTGGATTCGTCTCGTCGTTCTGATCAACTTTTATGCACAAAGTTTTTCGATCCGAGCTACGGTTTATTTACTATGATTTTTCAAAGTTTTTAAACATTTTCTGGAATTCTGGAATTATTAGAATAACAGAAAAGGGAAATACTGCATCAGCCTAACGTCACTGTGATGTCAGCGACTCAAACCGCCTGGGTCAGGTCAAACCTGACTTGCGGGACCCACCTGTCATAGACAGTGGGCTAACTAACTGAGTTAAACTAATCTAATTACCTAATTAACTAACAGGGGCCCACTGGTCAGTGTCTAACTAATTATCTAATAGATTTAATTAGCGGTTTTAATTATTTACAAAAATGGTTTAGGCGGTGGGGCCCGCCAGTCAGTGTCAGTAGCTGCCACGTCAGTGGGGTTGACCTGGTCAACAAGTCAACTGGGCCCGCGGGACCCAGTGGCCAGTGACCCAGGCACGGCCACGTCGACGCCACATTGGAGGCCGGTGCCGGAATCGCTCCGGCGAGCCTCCCGTGGTGGCGAACTCGCCGGAGGGGCTCAGATCTTCACCACAGCGGGCCGTTTTTCGTGATTTTTGCTGCTTTCGAACGATTGCACGATGCCGCATCGAGCTAAGCTAGAACGAGGGCTCGGGGGCGAACAAAAGTGACCGGACGGCGAGGTCCGCGGCGGCCGGAGTTCGGGCTTCGTTGAACTCATAGCTACGGGGCACGGAAGGGCGAACCAAAGGCATGGGCGGCACCAGGGAGGCGCCCTGAGCTCGTTGGTGAGCTTGGTTGGCCCGGAAGTGGGTGGTGGCTACGGTGGCTAGCGACAGCCACGGCGGACAAAACGCAGTGAGGCGGCGAGCTAGCTACGGCGAACGGAGCAGGAAACAGAGGGGAATCGCGGCGCTGCTCACCAGAGGATCTCACGGTGGCTCGTTGACGGCTTAAGAGCAACAGACACGAAGAATTTGCGGCGGCGATGTCCGGCGACCCAAGGAAGAAGACAGGGATGCGGGGCGATGCAGCACCGCGGGGCTCGAGTTTGAGGGCACAGAAGAAGAGGTAGTCGCCGGCGGTCCCTCTGGTATGATCAGAGAGGCAAAAGGCTGCCAGTGGCCACGTCGGAGCAACGAGCGGTCTTGGGCAGAGAGGAGAAGAGGCGAGCGCGAGCGTGTGCAAGGGAGAGGAGGGGGAGAAATGAGGGCGGCGTCCAGGGGGAAGGGATAGGGCTCGGCCTTATCCCCTCCGCGTCGGTGGGTGTCGCGGTGTCGAGCCGCGGGCGGTGCGGCGAGCGGTGACCATGGCGGCGGTGACACACAGGGAGAGAGAAGAGGGAGATGGTGGGGAGTGGGCTGGGCCGGCTCGGGATGCGACAGGTAAGCCCAGGTAGGCCTTCTAACCTCTTTTCTATTCTGTTTTTCCTTTTTATTTAATAACAGAGAGAGGAAATGATTTATTTGGGCAGTCCATTGACTCGGGGAAATTTTGGGAAGTGTCCCATTAAATCCCTAGTGATTTTAGACACTGCCTCAAAAATTTTGGAGGCCAGAGGAATTTATTTGGAATTTTCATAAATGCAAAAGCATTATAAAGTGCTGAAATGGCATTGTTTTAAATGCTCTGGCCCACTTTGAATTGATGATGATGTTGTATTCCTTATCAACAATTGGTTTTGGAATATTTGCTTGAATGTGAACATTTTTCCAGCAAACTTTGAGCAACTTTATTTTGCACTTTAAATTTGAATTGTTTTTCAGAGAGAAATTTGAATTGAGTTGAGCTAACACTGTGATCAAGCATTGCATAGATGATGACTTGGCATGTTTAACAGAGAGTCACAGTGCTGGGTTACTTAGGGGTGTTACATAGCAATTCCTTATTTCTGTTCGCTCAGTGTTTACAAGTTACTGATCGATCACTAGCTAGCCTACTAATATGCTCCTGGCAGTTTTAGTTGCGATGCAAGATCTGAAGCTGGCAGT
This sequence comes from Thinopyrum elongatum, assembly GCA_011799875.1. NCBI lineage: Eukaryota > Viridiplantae > Streptophyta > Magnoliopsida > Poales > Poaceae > Thinopyrum > Thinopyrum elongatum. Next base: position 80,120,232 of record CM022301.1, read on the forward strand.
TTTTTGAATAAAAATGCCTACCTCTGAAGAATCTGACATGCTGTTCTGAAGAAAATGCCATGCGAATCTGAAGAAATTGCCAGCAAAAACATTCGCAAATGCCTTATCTCCCAGCGAACATTCATCAGCTATTGCGATCCTACACGTACACTATCCGACCGACTCGATCCTACGCAATTAACCAGTGGATCATGCACGCACCTCATCTGGATGAATCGAGCGCACTCGTTTGACCATCATGCCGACGTGCGACCCAGCACGGACGGGACGCACCACTGACGGGACGGGACGGGACCACACAGTCGTAATTTTAGTTTTTCTAGTTTTCCACGGCGAGCTGGCGCGCTAAGCCATGCCTGCTTATGCATTGAATTCCGATGACCGCGATGACCATCGCGTTTCCCGCGACACGCTAGTTCACCTACCTTCGGCCTATAATTACTGGTTCCCGGCGTTCTCCGGTGGCACCATCACCCAACTCACCCTATCCTCATAAGCCCCCACCGGCCCGACGTCGCTCGCCCCTTGCCCTCGCTATCGCCACATCCGTCATGCCCCCGCCCGTCCGCAATAGGCGACACCGGAGGCGGTCACCACCGGAACTAGTGTTCGGTTTTTCACCAGAAGGCAGACGGAGGGAGGAGGCATTCTATCGGTCTTTAGATGGCAATGCGGAGTATGAGGACTTGTTGGAGCGCGACCGCCTAGCGGAGGAGCAGCGTATCACCGATTTGCACCGCCAGCGGGGCATGGAGCAGCAGCGCATCGACACTCTGAGTCGCGAGCAGAGCGCCCACAACTGGGCCGACTACATGGAGGCCGGCACCCGGCAAATAGCCCTGGAGGCTGTCGGGCACGCACGTGTTCACGACGCCGAATTTTACTACTAGCTCGTCAAGTGGGTTTCCCGCTTAGAAGCCGAAGCTTCGGTGGACCACGCTGGCATGGAAAGGGCCAACGCACGCGAGCAACGCGCCCTATCGCACCTCTGGCAAGTTCGAGGCGAGGAGGAGGACGTCGGTGCCGGCGTTTAATGTGTACCGCAGATGGCTGCCGGCATCGTCTAGTTAGCTAAGAGTAAGTTAGTACTTGTACACTACTAGAGTATTAGTGGGAGTAGATAGTTAACTTGGCTATGATGGTTGTCAACGTGGAAGTTCAGTAATCTATATCTGGATCAGACCTGTTCTTTGCTCTGAATGTTGAACTTTCCGTTTGAACGTATGGAATGGGCTGTTATTTTTTTTTAAATAGGTTGTATTTGTCCGCCACGGGTTTAGAGGCTGACTTGTGGGCATACTAGGTTGACGTGTACACAATCAGGAGATGATTGTACATGGAGAGGATGACAGCAGGGACCCACCAGGGTCATGGTAGTACGCAAGCAAGTGCCTCCTTATTTCAAGCCAAAAAAACTGGTTCCTCCTAATGGATTTCTGACATCTGGGTCCCATGCCATTGTTAACGTAGTCAATAAACGAGAGAATTGCACAACGCGCGGCTGACACCAGGGACCCAGCAGCTCGCCCAGTTATTTTTGTTTTTGAGACAGAAGCAGGGTGTCAACTGGGCTGTGCGGGGCACTCTGGCCTGTCTAGCCAGCCTTTTATTTTATGTTTACCACAAGACCAGCCCAGTAGTTTTTTTCTTTCTGAAAATGGCTAGCCCAATTTTTTTGTTCTTTTGTAGAATACCCAACCGAGGCCTACTTGCTTTGTCAGCCCTGCTGGGCAGCAAATCTTTCAAGACGAGGAGAGTTTCATTCGGCTTGCCCAGAAAATGGACTATCAGTAATGAGAAATGGGATGTACATTTTTAAAACACATCAGACCGGCAATTAGTTTCAAATTTCTTTTTTTTCATTTCGAGATTTTAAATTCCATTGATTTTTATGCATGGACAATTATTTGGATTTTATATTGATATAAAATTATTTTTTAAATTAGTTTGAATGTGACTCGACATTTCGGGATTAAAAACTGTTGGGACCGCACCGAAATATGCAAAATTTCGTATATTTTTTAACCGTGGCCACAATATGGGCTGTAATGCTAACAAAAAGAATATGGGCTCCAAAAAAATCCTTAAGAATTAGCAAATGGGCTGTAAATTATTAGAAATAATGGCAGATGGGCTGTATGATGTTTCCCACAGATTTGAGGCTCACTTGTGCGCCTACTATAGGTTGACGTGTACGCTTTCCTAAAAAAAGGTTGACGTGCACGCAACACCGTGTCAACTTAGTCAACACACAAGAGCAGTGACTGTTGGATGTCCATCCAACAGCCGTCGTGCTTCTTCAATCTCTGCTCTTCCTGCTCCAGCCGCTCAAACAAGCACCGGCAGGACTGCCTGCTCCCTCCTCCCGCGGCCGGCTATGCTGCCGCGCAGGCCTCACCGCCCCACCGTACTCCCATCGCTGGCCTAGCCATCCCTCTACTCACTCAGACCTCCTATTATTCTCTGGCGACAGCAGCCTCACATTGCAGCCGAAGCAGTAAACCCTCGTACTCCCCTCCGCGTGGGAAACAACTGCCGAGTCTTCCCCGGCTCCTGGTCAGTCCCTTCCTAGGCCTCGCCGTCGTCCCCGCCTTGGTGCTCTCGACGCGGTGTGGTAAACGTGGTCAAGGAACGACATCCATCGAAAGAGGACTGTATGTGGAGAGACTGGCAGCTGGGTCCACGGCCGCAGTAAGGAAGTGCCTCCTTATTATGTGCAAAATAATGATTCCTCCACCTGACAGCGGGGACCCACCGGAAGGGCCTCTGTATTTCGTGAAAAATACATTCCCCCTGCTGACAGCTCGGACCCACCATATGTATCTTCGCACGCACAAAAAAAATGAATACCCCCGCTGCTAGGTGGGACCCACCATATTTGAAGGCCGACTTGTGGGCCTACTAAGTTGACATGGGCGCAGGGCTTTGTCAACTTAGTCAATATAAACGATTCTAGCTGCGGTGACCGTACGATGTCCATCCAACGGCTGTTGTGCTTCTTCAACCTCTGGTCTTCGTGCTCCAGCCGCCCAAACCATCGCGGGCCATGCCGCCTGCTCCTGCCTCCCGTGGCCGGTTGTGCTGCCACGCAGGCCTCGCCGCCCCCTCCTACTACAACCTCTGGCCAGGCCATCCCTCTACTCACCCACAAGCCCTATTATTCTGCGGCAACGGCAGCCTCACACCGCAGCTGAACCAGTCAACCCTCGTACTCCTCTCCATGCGGGCATCCACTGCCGCGTCTTCCCTGGCTCTGCGTCGTCCCATTCCTAGGCCTCGCCGTCGTCCACCGCCTTGGTGCTCTCGGCGCGGCGTGGTCAACGTGGTCAAGCAACGACTTCCATCGGAAGAGGACTGTACGTGGAGAGGCTGACAGTTGGGTCCACGGCTGCAGGAAGGAAGTTCCTCCTATTACACGTAAAAAAATTATTCCTCCACCTGACAATAGGGACACACCGGAAGGGACTCTGTATTTTGAAAAAAAAACATTTCCCCCCTGACAGCTGGGACCCACCAGCTACATCTTCACACGCAAGGAAGTGCGTCCATACTACAGGTAAAAAAAATGATTATTCCCCCTGATAGCTGGGACCCACCAGCTATATCTTCGCATGCAAGGAATAGTTGGGACCCACCCGGTCGAAGCGTACGTAGCATTGTCTGTCTAGTCATAAACGTGTACGTACAGACTGGTCGATCGGTCTCTCTGCAGCGATGAACTGTGGCCGAGTAAGGAGCGGCAGGTCTCATAGTAGAGGTGCGGACGTAGCATGTCACGGAGTCCCGTCTATATCGTGTACACGTACGTACAACCACGCTACAAGAAAGTAAATACGGCTACGTACATACATACGGGCAGGGTCTCGAACGCATACAGCAATGTCGTCTTGTTCATTGGCAGCCAACCGGCTGGGTCGCAAAGGAGGAAACAGCATCGTGTTCATCGGGAGGCAACGGAATACATCGTGTTAATCGGGAGCCAACCGGCTTGGACAGAACAGCCGAAACGAGGTCTGGCGTACCGCAGAACGAAGGAAACGGGCCTTCCGTTCGACCGTGTACTATCGAAACAAGGTCATGTTCATCGGGAAGGGTCTGGCGTACTGCAAAACGGAGGAAACCGACTTCTGTTCGAGTGCCTACGGTCGAAACGGGGTCTTGTTGATCGGGAGGGGTGTGGCGTACTACAAAACGGAGGAAACGAACTTCTGTTGGAGCGCCTACGGTCGAAACGGGGTCCTGTTGATCCACCGTCTACTGCCTCGCTCCACCCTCCACGGGCTATTGTTCATCCACCGTCGACCTCCTCCAGCCTCCACCACCTACTGTTCACCCACGGGCTACTGTTCATCCAGCCCTCCACCGGCTACAGTTCATAGAGCCTCCGCGGGGTCTTGTTCATCCACCGCCAACTAGCTGGGGTGTGGCGGCCTCCTTGGGGTCCTGTTCATCCAGCGGCAACGGCCTACTACCATGGGGTCCTGTTCATCTGACCCCCACCGGGAACTGTTTATCCACAGCCAACCAACCGGCTCGACTCACTGATACGTCTCCGTCGTATCTACTTTTCCTAACGCTTTTCCTCTTGTTTTGGACTCAAATTTGCATGATTTGAATGAAACTAACCCAGACTGACGCTGTTTTCAGCAGAACTACCATGGTGTTGTTTTTTGTGCAGAAATAAAAGTTCTCGGATTGGAACGAAACTTTGCGAGGATTTTTTATACAATAAAAGAGAATTTCTGGAGCCAAGAACTACAGGAGGGGGGCACCTAGGTGGGCACAACCCACCAAGGTGCGCCCCCCTCTTGGCGCACCCAGGTGGGTTGTCCCCACCTGGTGGCCCCGCACACCTCAACCCAGACACTATAAAATCACATTTTCGGAGAAAAAAATCAGGGAGAAAAGAATTGTCGCGTTTCGCGAGACGGAGCCGCTGCCACCTCCTATTCTTCATCGGGAGGCCAGATCTGGAGTCCGTTTGGGGCTCCGGAGAGGGGGATCTTCGATCTTCATCATCACCAACTCTTCTCCATCGCCAATTCCATGATGCTCCCCATCGGGAGTGAGTAATTCCTTTGTAGGCTCGCTGGTCGGTGAGGAGTTGGATGAGATTCATCATGTAATCAAGTTAGTTTTGTTAGGGCTTGATCCCTAGTATCCATTATGTTCTGAGATTGATGTTGCTATGACTTTGCCATGCTTAATGCTTGTCACTTTGGGCCCGGGTGCCATGATTTCAGATCTGAACCATTTATGTTATCACCATTATATCTATGTTCTAGATCCAATCTTGCAAGTTATAGTCACCTACTACGTGTTATGATCCGGCAACCCCGGAGTGACAAAAGTCAGGACACTTCCCGGTGATGACCGTAGTTTGAGGAGTTCATGTATTCACTATGTGTTAATGCTTTGTTCTGATTCTCTATTAAAAGGGGGCCTTAATATCCCTTAGTTTCCATATGGACCCCGCTGCCACGGGAGGGTAGGACAAAAGATGTCATGGAAGTTCTTTCCATAAGCATGTATGACTATTTACGGAATACATGCCTACATTATATTTATGAACTAGAGCTAGTGCCGTATCGCCCTAGGTTATGACTGTTATATGATGAATATCATCCAACAAATCCACCGATCCAATGCCTACGAATTTCTCTCATATTGTTCTTGCTAATTTACTACTGCTATCATTACTGTTACACTTGCTACAAAATCATTGCTATCACTGTTACTGTTACTATTGTTGTTGCTACTACTATCAAAACTATCATATTACTTTGCTATTGATCACTTTGCTGCAGATAATTAATCTCCAGGTGTGGTGGAATTGACAACTCAACTTCTAATACTTGCAAATATTCTTTGGCTCCCCTTGTGTCGAATCAATAAATTTGGGTTGAATACTCTACCCTCGAAAACTGTTGCGATCCCCTATACTTGTGGGTTATCAAGACCTTTTTCTGGCGCCATTGACAGGGATATAGCTATATTTGTTGAGTCACTTGGGATTATTATCAAATTATCACTATGAAGAATCTGAAGGATGCTAAGACTAAGGTTTTTCCCTCTAAGACGAGGGGAGGTAAGGAACTACCATCTAGCTCTGCACTTGATTCACCTTCTGTTTTAAGTAGACTTGCAACACCACCACATGCTATTAATTCTGATATGTCGCAAGTTATTAATGATGCTACTTCTACTATGCATGATACTCATGATGATGCTAGTACCCTGCTTGATGATAATGTGCCACTAGGTGAATTTCTTGATGAACAACTTGCTTGAACTAAAGCTTCTGAGAATGCTGAAACTGATGAAATTGTTGAAACTGATGAAGAGCTTGAAACTGAAAATCTTGAAACACCTATTAGATCTAGTTCTCCTAGATATGAATTGCCTAAGATACCAGAAGGCTATGTTATGGATGATGAGACAACTAGAGACTTTCTTGCTTGCAATGATAGGGATGATCTTAAGAAATTATTATGCAAACTGAAAGAAAAATCTTTGAATGCTAGAATGAAATATGATCCTAAGTTTGCTACATCACCTATCTTTGTTGATGATAAGGATTATGAATTCTCTGTCGACCCAGAGTTAATTACTTTGGTTGAATCTGGTCCTTTCCATGGTTATGAAACTGAAACTGGTGTGGCACACCTTACTAAGTTGAATGACATTGCCACCCTTTTTGCTCATGATGAGAAAATTTGCTATTATTATATTCTCAAATATTTCAGTTCTCATTAAATGGTGATGCTAAGACTTGGTATAATAATCTTGCTCCTGGTTGTGTGCGAAGTCCCCGGGATATGCTTTATTACTTCTCTGAAAAATATTTTCCTGCTCATAAGAAACAAGCTGCCTTACAGGAAATATTTAACTTTGTGCAAATTGAAGAAGAGAGTCCCCCACAAGCTTGGGGGAGACTTCTCCAATTGCTTAATGCTTTGCCTGATCATCCTCTTAAGAAAAATGTTATACTTGATATCTTCTATAATGGACTAACCGATGCTTCTAGGGATTTCCTAGATAGTTGTGCTGGTTGTGTTTTCAGGGAACGAACTGTTGAACAAGTTGAAGAATTATTGAATAACATATTGAAAAATTATGATGATTGGATCCTTCCTGAACCACCACTTAAACCTACTCCGAAGAAGAGGGGTATCTTATATCTCAGTCCTGAAGATATGCAAGAGGCAAAGAAATCTATGAAGGAAAAAGGTATTAAAGCAGAGGATGTTAAAAATTTACCTCCTATTGAAGAAATACATGGGCTTGAAACACCACCACCACCTAAGGTGGTAGAGGTAAATTCCTTACTAAAGTTCAATGAAGGTGATATTCCTTATAATAAACATCCTAGTCAATGCTTATATGAGTTTGATAATTACATTAGAAAGCAAGATCACTTCAATGCAAATGTTATGAAACAATTGAAATACAATTCTGATATGATAGCTTGCTTGAGTGATTTGCTATTTAGAATTACCAATGATGTTAGAGGTGTAGGAAAACATGCCTCTATGGTTCAAACTCAATTAGAACAAGTTGCTAAATCTCAAAGAGAGTTGTTAGATGAACTGAATAATAATATCAATGATCATGCTGTTAGAGTGATGACTAGAGGAGGTAGAATGACTCAGGAACCACTTTATCCTGAGGGACACCCTAAAAGAATTGAACAAGACTCTCAAAGAGTCAACACTGATGCACCTAGTCCTTCTAAAAAGAAAAAGAAGAAGAAAGATGGTAGGACTTTGCATGCCTCTAGTGAACCTGATGTAGAAAAACCGCCTGCTACTGATAATGAAGTCTCTATTTCTGATGCTGAAACTCAATCTGGTAATGAACACTCACCTTCTGATAATGAAAAAGATAATGATGAGGTTCATGAAGACACTCCAACAAATGATAAAGAACCAGACAATGATGTTGAAATAGAACCAGCTATTGATCTTGATAACCCACAAGTCAAGAATAAAAGATATGATAAAAGAGACTTTGTTGCTAGAAAACATGGTAAGGAAAGAGAACATTGGGTTCAAAAACCTATGCCCTTTCCAACTAAATCAACTAAGAAGAAAGATGATGAAGAATTTGAACGCTTTGTTGAAATGCTTAGGCCAGTCTTTTTGCGTACACGCTTGACTGATATCTTAAAAATGCCTCCTTATGCAAAATACATGAAAGACATCATCACCAACAAGAGAAAAATACCGGAAGCTGAAATCTCAACCATGCTTGCTAATTATACTTTTAAGGATGGAGTACCTAAAAAACTTGGAGATCCGGGAATACCAACTATACCTTGCTCCATCAAAAGAAATTATGTGAAAACCGCTTTGTGTGATTTAGGAGCTGGTGTAAGTGTTATGCCTTTCTCTCTATATAAAAGACTTGACATGAATAAACTCACACCTACTGAAATATTTTTGCAAATGGCTGACAAATCAACTGCCATACCTATTGGTATTTGTGAGAATGTGCCCGTTGTTGCTGCTAATGTTACTATCTTAATTGACTTTGTTATACTTGAGATGCCCGAGGACGACAACTGGTCGATCATCCTTGGTAGACCCTTCTTTAATACTGCAGGGGCTGTTATTGGCTGCAATAAAAGCAAGGTCACTTTTCATATCAATGGTAATGAGCATACGGTGCACTTTCCGAAGAAAAAATTCCAAGTGAATGGTATTAATGTTATTGAAAAATCTCCGACAATCACTATTGGAAGTTTTCAACTACCTCTACCTACTACCAAAAAGAAATATGAAATGCTTATTGTTGGGGACGTTCATATCCTCGTTGAGGTAACTTAGTGTTTTACGAAAGTTCTTCGGTTTCATCCTAATCGAAGGTGGTTGTTAATAAGACTTGATCAACCTTATTAATGAATCATTTTTGAGAGGTATGAAGTTGATGAATTTAGTGAGCACTACCTTCTGTCCTTTACTTTTACTTCCTGTTTTTCTTAGTTAAATAAAATGAAATGCTATGTTTAGTCTGTTTTCTGAATTTTCCATGCAATAAAAAATTACTCGAAAATAAAAGATCTCAGAATGCTCTGAAAATTTAATATGATTTTTTTCTAAATATTTAAGAATTTTTCGTGCAAATAACTTCACAGGGGGGCGCACCAGGTGGGCACAACCCATCTGGGCGTGCCAGCACCCCCAGGCGCGCCCTGGTGGGTTGTGGTCCCCACGTGGGCCCCCTCACTTATCTTTTTAGCCCATGTCACCACCTACCTCCAGAAAAAGATCACCATTGCTCTCTCTCTCGTGTTCTTGCTCTCAAACCCGCGGATTTCGATCTCTTTGCTCGAAGCTTCATTTTTGAAACTGTTTTGGGGGATTGCTACTTGGTATGTGACTCCTCCATTGGTCCAATTAGTTTTTGCTTTAGTGGTTTATATTTTGAATAAATAGCTACTCTTGGTGCTGCTGTAGATGAGCTTGCATGTTGAATTCTTAGAGTTCTAAGTAGTTTGAATGCTTGATATGGCCTCTATGCATCCTTATGAGTAGCTGCTACCAATCTTGTGAAGTTTTGTTGAGAAAAAATTTCATGGACTAAAAATTTCAGAATTTTATTCATAGGAAAAAGGTGAGTATCTTTAGGAAGTTTGCTTCCAAGAAGAACTCCAAGGGGGTTATTGGGGAGTTGTCGGACAATGACCTCCGCATCCGCAAAATGGCGGAGGTGCGGCCGTGCGAATGGCCGCATGACCAATTCATGGATGGAGCCGGAATCCGCCAAGAATTTGCACAATTTGCTGCTAATGCCGGCCTCACCGACTTCATCGCAGCTGAGTGTGAACAGTATCATCTCCTCACAAATTCCTTTGTGCAAAGTTTCCATTTTCTGAGTAGGAATAACCCTCCTGAGGTGGAGTTTAATCTTTATTCTGAACCCCATCTGATATCACTTACTGAATTTTGTGACATATGCTTGATCCCTTCTGACGGGGAAATAAGGGAGCCTAGGCCTGCCGAGTTCGAGGACTTTTATCGTACTCTGTCAGTGGGAGATGAGAGAGGGGTGTCGAGTGTCACCGCCACTAGCTTGCAGTTTCCTTCTGTGCATTATTTTGCTCTATTTATTACGAAGTGTCTACTTGCTAGAGAGAAGGTTGGCGCACTTAGTGCCCCCGATTTTGTTGTTTTACATCGTGCACTACACGGCGATGACACTTATAGCTTAGGAGCTATTGTGGCACATCACCTTCACCTTAACAGGTCCAAGGGTAAAATTCATGGTGGTATTTATGCTACTCGCTTAGCAAGTCACTTTAACGTCCAGATACACGAGCATGACTATCCCTTGCCCAAGGTTTATTAAGATTGCCAGGCTATGGCACATCATCACTTTATTGATGGCGAGAACATCACTATAGATATTCCCTACAACCTGGTTTTCAGTGAGAACACCCGTGATATTATTCCCTTGCCTGCACCTGCTTTGTTTGATTCTATTGCCAGGGGCGGATACAGGATCATGCCAGATGACATCATCGCCTACCGAAACAACCAGGCCGCAGCAGAGGAGGAGCCTCAGGAGTGGGACGCTCGGGTGCCCACTCCACAGCACTTCGAGGTGGGACCCGACAGTTACTACGTGTGGTGATTACCAAGCTAGGCCAAAAGCCTAAGCTTGGGGGAGTACGTATGCCCACCAACATTACATTCATGTTCACACATTTCATTCCAGTTGTCGGTGTCCACACTTTTTCATTGTATTATCCATGCTAGATTCATTTTCTCGCTTTCTTCTTGTGCGTTTGAAAAACTTTGAGAAAATCCAAAAAAACATTTCCTACTTCTTTTCGGTTTTTCTTTCTAGTTTAATTAGTGGTAGTATTAAAAGAAAACCCAAAAAGATTTCATTGTTCTTCTTTTGCTTGTTGGGAGCTTTCCCATGTAAATAGTTTTTCTCATTTTTGTTTTTTCTGTGTCTTTAATTTGCTCTCTTCAAGAAAAAAAACTAAAAACTCCAAAAACATTTCAATATGTTTCTCTGAAATTCTTTTCCTTTTATTGAGTCATACCAAGGAGAAGACCACGATGAAAATGTTGAGTGGCTCTCATATGCATTACTGAGGATCTAACAAAGAGCCCAAATTACCTTGTCTTCTCCTTTTAAAAGTTTGCACAAAGAGCCCACACAATACTGAGGATCTAACAAAGAGCCCACACAATATGTTTGCAGATTCCAGCTTGGTCCACGGTACTCTTGCACTATTATCATTTTCATATCGTTCAGTTGTGCAAGTGAAAGGCAATAATGACGATATTTGGTGAACTGGCTGCGACAGAGAGAAACAGGTATGAACTCGACTTGTTCTGTTTTTGTAAATATGTTTAACCTAGTATCCATGATTCAGCCTATTATGATCAAACATGTTTGCAATGACAATTAGAGATTATAGTTTCTCATGCCATGCTTAAGTAGCTAGGAGTGGATAATGATTTATCTTGGATGCCAACATTGCGTTAAAATGATTGTGATGTAGTATGATGATATGGTATCCTCCTCTGAATGTTCGAGTGGCTTGACTTGGCACATGTTCATGCATGTAGTTGAATCAAAACCAACATAGCCTCTATGATATTTATGTTCATGGTGTTCATATCCTACTCATGCTAGTATCCAATGTTACTTATGCATAACGCATGTTCATGACCGTTTTCGCTCTCTAGCTGGCCGCTTCTCAACCTAATTGCTAGCCTTCGCCTGTACTAAGCGGGAACACTGCTTGTGCATCAAAATCCTGAAACCCAAGTTATCCCAGATGAGTCCACCATACCTACCTATATGCGGTATTACCCTGCCGTCCTAAGTAAATTTGCATGTGCCAACTCTAAAAACTTCAAATAAATATCCTTTTTTGTGTGCCTGGATTGTTCATAGAGCGATAGGAGGTAGTTAGTATCTTCCATGCTAAGCGGGTTATTCTCATGATGAGTGTTTATTCACTCGTCCTTGCACGAGAGGGGCGGTAATAGGGATTCCCAGTCCCGAATTCAAAATTGCAAATAATTAAACAAAACTCCCCCAGGACTGTTGTTGCTATGGACGATACCCGTTGTTTCGAACCAGCCGTGGACAGCGATTGTTGGTGGAGGGGGACTAAACCTTTACTTTTATCGCTTGGGAACCGCCACTAATGTGTTTAGCATGGAAGATACCGATAACTAATGGTCGCGAAGTAAACGAGAAGGGTGCATTTCTCAAAATTTCATTTACCTCTGTTTTAAAAATTTAAGCTCTGGCACCGCTGCAAATCACTGCTTCCCTCTGCCAAGGGACTATCTATTTACTTTTATGCTATGTCAGCACCTTCTCAAATAAGCGCCAGATCCTGAGAGCACTATTGTCATCCTCATGCATTGTGTGTAGCTAATGTTGGGTGCATCATGACTGGATCTTTTCTACCATGAATTACAATGTTTAGTCGCTGCTTGAACTTTGGAGGTGCTCTGCATTTATGTTTTGTGGTCTCAGAAAGGGCTAGCGAGATACCACTATTGTCATTTTATATCATGGTTGCTTTGACAAAGTGTTGTCATTTGAGATATCTTATTATTGCTCGCTAGTTGATTACGCCATTGATATGAGTTAATATAATTTTTAAGAGTTATTGTCGACATGGTTAGTCATGATCTTCGCTGAAAACCTGGGTGCTACTTAAGCTTATTTATGTAAACAAGAGCAAAAGAGTTCGTAAAAGTTTTTCTTTTCCACTTTCAGTTTATCAACTGAATTGCTTGAGGACAAGCAAAGGTTTAAGCTTGGGGGAGTTGATACATCTCCGTCGTATCTACTTTTCCTAATGCTTTTCCTCTTGTTTTGGACTCTAATTTGCATGATTTGAATGAAACTAACCCGGACTGACGCTGTTTTCAGTAGAACTACCATGGTGTTGTTTTTGTGCAGAAATAAAAGTTCTCGGATTGGAACGAAACTTTGCGAGGATTTTTTATACAATAAAAGAGAATTTTTGGAGCCAAGAACCACCGGAGGGGGCACCTGGGTGGGCACAACTCACCAGGCCGCGCCCCCCTCCTGGCGCGCCCAGGTGGGTTGTCCCCACCTGGTGGCCCCTCAGACCTCAACCCTGACACTATAAAATCACATTTTCGGAGAAAAAAATCAGGGAGAAAAGAATTATCATGTTTCGCGAGACGGCGCCGCCGCCACCTCCTATTCTTCATCGGGAGGCCAGATCTGGAGTCCGTTTGGGGCTCCGAAGAGGGGGATCTTCGATCTTCATCATCACCATCCCTTCTCCATCGCCAATTCCATGATGCTCCCCACCGGGAGTGAATAATTCCTTCGTAGGCTCGCTGGTCGGTGAGGAGTTGGATGAGATTCATCATGTAATCGAGTTAGTTTTGTTAGGGCTTGATCTCCAGTATCCATTATGTTCTGAGATTGATGTTGCTATGACTTTGCCATGCTTAATGCTTGTCACTTTGGGCCCGGTGCCATGATTTCAGATCTGAACCGTTTATGTTATCACCATTATATCTATGTTCTAGATCCGATCTTGAGAGTTATAGTCACCTACTACGTGTTATGATCCGGCAACCCCGGAGTGACAGAAGTCGGGACACTTCCCGGTGATGACCGTAGTTTGAGGAGTTCATGTATTCACTATGTGTTAATGCTTTTTTCCGGTTCTCTATTAAAAGGAGGCCTTAATATCCCTTACTTTCCATATGGACCCCGCTGCCACGGGAGGGTAGGACAAAAGATGTCATGCAAGTTCTTTCCATAAGCACGTATGACTATTTATGGAATACATGCCTACATTATATTTATGAACTGGAGCTAGTGCCGTATTGCCCTAGGTTATGACTGTTATATGATGAATATCATCCAACGAATCCACCGATCCAATGCCTACGAATTTCTCTCGTATTGTTCTTGCTAAGTTACTACTGCTATCGTTACTGTTACACTTGCTACAAAATCATTGCTATCACTGTTACTGTTACTATTGCTCTTGCTACTACCATGAAAACTATCATATTACTTTGCTACTGATCACTTTGCTGCAGATAATTAATCTCCAGGTGTGGTTGAATTAACAACTCAACTGCTAATACTTGCAAATATTCTTTGGCTCCCCTTGTGTCGAATCAATAAATTTGGGTTGAATACTCTACCCTCGAAAACTGTTGCGATCCCCTATACTTGTGGGTTATCACGCACCACGTCTCGACTCGTTCTACGTACTGCGCACACGATAGCAACGGTCACTGTTCATCGAGAGGCAACCAACACCGGTTAGCTACGTCTCACACGGGGGCTCGATCGGCTTCAGTAAGTAGCAGCAGTGGTCGATCGCTCGGTTCAGTTAGCAGCAGCAGCGAAGGAATCACTCGGGTTCAGTCAACAGAGAATGAATCGCTCGGGTTTAGTTAACAGCCAAGGGATTGATCGCTCGGGTTCAGTAACGTAGCTAGCAGTGGGATCGCTCAGGTTCAGTTAGAGGCCAACGCCACGCACACACGCGTGTACGTGTACGAGAGAAACGCGCAAACCTCCGTGCAACGCTCGGCCCTGACCACCCACCATAACCGGGAACTCCCCGAAATTTTCCTCGCCCTCGCTTCTACCATGATTTTTTCCGTCATAGACGGCCCAAAGAATATCATGCAGGTGCGTCCCCATCCCGCCCACGACGAAAAGCCCATTTTCTATCATGATTTTTTTTCATAGAAGTAGGAGCCCACCACATCTATGATGATACGTGCTTTTGTCACAATTATCGTCATAGAAGTGTCATAAGCATGACAGGAAAAAAAATCGTTCGGCCCAAAATGTCACGGATGTGTCTTTTTTGTAGTGGGAGAGGGGGATCCGTCGCCATCATCATCACCAACCTTCCTCCATCGCCAATTTCATGATGCTCACCGCTGAGAGTGAGTAATTCCTTCGTAGGCTTGCTGGACGATGATGGGTTCGATGAGATTTATCATGTAATCGATTTAGTTTTATTAGGGTTTGATCCCTAGTATCCACTATGTTCTGAGATTGATGTTGCTATGATTTTGCTATGCTTAATACTTGTCACTAGGGCCCGAGTGCCATGATTTTAGATCAGAACCTATTATGTTTTCATGAATATATATGTATTCTTGATCTGATCTTGCAAGTTGTAGACACCTATTACGAGTTATGATCCGCATACCCCAAGGTGACAATAATTGGGATTCTTTCCGGTGATTACCGTAGTTTGAGGAGTTCATGTATTCACTAAGTGCTAATGCTTTGTTCCGGTTCTCCATTAAAAGGAGGCCTTAATATCCCTTAGTTTCCTTATGGACCCCGCTGCCATGGGAGGGTAGGACAAAAGATGTCATGCAAGTGCTTTTCCATAAGCACGTATGACTATATACGGAATACATGCCTACATTACATTGATGAATTGGAGCTAGTTCTGTGTCGCCCTAGGTTATAACTGTTGCATGATGAATGCCATCCGACGTAATTATCCATCATTGATCCAATGCCTATGAGCTTTTCACATATTGATCTTTGCTAAGTTACTTTGCCGTTGCCATTGTTACAATTGCTACAATACTGCTACTGTTACTTTTGCCACCGTTACTTCCATACTACTTTGCTACTAAAAACTTTGCTGTAGATATTAAGTCTTTCAGGTGTGGTTGAATTGACAACTCAACTGCTAATACTCGTGAATATTCTTTGTCTCCCTTTGTGTCGAATCAATAAATTTGGGTTGAGTACTCTACCCTAAAAAACTATTGCGATCCCCTATACTTGTGGGTTATCAAGTAGCCCCCAGGACTTTGTCTAGAGTATCAATGGATTGATCATGGGGCTTATTATAAAGTGTATTTTTGCAGCCTACCACCTCGGCTCCGAGCTCCATCTCCGAGGAGATTGCAGAGATGAACCGGAAGCTCGAGAGGTCCAAGAAGGACCTAGACCTGATGAATAAGCAGGTCTAGTAGTCTCAAGGTACGCGACCGGTGCTTCATGTTATTTTGAACATGGATAGTGTATCATTTTGTTTGAAGTAGAAGCTGACACCGAACTATTTGAATGACAGCGGTTTTACCAGAGCTTGAGGGGCTCAAGGCCGAGCTTTTGAAGGCTCGACAGGAGGCCAAGCAGCTGAAAGTTGCTGCTGCCAAGGCGAAGAAAGCCCTAGCCGCCGAAAAGGTGGCTAGGGGGAAAGATCATGCCCGAGTCGTAGAGGTCGAGGAGACCCTAAAGGGCGTGTTCGAAGCACGTGATATCCTTCAGGCTGAGGAGCAGAAGGTGAAGGAAGAGCTCAAGAAGCTCGATCTTGCGCACTCTGAGCTCCCAACCAAGGCCCGGACTGAATGTGAGGTGCTCCAAAAAGTGGAGTAGATAGCCGCGGGTAAGCCATATTTGCTTCAATGTGTGTTTGGCAGTAAAGGGTTCGTCGAGCTCACCCAGCTGTGGTGCTCCACAGAGGTCTTCGCGGATCTCCCTAAGAGTGTGGTGGACACCCGCGATCACTTCGACGAATTGGAGGGTCATGAGGCAGAGAAGGCGTTCTGGCGGCAGTTCCAGGAGTCACAGCAGTCACAACTACTGAATCCTCGGATGAAGCAGTTGGCGGAACTATTCTGCGTGGCAAGGCCAGTGCTCCAGAACATTTGCATCAAACTGTGGCCCGCCGTAGCACTGCTGACCAGCTTCTTCGGCCTTCTAGCTCAGCTGCGGGTGGCCGGCCCGCAAGTGGATAGCTGGAAGCAATCTGCGTGCTTTGAGGAGCATGGAGGGCGTATGCCTGCGTGATGACGCACTTCCGAAAGGTCAACGCGACGGTCATTTCTACGGGTCCCCTCGAAGGGAAGGTGCGCACCGCGAAGCAGTTATTCACTGAAGTGGAAGAGGGCGTCCGGGTTACCAAGGCCATGTGTCCAAAGGTGTCAGAATCGGAGCTCCAGGGACCCAAGAGGTTCGAACTCTGGGGTGCGCTCACTGCTACTGCTCTGCTCTACCTCACGTCCTCTCAACCTCATGGCGACGCTCCAATGAGCATGAACTAGAGAAGAAGAACACTGGGCATGGCAGTTTACCCAGGTTCGGGCCACCTTGCAGTGTAAAACCCTACTCCTGCTTTGTGGTTGGATTCCTCTCGCGAGGGAGGATGTGAGTACAAGAGTTGTGGGGAAGAAGGAGTCAATCCAAGGGGGCCAAGTCCCCCTCTATGGCGGCACCCTGCCCTCTTTTATACTAGCCTTAGTCCTCTTCCCCCGAAAACACTTGGCGGGAAGGGTTGCCACGACGGCCAGTTTGAAGGGGGACAGGGGTGCAGCTTATCCTAACAAAAGCAGCCTTCGCCTGCAAAGCTACCGCCCATGACGTGTCGGTGGGCTCGGTGATGACCTCCGCCCTGGCGCGCCCATCACCCTGGTCTTCATGGACCGAATCGGCAACCTTTGGGATTGCCTTGGGAACTGGTGAATGGCCTTGCTCCCTTAGCACAAAAGAGGAAAGCCTCCTCATCTGCGCCTGCTGGCGCTCCTTTGGCTTCGCTCGTCGCCGCGCGCGTCACCCACGTGAAGGCCCAGGGCCGCGTGACACTGCCAAACTGCTCTTGACTTGTATTCCTCCGCGAGGGGCCTCGGGAGGTAGCCTCGGGGAAGCTGCCTCGCGAGAGGGCCTCACGAGGCTTCTGGTGGAGCTTGCTGACGTGTGCCTCGTGAGTTGAGGGCCTCACAAGGGTCTTGCTCGTGAAGTCCAATAGTGGGCCACACACTAGGCCCAGGATATGCGCCGCGTGCTGGGCCGCAGGCAGACGGGCCTGGGTACCCCTAGTCCCACGGGCCTGACAGTAGCCACCACCCGTTGCGGGGCGAAACGGCGTGTGCCTTAACCTCCTGCGGGCGAGGCGCGACGTGTGGCGCACAACCGGGCGTGAGATGCCCCCACTTCCCCCACAACACCTCGGCAACCGCCTGGGCTGACATAAAGCCAGTCGGGCACGGCGCAGGGTCATCATTGCTTCCTCACTGTCTTGCATCCGTCTTCAGAAGGCAAGGAGGCGCGAACTGGCCCTCCGTCGAACGCTATATAAGGGCAAGGGAGAAGGACCCCTTTGCCCATCATTCTTCTTCTTGCTTCTCCATTTCCCCTCGCCACCACCGTAGCCATGGCGCCCACAAGAAGGTTCTCCGTTGCTGACAAGGGGAAGGCGGCAATGGAGGAGGTAGAGCTGTCGAAGCCGGCGAGGGGAAGAGGTCGTCCAAGCACATCTGCCGCTGCGCCTGGGGCGCCTCCCCAAGGACGCGTGCGCCCTCCTACAACGGACTAAGCCAGCACAGGCAGCTGTGGAAGAGGCGCCGCCCGCGGGCGCGGACGCGGGAGTCAAAGTGGCCACTGTCAGGGTGATCGAAGCGGAGCAGCCGCCCTGCCTCCCCAGGCATGGAGCCACTCCGCCGACGCAGACCGCGAATTCATCGTGGGCATGCACCGCCAGCCTTGCTCATGGCTCGGGCTCCCAGACTCCTTCGCAAAGGAAATGGTGGATCGCACGCCGCTGGGAATGTGGGAACGGCCAGACGGCTACTGCAACGACCCTTCTTGGGTGGCGATGGAGTTCTCCCCCACCGGCTTCATGTTCCTGAAGCCGGGGTGGAAGTTGTTCGCCCTCGCTCGCAGCTTGAAGAAGGGGCACCTCCTCTTCTTCAAGTATGACGGGGCCGCCACGCTCTTCATGAAGATCTTCGGGGTCACCGGTTGCCGCCTGAAGTGCTGCGTGGCGAGCGACGACAGCGACTCCGCCGCCGCCGATGACGCGTGCCCCTCTGGCGGTGGCGGAAGCAGCGATGACTCCCTGATGACCCACAAGTATAGGGGATCAATCGTAGTCCTTTCGATAAGTAACAGTGTCGAACCCAA
Source organism: Thinopyrum elongatum (assembly GCA_011799875.1). Lineage (NCBI taxonomy): Eukaryota > Viridiplantae > Streptophyta > Magnoliopsida > Poales > Poaceae > Thinopyrum > Thinopyrum elongatum. The sequence goes on from CM022301.1 coordinate 80,139,153, forward strand.
CAAGGAGCAGAAGGAAATGACAAGCGGTTTTTAGCAAGGTATTTTCTGCAAGCACTGAAATTATCGGTAATAGATAGTTTGGTAGTAAGATAATTCGTAACGAGTAACAAGTAACAAGTGTAGCAATGGTGCAGCAAGATGGCCCAATCCTTTTTATAGCAAAGGACAAGCCTGGACGAACTCTTATATAAAGCAAAGCGCTCCCGAGGACACATGGGAATTATTGTCAAGCTAGTTTTCATCATGCTCAAATGATTCACGTTCGTTACTTTGATAATTTCATATGTGGGTGGACCGGTGCTTGGGTGTTGTCCTTACTTGGACAATCCTCCCACTTATGATTAACCCCTCTCGCAAGCATCCGCAACTACGAATGAAGAATTAAGATAAATCTAACCATAGCATGAAACATGTGGATCCAAATCAGCCCCTTACGAAGCAATGCATAAACTAGGGTTTAAGCTTCTTTCACTCTAGCAACCCATCATCTACTTATTACTTCCCAATGCCTTCCCCTAGGCCCAAATAATGGTGAAGTGTCATGTAGTCAACGTTCACATAACACCATGATGATGGCTTCGATTTCCCCCCTCCCAAAGGGAAGTGTCCCCGGCAGAATCGCTCTGCCGGAGCCCGAGATTGCTTCTGCCCAGGTTCTGCCTCGAGACGGCGACGCTTCGTCCCGAAAGCCTCCTTGTGATTTTTTTCTAGGTCAAAACCCTCCATATAGCAGAAGATGGACACCGGGGGCTGGCTAGGGCCCACAAGCTCGAAAGGCATGCCCTAGGGGGCAGGGTGAGCCCCCAGGCTTGTGGCCACCTGGTGGGTCCCCTTCTATTCTTTCTTCGCCCAACATTTTTTTTTATTCCAAAACAATTCTCCGTAAAGTTTCAGGACATTTGGAGTTGTACAGAATAGGTATCTTAGATTTGCTCCTTTCCGGTCCAGAATTCCAGCTACCGGCATTCTTCCTCTTCATGTAAATCTTGTAAAATAAGAGAGAAATGGCATAAGAATTGTATCATAAAGTGAAATAACAGTCCATAATGCAATAAATATCAACATAAAAACATGATGCAAAATGGACGCATCAACTCCCCCAAGCTTAGACCTCACTTGTCCACAAGCGAAAGCCGAAATCGACAATCATGACCACATGTTTAGAGATAGAGGTGTCGATAAAATAAAATACGGACATGAGGGCATCATGATCATCCTTAGAACAACAATATATATTCATATAACTTCTTATGCTAAAGTGATAGTTCATTCACAAGGTAAGTATGAACCAAAAACTTTATTGAAAACTAACAAACTATGATCTCGGTCATTGAAGCAATTGCAATTTGTCATAATATCATAAAGAGTCAATGTAAGAGCTTTTAATTAGCAAGTTTACATACTCAACCATCATTTAATCTTTCATAATAGCTAACACTCACACGATACTTATGAGATCAAAGCTTCAATTAGACACATAAAAAGATACACTACTGCAGGTTGGTCCAAACGTGACAGTCCAATCAGAGACCCTTCGACGAAACTGTGTGCGATGCATTAATCACAAACAGTGATGTAATAAAACCGTCAAAAAAGATACAAAATGTTTGCGATGGTGGAGACATCAAACACGATTCAGATTACAGTTGCGTGTGCGATGCGTGGCATACGATTAATCCGGCAGAATTTTTTGCGATGAGGCAGAACAACAGAAATGGGCAGCCAGATGAGGGTGTGTGTGATATACGGCATATAGTTCACTAGGATGAACTATGTGTGATTAGGCAACACAATAGAAACGGCCAGCCAGATCAAGGTGTGTGCAATGGAGGGCATACAGTTCACTCGGATGAACTGTTTGCGATGAGCCAAGACAACAGAAATAGTTCAAGTGAACAAGATGTGTGTGATATGCGGCAAACAGGTCTGTAATCAGAAATGTGTGTGAAGACCAATAATAACACAGACGATTGCTGCTAATAAGCCATGCGACTTGCTCTGTCTACAGAAGAATAACATATATATATATATAACTGAAATAAACATCCAATTACATAAGTGACTATACAAATCATTCGCACACACCTCAATAAACAATTGCATGCATTCTAAACTAGGAGAAATGATCGTCTAGTCATCTACTTCTTGTGACGCTCTTGCCACTGCTCTGTGGCTCGATCCCTCATATGGGGCAGGATGAAGACACTTCCTCATGTCAACGATCCGCATGTACATCTCGTAGCTTGTGTACGCGTCCTTGGCCGCGTACTTGACGTGTTCTTCATCCAGTCTCTGATGCCAGGCATTGTGCCAGGCGTTCCTGTCCTTCTTTCTCTCATCCGTCATCTTCATGTAGTAGGGGTCGATGCTGGCCGAGGCGAGGTCAACCAGGGAGTTTTGTTTGTTGTTGTCGCTGCCCCAGACCTTGTAGTGGTCACGGATGTTGACAAGATTCTGGCAGGTCAAGCCCGAAACCTTGAGCGCTTTTAGATCATTGGTGGTGTCCACCGTAGCGAAACTGTAGTCGGGGCTATTGATAAACCTGGAGAAATACTCACAAGGCCTTGTGGCCAGGTGGTAGTGGTAGACGAGGACGTCATAACTGGGCGACGACAACCTTCTGATCTTGCCCGGCACGACCGCTGGTGAACTCGAGGTCGAAGCCGACCACTTGGTACTTGTCCTCAGCAAGCAACTACTCCATAGTTTGGATGGAGCTCTCCACCGAGACCGGCTCGTTCGTGTACACCACCGAGAGGTCCCTCCCCCTCACGTGGGTGTCCACTACGTGATGCGTGGTGAACTGCCCCCTGTTGTCATCGTCGGCCGCTGGGAGCGCCATTGGAGCCATGGGGAGCGCCATTGGAACCGCTGGATGTCCTCTCTATATGTGTCGTCGTGGGTGTGCTTATTGTGTCGTGTGGCATGAGAGATGAAAGTAAATAGCCACGGGAATAAATGGGGGCCGGGCGGCCTGGATTCTCTGCATGTCCGCTTGGCAGTTTTCGCAGCTGATAACTGCATCGTGGCGCTGCGCCCGGCGCAACCGCATGCATAATGGCAGCACTAACATACATGATCGTGCGCCGGCCCCAAACACTGGCAGCGCGCTCGGAGGGACGCGAGAGTAGAGCACACGCGCGGCGGGACGCGAGTAGAGCGCACCGCGGCTGCCTCAACTGCGAGCAACCACACGCATAAAGCAGTTGAACACGCAGGGAATGGTCGTCTACAAGCCGGCCGGTAGTTGCGACGCTGCGTAGAGAGCGGCCGTGCGCTACTACCTCCGTCTTGGTCTATTAGTCCCCTTTATATTTTGTGCCATATTTTGACCTTAAATTTAACTAACAAAATGTTAATGCATGTTATAAGAATTATATAATTGGAAACTATGTTCAAATACGAATCCAACGATATAATCTTTGGCGACATGCATTCGTATTTTATTAGTTAAATCTCTAGTCAAAATTTGGCACAAAAATACAAAGACGACTAATAAACCAGGACGAGGGTAGTAGGTAATTAAATTGCAAACATTTTTTTAACCGTATGTGTACGTGTCCTTTTGTCCTCCTCACGCACGTCTTGTCACCCCGCTGCCGCAGACGGCTTCGAGCGCAAGCTTGAGCAGCGTGCGTGGGCGTTCTTTTGGTCAAATGGTGGCTCGAAGTGGCGCTAATGAATCGTTGGTGAGCCCATTCCCGTGTAGGTTCCCGGGCAAGCTTCCCGCCCGACTCAGTGAAATCCCCCAAAATCCCAATGCTTACCGGCCTGCTATATAAACCCTCACGGCCGGCGAGTCCTGCGTCGCATTTTCCACTCCCTCACTGTAGCTTATCTCATCTGCTTCTCCCACAATCGCCAATGGCACCGGTCCATCGTCGTCGCTTAGCCACTCCACCGTCATCAGAGGACAGCTCCAGCTGGGAGGCTACACTGCGGCGGCGGCGCAGTCCCCGACATAGTGTAGTGCGCCTAGCGTCCCTGTTGGGTGTGCGCGGAGCACCCACCACATGCTCCGCCGCCGCTGCCCGTCGGCAGCTGTTGCCGGCCGCTGTTGCCGCCACTCCACCATCTGCCGCCGTGGCCGCCACACCACCGTCGAAAGCCAGGGTCATCGCCCGCTCCATCACCGTGGCCCAAAGGCAGGAGGTGGCCGTCGTGGCCGCTACCCCACTGTCGGCCACTGTGGCCATCACCCGCTCCGCCATCGCGGCCCGATGGCAGGAGGTGGTGGTCATGGCCGCCACCCCATCATCGGCCACCGTGGCCGCCAGCCCCCCGTCGACCGCCGAGGTCATCACCCGCTCCGCCATCGCCGCCCGAAGGCAGGAGGCGGAGGTGGAGGCCCGCACGTGCGTCAGCGACCTTGCGCGCTACATCGAGTTCCTGCGGGAGGAGGAGCGCCTCGTGGAGCAAACAAAGAGCCTTACCACCATCGTGGCCGCACCACATGCCGTCGCAGAGGTGAGGAATCAGGAGATCTACGAGGAGTCCCGCCGCTTCTAGAGGGGTCATCTGGAGCGGCAGAGGGCGTTTGCGGTGAGCGTCGCTGAAGGTGCAGCAGCGGCAGGCACCGTATTGCAGTTGTCCAGCTCGTCGGTAGGCTCCTCCTCCTCTGCCTCTTACCAAGCTCGCTCGGCAGAGGAGAGGCTGCCGGAAGTAGTACAAAGCCCCTCTGTAGTAGTAGTATTTAGGGGCTATTTTGTTCAGTTCATCTGGCTATAGATGTGGTTGAACTGTACTACGTACTTAAAATTAGCTAGTATATATAGTTGAACTAGCTATTTCAGTACGTGGTTGGCAACAATTGGGGAAAAGTTTGGTTGGTTCAGCTGTCAAGTTGAACTGTTTGTATAAAGAACGACTGCTTAATCTATGAATGAAATCTATACTTACTGAATTTCAGTTGCAAAATTAGATAGCGCTAGTGATTTTTAGCTGCATATTTTGACAAATGGTAGGGTTACAAGGTTGACAAAGGGCAATGTTACTAGATCCACAAATGTCAATCATTCCAGTTTGACAAATGGCAATATACCCAATATGACAGATGCAAATCTGTCAAATTGTCTGTACGTGGTTGCACACGGATCATCCGAAAAAACCGTTTGCGTTGAAGGGATGTACCAATCCTGTGTGCCAGATTTTCTCTTGGCTTAGCGGCGAAGTCTCGCTTTGCATACTGTATTCAATCTGAACCATTTGCGTTGAAGAGATGCACAAATCCTGCACGGCGAATTTTCCCTTGGCTTACTGGGGAAGACCATAGCTCTCACTTTGCATACGGGTGTTCTATCGAAAACATTTGCGATGAAGAGCTGCACAAATCCTGCTCGGCACATTTTCCCTTGGCTTACTGGGGAAGCTATCGGTTTGAATATGGGTGTTCTATCTAAAATGTTTGCGATCAAGAGCTGCACAAATCCTACTCGGCACATTTTCCCTTCGCTTACTGGGGAAGCTGTCGGTTTGCATACGGGTGTTCTATCTAAAACATTTGCGATAAGTGTTTTATATTTAAAAACCATTGACTTTTTAAAAGAAAATCATTTGATAAGTCTGTACATTCAGAGAGAAAAATGCAAGTTTGTTCAAACCATATCCTTCATTTAGTCACACTGCAAATTTATATTCATATGATAGAGATACAGTATTAATCCCAAAAAAACTAATTCCGGCGGCGGCGGAGGCGGTGTACCGTGCCGGCGTTGTCATTGTCGTCCTCCGGGACGCCGTTGTTGAAGTCTTCAAGGCAGCACAGAATGTTCTTCACTTCAAAATCAAACATCATGTCGTCGCGCGATCGACGGCCGGGGCACGGGAGGACGGCAACTCGCGGCGCTTCGAGGTAGCGGTCTACGGCGGTGTCCCATGCTGCTGAGAGGGGCGCGCGCACGGGCACGGGCGTGGCGAGTGCAGGCAAATGCACGGGGACCGTCGCCGCGGTGGGTGTAGGGGCACGCACGGGCATGGGCGTTGGCGCTGGCATGTACACGAGCTCGCGCGGGTCCGCGGAGACCTCGCTGACGCCCGCAGCTTCCAGCTCTGCGATACTGCTCGGCGACCAGCCCATCAATGCTACGGGGATGGTCGCTGGCGCGGGCGCAGGGATGGGAGCTGGGACGGGCGCGAGGGTAGCAACTGCCACGGCCAGCTCGTTTAGGGCCATGTCCATGAGGCCCCATTCCTCCTTATTTTCTATCTCGTCCGGCTCGGGGTCGACTTCACCAAACTAGAAGACTAGTGGCAGATGATCCTTCTGCGCCATGGCGTTGGTGGAGGTCTGCTGGAGGGGAATGGGAGGCGAACAGTAAGTCCGCCCGTATTAAACAACGGCTCGGGCGCCATTAATGGAGAGGATGCGAGCAAGGCGGGCGGCCATGGAAGTCAAAGGGCTCGCTTCCCAGTGAGCCTATGCAACGTATAGCTCACACGCTTCCCGGTGAGCCTGCGCATTGGAGGATATCTTGCACGCCTCTCGGACAGCCTGCACAGCGGACTGCGCTCACACGCCTCCCGTTCAGTCAACCAGCTGTCCGCACGGCACCTCCTAGCCATTAAAATAGTGACGCGTGGCGTCACGTGAATGGTTAACAGAACGCTCATGATTTAAATTATACAAAATGTTTAAGATGTTAAAGTGGCAGCTATTTGTTTCAAAATGCCTTTGTTGGCTGTTATTCGAGTGCACCTTCTCTCAAAATGGACACGAAAAATACCACAGCATGTCGGGTGCCATTCCACGATAGCATGCGAAGTTTCATGAATTTCAGACGAGTTTTGGATTTAATAGAATTTAAAAACAAAGTATCTCAACATTTTGCTGGCAATCAACAAAGCCCTGGTGTTTGAAATTCATTCCCATTTCTTGCATGGGACCTAAGCATACACCCAAGGACACACATTTGATATGTCAACCCATTTTTCCGCACTGGAGCATGTGCATGTAGTTCAAATTTGAATTATGCACATAAAATGCCTAGAAAACTCAGTTGATGTATAAAAATGTCCAAATGAACCTTGAAATTGCAAATTTTAACACGACACTCCTGTGGCTCTATATTGCCATTAGGAAAAAAATTGAAAACAGGAAGAGGCAACGAATATTGTTTCATCCACCAAGGAGGCACATTCCCTACCGGAACCATGAGGCTTGTTGTCAGAAGCTCTGGTATGTGAGAAGCTTATACCTAAACCTGCCCCAAATGGGACAAATTTTTTACCACACCATGTTGATGCCGTTCCATGATAGCATGCCAAGTTTCATGAATTTCAGACGAGTTTTGGATTTACTAGAATTTAAAAACCATGTATCTCAATGTTTCCGGCCGAGCGACGGTGGCAAGGTGTTTGACATTCATTCCCATTTCTTGCATGGGACCTAAGCATGCAACCAAGGACACAGATTTGATTTTTCAACCAATTTATATGCACTGGAGCATGTGCATGTAGTTCTAATTTGAATTATGCACATAAATGCATAGAAAACTCAGTTAATGTATAAAAATGTCCAAACGAACCCTAAAAAATTCCAAAATTTAACACAGCACTCCTGTTGTTCTATGTTGACAATAGAAAAAATTTGAAATCAAGAAGAGGCAATGAATATCGTTTCATCCAAAAAGGTGAAACCTTCCCTACCGTAACCATGAGGCTTGTTGTGAGAAGCTTATACCCCAACCTGCCCCAAATGGGACAATATTTTTACCACGGCATGTTGATGCCGTTCCATGATAGCATGTCAAGTTTCATAAATTTCAGACACGTTTTCGATTTACTAGAATTTAAAAACCATGTATCTCAATGTTAGCGGCCAAGCGACGGTGTCAAGGTGTTTGACATGCATTCCCATTTCTTGCATGGGACCTAAGCATGCAACCAAGGACACACATTTGAATTTTGAACCCATTTATATGCACTGCAGCATGTGCATGTAATTCAAATTTGAATTATGCACATAAATGCATAGAAAACTCAGTTAATGTATAAAAATGTCCAAGCGAACCACGAAAAATCCCAAAAATTGACACAACACTCCTGTTGTTCTATGTTGACACTAGAAAATTTTTGAAAGCAAGAAGAGGTAACGGATATCATTTCATCCAGAAAGGCGACACGTTCCCTACCGAAACCATCAGGCTTGTTGTGAGAAGCTCTGGTTTGTGAGAAGCTTATACCCAAACCTGCCCCAAATGGGACAATATTTTTACCACGGCATGTTGTGTCGATCCATGATATCATGTCAAGTTTCATGAATTTCACACGAGTTTTCGATTTACTAGAATTTTAAAACCATGTATCTCAATGTTAGTGGTCGAGCGACAGTGTCAAGGTGTTTGACATTCATTCTCATTTCTTGCATGTGACCTAAGCATGCAACCAAGGACAGACATTTGATTTTTCAACCCATTTTTATGCACTGGAGCATGTGCATGTAGTTCAAATTTGAATTATGCACATAAATGCCTAGAAAACTCAGTTAACGTATAAAAATGTCCAAACAAACCCCGAAAATTTCCAAAATTTAACACGACACTCGTGTTGTTCTATGTTGACACCAGAAAAAAAAATTGAAAGCAAGAAGAGGCAACGAATATCGTTTTGTCCACAAAGGTGACACGTTTCCCTACCGGAACCAAGAGGCTTCTTGTGAGAAGCTCTGGTTTGTGAGAACCTTATACCATAACCTACCCCAAATGGGACAATATTTTTTACCCCAGCGTGTTGATTTCATTCCATGATAGCATGCCAAGGTTCATGAATTTCACACGAGTTTTGGATTTACTAGAATTACAAAAGCAAGTACCTCAATGTTCGCCGGAGAGCCACGGTGCCGTGGTGTTTGAAATTCATCCCCATTTCTTGCATGGGACATAAGCATCAACCCATGGACACATATATGATTTTACAACCCATTTTGGTGCACCAGAGCATGTGCATGTAGTTTAATTTTGAATTGTGCACCTGAAATGCCTAGAAAACAAAGTTAATGTATAAAAATGTCCAAACGAACCCTGAATAATTCAATTTTTTTACGACACACCTATAGTTGCATGTTCACTTCAGATAAAAGTTTTAGCAATTCAAACACCCTCCTTTGCCGCTGTGACCCCATTATGTAATTCAAATCAAGACGAAAAATCAAGTAGATCGCACATAGTTTATTATCACCAACCGTGTGAGATGCAGCACTAAATATCTTGGAGTACCGTCGGAGTATAGTACGCATATGGCTTAGGCAAGAAGGTGCGTCGGCTACAGTCCACAGCCGGCGTGTCAAGCACACTAGCTCGCTCCCCAAATATCATTTCACTGTTCAATCATCGCTGGTGAAAGATGGGGACGTCGACCCGAGTCATGAGGGCAACTTCGGCGGCCCACTCCGGCGAGAGCGCAGCCGCAGCCACAATGTGCGTGCTAACAAGTTGCGTGAGCGCGGCCGCAATCTGCGACCGGGCGGCCAAGGCAGCCCAAACGGTCACTGTTGCTTCTCAGGTGGCGGTAGCAACATCTGCCTCGGGGATAGCAACTGGCGAGAGCGGCACAGCAGTTGTCCGTTCTGCAGCGGCGGCCTTAGCCCTGATGGAGGCCGCCCACGACCATGTCGAGGCGTGACACGTTCCACCCAAATCACCGACCCCTCCCCCAAATAAGTGCCGCCCTAAGCCATGGTGCACGCGGTATAGCCAGGAGCTCAAGGAGCATTTGGCAGCGGAGAAGCAAATCGCGGCCGCATGAGCGGATGAGGTCGCGATGGCTGCCATTCGTGCTGACCCCCAGATCTTGGAGGAGCACCTTGTTGTCGAGGCCACAGTCGACGCCTCGCGCACTAACGCCGCGACGCGGTTGGCTGCTTTAAATGACAGTTCATGGCGTTTTCTCAAGGCCACCGTCGGTGCCTTCGACGAAGAATACAAGGTGTTTTCTCAGCGTGCCCATGCTTACCTCAACTCGAGAGCCAGCAGGTTGGTGCCCGAAGTGGCTCAGGCAACTCACCACTACGATGAGGGCACCCACGATGTGGAGGCCTCGCCCTCTTCCATGTCCAAGGAGCCAATCATCATTGATATCTTCGACCCTCAGCCCCGAGGGTGGACTACTCCCTCCTCATCATGGTGGCCACCGGGATGATGAAGATGGCCACCGATGATGATTTCCCCCTCCGACAGGGTGCCAGAACGGGGTCTAGATTGGTTTTTCATGGCTACAGAGGCTTGCGGCAGTGGAACTTCTGATCTAGGGTTACCCCGCGGGTTTTTGGAATATTTGACAATTTATAGGGTGAAGAGGTGGTGCGGGAGGTCACCGAGGTGGGCACAACCCACCAGGGCGCGCTTGGGCCTCCAGGCGCACCTATGTGGGTTGTGCGCCCTCGGGGCACCCCTCTGGTACTTCTTTGGCCCATCCTTGGTCTTCTGGTCCATAAAAATTCTCCAAAAAATTTCGCTGCGTTTGGACTCCGTTTGATATTGATTTCCTGCGAAGTAAAAAACAAGCAAAAAAATAGCAACTGGCACTGGGCACTATGTCAATAGGTTAGTCCCAAAAAATGATATAAAGTTGCTATAAAATGACTGTAAAACATCCAAGAATGATAATATAACAGCATGAATACTTCATAAATTATAGATACGTTGGAGACGTATCAAAGGTATGTACTTTGGTTTATCTGGTCAGGGTGATGCTTTGCTATCCATCATGTTGTCAGATCCAATTCCCCGCCAGCAGCTCAACAGTGTCTTGTTTCATGCTCTTCGCCCGTTGATTCCTTCGAGGGGACCCTGGGTTGCTGGCTATGGTTTTAGACAGGACAGTTATTTCATTGAGGTTTAGGTTTTGGCTAGCTCTGATGGACTACAGTTTACTCAGACTGCCCTTCCAGCATCTGGGATGGAATCCTCGGTGATCATTGAAGAGATGGATGATAGCATGGATACTGCCGCTAATAGGATGAATGATCCTCTTCCAGAGATGGTGGACACCCCTGAGATATGTGACACTCTTATCATTCCTGTTGACATTGATACTGAATCATCTTTGACTGGTCTAGTGGCTCGACACTCTGAAACCCAGACATGATTGTTGCAACTCATGACCGGGGTGATCTTGAGCCTCATCCCATTGATAGCTCTACAGCTCGCAAGCGTAAGGGGATGCTGCCAGTTCCTATTGACACTTCCACTCTCAGGCGCAGCAACCGTTCTAACAAATATGATGGTTTTCCCACCACTTCACTCTCTGACGCTCGTCCCTGCAAGACCAAAGTGAAACCCCATGTCATGCCTTCTGCTGCTACCAATTCTCCCAATGTTGCTTCATCTATGCAGACGCAGACCGACGAAGTTCCTCCACCAACTGCCATCACCACAACGCAAGCCATTGGCACCCAGCTATGTGCCATTCCTGAGGAGGAGCTCTCCATCGCCGCTCTCACTGAAGACAAGTCTGGCTCCTCTGCCTCTGCTTAAGAGACGCGTTTGCTTTATTTGCAGTTAATGGAACTTTTACAGAACTGGTACATTTTATGCTGGAATATTCGCAGACTTAATTCCTCCAAAAAATAGTTAGCGCTTTCGAATGCTATCCGGAATAGTGGGTGCGCGATCATATGTTTGCAGGAAACAAAAATTTCGACGTTTGATGCCACCACCCTTAAGTCTCTCTGCCCTAAACGCTTTGATAGATATGCATTCATTCCATCTATAGGTGCTTCCGGGGGACTAGTGATGATCTGGAATAGCAGCATATTCTCTGGCACTATTATAATTGAAGAACAATTTGAGTTAGGTATCAATTTTATATCCACTCAAAATGCGCATAGCTGGAACTTGATAAACATCTACGAGCCGTGCCAAGGGGAACAACGGGCAAAATTTACCCAGTGGTTATTTGATCTTCACATTCCCTCTACTGAAGATTGGTTACTTCTCGGTGATTTCAATTATATTCGTTCACCTGATAATCGCAACATGCCTGGCGGAAACACACAAGACATGTTCACCTTTAATGATTTCATCCGTGACCAATAACTCACTGAACTTCCTATCAAAGGTCGGGCCTATACGTGGTCTAACATGCAGCTAAACCCTCTACTTGAGCAGCTTGATTGGTTTTTTACCACTCTAAATTGGACCACCTCCTTCCCCAACACTATGGTAAACCCTATGGGACGCCTTGTATCTGATCATATACCTTGCACAATTGTTATACAGACCAAGATACCTAAGAGCAAAATATTCAGATTTGAATCATATTGGATTGCACACCCGGGCTTCATGGAAGTGGTTGAAAGTGCCTGGAACAAGCCAATCAAGTTTGGAAAAAACAAGAATTCTACTTCCATTCTCTGTCAAAAGCTCAAAGCTGTATGGCATGCTTTAAGTAACTGGAGTAAGAAAATTTCCCGTCTCAAGGTAGCCATTGATAATACAAATAAGGCTATCTTGGAGCTAGACTCCATCGAAGAACGCAGACCACTTACCTTACCTGAAGGCAACTTCAGGAACATCCTCAAGCATCACCTCATTAGATTACTCCGCTATCAAAAGGAGTATTGGAAGAAAAGATGCACCATTCGTTGAATTAAATTTGGAGATGAGAACACGAAATTCTTCCAGACGGTGGTCACAGAGAGATATAGGCGTAACTGCATTGCAACTTTGAAAACTGATCAGGGAGTGCTTGTGGACGACCATGCGGGCAAAGAATCCATACTACTAGAAGCCTTTCAACAATGCTTGGGTACTTGCTCAGACCCAAACATGAAATTTAATCTGTTGGCTCTTTTCAGGCAACATGTGGATTTTGACAGCCTCACCACACCCTTCTCACATGCTGAGGTGGACACGGTGATCAACGAGATGCCCCCCGACAGGGCCCCTGGCCCTGATGGTTTTAATGGGGCCTTTCTGAAAGCATGCTGGCCGATCATCAAATTTGACTTCTATAGATTATGTGATGAATTTCATAAGGGAGAGCTCGACCTGGAGTGTCTGAACTATGGCTACATCACATTAATACCCAAGAACAATATACAAGAACCGGTTAGTGATTTTCGTCCGATCACATTGCTCAATTGCTACCTTAAAATGATCACCAAACTTTTGGCCAACCGTCTTCAGAAAATCGTTCTGCTAATTGTTCACCGCAATCAGTACGGGTTCCTACGAGGGAGATCTATACATGACTGTCTGGCGTGGGCATTCGAGTATATACATCAATGGCAGACGTCGTAGAAAGATGTAGTTCTGCTTAAACTTGATTTCTCCAAAGCCTTTGACACAATCCAACACTCTACCATGCTTCAAATTATGAAGAACATGGGCTTCAATGACAAATGGATCCAATGGATTCAATGTATATTCTCATCGAGTAAATCCTCTGTACTGCTTAATGGCACCCCCGGAAAAATATTTCACTGCAAATGCGGTGTCAGACAAGGCGATCCGCTGTCACCCCTTATCATTGTCCTTGTCGCGGATCTTCTTCAATCAGCAATCAATGATGCTCTACGTAGGAATCGTCTGGACTACCCCATTCGATCCTCTGATAATGGAGATTACCCTGTCATACAATACGCGGATGACACCATCATAATAATGCCAGCCTGCTTCAATCAAGCCAATAAGATCCAAAAAATTCTTGCTGATTATGCCACGTCTATTGGGCTCAAGATTAATTTTCATAAGTCAACACTAGTCCCGATCAACACTCCAACTAACAAATGCAACGAGCTTACTGATCTGTTTGGTTGCACTGTGGGCACCATGCCATTCACGTACCTGGGGCTCCCGTTGGGCACCATAAGACCATCAGTTCAAGACATGACACCATTAGTCTGCAAAGCATTAAGAAACATCACTGCGGCCATGTCCTTGATGTCGTACGCTGGTAAACTATCCCTCATGAACTCATTGATCACCTCTTTAATTATGTTTTCAATGGGCACCATTAGGCTGCCTCCAAAACTTGTGGCTCAACTAGACAAGATCAGAAGACACTGTTTGTGGAGAAAAAAGACTGATGATGGCATCAAATGCAACTCACTCGCGGCCTGGGACATGGTGTGCAGACCCAAGAAGAGCGGGGGTTTGGATATCATCAACTTGCGAGTTCAGAATGATGCCTTGCTGCTCAAGTTTCTTCATAGATTCTACAACAGACAGGATATACCTTGGGTGAATTTGATTTGGGAGTCTTACTACGACAGCTCAATCCCGCATGCACAGGACCCGTGCGGATCCTTTTGGTGGAAAGACTTGATCCAACTCATGCCCATCTACCACGGGGTGACCAAAATTAAATTTGGCAGTGGCTCTTCTGCCCTCTTCTGGAAGGATAACTGGAACTAAACAATCTATGCCAAAGCTTATCCTAGGGCCTTTTCTTACACAATAACTGAAGACATTTCGGTGAAGGACCTCTTGGCTTCTAGTGACCTTCATGCAGCTTTTCACCTTCCCCTCTCGATACAAGCACGAGATGAACTGAGAGAAATACAAACTAATGTGACCACCACCACTCCCTTGAACATACATGACACCTGGACGTGCATTTGGGGGGCGACAATTTCAAAACCACCGCCTACTACAGCTTCTACTTCGGGGAGGTGGTCGCGCATGAAGCGTTTGGTTGGCTATGGAAAGCCAAATGCATACCCAAGATTAAAGTCTTTGGCTGGTTTCTTCTGGCAGACCGCCTCAATACCAGAAACATGCTCAAATGGAGGCACTACAATATCGGTACCAACTTGACTGTTTACTGTGTGGTCAACACGTGGAGGAAACTGTGGAGCACCTATTCTTTCGTTGCACTTTCAGCCAGGAATGCTAGAGATCCCTCGGTTTCCGTTGGTCCACGCATGATCATAGGCTAGAGCTGATAAGCCACCAGAAAATGCTTCACCCCCGCAAGCTATGGAAGGGTATATTCCTGATATCTGCATGGAGTCTTTGGAAAGAACGCAACAATCATCACTTCAGAAAGGTGAAGCCTACTACAGCATCCTGGAAACAAAGATTCAAGACTGATTTCTCTAATCTCAGATATAGGGTGCACCCCTCCAAAGTGCAGTTTATTACTGCCCTCTTGGATACCATACCTTAGATAAACACACCGTAGTACAGGCTCTCTCTTGTTTCCACATCCCCCCACCCCCTCACCACCACACCATTCTCTATTTGTACAGAACAGATGTAATTTGTATTTTGTTTACCATATTAATACACATGCAGTAGGAGCCTTTCCTACTGTTTCCATAGTAAAAAAAGTGGTAAGAAATGAAATATTAAAGCTTCTGGAAGCAGGTATAATCTATCCTATAGCTGATAGTAGATGGGTAAGTCATGTTCATTGTGTCCCTAAGAAGGGAGGTTTTACTCTTGTTCCTAATGATAAAAATGAACTTATTCCACAAAGAATTATCATAGGTTATAGAATGGTAATTGACTTCAGAAAACTAAACAAAGCTACTACGAAAGATCATTATCCTCTACCATTCATTGATCAAATGCTAGAAAGACTATCAAAACATACTGATTTCTGTTTTCTAGATGGATACTCTAGTTTTTCCCAAATACCTGTGTCACAAGAGGATCAAGAAAAAACTACTTTTACATGCCCTTTTGGTACTTTTGCTTATAGACGTATGCCTTTTGGTTTATGCAATGCACCTTCTACCTTTCAAAGATGTATGACTGCTATATTATCTGACTTTTGTGAAAAGATTGTGGAGGTTTTCATGGATGATTTTTTAGTTTACGGAACTTCTTTTGATGATTGCTTAAGCAACTTTGATCGAGTTTTGTAGAGATGTGAAGAAACTAATCTTGTCTTGAATTGGGAGAAGTGCCACTTTATGGTTAATGAAGGTATTATCTTGGGGCACAAAATCTCCGAAAGAGGTATTGAAGTTGATAAAGCTAAAGTTGATGCAATTGAAAAAATGCCGTGTCCTAAAGATATCAAAGGTATAAGAAGTTTCCTGGGTCATCCTGGTTTCTATAGGAGATTTATTAAATACTTTTCTAAAATTTCTAGGCCTCTTACTAATCTTTTGCAAAAAGATGTTCCATTTGTTTTTTATGATGATTGTGTAGAAGCCTTTGAAATACTTAAGAAAGGCTTAATCTCTGCACCTATTGTTCAACCACCTGATTGGAATCTACCCTTCGAAATTATGTATGATGCTAGTGATTATGCTGTTGGTGCTGTTCTAGGACAAAGAGTTGATAAGAAATTAAATGGTATCCATTATGCCAGCAAAACTCTAGACAGTGCTCAAAGAAATTATGCTACTACTGAAAAAAGAATTTTTAGCAGTTGTGTTCGCTTGTGACAAATTCAGATCTTACACAGTTGATTCTAAAGTAATTGTTCACACTGATCATGCTGCTATTAAATACCTTATGGCAAAGAAAGATGCTAAACCTAGACTCATTAGGTGGGTTCTCTTGCTACAAGAATTTGATTTACATATTACTGATAGGAAAGGAGCTGAGAACCCCGTAGCAGACAACTTGTCTAGGTTAGAAAATATTCTTGATGACCCACTACCTATTGATGATAGCTTTCCTGATGAACAATTAGCTGTCATAAATGCTTCTCGTAGTACTCCTTGGTATGCAGACTATGCTAACTATATTGTTGCTAAATTTATACCACCTAGTTTCACATACCAACAAAAGAAAAAGTTTTTCTATGATTTAAGACATTACTTCTGGGATGACCCACACCTTTATAAAGAAGGAGTAGATGGCGTTATTAGACTTTGTATACCTGAGCATGAACAGGAACAAATCCTACGCAAGTGTCACTCCGAGGCTTACGGAGGACACCATGCTGGAGACAGAACTGCACATAAGGTATTACAATCTGGTTTTTACTGGCCTACTCTTTTCAAAGATGCTCGTAAGTTTGTCTTGTCTTCTGATGAATTTCAAAGAATTGGTAACATTAGTAGATGTCAGGATATGCCTATGAATTATTCACTTGTTATTGAACCATTTGATGTTCAGGGATTTGATTATATGGGACCTTTCCCTTTCTCTAATGGGTATACACATATTTTGGTTGCTGTTGATTATGTTACTAAGTGGGTAGAAACTATTCCAACTAGTAGTGCAGATCATAACACCTCCATTAAAATGCTTAAAGAAGTTATTTTCCCGAGGTTTGGAGTCCCTAGATATTTAATGACTGATGGTGGTTCACATTTTATTCATGGTGCTTTCCGTAAATTGCTTGCTAAGTATGATGTTAACCATAGAATTGCATCTCCATATCATCCTCAGACTAGTGGTCAACTAGAATTAAGTAATAGAGAAATAAAATTGGTCTTGCAAAAGACTGTTAAAAGATCTAGGAAGAATTGGTCTAAGAAACTTGACGATGCATTATGGGCTTATAGAACTGCTTATAAAAACCCTATGGGCATGTCTCCATATAAAATGGTTTATGGAAAAGCATGTCACTTACCTCTTGAATTAGAACAGAAAGCTTATTGGGCAATTAAAGAGCTCAACTATGATTTCAAACTTGCCGGTGAAAAGAGGTTATTTGACATTAGCTCACTTAATGAATGGCGAACCCAAGCCTATGAAAATGCCAAATTGTTTAAAGATAAAGTTAAAAGATGGCATGACAAAATAATACAAAAGCGGGAATTTAATGTAGATGACCATGTCTTGCTATACAATTCTCGTTTAAGATTTTTTGTAGGAAAACTTCTCTCTAAATGGGAAGGACCTTACGTTATCGAAGAAGTCTATCATTCTGGTGCTATCAAGATCAACAACGCCGAAGGAAATAACCCGAAGGTAGTGTATGGGCAAAGAATCAAACACTATATATCAGGTACGCCTATAAATGTTGAGACCAACATTATTCATTCCATAACACCGGAAGACTTCATAAAGGAAACCTTCCAGAACGCTCCAGAACCCTGAAAAGGAATAGGTATGTGATACGGTAAGTAAACCGACTCCAAAAGTTTTTCAAAGGCAATTTTACTCTGTTTTGGAATATTTAAAAATTAGGAAAATAATAAGTAGTCCAAATAGCGCACGAGCAGGCGACAAGCCTGGGGGGCGCGCCCTACCCCCTGGGCGTGCCTCCCGAGCTTGTGGCCACCTTGTGTGCCCTCTGGACTTTGTTTTCTCCCAGACTACTTGTTTTGCACGGTAAAAATTCATTATATAATCTCCCAAAGGTTTTGACCACCGTATCACGACAATATCCTCTATTTTTTTTGAGCTATTTTTCTGACAGATCTAGATCGCCATGACGTCTCCAAGTGCCCCCAAGGACAATTTCTACGAGAAGGTCATCAACCCCTACCTTCCAGAGGTGATGAAATACCCTCAAATCATTGAGATGCATGATGGGGTGCTTCACATCTAGGATGTTCAAGGGCCAAAGAAGACCGGAAGCGTGGAGGCCAGGCTCGAAGTGGTGGAGCAGGAGGTCTTCACGTGCCAATGGATGGTGGAACGCAGACTCAACGCCAACCTATCCATGGTCAAGGAATTCACCCGTGATCACAAGCTGGATAACAATGATAGAGAGGCCATCTTCAAGCTTCATGAGAAAACCGAGCACCTCCAAGCCCAGATCTATGACCTGCAAAACCAAAACTGTGAGTATGAATAGAGATTTAAGAGGATGAGTTTGGCCGTAGATTTGAGGATTCCGGAGACTCGTTCATCCTTCTACGATGGTGAGCCTATGCCTTGGAAGACGGAGGACAAGCCTCCCACATCATCAACTTCATCATCACCACCTCCGAAGAAGGAGACTTGAGTACATGGGTATGGGCACTCCCCTTGGCTTATGCCAAGCTTGGGGGAGGTGCCCCGGTATCGTATCACCATCACATCTTTATCTTTATCGTTTATTTTAGTTCGATCCTTACGATTAAATCGTGATCTAGCAGAATAAAAGTTTTAGTATGATCTAGCCTTTAAGTTTTTGTTTCGTGATCTATCTATGTAATCGAGTGCGAGAGTTATATAATAAAGATTAGTTTTGAGTTGAGGGTTTTGCATTCTTGCTTTGATCCTGGAAAAGGAAAAGAATAAAATAAATAAATATTATATAATAATCTTATGGAGAGTGATGACTTCCCATATAAGAAGTATGATGCATGAAATTTGTTGAGGGTTGACAAACATAGTATTGGTCATTGTTGCAATTAATAGGAAGTAACAAAGAAAGAGAGGCTTCGCATATAAATACACTATCTTGGACATATTTTATGATTGTGAGCACTCATTAAAATATTATATGCTAATAAGTTGATGTTAGACAAGGAAGACAACATAATGTGTTATGTTTCCTTATATCCGAATAGAAGTTATATTGTCATGGATCCTCCAACATGTTGAGCTTGCTTCTCATCCTATGCTAGCCACAAATTCCGCACTAAGTAGAGATACTACTAGTGCATCCAAAAACCTTTAACCCAGTTTTGCCATGAGAGTCCACTATATCTACCTATGGATTGAGTAAGATCCTACAAGTAAGTTGTTATTGGTGCAAGCAGTAAAAATTGCTCTCTAAATATGTATGATCTTTTAGTGTGGGGGAAAAAATAAGCTTTATACGAACTTGTGATGGGGAAGAAATAAAAGTGTTGGACTGCACAATAAAGTTCTCTATCACAAGCGGCAATATAAAGTGACGTTCTTTTGCATTAAGATTTCATGCATCCACATAAAAAGCACATGACAACCTCTGCTTCCCTCTACGAAGGGCCTATCTTTTATTTTTACTTTCTACCTTTATGCAAGAGTCATGGTGATCTTCACCCTTCCTTTTATATTTTCTCTTTTTGGCAAGCACTATGTGTTGGGGAAAGATCAGACATACATATCCACTCGGATGTAGGTGATCATAAATTATTATTGTTGACATTACCCTTGAGGTAAATGGTTGGGAGGCGAAACTATATGCCCCTATCATTGGTACAATGATGTGCTATACAAACGGTTTTTAACCCCTTTCCACGACGGCATTTTGAACCGTCGCCTACTGAGTGTGTGTGATAGGGGGGGGGGGGGGCGGGTCCTTCCCACACGACCCAGAAACCGTCGGGGATAGGCCCTCCGGTCACACACGCTCGACAAAATGAGGTCGTGTGTGATGGGCGAGCGATCAAATACGATTATATGTACAGTTGGGCTAAAAAATACAATTATACAGGCCAAATCATTTCCAGTCGTAAGTACATCCCACACAGTCAGTCCCGGCTAAACGTTTCCGTTCGTATGTACATTCCACATAGTCAATCCAAGGAATACGTTTCCATTAGTATGTACATCCCACACAGTCAATCCAACAAGTATGTTTCCGTTCGTATATACATCCCACACAGTCACTCCAAGGAAAACGTTTCCGTTCGCAGGTACATCACACATAATTTTCCCCATTAAATCATTTGTGATAGCGTTGCCATTGCAGACGATATTAACAATTTTATCGTTTCCGTTATTGAATGCATCACACACGGTGCGTAGAAGAAACTGTGTGTCATAGGCTGTCCATCACACACACTTTTTATGTGGTAAACGTTTGCGCAAGGTGGCCTAACGCAAACAGTTTTCAAGAGGAAGCCGTGTGTGATTGTTCATTGATCCAACATGTTTTATTCCTAGAAACTGTGTGCGTTGTCTGAGGTCATCGCCCACGGTGTTTTCTCAATAACCGTTTGCAATAGAAAAACCCAATTAGTAGGCTAATTGGCCATTAGCAGGCTAATTGTCCTATTATTAATAATCCATTTATTAATCTAATTGACATTTCATATTAAGCACACAATATATTTCATTTTCGTATTAAGGAAGCAGGATTTCATAATTGAAATACATCAGAGTACAAAATCATATAGCTTCAGCACTCAGCTACCCCATTACACAACTACACCAGCACCAAGTTTCACATGCAACATCTATAACCTTTCGAAATTAGCATCATAGACGGTACATAGACAGATGAATCTTATCTGGAAAACTGTTGAAGCGGAAGGCGAATATTGAGCCTTCATTGATGTTGAAGGTCTTTGCAATTTTAGGCCAGTGCCTATGGATGATTGACCGTCCATCCTTCGTCCTCTTCAAGAACACTATGATGTCTTCTTCATTGTGCAGACAAAGATCTTGTTGTTTTTTGTCGCTATGAGGAGTAGCTTGTGTAACACCAAACTATGTGTTTAATCTCTCTCTCTCTCTCTCTCTCTCTCTCTCTCTCTCTCTCTCTCTCTCGTGTTCTTGATTAGGCACGATCTTGATGTATCGCGAACTTTGTTAATATAGTTGGATCATATGGTGTTTCTCCCTCTCTATCTTATTGTGATGAATTGAGTTTTCCCTTTGAGATTTCATTTTTATCGGATTGAATACTTTTATGGATTTGAGAACACTTGATGTATGTCTTGCTATGAATACCCATGGTGACAATGGGGTATCATATTGATTCACTTGGTATGTGTTTTGGCACTCAACTCGCGGATTCCCAAGGTGACATTGGGGTAATCTATGCATAGGGGTTGATGCGTGTTCTCGTCTTTGTTTCTCCGGTAGAAATCTTGGGGCACTCTTGGAGGTTCTTTGTGTTGGATTGAGTATTATGAATCTGAAATTGGTTGATGCGTATCGTATAATTAACTCATGGATACTTGTGGTGGCATTGGAGTATCTAGGTGACATTAGAGTTGGTTGATGCGTATCATATGGTGTTATTTTAGTACGAACTCTTGGATAGATCGATCGGAAAGGATAACTAGGTGTTATTTTAGTACGAACTCTTGGAAATATTGATCGGAAAGAATAACTTTAAGGTGGTTTCGTACCCTACAAACAATTTCTTCTTATGTTCTCTGCTAGATAGGAACTTTGGAGTGATTCTTCATCGCACATTGAGGGATTGTTATGTGATCCAATTATATTAGCATTGTTGAGAGATTGCACTAGCGAAAGTACGGACCCTAGGCATCATTTTCAAGTATTGCAATACCGTTTTTGCTCCGTTTTATCAATTGCTACCTTGCTGTTTTTTATTGTTCCCATTACAAAAATCAATATCTACTATCATTACTACACTTGTATAACCATCTCTTCGCCAAACTAGTGCACCTATACAAATTACCATTGTATTTGGTGTGTTGGGGACACAAGAGACTTTTTGTTATTTGGTTGCAGGGTTGTTTGAGAGAGACCATCTTCATCCTACACCTCCCATGGATTGCTAAACCTTAGGTCATCCACTTGAGGGAAATTTGCTACTGTCCTACAAAACTCTGCGCTTGGAGGCCCAACATGAGTCTACAAGAACAAGTTGTGTAGTAGACATCAAGCTCTTTTCTGGCACCGTTGCCGGGGAGGTGAGTGCTTGAAGGTATATCTTTAGATCTTGCAATCGAATCTTTTAGTTTCTTGTTTTATCACTAGGTTTGTTCATAAAAAGAAAACTACGAAAAATGGAATTGAGGTGGCCTCATATTATTCGTCTTTATCATGTCTTTCTTGAAAATGATGGAAAGGAAAATTGTGCTCAATTGATAGAAGAAGAATTCAATAAAATGTTTGGCATAAAATCTTTGAATGGTGAGCATGATTGCAATGTTGTTAGTATGAATTCTTTGAATATCCATGATGCTAATGATATGCAAAGCCATAAGCTTGGGGATGCTATATTTGACGAATATGATATTTTTAGTCCCCCAAGTTTTGATGAGAATATTTACTATGATGAAAGCATGCCTCTTATTTATGATGATTATGGTGATGACATGTATGCTATAAAGAGTAATGATATCCATGAAACTTGTCATCATGATTTTAATGCTCAATATGATTATGCCAATCAAGAATCACATGATAGTTATTTTGTTGAGTTTGCTCCCACTACTATTCATGAGGATAATTTTGCTTATGTGGAGAGTAATAAAATTTCTATGCTTGTGGATCATGAAAAGAATGCTTTATGTGATAGAAAAGAAATTGCTAAATCTGTTAATGATATCCTTGATCTTGAAGTGGAGCGAGCTTTAGAGATGATTCAAATTTAGCGGCTGTTAAACCTTTGAACGATTCAAAAATAGATGCATTGGGTGTTAGGGTTCTTGATAGCTTTTATGCGGATCTTGCACCCTCACCTTCCGAGATAGAGGAGGACGAGTGTTTTATATCTCCGAGGGGTTCGAATCATGAAGATTCTGAGGCAGGTAGGCCCTCTGAGCTCGGTTGTGTGGACCGAATTGAGGAGCAAAACAAGCCTAAGCGCAAGTGGAACCGGAAGATCTATCCGGCCTCGGCTGTGCGCAGAAGTGCTAGAATCCGGACTACTAAAAAAATTCATGATTAAATATGAAAGGAATCTTTTGGAATAGCAGAGGTCTGACTGACTTGGCTAAACGAAGGTTTCTGGCGGATGCTTCTATAGAACACAAGCTAGATTTCATCGCCCTCTCTGAAACTGGGAGGGACAATTTTACCTCTCAGTTTCTTAGCACCTTATCGGGAGGAGTTGAATTTGATTGGCATTGCTTACCCCCAAGAGGAAGATCCGGTGGGATTTTACTAAGGGTGGAATGCGACACGTTGGAAGTTCGGAATGTTGTCATGGGAGATTTTGCGGTTAAGTTTCGAGTCAGATCGAAGGTTGATGGATTCCAATGGGCACTCGTGGCAGTGTATGGAGCCGCACAGCCTGAGCTCAAACCAGATTTTTTGGCGGATTTAGTTCATATTTGCGGAAGTGAGCAGCTCCCAATCCTGGTTGGGGGTGATTTTAACATTATACGAAGACGGGAAGAAAAGAACAATGATAACTTTGATGGCAGATGGTCGTTCATGTTCAATACAATTATTGAAAGCATGGATCTTAGGGAGATCGAGCTTTCTGGTAGAAAATTTACTTGGGCCAACACGTTACCAAATCCAACATATGAGAAGTTGGATCGTGTTCTCACCAGCGTCGAATGGGAGCAGAAGTTTCCTTTGGTGACGGTCCAAGCGTTGTCGCGAGCGATTTCTGACCATACCCCACTGCTTGTTGACTCTGGGGAGGCAACTCATGTGGGAAATAAAAATATCTTCTCTTTTGAATTAGCATGGTTTGAAAGAGATGGTTTCTTGGATCTGATAGCACGAGAGTGGGCAAAAGATTCAGGAGGGAGATCGAGCGTAGAAAGATGGCAGAATAAGATTAGGCACTTAAGACAGTTCTTACGCGGTTGGGCCAAACATTTGAGTGGTGTTTATAAGGTTGAAAAGGAAAGGCTCCTCAACCTTATTAATTCCTTCGATTTAAAAGCCAAGTCCTCCATTCTAGATACCAGAGAGCTGGAAACTAAAGTGGAGGTGGAACTGAAACTGAAAGATTTGCTTCGAGAGGAAGAATTGAAGTGGGCGCTAAGAGCTAAAGTAAGAAAAGTCGTCCAAGGGGATGATAACACACAATTCTTTCATATGATTGCAAATGGCAAGCATCAAAATAAGAAAATCTTTCAGCTCGAGCAAGATGAGGGGACGATTTTAGGACAGGAGAACCTAAAACTATACATCACCAATTATTACAAGCAGCAGTTTGGGGCACCTGAGGATAGTTTTGTGTCCTTAGACGAGTCTCGGGTTGAGGATATCCCTCAACTTGCGACGGACGAGAACGAAATATTGACCACCCCATTTTCGGAGAAAGAGGTGTTTAAGGCAATTTCACAGATGAAGAATAATAAAGCTCCTGGGCCAGATGGTTTTCCGGCTGAGTTTTATAAAAGGTGCTGGCATATTATTAAGGGTGATTTGCTACCAATGTTCCATGATTTGTTTTCTGGGCATTTGCAGTTATTTCACTTAAATTTCGGAATGATAACTTTACTCCCTAAGAAAACAGAGGCGGTGCGGATTGAGCAGTTTAGACCGATTTGTCTTCTTAATGTCAGCTTTAAAATCTTCACCAAGGTGGGGACTAACAGGCTAACACAGATTGCACACAGTGTGGTGCAGCCATCTCAAACAGCCTTCATGCCAGACAGCAACATCCTAGAAGGGGTTGTGGTCCTACATGAAACGCCCCATGAAATCCACACGAAAAAACTAGATGGGGTGGTTTTTAAGGTGGATTTTGAGAAAGCGTACGATAAGGTTAAATGGCCATTTCTGCAGCAGGCCTTGCGGATGAAAGGATTCGATTAGTCCTAGAGAAAGCAGGTAGATTCTTTCACGCAAAAAAGCAGTGTCGGAATCAAAGTGAATGATGACATAGGTCATTATTTCCAGACACACAAGGGTCTGAGGCAGGGAGACCCGATGTCACCTATCTTGTTCAACATAGTAGTGGACATGTTTACAATTCTAATAGGAAGAGCTAAAGATAATGGCCAGGTAGGCGGGCTCGTCCTGCATTTAGTGGACGGAGGAGTGTCCATTCTACAGTACGCTGATGATACTATCATCTTCATGGAGCATGATCTGGCAAAAGCAAGAAACATGAAGCTTGTGTTATGCTTATTCAAACAGTTGTCGGGGTTAAAGATTAACTTCCATAAAAGTGAATTGTTTTGCCTTGGGAGAGCTAAAGACGAACAAGAAGCTTACAAACAACTGTTCAGATGTGAATTAGGTTCGTTGCCTTTTACATATTTGGGCATACCAATTCACCATCGCAAGCTATCTAACAAAGAATGGAAGTGCATTGAGGATCGATTTGAAAAGAAACTAAGCTACTGGAAGGGCAAGCTTATGTCATATGGAGGCTGACTAATTCTCATTAATTCGGTGCTCACAAGTATGCCAATGTTTCTCTTGTCCTTCTTCGAGGTACCAGTTGAGGTTCGGAAAAGACTAGACTTCTATC
The DNA here is from genome assembly GCA_011799875.1 of Thinopyrum elongatum. NCBI lineage: Eukaryota > Viridiplantae > Streptophyta > Magnoliopsida > Poales > Poaceae > Thinopyrum > Thinopyrum elongatum. The sequence continues at coordinate 80,165,007 of CM022301.1, forward strand.
GATCGCGCTTTTTTTGGCAAAGCGATGAGTTAAAACGAAAATACAGACTTGCTAAATGGGATATTATCTGTAGGCCAAAAGACCAAGGTGGTCTTGGCATTGAAAATTTAGAGGTGAAGAACATATGTCTTCTCAGCAAGTGGCTGTACAAGCTATCTGTAGAGACCGATGCCACATGGGCCCAGATTCTGCGTAATAAGTACCTACTGTCTAGAACCTTATCCCAGGTGATGGTCTGACCAACCAATTCGCCGTTTTGGAAAGGACTAATGAGAGTGAAATCAGCCTTCTTCCAAAGGACAAAATTTATCGTTGGAAATGGTACTTCCATGAGATTCTGGGAGGATACATGGTTAGGGGAGATGCCTCTAGCTATTCAATATCCTTCTCTCTATAATATTGTTCAGCGTAGAGATGCTTACGTTGCAACAGTATTACAGTCCAACCCTCTCAATATTCAATTCAGAAGAACTTTAGCAGGAAACGGTTGGGATGCTTGGCTCCATCTTGTGAGAAGATTGATGGATGTTCACCTTTCTCAACCGCCAGACCAGTTGCACTGGAAACTAACCAAGAATGGAGTGTTTTTGGTAAAATCCATGTATTTGGATATTATCAACTCTGGCTCTATCCCTCGATCTATGCATATTTGGAAAGTCAAAGTGCCCTTAAAAATTAAAGTGTTTATGTGGTTTGTCCATAAACAAGTCATTCTAACTAAGGACAATTTGGCAAAACGTAACTGGACAGGATCTCGAAGATGTAGCTTCTGTGATCATGATGAATCTATCAAACACCTCTTTCTTGATTGCCCAATGGCCAAAATTTTATGGCGGTCTGTTCACATAGCGTTTAACATTACTCCTCCGACTACCATCCACACGTTATTTGGGACGTGGCTAGATGGAGTTGAGTCAGAAACAGCGAAACATATCCGTGTAGGAGTATGCGCTTTATTATGGGTTGTATGGAACTGCAGGAACGATTTGGTTTTTAATAGAACAACACATATTCATTTCTTGTAGGTTATTTTTTGGGCCACTACACTGATCCGTATGTGGTCGCTACTCATTCCGACGGATGCCAGGGAGCGTATGGTTACTGGGTCTATCCGGTGGGAGACGGTAGCGCGGGCTATCTTCAACCGGTTTGGATGGCGGTCATGTAATAGGATAGGTGTTTAGTTTCCTATCTATCTTTATTCCGCCGGTTGTGGCTATCCTGTTTCATGTTTTTTTGCTCTTTGTTAGCTTTTCTACTTTTTGAGACCTGGAGACTTTGTTCAACTGTTTGCTTATTAATAATATGGCCGCATGCATCGTTCTGATGCAGAGGCCGGGGGATAACCTCCTTTTCAAAAAAAAAGTGATAGTTATATTGTTGAATTCATTCATGATGCTACTGAAATTTATTATGAGAGAGGAACATATGCTTTTAGTTATTGCAATAATATCAAGTTTCCTCTCTTTATGTTGAAAGTTTTGATGTCATGCTTGTTTTGCCTTCCTATGCTAGGTGATTCTTTCTCTCATAAATTATTTGCTCACAAAATACCTATGCATAGGAAGTGGGTTATACTTAAATGTGCTAGTCATATGCTTCATGATGTTCTCTTTGTGTTTCAATTCTTATCTTTTATGCGAGCATCATTGAAATCATCATGCCTAGCTAAAAAGGCATTAAAGAAAAGCGCTTGTTGGGAGACAACCCAATACTTTTACCTACTGTTTTTGTGTGTTCACATAATTAGGCCACTGTAGTAATCATGTTTTATAGCTTTTGTTTCAATAAAGTACCAAGTAAAGCCTTTGGGATAGTGTGGATGATAGTTGACTTGATTCTGTGCAAAAACAGAAACTTTTGCTTCCAGTAACAGAATTGTTTAAATTTACTGGAGGTTCGAAAAACTCTGAATTTTTTACAGATGATGGATATACAAATTTCCTATGTTTAACTAAAGTTTCAGAAATTTTGGAGTTACAGCAGGATGACCTTAACTCAGATCTTTACGTAATGTTCTGTTTTTGACAGATTCTGTTTTCAATGCATAGTTTGCTTGTTTTATGGTTTCTATGGATTATATTGCTTAATATAAATTATGGAAATTGTATAGTATAGTAATAATTATGTGGAAACAATTATGAAGCTTATCTTGACAGTACCAAAGTGGATGATTTGTCTTTATCATACTAACCCATCTCACGAAGTTCCGTTAAGTTTTGTGTGATTGAAGTTTTCAAGTTTTGAGTGAGATATCAATATGAGGAGAATAAGGAGTGAAAAGACCCTAATCTTGGGGATTCCCAAGGCACCCCAAGGTAATATTCAAGGAATATCCAAGCAACTAAGCTTGGGGATGCCCCGGAAGGCATCCTCTCTTTCGTCTCCAACATTATCGGTAACCTCACTTGGAGATATATTTTCATTCGTCACATGATATGAGTTTTGCTTGGAGCATCATTTTATTTTGTTAGGATTTTCTTGCTGTTATTTATAATAATGTTTTGTAACTTTTATTTCAATAAAAGTGTCAAGGATAGCCTTTACCATGCTTATTTTGCAAGTATATGAGTTGCTGTTTCAAAACAGAAAGCATGTCGCTGTTGCAAAAATTTCCGAGAAAAGTCAGAATATGATAAAATGTTAAAAAAATATGTACAATAAGACATGATAAATTTTCTACAGTGTGATAAATTTTCAGAATTTTCTGAGTTAAATAAGTATGGATACTTCTTCATCCATTACAGACTGTCCTGTTTAGACAGATTGCTGTTATGTTTGCATTGTTTGCATATGTTTGCTTGTTTAATGATTCTATTTGAGGATGGAACTATTAAATATGCAGAGGAATTTAGTATGAAATGTTAAATAATAATTTTAGTAATTTGCTACAGTAGAGAATGATAAGGTTTTTTCATTGATTTATACTAACTTATCTCACGAGTTCTTGTTTAGTTTTGTGTGGATGAAGTTTTTAAGATTTAGGGAAACCGTGATACAAAAGGAATTAAGGAGACGCAAAAGCTCAAGCTTGGGATGCCCAAGGCATCCCAAGATAATATTTCAAGAAATATCAAGCATCTAAGCTTGGGGATGCCCCGGTAGGCATCCCACCTTTCTTCGTCAACAATTATCGGTTAGTCTCGGTTGAGCCCAGGTTTTTGCTTCTTCACATGATGTGTGCTATTCTTAGAATGTCATTTTATTTTGTTTTTGCTTGCTGTTTTAATAAAATACTTAGATCTGAAAGTTTTTAAATAAGAGAGAGTCCACAATTAGCCACCCATTTACTTAACTACTCGCTTGATCTTCACTTATATCTTTTTGGAGTAGTTTGTCATTTACTCTTGTGCTTCACTTATATCCTATGAGTAAATTGTTGAATGAATTGAATATCATGAAGTTGAAATTATATGTTCATATCATGCCTAGTGGTAGCTTCACATTGGGTTTAGAAAGTGAAATCTTTTGAAGCTTGACAATCACAATATTGGTCATACAACCAATTCATGAATGATTAGTATAAGGAAGAGAAATTTCACATACAAATATATTATCTTGGACATCTTCTATGATTGTGAATACCCATTAATTATTTTGAAACTTGCGCAAATTAGTTGAAGTTGGACAAGGAAGACAATGTAATGAGTTATGTTTTGGTATATTTGCATAGAAGTTATATTGTCATGGATCCTTCAACATGTGGTGTTTGCCTAGGATCTTTTGCTAGAAAAAAATTCGTACTAAGTAGAGATACTACTTGTGCATCCAAAAACCCTTAAACCCAGTTTCTTGCCATGAGTGTCCACCATACCTACCTATGGATTGAATAAGATCCTTCAAGTAAGTTGTCATCGGTGCATAAAGCAATAAAAATTGCTCCTAAATATGTTTGATCTTTTATTGTAAGGGAAAATTGAGCGTTGTACGAACTTGTGATGGCAAAGTAATAAAAAGCGACGGACTGCATAATAAAGGTTGCTATCATAAGGGGCAATATAATGTGACGTTCCTTTACATTAAGAGCTTGGGCATCCAAATAAAAAGCGCATGACAACCTCTGCTTCCCTCTGCGAAGGGCCTATCTTTTACTTTTCAGTATTTACTTTTATGCAAGAGTCAATAGAATGCATTCTCATTTCAACCTCAATTATTCTCTAGTTGGCAAGCATCATGTGGTGAGGAAAGATCTAGGCACATATGACCAGTCAAATATATTTGATCATGATTTATTATTGTTGACAATTATCTCTATGATAAATGAGTTGGGAGGCGAAATATTAAGCCCCTATCTTTCTCTGTGTTCGATGGATGCCATTTGTTCTAAGAATATGCTTTGAGTACTAGCAATCATAGAAGACTATATGATGATTGAGTATGCGGAGCTCTTACTTAGATTTTTTTGAATAAATTGAATTGCAATTGTTTGGTGACTGAGAACATAGGTTGTTGAGTTTCAAGAGAATTCATTGTTTGAACCTTAACATGTGAATTGGTTGCTACTTTAACATGAGAAGTTTTATGAGAAAGAATTGCTGTTATGATGCTAGGAAAAGTGATTGAAATTATCATTAATCAAACGTATGCACCTTGCTAGCATTCACACTTCATAAATTATTTCTTTTATCATTTACCTACTCGAGGACGAGTAGGAATTAAGCTTGGGGATGCTGATACGTCTCCAACGTATCTATGATTTATGAAGTATTCATGCTGTTATATTATCATTCTTGGATGTTTTACAATCATTTTATAGCAACTTTATATCATTTTTTGGGACTAACCTATTGACATAGTGCCCAGTGCCAGTTGTTGTTTGTTGCTTGTTTTTTACTTCGCATGAAATCAATATCAAATGGAGTCCAAACGCAGCAAAACTTTTTGGAAAAATTTTATGGACCAGAAGACCAAGGATGGGCCAAAGACGTACCAGAGGGGTGCCCCGAGGGGGCACAACCCACCTGGGCGCGCCTGGGGGCCCAAGCGCGCCCTGGTGGGTTGTGCCCACCTCGGTGACCTCCCGCACCGCCTCTTCGCCGTATAAATTGCCAAATTTTCCAAAAACCCTCGGGGTAACCCTAGATCAGAAGTTCCACCGCCGCAAGCCTCTGTAGCCACGAAAAACCAATCTAGAACCCATTCCGGCACCCTGCCGGAGGTGGAAATCATCATCGGTGGCCAGCTTCATCATCCCGGCGGCCACCATGATGAGGAGGGAGTAGTCCCCCCTCGGTGCTGAGGGTTTGTACCAGTAGCTATGTGTTTAATCTCTCTCTCTCGTGTTCTTGATATGGCACGATCTTGATGTATTGCGAGCTTTGTTAATATAGTTGGATCATATGGTGTTTCTCCCTCTCTATCTTGTTGTGATGAATTGAGTTTTCCCTTTGAGATTTCGTTTTTGTCGGATTGAATACTTTTATGGATTTGAGAACACTTGATGTATGTCTTGCTATAAATACCCGTGGTGACAATGGGGTGTCATATTGATTCACTTGATATGTGTTTTGGCACTTAACTCACGGATTCCCGAGGTGACATTGGGGTAATCTATGCATAGGGGTTGATGCATGTTCTCGTCTTTGTTTCTCCGGTAGAAATCTTGGGGCACTCTTTGAGGTTCTTTGTGTTGGATTGAGTATTATGAATCTGAAATTGTTTCATGCGTATCGTATAATTAACTCATGGATACTTGTGGTGACATTGGAGTATCTAGGTGACATTAGAGTTGGTTGATGCGTATCATATGGTGTTATTTAAGTACGAACTCTTGGATAGATCGATCGTAAAGGATAACTATGTGTTATTTTAGTACGAACTCTTGGAAAGATTGATCGGAAAGAATAAATTTAAGGTGGTTTCATACCCTACAAACAATTTCTTCTTATGTTCTCCACTAGATAGGAACTTTGGAGTGATTCTTCATCGCACGTTGAGGGATTGTTATGTGATCCAATTATATTAGCATTGTTGAGAGATTGCACTAGCGAAAGTAAGGACCCTAGGCCTCATTTTCAAGAACTGCAATACCGTTTGTGCTCCGTTTTATCAATTGCTACATTGCTGTTTTTTATTGTTACTATTACAAAAATCAATATCTACTATCATTACTACACTTGTATCACCATCTCTTCGCCGAACTAGTGCACCTATACATATTACCATTGTATTTGGTGTGTTGGGGACACAAGAGACTTTTTGTTATTTGGTTGCAGGGTTGTTTGAGAGAGACCATCTTCAACCTACGCCTCCCACGGATTGATAAACCTTAGGTCATCCACTTGAGGGAAATTTGCTACTGTCCTACAAAACTCTGCGCTTGGAGGCCCAACACGAGTCTACAAGAACAAGTTGTGTAGTAGACATCAACCTTGGCCATGGAGATCCACAGAGATAGTTAACACATCTTCAGTAGCTTGAACCAATTGGTTGGGCTGGGATGTTGTAATGGATCATTGAACATTAGCACGAACAATGATCAGGTCTGACTGGGCAGAGGAACTATCATCAGAAACTGTAACAGAATCATGCCAGGCTTGCATTGGATTGTCAGAGATATTGTTGTCAGGTACCACCCCGTGCAGAACAGTAAGACCCTGAGCTGCAAGCCAACCTTGATAATTTGCAAGATGAGGTGGCATGGGAGGAGCAGGGGGTTCAGGCCAGGCACCCCAGCCCTCATTGGGAGCAGGACCAGCATTTGGAGCAGCGTTGTTGTGTGGAGCACCATTGGGGGTGCCGCATTTTGAACTAACCAGTTATGAACTTGCTGTTGGTACAATTGTTCAGCAGTAAGATCTGGACCAAATTGTGGGTGAGGATTGCCGTCAGGGGGTGGTGGTTCCTCTCCAGCCAGAGGCACTTCTGGGAGCAATCTGTTCCAACCATTACTAAGAAGGATAGTGATCTGAACTGTCCAGCAGTCTCGTGCCCCTCCCAATTGCCAGACCACAAAGCTCTTAGGGATCAAATTCAAACGAATCACCCGTGCTTTGAGCAGGATGAACCGCCTATCTTGGCGTGGATTGTACCAAGAGACCAAGGAACCATATCCCCCCAGAGCCTTGTTGATGTAATAGTCAGTTTGGCAATCATAGGGAAATCCAAAAAACATAAGCCAAATCTCTGGTCCAAAAGAAGTGGTGCGTCTGTTCAGAGCTTCGTTGTGAGGAACAAAGGTGATTAACAAATCTTATTCTTCTAGTTCAATGCTAATATAATAGGATGAACCGCCTAACTTGGAAAGATTGATCGGAAAGAATAACTTTAAGGTGGTTTTGTACCCTACAAATAATTTCTTCTTATGTTCTCCGCTAGATAGGAACTTTGGAGTGATTCTTCGTCGCACGTTGAGGGATTGTTATGTGATCCAATTATATTAGCATTGTTGAGAGATTGCACTAGCGAAAGTACGGACCCTAGGCCTCATTTTCAAGCATTGCAATACCTTTTGTGCTCCGTTTTATCAATTGCTACCTTGCTGTTTTTTATTGTTCCTATTAAAAAAATCAATATCTACTATCATTACTAAACTTATATCACCATCTCTTCGTTGAACTAGTGCACCTATACAAATTACCATTGTATTTGGTGTGTTGGGGACACAAGAGACTTTTTGTTACTTGGTTGCAGGGTTGTTTGAGAGAGACCTTCTTCATCCTACGCCTCCCACGGATTGATAAACCTTAGGTCATCCACTTGAGGGAAATTTGCTACTGTCCTACAAAACTCTGCGCTTGGAGGCCCAACACGAGTCTACAAGAACAAGTTGTGTAGTAGACATCAACCTTGGCCATGGAGATCCACAGAGATAGTTAACACATCTTCAGTAGCTTGAACCAATTGGTTGGGTTGGGATGTTGATGTGGAGCATCCTACGGACATCACCATGTCAAGAGTCCGTTCGGCAAGTGACACGTGCGACATCTACTTCACATACCCAAAGGTGAATCATCTCCTTTACACATGCTCACTTGACGCCTTCGAGGATGGTATACTACTTGACACTTCTCCCGTGTGCATGCATAGGTATTGTCGGAGCTTCACGGACGACGAGTAGGAGTGCAAGCGCCAAGGAACAACTACACCATCCACGAGGGAAGCATGGAAGCGGAGACGGAAGAAGACGATGCTGCTGAACCTACAGCGGCCGCACATCCGGCCATGTCCCGGACATCCAGCCTTCCCCCGGACATCCGGCCCCTCGCCTGGAAATCCGGCTACATCTACTCAGAGAGCACTGGAAATGGACCAGCGCCAGCCCGGACATCCAGCCATCACCCCGGACATCCGGCTCCTCCCAAAGCCCCGGACATCCGGCCATCCCTCCCGGAAATCCGGCAACGACTATCCAGAGGAGGACTGGAACGGCCACCGCCAGGCCGGACATCCGGCGTCCCGCGAACGGCCAGACATCCGGCCCCCTGCCGGACATCCGGCGCCTGCCTGCGCGCATGAGCAGGGCCCGAGGCCCATGTATCCCCCCCTCTCACTTACCCCTTCGTGGACTTGCCTATGTATACTCCACCTCCACCTCCTTTCTAGGGTTAGCAAATATGATAACTCATTTGTGTGTGATCTTTGCTGCTACCTACCTCTACTCTTGAGAGAGAGAGAGACCACCACTCCCATGGAGTTCAAGACCTCCATGTGAGAAGATCCTGCGGGATATACATCGTCAAGGCCCCTCGGGAAGATCCGTCTAGTATATCATCAAGACCTCCTCTTGGAGATGAACTTTACCTTATTTCTTTCTTTTTGTTGTTCATGTACCTTGTGGATCTTGTGTGTTTGATTGTCTAGTGGATGTGTGATTGAACTTGTTCTTGAGTGTTTCCCCTTGTGATTTCGCCCCGTTCTTCCCCGTGTTCATCGTGTTCTTTGAGGGAATCCACTCCAATCGTGAAAGATCGGCCTACACCAGGTTAGCCCCGTATCATATGGTATCATGAGCCACGTTGATCACGTATTTGGAGTCCCTCTCATCTTTTTCTAGCCTTCTTTTGCTTGATTTCGTCCTAAATTTCGAAAATCCCCACCAAAAATAGCCCCAATTTTTTTTTGTGATTTGTTGGTTTGATGTTGTTTTGTTGATTTTGATCCATGGATTTGCTTGGTTTCAAGTGGATCTAGCATCTCCCCCAGTTTCCCCACTTTCCATCCACGAAATCTCCTCAATTTTGCCCCCAAAATACCCAATTTCCGCCTAAAATCGCGTCCCGAAACTCGCATCTCGCGTTGACCCAGACCCACCGGACGACCGACGTTTTATCGGACGTCCGAGCCCCTGGAACCACCGGACGTCCGACCATTACCGGACGACCAGAACCACCCATCCCGAGCCAAAACATCGGATTTCCGGTCATTTTCGGACGTCCGTTCCGCGCTTCAGCCATCGGACGTCCGACCCCTGTAAAAACTGACTTCGGCTAATTTTTGTTTTGCCCATAACTAATTCATCCAAACTCCGATTTTGACATTCTTTAGCTAGTTTTGAAGCTATTGACATCCCCCATCCCACAAAAATACTTCCAACATCATTTGACTCCATCAAATTTTTGGAATTTTGGCATCTTTGCCTAGGGCTTCCACCACATCCTCCGCTATACCACCACCGACCTCCGCAACCGAACCCATTTTGTTCACCATAGCATTAGTGGTTGCTTGAGTAGTGATTCGAGTCTCCTAAGGTGTTTCGGCTACTTAGGGACGGTTACTTCGTCATCAACCACTACCACCATAACTTCCGCATAGCCTTGCCCACCATACACTTCTGCCACCCCAACTTAACCCAAATTTGTTTGAGCTTGTTTGAGTTGTGGCTTGTGTCTCCTAAGGTGTTTCGGCTACTTAGGGACGGCAACTTCAACTTCGACTCGCATAACCCATCATTTCACTTCCGCATTGCCAAGTGCAAAACCACCACCGCTTTTCGCTACCACCATTTGTGTCGGGGTAATTGACCACGGGTACCCCGAAGACGGCGAGACAATATTTCAAGACATCGGGGCTAGCAAAGCCCCTCAGTCCGGCTGGTTCGCAACCCGGCCACTCCAGACGGCAGTCGGACGGGGTGCCCGCCCGCCCAAGCCGGCTGCCCCTCCGGCCGGCTGCTCCACCTGCGCCAGCGGCCGGCTGGCCGAGGTTAACTACGACGTCCCATCGGACACACGCGGACAAGACGGCGTACCTCGCAGCGGTGTACTGTTGACAAATAGTAGCGGCAGCATCATCTACAGTGCACTTGTCCCTGGGCACTGTTTTATAAAGTGCAGCAGGGACAAGGTGGCATGCACATCACGCACATGGCATGGTGCCCCATGGCCACCTGCCCACCACGCCACTACCTAGCTTAGGAAGTAAGCTAGCTCACCTATATATATGCCATCCATCCATCCAAGGAACACAGCCACGCCACACGCACTTGGCCGGCCACAATGGCTCCCTGGGAGCACTCACCGGAGCACCACATTCCCACGGCCACACATGGCCAGGCTCATGTGCCACACTAGCTAGCTAGCTCTCAGTGCTACTGCTCTCAGTCCAATACAGCTCCAGGAGCGCTCTGTACTGCTACGTATATTCCACATATATTCAGACATGCAGGAGTAGGGGTATTATCTGTCCGGAGAGCCCCGAACCTGGGTAAAACACCGCGTGCTACTCGCATACCCGTCCCCGGATATTCCAGCGGCAGTCTTGCCCTCACCTCAAGCCACCCTGTGGCATCTGTCGACTCGCAGTATCCCCTGCCGACTGACGTGAGAATACTCCGATAGTTGGCGCCCACCGTGGGGCAAGCTGCCGCTGGAACCGCGGTCCGGGCGGGACCATCTTCTTCATCACCGCAGCGTCCCGTCGTCTCTCCGGCTGCGCTCGAGGGCTCTACATCAACACGCCCCCGGGGAGGCCGCACGGGACGGCGTGTCATCGTCGTCGTCCTCGCCATCTTCGTCATCGATGGCGCGTCCACGGCGCCATCTCCACCTTGTTTTCTTCTCCGGGAGGTGCACGTACGTGCATGCGCGCTGCTCATGCCCAGCCAGACCTCTTCGAGCTCCTCGAGCTCCTACTCCGGCCGCCGTCGAGCTCTCCTCCTGCCTGGCTCGCCTCGGCTCAGCCAGGGAGCCACCTCCGCCATCACTAGCCGCTCGACTGCCTACCTCTCCTGCTGCGGCATGCTGCTGTGCACATGCTTGTGCACGCGCTCGCATCCCCACTAGCCATACACAAGCCAGATAATGCATGTACACCCAACTCATACATTTCCTAGATGCAAGTCATACAATGGTCATACACCACTCCTACGCTAACCATGCATCAGTCAATGAAAGTCAAACATTGCGTGTACGCTGCCCAGACTCCGGCTCGACCCCAACTCGCTCGCTGATCCGCCAGCGGTCGCAGCCCCACTGCACCCTGGCCGCACCTCGCGCCGCTCCGCCCCGTGTGGCCGTGCCTCCGCTCCGCGCGGTGCTGCCTCGGCCTCGTGCGTCGCCGCATCGCCCCGCTCCGCCGCGCTCGTCCTCGTCTCCAGCAGAAGCGCGCGCTGTTCGCCCAGCCCGCTCCGCTGCTCCCGCGCGTGCCTTCTGCCTCGCTCACCTGCACCGCGCTTGGCCGCCCCACCAGCTGCAGCGGCAGGCCTCGCCTCCTCCGGCCGCTGCGGCCTCCGACGAGCTGGCCGGTTCCTCCATCCCAGCACCGCCCCAGCCGGCGCCGGCCGCATCCGCCTCGCTTCTGTCGGGCCCGCGCCACTCGGTCTTCCGCGCTCGACCTCTGCTCCATGACCCGGCCGGCTCCTGGTTCCGCGCGCGGCTACGTCCGCCAGGCTCCCCGCACCAGCTGCACCGCCTCCTGCGCGCCTTGGTCTTCATCGCCGGCACCCCACCCGTGGCTGCTCCGACCACCTCCGGCCGCGTGCTCCTTGGCGCCCGCGTGGTCGCGTGCTGCTCCGCCCAAGCATCCCTGCTGGGGCGTCGTCGCTCCTCCATGGCCGCCACGGCCGCGGCCCACAAGCCCACGCCGGCTCCGCCCTGCCTCAGCCTCGACTGCGGCCGGCTCCAACGCACGCGCCGGCTACGCCGCGCTGAGCCCGGCCGCAACTCGAGCGCCGCTGCCAAGCGGCCAGCTGGGCGGGCCGCCTCGCGCCGCGCCGGCTGCCTCCCCGGCCGCCCGCGCCGGTTGCCGCCCCGGCCGCCATCTCCGCGCCGGCCGCCCGCAGTCGGCCGCCCGCGCCTCCTCCGCCTCGCCAACCCGGCCGCGCCGCTCCACCACCGCGGCTGCACGCTGCAGCCGGCCCGGCCCCCTCCGCGCTGGCCCCGCCAGCCGTCGCGCCTCGGGCCGGCTCCGCAAACCCGGCCGCCGGCTTCCGCCTGCACCCGGCGCGCGCTGCTCGCTGCTGCCGCCTCCTGTAGACAGAAAAAGAAAGAAGGAAAAGAGGTGGGCCGGCTATGAAAAAAGTCAACAGGGCCGGCTAGAAAGAGTATTGCGGCCGGCTGCACGAGCCGACTGTTTAAAAAAAAAGAGAAATTGGGCCGGGTGGAAAAGAGCTGCCGGCTGCCCAAACAGAAAAGTGGTCGGGTGCTGCGAGAAAGAAAGAAAAAAGAGAGAGAGAGGCCGGCTGGAAGAATATTGCCGACTGCCCACCAGGCAAGACAAAAAAAAAAGAGTCCGACTGTCGAGTCGGTAAAAAGAGACTAAGAAAAAGTTTTGTCTGGCTGCCAGCAGCCGGCCGAAGAGAAAAAAGTGTATGTCCGGCTGCCAGCAGCCGGCCGCTGAGATAAAAGATTTTGTCCGGCTGCCAGAAGCCGGCCAAAGAGAAAAAGAAGATGACGTCTGGCTGGCCCCTCCGCCTGCTTCGCCACTCGGACGGCCAGCCGGGACCCGTCCTGCCTGCCCGTTTCAGCGCCCGGTCGGCTGTGCCAAGCCGACACGGCCGCCTCGACGCATCGCCGGCTGTGCCAAGCCAGCTCGGCTGCGTCCCGCTCTGCCGCCTGGCCGGTCGAGCCTGACCGGCCGGGACACCCTTCGAGCGCCCGGAGGCTCGAAGGCTACACCCAGCGGGTGCGCCGATGCGCGCCGCAAGCGCCGCGCAGCGCCAGCTGTCTTCGTCAACCTTCGCCTCGTCTGCGTCAAAGCAATATGAGCTCCTCACCCGCATATTTTTGCACTGCGCAAACATGGATAACCCCAAGCGATGCTCGGTGGGCTATCTCGCCATTTTATTACAGTTGCACCACTGTTCGCCCCGGCGCCAGCCAGAGTTGGACCGGAGGCCGGCCGCTTGGCCTGAGACGTTCGTTCCCGTAGACGGCTTAGTAGCATGCACGATACCAAAGGCTCACTCTTGTCTCAGCTACAGACCGCAGTGTGGCTGTCCGGCTAGCAAGAGCAAACACTGGAGGCCACCCACGCGAAACACGTCCGGGGAGAAAACGGTTTGGGCGACCCGGCCGTTTGCTTTATGAGTATCTGCTCAGTTAAATTCGCTCCCAGAGTCTGAGTACTGTACACTCCACTCCACGGCCCACTCTCAGCCACAGACCGCAGAGCGGCTGTCCGGCTAGCGAGAGCGCAAGCCAAAGAACGGAGGGGACATGAAAAAGATTGAAGGGGGCTCGGACGAAACCGAGTCGGCACCCTCCGCATAAATCTTGCACTGCTAAAAGCAAACATTTGATATATCTGCGCGGACTAACCTTGTCTTTTGCATGATCATCGCCGAGGGGAACCCCCTCCTCGCCCGGAGGCTGGTTGCAGGCCCGACGCCGGCTGCAACCGGCATCCCACCGCCCGCTTCATCTACAGCAAGAACCCTCCGCCCGACTCTTCGAGTCGCCCGGAGGCTCGGAGGCTACACCCAGTGGGTGCGCTGGCGCGCCCCCACTGGAAGCAAGCCGCGCCGGCTGCAGCCAGCAGCCGGCTGTCATCACCACCATCAGTCAGCGGACTCAGCGTCCTCACCTGACAGCATCAGTCGGCGGACTTCATGTCCGCGCCCGGCACCCTCGACATCGCCGTCGGTTTCATCATCAACAACAAGACCCTCCGCCCAACTTTTCCAAGTTGCCCAGAGGATCGGAGGCTACACCCAGCGGGTGCGCTTGCGTGCCCCCGCTCGGAACATGCCGCGCCTGTTGCACGCCCGCCGCCGGCTGCAACCGGCCCCTCGACGCTATCGTCTGCACCAACAATCGCGAAAAGCCTCCGCCCAACTTTTCCAAAGTTGCTCGGAGGCTCGGAGGCTACACCCAGCTGGTGCGCTCGCGTGCCCCCGCCGGAAGCAAGCCGCGCCGGCTGTGGCCCGCAGCCGGCCGTCATCAGCATCTTCTACATCAACACCCGCTAAAAAACCTCCGCCCAACTTTGCCAAGTTGCCCGGAGGCTCGGAGGCTACTGTCGGGGTAATTGACCACGGGTACCCCGAAGACGACGAGACAATATTTCAAGACATCGGGGCTAGCAAAGCCCCTCAGTCCGGCTGCTCCGGCCGGTTCGCAACCCGGCCACTCTAGACGGCAGTCGGACGGGGTGCCCACCCGCCCGGGCCGACTGCCCCTCCGGCCGGCTGCTCCACCTGCGCCAGCGGCCGGCTGCCCCAACCAGCCAGCTGGCCGAGGTTAACTACGACGTCCCATCGGACACACGCGGACAAGACGGGCGTACCTCGCAGCGGTGTACTGTTGACAAATAGTAGTGGCAGCATCATCTATAGTGCATTTGTCCCTGGGCACTGTTTTATAAAGTGCAGCAGGGACAAGGTGGCATGCACATCACACACATGGCATGGTGCCCCATGCCCACCTGCCCACCACGCCACTACCTAGCTTAGGAAGTAAGCTAGCTCACCTATATATATGCCATCCATCCATCCAAGGAACACAGCCACGCCACACGCACTTGGCCGACCACAATGGCTCCCTGGGAGCACTCACCGGAGCACCACATTCCCACGGCCACACATGGCCAGGCTCATGTGCCACACTAGCTAGCTAGCTCTCAGTGCTACTGCTCTCAGTCCAATAAAGCTCCAGGAGCGCTCTGTACTGCTACGTATATTCCACATATATTCAGACAAGTAGGAGTAGGGGTATTATCTCTCTGGAGAGCCCCGAACCTGGGTAAAACACCGCGTGCTACTCGCATACCCGTCCCCGGATATTCCAGCGGCAGTCTTGCCCTCACCTCAAGCCACCCTGTGGCATCTGTCGACTCGCAGTATCCCCTGCCGACTGACGCGAGAATACTCCGACAATTTGACATTTGAGATTTGAGATTTTGAGTTCGTGGTTTTTATGTTTCCTAATGTGTTTCGGCTAATTAGGAACGGTTCTACATCAAGAACACCGCCACTCATCATCGCAACGGACAGTAACCTCGACGACATCATTGTACATTCTCCTTACAATTGCATTGTTAACCCCTAGCCCATTTTGCGTCACTTACCTATCAAGACTAGCCATTTGAGTATTGCCCGGCAATGTTACTTGTGCACATTAGTGATCATTGGTCTACACCTTCCATTGCATACATACCATATCATCTTGGTATCATCATATCATCTCTTGTGTCACAAGTTTGTTCCCGCATATATACAATTGCTATCTTGGTTTGTGCATTTCGCATAGTGGCCATACGAAAAAAATTAAGCTTTTAGGCAAAGAGAAAACAAAGAAGCTTGTAAGCAAGAGCCATAGCATCGTATCATAGTGCATTACAATATATCATATGGTATCATACTCGATCATCTTGGATCATCTTGAGAGAAACACCGGGAACCATACATACATAGCATACTTGGGATAGAAAGTTGATACATTTTGCATCTTATAGGTTGTGCACAAGTGTCGTATCCGCCTATTGAGCAATCGTGCTAGCGTCTCTCTTGAGTTGTGCAACATGAGCGTTTTCCGTGGATTCCATATTTTGTGCTCACTCCTTGGTTGCACGACCCCATTTATCTATCCGTGTGTGTGTTTCCGTGTGCCACATATTGCTATTGGTCTACTTGTTTCACTTGCGAATTTGTGAATCTCTTTCAACATTATTGACTCTTGCTAACATTTTGCATCAAATTTTTGTGCCACTATCCTCACCAAGCTACTCCATAAGCTTTACTTGATAGGTGTGAGTGAACAAGTCTGGTACCAATTCCACTATTCTTTCATTTCACATTGAGTGAAACGGGATACATCCTCAACTTTGGGAAACGGTAACTTGGTATTGTTTATCTCATTTCCTACTCACCTTTGCTCGAGTCTTGTGATGGATAGGCAAAGCACACCTCCTTCGGTCTACAACAACAATGACGAGTTCGGTGCCACGAAAAACAACTTCGACGCCAAGATGCAAGCTCAAATGGAGGAGATCAAAGCCCTCATCATGTCCTACAAGAGATCTTCCTCATCTTCAAGAAGACGCTCAAGTGCATGTGCTTCTGAGCTACCATCCCCGGCAAGGTCACATCGGCATCGACACCACCACCGACAAGAACGTGAAGGTCAAGAGCTCAACACCAACAACCGCTCAACGACTTCACCATCTCCCTTGGCATCTTCGCCAAGTGACTTCAAGGCATCTTCGACTATAGATATTTGGCATCTTCACCTACAAGTACCTCAAGACGCTCAAGAGAAGCTCCCCAAGCTCAAGTCCGCGGCTTCCACGAGCTACTACGACCTCGACACCGACCACGAGATTCCTTTCTATGGGACTCTAGAACCCGAGGAGTATCTCAAGTGGGAGCGCTTGATGGGCGACAACCTCAAGCTACATCAAGTTTGTCCCGAAGATCAAGAGAAGTGCGCCACAAGAAACTTCCACGACTACGCCTCGACATGGTGGCTTCACACACCTTCGGAGAGCTACGACATGAGTTGGCCCAAGACGAAGAGAGCTATGCGACAAGAGTTTGTGCCTCCAACCTACACGGAACAACTTCTACGCCAATTGGAGAACACCATCCAAGGATCCAAGTCCATCGACGCGTACTTCAAGGAGATGAAGATTGCCTTGCGACGAGCCGGCGTGGACGACCCCATTTCAATGAAGTTCCACTTCATGATGGGATTGCACAACGACATCTCCAAGACTATCTTCCTCAAGAACTACAAGTCCCTCGACGACTACTACATTGGTGCTCTCAAGGCGGAACAAGAACTCATGAAGGCCAAGGCTTCTCCACCCCAAGCACACTTCTCGACGACCAAGCTCCACGACAACAAGCATGAGGATAGTACCACCAAGATGTCCAAGCCCGATGAGCTCCAAGATGATGCTCCCAAGTTCAACTTCACCGCCATCCCTCTTTGTGGCATTGATGATGCCGAGTCTACTTCGACTCTTTTTCAAGATGGTGCGGCGACGACTACGACTACGGAGATCTTCAAGGAACAAGCTTTGGAGGCGAGCGACAAGGTGATGAGCAAGGATGATGCTTCCATCTTTGGAGGCGAGAGTGATGATGTGCCATCTTCGGCCTTCATCCACCGCGACGGTGACGAGATGATCGAGCATGGGATTTTCCCTTCGGTCATGGAGTAGAGTGATGATGTGCCATCTTCGGCCTTCATCCACGGCGACGGCGAGGAGATGGTTGAGCATGGGATTTTCCCTTCGACCACGGCGACGTATGATGACTTGAGCGACTTTTGCCACCATATTGAGAGTGAGAGTGACTTCACCACTAGCCCCATATAGGACGAGTTGCCCCAATTCCCATGTGAGGAGAGCCACAACCCCCACCATTTGAGTGAGATGAGTGACTCCACCATATGTGACTTTGAGTGCACCTATTGTGAGGGAGTGAGTGAACCACCACATAGAGAGAGTGTGATAGTTGATAGGTCATGTGAGGACATTTTGAACTCTAACGACTTAACCTCTACCTCTATTGTGTCTTCTCATTTGGTGCTAGGTCCCATATATGATGACGCGCCGATCCTCGACGACTTCGTCCTCCCTTTGGACAAGACGATGGCCATGGTGGAATATGATGCACCCCCCACATGGTTCCATCAAGATGATGATACCGACCACCATTTGGTCTTTACCACCTCACCTACACCACTTGAGTGGAATGAACAAGGTAACATAGGTGAAGGTGATGCTCTAGTCCCACTAGTGGACATTCTTGACATTGATTGCTTGCATGATGTTGATCAACCTATTACCATGCTTCATGCTAGTGTGACTTCCCCATGCGATGATTTACCCATTTATGATGAGTATGATGATTGCCATGTGGACTCTATTAGTTATGATGCTATGTTACATAGGATTTCTTGTGACAATTCTCTAGGTCACATCATGTTTGACAATCCGCTTGACTTGTCATATGCTATGCATGAGATCAACAATATGTCATATTTGCAATCTCATCGTAGTAACTATGCATATGCCATTAAAATAAACCCAATTTGCACTTATGGCATAGATGACAAGCCCATGGTTATTGGCATTTGTTTTTCTTGTGATGATATTGATATTCTCCCTTTTCATCATTTATCTCATATGCCATGCCATGACCACCTAGCTTCGGATATGCATTGTTTTGGATGTTGCCCATTTTCTCCATATGACGTTTCCGATATTGCTCATGAGGAGACCCCCATAGTTTCCTCATACATGTTAGGAGATTTTGATCCATCCCATCCTTTGCATGATCCCAATAATTATGTGCACAATATGCTCCCCATGAATAAACATGCTATTGATGTGCCATATACTTGCATTCTCAATTTGTGTCCCCATCGTGTTATACATAATAACTATTCTTTCATGATGGATGACATGTTTTTATACCATGCATCAAATTTCTTCGAGCGATGCTTATCTTATGCTAACTCACACGTGCACATACATATCATGATGGATGATGTGTACATTTACCACACACACAATTTCTTTCGTTTGTGTATTTGTTGTGTAGGTACCCATGCTTACTTGTCAACCTCACAATCCCATGAGTTGACAAAATGAGCTCTAGAGAGCAACGATGACTTGGGATCACGTGGATTGTATTTCACACCGTTCCCATTGCGCAACAACTTCGCGCATCTCTTCTACATGGCCCTCACTTGGCTATGGGTTATTGTCCATTACATATTCTATGCCCATCTTGCCATGTTCACTTTGCATGATATGCTCATTACTATGCCTTTGCCATGCATTTGTGACCCATGCTTTGCATTACACATGATGATTGATTTTCATACTTGTATGTGTATTTGCAAGCTTGGTGGAGATATTGCTTGTTATTGCCATGTTCCATTTATGACCCATTCCTATGATGATACTATGATCTTGCTTTGTGTTCGTGCTTGCGATATGTCATGTGCATTGCCTATGCCTATTATTTGCTCACATGACATGATTGCCATGATTTCCCCTAGTGTGTTGCATCTTCGCTCCACTAGTTTGCACGACATGATTGATATGCTTGCTTATGTTGCATCACCCATGATTCATACTTGCTCATTCCATGCGGTTGATGATAACCATCTACATGCTTTGCACATGATTGTTATTGCTTCTTGTCATATATCTCCATATGTTGCCTCCCTCATGCTAGATGATTTTCCACGTATTGAGTGCAACAATGATTTTAGTCTTGCTAATGAGATTGCCCCCATAGCATTCTCGCATATCTTTGGAGATTTTGACATATTCCTTGTGAAGCATGTTTGTCTTACCTCTTTGCACCATATACCTAGTGCCATGAATATCACCATTGTTGCATCATATTATTCATGCACTTGTACTTCTAATGGTTATGTGCAAAAGAAGAGAACCATCATGATGGATGATGTGTTTATCTACCATGCGCATACGTTCTTTGTTTTGTGTGTGCATGTGTAGGATACTTGGACTTCGTGTCGAATTCCACTTCACGTGAGTTGACCATTCGATCTCTTGAGAACAAACCACCTTCTACCACGACGATTCTACATCGCACTTGCTTGTGTTTCGGCATTGTGAAGGACGCACAAGGACATGCTTTCAAGGTGATATCCTTCTCTTTTGAGAACCCTGAAACCATGAGCATGGATATTATGGATCATAATACTTGTGTTGCTTTCCCCATGAGACTTATTGTTCATCTTGGACCACTCGATTGCACACATGTTAGAGATCTTGCTTCGACTTGTCATTTTCACCATTCCATGCATCATGATATATACACCTTGTGTGTTGCATCCAATTCTTGGATTACTTGCTCCTATCATATGTTTGGTTGCAATAATGTCATCACTTCACATATGCCATGCCCCATAGATTGCTACATGCTTGCCTTGATTGCCTCACACATGATGAACAATTGCTCTTTCTATTGTGTTGAGTGCCACACTATCTTCACTACACCCTATGCATATCATGCTTGGATTGTCTTGCACTTGGCCCATGTGTTTAGACACTTCATTTTATTTGGTGTTGTGAATGATTCATATGCCTACCATAGACCTTTCATTGAGCAATTTGTGAATGCTTGCTATGACATTGAGGTAGATGCTTATTCTCTTGCCACACATATTTGCGTCTCTACCTCCCATTTACATGCTTGTCCCCATGAAATCTTTGCTTATGCTCGATTGATATGCTTACATGCCATGTCACAATCCTTTGTCACACCATATGCTATGCTTGATGATGACACTTGTTGGGTGCATCACCTCTCGAATGCTTGGTTTTGCACTAACGCTAACCACATTTGTTTTTCCAAGTGTTTGTTGTCCTTACTCCTTTTGAAGGAATCACAAGATGGTGCGACATTGGAGAGTGCCCATTTCGAGCTACTAGATGACGAGTACTTGGTGAACGTCCGCTTCTACACGGTGAAGCCATCTCTTTCCCATGGTGATTTGGTTTTCAATCCGAGGTCGGATCTTTCCCAAGGGGGGGGAGATGATGCGGAGCATCCTATGGACATCACCATGTCAAGAGTCCGTTCGGCAAGTGACACGTGCAACATCTACTTCACATACCCAAAGGTGAATCATCTCCTTTACACGTGCTCACTTGACCCCTTCGAGGATGGTATACTACTTGACATTTCTCCCGTGTGCATGCATAGGTATTGTCGGAGCTTCACGGACGACGAGGAGGAGTGCAAGCGCCAAGGAACAACTACACCATCCGCGAGGGAAGCCTGGAAGCGGAGATGGAAGAAGACGATGCTGCTGAAGCTGCAGCGGCTGGACATCCAGCCATGTCTCAGACATCCGGCCTTCCCCCGGACAGCCGGCCCCTCGCCCGGAAATCCGGCTACGTCTACTCAGAGAGCACTGGAAATGGACCAGCTCCAGCCCGGAGATCCAGCCATCACCCCGGACATCCGGCTCCTCCCAAAGCCCCGGACATCCGGCCATCCCTCCCGGAAATCCGGCAACGACTATCCAGATGAGGACTGGAACGGCCACCGCCAGGCCGGACATCCGGCATCCCACGAACGGCCAGACATCCGGCCCCCTGCCGGACATCCAGCGCCTGCCTGCGTGCATGAGCAGGGCCCGAGGCCCATGTATCCCCTCCCTCTCACTTACCCCTTCGTGGACTTGCCTATATATACTCCACCTCCACCTCCTTTCTAGGGTTAGCAAATATGATAGCTCATTTGTGTGTGAGCTTTGCTCCTACCTACCTCTAATCTTGAGAGAGAGAGAGACCACCACTCCCATGGAGTTCAAGACCTCCATGTGAGAAGATCCTGCGGGATATACATCGTCAAGGCCCCTCACGGGAAGATTTGTCTAGGATATCATCAAGACCTCCTCTTGGAGATGAACTTTACCTTATATCTTTCCTTTTGTTGTTCATGTACCTTGTGGATCTTGTGTGTTTGATTGTCTAGTGGATGTGTGATTGGACTTGTTCTTGACTGTTTCCCCTTGTGATTTCGCCTCGTTCTTCCCCGTGTTCATCGTGTTCTTCGAGGGAATCCACTCCAATCCTGAAAGATCGGCCTACACCGGGTTAGCCCCGTATCAGATGTTGTAACGGATCATTGAACATTAGCAGGAACAATGATCAGGTCTGACTGGGCAGAGGAACTATCATCAGAAACTGTAACAGAATCATACCAGGCTTGCATTGTATTGTATTGTCAGAGATATTGTTGCCAGGTACCTCCCCGTGCAGAATAGTAAGACCCTGAGCTGCAAGCCAACCTTGATAATTCACAAGATGAGGTGGCATGGGAGGAGTAGGGGGTTCAGGCCAGGCACCCCAGCCCTCATTGGGAGCAGGACCAGCATTTGGAGCAGCATTGTTGTGTGGAGCACCATTGGGGGGTGCCGCATTTTGAATTAACCAGTTATGAACTTGCTGTTGGTACAATTGTTCAGCAGTAAGATTTGGACCAAACTATGGGTGAGGATTGCCGTCAGGGGGTGGTGGTTCCTCTCCAGCCGGAGGCACTTCTGGGAGCAATCCGTTTTGATCATTACTACGAAGGATAGTGATCTGAACTGTCCAGCAGTCTCGTGCCCTCCCAATTGCCAGACCACAAAGCTCTTAGGGATCAAATTCAAACGAATCACCCATGCTTTGAGCACGATGAACCGCCTATCTTGGCATGGATTGTACCAAGAGACCAAGGAACCATATCCCCCCAGAGCCTTGTTGATGTAATAGTCAGTTTGGTAATCATAGGGAAATCCAAAAAACATAAGCCAAATCTCTGGTCCAAAAGAAGTGGTGCGTCTGTTCAGAGTTTCGTTGTGAGGAACAAAGGTGATTAACAAATTTTATTCTTCTAGTTCAAGGCGGTGGCAACAGCAGAATTGCACATGAAAGAATCAACAAAACCAAAAAATCCTATTCTGAACGGACTGTCACTGGATTCAGTAGTAAAAAGCTGGGCTTCATGAAGCAAACTTTTGACCATCGTACGAATGGCGGCCCAACGGTGGAGTGGAACATAATGACTAGCTTTTGCAATGGCCAAGAAATCGTGGTTGAGCGGCGCGATTGGACCGACCACCATACCCAACCACACCAGATGATCTGTAGGCCCTGGTTCCACCACGAAGCCCGGCGACAGGAACGAAACGGGGTTCAGGGGGTAGTTTGCCATGGTTGAGGGCGAGGTTGCGGGTGGCGTCAATGGTGGTAGTGGCTGAATGGTGGCAGGGGGGTTGGAGTGGAGTAGCAGGGGACGTTTGGGCAATCAAGGTGGAAGAACAAGCGTGAGGGGTAGAATCGACAGTAGGAGTTGATTTCGGGACCCAAATCCATCTCTGATCTCTAATCCTAGGGAAGCAGTGGCGATCCACGTGTCCGTAAAAGCCACACGATCTGCATCGCACGGTAGACCACATCTTCTGATTATGGTGAGGGGGAACCGTAGGTGCTAGAATGCCGTTGTGATTGAGGTGATTCCCAGGGTTAGCATATACTTGACCATAATTCGGCTGATGCTTGATAGTCAGGGAACAATTAATTGCCTTGTGGTCAGGCACTGAGCATTTAAGGCAAATGAGCCTAGCTTGGCAAGAGGTATTTTTATGGCCCCATTGTAGGCATCTCGAGCAGATAGAAGCCCAATTAGAGGCTAAATCCATAATTTCCTCCGCCGAATATTGGGCTTGGGCCAGGTCGGCCTTGTGGCTACTTCCGAGCAGCGGAGGCCAGTCCACATGTGGAGGAGCATATTTGAATGCTGAGGTGAGAAAACATTATGGCGGTGATGGATATTGGGCTTTAATTGAGCATTTAAAGCTGTCGAGGTGAATGTACTCCACTGATTGAGAATCCTCAAATTTCTCCTGTCTGAGAAACTGCTGCATTAAAGATAAATTTGAATAATTCGCCTGAGATGACTGTGGAATCAAACCTGACTGAACCAATGGCTGATCAGGAACATTGGAGCTACGATCGTTTGGGCAGGAAGATGAGGCTTCAGCAGAATTCTTGTTCGAGAAAACCATGTGATCCATTAGAGCAAGCTGGAATTTGCTAAGAACATGAGCTGACGTGGAGCCCAAGGTAGCATTCTTTGGAGGAGAACCCAAATGAGTTTTGACCGCAATGGAATATCTCATAGATACGTCTAACAATTCCTCATCAGCATGACAGCAAGAATCAGAAATGGGAACTCTAGTAAAATGGCCATTATAAAGATGAAAATGGCATAAAAAATCCGGCCAAATACGATCTTTCAAACCATATATGAAATGCCCCACTTTGTTATTGGCCACAGAAAATCTAAATGAACAAGAATTGATCTGAACAACCTTGAAACCAGTGAATAAACCACCAATACAGCATTGTAAAGCAATGCCAACCGATTCCACGGAGAGAGGGAAGGAGGCCAAAGATAACGTGACCACCAGGAAGAACTCCTTGAAATCCCGAGAAGGGGAGAAGTGGACTGTTGAGCCAAACCTGTGTCTCACCTGATCTGCAAGCGCAAGGCCCAGAGCAAAATCCTAGTGTAGGAGACCGTCCATTAGGGGCAGAGCTAGAGATCTCCATTGGAGGTGGTGGGAAGGTCGTGAGGGAGAGGCAGATGAGGGTGGAGGGTGGAAGGAGCCATCTGAAGAAGGGTTGGTGATGGTGATGAATCCCGCTCTCCAGAGCCCCGAACAGATTCCAGAACAGCCCTCCCGGCGAAGAATAGGAGGTGGCGGTGGCTCCGTATCATGAAATGCAATGGAACTTCTTCCTTTTCTTACCAATTCATTCATCTTAGGATTTAACCATCGCTGGTGATCAACAACTGGTTTAGCATCAGGTTCCATATTAATTTTCTGCTAACATAGAGTGGGACTAATGCCCTTAAGATCATCAAGAGTATATCCAATAGCGGCACGGTGCATCCTCAGAGTTTTCAATAATCTCTTTTCTTCATGCTCTAAAAGGTTAGCACTAATAATAATAGGATATATCTTCTTTTCATCAAGATAAGCATATTTCAATGTACCGGGTAATTGTTTAAGCTCAAACACAGGATCACTCTTGGGTGGAAGAGGATCTCCAAGTGTTTCAACAGGTAAATTGTGTTTCAAAACAGGCATTTGTTTAAAGAATATCTCATCTATTTCGTTTCTTTCATTCATATGCATATCATTTTCATGGTCTAGCAAACATTGTTCTAACGGATCAGTAGGAGGCACGACAATAGAAGCAAGACCAATAATTTCTTCCTTACTAGGTAATCCTTTATCACAGGTTGCCTATGGAATTTAAAGAAATTAAACTCATCAGACACATCACCAAAACTTACACTAACAGTTTCTTTAGTGCAATCTATCTTAGCATTCACCGTATTCAAGAAAGGTCTACCAAATATAATGGGGCAAAAATCATCTTGTGGGGAACCAAGAACTAGAAAATTGAAGGAAATATGCCCTAGAGGCAATAATAAAGTTGTTATTTATATTTCCTTATATCATGATAAATGTTTATTATTCATGCTAGAATTGTATTAACCGGAAACTTAATACATGTGTGAATACATAGACAAAACACCGAGTCCCTAGTAAGCCTCTACTAGACTAGCTCGTTAATCAAAGATGGTTAAGTTTCCTAACCATAGACATGTGTTGTCATTTGATGAATGGGATCACATCATTAGGAGAATGATGTGATGGACAAGACCCATCCGTTAGCTTAGCATAATGGTCGTTAAGTTTATTGCTATAGCTTTCTTCATGACTTATACATGTTCCTCTGACTATGAGATTATGCAACTCCCGAATACTGAAGGAACACTTAGTGTGCTATCAAACGTCACAACGTAACTGGGTGATTATAAAGATGCTCTACAGGTGTCTCCGATGGTGTTTGTTGAGTTGGCATATATCGACATTAGGATTTGTCACTCCGATTGTCGGAGAGGTATCTCTGGGCCCTCTCGGTAATGCACATCATATGAAGCCTTGCAAGAAATGTGACTAATGAGTTAGTTACAGGATGATGCATTATGGAACGAGTAAAGAGACTTGCCAATAACGAGATTGAACTAGGTATGATGATACCGACGATCGAATCTTGGGCAAGTAACATACCGATGACAAAGGGAACAACGTATGTTGTTATGCGGTTTGACCGATAAAGATCTTCGTAGAATATGTAGGAGCCAATATGAGCATCCAGGTTCCGCTATTGGTTATTGACCGGAGATGTGTCTCGGTCATGTCTACATAGTTCTCGAACCCGTAGGGTCCGCACACTTAACGTTCGATGATGATTTGTATTATGAGTTATGTGATTTGATGACCGAAGTTTGTTCGGAGTCCCGGATGAGATCGGGGACATGACGAGGAGTCTTGAAATGGTCGAGAGGTAAAGATTCATATATTGGAAGGCTATATTCGGACATCGGAAAGGTTCCGAGTGATTCGGGTATTTTTCGGAATACCGGGGAGTTACGGGAATTCACCGGGAGAAGTAATGGGCCTTATTGGGCCATACGGGAAAAGAGGAGGCAGTCCAAGGGGTGGCTGCGCCCCCCCCCCCCCCCCCCCCCCATGTCAAGTCCGAATTGGACTAGGGAGGGGCGGCGCCCCCCTCTTTCCTTCTCCCTCTCTCTCCTTCCCTCTCTCCCCCTCTTGGAAAAGGAAGGGGAGTCCTACTAGGATTGGGAATCCTAATAGGACTCCCCCTTGGTGCGCCTCCCCCTTAGGCCGGCCACCTCCTCCCTCCCTCCTTTATATACGGGGGCGGGGGGCACCCCAAAGGCACACCAAGATTTGTCTTAGCCGTGTGCGGTGCCCCCTCCACAGATTTCCACCTCGGTCATATTTTCGGAGAGCTTAGGCGAAGCCCTGCCGGAATCACTTCATCATCACCGTCACCATGCCGTCGTGCTGACGAAACTCTCCTTCGGCCTAAACTGGATCAAGAGTTCGAGGGACGTCACCGAGCTGAACGTGTGCAGATCGCGGAGGTGTCGTACGTTCGGTACTTGGATCGGTTGGATCGCGAAGACGTTCGACTACATCAACCGCGTTACTAAACGCTTCCGCTTTCGGTCTACGAGGGTACGTAGACACACTCTCGCCGCTCGTTGCTATGCTTCTCCTAGATAGATCTTGCGTGATCGTAGGAAATTTTTGAAATACTACGTTCCCCAACAGTGGCATCCGAGCCAGGTCTATGCGTAGATGTTATTTGCACGAGTAGAACACAAAGGAGTTGTGGGCGTGGGTGTATACATATTGCTTGCCGTTACTAGTTGTTACTTGGTTCAGCGGTATTGTGAGATGAAGCGGCCCGGACCGACATTATGCGTACGCTTACGCGAGACTGGTTTCACCGCTGTGAGCACTCATTGCTTAAAGGTGACGGGCGTGTGTCTGTCTCTCTCACTTTAGTTGAATCGGTTTCAATGAAGAGGGTTCTTTTAGAAGATCAAAAAGCAATCACTACACCACGTTGTGGTTTTGATGCGTAGGTAAGAACGGTTCTTGCTAGAAGCCCATAGCAGCCACGTGAAACTTGCAACAACAAAGTAGAGGACGTCTAACTTGTTTTTGCAGGGCTTGCTGTGATGTGATATGGTCAAGACATGATGTGATATAATTTGTTGTATGAGATGATCATGTTTTGTAACAAAGTTATCGGCAACGGGCAGGAGCCATATGGTTGTCGCTTTATTGTATGCAATGCAATCGCCATGTAATTGTTTTACTTTATCACTAAGCGATAGCGATAGTCGTAGAAACAATAAGTTGGCGAGACGACAACGATGCTACGATGGAGATCGAGCTGGGGCGCCGGTGACGATGGAGATCATGACGGTGCTTCGATGATGGAGATCAAGAGCACAAGATGATGATGGCCATATCATGTCACATATTGAATTGCATGTGATGTTAATCCTTTTATGCATCTTATTTTGCTTAGTACGGCGGTAGCATTATAAGATGATCTCTCACTAAATTTCAAGGTACAAGTGTTCTCCCTGAGTATGCACCGTTGCGAAAGTTCTTCGTGCTGAGACACCACGTGCTGATCGGGTGTGATAGGCTCTACGTTCAAATACAACGGGTGCAAGACAGTTTTGCACATGCGGAATAATCGGGTTAAACTTGACGAGCCTAGCATATGCAGATATGGCCTCGGAACACTGAGACCGAAAGGTCGAACGTGAATCATATAGTAGATATGATCAACATAGTGATGTTCACCATTGAAAACTACTCCATCTCACGTGATGATCGGACATGGTTTAGTTGATTTGGATCACGTGATCACTTAGATGATTAGAGGGATGTCTATCTAAGTGGGAGTTCTTAAGTAATATGATTAATTGAAATTTAATTTATCATGAACTTAGTCCTGGTAGTATTTGCAAATTATGTTGTAGATCAAGAGCTCGCGTATAGCTCCCTGTTTTATTTTTGATATGTTCCTAGAGAAAACTAAGTTGAAAGATGATAGTAGCAATGATGCGGACTGGTTCCATGATCTGAGGTTTATCCTCATTGCTGCACAGAAGAATTATGTCCTTGATGCACCGCTAGGTGACAGAACTATTGCAGGAGCAGATGCAGACGTTATGAACATTTGACAAGCTCGGTATGATGACTACTTGATAGTTTAGTGCACCATGCTTTACGGCTTAGAACCGGGACTTCAAAAATGTTTTGAACGACATGGAGCATATGAGATGTTCCAAGAGCTGAAATCGGTATTTCAGACTCATGCCCGTGTCGAGAGGTATGAGACCTTTGACAAGTACTTCGCCTACAAGATGGAGGAGAATAGCTCAACCAGTGAGCATGTGCTCAGAATGTCTGAGTACTACAGTTGCTTGAATCAAGTGGGAGTTAATCTTCCGGATAAGATAGTAATTGACAGAATTCTCTAGTCACTATCACCAAGTTACTGGAACTTCATGATGAACTATAATATGCAAGGGATGACAAAAACGATTCCCGAGCTCTTCGTGATGCTGAAATCAACGAAGGTAGAAATCAAGAAAGAGCATCAAGTGTTGATGGTTAACAAGACCACTAGTTTCAAGAAAAAGGGCAAAGGGAAGAAGGGGAACTTCAAGAAGAATAGCAAGCAAGTTGCTACTCCCGGGAAGAAGCCCAAGTCTGGACCTAAGCCTGAAACTGAGTGCTTCTACTGCAAAGGGACTGCTCACTGGAAGCGGAACTGCCCCAAGTATTTGGCGGATAAGAAGGATGGCAAAGTGAACAAAGGTTATTTGATATACATGTTATTGATGTGTATTTTACTAGTGTTCATAGTAGCCCCTGGGTATTTGATACTGGTTCAGTTGCTAACATTAGTAACTCGAAACAGGAGTTGCAAAATGAATAGAGACTAGTTAATGACGAGGTGAAGATGTGTGTTGGAAATGATTCCAAGGTTGATAAGATCACCATCGCACACTCCCTCTACCTTCGGGATTAGTGTTGGACCTAAATAAATGTTATTTGGTATTTGCGTTGAGCATGAATATGATTGGATCATGTTTATTGCGATACGGTTATTCATTTAAGTCAGAGAATAATTGTTGTTCTGTTTAAATGAATAAAACCTTCTATGGTCATACACTCAATATAAATGGTTTATTGAATCTCGATCGTAGTGATACACATATTCATAATATTGAAACCAAAAGATGCAGAGTTGATAATGATAGTGCAACTTATTTGTGGCACTGCCATTTGGGTCATATTGGTGTAAAGCGCATGAAGAAATTCCATACTGATGGACTTTTGGAATCACTTGATTATGAATCACTTGGTACTTGCGAACCATGCCTCATGGGCAAGATGACTAAAACTCCGTTCTCCGGAACAATGGAGCAAGCAATAGATTTATTGGAAATAATACATACCGATGTATGCGGTCCGATGAATATTGAGGCTCGCGGTGGGTATCGTTATTTTCTGACCTTCACAGATGACTTGAGCAGATATGGGTATATCTACTTGATGAAACATAAGTCTGAAACATTTGAAAAGTTCAAAGAATTTCAGAGTGAAGTGGAAAATCATCGTAACAAGAAAATAAAGTTTCTGCGATCTGATCATGGAGGAGAATATTTGAGTTACGAGTTTGGTCTTCAATTAAAACAATGTGGAATAGTTTCACAAACTCATGCCACCTGGAACACCACAGCATAATGGTGTGTGTGAACGTCATAACCGTACTTTATTGGATATAGTGCAATCTATGTGTTTCTTACCGATTTACCACTATTGTTTTGGGGTTATGCATTAGAGACAGCTGCATTCACTTTAAATAGGGCACCATCTAAATCCGTTGAGACAACACCATATGAACTGTGGTTTGGCAAGAAACCTAAGCTGTCGTTTTTTAAAGTTTGGGGTTGCAATGCTTATGTGAAAAGTTTCAACCTGATAAGCTCAAACCCAAACCGGAGAAATGTGTCTTCATAGGATACCCAAAGGAGACTGTTGGGTACACCTTCTATCACAGATCCGAAGGCAAGATATTCGTTGCTAAGAATGGATCCTTTCTAGAGAAGTAGTTTCTCTCGAAAGAAGTGAGTGGGAGGAAAGTAGAACTTGATGAGGTAATTGTACCTTCTCCCGAATTGGAAAGTAGTTCACCACAGAAATCAGTTCCAGTGATGCCTACACCAATTAGTGAGAAAGTTAATGATGATGATCATGAAACTTCGGATCAAGTTGCTACCAAACCTCGTAGGTAAACCAGAGTACGTTCCGCACCAGAGTGGTACGGTAATCTTGATCTGGAAATCATGTTACTAGACCATGATGAACCTACGAACTATGAGGAAGCGATAATGAGCCCAGATTCCGCGAAATGGCTTGAGGCTATGAAATCTGAGATGGGATCCATGTATGAGAACAAAGTGTGGACTTTGGTTGACTTGCCCGATGATCGGCAAGCCATTGAGAATAAATGGATCTTCAAGAGGAAGATAGACGCTGATAGTAGTGTTACTATCTACAAAGCTCGAATTGTCGCAAAAGTTTTTCGACAAGTTCAAGGTGTTGACTACGATGAGATTTTCTCCCTCGTATCGATGCTTAAAGTCTATCCGAATCATGTTAGCAATTGCCGCATTTTATGAAATCTGGCAAATGGATGTCAAAACTACATTCCTTAATGGAATTTTTAAAGAAGAAGTTGTATATGATGCAACCAGAAGGTTTTGTCAATCCTAATGGTGCTAACAAAATGTGCAAGCTCCAGCGATCCATCTATGGACTGGTGCAAGCATCTCGGAGTTGGAATATACGCTTTGATGAAGTGATCAAAGCATATGGTTTTATACAGACTTACGGTGAAGCCTGTATTTACAAGAAAGTGAGTGGGAGCTTTGTAGCATTTCTGATATTATATGTGGATGACATATTGTTGATTGGAAATGATATAGAATTTCTGGATAGCATAAAAGGATACTTGAATAAGAATTTTTCAATAAAAAGGCCTCGGTGAAGCTGCTTAAGTATTGAGCATCAAGATCTATAGGGATAGATCGAGAAGCTTAATAGGACTTTCACAAAGCACATACCTTGACAAGTTTTTGAAGAAGTTCAAAATGGATCAGTCAAAGAAGGAGTTCTTGCCTGTGTTACAAGGTGTAAAATTGAGTAAGACTCAAAACCCGACCACGGCAGAAGATAGAAAGAGAATGAAAGTCATTCCCTATGGCTCAGTCATAGGTTCTATAAAGTATGCCATGCTATGTACCAGACCAGTTGTGTGCCTTGCTATGAGTTTAGCAAGGAGGTACGATAGTGATCCAGGAGTGGATCACTAGATAGCGGTCAAAGTTATCCTTAGTTACCTAAGAGGACTAAGGAAATATTTCTCGGTTATGGAGGTGATAAAGAGTTCATCGTAAAGAGTTACGTCGATGCAAACTTTAACACTGATCTGGATGACTCTGAGTCTCAATATGGATACATATTGATAGTGGGAGCAATTAGCTAGAGTAGCTCCATGCAGAGCATTGTAGACATAAAAATTTGCAAAATACATACAGATCTGAATATGGCAGACCCGTTGACTAAACCTCTCTCACAAGCAAAACATGATCACACCTTTGTACTCTTTGGGTGCTAATCACATAGCGATGTGAACTAGATTATTGACTCTAGTAAACCCTTTGGGTGTTGGTCACATGGCGATGTGAACTATGGGTGTTAATCACATAAAGATGTGAACTATTGGCGTTAAATCACATGGCGATGTGAACTAGATTATTGACTCTACTGCAAGTGGGAGACTGAAGGAAATATGCCCTAGAGGCAATAATAAAGTTGTTATTTATATTTCCTTATATCATGATAAATGTTTATTATTCATGCTAGAATTGTATTAACCGGAAACTTAATACATGTGTGAATACATAGACAAAACACCGAGTCCCTAGTAAGCCTCTACTAGACTAGCTCGTTAATCAAAGATGGTTAAGTTTCCTAACCATAGACATGTATTGTCATTTGATGAATGGGATCACATCATTAGGAGAATAATGTGATGGACAAGACCCATCCGTTAGCTTAGCATAATGATCGTTAAGTTTATTGCTATAGCTTTCTTCATGACTTATACATGTTCCTCTGACTATGAGATTATGCAACTCCCGAATACCTGAGGAACACTTAGTGTGCCATCAAACGTCACAACATAACTGGGTGATTATAAAGATGCTCTACAGGTGTCTCCGATGGTGTTTGTTGAGTTGGCATAGATCAAGATTAGGATTTGTCACTGCGATTGTCGGAGAGGTATCTCTGGGCCCTCTCGGTAATGCACATCATATGAAGCCTTGCAAGCAATGTGACTAATGAGTTAGTTATGGGATGATGCATTACGGAACGAGTAAAGAGACTTGCCAGTAACGAGATTGAACTAGGTATGATGATACCAACGATCGAATCTCGGGCAAGTAACATACCAATGACAAAGGGAACAACGTATGTTGTTATGCGGTTTGACCGATAAAGATCTTTGTAGAATATGTAAGAGCCAATATGAGCATCCAGGTTCCGCTATTGGTTATTGACCGGAGATGTGTCTCGGTCATGTCTACATAGTTCTCGAACCCGTAGGGTCCGCACGCTTAACGTTCGATGACGATTTGTATTATGAGTTATGTGATTTGATGACCGAAGTTTGTTCGGAGTCCCGGATGAGATCGGGGACATGACGAGGAGTCTCTAAATGGTCGAGAGGTAAAGATTCATATATTGGAAGGCTATATTCGGACATCGGAAAGGTTCCGAGTGATTCGGGTATTTTTCGGAATACCGGGGAGTTACGGGAATTCACCGGGAGAAGTAATGGGCCTTATTGGGCCATACGGGAAAAGAGGAGGCAGTCCAAGGGGTGGCTGCACCCCCCCCCCCCCCCATGGCAAGTCCGAATTGGACTAGGGAGGGGCGGCGCCCCCCTCTTTCCTTCTCCCTCTCTCTCCTTCCCTCTCTCCCCCTCTTGGAAAAGGAAGGGGAGTCCTACTAGGATTGGGAATCCTAATAGGACTCCCCCTTGGTGCGCCTCCCCCTTAGGCCGGCCACCTCCTCCCTCCCTCCTTTATATACGGGGGCGGGGGGCACCCCAAAGGCACACCAAGATTTGTCTTAGCCGTGTGCGGTGCCCCCCTCCACAGATTTCCACCTCGGTCATATTTTCGAAGAGCTTAGGCGAAGCCCTGCCGGAATCACTTCATCATCACCGTCACCACGCCGTCGTGCTGACAAAACTCTCCTTCGGCCTCAACTGGATCAAGAGTTCGAGGGACATCACCGAGCTGAACGTGTGCAGATCGCGGAGGTGCCGTACGTTCGGTACTTGGATCGGTTGGATCGCGAAGACGTTCGACTACATCAACCGCGTTACTAAATGCTTCCTCTTTCGCTACGAGGGTACGTAGACACACTCTCCCCGCTTGTTGCTATGCTTCTCCTAGATAGATCCTGCGTGATCATAGGAAATTTTTGAAATACTACGTTCCCCAACAAAAATCAGTAGGGTATTTTATTTTCCCACACAAGACTTCAACATCTCTAACAATCCCAAGTGGTGTGCTAGTATCTCTATTCGCAAGTTTAATAGTAACATCAATATCTTCTATCTTAGCAGGTGCAATATCATTCATAATATAAAGTAAACGGGATTGCACTAACCCTAGCACCCAAATCACATAAGTCATGATAACAATGATCTCCTATTTTAACAGAGACAACAGGCATGCTAACTACAGGTCTATGTTTATCTTTTTCATCGGCTTTGGCAATTCTAGTGGCATCATCACAGAAATAAATAACATGCCCATCAATATCTTCAACCAAGAGATCTTTAACCATAGCAACATTAGGTTCAATTTTAATTTGTTCATAGGGTGTAGGTGTTCTTGTATAACTTTTGTGAACCACAGTTGAAGCTTTAGCATGTTCTTTTATCCTAACAGGAAAAGGTGGTTTCTCAATGTAAGCAGTAGGAATAACTGGATCAACATTATAAGTAGTAGTTTCTTCTCTAACTTTGGGAGGTTCTAATATTTTTACTTCAATGGGAGGATGATATTTAAACCACTTCTCCTTAGGGAGATCAACATGAGTAGCAAACGATTCACAAAAAGAAGCTACTATTTCAGGGCCAAGTCCATATTTAGTGCTAAAATTATTAAAAGCATCGGTATCCATAAAAGTTTTAACACAATGAAAGTCAAGCTTTATAACTATTTAGAGATGCATTTAATTCTTTCCAAAAGATCCCATCTGAATTCAATAGTCTTCTTCATAAAAGAACCAGTACAAGAAGTATCGAGCATGGATTGATCATTATGAGAAAGCCAAGCATAAAAATTCTGAATAATAATTTCTCTTGAGAGCTCATGATTGGGGCATGAATATAACATTGACTTAAGCCTCCCCCAAGCTTGAGCAATACTTTCTCCTTCACGAGGCCAAAAATTATATATATAATTCTGATCACGATGAACCAGATGCATAGGATAGAACTTCTGATGAATTTCCAATTTCAATCGGTTGTAATTCCAAGCTCCAATATCATCACATAGCCTATACCATGTCAATGCCTTTCCCTTCAAAGATAAAGGGAAGACCTTCTTCTTGACTTCATCTTCGGGCAAACCTACAAGCTCAAATAATCCACAAACTTCATCCACATAGATTAGATGCATATCAGGATGTAGTGTTCCATCTCCTGCATAAGGATTAGCTAGCAGTTTCTCTATCATACCCGAAGGAATTTCATCATAAATATTTTCAGTAGGTGCAGTAGGTTGAGGGATAACTCTTTGTTCTTCTGGTCGAGGTGAATATACCCCGAACAAGCACCTCAAAGGATTATTTTCCATAGTGACAAGTGACGATAAATTTCAGCACGTAATATAAATTTTTCCTTACCAAATTCCACTCACCAAAGGCGCTTCACTCCGAGGCAATGGCACCAGAAAAGAGTCTTGATGACCCACAAGTATAGGGGATCAATTGTAGTCCTTTTGATAAGTAAGAGTGTCGAACCCAACGAGGAGCAGAAGGAAATGACAACCAGTTTTCAGCAAGGTATTTTCTGCAGGCACTGAAATTATCAGTAACAGATAGTTTGGTAGTAAGATAATTCATAACGGGTAACAAGTAACAAGTGTAGCAAAGGTGCAGCAAGGTGGCCCAATCCTTTTTATAGCAAAGGATAAGCCTGGATGAACTCTTATATAAAGCAAAGCGCTCCCGAGGACACATGGGAATTATTGTCAAGCTAGTTTTCATCATGCTCATATGATTCGCGTTCTTTACTTTGATAATTTGATATGTGGGTGGATCGATGCTTGGGTGCTATCCTTAGTTGGACAATCCTCCCACTTATGATTAACCCCTCTCGCAAGCATCCGCAGCTACGAAAGAAGAATTAAGATAAATCTAACCATAGCATGAAACATGTGGATCCAAATCAGCCCCTTACAAAGCAATGCATAAACTAGGGTCTAAGATTCTTTCACTCTAGCAACCCATCATCTACTTATTACTTCCCAATGCCTTCCCCTAGGCCCAAATAATGGTGAAGTGTCATGTAGTCGACGTTCACATAACACCACTAGAGGAAAGACAACATACATCTCATCAAAATATCAAACGAATACCAAATTCACATGATTACTTATAACAAGACTTATCCCATGTCCTACAGGAACTAACATAACTACTCACAAAGCATATTCATGTTCAAGATCAGAGGGGTATTGAATATCATTAAGGATTTGAACATATGATCTTCCACCAAAAAAACCAACTAGCATCAACTACAAAGAGTAATCAACACTACTAGCAACCCACAGGTACCAATCTGAGGTTTTTAGACAAAGATTGAATACAAGAGATGAACTAGGGTTTGAGAAGAAATGGTGCTAGTGAAGATGTTGATGAAGATTGACCCTCCCATGATGAGAGGATCGTCGGTGATGACGATGGCTTCGATTTCCCCCTCCTGGAAGGAAGTGTTGCCAGCAGAATCGCTCTGCCGGAGCCCTAGATTGCTTCTGCCCATGTTCTGCCTCAAGACGGCGGCGCTTCGTCCCGAAAGCCTCCTTATGATTTTTTTTCTAGGTCAAAACCCTCCATATAGTAGAAGATGGACACCGGCGGCTGGCCAAGGGGCCCACAAGCTCGGGAGGCGCACCCTGGGGGTAGGGCGCGCCGCCCAGGCTTGTGGCCACCTGGTGGGTCCCCTTCTGTTCTTTCTTCGCCCAATATTTTTTATATATTCCAAAACAATTCTCCGTAAAGTTTCAGGACATTTGGAGTCTATAGAATAGGTATCTCAGATTTGCTCCTTTTCAGTCCAGAATTCCAGCTGCCGGCATTCTCCCTCTTCATGTAAATCTTGTAAAATAAGAGAGAAAAGGCATAAGAATTGTATCATAAAGTGAAATAACAATCCATAATGCAATAAATATCAACATAAAAACATGATGCAAAATGGACGCATTAATCCCCCAGCATCAAGAGCGAGGATGAGGACTCCGACTAGGGCGCTGTCAACACCGAGCCGGCGCCCTGGGGGCAGCGGCCTCCGCCAGGAGTTCTCTTTTTTTCTTCTTCTTTTTCCTGCATTAGAACGATATGGCCCCATGGGGGCGTGTAAGGAACCGTGGCTCTCTTGTTTTAAAGTAGATGCTCTTGTGGTTCAAAACTGAGCTCATTCTCAACATTCCTCGTTAGGCTTGCCCCTCTTCTTCATGGTCACCCTAGTGCTCTGCATCGCTAGGACCCATCCTCGAGCGGGCCTCATTCATCGCTGGTATGTCAGGTCCCAATGCCTGGACAAGGCCAGGAGGTGAGGGGCCCGAGGTCCGGTAAGAACTCCTGAGGTGTGGTGCTCAGGGAGCTCCCCCTTGACGCGCAAGCGGTTCACGCGAGAGAATAAGCTTCCGCCTCGGACGAGGTGACGAAAAGAAGGAGCGCGACCAAAGACCACTGAGTCGTGCGGGGCGGTTAACTTAGCTTTTTGGGGTGGGGCACGAGGCGGTCGCGGCTAGTGAGGAGTTCACGCAGCGTCAGGATGCAACCTCCTGAAAGTTACTTCTTTATGTTGTCTTCTATCTGCACCGGATCAATGTAAGCCCCACGAGGGGTGCGTGA
Source organism: Thinopyrum elongatum (assembly GCA_011799875.1). NCBI lineage: Eukaryota > Viridiplantae > Streptophyta > Magnoliopsida > Poales > Poaceae > Thinopyrum > Thinopyrum elongatum. Next base: position 80,202,572 of record CM022301.1, read on the forward strand.
AAAATTGATGCCTTTTGCGTTTTCACAAGTGCCTTTGTGGTTTAAATTGTGTGTCTCCTCCCAATGCTTCCTTGCGAGGTTTGCCCCTATTTTTTCTTGCTTGCCAAAAATGCTCTACATCGTTAGGACTCGGCCCTCGAGCGGGCCTCAGCCACCGCTGGTATGCCAGGTCGCGATGCCTGGGACAAGGCCAGGCGGTGAGGGGCACCGAGAGCCAGTGAGGGCCCCCGAGGCACGATGCTCTGGGAGCACCCCGTTTAACGTGCAAGCGACTCGCGTGAAAAAGAGGCGACAGGCTCTGCTAAGGTCGCGAGAAGAAACTCTAACGATAGCGAATGCGTCGCGTGAGGTGGTTGTACTTAGCTTTCAAGGGTGGTAGCGTTGATCGATCTGCCACCCGTGGCAGGGCCACTCGAGATGCATCACCTGAGGCTGGGCCTCCCGAGGCAATGCGAGCCGCGAGCCGCCGGTGTTGCTTGGCACACGAGGTGCCGCTCGCACGACATCCGAGCATTCGGCTCCTAAGGCGGTTGCATGTTGACAGATTACGAGGTATGGGGGCGACGCGCGCCTGCCAACTTACTTGCGACTGTTCCGTGAGGAGATAAGGCACCAAGGACCTAGTGAGATGACGTGCACGGTAGCAGGCCCGTGAGCCAGAGCTTGATCGCTTAGATTTATCGACGCTGCAGGGACGGACCTGAGCACAAGCCTCGTGCCAGTAGCCCCCGCTCATGGAATGGTCAGGAGTAGAGCAGCGGGCGCGTGGCGCTCACGAGATGGCGCCCCCAATGGCGACGCAGCACTGAGCATGGGATTAAGCAAGCAACGAGAATTCATTAAAGCATAACCAAATCCCGCTCATGACCAAAAGGCGAGGCGGCAGCAGGGACAGACCCTGGCCAGCTTGAGGATGATGCAGCCTGTGGGGCACCCTCAATTTCAAACAAACCAAAAAGTCACCTGGCAACATGCTGTTGTGGGAGCGTCGGGCTACTTGACGAAGCGTGCCGCGGAGGTCCGCCTCTTAGGGGCCGACGGGTTCCTGAGGCCTTGGGGGCTCGTGAGGGGCTGAAGTCTCGCGAGACGCCATCGCGAGCTGCGCCAACCTTTGGAAGGTGGCGCTGGGGTTCTCCAGGCCGAAGGGCATGCAGATGTAGCTGGTGGCGAGGCCTCCGCTCAGGCCGATGCGTGCTGGCCAAAAGAGGTCCTGGGAGCTGGCCCTGTTTAGGCTCGCGACATCAACGCCCATGCGCACCCTGCTGCCCTCCTCGGGAGCGGCGGCTGGGTTAGCGGAGCACGCGGGGGGACGCTCGTCGTGAATGAGCCGAGCCTCTCGCAGCTTGCAAATCTCCTGGGCGATGAACTCTAGTGCCTCATGCGCCTGGTGTCGTGCGCCTTCCTTGTGGGGGGGCGCCCCCAGGCACGCCTCCAAGTGGTGATCGAGCACCCCCCTCGTCACACTGGCCAGGTCAGATGCTTTCCAGGTGAAAGCCCCCGAGCCTGCCCAAAGGGAGGCGCCGGGCGCGCCTTCCTTTGTTGTAGGGAGGCAGGTGCTGGCGATGAGGGTGGAGCCTGCGGCGCTGGCATTAGACGCCATCTTGTTAGCCTTGGTGGAGCCTTAGGAGGGGAGTAGCTGCTTCTTCCTCGCGGGCATGACCTCGGGAGGACCGATGCAGTCCTCGCCGTCGGAGTGTTCGGCCGCGGCTGCTTTGTAGGCACACTCGAGGGAGCAGACTGCGTCCTTCTCGTCGTAGGCGATGGTGATAACTCTGCTGCAGCCAGGTATTTTGAGGACGTTTTAGCTGTGGTGAGTTGCTTCCATGAATTTGGCGAGCGCTGGGTACCCCAGGATGGCGTTATACGGGAGGCCGATGTGCACCACGTCGAAGTCAATGAGCTTAGTGTGGTAGTTGTCGTGCTTGCCGAAGGTGACAGGGAGGCGCACTTTCCCCAGGGGGATGGTGGAGCCATCGGTCACACCGGAAAAGGGTCTGGTAGGCATGAGCTGGTTGTAGGGCACCTGGAGCATCTCGAAGGTCTCGATGGAGATCACGTTGAGGTCGGCACCTCCGTCAATGAGGGTTTTGGTCATTGCGACGTTGCTGATGGTGGGGGTGCACAGCATGGGGAGCGCACTGGCAGTTGCCGAGCACCTGAGGCGGTCCTTGGAGTCGAAGGTTATGGCATATTACGACCATTTGAGGGGCCTCATGGCCTCAAGCCTCGGGACGGCGGCATTCACTTCGCGAGAGAACTGCTTGAAGATGCGGTTGCATGCCGGGGCCTGAGCTTCGCCGAGGATGCAGGCTATCGCGCGAGGCTCCTGCTATCCCCCAGCCCCCTCGTCATGCTGATTGGTGTCGTTCCTTCTGGGTGGCGGTGGTAGCGGTGGAAGGGCAACGTTATCCTGAGGGTGCGCCTCATGAGGCTGATCGCGCCAGGCACCCTCACGAGGCTGGTCGCGCCAGCCCTGGCGGGGGTTGCCGTTGCGGTTGTCCCATCGGCCGCCGTCGTGGCCGCCTTCCCGGCCGGCACCACGGTTGTTGCGGTCTGGTCGACGGCCTAAGTGCTCGTCGCGGAGTGACTTGAGCTCCTGGCAGTCCTCGGTGTTGTGGGTGCGCATGTTGTGGTAGACGTAGAACGGACGATGGTCCTTCTCGGGCTCATCGCGGTCGCAGTCGCGCTTCTGCTCGGGCCCCGCCGCCAGCATGGCAGGCCCTTGTGCTTTACCTCCTTGCCCTTGGTCTTGTTGTCCTCAGGCATGGCGTCTGGGTCATTGTGGATGAAAAGACGGCCCTCTTCAGCCTTGGCGCACTTATCGGCGATGTTGAACAGTTCCAGCGCCGAGCTCAAGTCATCGTTAATGGCGAGCTTATCGCACATCCTGATGTCCGTGATGCCATTTGAGAACGCCAAGATGATGGCCTTATCAGAGGCGTGCGGGATCTTGTGGTGCACTTGGCTGAAGCGCTGAATGTACTTGCGGAGGGTCTCACCCGGGCACTGCTTCACGCGCCGCAGGTCGTTGACGGTGAGGGCGCGGTCATGGGTGCCCTTGAAGTTGGCGATGAACTGCTCGCAGAGCTCGCTCCATGAAGAGATCGACTCCTCAGGCAGGTTCATGAGCCAGGAGCGCGCGCCGTCCTTGAGGGCCATGGGGAACCAGTTCGCCATGATCTTGTCATCGCCGTTCGCCGCCTCGATGCTCAGCACGTAGAGCTGGAGGAACTCCATGGGGTCGGGGATGCCATCGTAGCGCGGGGGCAGCTCTGGCTTGAACTTGACGTGCCAAACCACCCGACGCAATTCACGAGTGAAGGCTCGGCAACCCACGCTGCTCAAGGGAACGTCGCGCGCGAGGGCGGCTCGGTTCTCGCGCCCAGCTGCCGACCTCTTGGACGATCGGGTCCTGGTGCTGGCGCTGTTGCTCGAGGAGCATGCGCGTGTCAGGCTGCGCGCGGTGGACGATCTGGCAGCTGGCTTCATCTCGGGTCGGCGGCAGCGCTCCGCGAGGCAACCATGCGGCCACGCGTCGCGCCGGGGTTCGGTGTTGTCGCTGCGCAAGGGCGAAGGCGGAGGTGCACTGTGCGCCACGTCCCTAGCGCGAGACGACGGAGGACGGAGCGAGTGGGAGGGCGCCAGAGCTTCTCCAGCGGCATTGACGAGCTCGGTGATGCGGCCAAGCCAGGCGTCGTAGCCGTCGTCGGCCGGGCGGTAGCGGAGCAGCTCCCGCACCATGAGCAGCCCAGCCTGTGCGTTTGGAGGCCCGCGGCGGCCTAGGGAGGAGGAGGTTGTAGCGGTGCGGCCGTCGAGCTGCCCGGAAGGGTGCATGGAGGTGTTCTGCTGCTCGTGGGCGGCCGGGTCAATGGCAGCCGCTGCAGCCACGGCAGAGTGGCGGCGGTTGCAGAGGCCTGCGGGCTCCGTCTGGGCGACGAGAGCCGCCCGACTCTCTGCACGAGCACGGCGAGCATTAGCCATGGAGTCAGTGGGGCGGAGACTGGAGTGAAGCAGAAGAACAGCGGCGCACCCCTACCTGGTGTGCCAAATGTCGGAATCGGGGCTCCGGGGACCCAAGTGGTTCGAACTCTGGGGTGCGCTCGCTGCTACCGCTCTGCTCTACCTCACGTCCTCTCAACCTCACGGCAACGCTTCGGCGAGCATGAATTAGAGAAGAAGAACAATGGACACGGCAGTTTACCCAGGTTCGGGCCACCTTGCAGTGTAAAACCCTACTCCTGCTTTGTGGTTGGATTCCTCTCCCGAGGGAGGATGTGAGTACAAGACTTGTGAGGGAGATGGAGTCGATCCAGGGAGCCAAGTCCCCCTCTACGGCGGCACCCTACCCTCTTTTATACTAACCTTGGTCCTCTTCCCCCGAAAACATTTGGCGGGAAGGTTTGCCATGATGGCCAGTTTGAAGGGGGACAGGGGCGCAGCTTATCCTGACAAAACCAGTCTTCACCTGCAAAGCTACCGCCCATGGCGCGCCGGTGGGCTCGGTGATGACCTCCGCCCACGCGCGCCCATCGTCCTGGTCTTCATGCACCGAATCGGCAACCTTTGGGGATTGCCTTGGGAACTGGTGGATGGCCTTGCTCCCTTAGCACAAAAGAGGAAAGCCTCCTCATCCGCGCCTGCTAGCGCTCCTCTGGCTTTACTCGTCGCCGCGCGCGTCACCCACGTGAAGCCGCAGGGCCGCGTGACTCCGCCGAACTGCTCTAGACTTGTACGCCTCCACAAGGGGCCTAGGGAGGTAGCCTCTGGGAAGCTGCCTCGCGAGGCTTCTAGCGGCGCTTGCTGACATGCGCCTCGTGAGTCGAGGGCCTCGCGAAGGTCTTGCTCGTGAAGTCCAATAGTGGGCCACGCGCTGGGCTCGGGATATGCGCCGCGTGCTGGGCCGCAGGCAGACGGGCCTGGGTACCCCCAGTCCCATGGGCCCGACAAAAGGACACTTTGTATTTTTAGATAGTACTTCGGAATGCCGAAGTATGTATGGTGTATAAAAATATGGCTTTAAAATTCCCTCATATGGTTGTGTTATTTGTTATTTAGTATTCCTCCGGTTTGATCATTTTGAGCTGAAAATGGGCAGTCATCAGCTTCTACCACAATGTAGAGTATAAAGAGGGTGTTCCTTGAGGCAGTTATGACCCTTAGCCGACGTCTCGATACCCAAAGGCGGTATGTGCTCATAGGAACTAGGCAATCAGACTATAGCGGCTTTATAACTTTCACTTAGCCGTATGAGTTTGACGGTGGGGGCTGATGACGAGCCCCGGTGTGTGAAGTAGTCGGCTTAAGTAGCCGAGTTCTACGCCATTGGCTAACGCTAGGAAGAAGCCCTTCATTTAACACGGGTGATCACTAACAACACGTCAGTTAACGCGGTCTTCGGATTGCCAACTGATAACCCACAAGTATAGGGAATCGCAACAGTTTTCGAGGGTAGAGTATTCAACACAAATTTATTGATTCGACACAAGGGGAGCCAAAGAATATTTGCAAGTATTAGCAGTTGAGTTGTCAATTCAACCACACCTGGAGATTAATTATCTGTAGCAAAGTGATCAGTAGCAAAGTAATATGATAGTTTTGATAGTAGTAGCAACAGCAATAGTAACAGTAACAGTGATAGCAATGATGTTCTAGCAAGTGTAAAAGTAACGATAGCAGTAGTAACTTAGCAAGAACAATATGAGAGAAATTCGTAGGCATTGGATCGGTGAATTCGTTGGATGATATTCATCATATAACAGTCATAACCTAGGGCGATACGGCACTAGCTCCAGTTCATAAATACAATGTAGGCATGTATTCCGTAAATAGTCATACGTGCTTATGGAAAGAACTTGCATGACATCTTTTGTCCTACCCTCCCGTGGCGGCGGGGTCCATATGGAAACTAAGGGATATTAAGGCCTCCTTTTAATAGAGAACCGGAACAAAGCATTAACACATAGTGAATACATGAACTCCTCAAACTACGGTCATCACCGGGAAGTGTCCCGACTTCTGTCACTCCGAGGTTGCCGGATCATAACACGTACTAGGTGACTATAACTTGCAAGATCGGATCTAGAACATAGATATAATGGTGATAACATAAACGGTTCAGATCTGAAATCATGGCACCCAGGCCCAAAGTGACAAGCATTAAGCATGGCAAAGTCATAGCAACATCAATCTCAGAACATAATGGATACTAGGGATCAAGCCCTAACAAAACTAACTCGATTACATGATGAATCTCATCCAACTCCTCACCGACCAACGAGCCTACGAAGGAATTACTCACTCCCGGTGGGGAGCATCATGGAATTGGCGATGGAGAAGGGTTGGTGATGACAAAGATCGAAGATCCCCCTCTCCGGAGCCCCAAACGGACTCCAGATCTGGCCTCCCAATGAAGAACAGGAGGTGGCGGCGGCTCCGTCTCGTGAAACACGATAATTCTTTCTCCTTGATTTTTTTCTCCAAAAATGTGATTTTATAGTGTTAGGGTTGAGGTCTGCGGGGCCACCAGGTGGGGACAACCCACCTGGGCGCGCCAGGAAGGGGGGCGCACCCTGGTGGGTTGTGCCCACCCAGGTGCCCCCCTCCGGTGGTTCTTGGCTCCAGAAATTCTCTTTTATTGTATAAAAAATCCTTGCAAAGTTTCGTTCCAATCCGAGAACTTTTATTTCTGCACAAAAAACAACACCATGGTAGTTCTGCTGAAAACAGCGTCAGTCCGGGTTAGTTTCATTCAAATAATGCAAATTAGAGTCCAAAACAAGAGGAAAAGCGTTAGAAAAAGTAGATACGACGGAGACGTATCAACTCCCCCAAGCTTAAACCTTTGCTTGTCCTCAAGCAATTCAGTTGATAAACTAAAAGTGGAAAAGAAAACCTTTTACGAACTCTTTTGCTCTTGTTTACATAAATAAGCTTAAGTAGCACCCAGGTTTTCAGCCAAGATCATGACTTACCATGTCGACAATAACTCTTAAAAATTATATTAACTCATATCAATGGCATAATCAACTAGCAAGCAATAATAAGATATCTCAAATGACAACACTTTGTCAAAGCAACCATGATATAATATGACAATAGTGGTATCTCGCTAGCCCTTTCTGAGACCGCAAAACATAAATGCAGAGCACCTCCAAAGTTCAAGCAGCGACTAAACATTGTAAGTCATGGTAGAAAAGATCAAATCATGATGCACCCAACATTAGCTACACACAATGCATGAGGATGACAATAGTGCTCTCAGGATCTGGCGCTTATTTGAGAAGGTGATGACACAACATAAAAGTAAATAGATAGTCCCTTGGCAGAGGGAAGCATTGATTTGCAGCGGTGCCAGAGCTCAAGTTTTTAAAACAGAGGTAAATGAAATTTTGAGAAATGCACCCTTCTCGTTTACTTCGCGACCATTAGTTATCGGTATCTTCCATGCTAAACACATTAGTGGCAGTTCCCAAGCGATAAAAGTAAAGGTTTACTCCCCCTCCACCAACAATCGCACTCCACGGCTGGTCCGAAACAACGGGTACCGTCCATACCAACAACAGTCCTGGGGGAGTTTTGTTTAATTATTTGCAATTTTGAATTCGGGACTGGGAATCCCTATTACCGCCCCTCTCATGCAAGGACGAGTGAATAAACACTCATCATGAGAATAACCCGCTTAGCATGGAAGATATTAACTACCTCCTGTCGCTCTATGAACAATCCAGGCACACAAAAAAGGATATTTATTTGAATTTTTTAGAGGTGGCACATGCAAATTTACTTAGGACGGCAGGGTAATACCGCATATAGGTAGGTATGGTGGACTCATCTGGGATAACTTGGGTTTCAGGATTTGATGCACAAGCAGTGTTCCCGCTTAGTATAGGCGAAGGCTAGCAATTAGGTTGAGAAGCGGCCAGCTAGAGAGCGAAAACGGCCATGAACATGTGTTATGCATAAGTAACATTGGATACTAGCATGAGTAGGATATGAACACCATGAACATAAATATCATAGAGGCTATGTTGGTTTTGATTCAACTACATGCATGAACATGTGCCAAGTCAAGCCACTCGAACATTCAGTGGAGGATACCATCTCATCATACTACATCACAATCATTTTAACGCAATGTTGGCATCCAAGATAAATCATTATCCACTCCTAGCTACTTAAGCATGGCATGAGAAACTATAATCTCTAATTGTCATTGCAAACATGTTTGATCATAATAGGCTGAATCATGGATACTAGGTTAAACATATTTACAAAAACAGAACAAGTCGAGTTCATACCCGTTTCTCTCTGCCACAGCCAGTTCACCAAATATCGTCATTATTTCCTTTCACTTGCACGATCGAACGATATGAAAATGATAATAGTGCAAGAGTTCCATGGACCAGGCTGGAATCTGCAAACATTTTATTCAAAAGGAGAAGACAAGGTAATTTGGGCTCTTTGTTAGATCATCAGTAATGCATATGAGAGCCACTCAACATTTTCATCGTGGTCTTCTCCTCGGTATGACTCAATAAAAGGAAAAGAATTTCAGAGAAACATACTGAAATGTTTTTGGAGTTTTTAGTTTTTTCTTGAAGAGAGCAAATTAAAGATAAGGAAAAACAAAAATGAGAAAAATTATTTACACAGGAGAGCCCCCAACAAGCAAAAGAAGAACAAGGAAATCTTTTTGGGTTTTCTTTTTAATACTACAACTAATTAAACTAGAAAGAAAAACCAAAAAGAAGCAGGTCTATGTTTATCTTTTTCATCAGGTTTGGCAATTCTAGCAGCTTCATCACAGAAGTAGATAACATGCCCATCTAAATTCTCTACCAGGAGATCTTTAACCATAGCAACACTAGGTTCTACTTTGATTTGTTCAGCAGGCTTGGGTGCTCTAATATAACTCTTATTGACCACAGTTGAAACTTTAGCATGCTCCTTTATCCTAACAGGGAAAGGTGGTTTTTCAATATAAGCAGTAGGAACAACTGGATCAACATTGTAAATAATAGTTTCATCTTTAGCTATTACCGGTTCTTTAATTTCTTCTTTAATAGGTGGGTGATATTTAAACCACTTCTCCTTAGGGAGATCAACATGAGTAGCAAATGATTCACAAAAGGAGGCTACTATCTCAGAGTCAAGTCCATATTTAGTGCTAAACTTTTGAAAAGCATCGTTATTCATAAAAGATTTAACACAATCATACTTAAGCTTAATACCTGACTCTTTACCTTCGTCGAGTTCCCAATCTTCAGAGTTGCGTTTAATTCTTTCTAAAAGGTCCCACCTGAATTCAATAGTCTTCTTCATAAAGGAACCAGTACAAGAAGTGTCAAGCATGGATTGATCATCACGTGAAAGCCGAGCATAAAAATTCTGAATGATAATTTCTCTTGAGAGTTCATCATTGGGGCATGAATATAACATTGACTTAAGCCTCCCCCAAGCTAGAGCGATACTTTCTCCTTCACAGGGCAAAAAATTATATATATAATTCCGATCACGATGAAATAGATGCATAGGATAAAAATTTTGGTGAAATTCCAATTTCAATCGATTCCAAGTCCAAGATCCAATATCATCGCATAGCCTATACCATGCCAATGCTTTTCCCTTCAAAGATAAAGGGAAAACCTTCTTCTTAGTTTCATCTCCTGGTAAACCTGCAAGCTTAAATAATCCACAAATTTTAGCCACATATATTAAGTGCATATCAGGATGTTCAGTTCCATCTCCTGCATAAGGATTAGCTAGCAGTTGTTCTACCATACCCGAAGGAATTTCATAACCGATATTTTCAGTAGGTGCAGTAGGTTGAGGGATAACTAATTGTGGTTCCGGTCGAGGTGAAGATATCCCGAACAAACCCCACAAAGGATTGTTCTCCATAGTAACAAGTGACAATAAATTTCAGCACATAGTAATAATTCTCCTTACCGATTTCCACTTACCAAGAGCACTTCACTCCCCGGCAACGGCACCAAAAAGAGCCTTGATGACCCACAAGTATAGGGGATCAATCGTAGTCCTTTCGATAAGTAAGAGTGTCGAACCGAACGAGGAGCAGAAGGAAATGACAAGTAGTTTTCAGCAAGGTATTCTTTGTAAGCACTGAAATTATAAGTAATGAGTAGTTTGATAGCAAGATAATTTGTAACGAGCAAGTAACGGTAATGGTAACAAAAGTGCAGCAAGGTAGCCCAATCCTTTTGAGGCAAAGGATAGGCCAAAACAGTCTCTTATGATCAGCAAAGCGTTCTTAAGGGTACACGGGAATTTCATCTAGTCACTTTCATCATGTTGGTTTGATTTGTGTTCGCTACTTTCATAATTTGGTATGTGGGTGGAACGGTGCTTAGGTGTTGTTCTTACTTGAACAAACCTCCTACTTATGATTAACCCCCTCGCAAGCATCCGCAACTACGAGAAAAGTATTAAGAATAAATCTAACCATAGCATTAAACTTTTGGATCCAAATCAGTCCCTTACGGAATAGCGCATAAACTAGGGTTTAAGCTTCTGTCACTCTCGCAACCCATCATCTAATAACTACTCCACAATGCATTCCCTTAGGCCCTAATAAGGTGAAGTGCCATGTAGTCGACGTTCACATGACACCACTAAGGGAATCACAACATACATATCATCAAAATATTGAACACATATCAAGTTCACATGATTACTTGCAACAAGATTTCTCACGTGACCTCAAGAACAAAAGTAACTACTCACAAATGATAATCATGCTCAAGATCAGAGGGGTATTAAATAGCATAATGGATCTGAACATATAATCTTCCACCAAATAAACCATATAGTAATCAACTACAAGATGTAATCAACAATACTAGTCACCCACAAGCACCAATCTAAGGTTCCGGTACAAAGATTGAACACAAGAGATGAACTAGGGTTTGAGAGGGGATGGTGCTGTTGAAGATGTTGATGGAGATTGCCCTCCCCGAGATGCGAGAGTTGTTGGTGATGATGATGACGATGATTTCCCCCTCCGGGAGGGAAGTTCCCCCGACGGAATCGCTTCGCCGGAGGGCAAACATGCTCCTTCCCAAGTTCTGCCTCGAGGCGGTGGCGCTTCCTCCAGAAAGTCCTCTCCTTATTTTTTCTAGGTCAAAATGACTTATATACCAGAAGATGGGCACCAGAGGTGGGCCGAGGGGAGCACAACCCACCAGGGCGCGCCTGGGCTCCCTGACGCGCCCAGTTGTGCCCACCTGGTGGGCCCCCTCTGGTACTTATTGGCTCCAATAATTCTAATATATTCCATAAAAATTCTCCGTGAAGTTTCAGCTTATTTGGAGTTGTGCAGAATAGGTGGCCTGACGTAGCTTTTTCAGGTCCAGAATTCCAGCTGCCGGTATTCTCCCTCTTTGTGTGAACCTTGCATATTATGAGAGAAAAGGCATTAAAATTACTCCAAAAAGCATTATTATATCTAAAAACAATACAAATAACAGTAGGAAAACATGATGCAAAATGGACGTATCAGCAAATTAAAGACAAAGGAAAACAAAAACAAGAAAAACTATTTACACGGGAAAACTCCCAACAAGCAAAAGAAGAACAATGAAATCTTTTTGTGTTTTCTTTTAATACTACAACTAATTAAACTAGAAAGAAAAACCGAAAAGAAGCAGGAAATATTTTTTTGGATTTTCTCAAAGTTTTTCAAACGCACAAGAAGAAAGCGAGAAAATGAATCTAGGATGGATAATACAATGAAAAAGTGTGGACACCGACAACTGGAATGAAATGTGTGAACATGAATGTAATGTCGGTGGGCATACGTACTCCCCCAAGCTTAGGCTTTTGGCCTAGCTTGGTAATCACCGTCTGGAGCCTGCATAGTAGTCAGAGTGGTAGCTCACGGAGGCTCTTGGTGCAGCCTCCTCAGCCTGCCGAGCAGCCACCACCAATGCGTTGTGTGCACAGGCCTCGCTCTCAAGAACAAAATATCTTCCCTTGCTATGAACATCAAAGAGAGCAGGCGCAGGCAAAAAGGTATCCACAACGGACTTTTTATTAAACAACAGGTTATATGAAAAATTATGGGCTTCACCACTAAGGATCTTATGACGCCTCATAGCATCAAAGTCCAAGTACTGCGTGGGTAGGATGGGGTCATAAGGCCAAGGTGAAACACCCATCTCCCTTGCTAAACGTGTGGCATAAATTCCACCATAAAAATATCCACTACCAGCGTTATGTTGCAACCTGCGTGCAACAATCGCTCCAAGGTTATAACTTTTGTCACCGGTGAGAGCGGTGCGTATGAGGCTCAAGTCAGGAGCACAAAGTGTACTACAATCTTGTTTGCCTACAATGCATTTTCCATTAAATAGTGCAAAGTACTGAATTGAGGGAAAATGAATGCTCTTTATTCTACCTTGCGTCACTCCTCTAGTCTCACCATAGCAAAGGCTAGTCAAGAATATCTCAAACTCTGATCTTGGTGGTTCGTCTAACGAACCCCAAAATGGAATTTTGCAGTAATTAGAAAATGTCTCTAAGGGTAGGGTGAAAGGATAGTCGTAAAGTTTAAACGGCACTCTAGCCTCATGAGGATGGAATTTAAATTCTTTAGTAAATGATTCAGTGAGGCTAAGGTGTTGGTTGCACTTATCTGCAATGTAGGGACCAAGCTCGGCATTGTGAACATATTGCTCAAATTCTTCTTTAATACCAATGCGCACCATGAAATCGTTGTAAGGCCATAAACATGATTTGGTGGCTGCATCTCGTATGGAATTTTCACTTGGTTCAACATAGGACCGACGAACAGAGTTGCTACTAGAGGATGCCTCTGAGGACCTCCTCCTCGAAGAACTCCTTCCAAAAAGGTTCATCATATTTGCGTACAATTTCTGAAAAAAATTGGGTCACAAAATTTTGTTGCCAAAACTTTACAAGATTGATAGCAGCTACTCATAAGGATGCATAGAGGCCAAAACAAGCATTCAAACTACTTAGAACTCTAAGAATTGAACATGCAAGCTCATCTACAGCAGCACCAAGAGTAGCTATTTATTCAGAATATAAACCACTAAAGCAAAAACTAATTGGACCAATGGAGGAGTCACATATCAAGTAGCAATCCCCCAAAATAGTTCCGGAAACGGAGCTTCGAGCAAAGAGATCGAAATCCGCGGGTTTGAGAGTAAGAACACGAGAGAGAGAGAGAGAGAGAGAGAGCAATGGTGATTTTTTTTCTGGAGGTAGGTGGTGACATGGGCTAAAAAGATAAGTGAGGGGGCCCACGTGGGGACCACAACCCACCAGGGCGCGCCTGGGGGTGCTGGCGCGCCCAGGTGGGTTGTGCCCACCTGGTGCGCCCCCCTCTGAAGTTATTTGCACCAAAAAATCTTAAATATTCAAAAAAAAATCGTATTAAATTTTCAGAGCATTCTGAGATCTTTTATTTTTGGGTCATTTTTTATTGCACAGAAAATTCAGAAAACAGACTAAGCATGGCATTTTATTTTATTTAACTAAGAAAAACAGGAAGTAAAAGTAAACGATAGAAGGTAGTGCTCACTAAATTCATCAACTTCATACCTCTCAAAAATGATTCATTAATAAGGTTGATCAAGTCTTATTAACAACCACCTTCGACTAGCATGAAACTGAAGAACTTTCGTAAAACACTAAGTTACCTCAACGGGGATATGAATGTCCCCAACAATAAGCATTTCATATTTCTTTTTGGTAGTAGGTAGAGGTAGTTGAAAACTTCCAATAGTGATTGTCGGAGATTTTTCAATAACATTAATACCATTCACTTGGAATTGTTTCTTCGGAAAGTGCACCATATGCTCATTACCATTGATATGAAAAGTGACCTTGCTTTTATTGCAGTCAATAACAGCCCCTGCAGTATTCAAGAAGGGTCTACCAAGGATAATCGACATGTTGTCGTCCTCGGGCATCTCAAGTATAACAAAGTCAGTTAAGATAGTAACATTAGCAACAACAACGGGCACATCCTCACAAATACCGATAGGTATGGCAGTTGATTTGTCAGCCATTTGCAAAGATATTTCAGTAGGTGTGAGTTTATTCAAGTCAAGTCTTTTATATAGAGAGAAAGGCATAACACTAACACTAGCTCCTAAATCACACAAAGCGATTTTCACATAATTTCTTTTGATGGAGCAAGGTATAGTTGGTATTCCCGGATCTCCAAGTTTTTTAGGTACTCCATCCCTAAAAGTATAATTAGCAAGCATGGTGGAGATTTCAGCTTCCGGTATTTTTCTCTTGTTGGCGATGATGTCTTTCATGTATTTTGCATAAGGAGGCATTTTTAAGATATCAGTCAAGCGTGTACGCAAAAAGACTGGCCTAAGCATTTCAGCAAAGCATTCAAATTCTTCATCATCTTTCTTCTTAGTTGATTTAGGTGGAAAGGGCATAGGTTTTTGAACCCAAGGTTCTCTTTCCTTACCATGTTTTCTAGCAACAAAGTCTCTTTTATCATATCTTTTATTCTTGACTTGTGGGTTATCAAGATCAACAGCTGGTTCTATTTCAACATCATTGTCTGGTTCTTTATCATTTGTTGGAGTGTCTTCATGAACCTCATCATTATCTTTTTCATTATCAGAAGGTGAGTGTTCATTACCAGATTGAGTTTCAGCATCAGAAATAGAGACTTCATTATCATTAACAGGAGGTTTTTCTACTTCAAGTTCACTAGAGGCATGCAAAGTCCTACAATCTTTCTTCTTCTTTTTCTTTTTAGAAGGACTAGGTGCATCAGTGTTGACTCTTTGAGAGTCTTGTTCAACTCTTTTAGGGTGTCCCTCAGGATAAAGTGGTTCCTGAGTCATTCTACCTCCTCTAGTCATCACTCTAATAGCATGATCATTGATATTATTATTCATTTCATCTAACAACTCTCTTTGAGATTTAGCAACTTGTTCTAATTGAGTTTGAACCATAGAGGCATGTTTTCCTACACCTCTAACGTCATTGGTAATTCTAAATAGCAAGTCACTCAAGCGAGCTATCATATCAGAATTGTATTTCAATTGTTTCATAACATTTCATTGAAGTGATCTTGCTTTCTAATGTAATTATCAAACTCATATAAGCATTGACTAGGATGTTTGTTATAAGGAATATCACCTTCATCGAACTTTAGTAAAGAATTTACCTCTACCACCTTAGGTGGTGGTGGTGTTTCAAGCCCATGTATTTCTTCAATAGGAGGTAAATTTTTAACATCCTCTGCTTTAATACCTTTTTCCTTCATAGATTTCTTTGCCTCTTGCATATCTTCAGGACTGAGATATAAGATACCCCTCTTCTTCGGAGTAGGTTTAAGTTGTGGTTCAGGAAGGATCCAATCATCATAATTTTGCAATATGTTATTCAATAATTCTTCAGCTTGTTCAACAGTTCGTTCCCTAAAAACACAACCAGCACAACTATCTAGAAAATCCCTAGAAGCATCCGTTAGTCCATTATAGAAGATATCAAGTATTTCATTTTTCTGAAGAGGATGATCAGGCAAAGCATTAAGCAATTGGAGAAACCTCCCCCAAGCTTGTGGGAGACTCTCTTCTTCAATTTGAACAAAGTTAAATATTTCCTGTAAGGCAGCTTGTTTCTTATGAGCAGGAAAATATTTTTCAGAGAAGTAATAAATCATATCCTCGGGACTTCGCACACAACCAGGAGCAAGAGTATTATACCAAGTCTTAGCATCACCCTTTAATGAGAATGGAAATAATTTGAGAATATAATAATAGCGAATTTTCTCATCATGAGCAAAAAGGGTGGCTATGTCATTCAACTTAGTAAGGTGTGCCACAACAGTTTAAGTTTCATAACCATGGAAAGGATCAGATTCAACCAAAGTAATCAACTCTGGGTCGACAGAGAATTCATAATCCTTATCATCAACAAAGATAGGTGAAGTAGCAAACTTAGGATCATATTTCATTCTAGCATTCAAAGATTTTTCTTTCAGTTTGCATAATAATTTCTTAAGATCATCCCTATCATTGCAAGCAAGAAAGTCTCTAGTTGTCTCCTCATCCATAACATAGCCTTCTGGTATCTTAGGCAATTCATATCTAGGAGAACTAGATCTAATAGATGTTTCAAGATTTTTAGTTTCAAGCTCTTCATCAGTTTCAACAATTTCATCAGTTTCAGCATTCTCAAAAGCTTTAGTTCTAGCAAGTTGTTCATCAAGAAATTCACCTAGTGGCACATTATCATTGAGCAGGGTACTAGCATCATCATGAGTATCATTCATAGCAGAAGTAGCATCATTAATAACTTGCGACATATCAGAGTTAATAGCATGTGGTGGTGTTGCAAGTCTACTTATAACAGAAAGTGAATCAAGTGCAGAGCTAGATGGCAGTTCCTTACCTCCCCTCGTCTTAGAGGGAAAAATCTTAGTCTTAGCGTCCTTCAGATTCTTCATAGTGATAATTTGATAATAATCCCAAGTGACTCAACAAATATAGCAATGCTCCCCGGCAACGGCGCTAGAAAAAGGTCTTGATAACCCACAAGTATAGGGGATCACAACTATTTTCGAGGGTAGAGTATTCAACCCAAATTTATTGATTCGACACAAGGGGAGCCAAAGAATATTTGCAAGTATTAGCAGTTGAGTTGTCAATTCAACCACACCTGAAGATTAATTATCTGCAGCAAAGTGATCAGTAGCAAAGTAATATGATAGTTTTGATAGTAGTAGCAACAGCAATAGTAACAGTAACAGTGATAGCAATAATTTTGTAGCAAGTGTAACAGTAACGATAGCAGTAGTAACTTAGCAAGAACAATATGAGAGAAATTCATAGGCATTGGATCGATGAATTCGTTGGATGATATTCATCATATAATAGTCATAACCTAGGGCGATACGGCACTAGCTCCAGTTCATAAATACAATGTAGGCATGTATTCCGTAAATAGTCATACGTGCTTATGGAAAGAACTAGCATGACATCTTTTGTCCTACCCTCCCGTGGCAGCGGGGTCCATATGGAAACTAAGGGATATTAAGGCCTCCTTTTAATAGAGAACCGGAACAAAGCATTAACAGATAGTGAATACATGAACTCCTCAAACTACGGTCATCACCGGGAAGTGTCCCGACTTCTGTCACTCCGGGGTTGCCGGATCATAACACGTAGTAGGTGACTATAACTTGCAAGATCGGATCTAGAACATAGATACAATGGTGATAACATAAACGGTTCAAATCTGAAATCATGGCACCCGGGCCCAAAGTGACAAGCATTAAGCATGGCAAAGTCATAGCAACATCAATCTCAGAACATAATGGATACTAGGGATCAAGCCCTAACAAAACTAACTCGATTACATGATGAATCTCATCCAACTCCTCACCGACCAGCGAGCCTACGAAGGAATTACTCACTCCTGGTGGGGAGCATCATGGAATTGGTGATGGAGAAGGGTTGGTGATGATGAAGATCGAAGATCCCCCTCTCCGGAGCCCCAAACGGACTCCAGATCTGGCCTCCCGATGAAGAACAGGAGGTGGCGGCGGCTCCATCTCGCGAAACGCGATAATTCTTTCTCCCTAATTTTTTTCTCCGAAAATGTGATTTTATAGTGTCAGGGTTGAGGTCTGCGGGGCCACCAGGTGGGGACAACCCAACTGGGCGCGCTAGGAGGGGGTGCGCGCCCTGGTGGGTTGTGCCCACCCAAGTGCCCCCCTCCGGTGGTTCTTGGCTCCAGAAATTCTCTTTTATTGTATAAAAAATCCTCGCAAAGTTTCGTTCCAATCCGAGAATTTTATTTCTGCACAAAAAACAACACCATGGTAGTTCTGCTGAAAACAGCGTCAGTCCAGGTTAGTTTCATTCAAATCATGCAAATTAGAGTCCAAAACAAGAGGAAAAGCGTTAGAAAAAGTTGATACGACGGAGATGTATCACCAACCAGTTTTCGCTTACCTAGATAGTCAGTTGTCGGCTTTCTCCACTGAGGCGCTCTGCCAATTAAGTTGGTGGCGCTATCACAGCGGTTCTCCCGTTACACCCTTAGTCGAATTTGTCGGGAATGTAAGGGGTACACATAAGAGCTGGACAACCCAACTATTGACCAAAATCTAGGTTCGAAACTGATGCATATAACGCATCCGAGACGTCGAGTACTCCGGACTTGTATTTCAGGGTAGGGAAACAAAGCCCTTTGGCAGTTGTATCTTAAAGGCGTTCTTGTAGTTCGCATGCAGTGCTTGTACAGAGATGCATTTAAGGACCTTAAGGGGTACAATTTCTTTATTTTAAAAGGTCAAGCTTTACCTGTCACGAGAAGAACTAAAAAGGATACAATGCGATAAGAGGTAATAAAGGAGTAAATAAAAATAGGGCGGATCTTGTCATCGGGTTTATAAGCCCGGGTCGCTTCCTGACACATGTCTGCGTCTCCATGCTGTTGTCCAGCTCATCCTCGTTGATAGCAAAGATTGATACCGGCAGCGTGCAACCTTGCCCATGTATGTGCTTGATGTGTTCGTTGGTCGAGTCCTTTGAAGAGGTCTGCAGTTGTTGGCTGTGTGGTTGAAGCCACACGAATATACTTTTACTGGCTAGCTCTTTGACAGAACCTTGTCGATGTGAAACCTTGAGGCTTCGTCGCTCCTCGGTCTAGCCGATCCGACGTTTCCATTATTGTGGCTCCTCGGCGGCCCAGGGAATCTTTAGTGTGAAATTGTGCACCCTGGGGACGTAGTGCCCCTTCCAAGGGGAACGCGCGAGGATCCCGTACCCCTATTTGGGGTGTGGGGTGCCTGTCCGAGGTCGACTGGCGTAGCCCGCGTGCGCTTCGATGAGCTGGGAGTGCGTTTACCACCATGGGCTGCCTCTTCGGATGCCTGCACCTCAACTGCGAAAGCTGCGGTCTGCTCCTCGGTCCCGAGGGAGCGTTCGGTGTTACCATTGACTGTAATAACACCATTAGGTCCTGGCATTTTGAGCTTGAGGTTCTCGCTCATGAAGTGTGTGGTATCCGCTGCGGAAAGGGACGATGTCGAAGATTAACTCCTCGCTCATGAAGTTCTTGGGTGACCCGAAGACTACCTCTAGTGTCACAGTTCCGGTACAGCGGGCCCCAACGCCCAGTATGATACCTTTGAAGGTGGTGCTGCTCGGCTAAATCCAGGATGAGTCGATGCCCATCTTCCTAATTGTGTCCTCGTAAATTAAGTTGAGGCTGCTATCTCCATCCATAAGGACGCGTGTCAGATGGAAACCATCGACAATTGGGTCCAGGACAAGTGTGGCTGATCCGCCATACTTGATATTGGTCAGATGGTCAAGTTTGTCGAATGTGATCGGGTAAGCCGACCACAGATTGTACTTTGGGGCCATGGCCTCTAACGCATAGATTTCCCAAAGTACACGCTTTCTCTCCCTTTTGGGGATGTGGGTAACGTAAATCATGTTTACTTTTGTTACCTCATTAGGAAACTTCTTTTGGCCTCCATTGTTGGGCCGCCGAGGTTCATCCTCGTCTTTGCTGTGATTTTGGATTTTACCTTGACCCTCTGTCGCAACCTTGCCAGCCTATTTAAAGACCCAGCAGTTCCTATTAGTGTGGGTTGCTGGTTTGTCCTGAGTGCCATGGATTTGGCACGGTCGATCCAAGATCTTGTCTAGCTGGCTAGGTCCATCCTTGTTCCCTTTAAAGGGTTTTCTTTTTGCCTGGTTCTAGGTCCGATGAACCCTGCATTGACTGCGGCGTCCTCTGTGTCACTCCCGTAGTTTTTATGCCTGCGTTTGTTTTTATTACGCTTCGGCTTACCGATTGCGTCGCGGGTATCCGAGGTGCCCGCCTCACCGTTGTTAGTACTGCGGGCCAGCCAACTATCCTCTCCCATGCAAAAGCGGGTCATGAGTGAGGTGAGGGCTGCTATGGTCCTCGGCTTGTCCTGCCCGAGCTGTCGGGTGAGCCATTCGTCTTGGATATTGTTTTTGAACGCGACGATGGCCTCGGCGTCGGAGCAGTCTATGATCTGATTTTTCTTAGTGAGGAACCTATTCCAGAACTTCCGAGCTGATTCACCGGGCTGTTGGATGACACGGCTGAGGTCATCGACATCCGGAGGCCGGACGTAAGTACCCTGGAAATTTGCTCTAAAGGCATCCTCGAGGGCTTCCCAACTCCCGATAGAGTAAGGAGGTAGGCTATTAAGCCAGTGTCTTGCCGGACCCTTTAGCTTGAGCGCCAGATATCTGATGGCATGGAGGTCATCTCCATTTGCTATGTGTATATGTAGGAGGAAATCCTCGATCCACATGGCTGGATCGGTTGTGCCATCGTATGACTCTATATTGATGGGTTTAAACTCATCCAGGAACTGGTGTCCCATGACCCTATCTGTGAAACAGATCGGGTGGACTGGACCTCGGAACCGAGTAGTATCGCGTCAGAGGTCGGGGGAGAGCCGTGTATAGTCTTGATCTCGGGCGCGGCCGTTCCTGTCTAGCCAGGCGTCATAGCCCTCGGGCCCGGCGAACGTGCGTCCTCTTGATCTGTAAATGGACCGAGGAGGCACTAGATTTGCCTCGATGTGATGTCGAATGGCATGAGGGTCTAAGTAATCAACAGGGTCCTTGCCGTGATGGCACGGAGCTGGTTGGGTGTTGAATGTTTCCCGCACTGGCCTGTCCCGCCCTCTAGGGGGTCGGTCAGGGGCATTAGCGGTGAGTTCGTCATCGAATTCCGACAGCAATCATCTGTGCGGACAAGATTTCGATGCACTATGGCGCCATTCCTCGAGATCTTGCTCGGCCGAGAGTATCTCAACCCATTTGTCGTTCAGGGAGTCCTCGTTAGCCTGCAACTGTTGCTGCTTCCGCTTCATGCTGCGGGCGGTGGCTATGAGGCGCCGTCTGAAGCGTTCTTGCACGATGGGGACTTCGGGGACTATATAGTCCTCGGTGTCGAGGCTCTCGTCTTCCTCGGACTCCGGCATGTAGTTGTGTCGTCGGCCCCTTCAAAGAGGTCGTCGGGATCCAGGTCCTCCTTCCTAGGGATTCCTCCGGGGCTGACACGTTGCTCTGGGGATGCTTGAAGGTCCTCCTCGGGGTTGCAGGCGTCGTCGGTTGTTGCCGCGCCATTGTCGGCGGTGGCGTTGTTCCCCGGAGGTGTCCCCTGTATTGCCCCTTCTGTGTCTACGCCGACGTCTTGGAGGGGAATTGGGAGTATTGACCATGTAGACATCGTAAGTAGATGTTGCGGTCCACTTGCCGGTATTAGTTTGTGGCGAGGTGGTCTCTGCAAGGCCATCGACATCTTCATCCATGTTTGTGGCCTCGTCATAGTCTAGCATGTCAGTTAAATCGTCGATCGTGGCGACTAGGTGGGTGGTGGGTGGGATGTAAATTTCCCGGTCGTCGGCTTTAAGTCTGATCTTGTCATAAACCGAGGTCCTATCGTCCGAGATCGACAAGCTCTGGATTCGATCAAGCATCTCATTAAGGTGAGACAACTCTTCGGGATTCATGGCCTGGGTGTAGGCCGGGCTAACACGAAGTAGCGTCGGCGGTATGGTCGATGCGTCTTCGGCCACGCCAGGGGCCAGAGTGGATTCTAGATCCGTGATCGGGATCGGTTCTAAGCCTGATGCCGTATTCGACGTCGAGCTCTGATTTAGGTCGGAGCTGGGTGTTGTGATGCAGTCATCTGAGGTGGGGGAGGGCAGTCCCTCCGTGCCTTCCGGTGTTGGAGGGCCTGATGTGTCGTCCTCAAGGGAAGTAGGTTCCGAAGTTCCAGCCCGACAAGACAAGCTCGCCACGGGAATCCGTGGTGTATTCCAACCCTCCGAAGGTTACAACCTGATCGGCGGCGTAGTTCTCGACGATGGCCATATGGTCCGTCGAGTCGACGCAAAAAATATTCATGAGACTCAAATATTGTTCATGAATTCAAAATATTATTGAATTTCAGAAAATGTTCCTGAGTTTTGAATATATACACCAACTTTAAAAATGGAAAAGGAAAAAAAATAAAAACCTTGAAGAAACCGATAGACCCGGCAAAGATTAAAAAAAAGGAAAAAGAAAAAAAAATCAGACAAGGGAAGTTACTAGAAAAATAAAATAGGTTTTTTACTGGGTTGAACGATTAGCTTGTATAGAGTGTGGCATTAGGTGGAAGGGATTTCCATATCCGTGGAGTTTCTGCACGGTGCATATATATATCCGTTCTGAGGGCTCTACATTTTATGTTTTCAACCCACTAAAAATATAGTAGTGTTATATCAAGACTACGGCCTTTACCTTTTTTTTCAATTTGTTTACTTTGTCTTTTATTTTAACTTATTTTATATTCTTTTACAATTATCAGTCTTTATTCATAGACTACTTGATGACTTCTGCATAAACCCCGCTGTAAGAATTGGTTAATAGAAATTTGGGTTGATAACATGAGAATATAAATAAAAAATACATATGACTTATTATATTTAATTATGTATAGTTGTAAAATATTTATTAAAATAACTAAAATAATTGAACCGAATTTTTTTCCTATGCATGGTAGAAAGTTGTAGTGGGTCTTTTTTCATGCATGATTGCATGTTGAGGTGTGTCTTATCCCATTTATAGTTGTATGATGAGATGACATGCTTAGATGTCAAGATAAATAAGTTAGTGGGATGACTCTATTAGATACTCCCTCCGTTTTTATTTACTTCGCGTATTAGCTTTGGTCAAAGTCAAGTTTTGTAAACTTTGACCAAATTTATAGACAAAAATATTGGCATATACAATAACAAATCAATACCATTAGATTCATTGTTGAATGTACTTCCACATCATATAGATTTGTTATGGTAAATATTTATATTCTTTTCTATAAACTTGGTCAAACTTTAGGAAGTTTGACTTCAGTCAACTCTAATATGCGGAGTAAATAAAAACGAAGAGAGTATATAGGATGCATCATTCACAATCAATTTCATTATTTATTTGTTTTTCTATTTTATTTTATTAAGTAGTGTTAATTGTATCAGATTTGCGGCGCTGAGAGTTCATACCA
Organism: Thinopyrum elongatum; assembly: GCA_011799875.1. Taxonomy (NCBI): domain Eukaryota; kingdom Viridiplantae; phylum Streptophyta; class Magnoliopsida; order Poales; family Poaceae; genus Thinopyrum; species Thinopyrum elongatum. The sequence continues at coordinate 80,225,642 of CM022301.1, forward strand.
TGCGCTCCCACCCCTCAAATGCTCATATGCTACTATCTTCCCAGAAACACATTTTAACACCTCAAAAAATTTCAAAAAAAAAACTATCCATATTTATAGGCCTATTTGTTTGGGATTCTGCTTTTACTTTGCAATCCTTTCACTTTGGCAAAAAGCCAAAAAAACTCTTAGATGTGTGTTTTCTGCTTCAGCTTTTGCGGCTTATACCATTATATAACAATATTCATTCATAAGCCAAAAGCCGAAGCAAAAAGCCCTTACGTAGGAGCTTTTGTGTTTTTTTGTCAAAGTAAAAACAATTGCAAAAGCAGAAACAAAAGCCCATACAAACAGGACCATAAGAACTACTCCCTTTGTTCATAAATATTTGTCTTTTTAGAGATTTCAAATGGACTATCACATACGGATGTATATAGACATATTTTAGAGTGTAGACAAACGGAGTAGTCACTTGTTGAAATCTCTAGAAAGACAAATATTTAGGAACAGAGAAAGTATTTAATTAGGCAAGTCCGGTTAGAGATGCTCATATATTATCGCCCAACTTTAAAACCCCTAGGATATTTCCTCCTGCAACGAAATTAAGCCAAATTGAATGTTAGTTTGACCATAGTTATTTAAGTAGACCCAAGAAATATGGCACTCATTACTCGGAGAAGTACCTTTCTTCGGCCACAAAGCAGCATGGGCAATGCAATTATGCACCGAGTCAGTTACTTCTCTCCAGGAGACCGATGGCCCACTAGGCCACTACCACTCCCACATCCATCCATGCATGGGCAGGCTACGACTTCACCTCAGCCCGCTCTCCCGGCCGTCGAAGTCAAATTCTACAAACTCTCTCCCGTCGATCGGCGCACGCCTCTGCCATATATCTTCAACACTGACAGGGCAGTTTTGTGGTACTATGCATGCACCACGCGTGGCTTGAACGATGACAGCGAAGTTCACGGCGCGAAGGCGTCAAACACGCGACCGTAGGCAGTAAGAACAACTCCATCGCGTGGACCCAAACGGACGCACGCATTATCTGTTTTTCGTTCGTTTCAGTCGATCGTCCGCTCGACGTTCGTCCTGTTTTTGTTTTGGGTTGGCCGTGCGCTTAACACGTGCAATTCATTTTATGTCCGCGTATAAATTTAAAAGGCATGCGACCATAGATCATTGCCAGCGGTCGGCATACAATGCCAGCCTCCAAAAAATCATCACACAGTTCATGTTGACGCACTTGCCAACGGCCGGCACACAAGTCAGCACATAAAAAGGAGCGGGAATTCGATCACGCCATCTCGGCCGTACAAAAAGGGATGACGCTCTCCGCCATAGATCACTCGTCATCGAACTTGAGCATGTCGGCCTGCATCTTCTCAAATCATGGCCTCTTCCTCGGCGACATGGTGTTGAGGTCCACCTTCATGATCTCCACTCCCGTCATCATGCTAGCGAGCGCCACTTCCTTCGCCTTGGTCTTGGCATTGGCAGCCTCGATCTTGATCATCGTGGCTTGCTTCTCCGCCTCCATCTCAAGCATCCTGACTTGCTTCTCCGCCTCCATCTCAAGCCTCCTCCTTTGGATCTCATGAAGGCATTCATTTGCTCTTCCTTGTCTTGTCGGCACTTCTCCTCCCTTGTGTCCTTTTTACTCATCATGCCCTCCACGGTTGCAAGCAAGGCGATCGATGCCGCATCGCGCTTGTCCCCCTTCTTGGAGTTGGTCTTCCCCCGCGGTCGTGGCTTTTCGCCCTCCCCAACCTCCTCCACGGTTGCCCTCCCCCCACGCGCCATGAGGGCGGCATATTGCGTCTTGAACTTCTCCTCCCCGTTGATGACCATCCAACAATGAAAGATCTTGAAGGACGTGCCGTCATATTGGACCTTGAATATGCCTCCAAAGCTTGGAATGCCTACAAATGAATAGCATGCAAGCATATGGGCAAATGGATATGCAAATGGACATGCAAGCATAACGGAAATGGATACGAAGAGGGGCGCATGTATACCATATCTTTCATGCCGATGCCGCTCACGGGGCGTGCCTTGATGCTCTCAAGGTGGCACAAAACTTGTTGCACTCTTGCTATATCACCCTCCATCGCTTCGAAATGGACACCCACTCACGATTGCTTTGCATTTGGTACGGCGCAAACTTCTTGCGTTCATGGTACTCACGATGAACACGAAGCCAAAAGATTGATGCCTTTTGTTCAGCGCCGACCTTGAGGTCTTGCCCAATGTCCCTCCAACACTCACAAATGAGCTTGTCCTCGGACGGCGTGTATGCCTTCGTTCGCTTGCTTTTGCGCTTCGCCTTCACCCCGGCTTGGTTGACGAGCTCGTTCCCGAACAAAGGCTCACCGTCGATGTCCATTTCATCCTCTTCCTCGAGGCCATAGTCCTCCGGGAACTCTTGGTCGAGCGGGAAGCTGCCCAGGGCGACCTGATCTTCCATGAAGGCGTCGTCCTTGCCAGCTTGATCATAGGTCGCCGGTGTGAATGGCGCACGGCCGTCTTGGCTTTGTGTCTCATCGAGATCGTAGGCAGCCGCGGCGGCACCGCCAGCGGAGGCAGCGGCCGCCGCACCACCTTCGAAGATGATGTTCTGGATGATGAAACGGTTGGCCATTTCGTCGTCACCGGCCACCGGCATTCCGTCGAACAGATTGCGGGCGCTGGGGAGCATGTCGGCTGGCATCTCCCGTGGGCCTTTCCTCGACCCTCCGGAGGATGATGCACCACCCACCGGCGTGGCGTTGAGGTTGATGGACACGGGCGCGGGCATGGACGGCGCCACCATGCTCACCTCCGGCGAGCATTCCCCGGAGAAGCAGGAAGCATGCGGATAGACGTGGAAGGCGGGAATCGGTTGTGAGGCAAACGCGCGCGGCGACTCTGGCAGCACCATCCGAGGATATGCCGATGAGCCCATGCTAGCCGCGGCCACGGCAGCGCTGACGAGCCCGTGCTGGTCAGGGTATAACCCTAGGTAGATCAAGGCCTCCCTCGTTGCTGCGGCGACTCGAGAATTGGTTTCCTCCTGCTGTGCGGCGGCGGAGAGGGCGGCGACGGCCGCTGCTTCGTCCCTTGCGTCCGCCGCGTGCCTTCGGCCCTTCCTCTTGGCCGACTGCACGGCCCGCTCTTCGGGCGTCAGCTGCTTCTTCTTCTTGGGTGGCGGGCGCGCTGTGACGACCCCGGCTTAATCGTGCACTAACCATACACGCAAATGCACACGATCAAGCCTAAGGACTCACTTGAAGATATCACAACACAACTCTAAAACATAAATAAAGTCATACAAGCTTTATATTACAAGCCAGGGCCTCGAGGGCTCGAATACATAGCTCGATGGCATACAAGTGTCAGCGGAAGCATCAGATATCTAGGTACAGATATTACAGAGAAACAGATAGGCCTTTAGAAAGGCGGGGCAAAATAAAATACTACGATCGAAAGGCGTAGGCCTCCTGCCTAGGACCCTCCGAGTCCTACTCCTGGTCATCTGTCGGCTCCTCGTAGTAGTACTCGCCTGGAGGGTAGAAATAGTAGCCGTAGTCGTCGACGGGGGCAGCTATCTCAGGGGCTTCGTCATCTGGCGGCGACAATTGGATATGGGGAGAAAAAGAAAGTAAAGCAAACGTGAGTACTCATCCGAAGTACTCAGCAAGCAAGGATCTACACTACATATGCAACATTTTCAAAGGAGTGCTGTATATGTGGACTGGGCTGCAGAAATGCCAGAATAGAGGGGAGAGCCTAGTCCTATCGAAGGCTAGCATCTTCAAGCATCTTCATCAGTCTTGCAGCATTAGAAGAGTGCAGAGTAACATAATGTAAAGTAGTAGTAATGTCATCAACATCGGCCAGAGATCCTTCCTCGACTCTCTACGAGAAAGCAATCCCAGAGCCATACTATCCAGTTATCATCTCAAGTGTCAGGTTCTAGTTGTACCAGTCGGGATACAACTCCGAGTGTCTGTTACCGTAGGATAGGCTATCGATAGATTGTTTCTTCCCTGCAGGGGTGCACCAACTTACCCACCACGCTCGATTAACTCCGGCCGGACACACTTTACTGGGTCATGCCCAGCCTCGGCCAAACGATACGCCGCAACCCGACCAAATACTTAACAGAGAGGTCAGCACGCCGGACTAAACCTATGCCCCCAGGGGTCTTGGGCCCTCGCCCCGGACGCTCTTGCACGTTGCGTACACCGCCCGTGAGAAGACCTAGCAACCCCTTAATACAAGCGCGGTTGCGTTACCAGTCTAACCCAGCGTGTGCCGCTCAGTTGCTGATGTCTATTAAGCTTCGGCTGAAGTATATGACGCAGAACGTCCATACTATGCCCACGTGATGGTTAGTGCTATCAGGCCAGAGGCCCCTCGGATCAAATATCCAAACCGTTAGTGTGTTGGTAGTGCGGTAATGAGCAGAGACTCACGAAAGATGTGACCCCGTCGCCCCGTCTCGAGGACTGGCGGCAAGGGCTAAGAATGCCCGGCCACGCCTCGTATTCATTACTCGGGCACCATCCAGGTCCACCCGACTTCACAACTCTCGCAATTAAGCTCGCGCGGGTACCCCTCAGGGCTGACCCGCCTTTATCCAGAATAAGCAGTGTCAACCATAATGTATAGGCATCCGTGTGGCTACCATATCAAGAAGGAATCCGAGGCATCACCCTCGTTGGATTCCCACCTGACGTATACATCAAGGTGAACTAAAGAGGCATCACCCTCGAGGTCCACACTTGAGCAGTTGCACGACGATGTCGTTATCGGGGGTGGTGTAGGAGGAATCACCCTCGCTTACCACGACCGAATAACTAACCTACAAGGTTATCATCAGATGTGCTGACGAGGTATCACCCTCGGCACTCGATAGTAACCCAGTAGTGTCGAGCAACTAAGGGGAAGTGACGTGCGGTGCCGGGGCCTGGTCTTCGATCCCGTTGATCGGGTCTTCTGGGAATCCAGCGGGGCAGTCGGGATATAGTGGGGTCTCTGCTGGGTCTCTACCCAAACTATACTAAACAGTTTAGGATAACAGGTAAGTATCAACAGCAGGTTACAATTAAACAGGCTATGCAGCAGATATAGGATAACAGTAGCAGCAGCAACTTCTAATGCAAGCTTAAGAGAGAGAAGAGTAGGCGATATCGGAATGCTCAAAATGGGGGTGCTTGCCTGGTTGCTCGACGACAAGGGCAAGGTCGTCAACTGCGTCGTCGGGCTCCTGAGCGGCGTCGGTCTCGGGAGCTACGTCGACGTCGGGGTCTACCAAGAGAGAAGAGGGGGATGAAACATATAAATGCACGGCAAACGATGCAATACAGGGTATGCTATGCTAGGATACAGTGCAGGGTTGCCTACAGATGCACCTAAGTCATTTTAGTTACTTTAGGATTAACGCGTGATTTATTATCTGGTGATTATGCACTATTCATATATCGGATATGGTCTAGAAGTTGCGGTTTCACCTACGTAGGGGGTTTCGGCATCTAAACAGATGACACGATCAGATTCGTCTCGTCGTTCTGATCAACTTTCATGTTTTAAGTTTTTCGATCTGAACTACGGTTAAAAAGTTACGATTTTTTTAAAGATTTAAACATTTTCTGGAATTATTTTTAATTAGACTGAAATGAATTAATGCGTCAGCACTATGTCAGGATGACATCAGCAGTCAACAGAGACGCTGACTGGTCAAACTGACCAGTGGGTCCCACATGTCATACTCAGAGGCCTATTTAGAGTTTGTTTAAAATAAACAAAGGGTTCATTAGTGGGTGGACCCCATCTGTCAGTGACTGAGCTAATTATCAAATTAAGCAATTAAGTGTGATTAGTGATTAACTCAACAGGGCCCACATGTCAACTACAGGGGTGAACAGTGCCCGCGTTGACCGTGGTCAACGCGGTCAACTGAGGCACTGGGGCCCACTGGCAGCCTCACAGGGGTGGGCCCCAGGTGCGCCATGTCAGTGGCGGCCGGCGGCAGGTCACTGGTGACCAAAACAACGGCGGCGCGGCTTGGACCTCACCAGAAAACATGCACAGGGTACGGGAAGGAGAGCGGCTAGGCGCGTTCGAACGGGCTGTCGATGCCGCGTCGAGTGGTGGTGGCGCCGTGGCCTGGAACGGCGTGTGGCGACAACGGCTAGCGACGCGGCGGACGCCGGCGTTCGGGCGAAGATGGAAATGGCGAAGCAGAGTGCAGTAGCTCGAGCTAGCGGGTTGGTCGTGCCCTACGCGTGCGAGCGAAGCTGTTGGACGCAGGTGCGTGACCAAAAGGTCACCGGAACATTGCCGGCGACGAGGTACGCGGCGACGGGCTCGGGCTCGCGTGGATTAGCAGCTACGGGCGCGCTGGAGCATGAAGAAGAGCATGGGGAGGATCTGCGACTCACCTTGCGGCTATGAAAAGCCCTTGATGGGTTTAGTAGCTCCAGGGTTGGCCGGCGTGGAGGAAGATCGCCGGAGCCAGAGAGATTGGCGTCGCGCTCGATCCACTGCCTCCGGTGCTCTCCGGCTTGCGCTTGTGGACGAGGACAAGGTGGATGACCACGGCGGAGACGAAGGACACGGCTGCACAGCGCGGAGTCGACGGTGGCCGCGGGATCTACGCCGGCGAGGCCATAGAAGCGCACTGGAGAGGGGAAAAGAGCTCGGCGGAGCGAGGGAGAGAGGGGGAGAAGTGGCGCGGTGACCAATGGGGATGGATGGGCGAGGCCTTATCCTCTCGTTGGCGCTGTAGCGTCAGTGACCGTCGCCGTGTCGGCGTTCGGGCGGTGCGCGCGCTCGCGCCCACTGCAACGGCGACACGCATAGGAGAGAGAAGGAGGGATGGGCCCGATGGGCCGTGGTCGGGGCACTGTGCACTTAGGCCCAGTGCATAGTGCCTCGTTTTATTTTTCTTATTTTCTGTTTTGCTTTTTCTTTATTTATTTCTGTTAGGCAATTGTCTAGGCCACTTTTGCACTTATGTAAAACATGAAACTTGGCCCAAATATTAGAGTGCATTAATACCTTTCACCAAAAACTTGTTTGGGTAAAGTAGAATTTTATTTGAATTTGATATTATTTTAAATGGATTAAATAATTCTGTTTTGGTGATGTTTCATGTAGTTTGAGTCATTTAGCTAACTCCATCATCATTGTTTATATTTTTGTAAGTGCTTCTGGAATATTTGTTATTTAATGAACATTTTTCCCATAGTGTTTGAGCAAACTTATTTTGCACTTTTGAATTTGAGTTGATTTCCATAATAGAGTTTGAATTATTTTGATTAACCACTATGACTAGGCACTGCAAATGAGATGACTTGGCATTATTAGCAGATAATCACAGTGGCTATTACACAGGGGTGTTACAAATTCTCCTCCTCTAAAAGAAATTCTCGTCCCGAGAATTCAGGAGGAAGAAGGGAAGAGATCGGGGTATTCCTTGCGAAGATGATCCTCTCGTTCCCAAGTGGCTTCATCTTCAGTGTGGTTCGACCACTGCACTTTCAGGAACTTGGTCGTCCTCTGTCGAGTTCGACGTTCAGCTTCATCAAGGATGCGGATCGGATGCTCCTTATAAGATAAGTCATCTTGCAATTCAAGCATCTCGTGATCCACTGCTCGGTGCGGAGATTCCTTGAAGCATTTTCGAAGTTGCGATACATGAAAGACGTCGTGGATATGAGAGAATTGTGGTGGCAACTCCAATTTATATGCCACTTGTCCACGTCTGGCATTAATGCGAAAGGGACCAATATAGCGAGGAGCTAGCTTGCCCTTGATTCCGAAATGACGGGTGCCCTTCATAGGAGTGACACGAAGATAAGCTTGATCACCTGGTTGATAAGTCAGACCCCATCGTTTGCGATCATAGTTGCTCTTCTGACGGTCCTAAGCCGCCTTGAGATTTTCTCGGACAATTCTGACTTGTTCTTCGGCATGTTGGATAATGTCCGGTCCCACGAGAGGCCGTTCCCCAGTTTCTGACCAATTCAGAGGGGTTCGACACTTACGTCCGTATAGCACTTCGAAGGGGGCCATTTTCAAGCTGCCTTGATAGCTGTTATTATAAGAGAATTTGGCAAACGGGAGAGATTCCTCCCACTTCTTACCGAATGATATAACACAAGCCCGAAGCATATCTTCAAGCACTTGATTAACTCGCTCAACTTGGCCTTGGGATTGTGGATGATATGCGGAACTCCAGGTAATGTGAGTTCCCATAGCTTCTTGGAAACTTTCCCAGAACTTGGAAGTGAAAAGACAGCCACGGTCCGAACTGATCTCCTTCGGAATACCGTGGAGTGAAACAATTCTGGAGATATACAGCTCTGCTAACTGACTAGCAGTGATAGTCTCCTTGACAGGTAGAAAGTGTGCAACTTTAGAGAGTTGGTCGACGACGACAAGAATAGCATCGTGACCTTTCTGAGACTTGGGAAGACCAGTAATGAAGTCCATTTGCACTTTATCCCATTTCCATAGAGGAATAGGGAGTGGTTGAAGAATTCCAGTGGGCTTCTGATGTTCTGCCTTCACGCGACGACATACGTCACATTCAGCAACATATCGAGCAATGTCCTGCTTCATTTTGGACCACCAGTACCTTTGACGAAGATCACGATACATCTTGGTGCTACCCGGATGGATAGACAGCGGTGTATCATGTGCCTCCTTCATGACCTTGTCAGTCATAAGCTCGAAGCGAGGAACGACAATTCTATCTCTAAAATACAAGGTTCCATCTTCAGCAATCGAGAAATCCCTGTATTTATCAAGGTGAAGTTCTTTCTTCATCAGATCTACTTCGGCATCTCTGGCTTGCGCAACCTTTGCAGCTTTCTCCAAATCTGGCTGTACCACAAGGTTATTAAGAGAACCCTGCGGAACGATACAGAGGTTCAGCTTGCGCAGTTCTTCATATAGCTGGGGTTGAGCTTGCTTAACCATGAGGTTGTTGCAATAAGACTTGCGGCTCAAGGCATCAGCCATCACGTTAGCCTTGCCAGGGGTATAATAAATACCACAGTCATAGTCTGTGATTGTTTCCAACCATCGTTGTTGACGGAGATTAAGATTCGGTTGGGTGAACAAATACTTCAGACTCTGGTGATTGGTATAAATCTCACACCGATTACCAAGGAGGTAGTGTCGCCACTGCTTCAAAGCATAGATCACAGCAGCGAGTTCGAGGTCATGCACTGGATAGTTCTCTTCATGTGGACGCAATTGTCGCGAGGCATATGCAATTACCTTTCGTTCTTGCATTAGGACACAGCCTAATCCTTGACGAGAAGCGTCACAATATATCACAAAGTCCTTGCGAGAATCGGGAGGAGCAAGCACTGGAGCAGAGGTTAGCTTGTCCTTGAGGGTCTGGAAACTCTCCTGACATTTGTCTGTCCACTCAAACTTAACGCCTTTGTGGAGCAGATTAGTCAGGGTCTTGGCAATCTTGGAAAAGTTTTCGACGAATCATTGGCAATAGCTTGCAAGGCCGAGAAAACTTCGGACTTGCTTGGCATTCTTCGGAGGAGTCCAGTCAAGAATAGCCTGAACACGCTCCGGGTTAATGGCGATACCGTCCTTGGAAATCACATGTCCAAGGTAGGTTACTTCAGAAAGCCAGAATTCACATTTGGAGTACTTGGCATACAACTCGTGCTCTCGAAGCCTCTCCAGAACAAGGCGAAGATGTTCGGCATGTTCTTCCTTATTCTTCGAATATACCAGAATATCATCCAGATATACCACGACGAATTTGTCGAGGTAATCCATGAATATATAATTCATCAGGCGGGAGAACGTAGCGGGAGCATTCGTTAGGCCAAACGACATGACGGTGTACTCGTAGGAACCATAACGAGTAACGAAGGCGATTTTCGGAATATCCTCTTCACGGACACGGATCTGGTGATAACCCAACCTCAAGTCGAGTTTAGAAAACACCGAAGATCCAGCAAGTTGATCGTATAAATCATTGATCCAGGGAAGCGGATATTTATTCTGAATGGTTGCCTGGTTGATAGGGCGGTAATCTTGGACCAACCTATTCGTACCATCTTTCTTCCTGACGAAGAGAGAAGGTGCTCCCCAGGCAGAGGAACTGGGATGGATGAAGCCCTTCTTAAGTGATTTATCAATTTCTTCCTTAAGCTCGAGAAGGTGATACGGAGGCATCTTATAAGGACGCTTCACAATAGGAGTTGTGCCAGGCTTCAAGTCGATAATAAACTCGACAGCTCTAGCAGGGGGTATTCCTGGAAGTTCTTCTGGAAAAACATCCTGGAATTCGCAGACGACTGGAACATTTTCGATCCCCTCAAGTGGAGAAGCGTTCAATGCATTCAAGGCATAAATCTGAGCCTCAGCGTTCTGAGTGATATGAGCATGATAATTCACCAACTCATTCGATGGATGTAGAAGATGAACAACCTTAGTGGCACAGTTGATTGAGGCGTAGTGAGCCTTCAACCAATCCATTCCCAGAATAAGATCAATGTTGGAATTATTCAGAATTATGGGGAAGGCCTGAAACTTTCTCTCTTCAATCACAACAGTGACTTCGGGGCTGAATATGGTGGCTTGGCACCGCCCCGCGGGAGTGTTCACTACTAACGGATGGTGTAGCGTTTCACATTTAACATCATGCAAGAGTGCAAAATGTTCTGACATGAATGAATGCGATGCTCCTGAATCAAATAAAATAGATGCTGGTACTGAATTAACAAGAAGTGTACCCATCACAGTAGTTGGTTGGTCTGGGTCTTCATTCATGTTGACATGGAAGGCCTGCCCACGACCATAAGAAGGTCTGGCATTGTTGTTACGCTGCTGGGGAATTCCACGGCCATTACCACGGCCAGCAGAAGGAAGAGCTAGCTGATTCTGATTCTGAGAACAATCTCTGGCACGGTGACCTGGCTGGCCACACTTGAAGCAGAGTCCACTGTCTGGACGTGGTGCAGGAGCTCGAGGTGGTGGAGCTCGAAGCGGCTGCCTCGGTGGTGGAGGAGGCAGACGAGGTGCAGCATAAGCAGGCCTGTACACTGGAGCTGCTGGACGATACATACTCTGTGGAATCCAAATACGGCGCTTCTGGGAAGACGAGCCCGAAGATGAGCCCGCTTCACGAGTGCGTCTGGTTGCTTCCTTATGCTTCTTCAGACCAGTCTCGACCATGATAGCCTTATTCACCAAGGTGGCGAAGTCGGGATAGTCTTGGACGAGCAGGGCTAGCTGAATATCATGATGTAGCCCTTCACGGAACTTCTCCTGTCTACGAGCATTATTGGGGATGTCTTCTTCAGCATAGCGAGATAAATCAAGGAACTCTCGCTGGTAGACCTCCACAGTCTTGTTGCCTTGGACGAGGTTGCGGAACTCGGCCTTCTTGCGTGCTATAACTGCTTGAGGAATATAGCGAGCGCGAAAAGCAGTCTTGAACTCCACCCAAGTGACAACAGTTCCAGGAGGTAGAGTCTGTCTGTGAGTTGCCCACCATTGTGCTGCGGGTCCCTTCAAGAAGTATGTCGCAAAGGTGACATAGCTGACAGGGGGAACATCAGCTGACTCCATCTCATAGAAGATATCACGCAGCTAGTCGTCGGCATCCAGGGGATTAACTGTGTTGCGGAATACCGATGGAGTGAGTCACACAAACTCTGGCAGTGTGATTGAGGCTGGCTGATGGTTGGCATTGGGACGGGGGAATTGTTCCATAATCCCCGTCATGAACTGTCGGTTGAGTTCAAATTGTTGCATCATCGCAGCCATATAGTCAGGTGGTGGCGGCGGTGGTGGATTGTTATCGCCCATCCTGCTAATTTCAACAGGGGTAGTTTAGCAGAAGCCATTGCGAGTGTCTAGCAACAAGCATGATGTAACGCGATGGAATTTAAGTAGTGCAACAGATACTGAACATTAGTCATTAAGACATATAGAACCATACAGAGTCGGTTACATTCGGACAGCATAACGGCGCAAATTTAACAGCTAGACATGCTAGGCGGCACGCAGGCACGCGGTAAGGAAGTACACAACGAGACATAGCAAAGGCTACATCAATGTCGGAGAAAACCACGAAAACGGGGTAGCTGCAAGTGTGGACGACGGATGTTCGTCGCAGAAGGATCCTGCGCTCCATGTGCACTCTGATGCAGAACCCGGTCTCGAGCTGAAAGAAGAGGTCCACGTGCAGGCGTGTGACCTCCCACAGCAGGACAATCGATCCCTGGTGGCATCTCGGTCCTGCGTGGGTAAAGGATGTGCTCCGGATGTATCCCTGCATGAACAGCTGGTAGCAACTGCGTCATCGCCTCGTAGAGTCGTGCTCGAGTGGCAAACAACTCGACGGCAAGAGCCCGAACAGTGCGATCCAGAGCCTGAGTACACTGAATCAGAACTCGCGGATCGTAGCGACGAGGCTCGTACAGGGCACAGGCAGCCGTGTAGTATCCAGTAGCATCTCCAGCAGGGGCATATGGAATGTATCTGAACTCAGAGGCATCCAAGCTAGCGCTATGCTCTCCTCGGAGACGTGCGACAACAGAGTAAGCGGCATCATGGACTGCCATCTCAATCGTCACGCCGATACCGTGAAAAAGGTACAGCTCAGTGTCTGAGTCATTCTGCTGATCATAGATGCGAACATCAGCATAGTACTGCTCCTGGTTGAACTCGCGGTAAACCTCGTAGACCATGTACTCAGGATACCAGCGGTAACCCAGTCTGGTCAAGAGGGCGATCAGGACAGCTGGGAAACCAGGGGCATCTCGAGCCCAAGTGCGAAGCACAAACTGCGTCGTAGGACGTGGTGGAAACAGACGATCCATCTGAAATGAAAGAAGTTCAGGATTGTCATTTGACGATGAGAAACTTAACAGATCTCGAAGAGAAAGGTTAAACAAAACAATGGAAAGGAAAATGATTATCAGACTAATCAGATCAATGAAAGAGAAATCGCACAGATATCCAGCTCTCCGGAAGGACGGAATTTACGAGATCCTAAGTGTCATCGTTAGTTAATTTATTAAACCCGAATAGAAGAGAGATTAGAATCCCGGCGTAAAGACGAGGAATAAAAAGATCCTAATACCACCCAGTTGGCGACGTGGGCCCGTAAGCCACACAGCCAAGTTAGTAAAACAGTTTCGGACCACTAGACTCAACTTCTGCCAAGGAATTGGATAGGGGGATACCTAGAGGCAGTCAGCTCTGATACCAACCTGTGACGACCCTGGCTTAATCGTGCACTAACCATACACGCAAATGCGCACGATCAAGCCTAAGGACTCACTTGAAGATATCACAACACAACTCTAAAATATAAATAAAGTCATACAAGCTTTATATTACAAGCCAGGGCCTCGAGGGCTCGAATACATAGCTCGATGGCATACAAGTGTCAGCGGAAGCATCAGATATCTGGGTACAGATATTACAGAGAAACAGATAGGCCTTTAGAAAGGCGGGGCAAAATAAAATACTACGATCGAAAGGCGTAGGCCTCCTGCCTAGGACCCTCCGAATCCTACTCCTGGTCATTTGTCGTCTCCTCGTAGTAGTACTCGCTTGGAGGGTAGAAATAGTAGTCGTAGTCGTCGACGGGGGTAGCTATCTCAGGGGCATCATCATCTGGAGGCGAAAATTGGATATGGGGAGAAAAAGAAAGTAAAGCAAACGTGAGTACTCATCCGAAGTACTCAGCAAGCAAGGATCTACACTACATATGCAACATTTTCAAAGGAGTGCTGTATATGTGGACTGGGCTGCAGAAATGCCAGAATAGAGGGGAGAGCCTAGTCCTGTCGAAGGCTAGCATCTTCAAGCATCTTCATCAGTCTTGCAGCATTAGAAGAGTGCAGAGTAACATAATGTAAAGTAGTAGTAATGTCATCAACCTCGGCCAGAGATCCTTCCTCGACTCCCTGCGAGAAAGCAATCCCAGAGCCATACTATCCAGTTATCATATCAAGTGTCAGGTTCTAGTTGTACCGATCGGGATACAACTCCGAGTGTCCGTTACCGTAGGACAGGCTATCGATAGATTGTTTCTTCCCAGCAGGGGTGCACCAACTTACCCACCACGCTCGATTAACTCCGGTCGGACACACTTTACTGGGTCATGCCCGGCCTCGGCCAAACGATACGCCGCAACCCGACCAAATACTTAACAGAGAGGTCAGCACACCGGACTAAACCTATGCCCCCAGGGGTATTGGGCCCTCGCCCCGGACGCTCCTGCACGTTGTGTACACCGCCGGTGAGTAGACCTAGCAACCCCTTAATACAAGCGCGGTTGCGTTACCAGTCCAACCCAGCGTGTGCCGCTCAGTTGCTGACGTCTATTAAGCTTCGGCTGAAGTATACGATGCAGAACGCCCATACTATGCCCACGTGATGGTTAGTGCTATCAGGCCAGAGGCCCCTCGGATCAAATATCCAAACCGTTAGTGTGTTGGTAGTGCGGTAACGAGCAGAGACTCACGAAAGATATGACCCCGTCGCCCCGTCTCGAGGACTTGCGGCAAGGCCTAAGAATGCCCGGCCACACCTCGTATTCATTACTCGGGCACCATCCAGGTCCACCCGACTTCACAACTCTCGTAATTAAGCTCGCGTGGGTACCCCTCAGGGCCAACCCGCCTTTATCCAGAATAAGCAGTGTCAACCATAATGTATAGGCATCCGTGTGGCTACCATATCAAGAAGGAATCCGAGGCATCACCCTCGTTGGATTCCCACCTGACGTATACAACAAGGTGAACTAAAGAGGCATCACCCTCGAGGTCCACACTTGAGCAGTTGCACGACGATGTCGTTATCGGGGGTGGTGTAGGAGGAATCACCCTCGCTTACCACAACCGAATAACTAACCTACAAGGTTATCATCAGATGTGCTGACGAGGTATCAGCCTCGGCACTCGATAGTAACCCAGTAGTGTCGAGCAACTAAGGGGAAGTGACGTGCAGTGCCGGGGCCTGGTCTTCGATCCCGTTGATCGGGTCTTCTGGGAATCCAGCGGGGCAGTCGGGATATAGTGGGGTCTCTACCCAAACTATACTAAACAGTTTAGGATAACAGGTAAGTATCAACAGTAGGTTATAATTAAACAGGCTATGCAGCAGATATAGTATAACAGTAGCAGCAGCAACTTCTAATGCAAGCATAAGAGAGAGAAGAGTAAGCGATATCGGAATGCTCAAAATGGGGGTGCTTGCCTGGTTCCTCGACGGCAAGGGCAAGGTCGTCAACTGCGTCGTCGGGCTCCTGAGCGGCGTCGATCTCGGGAGCTACGTCGACGTCGGGGTCTACCGAGAGAGAAGAGGGGGATGAAACATATAAATGCATGGCAAACGATGCAATACAGGGTATGCTATGCTAGGATGCAGTGCAGGGTTGCCTACAGATGCACCTAAGTCATTTTAGCTACTTTAGGATTAACGCGGGATTTATTATCTGGTGATTATGCACTATTCATATACCGAATATGGCCTCGAAGTTGCGGTTTCACCTACGTAGGGGGTTCTGGCATCGAAACAGACGACACGATCAGATTTGTCTCGTCGTTCTGGTCAACTTTCATGTTTTAAGTTTTTCGATCTGAGCTACGGTTAAAAAGTTACGATTTTTTTAAAGATTTAAACATTTTCTGGAATTATTTTTAATTAGACCGAAATGAATTAATGCGTCAGCACTACGTCAGGATGACGTCAGCAGTCAACAGAGACGCTGACTGGTCAAACAGACCAGTGGGTCCCACATGTCATACTCAGAGGCCTATTTAGAGTTTGTTTAAAATAAACAGAGGGTTAATTAGTGGGTGGACCCCATCTGTCAGTGACTGAGCTAATTATCAGATTAAGCAATTAAGTGTGATTAGTGATTAACTCAACAGGGCCCACATGTCAGCTACAGGGGGTGAACAGTGCCCGCGTTGACCGTGGTCAACGCGGTCAACTGAGGCGCTGGGGCCCACTGGCAGCCTCACAGTGGTGGGCCCCAGGTGCGCCACGTCAGCGGCGGCCGGCGGCAGGTCGCCGGTGACCAAAACAACGGCGGCGCGGCTCGGACCTCATCGGAAAACGTGCACAGGGCACGGGAAGGAGCGCGGCTAGGCGCGTTCGAACGGGCTGTCGATGCCACGTCGAGTGGTGGTGGCGCAGTGGCCTGGAACGGCGTGTGGCGACGACGGCGAACGACGCGGCGGACACCGGCGTTCAGGCGAAGATGGAAATGGCGAAGCAGAGTGCAGTAGCTTGAGCTAGCGGGTTGGTCGTGCCCTACGCGTGCGAGCGAAGCTGTTGGACGCAGGTGCGTGACCAAAAGGTCACCAGAACATTGCCGGCGACGAGGTCCGCGGCGACGGGCTCGGGCTCGCGTGGATTAGCAGCTACGGGCGCGCTGGAGCATGAAGAAGAGCGTGGGGAGGATCTGCGGCTCACCTTGCGGCTATGAAAAGCCCTTGATGGGTTTAGTAGCTGCAGGGTTGGCCGGCGTGGAGGAAGATCGCCGGAGCCAGAGAGATCGGCGTCGCGCTCGATCCACTGCCTCCGGTGCTCTCCGGCTTGCGCTTGTTGACGAGGACGAGGTGGATGACCACGGCGGAGACGAAGGACACGGCTGCACAGCGCGGAGTCGACGGTTGCCGCGGGATCTACGCCGGCGAGGCCATAGCAGCGCACTGGAGAGGGGAAAAGAGCTCGGCGGAGCAAGGGAGAGAGGGGGAGAAGTGGCGCGGCGACCAGTGGGGATGGATGGGCGAGGCCTTATCCTCTCGCTGGCGCTGTAGCGTCGGTGGCCGTCGCCGTGTCGGCGTTCGGCCGGTGCGCGCGCTCGCGCCCACTGCAACGGCGACACGCACAGGAGAGAGAAGGAGGGATGGGCCCGATGGGCCGTGGTCGAGGCACTGTGCACTTAGGCCCAGTGCACAGTGCCTCGTTTTATTTTTCTTATTTTCTGTTTTGCTTTTTCTTTATTTATTTCTGTTAGGCAATTATTTAGGCCACTTTTGCACTTATGTAAAACATGAAACTTGGCCCAAATATTACAATGCATTAATACCTTTCACCAAAAACTTGTTTGGGCAAAGTAGAATTTTATTTGAATTTGATATTATTTTAAATGAATTAAATAATTCTGTTTTGGTGCTGTTTCATGTAGTTTGAGTCATTTAGCTAACTCCATCATCATTGTTTATATTTTTGTAAGTGCTTCTGGAATATTTGTTATTTAATGAACATTTTTCTATAGTGTTTGAGCAAACTTATTTTGCACTTTTGAATTTGAGTTGATTTCCAGAATAGAGTTTGAATTGTTTTGATTAACCACTATGACTAGGCACTGCAAATGAGATGACTTGGCATTATTAGCAGATAATCACAGTGGCTATTACACAGGGGTGTTACACGCGCGGGGCTTGCCTTTGGCGGAGTCGACGGAGGTGAGGTTGGCGGAGTCAACGGAGGCGAGGCCGGCGGCGGCATCGAGGGTCGGGGCGTCCTCCATGGTCAGGAGCGCGAGCGGGCGGGAGGGTTTTGGAAAAGTGAAGGGAAATGGTGGTCGCTGTGCCACCGACTGGCGGGCCAGGGGAGCAGTAGGCGCGCGTCCGTTTCGTGTCAACGCCAACGCAAATGAGGCACGAATTTGGGCTGGGAATGGATCGGCAGATGGACGAAAAACGGACGCGTGTCCGTTTGGATCGACGCATTGTGCCAACTTTTCTGCCCACCTAAAAAGACATGCGCGGACAAAATGGATCGGCGTGTTGGAGGTGCTCCAAAGAGTGAGGAAGGTAAGCAAGTGTCAAGTCAAAAGAAAAGATTTATGTGGCGGCAGCTTCTGGGCTCCTCTGTCTCCGCCAGTTTACTACTCCTGCTACTGTACGATGCATGGCGTTGCATTGAATAAGCCCACCTTCCTGGAGCCGTAGGCGCTTGTAGTAGTAGCAGCCGTGCTGATGGTTTTCCCACGTCGGGTGTCCCGGTCGTCAAGTAGAGTAGCTAGCCTCTCCGTCCCGTCTTGGGTGGTTTCCTGTTGGTGTTGGACTGTTGGTGTTGGGGGTGAAAGTTACAGCCACCAAAGTGTTGGTGGATCTATCCAACTGACGGGAACGCCAATCTATTCATCATCTAACCGACTGACGGGAACGTCAATCTGCAACCGGAGTAGTAGTATAATACTCCCTCCGTTCCAAAATTCTTGTCTTAGATTTGTCTAGATACGGATGTATCTAGAGGGAGTACTACAAAGCACTACTACTAGTATACGTACGTAGAGTATGAGCGTATGACGTCCTAGTGACAAAATAGTTACAAGCCATGGGGTCAACGCTGGCATTGTGTTGCCGCCAGGCGCTCGGCACTATTAATCGTCCACGCGGCCACTTAATCCCCTATACTTAACGCCACCGTTCCAACCAACTCGTTGCCAGATTTAATAAATTTCATGGCCTCGTATAGGCTGGGCAAGGTGTAGACACTGTTGACTTTGACTAGCATGGGACGACGCCAGTAGACGTGTCCACCCTGTTTTGGCCCGGCCCCGTACATGTTGCGACTGTGACAGTGATGTGCACTCGTTTCCTTGAGAAATTGAGTTATATATAAAATGGTGTTTGATGGACTTGATGTATTATACTGTTCAACTATCCTAGAAAACCTCCAAATTAAACAAGGACTAGGCAAGTACTCACATAGATTTTTCACTGCATCACTGTTAGTGAAATACTAGCAGACTAGATTTAGCTAGCATGTTTAATCCTAATCTAAGTTGTGAACGTCTCCAAGCTAGGCAGATAGTACTATTAATTTGCATGGTTGGCTATGCTTCCAAGAGAAGCCAACCCCTCGACGGACAAGCCCACCGATATTAACTTTGGTCATCACCTCACGTCCAGCTCCTCCCTGCCCATCATCACCTCACTACACCACCAATCTGGACAGTGATTCATGATTAGGGCTCCTTTGATTCAACGAAATTAATATATTTTTCTTGGAAAGGTTTAGATCCTTAGAAATGCTTCCTGTACTTTTTTCTATTGGTTGTTTCATTTGTACTCTATTTATTTTAAAAAGAAGATATACTTTCGGCTCAAAGTCAAGCGGTACAAAGTTTGACCAAGTTTCTAGAAAAACTATCAATACTCCCTCTGTCTAGGTGCATAAGTCATCTTAGATTATGCACCGCGACCAAGACCGAGGGGAAACAAGAGAACTTAATATTTGTTTGCTAATTAATAGCATTGCATGCAAAGAACTAACCACCGCATGATCGTGTTTGGTAGTCTCAAGTCATTGAAAGCATGCACACCTGAAAGGATCGAGATGGACCTAGAGGGGGGGGGGTGAATAGGTACAATTACAAATTTTAATTATTACTTAGCAATTTTAGGCAATAAAGCGGAATATGAAAGTGAGCCTAACAATTGCAAGTAAGATGCTAAGAGCTAAGCAAGATGAACAAGTAAAACAAATATGTGAGTAAGCTAGCACAATATGATATAAGTAAGTGCTAAGAGACAAGTAACCACAAGTAGAGAGTTAGGGTTAGGAATAACCGCAACTCCGAGAGACGAGGATGTATGCCGATGTTCACTTCCTTGGAGGGAAGCTACGTCACCGTTAGAGAGGTGGATGTTACCACGAAGGCACACAAACGCCACGAAGGCTCACCCTATTCTCCCTTTGAGACAACACCACGAAGGCGTTTCTCAACCACTAGTGGTAGACCTTGGGGTGGTCTCCAAACCCTCACAAACTTTTCGGGGGTAATCACAATGATCGATTCCTCTCCGAATGACTCCTACCGCCTAGGAGTCTCCAACCTCCAAGAGTAACAAGAACGATGGGGAAAAGCTCAAGACTTGCTCAAATCACGAATTCCTTTGGTGCAAAGAAGGGGAAGGAGTGGATCTATCACTTGCTTGGACAACTTCTCACAAATGCTCTCAAATCCCCTTGGGATCTAAGATTTGGTGTATGAGAGTGAGAGAGAGTGAAAATGTGTTCTAGGGTTTGCTCAAAGTGAATGGTCAACCCTCTCCAAAGGGGGAAGAGAGCAATATATAGTGTGAGTGCAAATGTAGCCGTTGTAGTGCAAGTGACCGGGCAGGCCGGACATCCGGGCTAGGGGCCGGACATCTGGCCTGGCAAGGCACTTGAAGAACAGGGCAGAAGCAGAGGATAAACCAGAGGGGCCGGACATCCGGGACCAAGCCCGGACATCCGGCATGTCAGGAAAGTCCGAACATCCGGCAGGTGGCCGGACATCCGGCGAGTTCACAGAACAGAAGACGTTCTCTGGAAAGCTCGAGCCGGACATCCGGCATGAAGGCCCGGATATCCGGGGTGTATGTAGAGCCCGGACATCCGGCATGGAGGGCCGGACATCCGGAAGAGGGCACACCCATATATTGAACTCTGGATAGCAGGGTCCGGATATCCGGCAGGTGGCCCGGACATCCGGGGGCCAGCCCGGACATCCGGCAAGGCCAGAGGCAGAATAAGCCAGAGCACATAGTGAAAGATCTAAAGAATTTTTGGGAAGGAGTTTTGTGGCAAGAGCAAGTCTTTTACTAACCCTACCGATCCCCTCTTAATAGTGCGGGATCCTATACTCAAGAAAACAAATATGTAATCATTTTGATACTTCTTCCTTGAGTGAAATCCACTTCGTATGCTCACAATCCACACACTTTTGATGAACCGGGGACTAACACCTGAGATTCACTTGACGAACATAGTTAGTCCCCTACATGTATATTGTCATCAACATCAAAACATGATGTAAGGGCATGATTGCACTTTCAATCTCCCCCTTTTTGTTTGTTGATGACAACCATACATGTAGTATCATAGATGCAATAAATAAATTTAGCATTGTAAATCATGAGAGCATAATACAAAATATGTTCCTATTTGCTTTAGCTCCCCCTCATTGTGTGCATGAGATGAATATATTAGGATGTACAGCACAGACTCTCATGGTAGCATATGTAGCTCAAAAAGATATAAATGCCATAACAACATAGACTCAAATGATTAAGTGCCATAAGTAGCATAGCCAACATATAGCATGACCTCACTAAGATACTACTTCTCCCCCTTTAACAGCAACAAGTAAAAAGGGGCGAAGAACCGAAGAACTCTATCACTCCTGGCGGAAGTCATCATCATCAACAAAGAACTCGGCGTACATGTCACGAGACGGGAAACCGAAGGTGGAAGAGGACGGAGCTGCGGGAATCGGATCGTCATCACTCACGGGACTCCCACGATTGCGAAGGCGCTGCTTGAGCTGGTTCTTGGAAATGATGAGGCGCTTCTGAACATCATGGTTTTGCTGACAATTGAAGGTGATCGCCTTCATGATAGCAGACTGAGCCTTGCCCAAGAATGAGGCAAGACGACCACGAGGAGAGGTCGAGGAGGAAGGCACGGAGGGACCCGTGGGCTGAGACCCACCAGCAGACCTCCTAGGCTGAGTAGGAGCAGCAGACGGTGCAGGAGCCAGCACGCGCATATGAGTCGGAGGTTTCCAAATGGAGTGCACAACAGGCTTAACAACCGCAAAGGGAGCAGTGTGATCAATCAGAGCCTGAATGAATGGAGCATAAGGGAATTGGCGCGTCTGAATGAAACTGGAAAGACGGATCTCATGCCAAATGTAATGGGATGTGTCCAGAGGCTCGGTGGGTTTTTCATGCATACGAACCATCAAGTCAATACAATAGTTGCGAGCCCTTGAGCGATCTCCCTTCTTAGGATAGAGAGTGCGAAGCATGCACTGATAGAGAATGTAGTAAGGAGCTCGGAAGATGGATACCTCATTGGGAGGATATTCACGTTCCTCTGGAGTGAGCTGAGTGATAGGCTTAACAAGAGGCATGCAAGCATCAATCCCTTTGGGCTTATACTCTGGATCCAGACTGTGGATGCGATGGCCAACACCAGAGAAGCCCAAAATCTGAACAAACTAAGCATAGGTGATGCTCAGCATAGTGTCATCGGTCATCCATGTGAGAGTGTTGTTTGGACCAAAAAAGCAGGTGGCATAGAACTGAAGGATGGCCGCTTCATTCCAATCACACTTGAAGGTCATTGCTGAACCGAGAGTCATATCATCAATGAACTTGACCGGGTTGTTAGGAAACATGGCAGGATGATCACGCATGAATTGAAGATCCAAGTACTTGTGAGGAGCTAGCCCACGCCCGTGGACAAAACTGGAGTAGAGATCCTGCTGCATACGAGTACGGAAACGAGGATCTTCGGCATCAGCCACCATCTCATATGGGTTGGTATCCCGACGAAACACAAGATACGGACCAGCCCCCACGGTTGTGAAGTCGTGAGTGAGGCGATCCCCGCTGTCGGGAAGCTCCATGGAGATGCGACGACCATGGACAATGGGCATTGCCGCACCACGGACCTGAGGCACGGGAGCCCTCCGAGTGCCTGGTTTCGACTGGCCAACAGAGTGTCTTGGAGCAGAGACCTCTTCTTCTTCCTCCCCAACATAGTCCTCATCATCCGGATCAAAGACCGACGGAGTTAGTGATGGTGCCCGATGCTTCTTCTTAGGACCGGTGGTGGTCTTCTTCTTCTTGGGTCGAGCATGTTCATCGGAATCGGTGGAACCTTGCCGGCGAGCGACTGAAACGGATACATGATAAGGGTATCGATGAGAAGGAGTCAAACAGTATGAACAAGGATAAAGCAAGTTAAACAGTGGGGATGCGAACATTTTCGAACATGACCATAGGACAAGTCCAAGTGGTAGATCAAAATATTGACATGCCCATGATTAAGTTGTTTAGCCAAGTACATAGAGAGGATTTCAGACTAGGCAAGTGACATCGAATCTCTAGAGAGATATATACACCAAGATAGTCATGAGAGATAGTGAAAGCCTAGGATGGTTGTGCCAAAACAAGAAAAAAAAAGGAGGCAAGAGTAGATAGCAGCCATACCCCGGGAAGAAGGAGCAGGGCCGTAATTCTTGGTACGCGCCATGAAGAACTCCGGCGGCCGATCCACAAGTGAACACCCGAACATGTCCCTCCCGAGTGATTCACACCGCAACCCAGATAATGGATTGGATGGAAACGTAGATCGGGAGGAGATGAAGGCGTAGGCAGAAGATCGGGGCCGGAGGACGGAGGAGATGGCCGGGGCAGCGCAGGAGCACAGCCCGGCGGCAGCGGCTGTTTAAGATAGATGGGAGAGCAAGGGGGAGAATGGAGAACTGCCCCCAAATCCCAAGCCCTCCCCCATTTTGTGTGACTGCGGGCGACGGGCCGGACATCCGGGGTCAAAGCCCGGATATCCGGCGACTAGAGGTCAGGGAGCAAAATCCAGGGCCCGGATGTCCGGCTAAGGCCCGGATGTCCGGCCATTGGTGGTGCTCGATGGGAGACTTAGCAGCAAAAATCCTGCCAGGGCCCGGATGTCCGGCAACTGGACAGAGAGCCCAAGCAGGGAAAGATTTTGTAAGGTCCAACAAGATATTTTGATATAGACTCCGCCAAGGAGATTTAGAGATTGTAGGGATGAAAACTTGAGTAATCTATGGCCATACTAAGATGTGCAATAATAACCCAACAATATTAAGTAAAGAAAGGTTCATATACGCACTCCACGAGCGGTGACCGAGGTCACCATGTTTGAGCATATGGGACATAGTACCGCAAAGATTTCGACTTTGGGTACATAGTCACGACTCCATCATTTAAAGCACCATAGTTCGAAAACCATGATAACTTTGAGAGTGTTTGTTCTATTTATGCATTATGTAGGGTGCGAGTACTCATGAATTGAATGTCTCCCCCTAAATATATGCCTACATCAAGACAAGACATTAAGTACATACATGGATGGGTACTAGATTTCACATAATGTTGTCAAGCTCCAAGATACCAAGTTCACGCCTAAGTTGACAAAACCTTGCTTCATCCAATGGCTTGGTGAAAATGTCTGCAAGTTGCATATCTGTGCCAACATGAGCAATATCAATGTCACCTTTTTCCACATGATCTCTCAAGAAATGATACCTAATATCAATGTGCTTGGTGCGGGTATGATCTTTGGGATTCTCAGAAATATTGATGGCACTTTCATTATCACATAGAAGAGATACATGTCTATAGGTGATACCGTAATCCTTCAAAGTTTGCCTCATCCATAGTAATTGAGTTGCACAACTGGCGGTTGCAATATATTCGGCTTCGGCGGTGGAGAGAGCAACACAATTTTGTTTCTTTGAGGACCAACTTACCAAGGAGCGTCCAAGAAATTGACATGCACCGGAGGTGGACTTACGATCCACTTTGTCTCCTACCCAATCCGCATCTGTGTACCCAATGAGATCAAACTTAGCATCCTTGGGGTACCATAAACCCAACTTTGGGGTGTGAACAAGGTATCTAAGAATATGCTTAACCGCCTTATGATGACTTTCCCTAGGGGAAGCTTGAAATCTAGAACACATGCATACACTGAACATGATGTCTGGTCTAGATGCACAAAGATAAAGCAATGAACTAATCATAGAGCGGTAAATAGATGGGTCAAAAGGGATACCGTTTGTGTCTTCAGTGAGTACAATTTTTGTTGGCATGGGTGTCTTACATGGACTAGCATCAGACATGCCAAACTTCTCTATAATATCCTTGAGATACTTTGCTTGAGACAAGAAAATTCCTTCTTGAAATTGTTGAATTTGGAATCCGAGAAAGAACTTCAAATCCGCATTGAGTGACATCTCAAAGTTCTTGGTCATGGAAGCCGCAAACTTCTTGCACAAATGAATGTTAGGAGAACCAAAAATGATATCATCTACATAGATTTGGCATAAGATCAAATCACCCTTGTCCCTCTTAGTAAAAAGAGTGGGATCGATCACCCCTCTCACAAAACCATCAACGAGTAAAAACTTCTTAAGATGATCATACCAAGCACGAGGTGCTTGTTTGAGGCCATACAAAGCCTTATGAAGTTTATACACATAGTCTTTGTGATCGGGATCAACGAACCCAGGTGGTTGTGATACATATACTTCTTCTTGTAGAGGACCGTTAAGGAAAGCACTCTTCACATCCATTTGATGTAATGTAAAACCATTGAAAGCAGCATAAGCAAGTAAGATGCGAATAGATTCAAGACGGGCAACGGGAGCAAAGGTCTCACCAAAGTCCAAACCTTCAACTTGTGAGTACCCTTGTGCCACTAACCTTGCCTTGTTGCGGATGATTACACCATTCTCATCTTGCTTGTTCTTGAAAATCCATTTTGTTCCAATGACATTGTGTTCCGTAGTTGGCCTCTTGACTAATGACCACACTTGGTTGCGTTCGAAGCTGTTCAACTCTTCTTGCATAGCAATGAGCCAATCGTTGTCCATCAATGCTTCTTGTACCTTGAGAGGCTCAACACTAGACACAAACGAGAAGTGAGCAAAAAAGTTTGTCAATTGTTTACGAGTGACTCTACCTTCCGATATGCCGGTGAGGATTTTATCAATATCAACACGACCGGCCACACGGGGCATGATGGAGGTTAGGGTTTCATGAGGTTCAACTTCATGTCCATCATCCACATCCTCAACATATGGATCATTAATGTGAGGTGGAAGATCTTCTTCTTCATATTGCATTTGTTGAGGATCATTATCAGCGATTGCATTTTCTTGTTCTTGCTCTTGGTGATGATCTTGCACATGGAGATGCTCATGGTGAGGGACTTGATCATCTTCTTGTTCTTGAACAACGGGCATTGGTTGAGCAATAGGAGCTTGTGGTGATATGGGTGTTGAA
The DNA here is from genome assembly GCA_011799875.1 of Thinopyrum elongatum. Lineage (NCBI taxonomy): Eukaryota > Viridiplantae > Streptophyta > Magnoliopsida > Poales > Poaceae > Thinopyrum > Thinopyrum elongatum. The sequence continues at coordinate 80,251,459 of CM022301.1, forward strand.
GTGGTTTGATGATGTGTGAAACTTCCATCTTCTTCTTCATCATCATGAGGTTCTTGTTCCATGGGAAGAAGAGCACCAACACCCATGGAAAAAATATCTTGAGACGAATCTTCTTCACCTACATCACTTAGATCAACTTGCTCCCCATGGGAGCCATTAAATTCATCAAACACCACGTCACAAGTTTCTACAACACATCCATTGGATTTGTTGTAGACTCTATAGGCATGAGAGTTTGATCCATAACCAACAAATATGCCCTCAGTTGTTTTGGATTGAAATTTTCCTAACCTTTATCTTTTGTTGAGGATGAAACATTTGCACCCAAATACACGAAAGTACTTGACATTTGGCTTGTTCCCGGTTAGGAGCTCATATGGAGTCTTTTCCAATATTTTGCGGAGGAAGAGCCGGTTTGATGCATGGCATGCGGTGTTGACAGCCTCGGCCCAAAAACTATGTGGCAACTTGTATTCATCCAACATGGACCTTGCCATCTCCACAAGTGTACGATTCTTCCTTTCTGAAACACCATTTTGTTGAGGGGTGTATGGTGCGGAATATTGATGCTCAATCCCTTCATCACCAAGAAATCCTTCCAAGGTGTAGTTCTTGAACTCGGAGCCATTGTCACTTCTTATTGCCAAGATTTCTTTGTCAAACTTGCGTTGTGCTTGCTTGGCAAAATCAATGAAGGTGATCTTCGTCTCATCCTTGGACTTGAGGAAAAACACCCATGTGTATCTTGAGTAATCATCAACAATGACAAGTCCATACTTTTTCCCACCAAGACTATCCCATGAAGGAGGCCCAAAAAGATCCACATGAAGGAGCTCCAAAGGCCTTGAAGTAGACACAATATTCTTGGGTGGGTGCTTTGATTGATGTTGCTTCCCAGCTATGCATGCACTACACACACGATCTTTCTCAAAAGAGACATTGGTTAGTCCAAGGATGTGATTACCCTTTAAGAGATCTTGAAGATTTCTCATGCCGATATGGGCTAGCCGGCGATGCCAAAGCCACCCCTTGTCGGCCTTGGCCATTAGACAAGTTGCATGGAATGTGCTCTCTTTCGAGAAATCAACCGTGTAAAGGTTTCCATCCAACTCTCCAACAAAGGCCACTTCGAGAGTATCTCTCTTAAAGACTTTCACATCTGTTAGTCCAAAGAGTGTATCATAACCAACAGAAGCCAATTGGCGAACAGAAAGCAAATGATATTTAAGGGATTGAACATGCATGACATTTGCAAGAGACATGTCATTTGTGATAGCCACCTTGCCCAACCCAAGTACCTGTCCTTTTGATCCTCCACCAAACATAATGCTCATAAATGGTTGAATAGCTTCCATGAAATCGTAGAGCAATTTGCTATCTCCGGTCATATGATTGGTACATCCACTATCAATCACCCATTTTACTCCACCAGAGAAAGCAACCTACACATAATTATGACTTGGTTAGAGGCACCCATTTTGCAATGGGACCTCTCAAGTTAGTCACAAGGGTCTTAGGGACCCAAATAGCATAGAATCGGAATGCATTTCGAGGACCAACAAATTTTGCATAAACTTCTCCATCCTTAGTCTTACGAAGTACATAGGATGGAGGCCTGAACTCTTTTGGCTTGTTGAGAGTGGGCATGCCCCTTGTGGCCTTCCCACTCACAACCTTACCTTTCTCCTTGTGCCCTTCTCGTACAAATGTTTCTTTTAGAGGGGTGGTGCACTTTTGAGAAGACGTATTCTTCTTGCTTGTGCTTGGGTCAAACCCGAGCCCCTCTTTGGCAAACACCTCATTGTGTTGGCCCAATACCTCATTAAGGTTCTTTTGTCCTTGAGCACATGTCATGAGACCTTTCTCGATTTGAGCCTTGAGAAAGCGATTCTCCTCAAGAATAGATGCTAGATCACTACTAGAGTTAGTAGTACAAGCATCAACATTGATAATAGGAGAAGAGTAAGCCTTGGCTAGAGTTTCAAGATAAGTAAGCTTGAGCGTCTCAAAACTCTTTGTAAGAAGGGTGAGCTCTTCTTCCTTAGTCTTGAGGGACACAGATAGGAGCTCACGATCCTTAGAGAGAGAAGCATGAGACTTCACAAGCTTATTTTTATCATTCATCAACTCTTCGCAAGAGTCCTTAGCCTTTTTCAAGGAGGCAAGATCTATAGCATGAACATCAATGTTTGCACCAATTTTCAAGCATAGTTCATCATTTCGTGCTTCCTCATATTGGACTTTCCGCTCAAGGATTTCATATTTTTCCTTTTCCTCGGTTACGAGGGTTTCGAGTTCCTTAATGGTGATGGTGTGCTTACCCACCATCTCCATAAGCATACGGAACATAGTGAGCTTCTTTCCTTTGAGGGAGCACATGACCTTATTTAGTTTAGCAAACATGGGGTCATCTATATCATTATCATCATGATTATCCTCCGCATCAAGGTACTCATCACTAGGAGTAGGAGGAGTGAAGAGAGAAGGATTTGATCATGGGGTTACCTTGATTTTGTCAGGAGAGTTTTGGTCCTCTTCATCTTCAACCACGGCCTTTGCCATCAGGCACTTGTGAGCGTTGCCCTTGTAGTCTTTCATATAGTTGTAGGTGACAACATCACCACTCTTGTTGACTAGCCTCAAGGTGTTTTGAGAATCTTGAGCAACTCCGGCAACACCACTAACATCATCCGGATCGGATTCTTCATGAGCAACCATTGCTTTCCCATCTCTCTTCTTGAGCTTTGAGTTCAAAGGGTTTGGCAACTTCTTCTTGGGAAAGGTCTTGGGAAACCTTGGTTTATCTTCTCTCTTCTCATAGGGGCAATCGTTGGAGAAGTGGTTGGCTTCTTCACAGTTGTAACATTTTCTCACTTTCTTCTTCTGGAATCTTCCCTTGAATTTTCCCGCGCTAAACTTCTTGACAAAGAGGGCAATGTCTTCATATGAAGGGCTCTCATCGGAGTCAATCTCATCACCGTCTTCATCCTCATCATCTTCTTCTTCTTCACTTTGCTCTTCTTCATATACATGCTTGGCCTTCAATGCAAGATTGATTTTTGATGTTGAGGTACCATGCATGGCAAGATGTTTTGTAGCATTTGCCTTTGACTCTTCAAATAGTTGGAAGGTGGATATGATGTCATCTGGAGTCATTTCCTTAAATCCATGATGTTGTCTTATGTCCCACACCATTTGGTGATGATACGGAGCAAGAGCATGAAGCAACTTATCCACGAGAAATCGCTTAGTCAAGTTGAATCCATCTTGTGTCTTGTCACACTCACATGACTCGATGTCAGCGGTGAGAGTCATGAGACGCTCAAGGAGTTGCTTGGGGGATTCACCTTTCTCCATACAAATTTTTTGCAATTGACCCTTGGCAATTTCATATTGAGCAAGCCGGAGAGTGGAGGTACCGGTCTTGGTCCTCACAATGCTATCCCATAATTCCTTGGCACTTGTGATATGTATGTATGGTCTCCTTTGCTTGTCAGTCATACCTCTTCTTATGCACATGATTGTTGTGTTGTTGAGATTCTTGTCATATACCTCTCTTGGAGTAAGATTCTTCGGGTCAACGGCTTGGTAGCCATACTCCAAGATCTCCAGCATCTCATCATTTCCATATCGAAGATGATCCTGCATAGCAACTCTCCACAAAAGCAAAATCGGTAGTGTCATCAAGTAAAGGAGGTTTGCCTTGAGGGTTATACTTTGGTTTCTCTATTTGAGGTCTTGCATAAAGCCAAGGAACACCGGAGTGTTCATTACTAGGAGGTTGTTGGCCAAGTGAAGGAGTAGGCACAGTTGGCCTCGAGGCCGCACCACCAGAAAGTGGTGCAAGCATCGTGGTTAGTGTGGCTAGTCTCATTTGGACCAAGGCCTCAAGAGAAGCATCATGCTCCTCCTTTTGCTTAGCAAGCGCCCGTTCCAGATCCTCGGAAGTAAAAGACTTGACTTCCGTGGAAGCCGCGCCCTTATCCTTCGGATCCGCAACAAGCGGAGTCCCATCGGGGTTCATCTCGCTCTAGGGTGGTTAAGCCACAAGAATAGAGCACGAGGCTCTGATACCAATTGAAAGGATCGAGATGGACCTAGAGGGGGGGGTGAATAGGTACAATTACAAATTTTAATTATTACTTAGCAATTTTAGGCAATAAAGCGGAATATGAAAGTGAGCCTAACAATTGCAAGTAAGATGCTAAGAACTAAGCAAGATGAACAAGTAAAACAAATATGTGAGTAAGCTAGCACAATATGATATAAGTAAGTGCTAAGAGACAAGTAACCGCAAGTAGAGAGTTACGGTTAGGAATAACCGCAACTCCGAGAGACGAGGATGTATGCCGATGTTCACTTCCTTGGAGGGAAGCTATGTCACCGTTAGAGAGGTGGATGTTACCACGAAGGCACACCAACGCCACGAAGGCTCACCCTATTCTCCCTTTGAGACAACACCACGAAGGCGTTTCTCAACCACTAGTGGTAGACCTTGGGGTGGTCTCCAAACCCTCACAAACTTTCCGGGGGTAATCACAATGATCGATTCCTCTCCGAATGACTCCTACCGCCTAGGAGTCTCCAACCTCCAAGAGTAACAAGAACGATGGGGAAAAGCTCAAGACTTGCTCAAATCACGAATTCCTTTGGTGCAAAGAAGGGGAAGGAGTGGATCTATCACTTGCTTGGACAACTTCTCACAAATGCTCTCAAATCCCCTTGGGATCTAAGATTTGGTGTATGAGAGTGAGAGAGAGTGAAAATGTGTTCTAGGGTTTGCTCAAAGTGAATGGTCAACCCTCTCCAAAGGGGGAAGAGAGCAATATATAGTGTGAGTGCAAATGTAGCCGTTGTAGTGCAAGTGACCGGGCAGGCCGGACATCCGGGCTAGGGGCCGGACATCTGGCCTGGCAAGGCACTTGAAGAACAGGGCAGAAGCAGAGGATAAACCAGAGGGGCCGGACATCCGGGACCAAGCCCGGACATCCGGCATGTCAGGAAAGCCCGGACATCCGGCGAGTTCACAGAACAGAAGACGTTCTCTGGAAAGCTCGAGCCGGACATCCGGCATGAAGGCCCGGATATCCGGGGTGTATGTAGAGCCCGGACATCCGGCATGGAGGGCCGGACATCCGGAAGAGGGCACACCCATATATTGAACTCTGGATAGCAGGGTCCGGATATCCGGCAGGTGGCCCGGACATCCGGGGGCCAGCCCGGACATCCGGCAAGGCCAGAGGCAGAATAAGCCAGAGCACATAGTGAAAGATCTAAAGAATTTTTGGGAAGGAGTTTTGTGGCAAGAGCAAGTCTTTTACTAACCCTACCGATCCCCTCTTAATAGTGCGGGATCCTATACTCAAGAAAACAAATATGTAATCATTTTGATACTTCTTCCTTGAGTGAAATCCATTTCGTATGCTCACGATCCACACACTTTTGATGAACCGGGGACTAACACCTGAGATTCACTTGACAAACATAGTTAGTCCCCTACATGTATATTGTCATCAACATCAAAACATCATGTAAGGGCATGATTGCACTTTTAACACCCCACATCCCTTATTGGTTAATATGTCATGAAACAAAAAATAAGGTGGGAGTTAATGCACCGCGTCTAAGTGTTTTGGGATTATTTAGTTTCGTAACGTGACTTATACACTTAGACAGAGGGAGTAACTATAATACCAAATTAGTATCATTAAATCCATAATAAAATAAGGTTTATATTATTTTTAGTATTGTAGTTGTTGGTAGTTTCTCGTATAAACTATGCACCGTTTGACTTGATCCAAAAGTTATATGCCTTTCTTTCAAGAACGAAGAAAGTAGGATTGAAATACTCAGAAGAAATTTGTACGGATTAATACATGCACTCTATTCTGGAAAAAAAATCATTGGCTCAAACCTCTTGGCACTTTTTTTTTTTTTTTTTTTTGCATCAAGCACTCTTTTGCCTTTATTTCCTAATTCTGTAAGATTCAAGATGACATCTCACGGCAATTCTATTTTCTCTTCAAACACATGCACACAACAGCACTATACGATATTTCCGGAAAAAAAAAACACTATACGGTAGCTAGACGGCTCGCTTATGAGACCACAACACAATTAAATGAAAGGAACATGGTGCTCATGGTGTAGCCAGACCCCGGACAACGGGGGTGAGGGCACGGAGAGTGGCAACATGTTTCGTCAGTGATTGTATTGTGTGCAACCAATCATATGTTTTCTGCTACGGAGTTGGGATACCATCAGCGGCATTTACGGTGTTATCTGTAACCTGTTTTTTTTCCTTGATACAAAAGACACACAGTTCTATTATGTGTATTGTAAAAAAATAACTTTCGCTCTCGGGCACCAATGCTCCTGGTGCCAAAACTATTTTCCACTTTTTTTAAAACAGGACAAAAGATTTTTCATTTTCATTGATTAAGAAGGAAGGTTAGACAAATTTCCGCGAAGCGAGGTACAAAGGACTACTCTTACGGCATTACATTACTCAAGTGCGTGATGGGCCCAGAGTCGAGCCTCCTCATTTATCCTCGCAAAGACGATCGTTGCTATGACAACGGAGTGAGGGAAGACCCTAGCACTGCTCAATTTTCAAATCTCCCATGGCACAAGCATGAACAAGGATACGAGGGCCTTTCTCTGGTTTCCACGGTCAATCACATTTTTGGTCCACCAATCTCGAATTGAAGCCTCAGTCCGTCATATCCTCATCACATCAGCATGCAGGCTAATCCACATAGCAACCTTAGTCCAGACCTGTTGGGAGAACCTACACTGGAAGAGAATGTGCACCGCGGTCTCCTGCAATTGCTTGCAAAGCGGGCAAAGGTTACTGTTTCGCCACCCAGGGCATTGCAAACGATCAGCCGTCCACACTCTGTGTTTGAATTATGAACCAAGCAAAACATTTGCATTTTGGTGGCTCCCACCTCTTCCACTTTTTTTAGGCTTGTCAAAAATCACCAAAAGAATCGACACATGTAGTAGTCTGCATTTTTGTTGAACTAATAATTTTTTCATAAACTAATTTGACGGATATTTCATGTGCAGATATAAGAAGCCAGGCCGGGGTGTGGGGTGGTTCGGCTCCACATGGACCGGATTGTTTTTTCTTCTTTGTGGGGTTATCTATATCACTGGCTTGTTTTAATATAGTTCTGGTGTCCTTCTCGCAAAAAAAATCAGCCTTTTCGACCCCTGCTGCTTTGTAGCATGCAAATCTAAGTGTTAATTTTTGAAAGTTTTTGGGATGGTAAAGAACACCCCAATCTGCATGCATGGTTTTTTATATGATTTTTAGTATTACTAGAAGTTTTGGAAATTATTTTCATGCAAAAAGGCTGCTTTACTATATATTTAAAAAAATAGATGGAAAAAATATATCTTAATACTACTAGTACAATTTTCTTTTTGGGTTGAATACTGCATTTCTATGGCCCTGTACCCCACCCACTCATCAATTCCCTCTCAACCCCTCAACTCCACACACGGGCACATAGGCGGCCGGAGCCATAAATAAATAGACACCGGCCACGAGCTCCCCATCTCCACCACCAGTCCGCCACCACCTGAGCTACAGCCATCCAGCATCTTCGCCTCCGGCGGGCAGGGCATCAGAAAGGATAGCCGCCATTAGCGAAGCTTCGTTCGGCATGGCGAGGCAAGCCCTGACGAACGGGTTCCTCAGCGGCTTCATGCACGTGGGGCTAGCGCTGGTGCTCCTCGCCTACCTCCCCGTCGCCTTCCTCTGCCGCCTCGTCTACAGGCTGCTGATTAGGCCCTTCGCCGCCGGCGAGGACCTCCACGGCAAGGTCGTGCTCATCACCGGCGCCTCCTCCGGCATCGGCGAGGTCAGTAAAGCCTGCCTGCCCCTTGTCTCATGTAGTACATAGTACAGTCGTTCCCGACTTCCCGTTGCGCAGGTCATTCATGGCTTGGGTTCAGTAAGATCTGACCATTCCCTGCATGTACGTGCATGCGTACACATGTACGCGGTACAAATAGACCCGTACGTACGTGTTGGTTTGTACTCGCCACCCTTTTACTGCTGCAACTATCTCGACCGAAAATTATAGGTTACTTGTTTCTGCTCCATTGCTGGCATACCCATTGTCAGATTATTGGTGGTTCAGATTAATTAAAGTATTTTTTTTTAAGTTTGCGGGTAGGGTTTTTTTTTCTAAAATTTTGAAGTCTGGTTCTTTTTTGTGTTGGTTTGCTTTTTTGTTCAGTATATATACCACGTGAGAGTGATTTGATGATGGTAGTAGCTCGTAGAGACTTCGTTTTGCCCTTTGGGACCCCATTTAGATTTCTTGTACACTTATGAGGAACGCTGATTAGCAGCAGGCATGATCACTGGTTCTTTTATCATTCTGAAAATGTTGTTCAAACATCTCTTTTTTTAAAACCTTGTGCCTTAGCGAAAATCGTGTTTCTCTGTGGCGGTGGCCCACGGTTTCCATAATCCACTACCACGTGTGAACATCTTCTCCAGCGGCTTTCCTCTTTTCGGATAGCGACATTCAAAAACCAAATATTTTAGCAAACATAAATTGCACGCCATATTTGGTAGTAAAACACAAACTGAATAAAAAACCACTCATAGAATAGATAAAGAAGAATTGGTATATGTGTGCAGAAGCTGCAGGAAGAATATAAGGAGAGGAGAAACAGGGGCCTTCAAATAAATTTAGGAACAACAAACGGGTGATAGGGGCATATATACCACCTTGAAGGCTTGAAAGCTTCCGGTAGCTTGCGTAGTACCAGGAGTACAGTGTCGAGATAGAGTACTGTTCATAGTATCAATTGCTGATGTAGTGAGTAATTCCCTGGCCGGGCAGGGCAGCGCAGTATTGAATTGAATTCTCACCGTCCACCCCATAAATCCTGGAGCATGGGCACCAGTCCTGCCCGTCGCATCAGCCTCCTGGAAACTTGCGAGCACCGGCAGCTCTCGTGCACGCTGACGCTGCATGTGGTTCTGCAGTCACCGGCCGGAGTAATTATAAAGGAGAGCCTCAATTATAAGGCGGTGGTCATGAAATGAATTATTTACGTGCGCAAACCAAAGGTGGCAGCACACTGTATGATCTTAATTTTTAATTATATTTAAAATGGGTGTGACTAGGTCTCAGTCTATTGAGATTTAACCAAGTCTAAGTCAAGTGATATAACATGATAGAGAGAAAAAAAAACTGAAAAAAAAGTTTTGCACGGATCTCAATATAAGATCTCACGGATATAGCATCGACTGAGACTTAGCAAGACTGATTTGAAATTATACAGTGGCTTGCGACGAATTTTGCGTAAAAATTATTGCTGCTTTTGCGGCTGCTCCGTTTAGTTAGTTGTATATGGAATTAACTAACTGTTGGGAAATTTGGGTTTGTGATTTGGATTGCAGCACCTGGCTTACGAGTACGCGAGGAAAGGCGCGTGCGTGGCGCTGGTGGCCCGGACAGAGATCGCGCTGCGCGCCGTGGCCAAGACGGCGCGGGAGCTGGGCGCGCCGGACACGCTGGTGGTGCCGGCGGACATCACCAACGTGGACGAGGCCAAGCGGGCCGTCGAGGAGACCGTCGCCCACTTCGGCAAATGTAAGTGCTACTCCACGACCGGCCCCTGCTAATCTCAGCGTGACAGCAAGCTCTCAGATAGCGACGGAGTACATGCATTATTATTATTAGTTAAAGCAAATCACTTTCCAGAGCAGTGATGGATGTGAGGTTGTCCAGTCCGGCTGATAGGAATGTACCCCAGCTACTTACGGTTGTTTGCACCGATCAGGTGTTGAGTGAGTGAGTGAGTGCGTGGTCGTAGTCAGTTCAGCTTGCTAATTCAAGTCCGTCCGAGTACTTACTAAGATGAACGTACGTACGGAGTAGTATATGTAATGGCTAAAAGTGAATGGATCATTTGGACTACAGTAGCTAGCAAAAAATGGTGCTATTCCAATGAGTTTCAGCTGCTAATATTTCCTGTCTCGCTGGATTCTGCATGCATGCAGTGAATCACCTGGTGGCCAACGCGGGCGTGTGGTCCAGCTGCTTCTTCGAGGAGATCACCAACGTATCCGCCTTCCAAAACGTCATGGTAAGCAAGCACGAACAACACAAATCCACGGTTAATTTCCTCATTAGCTACTACCTTGTAAACAAGTTTATACCAAGTAATCATGTTCTTTTCCCGCAAAAAAAGAAGTAATCATGTTCTTAATTTCTCCACCATACGTACCACGTACGTGTACGCAGGATCTCAACTTCTGGGGCGCGGTGTACCCGACCTACTTCGCTCTGCCCTACCTGAAAGCCAGCCGCGGCAACGTCGTGGTCACGGCCTCCGTGGCCGGCAGGGTCCCGGTGGCGCGGATGAGCTTCTACAACGTACGTAACCCAGATTTGAATTTAATTACCGCAATAAATTCGGGATCAGCAGCTCACCAAACATCTTTATCGATCGCTGCGTACGTGTCACATGAGAATTAACTCTCCGGTCGGTCGATGTGCTCCATTGCATTGCAGGCGAGCAAGGCCGCGGTGATCCGGTTCTACGAGACGCTGCGGGCGGAGCTGGGGCCGCACGTCCGCGTCACCATCCTGGTGCCGGGCTACGTCGTCTCCAACCTCACCATGGGCAAGGGCGTCCAGAAAGACGGCAACGTCGGCTTCGACGAGGAGGCCCGCGACGTACGCACACATCCCCCTCCCTAAACCCACCATTACGTACGGACGTGTAGTTTCATTCTCGATAGGTTAGCTTATTAATGATGGATCGGCGTCGGCCGGTGATGGGATTGCAGATAAACGTCGGGCCGCTGCCGGTGGGGAAGACGGAGACGCTGGCGGAGGTGGTGGTGGCGAGCGTGCGGCGGGGCGACCACTACGTGACGTGGCCCGGGTGGTACTGGCCGTTCCACATGGTGATGTGCGCCGCGCCGGAGCTCGTCGACTGGTTCTCCAGGGCCTTCTACGTCTCCAAGTCCAGCGACAAGGACGGCGACGCGCTCAGCAAGAAGATCCTCATGGCCGTCAGCGGCAAGAAGTTCCTCTACCCCAAGAACATCCGCTCCTCCCAGTCCCCATAAGTCACGACACAAAGCTGGCCAGCCAAGCATGCAGAAAACGTATGCTTGCTTGGTTTAGCACCAAAGTATAGCAGTGGTGTATTTGGGTCTCTTCTTTTGTTCTTCTCTCTCGTTTTTCTTTTCTTTTCTTTTCTTTTCTTTCAGTGTGTGATGTGATGTGAGTCCATACGATGTGAGATGTGTTGTATTGGTGGTACACAACACATGCGGTGTTGCAAAGAGTGGTGCTTCTAAATGACCGTCTGTTGTTGCTTTACTGACAAAAAAGAATGAGAGAGACAGGTTGTATTGTACGTACCTTTGCGGTGCTACAAGTGCGTGCGTCAACTACATTACTACACGGTACCACTGACAACGAGCTTATCGCAACTTGGGGACTGCGATGGAGGATCGCCTCGCAGCATATGAGGCGCTCCAACGTGCATTCCACGAGCTTTTATTGGCGGAAGCAAAAGGAGCCATGTCTCTGAGCTTAAAACATTCTACCCGGCGATCGCCAACTCGGCAGCTTACTGTGCTGACATGCCTTCCCAAGTCCCTTGAGAAACCTGGTTCTCACAAAGTCACAAGCATTAATTAATATCAAGGTATATGTCATGAAAAAAGAATGGGCATTTTGCATCAAAAAAAGTAAAGAATTGACATCAGGACTACGGCAAAAAGGACTGGGATCCAGTGCCTTGCCCACAGCAAGGCACGGCGTGACTGGCAGCCAGCCAGCCGTTGGATCAGGGGGGGGCGGTTCAGATTGAATGCTGTAGCGAATACTGTTGGGGGGCACTGTAGCAAACACTGTTGACGGGGCACTGTAGTAAAAACGCTGTTGCGGGGGGGTACTGTTCACGCAGATCTGGCCGTCGATTCTGAATCGGACGGTGTGGAGAGGGGGGCAAGGCACCGTACTGTTCATCGGTGCCTTGCTCACAGCAAGGCACTGGATCTCAGATCCGGCAAAAATATGGTTCAGAATCTTGTCACTGGAGTCTGGGCATGCCCTACTTGTCAACGCAAGTAGCTTCCTCTATGCTTGTATAGTTCTATACATGCTGATGAAATGTCATATGGTGTCCACTCTACAGATTATAACCTTCCTTACAAAATTGCAAGAGAGAAAGAGTGCTACATTATTCTCTCCGGGTATATACTCACCAAGATCGTTTGCTATATGCATTCGGTTGGGGGGAAAAGACGCTCAAACCCCCGGGGATCACACTATGGAGTAAGCACTGCTGGACTCGTTGTCAGGTGCTCGTTTTGGTTTCTGGTCCTCTGCCACTTTGCGGGGCGACGCCCTGGGTGACGGCGGCGAGGAGTGTGACGGGGACGATACCGATCTGCGCACCGGGCTCGGCGGCGTGTGTAGCCTCCGCAGTTCACTCATCGAGCTTTTGGGGCTCAGGAGTAGAGGGGGTGGCGGTTGCTGTGCCTCCGGGACTTCTGCGGCCGGAGGGCGGTGCTGCTGCCCTTGTTGCGGCTGCTGCTGATCAGTTGCGACTTTGTTTAGAAGATTCTGTAGAGTAGGTAGTAGTTTTGCTGAAACAGATAGGATCCCAGGAACCTGCAGAGTAACATCAATTTAATTTCTGTGTTCATGAAGATGAAGAGGGTTCAGTTTAATTTGTCACAAGCTTATTTCAGAATAAACAGAGTTAAAGCTAACTAATAGGTCTCTTCTGTCCTCCTAAAATGGGCTATTCAATGTTAGGAACAACTGATTTTAGGAGCATAGAAACCCGTGCCTCGTAATTTACTTGTTCTATAAAGTACTGTAGCTCAATAGACAATGCAGTTCTCTGGTCTATAGGATTCCTGCACAGTACTCGTGCTTCCTCCACAATATGTTGCTTTCTGATGAAACATAACCAGGCACCAAAAGATGTATAGCAAGTACGAAATTAGTTGACATTCTGTGCATTTTTTTCAACACACCTTCTGCACAGATGATTTCACGATAGCATTTTGTACAACAAGAAAAATACTGCTACTCCATTCCATTTTAACAAATGTTCAACATCTTACCATTCCATTTTGGAATTCTCTGCCAATATCTAGCTGCACTGCTAAAGCTCTGACAAGTAAATAACCCACAAATAGCAAGAACATGTATATAGGATTCCTGCACAGCAGAACAAGAATGACAGCACCATGTTAATACTCCCTCCGTCCCAAAATTCTTGTCTTAGATCCGTATCTAGACAAATCTAAGACAAGAATTTTGGGACGGAGGGAGTAGTTTTTAGTTTGTGCAAGAAACCCCTGCGCATACTGTTGAGCTACGTACCTCAGAAGCATCATGATCTCATCAAAACCAAGAACTGCCATAGCAACCAGCGCCCAAGGAGGAGGCAGTCTGCCATTACCGCGCCTGTGAGCTTGCTGGAGTGAGATAAAAAAAAATCAAGTCAAACACAATACAATTGGAATCTATTTCACGCGCTAGAAAAAATAACGCATCATCAGAAAATAAAAATCGAATCCAGCCTGACAATCATAAATGATCCAATTTATGGAGGGGGAGCAATAATTCCTTCAAACTGAAGGATTCTCGAATGCAACTATAGAGGTACTCTAAAGCTCTTTACTTCTAAATGCAAAGGCATCACACCTGCCATGGTTCCTCAAAAGAGTTGTTCTACAGAAATAAATAATTTGCTAGCACAACATCTCTGAATATTAAATACACTACAAGAGACCAAACTATGTATTAAATAAATTCAAACCTGCGTTGATACTGCTTGTGTAATGGTGAACTCAGTTTCTGATTGGAACTGCTTCCACACTGACTTGCACTGAGCTGGAGTAATAAGTGTATGCTTTGGATGAACCTGTTTCAATTGTTCGGCAAAGTGATGGATCCTCGGTATAAGCACTTCGATTTTTTGCTGCATGAATAACAAATAAACACAAAACTACCTCTTCCCAGCTAGTTGAAGCAAGCGGGTCACCAGAAGAAGCACTTGAACTCTTTGACTTGACAGAACCATCTAGAAGTGTGGAAATCAGAATGTTTTCAATCCTATCTGGCTTGTCATCCCAGCGAATGACGGCTAATACAGACAGAAGTTTGAGAGCCTGCAATGTAAGTGTAAGAGCACTTAACAATAAAACAAAGGGATATATTGTCATCATGTTAGAAAGGCGTGAGTCCTGTACAGCAGATCGAGCCTCCTTTGCTATTGCACGGACATCTTCCTTTCCTGTCCAGGTCCTTGGCATTGAATCCTTGTCATGACTAAACACCACTGTGAACCTGGCAATAACAAGGAACTTTATCAGAAGGTTATAATATTGATTGGTACATGGAACAAGCAATAAGTATTTCTGTACCTTTCCTTCATATGCATCAAAATTTTGCTAGCTTCTTCTTTAGCCTTATTTTCCACAATGCTTTGAGCATAATCCCTTAATTTTGACACCATTTCTTCTGAGAATTCGCTTCCCATTTCAAACCCAGAAAGGGCTTTAAAAACCTCTGGCAGGATGGCCTGTGTCTCACGTTTATAGAGGCTTTCTATTGATGCCCAAGTTGTTTGGCCGGCGGCATCAAAAAGAGATTCCACAGGTTCAACAAGTGCTTTTCTTAGTTTCTCCTGAAAGTATACATAACTTAAATTATGACCACGAGGTAACCAAATGCTAAGTGCCAAAAATATGCAGAAGCGAAGTATGTGCTGAGAAACTAATAAAAAAACCTTCTCTAGGTTTCCATACTTAACCTTAGCATGATTTGTTAGTTCTGTTAGCTTGCTTTCACGAACTGAAAGTGCATGGTCTTCAATATCACGCCGAACTTTCTCTAGGATTTTAGAGTAGTCCCAATCCGCCTGCTTGATTACAGAATCTAGAATATGAAGACTTGTCAGATTGCAGTTTCGGTTTAAAGGGGTTGGTATTCCAAAGAAACAGACAAAATTGCCTTCCCAAATTGCATATCTTACGGGCACATGAAGTAGATAGGACAGACCCAGTGCATAGAAGCTCCCACACAAGGTGGGGTCTGGGGAGGGATTATAGGAACCTAGTCTTACCCCTGCAAAGTGCAATGCAGAGAGGCTGGTTCGAACCCAGGACCTCTTGGCACAAGTGGGGAGGACTTCACCACTGCGCCAGGCCTGCCCTCAGGCACATGAAGTAGATACAGGGATAAAAATGCAATACCAGAACAATAAGGTACACTGGCTCTAGACAAACCCAATGTACTTGGACTTCAAACATCACACTACTTCAATACAGGGAGTAAGGATGGCAATTTTACCCATGGAATGGATATCCGACCCGAATGGATAGGGTTTGGATATGCTTTTGTGTCCATGGGCGGCGCCCAAACCCGACCCGATTGCTCGTGGATAGGGCATGGACATAATCTTGTACCCGTGGGTATACCCAAACCCGACCCGATAGTATGACTTAATGGGGAAAAAAATCTGCTATCCCTACAATGTCCCACTGCAATTTTACACTTTGTTATCGAAACATGCAAAAGAAATTACACAATCCCCATCATAACTTTTATTAGTTGACATTCAATGCCCTTTGTAACATACTCCAATTCCCCTTCCCTTATTTTTATCTCCTTGTTAAAGGACTACTCGTCATTCTCATCTGTTAGAAAAATAGTAAATGATCTTAGGTTGTTACTGGACGTTGATTTACCATAAGTTGATGTTTACCATAAGTGAAGCCTAGCCTGCTGCGAGGTGAAGAATGGAAGAGCTTATGTTAACATTGTGTTATGTCTTATTTATATGTTTCAAGAGGACCCAATGGATATCCAGTGGGTATGGATATCCATCGGGTTTGGACATGGACACAATTTTTCACCCGTGGATTTTTTCATGGATGGGCAAAGACTGTCTTCATGGATATGGATATGGATTTTATATTGTTCAACCCGATCCAAACCCGACCCATTGCCATCCCTAACAGGGAGCATATGATGGCTTGAAAGTTAGATTTATGGGTATCTCAGGATTGCTGGGAATCCTAACCGCAGAAATGAGATAGCAATAAGAATGTGGTGGGAATATCAAATACCTTCCTATTTCAAAGGGAATGCAAAACTCCTAAATCCCAGAAACTTGTTCCTCCCGTAATCTAATATTGCTAACTACTCTAGGTTCATGTGTCGAACTCAGGAACCTTATCGGATTACCCTCTGATTCCAGGGAAGCCAACTGACATTCTAGTTACCAATCCCCATCAATGTAGTCCTTGAATAAATTCTACATCATTGGGAAAAAAATATTTATACAAATTATCAAGCGTGCAAATTTACCTGCACACCCTTGATTAAATTCACTGAGAGAGGATTCAGTAGTTTCTCGAACAGATGCTGCGAAACCTTTTCCACTCTCAAGAGATTGATCAAGGCCGGTTTTAAATTTTTCAAGAGCCTTGGTACGTAGATGACTCAAATTTTTCTGGAATGCAGGCTGGACAAGCTGCAAAGAATATGGGACAAAATAAGTGAAATGAAGGGGAAGGCGTAACAATGCCTATGTACAATAGCACCTTACATTCAGTATTCTAGATTCCAGCAGTTGCCGTTTGGCCTTCCTAACAGCTTCATCAAAATAGACAGCTTCTTTGTCATACCTGACAAATAATGATGCACCTTAGTTTTATTCGTCAACATTAGTTTCCGTTTTTTTTAGAGAAAAATCAACATTAGTTTCCTGTTATCACAAAATATAGGGAATTCACAAAGGCCAAGATAGACAGTCAAATAACAACTTCTAGATTCAATGCCAGTACTTCAGTGATTGGATCACAGAGACAAGAAAGACACCAGCAATTTTATATGCAATTTAAAAAAATAAGGAGGCAGAGTAAGAAATGTATATTCTGTAATAATCTTGAAACAGTAGATCACCAATTTTTTCAGTGTTCAGTACCAAAGTATGTGCCCTAAATAGTGATAAAGTGTCTCATTCTTGCGACATTGTATGGTTGGGTGGCAGAGTTTTTAGATCTAGTAGAGATGAATTGTTGCTTCAGGGGTGGTTGCTTTGATTCAGAAAATGTTGTATTTTTCTCTGTTTTCTGAGCCAAACTCTGTCTTATCAGTTGAATGAAATGAAAGGGGCCCCTTAACTAAAAAAACAGAGGCAAACCAATATTATTTCTTACTCCCTCCGTCCGGTGAAGAGTGTACATTTGGCTTCAAAATTTGTCCACAAAAGAGTGTACTTCTATCTTCCCAATGCACTTTAAAGTAAAAAAAAATACTTCTCTCTCATCACACGGTAATCAAGACCAATAACAATCTACATATGGTCTTCTTAATTTCTACATGCACTTAGCTCATTGGGGGTTGGGTAATTAAAGAGGGGAGAGATGGTGGCTTGCATCTTTCCAATGCATTTTTTACTTCACTCCATAATTTGTTCTAAAATCTCTAGATGTACACTCTTCGCCGGACGGAGGGAGTATATAAATATACCAGTACTCACATTAACCATATGTCAAGAGTGCTGGAAATTTTAAAGATTTTCTTTGCGAAGTACAACATGTTTATCAATCTACTGGTAGATGCATAGAACATACAAGTGAACTTTGTGCGGTTGCAAGGACCGAGAATCATGTTGAACAAACCACCAGGATCAATAACTAAAATAACACGCAGGCTTACTCTTCCATGTGGACCTCCACAATATATCCAAGTTTTTTCCCAAAACCGAGTACTGAACCAGCCTGTACATCATTCTCCAAATCTAGCCATTCCTAAAGATCACAAACATATTAGCGAAAGCAAAACATCCATGAGTATTAAATGATAAGTGAAGTTCTTACAGCATCCGAGGTTAGGCAGCCAAACCTCTCATTTGCAATTTCATCACAGCGAACAGTAGCAACCATTACCTTGCATGATGAAGCAAATGGAATAAATCAAGAAGTAGCAAGTTTGGGTCGTTTCTTCTGTTGGTGGTGCTTCACCTCAGAATAACATGTAGGTTCATAATCACAGCAAACAATTATAACTGATGATGTTTGACATGTTCCGTTTCAACTGTTGACAAATACCTAGTCTGCCGCTGAATGAGTCCTACTCCTGTTCTATGGGGTCTGCAAGGCATCTATCTATCCATGCACCAACGTGCTCACACAACTAGCACATGTAATTCTCTCTCCCTACACAAAATATGACTATCATGGTACCAGATTAATCCCAGATCCTGCCATGGCTCCCAAGTAGGGCCCGTCGCGGCCACGGCCATCTCTGCCCTTTCACGCCCTGCAACCCACCTCCTTCCCGCTGCTCTTCTCCCTCCTTCCAGTTTCGCGGCATGAACAGGTCATCACCGTCGTGCTCGACCTCCACACTAGGCCATACTCCACATGCAAAGAAGCTCATGGAGCTCCTCGTCTCCAGCTACAACGTCGGCGATCACATCGACACCAATGCGGAGCTGCAGCTCGCCGACAACATATGTGAGGAGGACATTCCTACCACTGTTACACCCACAACCCCTGCCGCTCACATGTTCAACTTAGAGCAAGACAAAGACGAGTCACTAGAGCTCGCGCACACCAATTAAATTATCAAGTACTTCCATTTCTCGGAACTAATTGTAGTGTTCACGAGAATATGATACTGCCTAAATTACATATGTTTGTATTGCTCAGGAATGAAGGGACTAGCATGGAAAATGGGACGAGCATTAGAGCATGATCAAGCATAGAGATGAAGGAGAGTGCTTGGGGAAAGACAATGAAGCCTCAAGTGGAGATTTAAGAACTAGGAAGCTACCATGATGACACATGAAAACATGGATGAGATATACAAAATGAGACTTCATATTCTCGTTCATAGCCGATGTAAGGGATCAAGGACAAGGCACACCATACACTCCAGGCTGGTGCAGCTGGTCGAGCACCGAGGATGCCAGGAGCATCGCAAAGGGAGCATCGTGTCAAATGGCATGTGTTATGCCTGAACCATGCCAGCCCAGGGGCAAGGACCTGCTTTCTATGAAGATGGATCGGGGCACCAAATCCACCGTGGTTGATGGAGCGTTTGCGCTTAGTTCGACAAGGGTGGGCTTGGCAAGCCATAGGAATTGTGCCCGCCATGGCTTGGCATGGGTGTGGAGGAAACACCATGTGTGCCAGACGACGGGAAGCCAGCAGCCAACGAGCCCCATATAGAGAGCAACGCCAACTTGGACGTCAACCCGTTGGAGGAGCATGTTCTACACGTCGACAAAAGAAATCTTCGGTGTCTTTGTCTGGATGATCTTCTCCAACATCTAATGACGCTGGTGCTGGTCGCGGATGAGAACAAGGACAAGGAATCGAAGATTGACGCGCCAACGCCGTGCCGTGTGTCGGCGATGGACTTGAGGTGAGCGCAATAGCCCTTGGTGCCTTGCACATGCTGGTACAACTTTGACGTTAGATGAAGCACACGGGTGCGCTTGTTGTTAAGTAAGACGGACTCAACTACAACCCATGTCTGGCGCGTGGACTTGGAAGTGTCCATGACCATGGTGACCAGCTCCGCAGAGATGGTGACGTAGATCCAAGACCTGCGGATGACATTGACAAGCCACTACTCGTTGTTGTCGGGCTTTGCATCCACGTCAATATGAAGGCTGACGTTGCAGCTTGAGATGAGGAGCTCCATGAGCCCCTTTCATGTGGAGTAGTTGTGGAGAGAGACAGAGAGAGGGAGAGAGAGAAAGGGAGGGAGAGAGGGAGAGGGAGAGGATTACATGCACTAGATCCTAGCATTGCATGAGAGAGACAGAGGGAGGATTGCATGCACTAGATCCTAGCATTGCATGAGCATGTTTGTGTTCTATATTTATGATGCCTTTTGGTTTTCTATATTTGGCATTTGGCCTCCCTTTTGTACTTGTATATATGACGGCTTTGGCCTCCAGATAATACTAAGTTGCTATTCCTAACATGGTATCAGAGCCCTAGATTTTTTTTCTCGCACGCTCAACTCGTGCTCTTCTGATCCAATTTCTCGCGGCGGCCGTCGCGCTTGTATATATTGTTGCTGCTACTTTGCTATCCCATGTTCCTGATCTCCTGTGTGTTCGTCCGCGTCACGACGCCATCAATCATTGGCCGTCGCCGCCTCGATTCATCTGCCTTCGTCCAGATTGAGTCACCAGATCAATTCCATCTCCTCCGAGTGCAGACTGCTGTCCGCGTCCACCCGATTCCGCCCAAGATCGGCCGCCGGTTCCCGCTGTCGTCCGCGTCCGCCGGTCCGCCCAGGCTGCCATCCGTGTTCGTCCGTTTCCTCCCAAGATCGGCCGTCGGTTCCCGTGCTATATCGGCCGCTGACCGCCGGTTCCCATGCTCGATCGGCCGCCGGCCACTGGATCCATCTCACGCGCGTGCTTTGACTGCAGGGGCGTGAATCGATCCACCTATGCCTGTCTGTGTGCATGCGTGCTCCCTGC
Source organism: Thinopyrum elongatum (assembly GCA_011799875.1). NCBI lineage: Eukaryota > Viridiplantae > Streptophyta > Magnoliopsida > Poales > Poaceae > Thinopyrum > Thinopyrum elongatum. Next base: position 80,271,988 of record CM022301.1, read on the forward strand.
ACGGCCCGCTCTACTTTGGGCTGCTGGTGGGCGGCCGGGCTACTCTGCCAGTTAGCCTGATTCGTTATGCTGCGGCTTGAGTTATGTTGTTGTCTAAAAAAAAGAGTAAAAAAAGGTACAATGCTTTCGCTGGGTACGCTTCTCCCACGTTGCCCGATGTTTTTTGATTGTATTTCGTACATTGATCCTGTCTCGCACATGCGCCTTCTCTCGGTGCTTGGTGCTCGTCGGCTTGGAGGTGGTGGTTGTCGCTCTACTTCGACACCTTTTGCGACTTCCATCGGTGCTGCTAGCCGCTCTACATCGACTCCTTCAGTAGTTGCACCGCCTACTTTAGCCGCTTCTCTGCATGGCATTGGTCGTTCTACATCGACTCTCTTGGCTTCTTCTGCCGGCTATGTTGGTCGTTCTTCATCGAGTCTTCTCACGACTTCCGCACCTGGTGATTGTCGCCCTACGCGGACTCCCTTAACGAGTTTTGCACCCGGTGGTGACCGCACTATGTCGACTTCCGTCATGGCTTCTACCCACGGTTGTAGCCGCTCCACGTCGACTCATTCTATGTCGACTCACCACACAGCCTCCACGGGTGATGGCAACCGCTCTTCGTCGGCAGGTGGTTCTACCTCGACCTCTAACATTGTGTCCCTGCCTGCGCATGAGATTGCGCAACTCCAATGCCTTTTTGCTGCTTGGGATTCTTCACCGACAGGTTCTATAGGTTCTGCGCCTGAGTTTTGCATTGAGAGACCTTCTACTCATTCAGGTACATCCTCATGGATTCTTGATACTGGAGTGTCTTTTCATATGACTTATGATTCTTTGACTTTGACCTCCATTCGACCTATTGAGTCTCCTATTAGTGTTTTTACTATTGATGGTACTCCCCTCCCTGTCGCTAGTCGAGGCACTCTTAGCACATCCACCTTTCATGTTCCCTCCGTTGCTCATGTTCCTCAACATAGCATGCAGCTCTTTTCAGGTAGTCAGATTGTTGACTCTCGTTGTAGCGTCAATCCCAACTTTGGTTCATGTTCTGTTCAGGATCATCGCACAAGCGCTCTGCTTGGTGCTGGCCCCGACACCGTGATGGTCTCTCGGAGCTTGACTGACTTCGTCTTTCCTCTGATGCCGCCGCCGCCGGTCTCGTGGCCCCTGTTGTTGCATCTGCTAGCTCTTTTCAGCAGTGGCATCATCGCCTTGGCCATTTATGTGATTCTCATCTCTCGTCTTTAGTTCATCGTGGTGTTCTGGGACCTGTATTCGGTAACGCTTCGTTGGATTGTCTGGGTTGTAGGCTTGGTAAGCAGATTCAGCTACCCTATCCTCATAGTGAGTCAATGTTCGAGCATACTTTTGATTTCGTTCACTCAGATGTTTGGGGTCCGGCTCCCTTTGCTTCGAAAGGGGGTCATCGCTACTATATTCTCTTTATAGGCGATTTTACTCGCTACACTTGGATCTATTTCATGTCTTCTCGTAGTAAGGTCTTATCTATATACAAAAAAATGATGCCATGGTTCATACCCAGTTCTTCACTCCTATATTCGTGTTTTTCGCGCAGATTCTGCTTGTGAGTATATCTCTCGTGCATTGCGAGGATTTCTTGTTGAACAGGGTACCCTTCCCCAGCTCTCTTGTCCTGGTGCTCATGCTCAAAATTGTGTGGCTGAACGCAAGCACCGTCACCTTCTTGAGACGGCGCGTGCAATGACGATCACTACCTCTCACCTGCCTCACTTTTGGGCTGAGGCTATACCCACTTCCACTATCTCATCAACATCCAGCCATCTGCTGCTTTGCAGAGTGGTATTCCTTTCGAACGGCTTTTTGATCGTTCTCCTGATTATTCGGTGCTTCGTTTGTTTGGTTGTGTTTGCTATGTTCTTCTTCCTCCATGTGAACGCACCAAAATGACCGCTCAGTCTGTTAAGTGTGTCTTTCTAGGATACAACGATGATCATAAGGGTTACCGGTGTTGGGATCCTATTGGTCGACGGATGCGTATTTCCCGGGATGTGACCTTTGATGAGTCTCGTCCTTTTTACCCGCATCCATCCTCCTCGACCTTTTCTGTAGAGGACATTTCTTTTCTCACATTTCCCGATACACTCCCTATGTGCCCCATATTCCTACCCCTGTTGTTGCAGATATGGTGCCGTCCTCTCCCACAGTTTCTTCTCCTCCCTTGTCGCATGACTCTCCACCTTCATCCCCGACACCTTCTCCGTCTTCACCTTCATTAACAATGCCTTCCCCGTCAGCACCGATGTCTTCCCCGTCTCCATCTCCGGTGATTCCTAATCGTCCCTCTTTTCCTTTCCATTACACTCGTCGTCCACGTGTTGTGGATGCGTCCACTGATGCGCCATCTACTTCTGGTGTGCCCTCTTCCTCTTCTCAACCCACTTATGGTCTTCGGACTCGGCCTTGTCCTCATCCTGGCTTGAGCCTACCTCTTATCACGATGTTGTTGTTCATCCTGAATGGCAGTTTGCGATGGCAGAGGATATTGCTGCACTTGAGCGCCACTGGAACGTGGGATCTGGTTTCTCTTCTTCCCCGTGTTCGTCCCATCACTTGTAAGTGGGTCTATAAGATTAAGACTCGCTCTGATGGTTCTCTTGAGCGTTATAAAGCTCCTATTTGGCTCGTGGCTATCAGCAAGAGCATGGTCGTGATTACGATGAGACATTTGCTCCTGTGGCCCATATGACCACTGTTCACACACTTCTCGTCGTGGCTTCTATTCGCCATTGGTTTGTGTCTCAGCTTGATGTTAGGAATGCCTTTCTTAATGGTGAGTTGCGTGAGGAGGTCTATATGCAGCCACCACCGGGGTATTCTGTTCCTGATGCCATGGTTTGTCGTCTTCGTCGCTCTCTCTATGGTCTTAAGCAAGCCCCCCGCGCTTGATTTGAGCGTTTTGCCTCTGTGGTGACTGCAGCTGGTTTTACTCCTAGTGCTCATGATCCAGCGCTCTTTGTCCACCTTTCTGCTCATGGTCGCACTCTTCTTCTTCTATATGTTGATGACATGATCATCACTGTCGACGATCTTCAGTACATTGCCTTTGCCAAGGCCCGTCTCAGTGAGCAGTTTCTTATGTCTGATCTTGGTCCTCTTCTTTACTTTCTTGGGATTGAGGTTTCCTCCATCTCTGATGGCTTTTTTATTTCCAGAGAAAAGTATATCCAGGATCTTCTTGCTCGTGCGGCTCTTAGTGATGAGCGCACTGTTGAGACTCCTATGGAGCTTAATGTTCACCTTCGTGCTTCTGATGGTGAGCCCTTTGTCTGATTCGACTCGTTATCGTCATCTTGTTGGGAGTCTTGTCTATCTCGCCGTCACTCGTCTGGATATCTCTTATCATGTCCATATGTCAGTTTGTTTCTTCTCCCACCTCGGTTCACTAGTCACCTTCTTCGTAATCTACGATATCTTCGTGGCACGATCTCTCACCGTCTCTTCTTTCCTCGTTCCAGCTCGTTACAGCTCCAGGCCTATTCGGATGCTACCTGGGCTAGTGATCCTTCGGACTGTTCACTTTCTGCTTACTATGTCTTTCTTGGTGGTTCTCTCATTGTCTGGAAGACGAAGAAACAGACTGCAACTTCCCGTTCTAGTGCAGAGGCTGAGTTGCGAGCTATGGCTCTTCTCACGGCGGAGGTGACTTGGTTACGCTGGTTACTCGAGAATTTTGGTATTTCTGTTACAAGACCTACAACACTCTTGTCAAACAGTACATGTGCTATCAGTATTGCGCAGGACCCCGTGAAGCATGAGCTTACCAAGCATATTGGGGTTGATGCTTTCTTTGTGCGCGCTGGTGTGCAGGACCATGTTATTGCTCTGCAGTATGTGCCTTCCAAGTTACAGCTAGCGAACTTCTTCACGAAGGCCCAGACTAGAGCGCAACATGGATTTTACCTCTCCAAACTCAGTGTCGTGGATCCACCATGAGTTTGAGGGGGGGTGGGGGGTGTTAGAGTTATATTTATGGTGCCTTTTGGTTTTCTGCATTTGGCCTTTGGCCTCCCTTCTGTACTTGTATATATGATGGTTTTGGCCTCTAGATAATACTAAGTTGCTATTCCTAACAGTTTGTACATGTATAGGACATGATCTGCATCCATATTCCATAGATAGATAACATGCATATCCTATGGAATAAGGGTAGGGCTCATTCAGCCGCAGACTAGGTATTGTCTAGCAATTTTGTGTTAGATTTAAGATAATTAGCAAGATAAGCACTTCTTTAAGGAATAGCAAAAAGGTTTGAAAATATTGTATCGACAGGCATTAAGTAGGCTCAGGAACGATGCACTCCCATTTCATGTTGTCTCTTTTCCAGAATTGTTTTAGCTGTTGATTAAAAATCAGAGGACGAGTTCTTTTACATAAAAAGAAAACAGGCTTTAAAGGATTGGTGTAGATGGATAATGTGGCTTTTCTTATGTATGATGCATTTGATGCATAGACCAACATTATGGAACTTAAAGTAACTCCTTAGTGACTCATGTAATACCGATCCAGTGTACATCAAATTGTACCTTATGAGCAGGAAGATCAAGATCCTTGTTCTCTCGGATAATTTTCCAAATCTGCTGTGAACTAAACAAAAAACCTGAAGCAGGAACAACTCCTCTCCTATCACCTGCAAGACCTCCTGGTGCAATTGAATTTGCAAATCTCTGCCTAAGTTGTTGAACCTGGTTGAGGTAAAAGTAAGGCTCTTGAAAAATAATATATTTAGATTCTCTTTTTATTTGGAAAACAATGTTGTACATTTATGTAGAAACAACTTTAGACAACAAGTTTCAAGTAATTGTTGAAGTACCTGCTCTCTGAATTGTTCTTCTTTTTCTTCAAAACTGGGCAATGCGGTGACTTCGACCTTCATATTTACAAAGGTGTTATAATCAGTATAGTCTATAAGTCAATCAAGATTGTATAGCAAAATCAGAAAGCCCACATTAAAAAATTCACTGAGAGGGGTATCCTTGTGTGCCTCTGGCTTAGGAACCGAGTTCCATATCTGATCAAATCAGTCACAAAATTAGAACCAGGGAATGGCAACAAACTACTCCCACTGTTCACCAATATAAGATGTTTTAGATTTTTCAATATGGACTACATACGGACTGAAATGAGTGAACAAACACACTAAAACTTGTCTATATACATCCGATTCAGAAAAAAGTTAGAACATCTTATATTTGTGAACAAAGGGACTCCCTCCGTTCACTATTATAAGATGTTCTAACTTTAGTGTGTTTGTTCACTCATTTCAGTAAGTATGTAGTCCATATTAAAATATTCAAAACATCTTATAATAGTGAACAGAAGGAAAAGTAAACAATCATGGAACAAGAATAGGATACCAGCACCTTTTGAATATCCTCCCTTAGAACTGGTTCTAGATGTTCAAGTGGAGTCTACATGAAAAGAATGATGTGTCTGAGATTCGCCCAAATAAATGGAGCAAAGATTATATTTCTGATAATAAAAAGAATTTAGTAAATATATTCAAAATAGGAAGAGAACAAAGGAGAAGGAAACCCTTGTTTTATCGCGTATAACAAATAATAGTGTTGTCTTCCTGGGACTGAACAAACGCATCATGACCTACATACCAAGTTGTCCGAAAGTTACAAGTAAATCAGGACATATATCCCCATTGCTATTGAGGGTATACCTAAAAGAACAGAGATTGCACCTTGGTACCTGAAATACTGTCTTTAGAAGAGGTTTATTAGCAGCTTGCTCCCGACCAATATCATGGCACCACCTAGAAGAATACATGCAGTTAAAACATAAGGACTTGAGTTTATGGACAAAATCTCAATCTATAAGCATAAGGGGAGGGGTAGTTATCTTGACATCAAAAAATTGGAGCAGCATCCTGTATCACAGAGAATGACTCACATGTTAATCAGAACTATGTCGGAAATCGCAAGAGCAAATAATGAACTTTGCTTCTCAAATGCCGTATCATCCTAAAATGAGGCAAAAGCACAGATCATCAGAAAAGAAGTGTCCCCAGTAACCTCCTTACAGCAGTATGTCTAATAAGCCTCTACCATAGTTCCATATGACATGACCAAGTCACTTTAACTCATGCAAGGTCACCTTTTGAACATAGTACTAATCAAACATGATACTACCTCAGTCCCATAATATAAGATGTTATTACAACCAATATACTCACATATTGGCTGTGATAACATCTTATATTACGAGATGGAGGGAGTAGTTTTTATTTCTGTTCTTTTGAGGATCAATCACGTTTATATTTGTTACTTGAAGACAGGGCTCCCCCGCGTTGCTCCCGCGAGCGACGGGGGGAAAACCTAGCCGCCGCCATCCCTAGCTCCCCCCCCCCCTCCTCCACTCTCCTCGCCGCCGCCGCGCTCGCTGGCGGGCAAAGCTCGGCCGGCTGCGGCGGCGGGACCTCCTCTCCTCTCCGAGCGGTGGTGGGCGGCGCGGGACGACCTCGTCGTTCGGAGGCGCGGCGCTGCGTGGGGCGCGGCGGCGTGGGTGGCTGCTGCCCCCGGCATGGAGGGCTGCGCGGTGTGGCCTGCTGGGTGCGGCCTGGCGGCGGAGGCGGCGCGGGCCTGGCGGCGGTGGGGGCCCATCTGGATCTGGCGGCTCTCCCTTGGCAGGCGGCGCGGGGGCTGGCGACGGCCCAGCGTGGTCGTGGTGCTGGGAGGGGACCGCGGCGGCGCGCGGCCGCTGATGCCGGTGAGGCGGCTGCCGGCGGTGAGGTGGTCCCTCGGTGGATTGGGCTGCCACGGCGTGGTGGGAGCCCATGGTGGTGACCTGGGTCGGTTCGCAGTGGCGTTTGTCGGTGTGGTGGCGGCTCAGGGTGGTGTGCGGGCTGCGGCGCAGCAGCGGCTGGGCGGTCTCCGGCGTCGGCTCGTTTGCGTGCGGTTCCGGTGGATGCTCCTGGATCTCCCCCATGGTTGCTGGTGGTGACCGATCCGGCTCCTCGTGCCTTCGAGCGGGTGGTCGGTTTGGGCCAGATCTGATCCAGGCTGGGAGCCCTTGTTGGGCGTTAGGGGTGACGTTTGGAGAGGTGGTGGGAGGCATGGGTGGCGCCGATGCGGTCGGGCCACCCGTCACCGGTAGGGGTGCCGGATGTCGACGTAGTCCGCTCCCGCCTTGCTTCTTCTCCGACCTGGTTGCTCCCCGATCGATTTGGTCCCTCCGGTCGCTGGCGGCTCTGTCGGTGGTCGGAGCTTGCCGATCGGTTCATCGCACAGCCATGGAGGACCTTCGAGGCGTCTTGTTTCCTGGGCGGCAGCTCGGGTGGTGGGAGCCGCGGTACTCGTGGGCTGAGTCCGTGGCTCGGGTGCGGGCGGCTAGCGGTCATGGCTGCGTGGGCAGCGTGCTAGCTGGCGTTTCGACGGTCTGTGGCGGTGTTCGGCGTGGGTCCATGTGCCTGACCGCACCGATGTCGAAGGAGGAGCATGCTTACCGGGGTGAAAATCCTTTCTGGTCTAGGCCAGACCAACGGAGGCGGCGCCTGTGGGCGTCGTCATCTTCATGAAGTCTTCGTTGTGGTTGCTCCCTCCCTTCGTCGTGCTCCGGATGAAAATCTGATCCTTGGATCAGGCGGTGGCGGCTTTATGGTGTCGTTCCCTTCTTGAAGGATCCGTCTTGAAGCGCACGGTCTCGTCGATTCTCAACTTCATCTCTTCGTGGTTTCTCCTCGGAAGAGCGCCGGCGGCTCCGTAATGATGCTTTCTATCTTATCTTGTAATCTACGTCGAGTCTTTCGGTGTGTTGTTGTTGTAGCCCTTTGGCACCTATGTATCTCGCCCTGGGTGAGTGTGGATCTCGTGTGGTGTGTTGCCGTTTGTATTGGTTCCGTTTGTTGGTGGTTGTTGCTTTATATATAAAGCGGGGCGAAAGCCTTTTTCGGTACTTGAAGACAGGAAAGCCAAATCAGTCGAGAATGCAATGTTATTGCTTTGCTAAAGCACTATTTGCGAACTAAAATTTGCATTCTATTAAGAAATGATACCATACACAGGAGGAAAATACTCCTAATTATGTGAAGCTTCGGTCAGTACACTAACTGCGTCTGATGCCTGGATTATATGTAAATTAGGTAAATTATCGCAAAAGACAAATGGAAACAATCTGTCGATGCCAGGTATCATTTCATAAATTCATCCCATTCCATGCTTTAAGATCCAAGTTTTTCTGGTCAGGGCACTAAATACTCACAGAATGACAGAAAGAAAGAGAAAATGCAGTGTCTTTATTTCCAATCTTCTAGGTCTAATTGACAGTTTGGTGATTGTTATGTCAAACTGTACCAGTAACTATTCTAGTTACCAAGTCCATAACCTTCCAGTATCTCTCTAATGTTGCACTTTGCTACTCGAAAAGTCAAAAGAACAAGGAAATTAAACTATGCAAGTAAGCATACCTCTCCTCTTTCTCTTCCATCAGTACCTTCCAAATCCATTACAACAGTACAGGGCTCAACACCAACACAGCGTGCTATCCAGATGCCTTTGGTAGTTTGGCTCCTAGCGACAGAAATATACTATCAAATCTAAGAGTGTACTACATTTGAAAGCACAAATTCATGATAAGAGAAATGAAAAAATGGAAGAAAGATAGGTAAAGAAAATTGAGTATACCTTCCCCTGAACGCATCCATCTCCCTAAAATTAGTCCCAAAGAGTAGGTTCAACAAGGTACTCTTTCCTGCTCAAAGTAAAGTATGATTAATCTTATGCCAACTAAATTTTGAAGTACGTACTGTCAATTTGTGATAAAGGGAAGGAAGTCCACTCTCACAGATATCATCCAAGAATACATGTTTAAGTTCAGTATTAGACTATCAGTCAAATGATGAAAATAAGCATTTTACAGCTAATATCAGAGAAGACAAACAAATAACCCCCAAGAAAAAGGATATACAGTGCATTTATAATTGATTGTTCATCAGTGGACTCTAATTCTTAGATGTCATTCATGTCAGCAAGTGAAGCGCTTCAAAATAGATATGCACGAACACCCTAGCTACTTTTACAATATACACATGTCACCCAGTTGGGGTTGCAAGGCTCAGTGGGAAAGGGTAAACCATGGTGGCTTACAAGTACAAAGGCGCTAAGATGTCACCATAACTTCGTAGAAATGGCGATGTCACGCACCAGCGATGCAGATTTCCCTCAATGTACATACGCCGAAGCAAACAAGCAATGATGCACCGGTCCCCAAGCAGCCACTACGAAATTACCCTCTAAACTGGCAAGCTTATACTGGCAGCCTGAGTTCGGAATGATATGTATGATATAACATGTTACTATTTTGCTACCCAAACTTACTGAACCCCGTCATTATTCATCGGGCATCGGCGGAGCGTCAATAATCCATCCGAAGACGAGGGCACGCCTTGAAACAACGGGAACATGCTGCCGTTCTATCGGACAAACCGCATCGTGGATGGCGGTTCACCCATTCGATCGACGAAATGGGCGTCCCCGACCACCCGCACCAATTAATGCTCCAGAAACAGCACGAAACAAATCGGCGGCCGTGCCGATGCCCAGCGAAATTCACGAGCATTTGATCAAACAGGTGGCCAGCGCCGCGAATGGGATGGGAGCACGCCATACGATCGAGCCAGCGCGACGGGCGTTCGCGCGCAGTGTACGTGCGTACCGCTGCTCTGGGGACCCATGATGGAGACGACGGCGTAGGAGAGTCCGCAGCCGGCGACCCCCGCGGCCGTCATGAACCGCTCCGCCGAGTCGCCCGCGAACTCGCCCTCGCCGTCGATCAGCTGCACCGCCTGCGCCCCAGCCGCAGCCGCAGCCGCCGCGTCCACCTCCGCCATCTCCGGTAGATCCAACGCGCACCGGTAGGGTTCGTGGGGTGCGGGGGAGGGGACGGAGGCGATCGATGACTGACTGACGTGGTCGCTGGCTCGCTCCGTCCGCCCCGCGCCGCGCCTCGCTTTCTCTCCGGCCTCTCGGCTTTCGCGGGGCACGATTCGAGTGGCCTCCGCCGATTCTTTTGCATATATGCCACGCCCCGTTTTTTTTTTCCTTTTTGAACCCTGCAAATTTTTGTTTACATTTATTTCTGGTTAGATTACTCATAATTGCATGGATTTTTTTTCTAAAATACGCACAAGCATGCGTATCGTTACTGTTATAAAGAATGCTAGAGTATCTGCCTCGCGAGGGCACTCGCCGTTTTAGCCCCTTCTAGACCGTCTAATTCAACAATGTTGCCTTGTTGAATGATTTATCTGCTGTTCATCGTTGTTAACAATGTTCACTCTTAGTTTTTGTTCCGGAGTGCATGCGTATGAGGCCGACTCTAGATTTCGACTGGATTTGTTTGTTTTGGGTAGGCGATCCTCGCCGATGGTTGTGCTGCTCTGCGTCGGCGACCCTAGAGAGGGTTGTGCCACTGGCCTGCCCTTTAATCTTCAGCACCGCCGATGACACGGAGATGAGAGCCACCCCTCCCTCCCCCCCCCCCCCCCCCACATGGCCGGCGAGGCCCCAACAGGCGACAGGAACCCACCGGCATCGCCCTCACCTCCCCCTCGATCTAATGCGGTGACAGAAAACCACCGCCGTGCGTGTGCAATTCATTTTTCTGGTTTTGGGCAAAGAAAACAGCTTCCACGTGGCAGTTTTCTACTCAAATCTGGTTTTGGACTAATTTTTTCTGGTTTTGAAACTTGAGGGACCAAATGTCACCGGAAAATTCTTAAGGGACCAGATGTAGACTTTTGGGGAACTTCAGGGACGAAAAACATACTTTTCTCTTTCCAAATTAACAAGTGTCTATGGAAAATCTATTATATGCACAATGGCAAGTTTATTTAACATAACATGGCAATTTTCTTTTCTTTTTTGTACCATGGAAATTCTTATTTTTCATGGTTCGATGTGTGACGCCCCCGGCCCGATCGTGCACTAATCATACACGCAAATGCACACGATCAAGCCTAAGGACTCACGGGAAGATATCACAACACAACTCTAAAACATAAATAAAGTCATACAAGCTTTATATTACAAGCCAGGGCCTCGAGGGCTCGAATACATAAGCTTGCGAACAAGCGTCAGCGGAAGCATCAGATATCTGAGTACAGATATAAAAGAAAGTACAGAAAGGCCTTTAGAAAGGCGGGGCAAAATAAAACACTACGATCGAAAGGCGAAGGCCTCCTGCCTGGGACCCTCCGATCCTACTCCTGGTCGTCAGTCAACTCGTAGTAGTATCCATCCTCTGGGTAGTAGTAGTAACGATCGTCGGGGCATCTGTCTCAGGGGGCTCCGTCCTCTGGTCACGTCAAACTGATATGGGGAGAAAAAGGAAAACAAAGCAACTGTGAGTACTCTGAAGTACTCAGCAAGCAAGGATCTACACTACATATGCAACATTTTCAAGGGGAGGCTGTATATGTGGACTGGGCTGCAGAAATGCCAGAATAGAGAGAAGGCCTAGTCCTATCGAAGACTAGCATCTTCAGCGGTCTTGCAGCAGTAGAAGAGAGTAGAACAATACCATATAATGTAGCAGTAATAATATCAACCTCACCCAGAGATCCTTTCTCGACTCCCTGCGAGAAAGCAATCCCAGAGCCATAACGTCTTCAAACCTCGTCCTGAGATCCCTTCTCGACTCCCTGCGAGAAGCAATCCCAGAGCCATACATACAGGTCTCATCACAGGTATCCAGTTCTAAATTGTATCAATCAGGATACAACTCCGAGTGTCCTTTACCGTAGGACCGGCTATCGATAGAAGTGTTCTTCCCTGCAGGGGTGCACCAACTTACCCAACACGCTCGATTAACTTCGGCCGGACACACTTTCCTGGGTCATGCCCGGCCTCGGCCAAACGACACATCGCAACCCTACCTACAGCTCAGCAGAGAGGTCCCCGTCGGTCTATATCCTAAGCGCTCAGGGGTCATGGGCCATCGCCCTGTGCACTCCGGGTCGGTGTGTGCAGGGTCGGGACGAGCACCACCTCAGTCCTGGATGGTACTGGCCCGGCCCGGCCACGAGGCTGAACTGGACGTCTGACAGAGCTTTCGGCTGATGCATACGATGCAGAACGTCCATACTATGCCCACGTGATGGTTAGTGCTATCAGACCAGAGGTCTGCTCGGATCAAATATCCAAATCGTTAGGACTAGGGCTTGCGGTAACGAGCAGAGACTCACGAAAGATGTGACCCCGTCGCCCCGTCTCGAGGACTTGCGGCAAGGGCCAAGAATGCCCGGCCGCGCCTCGTATTCACCACTCGGGCACCACATTGGCAACCCGCCTTCACATCACACGCGGGTACCCCTCAGGGTCGACCCGCCTTTCCAAGTAACATTGTAAAGTCCAAGTATCCGTGTGTCCATAACATCAAGGAATCCGAGGTATCACCCTCATTGAATTCCCACTCGATGTATCCGTCAAGGTGAACTAGGAGGAATCACCCTCACTGGGTCCACACTTGAGGTGTTGTACGATAGCGTCGTTATCGGAAGCGGTGAAGGAGGAATCACCCTCGATGACCACGACCGAATAGCTACTCTACGGAGTTAACATCAGAAGTGCTACAAGAGGTTTCACCCTCGGCACTCGATAGTAACGCTGCAGTGTCGTTACAACTAAGGGGGGGGTGATGTGCGGTGTCGGGTCCTGGTCTTCAATCCCATTGATCGGGTCTTCTGACGATCCAGCGCGGCAGTCGGGATAAGTGGGGTCACTGATAGGTCTCTACCCAGCCTAAACTAAGCAGTTTAGGATATGCAGGTAAATATCAACAGTAGGTTACAATGAACAGGCTATGCAACAGAATAGGTAAAGCAGCAGCAGCAGTAATTCTAATGCAAGCATGAGGAATTTAGAATGGGCGGTATCGGTATGCTCAAGGGAGGGGCTTGCCTGGTAGCTCGGCGGCAAGGGCAAGGTCGTCTATGGTGTCTTCGGGATCCGGAGCTGCGTCGGTCTCGGGGACGACGTCAGGGTCGGGGGCTATCGAGAGAGAAGAGGGGGAGGAAACAGTATAAATATATAGCAAACATGAGCACGACAAATACGATACACGGTGCTAGGGGTAGTCTAACGCAGCATCACACGTAACAGACGGAGCGGGAGAATATCTGACGATATTTCCCGGGTCTTTGGAATTATCGGACAGAGGATAAGAGGGGAACGGTTGCAAGTTCGGATAGTTAGGGACGCGTGACGGGCGAACGGACCGCGTATTCAGATTCGTCTCGTCGTTCTGAGCAACTTTCATGTACAAAGTATTTTCATCTGAGCTACGGATTATTTTATATGATTTTCTAAAGTTTTTATTAATTTCTGGAATTTAATTAATTATTTAAATTAACATTATCCGAAACAGTGTCTTGCTGACGTCAGCATGACGTCAGCATGACGTCAGGACCAGTGGGTCCCACCTGTCATAGGCTGTTAGGTTAATTAGTGATTAACTAATTAAATTACTGTTTAATTAACACTAACTACTTAATTAGATTAACCTAATCAGGATTAATTAACTTAATTAATTAACTAATTAATTATTTAATTAATTAATTATTTTTAATTATTTTAATTATTATTATTTTATTACATTTTCTTTTAATTCGTTTTTAGGGGCTGGGCCCCATCTGTCATTGCCTCAGGGGGGGCAGGGCCCACCGGTCAGTGGCACGGCCGGACATGTCCGGGTTGTGCCCGTTTGGGCACCGGACATGTCCGGTGCGCATACGGGCGCACGGGTGCGGCCAGCGGGTGAGGCGGAGACGGGCGCCGGCGTGAGCGGGGCCGCGCGCGGGCGGGAGGCGAGCGCGGGCGGGGCAGGGGCGGCCGGGCGCGGTGGCCCGTCGGACGGCGAGCGGCGGCGCGGTGGAGCCGGGGCAGCGCGGGCGCCTGTGCATGCGCGAGCAGGCGCGGGCGAGCGCGCACGCGCGGTGAGGCAGGGACGCGGGCGGAGCGCGACGAGGGCGATGTGGGCGCGGCGTCAGGGAGAGAGGAGAGGAGAGGGGCGCGGCTCACAGGGGGCCGGACGGGGATGATGGCGAGGCGAGGAAGCGACGGCGACGATGCGGCCGAGTCGGCGACGGCGTCGGGCAGCGGCGACGGGTGCGAGCGCTCGCTGAGGCGATTCGGGGAGGAGACGGGGAGGCGAGGTCCCGGCGACGGCGTCCGAGCGCGGGCGGCGAGGCGGAAGCGAGCGCGAGCAGCGGCGGGGAGCGCGGCGACGGGCGACGGGATCGGGGCGCCTCTGCCCCGGTCCGATCCAGGGGAGGGGGTCGAGTGGAGGAGGCGGTAGGAGAGGCGACAGGCGAGGCAGATCGGCGCGGGGAGGCGGTCGGGGACGGCCGGCGAGGTGGAGGGGCGACGTCGGGGACGGCTTCGGGCGACGGTGAGGTGGCGCCGGGCGCCGAGGGCGCGGTGAGGCGCGGGGCTGCGAGCGAGGCAAGGAGGAGGAGGCGGTCGGCGGCGGGGCAGGCAGGCCGGCGATGGCGTCGGAGAAGGCCGGCCGGCGACGGGCGCCGAGGCGGCGCGGGCGACGGGGTTCGATCCCGATCCAGAATTTCTGGATCGGGGATCGGGGGGAGGAGAGGAGCGAGGGGGGGATTAGGGTTTCGGTGGGGAGGGGGTTAAGGGAGAGTGGGGGTGGGCCGGCCAGGGGGGATGGGCCGGCCTGGGTGGTGGCCTGGTGGCCAGCTGGGCCACGGCCCAGTTGGTCCGGGGGGGGCTTTTCCTTTTTTTTTTATTATTTATTTTCCTTTTCTGTTTTCTCTTTTATTTTTATTCCAAAGGACTTTTGTAAAATACGAGACTTGCTCCATTAATTACAGTGCATTATCTGTCACTGCTAGAAATTGGTTTGGGGTCCATATCTTTTGTTTGGATTTTATTTAAATTGAAAAAGGATTGAATAGTGCTATGTTGCTGCTGTTCCTTGTTGTTCGAGTCCTTTTACAATTCCAACAAATGTTGCAATCATTTTTATAAATGCTATGGGAATATTTGCAACATGAGGCACATTTTAGTTTTCCAGTTTGAACAACTTTTATTTTCCACTTTCATTTAAATTTGGATTTTGAGTTAGAAGCTGAAATGCATTATGATGCAAATGATGATCAGACACTGTTAATCATGCTGACGTGGCATAATCAAAATGGGATTACTGTAGTTAACCACTGGGGGTGTTACAAATCTCCTCTACTAACAAGAATTCTCGTCCCGAGAATTAAGAAGTAGAAGGAAAAAGTTCGGGGTATTCCGCACGAAGATTATCCTCGCGTTCCCAAGTGGCTTCATTTTCAGTATGATTTGACCACTGCACTTTGAGGAACTTGGTAACCTTCTGACGGGTTCGACGTTCAGCTTCATCGAGGATGCGGATCGGATGCTCCTTATAAGAAAGATCATCTTGCAATTCAAGCATCTCGTGATCCACAGATCGGTGCGGAGATTCCTTGAAGCATTGACGAAGTTGCGACACATGGAAGACGTCGTGGATATGAGAGAATTGCGGCGGCAATTCCAATTTATACGCCACTTGACCACGTCTCGCAACAATGCGGAAAGGACCAATGTAGCGCGGAGCTAACTTGCCCTTGATTCCAAAACGGTGAGTGCCTTTCATAGGTGTGACACGAAGATAAGCTTGATCACCAGTTTGATAAGTCAAACCCCATCGTTTGCGATCATAGTTGCTCTTCTGGCGGTCCTGAGCCGCCTTGAGATTTTCCCGGACAATACGAACTTGTTCTTCGGCTTGTTGAATAATATCTGGACCCACGAGCGGTCGTTCCCCAGTTTCTGACCAATTCAGAGGGGTTCGACACTTACGTCCATAGAGAACTTCAAAGGGGGCCATTTTCAGACTGGCTTGATAGCTGTTGTTATAAGAGAACTCGGCATATGGAAGAGATTCTTCCCACTTCTTGCCAAACGATATAACACAAGCTCGCAGCATGTCTTCAAGCACTTGATTAACTCGTTCAACTTGGCCTTGGGATTGAGGATGATAAGCTGAACTCCAGGTAATATGAGTTCCCATAGCCTTTTAGAAACTTTCCCAGAAATGACCAGTGAATATGCTGCCACGGTCTGAACTGATCTCTTTCGGAATACCGTGGAGTGAAACAATTCTGGAGATATATAACTCTGCTAACTGACTAGCAGTGATCGTCTCCTTGACAGGCAGAAAGTGTGCAACTTTGGAGAGTTGGTCGACGACGACAAGAATAGCATCGTGACCCTTCTGTGACCTGGGAAGTCCTGTAATGAAATCCATCTGAACCTTATCCCATTTCCATAAAGGAATAGGAAGTGGTTGCAGAATTCCAGCAGGCTTCTGATGTTCTGCTTTAACGCGACGACACACATCACATTCAGCAACATAACGAGCAATGTCTTGCTTCATTCTGGACCACCAGTACCTTTGACGGAGATCACGATACATCTTGGTGCTACCCGGATGAATAGACAGCGGGGTATCATGTGCCTCCTTCATGACTTTGTCAGTCATAAGCTCAAAGCGAGGTACTACAATGCGGTCTCTGAAATACAAGGTTCCATCTTCAGACAGCGAGAAATCCCTGTACTTTACAAGGTGAAGGTCTTTCTTCATCAGATCAACTTCAGCATCTTTAGCTTGCGCATTCTTAACAGCTTTCTCAAGATCTGGTTCAACAACCAAGGTTTTTAGGTATCCTTGAGGAACTATCTCGATATTTAGCTTTCGAAGCTCTTCATACAGAAGTGGTTGCTGTAGCTGAACCTCAAGTTCGCAGCAATAGGATTTGCGGCTCAATGCATCAGCCATCACATTAGCCTTGCCAGGGGTATAAGAAATACCCAAGTCATAGTCCGCAATGGTCTCCATCCATCTTTGCTGACGGAGATTCAGAGATGGCTGAGTGAACAAGTACTTCAGACTTTTATGATCCGTGTAGATCTCGCAACGATTACCGAGGAGGTAATGTCGCCACAACTGCAGTGCATAGATCACAGCAGCTAGTTCTAGATCATGTACTGGATAATTCTCTTCATGTGGGCGCAACTGACGAGAGCCATAAGCAATCACTTTACGCTCTTGCATTAGGACACAGCCTAATCCTTCACGGGATGCATCACAATAAATCACAAAGTCTTTACGGGAATCTGGAGGAGAAAGTACTGGGGTATTGTAACGGATTGACATCTGCCCCAGTGGATAAAGAATGTACTCTGGATGTATCCCTGCTCGAACAGCTGGTAGCTGCGTCGCAGGGTGTGGTGGAAACAAACGATCCATCTGAAACAGAGGAAACTCATGATTGTCAAAATACAAGGAGAAGTATAACCGATCTCGGAGAGAAAGGTTAAACAAAACAATGGAAAGGAAAATGATTATCACACTAATCAGATCAATGTCAGGGAAATCGCACATATATCCAGCTCTCCGGGTGGACGAGAATTACGAGATCCTAAGTGTCGGCGTTAGTAAACTTTAGTTAACCCGAAAGGAAGAGAGGTCAGAGTCCCAGAGTAAAGATGAGGAATAAAAGATACTAATACCTCCCAATTGGCGACGTGGGCCCGTAAGCCACACAGCCAAGTTAGTAAAATAGTTTTCGGTTGCTAGACTCAACTTCGGCCAAGGAGTTGGAAAAGGGATTCCTACAGGCAGTCGGCTCTGATACCAACTTGTGACGCCCCCGTTTATTTGTAACACCCCCAGTGGTTAACTACAGTAATCACCCTTTTGATTATGCCATGTCATCATGTTTAACAGTGCATGATCATCATTTGCATCATAATGCATTTCAACTTCTAACTCAAATTCAAATTAAATTAAAGTGGAAAATAAAAGTTGTCCAACATAGAAACTAAATTGTTCATTAAATAGCAAATAAATCAGAGACAATTCTAAAATTGAAACCAACATCATTGGAGTTGGGTAAGTGACTCAAACATCTTCAAACAGCGACTAAAAACAATATTTAATAACCATTTATTAAATCTAATTTAAGTATGAAATGATGTTTTGCCCAAACTGATTTTAGGTTTTAGGAAATAAAGCACTGGTATTTATGGACTAGGTCTCCCTTTTTTACAAAATTCGGTTTGGGGCCTAACTATTTACTAAACCGAGGTATATGAATTTATAAAAAGAAAAAGAACAAAAGAAAATAAAGCCCCCCCCCCTCGCTGGGCCTCGGCCCAGCTGGCCACTGGGCTAGCCAGGCCGGCCCAGCCGGCGCCCCCTCCCCTCCCCCATATCTCCCACCCCCACCCTCCCCTAGCCTCTCCCGCCCACCCGCCTCCTCTCATGTCCCACCCGAGAGATGGGTCACCCCCCCCCCTATCCGCGTGCCCTCCTTCCCAATCCGCGACGGCGGCAAAGGCTAGGAACGATAGTAAAAGAGAGGATAGAAAGGATGGGAGGGAGAGTTGGGAGTGAGAAAGTAAAAATGAAAATGCTGGGGTAAAAAAGTGAAGGGTAAAGAAGAATAATTAGGTTAAGTATAGAGGGTGAGAAAAGAAGGGCGAGAAGAGGGAAAGGGGTGTAGAAAGCGAGGAGCAAAAGTGATATGGTATTTCCCTAGCGCCCCCCGGGGTACGACCCAGCCGCCCCCTGAATACCTGCCCGCGAGTCCCCGCACCACCGGCGGCCCGATCCCGAAGATTGCTGAAGTGCGGGAATCGACCCCCCCCCCCCCCCGTCGCCGTCGCCGTCCCTTCCAGCCCCGACCGCGCCAGCCTCTGCTTCTCCTTCCCTTACATCCTCCACCGCTCTACTCCGCCTCCTCATCCCCTCCTCCTCTCACCACATCTCTCTCTCTCTGCCTCCCTCCACTGATTCCACTTCCTTCCTCTTCTCACGCGTATCCCATTTCCCCCCCCCCCCCCCCCCCTTCTTCATTTCTCCTCCTCCTCTTCGCCGTCCCCGCTCCATTCCATTCCCCCTCCTCTTCCCCAACTGCCTTCCTCCCCCCCTCGTTCTCTCCTCCGCCCTCCCCACCCCTCACTCTTCTTCGCCCCCGCGCTTCCTCCTTGCCTTCGCCGTCGCACGCCGCCGTCCCCGTCTCTCCATCGCCGGCCATCACCGAGCCTCGCCGGCGCACATCTACAACGGGGGTGAGCCCTGGCGCTGCCTCCCTCGTCTCCTCCCCCCGCCCCCTTGCACACCTCGCGCGCTCCGCCCTGGCCGTCTTCCCGCCACCGCGCTGCGCACGCACCTGCTCCCCACCTTGCCTGCCACGGCCTCCCCTCCCTCCGCTGCTCGCCCCCGCAGCTCCCCTGCCATCCCCTAGCCCGCCCACTCTCTCTTTCTTCTCGCCCCCTCCCCCATCTCCTTTTTCCCCTGGCCTTCACCAGCCTTCTCTTCCCCTTCCGTCCATCCCTCCCCTATTGCCTCTCCTGGTCTTCCAGCCCTTCTCCTCTTCTTCTTCTCCCATGCTCCTCCCCTTCCCACCCCCCCCTCTCATGCCTTCTCCCATTCGGGCGCTATCTTCCAGTCGGGAAGTCCTTTGCGTTCCCGCAATGCAATCCTTTCCAGCTCCCCGCCCGTTTGCCTCGCCCGTCCGCTCCGCCCCCCCCGGTCCGCGCCCGCGCGTGCCATTTGGGCACCGAACATGTCCGGTCCCAAATGGGCACGCTCCGGACCTGTCCGGCGCCCAGACGTGCACGCCGCGGACATGTCCGCCCAGCCCACTGACATAGGGGCCCACGGCCCAGAACGAATTAAAAAAAAATATAATAATAATAAAAATGAAAATAATTAAATTAATTAATTAATTAAGTTAATTAATCCTGATTAGGTTAATCTAATTAAGTAGTTAGTGTTAATTAAACAGTAATTTAATTAGTTAATCACTAATTAACCTAACAGCCTATGACAGGTGGGACCCACTGGTCCTGACGTCATGCTGACGTCAGCAAGACACTGTTTCGGATAATGTTAATTTAAATAATTAATTAAATTCCAGATATTAATAAAAACTTTAGAAAATCATATAAAATAATCCGTAGCTCAGATGAAAATACTTTGTACATGAAAGTTGCTCAGAACGACGAGACGAATCTGAATACGCGGTCCGTTCGCCCGTCACGCGTCCCTAACTATCCGAACTTGCAACCGTTCCCCTCTTATCCTCTGTCCGATAATTCCAAAGACCCGGGAAATATCGTCAGATATTCTCCCGCTCCGTCTGTTACGTGTGATGCTGCGTTAGACTACCCCTAGCACCGTGTATCGTATTTGTCAGGCTCATGTTTGCTATATATTTATACTGTTTCCTCCCCCTCTTCTCTCTCGATAGCCCCCGACCCTGACGTCGTCCCCGAGACCGACGCAGCTCCGGATCCCGAAGACACCATAGACGACCTTGCCCTTGCCGCCGAGCAACCAGGCAAGCCCCTCCCTTGAGCATACCGATATCGCCCATTCTAAATTCCTCATGCTTGCATTAGAATTACTGCTGCTGCTGCTTTACCTATTCTGTTGCATAGCCTGTTCATTGTAACCTACTGTTGATATTTACCTGCATATCCTAAACTGCTTAGTTTAGGCTGGGTAGAGACCTATCAGTGACCCCACTTATCCCGACTGCCGCGCTGGATCGTCAGAAGACCCGATCAATGGGATTGAAGACCAGGACCCGACACCGCACATCACCCCCCCCTTAGTTGTAACGACACTGCAGCGTTACTATCGAGTGCCGAGGGTGAAACCTCTTGTAGCACTTCTGATGTTAACTCTGTAGAGTAGCTATTCGGTCGTGGTCATCGAGGGTGATTCCTCCTTCACCGCTTCCGATAACGACGCTGTCGTACAACACCTCAAGTGTGGACCCAGTGAGGGTGATTCCTCCTAGTTCACCTTGACGGATACATCGAGTGGGAATTCAATGAGGGTGATACCTCGGATTCCTTGATGTTATGGACACACGGATACTTGGACTTTACAATGTTACTTGGAAAGGCGGGTCGACCCTGAGGGGTACCCGCGTGCGATGTGAAGGCGGGTTGCCAGTGTGGTGCCCGAGTGGTGAATACGAGGCGCGGCCGGGCATTCTTGGCCCTTGCCGCAAGTCCTCGAGACGGGGCGACGGGGTCACATCTTTCGTGAGTCTCTGCTCGTTACCGCAAGCCCTAGTCCTAACGATTTGGATATTTGATCCGAGCAGACCTCTGGTCTGATAGCACTAACCATCACGTGGGCATAGTATGGGCGTTCTGCATCGTATGCATCAGCCGAAAGCTCTGTCAGACGTCCAGTTCAGCCTCGTGGCCGGGCCGGGCCAGTACCATCCAGGACTGAGGTGGTGCTCGTCCCGACCCTGCACACACCGACCCGGAGTGCACAGGGCGATGGCCCATGACCCCTGAGCGCTTAGGATATAGACCGACGGGGACCTCTCTGCTGAGCTGTAGGTAGGGTTGCGATGTGTCGTTTGGCCGAGGCCGGGCATGACCCAGGAAAGTGTGTCCGGCCGAAGTTAATCGAGCGTGTTGGGTAAGTTGGTGCACCCCTGCAGGGAAGAACACTTCTATCGATAGCCGGTCCTACGGTAAAGGACACTCGGAGTTGTATCCTGATTGATACAATTTAGAACTGGATACCTGTGATGAGACCTGTATATATGGCTCTGGGATTGCTTCTCGCAGGGAGTCGAGAAGGGATCTCAGGACGAGGTTGATGAATGTATGGCTCTGGGATTGCTTTCTCACAGGGAGTCGAGAAAGGATCTCTGGGTGAGGTTGATATTATTACTGCTACATTATATTGTATTGTTCTACTCTCTTCTACTGCTGCAAGACTGCCGAAGATGCTAGTCTTCGATAGGACTAGGCCTTCTCTCTATTCTGGCATTTCTGCAGCCCAGTCCACATATACAGCCTCCCCTTGAAAATGTTGCATATGTAGTGTAGATCCTTGCTTGCTGAGTACTTCAGAGTACTCACGGTTGCTTTGTTTTCCTTTTTCTCCCCATATCAGTTTGACGTGACCAGAGGACGGAGCCCCCTGAGACAGATGCCCCGACGATCGTTACTACTACTACCCAGAGGATGGATACTACTACGAGTTGACTGACGACCAGGAGTAGGATCGGAGGGTCCCAGGCAGGAGGCCTTCGCCTTTCGATCGTAGTGTTTTATTTTGCCCCGCCTTTCTAAAGGCCTTTCTGTACTTTCTTTTATATCTGTACTCAGATATCTGATGCTTCCGCTGACGCTTGTTCGCAAGCTTATGTATTCGAGCCCTCGAGGCCCTGGCTTGTAATATAAAGCTTGTATGACTTTATTTATGTTTTAGAGTTGTGTTGTGATATCTTCCCGTGAGTCCTTAGGCTTGATCGTGTGCATTTGCGTGTATGATTAGTGCACGATCGGGCCGGGGGCGTCACACGATGGCATTGCCATTTTTGTGTATAAGGCCTGGCAATTTTCCAAAATGTTTCTAATAGTCACATGGAAATTTTTAGTTGCAGTTTTGCTTTTTCTATCTAAAATTGTTTTCTACAGATGAAAATTTTAGAAACATTTCTCCTTTTATCACATGGCAAATTCATATCATGTTTGTTTCTAAACATGCAAGTTCACATTTTTTGTAATGTCCACATGGCAAATTTATAATTTTCAAACTTGTCGCATGGCAAATTTTATACAGTTTTCGTAATGTCCACATGGAAGTTTTTGGATTATTAGTGTATAATAAGGCATGGAATTTTTTGGATATGTTTCTAATAGTCACATGCCAAATTTTAGATTATGTTTTGCTTTTCTAAGTAAAGTTTTTTTTTTGACAATAAAGTAAAGTTGTTTCTATACAGGCAAATTTAGAAAAATCTTCTCCTTTTCTCACATGGCAAAGTCATATCATGTTTGTTTTCTAATCAAGGCAAGTTCACATTTTTTTCCTACGTCCACATGGCAAAATTTTGAATGTTTAAACTTGTCACATGGCAAAATTTACACCTTTTTTGTAATGTCCACATGGCAAAAAAACATGGTTAGATGGCAAATTTTGGATTATTTGTTGTATAAAACATGACATTTTTTTTGGAAATGTTCCTAATAGTCACATGGCAAATTTTAGATTTTGATAAGTTTAAATCAACTTAACAATTCTTGTATGTTTTATTTTGTCTCATGTCACTTGTTATATACGACAATTCTTGTTGAAACTTGTCACATGGAAATTCTAGACGTGACAAATCACATGACAAATTCATATTTTTTTCTCTTTCCAAACATGGCAAATTTTAGTTCATTTTGTAATGCTCTTATGACAAGCTTTAGGAATTTTCACTACACGTGCCACCTCATCAAAGGCCTACCTCAAGATGCAAGAGAATGCTTTTTGCAAAAAGAAACATGCATGAGAAAGCATTTGTTAATTAGTTGATGTCAATCACTTCTATTTATTTTAACATGCACACATCTCATCTCATCACACATGCCACCTTCTCAAAGGCCCACCTCAATCTGCATGACTTTTTTCATTATATCATGCTACTTAGGTCTTTCTTTAGAAACACTTATTACAACGCAGACGCAAAGACACACTCACATGGCGCCTACTGAAGATCAGATCAAAGTTGCAGAGCTTGAAGATTGACGAAGTCACGACGCGCAGCTCGCTATCAACGGAAATGTTGTCTCCTACTAAAAGAATATTTCACATAATGAGACATGAAAGCGTGAGATCTGGGTTTGATCTCTGGTGGGTTGGAGGTACCGTTGCCCTCCTAACTATCCAACAACGATCGGTTCTCATGCTACTTATTCAACAAATACTCCCTCCGTCCCAAAATTCTTGTCTTAAATTTGTCTAAATATGGATGTATCTAACACTAAAACGTAACTAGATACGGAGTATTTTGGAACTACAAAATATATATGATATGTATTTGCAGTTCTAGTGAATATATTATTAATCAAAACATCCAATTTCATACAACCAAATCTCATTGAAATATGATTGCCACAACAATGTACGAGGTATCATCAGTTTGACGAATTTTGAGATACGTACGTACAGAGGAGCAAATTACAGTGTCTGTTCCTTGAGCTACTGTACTTAGTACATGATGCCATTGTAGGCTGAAAGAGGCAGGGTGAGCCAATCGTCCGTGTCTCCATCGTCGCTGATCAGATCATGCCCATTGCCGATGTTGTCCAGCGCATTGAACAGGTCTTGTGCTATCACGTCGTCTCCTCGCTCGTCAGCCACCAAGCCTTCCAGTGACCTCGCATGCTCAGGCTGGTCTTCTTGGACGTGTTCACTGGTCTCTGCCAACTCGTCTGCGTCGGAATCAAACCAGCTCAACAAGTCGCTCATGTCGACCTCTGGCGGCTGCGACTCCGACCCGCTGGCCAGCTCGTCGTCGCCGGCTTCTTCTTGGATCGTGCTCTGGTGGCCTCCTTGTTGGATGCTGCTCTGGTCCTCTGCCATTTCAAGATCAGTCTCCAGTGACCTCGCGAAGTCGTACATGTCCTTGGTCAACGCGGGATTTGAGTTACGAGGGCTTATTACCGCGTCGCGCTGAGGCGGCGGCTCCGAAGGATACCAGGACGGTCGTTTCGACCCACCGATGGCCTGTCGAACTGCCACGTTGAGAGCCAACAGTGCTGCGGACGCGGGGACAGCAGCAGCAGCAGCAGCGCGGATCCGCTTGTGGCGCGGCGGCTCGGCGATGGGATGCGCCGGCCGCTTGGACAGCTGCTGCGTGGACGTCGTGGTCACCATGGTCGCAGGCACCGCGACGCGACGTTTATCAAGGGCACGCGGCGGCGGCGGCGTCCGGATCACCTGCGGCTGCCTTGCTTCTTGCGGACGCGGGAGCGCTGACTTCTGGATCACCTGCGGTTGCCGTGGTTGATGTGGACGCGGCGCTTGCTGCTGCACGGCCATTGGGGCGTGTGCTCCGGCAACTCCATGTCCAAGGAGAAGACGATCCCCTGCTTCAGATTGCTGGAGCGTGACGGACCCCGGCTTCGAACTGGGCGAGACGTAGATCTTGCAGAGGACGCGCTCCTCCCCCTTGTCGACGGCGAACTGGTCCAGGCCGCAGATGTGGTACTCCTCCATCAACCAATCCGACTCTTTGCTCCTGTCCTTGTACGAGTAGCGAAGGGTCTTGAGGAAGCCGATCATCTGGCCGGCGTCGTTCTGGACCTCCTTCTTGGTGTTCGAAGTCCATGCGCCGGCGCCGGCGCCGGCGGTGCGCGAGATCCTGTAGCCGCGCCCCGCTTTCTGGCGCTTGCACGTCGTGAAGAAGAAGCGGTCATGGGTTCCGGGAAGCCGAGGGAACGCGGCGGCGAGGTCCTTGGGCTCCGAGTCGTAAACCCTCGCCTCGCGGATGACGCCGGCTGTGTCCGGCAGCGGCTGGCGGAGGACCCGGCGCCGGAGGTAGAGGTCGATGGCCACCGCGGGCATCGGGTTGAACTTCATGCCGAAGCGGAGCGCAGCGTGGGCGACGGCTGTCCCCATCGTACCAGATCGTATGAGCGCAACACGGCAACAGGCAGGTTGGTGGCCCGACCTGCCTATGTATTTATGCTGCGATCAGCTGAAGCGATGGCCGAGTAGAGTAGGATTCAGCTAGCTTGCTCCGATTCGGATTCACGCACCTGAAAACATTTTTTTTGGGGCGTCATTCTTTGGACGAAAATCCTAGACCTATGTAAAGCCTTTTTTTTAGGGGAAGGCCTTCATGGCTGTTTTATTAACTTAAATCACACTTACATCGTTTGCTAAAACACTATGAAATAAAAGAAGGAGGTGTATCCGACCACATCATCGGTGAATTTCCCCTCCTAAAACTAGCTAGCTCATGAGCAACCATGTTCGACTCTCTACTACAATGTTCGATAATGACCTCCCTGAAATCTTTAAGCAAAGCTTCGACAATCCAGAAACAAGAAACGAAGCACGCTCCGGGCGCTCTCAGCGATTTGGGCTTCCTGACCGTTGGATCGTTTTGCTTGATGCAATCTGGGTCGTTGGATGGAGCCCTGGGACGACCTCGTCCGTCGGATCGAAGTGGGGCTCCTGTAGCAATGAATAGTTTCACCCCGGTCGTGCAACCGCGCGTAAATAGCGTGCTCCGCCAAGGGCGTTTTTGTCTTTTCACATATAGGTATATAATGGCAACATCTCCCGTGGAGACCTAGCCGCCTCCTCCGCCCTTTCCTCACGTGGTCGCGGCTCCCTCCGAACCCTCGCCGCGCCCACCTCCCTGCCCCACGCCGCCGTCATCTCCGCCGCGCGCCTGCTTCCTCCGCCGCCTCCTCTCCACCGCCGCCGAGGTAGCACGGGACTTGGCGCCCCCCGCAGTCGTGGGCGTTGGCGCAGCCGTAGCCGCAGGCGGGGGCGGTGGCGTGGACGCAATTGGGGCAGGGGCGTTCACCGTGGCCGCATCAGGCGTGGGCGCTGCCGCAGGCAGAGCAGCAGCAGCAGGTGAGGCTGTACACGGCGGAAGGGGAACCAGCGGGGTACACGACCAAGTGGGAGGAGCTCCATTCGATTTCGCGGCACCTTCTCCTGCAAATCGAGTAGGTTCCTGGTCATATCGCATCTCGTGCCCGTCTTTCTTGTCGAATTTGGTACCCATGGTTTATTATTGGCTTCCGCCGCTGTGACGTTCTGGGGTTTCGAAAACATCTCGTGGTGGTGGATTCTGCAGGTATTGTGGGGATCAGAGGAGTTATCTCTTTGTTCAATTTGTGTATTTAACTGCGTCTCCTTTGATTGGTTTGGTGCTTTGCCTTGTGTTCAGAATGATTTGCCTCATTGCTCTCTGACCATCACCTGGTTCATCTGTGATTTGGCAGGGACAAGATAAGGGATGAGAGGCATGTGTGTGAGCAGGTGGAACAATGTAGGCGCCTCAGTGACGTCGGTCTCCAACAAGGGTTTTGAATTGGATGCTCGTCAGATTACCCAAGTTTGGTTTTATTCTGTGGGTGCTTTGTTCTTTAATTTGCAGAACATGTTTGAACAACGTTTCAGCCTTCACGGATTAGTGTAGTACCCTAACCATTGCAGAAAAGAGGAAGAAAGTAAATGCAGTACCATATTATATTAAGCACTGTCAAGTTATCTGCATTGCTCGTTT
Source organism: Thinopyrum elongatum (assembly GCA_011799875.1). Taxonomy (NCBI): domain Eukaryota; kingdom Viridiplantae; phylum Streptophyta; class Magnoliopsida; order Poales; family Poaceae; genus Thinopyrum; species Thinopyrum elongatum. The sequence continues at coordinate 80,299,112 of CM022301.1, forward strand.
GGTTATTGCTTTGAGAGAGTCATTCTTCACGGATTGCCCGGTACCAACCAATATTAAGCACCCTTGTGTATCTGAATTGCAGCACGGTTGTGCTAGATAGTGCTGCATTAGATGTTTATGTTTGATAATTGAGTTGTACTTTGCATACAAATCTGTTGGTAGAGCCGTTCTTACTTCATTCAAAGGCTTGAAATGCTACCGTCGCAATGTTCTCCACAAGATATAGATATTTTTTTCTGAGGTCAAGTAGGCACAGGGAAGTATTAGCATCAAATAGCTGGTGTGGCATGTTGTATGCATGGAGGGTACACCATTAAGATGTCTATATGTTGCAAAAGCAAAGATACATATCTTACTTGGAGAGTTATCTCTTCAGCTATGCTTTAAATTGGCGGGTTTCTGGGACTTAAACCTCAAATTGAAAAGACTCTCGGGACTACCAGGGCAACCTTTTGATATAATGCATGAACCCAACTTGCCAAAAAGCACCTTTAACTTTAACAAATGTTTTTGACAGGAGCAATGTTTTCTTCCTGTAACAGGAGATTGGGTTAATCTCCACCATCATCGACAGGGAGAAATCAATGGAATCAGTTGTTTTGTGACTGATTCCATTACAAACCACCCGTATGGTCTCCAAATTCAGGGTAAAACTGAGCCTAAATTCAGATATATTTTGACGTAATTATATATTAGTTGCAATTAGATTATATGAGCATATCAGACTAGATGGTCTCATAGACCTTTAGAAGTTGTTGATATTCTCTATTTTTGGCCACATCATTTTTGTAAAAATAGTAGAGTCGCTAACACATTTGCACAACCTATGGCTTATTACATATATATGCTTGGTCTTCTGTTCTGCGCAGCGAAACCATGGGTTTTTTTATTCTAAGAAAATGCTCTATATTAGTGTTGTATCCACAAGATCTATGTAAGTTGGAAATTTAGAAGTAATGCCTTCCATGTAAATACAAGCATTATTTTATTTCGTTGTATGATGAAAAAGTTCACCTAGGTCCACTTGCTTTTATTTGTTGTTTTTGTTCCAATAATGTCTGATTTATAGTTTCAGTTTCATCAGCACAAATAGACTCAACGGTGTAATGATTCAGTTTCACATATATTTTGCCAGTATGGTATTTATGATTTTTTTCCCTATGATCCAGGATATCAGATTTATGAGCTTCTGTTATTTGATGCAATTTCAAAAAGTATCGGTAAGGTAAAAATCATCTACAAGCTTATTGCATTCAAAAGTAGTTATCGCAAGAAGAAGCATGAGACACTAGCAGGTATATAATGTCTATTTTGCTTTCTATTTGTTTTTTAGGTTCAGATTACAAATTCTTGCATGATGTAGAAGTTTCTGTTAGAGTTATATATATATAGCCATGTAACTTTTCGTATTTACCCTATTGTATAAGGGGTTTACTACATATATTTCACACCTGTACATGTATATATACTGGCCTATGGCCTCCTAGAAACATAAGTTGCTTTCCTAACATGGTATTAGAGCCTTAGGTTTTTTTTTATTCGCATGCGCAACTCGTGCTCCCGATCCAATCTCCGACCGGCCGCCGTCCTTCTTCTCTGAGCGGCGCTGCTCTCTCCTCATCGAGTGCCCAGGCCGGCTGCTTCCGCCCTCGAGTTCGCCCGCCAACTCGTGCTGCTCGATCCGGTCGGCTCGTCCGCTGTTCTTCGCCTCCAGCCCGAGCAATCCCATCCGATCCTCCCGCTGCTGCTTGTCAAGGATTGAACAGCTGCTGCTGTTGCCCAGGACGCCGGCCCCATCCCGTTTTCCAATCTGCCACCATGCAGAGTCGCCCCTGACTGCTGCTGCTTCGCTCGGGGTCCTGCCCGCACGAGCGGCTCGCCCTCCAGATCCTCTCCAGATCGGGCCTCGATCTCGCCCCTGACTGCTGCTGCGGTTCTCGCCCGGACCCTCTGCTGGTTCCCTTCCGTTGACCAAAAAAAAGGTGCGATGTCTCTGTCCTCAGGCTATGTTGCTGTCCCTCGCTGTCCGATGATTTTTGATGGTACCAACTACATTGAGTTTGTTGGCTTTATGCGCATTCATATGCGTGGCCTTCGTCTCTGGGGCGTTCTTTCTGGCGAGGTCCCCAGTCCGCCGTGTCCGGTTCCTCCTGTGGCTCCTACTCCGCCGACGCCACTGGTTCTTGCTGCCGACACTAATCAGGCTGCAAAGGATGCAGCTAAGCTGGCTGATGACGCTGCCGTTTGTGCTTATGATGAGCAGGTTCAAACCTATGAGGACGCACTTCAGACTTATCATGCAGCTTTGTCTGCTTACACTCAGTGGCTTGATGATGATGCTCGTGCCGCAGCTGTTCTCACTGCTAGTGTTCTGCCTCAGTTTGCCTCTGAGTTTCTCGGCCTCTCTACTGTATTTGAGATGTGGACTCGGCTCCGTCAGCGATATCAGCCCTCTGGTGATGCCTTATACCTGTCTGTGGTTCGTCAGGAGCATGCTCTTCAGCAAGGTGACTCCACTGTTGATGAGTTCTATGCACAGAGTTCTGCTATCTGGCGTCAGCTTGATTCTCTCCGCACTGCTGGTTGTCGTACTTGTCAGTGTTGCCAGGCTGTGCGGGTTGATTTGGAGTTTCATCGTGTCTACGAGTTCTTATCTCGACTCCGTAAGGAGTTTGAGCCCCGGCGCGCTCAGTTGTTTGCTCGTGGTCGTATCTCCCTCATGGAGGCACTTTCTGAGATCTGTGCTGAGGAGACTCGCCTCCGTGGCGCTGGTTTACTTGAGGTTCCCTATGTGCTCGCTGCTCGAGTTCCTGCTATGCCGCCTGCTGCCCGACTCCTTCCCGCTCGAGTGCTCTGCCGCTCTTGCCTACTCCTACGGGTGGCCAGGGTCGGTCTCGTCCTCACTGTGGCTACTGCAATATGGATGGTCATGTTGAGTCTCAGTGCTTCCAGAAGAAGAAACACCTGCGTAAGGCGCGATCATCAGCTTCAGGGACTTCTTCTTCTACTTCGACATCTTCAGCCACCGCCTTGACTGAGCAGGATATTCTGCGACTTAAGCGTCTGCTTGCCGCTTCAGGTTCTCCTTCGACGGGTACTGCAGGTTCTGTGACTGATGCTTCCCGCACTGAGCAACCACCCTCTACACAGTCAGGTACATCCTCGTGGGTTCTGGACTCCGGAGCTTCTTTTCATATGTCTTCTCATTCTTCCAATTTGTCCTCTCTTAAATCGCTTGATTTTCCTGTTCATGTACTCACTGCTGATGGTACTCCTCTTTCTGTTGCTAGTCGAGGCAATCTTACCACACATTCTTACTCTGTTCCTGATGTTGCTCATGTTCCTCGACTTACCATGAATCTTTTTTCTGCTGGTCAACTTACTGATTCTGGTTGTCGCGTCATCCTTGACGTTGACTCTTGTTCTGTTCAGGATCGTCGAACGCACACTTTGGTTGGGGCTGGCCCTCGCCACCGTGACTCTCAGGGTCTTTGGGAGCTAGACTGGCTTCATGTTCCTTCCGCTGCCACCACTATCGCCAGTCTATCCGCTTCTGTCGCTTCAGCTACCGGCTCCTTCCAGCAGTGGCATCATCGACTTGGTCATCTTTGTGGGTCTCGCTTGTCGTCATTAGTTCGTCGAGGTCTTCTGGGGTCTGTCTCAGGAGATGTCTCTTTAGAGTGTCAGGGCTGTAGACTAGGAAAACAGATTCAGTTACCTTACCCTACTAGTGAGTCGGTGTCTCAGCGTCCTTTTGATCTAGTCCATTCTGATGTATGGGGTCCGGCTCCCTTCGCTTCGAAAGGGGGCCATCGATACTATATTATTTTCATAGATGATTTCTCTCGTTATACTTGGCTTTATTTTATGACTTCTCGCAGTGAGGTTCTTTCCATCTATAAGCGTTTTGCTGCCATGGTTCACACTCAGTTCTCTTCGCCTATTCGTGTGTTCCGTGCTGACTCCGCTGGCGAGTATATTTCCAAGATGTTGCGTGGTGTTCTTGCTGAGCAGGGCACTCTTCCTCAGCTCTCTTGTCCTGGTGCTCATGCTCAGAATGGTGTGGCTGAGCGAAAGCATCGCCACCTTCTTGAGACGGCTCGTGCGTTGATGATCGCCGCTTCTCTTCCACCTCATTTTTGGGCCGAGGCTATATTCACCTCCACCTATCTCATCAACCTTCAGCTGTCCGCTGCTCTCCAGGGTGGTGTTCCTTTCGAGCGTCTCTTTGATCGTTCTCCTGATTATTCGACACTTCGCTTGTTTGGTTGTGTTTGCTATGTTCTTCTTGCCCCTCGCGAACGCACCAAACTGACCGCTCAGTCTGTTGAGTGTGTTTTCTTAGGCTATAGTGATGAGCATAAGGGCTATCATTGTTGGGATCCTATCGGTCGTCGGATGCGTATCTCTCGGGATGTGACTTTTGATGAGTCTCGTCCCTTCTACCCGCGTCCATCTTCCTCGACCTTTTCAGTGGAGGATATCTCTTTCCTCACTTTTCCCGACACACCTATCACTCCAGTTGAGCCCTTGTCTCTCCGTCCTACTCACTCTACTTCTCCACCTCTTGCCGATTTGCCGCCACCATCTCCCATGTTTTCCTCACCTCGCATGTTACCGGATTCTGCACCTTCATCCCCGGTGATTTCTTCGTCTCCACCTCCTGATTCTACCTCGGCTATTCCTCCTTGTATTCTTCCATCTTTTCCTCAGTATTACACTCGTCGTTCACGTAATGTCGATGCGTCTGCTGACGTGCCGTCCTCCTCGTCTCAGCCTACCTATGGCTTGCGTCCTCGTCCGCTTCCGCCTGTTGATCGCCTTGGTTTTTCAACCGCTGGTGCTGCTGTTCTTGAGCCGACTTCTTATCGTGAGGCTGTTGTTCATCCTGAATGGCAGTTTGCGATGGCAGAGGAGATTGCTGCTCTTGAACGCACTGGTACATGGGATCTTGTTTCTCTTCCTCCAGGTGTCCGTCCCATCACTTGTAAGTGGGTCTACAAGGTTAAGACTCGCTCCGATGGTTCTCTTGAGCGTTACAAAGCTCGTCTTGTGGCTCGTGGCTTTCAGCAGGAGCATGGTCGTGATTACGACGATACTTTTGCTCCTGTGGCCCATATGACCACTATTCGTACGCTTCTTGCCGTGGCCTCTGCACGCCACTGGTCTGTATCTCAGCTTGATGTTAAGAATGCCTTTCTTAACGGTGAGCTGCGTGAGGAGGTATACATGCAGCCACCACTTGGGTATTCTGTTCCTGATGGCATGGTATGTCGTCTTCGTTGCTCTCTCTATGGCCTTAAGCAAGCCCCCCGCGCCTGGTTTGAGCGTTTTGCCTCTGTGGTGACTGCCGCTGGTTTTTCAGCGAGTGCTCATGATCCAGCATTGTTTGTCCACCTTTCTCCTCGTGGTCGGACTCTTCTTCTTCTCTATGTTGATGACATGATCATCACTGGCGACGACCCCGAGTATATTGCCTTTGTAAAGGCCCGTCTTAGTGAGCAGTTTCTTATGTCCGATCTTGGACCTCTTCGCTACTTTCTTGGGATTGAAGTCTCTTCTACCTCTGATGGCTTTTTTATATCCCAGGAAAAGTATATACATGATCTTCTTGCTCGTGCTGCTCTTACCGATGAGCGCATTGTTGAGACTCCCATGGAGCTCAATGTTCACCTCCGTGATACTGATGGTGACCCCTTGCCTGACCCGACACGTTATCGTCATCTTGTTGGGAGTCTTGTCTATCTAGCTGTCACTCGTCCGGATATCTCTTATCCGGTTCATATTCTGAGTCAGTTTGTCTCCGCTCCCACTTCGGTTCACTATAGTCACCTCCTTCGTGTTCTCCGATATCTTCGGGGCACGATCTCTCACCGTCTATTCTTTCCTCGCTCCAGTTCTTTACAGCTTCAGGCCTATTAGGATGCTACGTGGGCTAGTGATCCATCCGATCGCCGTTCACTTTCTGCTTACTGTGTTTCTCTTGGTGGTTCTCTCATTGCCTGGAAGACGAAGAAACAGACTGCAGTTTCCCGTTCGAGTGCAGAGGCTGAGTTACGAGCTATGGCTCTTTTGACAGCAGAGGTGACTTGGTTACGGTGGTTACTTCAGGATTTTGGTGTTTCTGTTACTACACCTACTCTGCTCTTATCTGACAGTACAGGTGCTATTAGCATTGCGCGCGATCCTGTGAAGCATGAGCTCACCAAGCATATTGGTGTTGATGCTTTCTATGTGCGCGCTGGTGTGCAGGATTAGGTTATTGCTCTTCAGTATGTGCCTTTCGAGTTACAGTTGGCGGATTTTCTAACGAAGGCCCAGACTAGAGCGCAGCATGGCTTCTATCTCTCCAAACTCAGTGTTGTTAATCCACCATGAGTTTGAGGGGGGGTGTTAGAGTTATATATATATAGCCATGTAACTTTTCGTATTTACCCTATTGTATAAGGGGTTTACTGCATATATTCCACACCTGTACATGTATATATACTGGCCTATGGCCTCCTGGAAACATAAGTTGCTTTCCTAACAGTTTCAACCGAATAGTGCACCCTCAAAATTGTGTTTTGTTATGCACGATGCAAGATTCAGCAGCACCACACCTAGATTTTGAAAGGCTCATAGCAGACTGTATATGGCTAACCTATTGTATGGCATTCTTATTTTTTGTCTATATGCATTACTTCTAGATATACTTCTATTGTTGCACCATCACATGGATCAAACACACTAAAATATGATGTTGATCTTGCACAAAAGGAAGAACGGTGGTGTCACATAAGCATGGCTCGACCTAGCCTTGATCATGGTAGCCTCTTAGGTGTTCCTACTTGCTACTATCCATGCTCCCTGAAAACCCAGCTTATTTCGCCACCAGCTCCAAAGCAACGACAGAATGTAGGCATCACCATATATAATTTTATTGCATATTGCTCAACTCCTCATCTCTGAATTTGCTTACAAGCGTGTGTGACTACACTTGCTATGCACATGTACTATAGACAAGTCGGCAGGACCTCACATCACAACACCCGAGCGAGTCTGGCAAGGCTTGCTCGCCATGGCCTACCGCGTCGGCGAGACGGGGCGAGCACGTGATCACCATCAACAAGTCCTTCATCACAACACCCTAGCGAGCGAGATGTTCAGACAAAGATATATGATACACTACTGTCAACATATGTCATAGACGAACAATATATATTGTGTGATTTCACAAGCACAAGACTTGATTTTGATAAATTGTGTTACCATTTCTGCGACATCAACATTTGGAAGGACACGCCATCTGAATCCTCTATAATAACTGAACCATTACTATTACAAGCAACCTCCTACATCTTCCTTTCAAAAATTCAGATGATGGTTTAGTTGTTTATATACATATGCCATCTCTTACGTCTAAAATATATGTTCTACTACCGGGTTGGCTGGCACCTGGCAGGCTGCACTTCCTATCTACTTGTGACGCCCCATCATGTTGGTTTACATTTGGAGCCCAAATGCTGCTGAGCATTTGGTGTGACTGATTGCACTATCCATTTAGTGTTGTCTGGACATATGCTATGTAGTGGACACAATTATTTAGAAAAATGTCAAACCTTAACATTTACAGGAAGCTTTACATATGTTTGGATTATGGGTCCGCTGTAGGTTTGCATAGATAAATAAATAGCACTCTTGCTATCAAAGTGTGTGTTTCATGGGCCTTTCTTTGTTCAAGGGAAATAACTCAATTTTTGTATCAGCCATAATTCTGCTATATGGAAACAATCGGTGCCTATTTCTTTTTGATCTGAACTGAGACATAATTCTGCTATATGTAAACAATCATTGGTTCTTTCTTTTTTATCTGAACTGAGAAATAACTCTAATCAATTGTTTTTTTATTTACTGTCTAAGTATCTTCCTTACCTGAAACTTGTCCCAAAACTGGTATTTCTTTCATGTGTGCCTTGTGCCATATATTATCCAACCCCCTCTACTTCTGTACAGTTTTTTGTGGTGACAGATTGCTGGCACCATGTGAATCTTAAGCTCCACCATTTCCTAATTTTGCTCTCCTGGTCGCCTCTAGGTTTCCTGGCAAGGCGATGGTGTGTGAACCCTGTGCGCCTGCCTAGCTGTATTACGGCTCGAGGATGCGGCGGAGGTGGCACATGAGCAGATGAAAGAGGAATAATTGAAGCCCCAATGCCTCCACACATTCTTGCTCCCTGACAATGGGAGTACTAGGTTGCAAACTCCTTCCCCTTCCCTGATATTTACAATTCCTTTTTGATTAGCCATCACCGATGTTGACTGTTGACTGAAATATTTAGTTCTGCTGCTGCACACCTAATATCTGCACACTGTGCGTCTATCGATGTAGTTGGTCCTCACTGTTTCTGAAAATAGATAGATTGTCCATGATGGATGTCAAATTTGGTGTTGGAATAGTTAATGAGAATCTGGAGAGTGCTGAACGTTACATCAACCTGTCTTCTGCCCCGGATGCACTATTAGTGTTGATCAGCTACAAAGAACAGAAAATAATATGGCTGGATTAAAATGGAGGTACATGGATTTAGAACAGAGTAAGATATGCTTCTGTACAACAACTATTGAATCAGTAATGCAAAATAAATTTCTTGAATGGATTTATTATTAAGAATAAAATAAGACGTGCAAATTCTAAAGCCACCCTTCATGTGCATCAACTGATAAATCCATGTAATATTTCGAGAAAGAGTTAAACCTGTATATGTTGTGTTCTTGCCGTCTAATATTTAGATTCTCAGTTGTATGGAAGTAATAGTACATTTCAGACTATGCTGACCATTTATTTAATAGTCACTTGAAACCATCGCGGTCCTGACACTTCTATCGAACTAGATTCTTTCTTTTTGTACGCTACAAAAATATTTTTCTTTTCTACACAGAAGTGGTGATGATAATAATAGGTTTGGTACTGGGTTATGTATCAGGTTGCATTGTCAAGCACTAATGCTTCCCCCTCTTGGATTCTGGTTTCTTCGTCCAGGAATCACCTGAGGTATATGAGGAAACAACACTCAGCAAGAGTTTCTATTTTGAGCCTGCTTTCCTGAAGAAATGTTCCGTTGTATAAGCATATTCATTTTTCCAAGAATTTCATTGTTTGACATTAAGTAGGAGTTTCTTATACTAAGGACCAAAATTGTTTCCCATCAAATATAATGTCTTTCTCACCTTCCCTCACTGCTCAGTCTCCTAGATGTGCTACACATCACCTCCTCGCCTCCTTGGCTGCTTCGGTGTTCGTGGCGTTCATGCTCGTCGGTGGGACGGTGCAATGCGCAACTCCGACGCGGTTCCTCGCCGGTTGGATGGCGTTCAGGCACAACCCTGGTTCCCACTGAGTACTGCCTCGGCTACAACCTCCCTTGGTGAGCTCCATCTTCCTCCTATTCCTCTGCTTCGGGACATGGTCATGGCTATATTAATGTGGTGCTCGTCTGGTTGATGCTCTATGCCCTACTCATGCATCGCTTCCTGCTTGAGCTCTGTAGTTGTGGATCCATGCTATTCTAGGGTTCGCAGGCTGCTGTTCATGTTTAGTTGCTATCATAGGAGCTCCTGTGACGCTCCGGTTTACATGTGAATGCCCTGGTCCTATAGCTATGCACCTGGATTTGCTAAATTGATCAGTGGCGTTCGTGCTAGGGTGATGGTGATTAACCGTGGCTGAAATATGTATGCCTTTGAGCAATCGAGGCACCTGTGGGTATCAAGTTGGATCCTCCCTCTTGTGTCTAGAATCCTTTTTGATCCTGTGATACTTGTTGTTTTGTCCTTGGATGGTCATTCTTGTTGAGTGATAACCAGGGCAACTCCACTGTATTCACAGATTGATCTGGTGATAAGAAATGACGGGGGTAAGTTATATGATCGAGTAAAGGCGAATCTGAGCCCACTATGCAATGAACCATGAACCCTTTTTATTTGTATTTAAAGGTGTTGCTTATCCAGAAACAAGATCCGTGGGAGCTTCCTGGCCGTTGGATCATTTTGCTTGATGCGATCTGGGCCGTCGGATCAAGCCCTGGGACGACCTCGCCAGTCGGATCGAAGTGGGGCTCCTGTAGCAATGAATAGTTTCACCCCGTTCGTGCCACCGCGCGTAAATAGCCTGCCCCGCTGAGGGCATTTTCATCATCTCATGTACATGGGTATAAAAGGGGGGCCACGCCCGTGGTGAAACCCTAGCCGCCTCTCTCCTCGGCAACAACCTTCCTCGGTGAGCTCCATCTTCCTCCTGCTCCTCTGCTTCGGCTACTGTATGTAACATGACCGTGGCTATATTGATGTGGTGCTCGTCTGGTTGATGCTCTATGCCCTACTCATGCATCGGTTCCTGCTTGAACTCTGTAGTTGTGGATCCATGCTATTCTACGGTGCGCAGGCTACTGTTCATGTTCAGTTGCTATCATAGGAGCTCCTGTGATGCTCTGGTTCACATGTGGGTGCCCCTGTCCTATAGCTATGCTCCTGGATTTGCTAAATTGATAAGTGACGTCCGTGCTAGGGCGATGATGATTAACCGTGGCTGAAGTAAGTGTGCCTTTGAGCAATCGAGGCACCTGTGGGTATCAAGTTGGATCCTCCCTCTTGTCTCTAGAATCCTTTTTGATCTTGTGATAGTTATTGTTCTGTCCTTGGATGGTCATTCTTCTTGAGTGATAACCAGGGCCGCTCCACTGTATAAACAGATTAATCTCGTGATAAGAGATGACGGGGGTAGTTTATATGATCGAGGAAAGATGAATCTAAGCCCACTATGCAATGAACCCTGAACCCTTTTTATTTGAATTTAAAGGTGTCGCTTATTTATGCTCTAGTGTTTATACCCATCTTATGTAAAGATTTCTTCTCTCTCATACCTTTATTACATATCAAAGTTCTGCTTTCAGGTGCTAGATTAATTTGGTCCTTGCTTAGCCATATAATCACATGCCAGATAGGTCACATGGTTGATTAGAAAAAGATCATTTGAGGGTCTATGCGTATTGTGGTTGCAGTTCTGCGAATCAAAATGTTATTCTTGGTTGCTAGATTAATTTGGTTATCCAGTCGGCTCCCAATTTCCAGCTTCTAATTATATGAGGAAATGGTGTTTTAATGTTAATTACTTTGTTCAGTTCTTCTGTTTTCTAATTCTTTGCTTGATGTGTTTTTGATTGGGAGCTCTCCACTCGAAAGATACCTCCATGCCCAGCCACCTCTTCACTACCACACGCCAGTCAGCGCACGAGGTGGCAAAACTGGGTTTGTCTTCGTCCAGGGAACTGAAGGTCGACCCCTTCTCTCTCTCCTTTCTCTGTTCTTGTTTGTTTGTAGGCCCGGGCTTGTAGATTTTTTGTCTTCTCTGTCTGGAGATGCTGTTGGATTGAGACTATATTCCAAAGACGGGGGCCTTTTGTGCTCTCTGGTTTGGCTAGATTCCAATTATTAGGATTTTTGGTTCTATGGTCTGATGCTGTTAGTTTCGGCTTATCGTAGCTTCAGAAATGATAAATTTTGGATGTATTGAATTGGATTTTTCTCTCTGTTGGGCACATCGGTGGAGTTCGCCCTGGGGCCTTTGAAATCCCAGAGCCGGCCCTGAGTTTAGTGTGTCATTTCTCCTGAGTGTTCTCCTCAGTATGATCCGCCGATCCTTAGAGCCATTTGCTACTGAGTGTGATCATAAGATTAAATAATGGTCTCTTGCACACCAATTTGCTTTCTTACACTATTTGTTACTTAGTTAGTCTTTATTATATCATAACTCACGACTTTTCTACCTCTTTTTTGTAAAGAAGAATTAAATCAATCCCGAGCCTGCACTATATATATTTGTTTTAGCACCACAAATATTGTATGGAACTGATATTCGTTTAAAAGTTATTGTGCTCTCCGTCTCTTCTTCTACTTGATTTGTGCTACATTTTGTGCCGCCATAAAAAGTTTCTCTGCTATTTCATTAGGCTCAGTTAGTGATTCGTCTCGGGCATTTTCAACAAGAGGGAGCACTTGTGAGCGGCTACCACCAGGAGGTGACCAGTACACGAGCAGCTGCATAAGACAAGAGGAGATGCACACAAATGGCGTAATATTCAGGTTGACCTGACCACCCAACCTTTTGATAGGTCTGATTCTTATGCAGACTTCTCTTGTAATGTGCAGCAGCTTAACCAATTCATTACCGATGATTCACTTAGTATGATGTAGTATTAGCTAGAAATACTTGCTTTTTTGCGGGGTAGAAATACTTGCTTCTGTGATGATAAAAGAAATGGTTATAACATATTCAACATGTTATCTTTAGCCTTGCGGCTCATAGCATTCGCTTGATTCAGTGTCTTTGATTCAGCTACATTAGAACAAATAAATATGGGTCAAAACATTAGTCATAGTAATTTGGTTACTTAAATCCCTCGGATTAGATGCATAATATTGCATGGACACGACAAGACAATTTTGTAGAAAAAAGCGATCAGATCTGAAGCCTATATGCTATCGACGGAGTGATTTTTTATGACTTTAGACACATGTAGTTTGTTCCCTCTCTCCAATATGTTTTGTTATCAAGAGATTTGCTAAAGAACTAAATGGCACTGCCTAGCCTACTGCATGCAGCCATAAATTGAATCAGTTAATAGCGAAAGCACAAAATGTTTTACTTGCAGAGTTTTTATGCTCCACTTCCAACTACTTGCACGTTTATGTTGCCTTTGACGTGACTTGCACAAGCCTATATTACTGTCTTCTCTCCTATAGTAGGTATAAATAGACCCCCCCTCCCAATTTAGCAGGGCTACTCTAATGTAAGTGGTGCATAATGTATATCTTTTTTACTTCTGATCAGAGAATAGATAACTTTGGCCTTCTGTGTTGATAAAATGGTGAAAACCTTGCTGCACAATATCGGGATCGCGCCTTGGCACGAGGGTGCCATTCCGACGTTTTGGTCAAGTAGGTAATGCTAAGTGAGTACTCCTTTTTATTTTAGTCCTTCCCTTGCCCTCCATCTTATATGTTTTATTTTTAGGCCGGTGATAAAGTGGAGACCTTGAAATCCTTTTATAAGGGCTTAGTGCCCAGGAGATCCCTCTCTGATTTAGTTGAGTAGTATATTTGGTTGACCATCAGGTTGTAGGTTGGTGTTTTGTAGTCGTGCATCATCCTTTTTCCTCCGTTGACACCACAATAAAAATAAGAAACACAGTCTGTATTGATATATTTTTTCCTTGACAGGGCACCTATACCATTTATATATTCTAAGATGCTCCAAAATCTGAAGAAAGAGGTGGCTATACAGGATGCCAAGCATCGCAAGACATTCAGGAGGTTCCCAATGCGGGGCTCCCCCGTCGCTGCTCCGTCGGCAATCTCTCGCCGGTCCGGTTCGAGCCCCTCCACGCCGACCCCGGCCCCGACCCCCTTCTTCCAAGCCGGCACAGCCACAACCAATGGCGAGGATCAATACCAGCCGCAGCAGGAGCAGGAGCACGGCGAGAAGGAGGAGGACGACCAGGGGAGGAAGGGCGGCATCGACGTGTCGTCTCCGTCCAGGTTCACATCTCTCTCTCTCTCTCTCTCTCTCTCTCTCTCAGTTTTCCTTCTTAGATCCACTCTTCCTGCCAGATCCTCCTGTACCCAACACGAGATAGAGAGAGGGATGTTTGGAAGGAGACGGGAGGAACACGAGAAGGGAATGAGAAGCTGTGCCACATCCGTCCCGTCCACTGCGTCATGCGCAGCGACTGGTTGGGCTCTGGATCGGTGCGCGCTTTCTCCACTTCCCCATTCCCCCCTCTCTTTTGCGGGTTTACCTGTTCATCCGATCAAGATTCTATTCGATTAAATATGTCGATCTGTTCATCCTCTCGACTCAGGAAGCAACTCATTTTGGATGAGAACAATATATTTTTGTGACACTTGGTTAGATCTCAGGTTGTCCTTTTTGCTTCTATCTGATTGTGTATAGGTAGTTGGATGTGTTTTGGGTACTGATATGGTTTGGTTAATGCCAGATTTAATTGGAGGTTTAGTTCGGTTAAAAAGATGATGCCATGTGACATTCAGTATTTATGTCCAGGTTACAGATCATATGCAAATAAACTATTTAAATGGATACTGCAGTTCACACTCTCTCTGATGTTAGCTCTATTCTGTTGGATAAAAGTAATAGAGGCAACATGTATGCTGCATTGAGTTAATTTTTTATATATAAAATGGATTATTTATGTATTCTCCACTCATATGCTCTATGCTTATGATATTTCTACTAAACCAATCGTGAAATATACTTTTTATGTTCATATATTGTTTGGTGGCTTCTCAATTTGTGCATACAATCAAACTCTACTTGCGAGTGACTCTTCATTAGTTTCTTGGTTTTATCATGGTTGATCGTATAATGAGTGCAAAGATAACTTCCCTTGGATTTGGTTGCTCGGCTGACAAGAATATGCATTCCTCTGTGTACCACCTTACCTCTCCTACGATGCTTTCTATGTTGTGAATTCCCTGTATTAGATAAGGGCCAGTGCTTACTTGGACCATTTTGATTCTGATTAACCTATTGTTAAAGTTCAAGATACTGGGGTTGATGCTTGAGTACAGAAATAATTGTATTCCGTATATCTCACAGTTTGTTTGTGTCAGGTTTATGTGTGGTGGTGCCTATGAAGTACATCGACAAGGCAGATGAATTACGCCACTTATTAGTATGCTTAGTGGTTATGGCTCCATAATTGGCTCTCCTTTATTATGTTCCTATTCTTATTACCTCTTATGTATTCTCGCTTTCGGTATTGAACTTCATGTCGAGTGGCTATCTTTTGTGGTCCTATGAATGCACTGAGCTTGATCCTGCCTTATAATCTGATGTCGATATTGAGCTCCATTGTGTTTTACTTCTATCACAATTGAATGTTTCTTTGCTTTATTATTATCATGTATAAGTGCAAATGCTATACCTGGGTTCCTACTAACATAGTGTTACATCCTTCGGCAAAATGTTAGGACCGGCCCCCTCGCGCCCGGGCGCGATCCCGATCTAGTCATCAAGAATTGATGCCGCCACCAGTGCATACCCTTCATTCATATTTAAAGCATCCACGACGATCAAGTTGTCAGATTGGATCAAGATCCTGTCACACCCGAGGCCGCGTATAAATAGAATACCTTGGTGCATCACGTCGGCCTCGGCCGCCACCACATTCGCCACATGCGTCATTTGAGTTGTTGCCGCTGATATGAACCCTCCATTGTGATCACGTACCACCATTCCACATGAGCCAGTATGGTCTTCGTCAGAAAACGAAGCATCCACGTTCAACACTTGCATACCCGATAATGGTTTCTTCCAAGCATTTTGACGTGGCAGTGAGCTTGCCTACCTGCAGCTCGAACAAAACTCAAAGACAGGGCCTGGGTAGCCATAGCTGGCATCATCTATTTTGACTCTAGAAAAGTGCATGAGCCCTTCCTTGTTTGTAGTGTGTTTGATTCGAAAAGACAAGAGTGCCTTCCCCCTATTTACGTAAATAGTATGTTAATTGCTTCAGTTCAACATCAGCGTGTTAAGTGAACATCTTGATATGTAAATTGCAGTGGGCATGTCAAATAGTGGCAGCTTGAGACACGGTACATGCCAATTAAAGGAACTATCTGGATTTGAACCATAGTAGCATGTCAAATAGGAAACGCAATGACATCCATTGAGATTTTTAATTTGAAGAGTTTCTCTTAGGCCAGTAGCTCCCGTAGCATGGTTTGTTGTGTTTGTTTCTTCTTGATCATGTATGTTATGTGCATGTTTAGCTTGGTCTCCTACTGGAGGTTGCTATGTTAATTTCCTTGCTGCAGGGAGAACTTGGTTTATTTTCTAGTAAAAATGTGAAGGTACTTGTTGCAAACATTGATCTTTTACTTGTGAAGTGGAGCTCTTGATTGTGTACTTGTGATTTTGCACGGGGAACTTGTGTGAACTGTTAAGAGGAGCTTTCCATGTTGAAGTTTGTGTATTGTGTTGTCAACAGGCTGCCTATGAATTGAAAAGGCAGGAGGAGGTGGAATGTGTTCCTGGTGGCTTCCCATTCCCAGTAGTCATCAAGTTCCACTTTTTTCTTTCCTCCTTAAAAGAAAGGCTGAATGAAAGGTAAGACGTGGTCCCGCAGGAGTAAGCAAAGCATAGATAGGCACGGTTGAACATGTTTTGTCTTTCTCTAGTTCACCCAAACTAAAAAAACATTTACCGAATGTAATGTAGGTGGCTGGTGCTTTATTTCTTGCTTATTCATTAGCTATTGTGTTGATAGCTCTTGCTGTTGTCCAAATTCGAAGTAGCCAGCAGAATTAATGTTGCTTGGCACAGTTGTCCCTTATGGGGAGAAATTATGGACTTTGATTTCCGGTCCTAGCTAGTTGTATTGACCCATTTGTTGCTGTGAATTTGCATATATGGCTGTCACTTGTAAATTATCTCTAGATTGATCAATATATATAGAGTAGAAGAAGAACACCCAGTTTACCTGCTTGGGTTTGTTCTTTACGTATTTCGTTTCTAAATTCTAGGATTTGTCATGTGTTAAACTATTCTTGACTTGTTGCATGTGTTGCGCTTCAGATGCAGATGCATGGCAGTCAACGACGTAGCCAGGATTGGCCGACGCCCTGGGCCAAAAATGAAGGGGCGAACAAATTCTCAAAAACTACCCCAGTTTTAAGGCATACCAAAAGTAACGCTCATTTGCAACTGATAAGAATCTGAAGACAATATTTAATAGTGCTTCATCTGATAATGTAACACATAACAAAGGACAACATAAAGGATAAATAATACAAAAGAGGGTACCAAATTAAAGGGTTGTTTGATTTTAGCTTCCTGCGATTATGTCTTCAATTGTAACAGATGATTGACCTTCAAGTATAAAATTTGGTATGCAAGTCAGTGCATAGAAAGCAAGTAAAAAAATTGATACTGGATGCAAAATATGAAACATTACCTCTAGGACGAGGTAAAGTGCCTTTGCGCGTGCGATAACCCTGAAATCGCTCAATGATCTTTGACTCTTCAATACTAACAAATACATCTCGCTCAATGTAACATACCATTCTGTGATTCAACCAATCATTACCCATCCTGTTCCTCAAGTCAGTCTTGATAATGCTCATTGCTGAGAAGGCCCTTTCCACTGTTGCGGTTGCAACTGGTAAAATTAATGCTAACTCAACAAGGCGGTAAACCAACGGAAAAGTTGTGTGCATATCACTCAAAACCATCTTCATGGCAAGATGACCAAGGTCATTACAATTCATCAAATGTGGATCAGCTCTTGCGTCATGAATGAATGAGTCCAATTGATTTCTAAGGACAAAACTAACTTCATATGCAGAGAAGTCAGCAGCATACATACTAGCAAGGTCAACAAGCTTGTTTTCATTATAATTGGCAAAAGAATTCTTCGGATCAAGACAAGCAATGCATCTTAACAACTGAGTAGATCTTTCAGTAAAGCAGTTGTTTAATTCCATAATAATTTGATCATGCACCACATTGAATATTTCATTTCTGAAATGATGGTGGTAAGTTACCAATTGGCCACCCCAAGTTCTTGAACGACCATTAGCAGTTCTTGTATCTTCCATATTTGGCACTACAATATTGTATTTGAGACAGAAGCCAGTTACCTCTTGGAAGAGCTCATCCCAACCATTATGCCTTATCTCTTGCATTTTGTCCAATGTGGTTTTAATCAATCCCACGGCACGCACAATATGCTGTTTTTCTGTTGCAAGCACTGTGATAGATCATTAGTCCTGCCCAATAATCTAATCATAAGATGCAATATGAGAACAAATTCAAATGTTTCCATGTGCTTTATCAACCCCCCAGCTGAGGTTCTTTGTGCAACATTATCAGCATCATTGTACAAATTTTCTAATACCTTCAAAACTGGTTTCCACATAGAAATAAGTCGACACAAGGTCCTATGATGTGACCCCCACCATGTATCACCAGGTCTTGCAAGGTTAGTTAATTGGCTTTTTCCTTTCCACCCAAGAAGTTCCCCGGCCTCCACTTGGCGCACAAATTCATCATGTTGCTCTTGGGCTAATTGATCATGTCTTTTACATGAAGCATTAATAATGTTGACAACCATGCTAGTGTATTCAAAAAAATCCCTTACTGATGAGCAACACTTTGCAACAGCAACAACAACTAATTGCAATTGATGGGCAAAGCAGTGTATATAATGAGCATAAGGATTTTCCTCCAAGATCAATCTTTGCAACCCACGAAATTCCCCTCTCATATTTGAAGCTCCATCGTAACCTTGCCCTCTCAAATTAGACATAGACAAGCCCTGAGTAGCAAACATACCATCTAAAGCTACCTTGAGTGAAGCTGCTCGCGTGTCAGGAACATGCTTGATTGCAATAAACCTCTCAATCACCTCCCCTCGGCTGCTGAGATGCCTACATAAGACACAATTGCATGATTAATATATAACAACTTTGAGAAAATATATGCACAACAAGACACACATACAATACACACAAAGGCACTCACCTCAAACACATAGCCATTTGCTCCTTGATAGATGCATCTCTGGACTCATCAACAAGTAAGGAAAATTTACTATCTCCAATTTCATCAATAATGGCTTTGGTGGTCTCTTCTGCACAAGCCTTGCACAAGTCCAATTGTACCTCAGGTGAAGTTAGCGTATGGTTCGCTCCTGCATCCCCAATCAACTTTCGTGCATCTCGGTCTTTCTCTATGAGCCAGCCCAACAATTCCTTAAAGTTACCCTTATTCTTTGAGCTAGTAGACTCATCATGTCCACGAAAAGCAGGACCTTGTAGAAGCAAAAATTTGATAACACCCAATATAATCAAGAGACGAGCTTTGTATTCTTCTTCGTCCTTCTTAGTACCTCGATCAAACACATGTGGCAGATTTTGCCTCTGATTTTTGAAAGCCTCATAGTGTTGTCTAGCCTTATGATGAGCACTATCATGTTTACCAACATGTTCATCAAGAATTTTAGGTCCATCCTTCCAATTTTTAAACCCATTCTTAGTGAATGCTTCAGCACCATAGTTTTCAGCTCTTGGTTGCTTAAATAGAAAGCAATAAAAGCAAAAGGCTGCATTTTTATCAACGCTATATTCCAACCAGCCACGATGATTTTTGTACCAAGAATCATGAAAGCTTCTAAACCCCGTTCCTACCATTTTTCGTTCATATTTATGATTAGTTGGTTGGCAAGGGCCCTTACTAATGTACTCCCTTCTAGCAAGATCTCTAATGTCGGGATCCAAATTCTCAATAGGTATTCTCTTACCAGGGTCTGGCTCGATATCACCAGGCTTAAGTTGAGCTGTAACACGAGGAACATCATCACTTGCTCGAGTTGAAGGGCCTGTTTCTGTTACTATGGAACTAGAGCTTTGTGGTTGAAAAAAAGATGTCATTGTCCTGGTTCTTTTGTTCATCTTGTCTTCCTGTAAATTGGAACAAAAATTAGGAATCAGTGCTTTGTGGTACAATAATACTTGGATCAAGGATTTGCGAGGAGGAAACGCGGCGGATATTGCTGTTGAATTCCTAGTCCTTTGGAGAGTGCTAACAAATGCCAATGTCAACCTCCAGGCTGGGGTGCCTGATGACATTTCCTGGAAACTTGAAGCATCAGGAAACTACTCTGCAACTGCAAGGTCTGCTTACATCATGCAGTTCAGTAATTCAGCGCCCACAAATTACAAAAAGCTGATCCAAGTATTAAGTTTAGAGAGCAAAAACATCTAATAGATACCCTGCTGCCTCCTTTATCAAACTCAAAGGAAATTAGGATTTGGGAGTGGGCACTGGGCAGAGGGGGAATACCTGGCCGGCTCGCCGGACGGTGGCGGGAGGCCGGAGGCAGGGCGAGGTCACCGGACGAGCGGTTGGTGCGGCGTCGCTGGACATGGATGGCTGGACGAGAGGTCGGGCTAGGTCGCAGGACGAGCGGCGAGTTGCAGCCATGCAGGCGAGTTCGCCGGAGGAGCAGATGGACGGGGTCGCCGCCTCGCCGGACGAGCAGATGGACGGGGACACAGGGTGGCTGAGCGGCGGCCGGCGGGTGGCCTTTACACGGCGGCTGGCTGCTGGAACGGCGGCTGGCTTCCTGATGCGTAGGGTTCCCCTTCCCCTCCTGGTTCGATCTGGTTACGAGGGGGCCAACTGCTGGGCTGGGCTGCGCCTACGCCCCGGGCCACTACAGTAAATTTTCAAAAATATAGGCTAATTTTTTCCCACGCCCTAGGCCATGGCCCTGGTAGCCTGGGGCCCAGCTACGCCTTTGATGGCAGTGAGAGATTGGCGATGCCGACATCGTTACCCCCAAAATTAGCAAGGCGCTGAAGGGCTGAGATGTGGAAGCATTATTTTGTAAAAAGGCAAGATTAGTCAGACTTGTTTTTTTTGGTTGGTTGGTAGCTGTGGAAGTGTGGTAAATGAAATGGCTGGTGATCGTTATTTTTGTACACAAGATAAAATGGCTTGGTTTCATGGCTAGGAGGAGGAGGTACTGAGCCCATGAACCTCAAGTGTTGAATATTGATGTTTGTCACCTTGTTTATGTTGTTCCCAACCACTAAAGCAATGAACTCTTGAGGTATTGTGAGGAATATGCTAAAGATGTTTGAAAGTTGACACTGCAAATTTCTCAAATGTTTCAGGTCTATCTTCAAGTTGTTCAATCAGGATGAGCAACATTTCCAACTGAGTGTGCATAATGTTTTGTCCCTGATGAATTTCAGAATCAACATGCATATAGTTGGCGTGTGCTTGTATGCACCACTGAGATCGGTCTAGATCAGTGTCAGTTGTGGGAAAATGTATTCCAAGTTTATCTACAGGTCCGTTTATATCTAAAAAAATGATGTGCCTTGACATACATTGGATTGACCATGATTTGGAAATAGAAACTCATGCTGATGTGCCTTGTCATACATTGGATTGACCATCATTTGAAAATAGGAACTCATGTTGGATAGTTACTGATAATTATAGTGCGCAATGCATCGATTCGATAGGAAATGAATACAAGCTCTAGCGCCTTTGTTTCTTTTTTTGGTTAGAATTTGAAGGCAAATGAAATATCGGGAGAGATCAAACAAGATGATCCAAATATTCCAATATGAACTTGTCACAGGCACGACGGTGAGTATTTAGTACATACATATATAATTGGCTAGAGAGTACATGTTCATATCTCATTTTGTGGATTTAGTACCCTTTGAAATTAGAATGTTTATATTTTTTGGTCGAACATGGCATGGCAGCCATGCATGCACTTGGCGCCTCTCAACTACACTAGGCGTGTTCTCTGTAACATGTGTCTTAGTACTGCCCGGAACAACGCTTAATTATCAAATACAAAGCTAAAAGAACAAAAACTTTTTGGTTAATTACATCCCTCCATCCATCTGTCTTGTGCCAGGTTACTCGCCTGCATGCATGTGGTCCTGCAGCTATGTAATAATTCCGTTTGTTGGAAACAAAGCATCACCATCATCATGTCATCAAACCTCCTAGAGATGCCCACTAGGCATCTAGGCTAGCGTCAGGTCACGGGTTCGCGACACCTCCTCTTTTATCTCTATCATGCCTTGGACCATGTGTATATATACCAGAAGGAGTCAACCATCCATGTGCAGGGTGCACGTGTGCCTTGGGGCTTGGGCGACGATGAGGAGAGGAGGGGAGTGGAGTAGAGGCAAGGGCACAATCTGGATGCATCATTGCAATATGTACTAGGAAGTAGGAAGCACATGCCAAACAGGTTCAATTGACCCATTTGTACAGTCCTAGCTAGTTGTATTGACACGTTTGTTATTGCTGTGAATTTGCATATATGTCTATCACTTGTAAATTATCGCTAGATTGATCAATATATATAGAGTAGAACAAGAACACCCAATTTACCTGCTTCGTTTTCTTCTTTTAGTATTTCCTTTCTAAATTCTAGGATTTGTCATGTGTTAAATTGTTCTTGACTTGTTGCATTTTTTGCGCTTCAGATGCAGATGCACGACAGTGAGAGATTGATGACGCCGACATCGTTACCCCCAAAATTAGCAAGGCGCCTAAGGGCTGAGATGTGGAAGCATTATTGTGTGAAAGGGCAAGATGAGTCGACTTTTCTTTTTCTTTTTTGGTTCGTAGCTGTGGAAGTGTGCTAAATGAAATTGCTGTTGATAGTTGTTCTTGTACACAAGATAAAATGGCTTGGTTTCATGTTGTTTATGTTGTTCCCAACCACTAAAGCAATGAAGTGTTGAGGTATTGCGAGCATTATGCTAAAGATGTTTGAAACTTGCCACTGCAAATTTCTCAAATGTTTCTTCAAGTTGTTTAATCAGGATGAGCAACATTTCAAACTGAATGTGCATAATGTTTTGTCATCAGTCTAGATCTGTGTTAGTTGTGTGCAAATGTAATCCAAGTTTATCTACAGGTCCATTTGTATCTAATATAAAATGATTTTCCTCTGACATTCATTGGATGGATCATGATTTGAAAATCGAAACTCATGTTGGGTAGTTACTGATAACTGTAGTGCGCAATGCATTGATTCGATTGGAAATGAATACAAGCTCCAATGCCTTTTCTGTTCTTTTTGTCGTTGTTAGAATTTGAATGCAAATGGAATGACAACAGAGCAGCATCACAAGAGATCAAACAAGATGACAAGGGAGTGGCATGATATTGTTTGTCCAAATATTCCAAAACGAACTTGTCACAGGCTAGTGGAGTAAATATATAATTGACTAGAGGGTACTAAGTTCATATCTCATTTTGTGGACTTACGGACCCTTTGAATGTTTAATTTTTTTGGTTGAACATGGCATGGCATACATGTATCCACTTGGCGCCTCTCAACTATCACGGAACAACGCTTCATTTTCAAATACATGCAAAGCTAAAAAAAGCAAAAAAAAACCCTTTTAGTTAATTAGATCCATCATATCCATCTGTCTTGTGCCAGGTTACTCACCTACATGCATATGGTCCTCCAGCGACCGTAATAATTTCGGTTATTGGGAAAACAAAATATCATCATCATATCATGAAACCGACCTCCTAGAGATTCTCACTGGCCATCCAGGCTTGCGACAGCTCATGGATCTGTGGCATCGTGACATCCTCTTTTATCTCCGTCATGCCTTGGAGCATGTGTGTATATACTAGAAGGAGTCAGCCATCCGCGTGCGAGATGTGCGTGCGCCTTGGCCTTGGGGCTTGGGCCCTCATCTGTTTCACGGGCAGCCAATGGGAGGAGGAAGATGACCCAGCCAGGCGGGCCTACCTCCCCGCGGTCCCACCCGTCAGCCGCGTGAGGCACTTCATACGTCTCCAACGTATCTATAATTTTTTGCTTGTTCCATGCTGTTATATTATCATTCTTGGATGTTTTACAATCATTTTATAGCAACTTTATATCATTTTTTGGGACTAACCTATTGACACAGTGCCCAGTGCCAGTTGCTATTTTTTTTCTTGTTTTTTACTTCGCAGAATATCAGTACCAAACAGAGTCCAAACGAAGCAAAACTTTTTGGAGAATTTTTATGGACCAGAACAACTTGGGCCAAAGAAGTACCAGAGGGGTGCCCCGAGGGGGGCACAACCCACCTGGGCGCGCCTGGGGGCACAGGCACGCCCTGGTGGGTTGTGCCCACCTCGGTGGCCTCCTGCACCGCCTCTTCACCCTATAAATACCCAAATATTCAAAAAAAACCTAGGGGAGTCGACGAAACACAATTCCAGCTGCCGCAAGTTCCAGAACCACGAGACCCAATCTAGACACCATCACAGAGGGGTTCATCATCCTCACTGGTGCCTCTTTGATGATGTGTGAGTAGTTCGTTGTAAACCTACTGGTCCATAGGTAGTAGCTAGATGGCTTCTTCTCTCTTTTTGATTCTCAATACAATGGTCTCTTGGAGATCTATTTGATGTAACTCTTTTTGCGGTGTGTTTGTTGGGATCCGATGAACTTTGAGTTTATGATCAGATCTACATCCATGAAAGTTATTTGAGTTCTTTGATCTCTTTTATGCATGATTACTTATAGCCTCGTATTTCTTCTTCGAATCTTTGGTTTAATTAGGCCAACTAGATCGATTTTTCTTGCCATGGGAAGAGGTGCTTTGTGATGGGTTCGATCGTGCGGTGTTCTTTCCCAGTGACAGAAGGGGCAGCAAGACACGCATGTATCATTGCTATTAAGGATAACAAGATGGGGGATATTCCTACATTAATAGATCTTGTCTACATCATGTCATCATTCTTATTGCATTACTCCGTTTCTCCATGAACTTAATACACTAGATGCATGCTGGATAGCGGTCGATGTGTGGAGTAATAGTAGCAGATGCAGGCAGGAGTTGGTCTACTAATATTCGACGTGATGCCTATATAATGATCATTGCCTGGATATCATCATAATTATTTGATGTTCTATCAATTGCCCAATATTAATTTGTTTACCCACCGTATGTTATTTTCTTGAGAGAAGCCACTAGTGAAATCTACGCCCCGCGGGTCTATTCTTTAACATATTTGCTTCGAGATCTATTTTTATTCGCTTTTATTTTCAGATCTATTATAACAAAAACCCAAAAATACCTTGCTGCACTTTTTTGCTATTTATTTTATTTCACGTTTTATCGAGAGCTATCTATCCAATCTATACAATTTTTATCCCGTGAACTTGACAATTTCTGGCACCGTTACCCGTAGAGGGATTGACAACCCCTCTAATCGTCGGGTTGCAAGTATTTGTTATTGGTGTGCAGGTACCATTTACATAGTGTTGCTTGTTTCTCCTACTGGATTGATACCTTGGTTTCATAACTGAGGGAAATACCTACCATAGCTGTGCTGCATCATCCCTTCCTCTTTGGGGAAATACCGACGTAGTTCAAGCGACATCAAAAGGAATTTCTGGCGCCGTTGCCGGGGAGACATCATCAACATCTATCAGGTTCCTAATAAAAAATCTCATCTCCTTGCAATTTACATTATTTGCCATTTGCCTCTCGTTTTCATCTCCCCCACTTCACAAAAGTTTGCCGTTTTATTCGTTCACTTTTTCTCGTCAGATCTGTTTTTTTTGTGCAATCTTGTTTATGTAGTCATGATGCCTCAAAGAAAATATTATGATGTTCCTTACCCCAATATTTTTCTTGAAATCGAGAAAAGTACTAAGGAATATATGACTACACAATTTGAGCACAATAAATATTTTACCGAAGAACTTAAGAAACACTCCGTTGTGTTAGATGCCATAACAAAACAACTTGATGATATTAGTAGAGAGGTTTGCAATCTCCAATCCAAGTATGTTCATGCTGAAAATTTGCTAGGCAAAATATCCGATGCACAAGCTACCCTAGTAAATCAAATGGCTGCTAAGCCAATTTCCTTAGAAGATAAAAGTGATGAGGATCTTAAAATGATTGGCGTTTCTTCTATTCATTCCTTGTTTAGTAAAATTAAAATTGATGATAAAGGGACTGAAGAAGAGTCAACTTTAGTTAGAAGGCGTCCCGATAATTCGAAGGGTGAAAATCTAGATGAAAAATTTGATAAAAGTGGGTCTGGAGAGGTCAAAACTTTAACTAGTGATGTGCCCCCTCTTTTGGATTACAAAGACTTTCATTATAATAATTGCTCTTTGATTGATTGTATTTCTTTGTTGCAATCCATTATAAATTCACCCCATGCTTATGAACAAAATAAAGCTTTTACTAAACATATTGTTGATGCCATGATGAAAGCTTTGGAAGAAAAGTTGGAGTTAGAGATTTCAATTCCTAGAAAATTGCATGATGAATGGGAACCTACTGTCAAAGTCAAGATAAAAAATTATGAGTGTTTTGCTTTATGTGATTTGGGTGCTAGTGTTTCCACAATTTCGAAATCTCTATGTGATGTGTGTGGTCTTACCGATATTGAAGAATGTTCTCCTAATTTGCACTTGGCGGATTCTACTATTAAAAAGCCTATGGGAAGAATTAATTATGTCATTATTCTTGCAAATAGAAATTATGTGCCCATAGATTTTATTATTCTTGATATTGATTGCAATCCGTCTTGTCCAATTATACTTGGTAGACCGTTTTTACGTACTATTGGTTCCGTGATTGATATGAAAGAAGGCAATATTAAATTTCAATTTCCACTAAGAAAGGGTATGGAACACTTCCATAGAACAAGAATTAAGCCACCATATGAATCAATCATGAGGGCATCCTATGGATCTAGAACTAAAGATGACAATACTTGAATCTATGCATTATGCCTAGCTAGGGGCATAAAACGATAGCGCTTGTTGGGAGGCAACCCAATGAATAAAATTTATTTTTGCCTTTTTCTTTCTGTTCTTGAGTGTTTGCACAATTATGCCTCTGTTATAATTGTGTTTTTTATGTTTTAATTAGTGTTTGTGCCAAGTAAAGCCTTTGGGATAGCTTTGGTGATAGTTGATTTGATCCTGTTGAAAAACAGAAACTTTTGCATCTAGTAATATAATTTTCTAAATTCACATAAGGTACGAAAAATTCTGAATTTTTTTTAAAAATATTGATATACAAATTTCCTATGTTTTCCTTATTTTTCAGAATTTTTCTAGTTACATAAGTATGAGAAGAATTCGCATCTTTACAGACTGTACTGTTTTTGACAGATTCTCTTTTCTTTGCATTGTGTGCTTATTTTGATGAATCTATGGATTGTATTGGGGGGTATAAGCCATGGAAAAGTTAGAATACAGTAGATATAATGCAATAACAAAATTTGAATGGGTTTTCTACAGTACTTAAAGTAAAGATTGGTTTTCTTATACTAACGGATCTCACGAAGGTTTTGTTAAGTTTTGTGTGATTGAAGTTTTCAAGTTTTGGGTGAGATCACGATGGACGAAGGAATAAGGAGTAAGAAAAGCCTAAGCTTGGGGATGCCCCATGGCACCCCAAGTTAATATTCAAGGAGAACCAAGCAACTAAGCTTGGGGATGCCCCGGAAGGCATTCCCTCTTTTCTTCTAACAACCATCGGTATTTTACTTGGAGCTATATTTTTATTCGTCACATATCATGAGTTTTGCTTGGAGAGTCTTGTATTATATGAGTCTTTGCTTGTTTTTCTTTTTAGTTTGTCACAAGTATCCTTTCTAGACACACCTAATTGAGAGAGCCAAAATTATGCTATAACTTGTTAGAATTGCTCTAAATTCTTCACTTAAAAAAATTGAGATATGGAATTGCTCTAAGTGCTTCACTTATATCTTTTTGAGCACGGTGTGCTTTAATATTTTTGAAGAAATGATCTCATGCTTCACTTAGATTTATTTGAGAGTTAGTAATTTTGCATAAATTCTCTCATGATTCACTTATATTATTTTGAGAGACGGAAAATTTTATGCTCATGTTATTCACTTAGATTTGTTTGAGCTTATCAAAAGCAATTGCAATATATGAAATTAGTCCCAAAGTGATAGATATTCAAGAGGGATATAATAAAAAATTTCATGAAGATCATTGGACAAAATAAACTTCATTCTTTGTAATAGTTTTGAGATATGATGATAGTGATATGTGAGTCATGTTGGTGAGTAATTATGCTTTAGTAAGAATATTGGTGTTAAGGTTTGTGATTCCCTATGCAAGCAAGAAAGTCAATAGTTATGCAATGAAATTACATCCTACTTGTGGTGCATTATTCGGTGTTAGTTATGCTTAATGCTCGCTTATGTGATTTTTCGTTTCTTGGTTGGTTGCTTCTCAATCTTTTTGCTAGCCTCCACTTGTACTAAGTAGAAATACTACTTGTGCATCCAAAATCTTTAAACCCAGTTTTGCCATATGAGTCCACCATACCTACCTATATACGGTATTCCCGTGCCGTTGTAAGCAAATTTGTATGTGCCATCTCTAATTTTCAAAATGAATTTTCTTTTTGTGTGCCCGTACCGCTCATGAAGCGGCAGGGGGTGGCCAATATTTTCCATGCTAGATGTGTTATTCTCAAGATGAGTGTTTATTCACTTGTCATTGCACGAGAGTGCGACGGTAATAGGGATGCCCAGTCTCGAAATGAAAAAAGAAATTTACTTTATGTTGTCAAATAATAAATTCCTTGGAAAGTGTTGGTATGGAGGGCACCCGTGGATACGGCTAGCCATGGATTATGAAAGAATGGTGGAAAAAGGAATAAACTTTATTTTCTGTTTGGGAACCGCCTATGATATATCTAGCATGGAAAGTGTTGGGAATTGCTCGGTCATTTTCGTTGACGGGAAAAGTATGCCTCTCAAAAAAACTTATCTCTCAATTTAAGCTTCGAGCTCTGGCACCTCTACAAATCCCTACTTCCTTCTATGAAGGGCCTATCTATTTACTTTATGCAATTTTTATTTTTATTTGAGTCTCCATCTTCTCTTATAAAGCACCAACTAAGGGGCACTATGATCGTACTTGAGCATTGGGTATAGCTAATATGCGAGTGTGTTTCATGAATGGATCAACGATTGAGCATGATGGGCTAGGGATAACTTTCTTTAGTGTTGATATTTTGAAAGACATGGTTGCTTGTTGATATGCTTGAGTATTTAAGTTATCATGTCAAAACTAGACTATTGCTTTGAACCATATAAAAGTCCATATGTCCATGCTACAAAAGAAAAGAATATGTGATGAACATGTTAGGCAGCATTCCACATCAAAAATTCTATTTTTATCATTTACCTACTCGAGGACAGGTAGGAATTAGCGCCCGCTGATGTGGATAAGTGGAGGGGCACTCCGAGTCTTTACGCTTTCAGTGCAATGAAGGCGTAAACTTCCGTGGCTTCGGCCAGAAATACGCTTTCCTTCAACGAAAACGTATTTCCGCATATACGCCTTCCGTTTTCACCCCGCCGGCCGAAAACCTTATATTGCGGATGTTCACTCGTTAAGGGCAGAAAAGCATAGTTTTATTTGTTTTTCTGCCTAACGAACGGCCGTAACTTTTTAACCGAGACTCCGAATCAGGTGATTCCAAAGCCCACGTTCTCTGTTCGTCGAGCCTGTTCTGGTGGTACTATTTTCATGATGTTGTAACATTCTAAAAATGACCATTTTGCCCCTGCCCTATATTCAGCTCCTCCGAGAGAGAAACTTTTCCGGCAAATTTTTTCGCGAGATGATCACACTTCTTCCCGATGAACCCCACCGGCCCCAGGAAAGCCACACCCTCCATTTGCATGATTGCAATGCAATGCAATGCCATGGTTTTTTATTTAATAAACCTGCTTAAAATTTGCATTAGCTAAATATGATTTTTTCATTGTATTTCTTGGGGTAATATTTGATCTTGCTACTGCCATGATGATGCTTGGATTTTTAGGACTAATACCTTGCAGGTTGAGGATGACCTGCCATTGTATTATTAGGATCAATAGTTATGTACTCATTATGATATTATGCTTGGGGGAGTATTATTGGATTTGACTGATATCTTACTGTTTGGATCTAATCATTAGCTTCAATCTTGATATTGTCATTTGGATAGTAGCATCATTGTCTTTGGATTCATCATGATATTAGTATATGCTGCCCTTGGAGTTTGTTATGCTACATCATATTATTCTTTGGATGGGTATTGTTATGACTTGGATCACATGTTGATATATGATATTGGAGTAACAGTTATCACAGATATACCTTGGGGACAAATTCCGTCATTTTGTTGATCAGGTGCCATCGAATCAAGCTCACCAGTGCAGCCACACTTGCTTGGATGGGGAGGCCCTAATTCGGTCTATTGTCATGCCTCTCGCCGGTGCCTCCAACGAGGGAAGGTTATGTGTGCGCGCTACTCTGATCAAGTAGGCGGCGGTAACCTTGTGTGCCCGAGTTGTGTAGTACCCGGGGGTCCCCGTTTGGGACATTTTAGTTTGGCCATGACGGTGGCGGCCACAAAGGTGGCGGATGTCATGAGTTGACATCGGAGCCACCCATGACATAGCCCGATGGGGAGTTTGTCAGAGTGGCTGGGAGAGTGTCATGCAATAGATTGGTTTTGTTGGAACGTCGTTGGTCCACCCGAATGGGAGCACGAGGCCATGAGTTCCATGGTGTGGGTACAGTGTGCTAACCTCTGCAGAGGGTATAAACTATCGCTAGTCGCATCCTTGGTTATGGACATAGTTCGTACCAGGTCACACCGTTCGATCAACACTCACGATGACGGAATTACTTATAGGATGACTTATATTTATATGTGAGCAAGTAACAGTTTGGCAGCAAGTCGATGATGATATTTGGATGATCTTGAGGACGGTCATCGGTTCGTGGTGTTATCACGCGGTGATCATGAGGATATATCGATCACGAGGTGATCAAGAGGATATATTGATGGGGAACGAAGCATGAAAATAAAAAAAAAATCCTACAAAACACCCAAGATCTAATCTAGGACATGCATAGCAACGAGATGGGAGTGTGTTTACATACCCTTGTAGACCGAAAGCGGAAGAGTATATAACACAGTTGATGTAGTCGTACTCTTCGCGGTCCAATCATGATCCAATCCGATCTAGCACCGAACGGACGGCACCTCCGCATTCGGCACACGTGTGGCTCGATGACATCTCCTCCTTCTTGATCCAACAAGCAAGAGAGGATAATTAGATGGGATCTCAACCAGCATGACGGCGTGGTGGAGATGGTGGTGGTGCAATCCCGGCAGGGCTTCGCCAAACGCTGTCGGAACCAATCTGAGGAGAAAACGGAGTTTTGGGAGAGGTGGGGCTGCCGCCAGGGCGTGGGATTTGGTGTTACAGCCCCTCCCATTCCCCCACTATGTATAGGAGGCAAGGGGGAGGGCTGGGGCACAGGCTTCGCCCCTCTTCCAAGGGAGGGGGCGCCGGCCTAGGGAGGAATCGTCCCTCCCCAAGGCGCCTAGGGGGGTGCCTTCCCCCTTAGGACTCTACCCCCTCTCCATTTTCTAGGCGCATGGGCCTCTTGGGGCTGGTTCCCCTGGACCATGTAGGCCAGGGCGCACCCCCTACAGCCCATGTGGGCCCCCAGGGCAGGTGGACCCCCAGACCCCTTTCGGCACTCCCGGTACAATACCAATAATGCCCGAAACTTTTCCGGCGACCAAAACAAGACTTCCTATATATGAATCTTTACGTCCGGACCATTCCGGAGCTCATCGTGATGTCCAGGATCTCATCTGGGACTCCGAACAACATTCAGTTACCAATGCACATATCCCAATACTACTCTAGCGTCATCGAACATTAAGCGCGCGGACCATACGGGTTTGAGAATCATGTAGACATGACCGAGACACCACTCCGGTCAATAACCAATAGCGGGACCTAGATGCCCATATTGGTTCCTACATATTCCATGAAGATCTTTATTGGTTGAACCACGATGTCAAGGATTTAGTCAATCCCGTGTGCAATTCCCTTTGTCCGGTGATATGTTACTTGCCCGAGATTCGATCGTCGGTATCTCCATACCTAGTTCAATCTCGTTACCAGCAAGTCTCTTTACTCGTTCCGTAATACAAGATCCCGTGACTAAACTCATTAGTCACATGAAGCTTCTTATGATGTTGTATTACCGAGAGGGCCTAGAGATATCTCTCCGTCACACGGAGCGACAAATCCTAGTCTCGATCCATGCAACCCAACAGACACCTTCGGAGATACCTTTAGAGCACCTTTATGATCACCCAGTTATGAAGTGATGTTTGATAGCACACAAGGCATTCCTCCTGTATCTGGCAGTGGCATGATCTCATGGTCGAAGGAACAGATACTTGACATGAAGAAAGCTATAGCAATTAAACTAAGCGATATGATCTGTTGCTAAGCTTACGGTTGGGTCTTGTCCATCACATCATTCTCCTAATGATGTGATCCCATTATCAAATGACAACTGATGTCTATGGTTAGGAAACCATTACCATATTTGATTAACGAGCTAGTCTAGTAGAGGGTTACTAGGGACATGGTATAGTTTATGTATTCACACATGTATTTAAGTTTCCTATCAATACAATTCTAGCATGACTAATAAACATTTATCATGAACAAGGAATATGATAATAACCATTTTATTATTGCCTCTAGGGCATATTTCCAACAGTCTCCTACTTGCACTAGAGTCAATAATCTAGTTCACATCGCTATGTGTGTTTCCAATCAGTTCTGGGGTTTGATCATGTTTTGCTTGTGAGAGAGGTTTTAGTCAACGGGTCTAAAACATTCAGATCCATGTGTACTTTGCAAATCTCTATGTCATACTATAGATACTGCTACCACGCTCCACTTGGAGCTATTCCAAATGAGTGCTCCACTATACGTGTCCGGTTCACAACTCAGAGTCATCCAGATCGGTGTCAAAGCTTGCATCGAGGTAACCCTTTACGACGAACTCTTTATCACCTCCATAACCGAGAAACATTTCCTTAGTCCTCTTTAGGTACCAAAGGATAATTTTGACCACTGTCCAGTGATCCACTCCTGGATCACTTTGTACCCCCTTGCTAGACTCATGGCAAGGCACACATCATGTCTGGTACACAGCATGGCATACATTATAGAGCCTATGGCTAAAGCATAGGGGACGACTTTCATCCTTTCTCTTTCTTCTGTCATGGTCGAGCCTTGAGTCTTACTCAACTTCAAACCTTACAATATAGGAAAGAACTCCTTTGACTAATCCATTTTGAACTTCTTCAAAATCTTGTCAAGGTATGTGCTCTGTGAAAATCTTATCAGGCGTCTTGATCTATCTCTATAGATCTTGATGCCCAATATGGAAGCAGCTTTACCCAGGTCTTCCTTTGAAAAACTCCTTTAAAACAACCCTTTACGCTTTCCAGAAATTCTACATCATTTCCAATCAACAATATGTCATTCACATATACTTATCAGAAATGCTATAGAGCTCCCACTCACTTTCTTGTAAATACAAGCTTCTTTGTAAGTTTGTATAAAACCAAAAGCTTTGATCACCTTATCAAAGCGTATATTCCAACTCCGAGATGCTTGCACCAGTCCATAAATGGATCACTGGAGCTTGCATACTTTGTTAGCATATTTAGGATAGACAAAACCTTCCGGTTGCATCATATTCAATTCTTCCTTTAGGAACCCGTTAAGGAACGCTGTTTTGACGTCCATCTGCCAGATTTCATAATCGTAGTATGTGGCAATAGCTAACATATCTAACAGACTTAAGCATCGCTACGTAGTCAACTCCTTGAATTTGTCGAAAACCTTTTGCGACAAGTCGAGCTTTATAGACGGTGACATTACCATCAGCGTCTGTCTTCTTCTTGAAGATCCATTTATTTTCAATGGCTTGCCGACCATCGGGCAAGTCCACCAAAGCCCATACTTTGTTCTCATACATGGATCCCATCTCGGATTTCATGGCCTGAAGCCATTTGTCGGAATCTGGGCTCATCATTGCTTCTTCATAGTTCGTAGGTTTGCCGTTGTCCAACCACATGACTTCTAGGACAGGATTGTCGTACCACTCTGGTGCGGAACGTACCCTGGTTGACCTACGAAGTTGAGTAGCAACTTGATCCGAAGTTTCATGATCATCATCATTAGCTTCCTCTTCGGTTGGTGTAGGCATCATGGGAACTGCTTTATGTGATGTGCTACCTTCCAATTCGAGAGAAGGTACAATTACCTCATCAAGTTCTACTTTCCTCCCACTCACATCTTTCGAGAGAAACTCCTTCTCTAGAAAGGACCCATTTTTAGCAACAAAAATCTTGCCCTCGGATCTGTGATAGAATGTATACCCAATGGTCTCTTTAGGGTATCCAATGAAGACGCATTTCTTTGCTTTGGGTTCGAGCTTATCAGGCTGAAGCCTCTTGACATAAGCGTCGCATCCCCAAACTTTAAGAAACGACAACTTAGGTTTCTTGACAAACCATAATTCATACGGTGTCTTCTCAACGGATTTAGACGGTGCCCTATTTAAAGTGAATGCGGCTGTCACTAATGCATAACCCCAAAACGATAGTGGCAAATCGGTAAGAAATATCATAGAACGCACCATATCCAATAAAGTACGATTACAACGTTCGGACACACCATTACGCTATGGTGTCCAGGTGGCATGAGTTGTGAAACAATTCCACATTGTCTTAAATGAGCGCCAAACTCGTAACTCAAATATTCACCTCCACGATTGGATCATAGAAACTTTATTTTCTTATTACGATGATTCTCCACTTCATTCTGAAATTCCTTGAACTTTTCAAAGGTTTCAGACTTGTGTTTCATTAAGTAAATATACCCATATCTACTCAAATGATCCGTGAAGGTAAGAAAACAACGATATCCGCCACGTGCTTCAACACTCATCGTACTGCATACATCATTATGCATTATTTCCAATAAGTCACTAGCCTTCTCCATTGTTCCGAAAAACGGGGTTTTAGTCATCTTTCCCATAAGGCATGGTTCACATGTATCAAATGATTCATAATCAAGTGATTCCAAAAGTCCATCAAAATGGAGTTTCTTCATGCGCTTTACACCAATATGACCTAAGCGGCGGTGCCACAAATATGTGGTACTATCATCATTAACTTTGCATCTTTTGGCATCAATATTATGAATATGTGTATCACTATGATCGAGATTCAACAAGAATAAACAATTCACAAGGGGTGCATGACCATAAAAGATATTATCCATATAAATAGAACAACCATTATTCTTTGACTTAAATGAATAACCATCTCACAATAAATAAGATCCAGATATAATGCTCATGCTTAACGTAGGCACCAAATAACAATTATTTAGGTTCATAACTAATCCCGAAGGTAAATGTAGAGCGAGCGTGCCGATGGCGATCACATCAACCTTGGAACCATTTCCGACGCGCATCGACACCTCGTCCTTAGCTAGTCTCCGTTTATTCCGCAGCTCATATTTTGAGTTACAAATATTAGCAACTGAACCAGTATCAAATACCCAGGCGCTACTACGAGCACTAGTAAGGTACACATAAATAACATGTATATCACATATGCCTTTGTTGATGTTGCCAGCCTTCTTATCTGCCAAGTGATACGTCTCCAATGTATTTATAATTTTTTTATTGTTCCTTGCTGCTATATTATCAATCTTGAATGTTTTATGTTCATTTACTAGCAACTTTATATCATATTTTGGGACTAACCTATTGACATAGTGCCCAGTGCCAGTTGCTATTTTTTGCTTGTTTTTTACTTCACAGAAAACCAATACCAAATGGAGTCCAAATGCCACAAAAATTTTGGGAGAATTTTTTCTGCCCAGAAGACACCAGGGGAGCCCAAGAAGTGCACCAGAGGAGGCCCGTGGGGCCCACTAGGCACCAGGGCGCGCCAGAGGCCACTGGCACGCCTTGGTGGGTAGTGGGGCCCACGGGAGGCTTCTCCACCGCCTCTCAGCTCTATAAATACTCTAATATTCCAGAAACCCTAGAGGGGAAGAGAAAAAGTAGTTTCCGCCGCCGCAAGTTCCAGAACCACGAGATCCAATCTAGAGGCCTTTTTCGGCACTCTGCCGGAGGGGTCAATGATCACGGAGGGGTTCTTCATCAACACCCTTGCCCCTCCGATGATGCGTGAGTAGTTTACCACAGACCTACGGGTCTGTAGGCAGTAGCTAGATGGCTTCTTCTCTCTTTTTGATCTTCAATAAAATGTTCTCCTTGATGTTCTTGGAGATCTATTTGATGTAATGACTTTTTGTGGTGTGTTTGTTGGGATCCGATGAATTGTGAGTTTATGATCAGTTCTATCCATGAATATTATTTGAGTCTTTGTTGAACTCTCTTATGCATGATTGTTATAGCCTCGCATTTGTTCTCCAAAACTTTGGTTTGGTTTGGCCAACTAGATTGATTTTTCTTGCCATGGGAAGAGGTGCTTTGTGATGGGTTCGATCTGGCGGTGCTCAATCTCAGTGACAGAAGGAGACATGACACGCATGTATCGTTGCCATTAAGGATAAAAAGATGGGGTCTATTCCTACATGAATAAATCTTGTCTACATCATGTCATCGTTCTTATTGCATTACTCCGTTTTCCTTGAACTTAATACACGAGATGCATGCTGGATATCGGTCGATGTGTGGAGTAATAGTAGTAGATGCAGAATCGTTTCGGTATACAAATCTTGGACGTGATGCCTATATATTGATCATTGCCTATCATATTATTTTCAGATCTATTAACCCAAAAATCCAAAAATACCTTGCTGCACTTTTTCCTTACTTATTTTATTTTGTGTTTTTGCTAGATCTATTTATCCAATCTCATACAATTTAATCTATCTCAATACCGAGGAGGGATTGACAACCCCTCTTACGTGTTGGGTTGGAAGTATTTGTTATTTGTGTGCAGGTACTGTTTACATAGTTTGGGTGGATCCTCCTACTGGATTGATAACCTTGGTTTCATAACTGAGGGAAATACTTACCGTTGTTGTGCTGCATTGATGTCTACTACGCAACCTTATTCTTGTAGACTCGTGTTGGGCCTCCAAGCACAGAGTTTTGTAGGACAGTAGCAATTTTCCCTCAAGTGGATGACCTAAGGTTTATCAATCCATGGGAGGCGTAGGATGAAGATGGTCTCTCTCAAACAACCCTGCAACCAAATAACAAAGAGTCTCTTGTGTCCCCAACACACCCGATACAATGGTAAATTGTATAGGTGCACTATTTCGGGGAAGAGATGGTGATACAAGTGTAATATGGATAGTAGATATAGGTTTTTGTAATCTGAAAATATAAAAACAGCAAGGTAACTAGTAACAAAAGTGAGCAAAAACGGTATTGCAATGCTTGAAAACAAGGCCTAGGGTTCATACTTGCACTAGTGCAAATTCTCTCAACAATGATAACATAATTAGATCATATAACAATCCATCAACGTGCAACAAAGAATCACTCCAAAGTTTCTGTAACACCTCTGTGTAATAAGCACTGTGACCTTGTGTTAATCATGCCAAGTCATCATCATTTGCATTGCATGATCACAGTGGTTAAACAACTCATATCAAATTCTGCCATTGGATTCAAATTCATATTTCAGTGGAATTTGAAGTTGCTCAACACCTGCTGGAAAAATGTTCACCATCTCACACAAATTCCATAACATTTATTTGTTAAGGAAAACAACATCACTCCTTTGCAAATATGGGCAGTAGCATTTAAAACAATGCTATTCAAGCAATTTTTATTGCCAATTCATTTATAAAAAATACAAATGAATTCTTCTGGTCTCCAAAATATTTGTGGCACTATCTTTAATCACCAAGGATTTAATGGGGACACCTCCTAAATTTTTCCTAAGGGAAATAGTTGCCCAAATAATTCCCTTTCTCTCTCTGTTAATAAATAAAAGTTAAAACAGAAAATGGCAAAAGGGAAAAGGCCTACCTGGGCTTACCTGCAGCCGGCCCAGCCCACCCCCTCACCTACTTCTCCTCCGTGTCATCGTCTCCTTGGACGCGCGCGTCTCCGCGCCGACCGCAGCACGACACCGCGACGCTACAGCGGCCGCCGATAGGATAAGGGCGACGCCCTCGGCCTCCCCTCCATCCTCGTCCACTTCTTCCCCCTCTCCCTCGCTCTCTCTTACACACGCGCTCGCGCTCACTCCCCTCTCTCTGACATGAGCGCGCCCGTCACCGTCCTCCGTCGTCACCGCGGCCACCGGCGGCCCCGTGCCCGCTGACCCTGTCCGCGAGCTTCGCCGGGTCGACACCTTCTTCTGGTGGCCCTAGCTGGAGCCAGAGAGCCCTGCAATGCCGTTCCCCCTTCGTCCGCATCTCCGACCACCGCGACGCCATCGCCGTGATTCCCCGCCGATCTACTGCTACTAACCTGTCGCCGGCCTTTCTTGAGCCTCCCGGTGAGCTCCTGCACCTCTCCCTTCCCTGCCTGGGCTCGCTCTCGAGCTGCAGCTGCTGCCACCATTTTTGCCGTAGCTTGCCGCCGCCGAGCGCCTCGCCGCAGCAGTCACGACGAGCAAAGCTCGCGTCCGAGCTCCGACGTGCTCCTGGTGCTCCCAGGAAGCCATAGAGCCCCTCAGCGCCGCTAGCCGTGCACCCTAGCCCCAGCTCCATCCTTGCTCAATTCCGGCCGTCTGCCGCGATCGTCGCCGCCGTCGTTTCCGGCCACCTCCGGCCCGAAGACCGCCATCGTTGGATGCGCGCTGCAACACCCGTTCGAACGCAAGAAAAACAACGCGAAATGATGCACCGTAGCGCGATTCCGACCCTCGCCGTAGTTCGCCACCACGTCTGGAGCCCGCTGGAGCAGCTCTGGCGCCGACGCTGACCTGGCAGGGCATGGGGCCCGCCCAGAGAGGCTGCCAGTGGGCCCTAGCGCCTCTATTGACCATGTTGACCATGGTCAACGTGGTTACTGTACCCCGCTGTAGCTGACATGTGGGCCCCTTCGTTAATTAGATTAATTAGGCTTTTAAAATTAATAAGTTAATTAACCAGACACTGACGTGTGGGGCCCAGCTGTTAATTAACTCTGTTTAATTAAAATAAACCTGTGTTAGCCCCACTGTCTATGACAGGTGGGACCCACTGGTCAAGTTTGACCAGTCAGCGGGTCTGTTGACCTGCTGATGTCATGCTGACACTCTGCTGACGTCATAACTCCATTTCTGTTAATTTAAATAATTTCTGAAAATGCTAAAATCTTTGAAAAAAATCGTAGAATATTAACCGTAGCTCGGATCAAAAAACTTTCTACATGAAAGTTGCTTAGAACGACGAGACGAATCCGAATATGCCCTCCTCATATCTGTCACATGCCTCTAGCATGATGAACATGGAACCTTCCCCTCCAATTCATCTGCCTGACAGATGCCTGACACCGGGAAAATATTCCCAGATATTTTCCCGCTCCGTCTGAAACACTTAACGTTGCACTAGGGCACCCTTGCACTGCGTATACCGTGTCCTGCTATGTGATTGCTTTTGTTGCCATGTATTTATATTGTTTCTTCTCCCCCTTTCTTCCCGGTAGACCCCGAGACCGCCGACGATGCCCTGGTGATCGACTACTTCACCGTCGAAGATTCCTTTTTCATCTGCCGAGCAACTAGGCAAGCACCCCCCCTTGAGCATGCCTATATCGCCTATTCTTCCTCTCTTATGCTTGCATTAGAAATTGTTGCTGCTGCTATTTATCCTATTTCTGATGCATAGCCTGTTTTTGTAACTGCTGTTGATACCTACCTGCTTATCCTAAACTGGTTAGAATAGGCTGGTTAGTGCTCCACCAGAGACCCCACTTTGTCCCAGTTGCCCCGCTGGATTATCAGATGACTCGATCAGTGTGATCGACAATCAGGTCCCTGCACCACACATCACCCCCTTAGTTGTACAACACTGCAGCATTACTATCGAGTGCCGAGGGTGATACCTCGTTTAGCACTTCTGATGATTAACTCTGTATAGTAGCTATTCGGTCGTGGTCATCGAGGGTGATTCCTCCTTCACCACTCCCGTTAACGACGCTGTCGTGCAAACACCTCAAGTGTGAACCCACCCGAGGGTGATTCCTCCGAGTTCACCTTGACGGATACATCGAGTAGGAATCCAACGAGGGTGATACCTCAGATTCCCCTGATGTTATGGACACACGGATACTTGGACTTTACAACTGTTACTTGGAAAGTCGGGTCAACCCTGAGGGGTACCCGAGCGTGCATATGATACGAGTGATGTGGAGACGGTTTGACCTGGAGGATGCCCGAGAGATAATTACGAGGCGCGGCCGGGCATTCTTAGCCCTTGCAGCAAGTCCTCGAGATGGGGCGACGGGGTCACATCAATCATGAGTCTCTGCTCGTTACCGCAAACCCCCGATACACTAACGATTTGGATATTTGTTCCGAGTGGGCCTTTGGCCCGATAGCACTAACCATCATGCGGGATCAGTTATGGGCACTCTGCGTCGTATGCATCATTCGAAGCTTAAT
The DNA here is from genome assembly GCA_011799875.1 of Thinopyrum elongatum. Classification (NCBI taxonomy): domain Eukaryota; kingdom Viridiplantae; phylum Streptophyta; class Magnoliopsida; order Poales; family Poaceae; genus Thinopyrum; species Thinopyrum elongatum. The sequence goes on from CM022301.1 coordinate 80,339,216, forward strand.
AGACGTCAGCGACTGAGCGGCGCGCGCTGGGTTGGACTGGTAACGCCCTGCACTTGTATAAGGGGGGCTAGGTCTGCTCACCGGCCACGTTCGCAACATGCAGGAGAGTCCGGGGCGATGGCCCAAGACCCCTGGGGGCATAGATTTAGTCCGGCGTGCTGCCCTCTCTGTTAAGTTTTTGGTCGGGTTGTGGCATATCGTTTGGCCGAGGCCGGGCATGACCCAGTAAAGTGTGTCCGGCCGGAGTTAATCGAGCGTGGTGGGTAAGTTGGTGCACCCCTGCAGGGAAGGACTAATCTATGCATAGCCGGATCCTCGGTAACGGAGGCTCAGAGTTGTATCCCGATCAATACAACTAGAACTGGATACTTGTGATGAGAAATGGATATTAGGGCTCTGGGATCGCTTTCTCGTAGGGAGTCAAGGAAGGATCTCTGGGCGAGGTTGATACTTAATACTGCTACTACTTTATACTGTGCTAATCTACACTCTTCTAATGCTGCAAGACCGCTGAAGATGCTAGTCTTCGATAGGACTAGGCCTTCTCTCTATTCTGGCATTTCTGCAGCCCAGTCCACATATACAGCCTTTCTTTGATAATGTTGCATATCTAGTGTAGATCCTTGCTTGCTGAGTACTTCAGATGAGTACTCACGGTTGCTTTGCTTCCTCTTTTTCCCCATATCCGTTTGTTGCAACTAGATGACGGAGCCCCTGAGACAGCTGCCCCCGCCGACGACTACTACTACCACCCCGAGGGTGGTTACTACTTCGAGTTGACCGACGACCAGGAGTAGGTTCGGAGGGTCCCAGGCAGGAGGCCTGCGCCTTTTCGATCATAACTTTTGTGTTGCACCGCCTTCTTAAAGGCTTATCTATTTCTCTTTTATATCTGTACTCAGATATCTAACGCTTCTGCTGATGCTTGTTGCCATCAAGCTTATGTATTCGAGCCCTCGAGGCCCTGGCTTGTAATATAATGCTTGTATGCCTTTATTTATGTTTTAGAGTTTTGTTGTGATTCCTTCAAGTGAGTCCTTAGGCTTGATCGTGTGCATTGCGTGTATGATTAGTGCACAATTAAGCTGGGGGCGTCACAGTTTCTATCGAAGAACGTAGGACGAAAACGTGCATCAACCCCTATGCATAGATTACCCCAATGTCACCTCGGGAATTCGCGAGTTGAGTGCCAAAACATACATCAAGTGAATCAATAGAACATCCCATTGTCACCATAGATATCCCATCGCAAGACATACATCAAGTGTTCTCAAATCCAATACACAATCCAACATAACGAAACCTCAAAGAACAAGATTCAATTCATCACAAGAAGGTAGAAGGGGAGAAACTATTGGGGAACATAGCATGCAATTTCAAAAAAATTCCTACGCTCACGCAAGATCTATCTACGAGATGCATAGCAACGAGAGGGGGAGAGTGTGTCCGCGTACCCTCGTAGACTGAAAGCGGAAGCGTTTGTTTAACGCAGTTGATGTAGTCGAATGTCTTCTCGTTCCGACCGATCAAGTACCGAACGTACGGCACCTCCGAGTTCTGCACACGTTCAGCTTGATGACGTCCCTCGAACTCTTGATCCAACAAAGTGTCGAGGGAGAGTTCCGTCAGCACGATGGCGTGGTGACAGTGATGGTGAAGTGATCCGCGCAGGGCTTCGCCTAAGCACTACGTGAATATGATCGGAGGAGTAAACCGTGGAGGGGGGCGCCGCACACGGCTTGGAACAATTGATGTGTGTTAGAGGCGCCCCCACCCCCGTATATAAAGGAGGGAGAGGGGAGGAGGCCGGCCCTAGGCGCGCCCCAAGTAGGAGGAGCTCCTAGTAGGATTCGCCCCCCTTCCTTTTTTCGGAGGGGGAAAGGGGAAGGAGAGAGAGAGGGATAAGGAAAGGGGGGCGCTGAGGGAGTCCTGGATTAAGGGGTCCTCGGGCGTCCGGGCTATGTGACATGGGTCGGACTGATGGGCCGTGAAGATATAAAGTAGAAGGCCTTTCCCCGTGTCTAGATAGGACTTTCCCTTACGTGGACGGCAAGATTGGCGTCCGGATGTGTAATTTCCTTCCTGTAAACCGACTCTGTACAAACCCTAGCCCCCTCCGGTGTCTATATAAACGAGAGGGGTTAGTCCGTAGAGGCTATCATAATATCCATAGGCTAGACATCTAGGGTTTAGCTATTACGATCTCGAGGTAGATCAACTCTTGTAACCCCCATACTCATCAAATACAATCAAGCAGGACGTAGGGTTTTACCTCCATTAAGAGGGCCCAAACCTGGGTAAACATCGTGTTCCCTTTGTCCCTTGTTACCTTCGATCCTCAGACGCACAGTCCGGGACCCCCTACCCGAGATCGGCCGGTTTTGACACCGACATTGGTGCTTTCATTGAGAGTTCCTCTGTGTCGTCGACGGAAGGATCGATTGCTCGCCTTGTCATCAATGACAACATCACCTCTGGAGGAGCCCTAGCTCCGGTACAGATCCTCCAACTCGGCGGTCTTACCATGGGCGGCCACTTGGCTGTTGAGCCGAAGGCGGCCCCCCAAATCGCCAAACATCATCTCCGCATCGACCTCGAACACTCCGAAAAGATGGATCCGGCAGATGTCTCGTCCTTGAATGAACTGCTAGATCACATCGCCGCCTTGGGGGTCGCAACAGACTATGATCAGATTGGGCTTAAACCCGATCAGAGGGAAATCAAGTCCCCGACGATCACCCATCTGGTATCGGTCGTGGAGGAACAGGCCGAGGATACTTCTCCTCCTAAGTTGGTAACAAACTATGTTCGGATTTCTGAGCCCTGCGAGCCGGATACCCATCATCGGGAAGAGACCACAGGTCCTCCGAACATAGAATCTGGCGTTAAGCCCAAAAGTCACCAGGGCCCTCCTGATCCTAGACCAGTGACCTTGGAGATTCTTCAAACTCCGGATCCGACAGCGGGTTGGGGTTCGGATTTTAGCCCACCCACCCACCACAAGCAATATTCCCCAAGCAATTCAGGTCCTCCAGACGTATGTGACCTAATGTATGTATGACAGCAACCTCAGGAAATGGTCCATCACTTCTGGGCCAGATTCGTCCTTGTTAAAAACAAGATTAAAGATTGCTGCGACGAGGACGCGGTTTCAGTTTTCTGTCGCAACTGTACGGACAAGGGAATCCTCAATGCCCTCAACCGCCGCCGCATACTGCACTTTATAGATTTGGCACATATAGTACAGAAGTACTGCGCAATGGAAAGCGCCTGGAAAGCCCAGACGGCCCAGTGGGAACCTCCCGCCTTTAAGCAGCCCACTGGACGGGCAAAAAGGATGCACCCTTACGGGGCACCCGATCATCATCTCCTTGACAAGAAAATAAAACCCTTCACGGGACATAGAACTGTCCTTGACGAACTACTCGGCAAACCGTGTCAGATACACATGACGCCGAATATCGAACCAACACATAGCCTTCGGGCATGTTGGGTACTCCAGCAGGTGGCTAAGAGTGGCGAGGCCATCCTCACCAACACCACCCCGGAGAAGCACTCTTCTGAGGATGACGACCTTAATGTCTTTACGGTCTTTGAGACCTTTCCTTCAAATAATCGGCGCAAAAGGGCGCTCCATGACCTTGCCGAAGTTAACCAGGTAGCCGTAATAAATCCTTGGAACGATACGGCAATAACTTTTACTGCCGACGACGAACCAAGGGCCAGATCAGTCCGAGAACCCGCCGCCTTGGTCTTAAACCCAATCGTAGACGGCTTTTGACTCACCAAGGTGCTCATGGACAGCGGCAGCGGATTAAACCTCATCTACAAAGACATGCTCGATAAAATGCAAATGGACAAGAGTCGCATCGAGCAAAGCATCACCACCTTTCATGGGATTATCCCCTGTCATGAAGCACGATGTTCGGGGAAAATTAAACTTGATGTAGTATTCGGCACGCCGGAGAACTACAGGTCCGAAGAGTTGCTCTTCCACGTGGCACCTTTCAATAGCGGATATCACGCCCTGTTGGGGTGAAACGCCTTCACACGCTTCCAAGCCATACCCCATTACGGGTATATGAAGCTCAAAATGCCAGGGCCTAACGGAGTCATCACCATCGCCAGTGATCCGGATATAGCGCTCCGCGTCGAAAACAAAACGGCATCCTTGGCTCTCGAGGCACTATCCGAAGCCCTAGCGGTCGAGGAGCTAACCACTCTGCGCTCCACAGTGGACAAAGATGATGTAATCCTCGATAAGAGGCCGAAGTCCACTTCTTTCAAACCAGCAGACGGAATAGTAAAATTTCAATTACACCCGACGGATCCCAACAAGACAGCCTCCATTGGAGCACAGTTGGATCCAACGATCGACGCCGCACTAAGAGCATTCCTGCACAAAAATTGGGATATATTCGCCTGGCACCCTTCGGACATGCCCGGGATCCCACGCAGACGGGCCGAACATAGCCTCAATATTATAAAGGGGTTCAAACCAGTCAAGCAAACGCTATGGCGATTTTCCGAACCCAAATGACAGGCTATGGGGGAGGAGCTAGCTAAGCTTCTCGAAGCAGGGTTCATCAGGGAGATCAAACATCCGGACTGGCTAGCAAACCTAGTCATGGTACCGAAGAAGGATAAGTCCTGGCGCCTTTGTGTCGATTTCAAAGACCTTAATAAGGCCTGCCCTAAGGACCCCTTCCCGCTGCCCCGTATTGACCAAATCATTGACGCGACTGCAGGACACGATTCACTGTGTTTCCTCGATGCATACTCCGGATACCATCAAATTAAGATGAAGGAGTCCGACCAGCCCGCAACGGCATTCATTACCCCATATGGGCCTTTGTGCTTCAACACCATGCCATTCGGACTAAAAAACGCTGGCGCCACTTACCAACGCATGATTCAAACATGACTGGAGAAACAGATTGGCAAGATAGTGGAGGCATACGTAGATGATGTAGTCATCAAGACTAAACATGTCGAGTCATTGGTGGACGATCTACGCCTGACATTTGACAACCTCCGAACATATGACATATGGCTCAATCCGAAAAAATGTGTCTTCGGCGTTCCAGCCAGTAAACTACTCGGGTTCATTATTTCCAATAGAGGAATCGAAGCAAACCCAACAAAAATCCAAGCCCTGTCACAATTGGTAACCACAACAGACCTAAAGCAGGTCCAAAAACTAGCTGGGTGCGTGGCAGCTTTGAGCCGCTTTATCTCCAGATTGGGAGAAAAGGCACTGCCACTTTATCGCCTACTCCGACAAACCGACCACTTCGAGTGGACGGATGCGGCAACAGCCGAATTAGGCGAAATAAAAGCTTTGTTAGCAAGCAACCCAATCCTTGCCGCACCAAGCGTCGGCGAACCTATGTTGCTCTACATATCTGCAACCCACCAGGTGGTGAGCTCCGTGCTCGTCGTCGAACGAGAGGAAGAGGGACATAAATTCCTACTCCAAAAACCAGTATACTATGTATCGGCGGTCCTTACACCGTGCAAATCTTGATACCCACACTACCAAAAGATAGCGTATGCGGTCTTTATGGCATCCCGGAAGTTGCGCACTACTTTCAAGAGTGTTCGATCACGGTGGCATCCGAAGTACCACTCAATGATATGATAAATAATCGGGATGCCACCGGCCGCATAGCCAAATGGGCCATCGAGCTCTTACCGTTTGAAATAACATACAAGCCACGCCGAGCTATTAAATCTCAGGTGTTGGCCGACTTCGTCACCGAATGGACGGAAGCCGAACTCCCTAAAGAATACAGCACATACTCCAACCGGGTAATGTACTTCGACGGCTCTAAAATGTTAGCCGGGCTGGGAGCCGGTGTCATCTTAACTTCCCCCATTGGGGACAGAGTCCGCTATGTATTGCAAATAATGTACACGGACTCCAACAACACAGCCGAATACGAGGCACTACTGCACGGTCTCCGCATAGCCGTCTCCATGGGCATTCAACACCTAGAGGTGCGTGGGGATTCGAACCTTGCAGTATCCCAAATAAATGGAGATTTCGATGCAAAAGATCCAAAGATGACGGCATACCGCGACGCCGTACTCAAAATATCAGCTCGGTTTGAGGGGCTCGAGTTTCATCACGTCGCTCGAGAAAGTAATCAGGCAGCAGACATCCTTGCCCGAATGGGCGCTAAACGCGACCCCGTCCCACCTAACACCTTTGTGGAAAGGCTCTTCAAGTCATCCATGGTATGGCAGGAAGAGAGCGGCAATACTAGTTCGGAGCCGATCGTACCCTCAGATGCCGAACACAATTCTGATATCGTCGGGGGCTCGGGCACCGAAATGACACCTTCCGCCCATGTAATCATGGATGTCATTGCTCCATGGACCGAGCCCTTCCTGGCCTACCTTAATAGGCGGGAGCTCCCTGAGGACCAGAATGAGGCCCACTGCATAGTTTGATGCTCGAAAGCCTACAAGGTTCATGAAGGAGAACTCTACAAGAAAAGTACTACCGGAGTTCTTCAACGATGTATCTCCGAAGAGGAGGGACGGCAGCTCTTGGCCGAAATACATGCCGGTCTCGGTGGCCACCACGCTGCCGCTCGGGCCCTCGTAAGTAAGGCCTTCCGTACAGGTTTCTTTTGGCCTACAGCCCGAGCAGATGCACAGGCTCTTGTACAGCGCTGCGTCGGATGCCAGCTTTTCGCCAATCAAAGTCACATGCCTCCCACCGCCTTAAAAACAATCCCCATTACCTGGCCTTTTGTGGTCTGGGGGCTGGATATGGTCGGACCCCTTAAAGGGGGAAGCCATAAGAAGAAATATTTGCTAGTTATGGTGGATAAATTCACTAAATGGATAGAGGCCAAACCAGTAAAAACGACTGAAGCTGGACCGGTGATCGACTTTATATCCGGCGTTGTACACCGTTATGGTGTCCCTCATAGCATCATTACCGACAATGGCTCTAACTTCACAGCCGATGAGGTGAAAACTTGGTGTGCTAACTTGGGCATCAAGCTCGACTACGCCTCCGTATATCACCCTCAAACAAACGGTCAGGTCGAATGGGCTAATGGCCTGATAATGAGCGGCATCAAACCCAGACTCGTGCGATCCTTACGGGAGTCAGATAAGCACTGGGTCGAGGAACTCGATTTCGTACTCTGGGGGCTGCGGACCACGCCCAATCGCACGACCAGATACACCCCCTTTTTTATGGTGTACGGCGCAGAAGCTGTTTTGCCCTGCGACATTATTCATGACTCACCTAGAGTGCGCATGTATGAAGAGAGAGAAGCCGAGCTCGATCGGCAGGACGACCTAGATGGCTTGGAGGAGGAGCGCGATGTTGCAAAAGCCCGTTCCGCATTCTATCAGCAGCAGGCTCGGAGGTACCAAAGCAGAGAAGTGTGGGCCAAGACTTATAATGTCGGCGAACTCGTTTTACGCCTTTCAGAGAAGAAGAAGGACAAGCTCAAACCAAAATGGGAGGGTCCCTTCATTATAGATGAAGTTCTCACTGGAGGAGCCTATCGCCTTCGTAATGCATCGGATAACCGCCTAGAGCCGAATCCATGGAACGCTGCTCGGCTCCGAAGATTCTACGCATAAGTTTGGTCATACTTTTTTTTCCTTTTTTTCTCCTCTTCATTTTGTTTTTGTTTTCTCATTTCTATACGATTCCCAGGATGTGTTCGGATCAGCCGAACACCTGGAGGGTAAAACATCCTAAAATGTATACATCCCACCATGACTGGGGGCTTCTTTAACCGAAGCTTATTATTATTTCGAGCCTGGAGCTCAAAATTTAAATGTCGTTTGCTCATATACATCCTTTTTGCCATTATATGCACCTCTATGACTTAAGTTTTTGCCAAGCTGGGTTGCCTTGCTCATGTGTTTATGCCCTATGTTCCCGATTGTTTGGCTAGGGCGTAAAGGGAGCACCTCTGCGATTGTTACAACCGGGTCACCGGACATGTACCTCAGACGGGTGAAGCCGAAAGCTAGCTTTCTTAAGAGAATAAGTGGTCGGCAATCAAATGACAGATTGTTACATTCTTGTGACCACTCCAAATACTGTGGGATAGTTTTTCCGTATAATGGACCAAAACCCCGACACACATAATTACTGCATGCCAACCCAAGGAAAGGAACCCTTAACGGAACTATTTTCCTTGGAAGATGTTTCTTACATATGTAATATAACATACATCCTGAACTACAAAATTTTGTCTGTTCGGGCACAATGACTGGGTTGCCTCGTTTCTGGACATAGTGAATGTTTCTTTTCATTCCTAATAGTATTCGGAAACACTCCACCATTTTGGGTCCGGAGGATAAAGCCGAAAGCCTGTGATGACAAAACTTTTTCATATGTTTGGATGAAGGCATAGGTTGATCATAACGTACTCTAATACATTGCATTAAATACCTATTCCTTATCTATTCCATATATAAGGCTGTCTAACCAACAGTCTTCCTGCGAATACTTCGCAGCTATCATTACTTGGTCATACACCAAGCTCACCGGAATTTCTTTCCCGTCTGGTCCCTGTGGTCCCACTTGGGCCATATGATTTGGATCTAGCTTGGTGAAGCGTGTTTTCACCATGGCCCAGGCTTCTCGTGCACCTTCACGGTAGGCGGATGTCTTCCATAGCTCAAACTGGTGTCGAGAACCTTTGAACAGGTTTGCCAAGCCCTCCATACTTTCTGGAGGGGTATCGGATGGCCATAATGCCTTCACCATACTCTTCATGGCTTTCCGGGCCCGAGCGTGTACCGCGGACAGCTCCTTTAGCACGTCACCTTGAAATCCGGATACTTCTTCTTCTGGCCTACCAGTTAACAGACCTGTGGCAAACAAGGTCATGATATTCCAAATTATGGATTCAACATGAGCACCTAGGGAGATTCTAAATAACAGAGGAAGACATACCGAATATGCTGCCCTTCAGTTTTTCATTTTCTCTCTGAGCGGCCGATAACTGAGCCTTCAGGCTCTCTATCTCTTCGGATTGTTTGTCCTTTTCCTCCTCGAGATTTTCCTCCCTGGACACACCCGTTGCGCTCTTTTTCATCTCCGCCAGTTCGCCGGTAACAGTGTTCAGCCGCATTTGGTTTGTTTTCAGCTCCTGGGCTAGCACCGTGTTCTTTTCTTTAAGGACCAGCAGGGTATATCAATCCTTAAATCGGTTTGCCTCACCGCTTCAAGTCTCGGGGGCTACTGGCACATGATTATCCAAAATTGCATAAACGCTTACCTGTATGTCCTTTGAGAATAGCTGAGTGACTCCGGCAAGTCCGTCTCGAGCGGCTCGGATATATGCATCCACCGTGCTGAGTGCGGTAAATTCTTGCTCGGAAAAAGCCGGGGCACGCATGGCTTCCTTTAATCGACGGTGATTCATCACACTCTCCACTTCGGAATTTGTGATAGATACGTCATCCGAATACTCTTGAGGATTCGGATCTGGCATTGCCTCGGTTCTTGTCCTAGTTGGTGAGTCCGGCACCGGATTGGTGGACATTCGGCTAGCAGGGCGTTTGCCCACCGTCTGCCGCGTGTTTCTCCTGACATCAAAGATAAGAAGGAGTTTTTAAACAATCCGGACTCATGCCTAGGCATGTATTAAGCGGACATACCTCTTGGAAGACTATGGGGTTTCTGCAGCACCCCTGGTCCCCTTTCGTTTTGAACGGCTACCCTGCGTAGGGGCCGCCCTCGAGGAGGTACGGTCTGCCGAACGCCGATCCTGTTAAAAGTCCGGAATGGCGTAATAAGCAAAGGTGCAGATAATGGTTTCCTTTCAAGAGCCTTCCGAATACTTACGATGCAGAAGGGATAGAGGCGGGGGTAGTCGGCGGTGATAGCCACTCTTAAGCCGTCAAGGCTCGCTTGATAGAATACCCCATCATCGAACTCTATGTATATGTCCAGATCCTCGTGAAAGCCAGGGTCTCCATCATGGCTATGATTCTCTGGCTGTGGAGCGGGACAGTGGACGTCCTCGATCATCTTCCTCCATGACTGTTTTTTGTAACAAAGGGCAAAGTTGATTAGTGTCTGTAACAGCAATAAAGCAGCGCAGACAATCGAAATCTTACCCATTCTACGGGGTTGTACATGGAATAGCCCTCCCGGCAGTTTAAGCGGAGGAAGTCTTCTTTCTCGCCCTTATACAGATCGGCCAGGATTGTGGCCAGTTCGGCAGGGGTATTCGGACCCTTCCGTCGGTAACGAGCAGCGTCGTCTTCTCCATTATAACACCATAAGGGAGTTACTCTGGATTGAAGAGGCTGGACGCACCTCTTTATTGCAATAGCCATGACCTCGACTATCGAGAGCCCGGTATGGGCTAATAACCTGATCTTGTTAACCAACCTTTTTATTTTCGCACTGTCTTCCTCCTTGGGACTTCGGGGACGCCAGTTGAAGCGATTCTTTAAAGGAGCACTGGAAAATTCAGGAAGGCCGCGCCGAACTGGGTCCGGCAGTGGGACGTCGTCTATATAAAACCATTCCGAAGCCCATTGAGAGTATACCTCCTTGGGAGTTCCTATGAGGTATCCGGATCTGGCTATACGCCATACTTAGGCACTGCCCACTTCAAAAATAGAGCCTCCTCGATGGCGGGGAACAAGGCAAAAGAACTCCCTCCATAGTTCAAAATGGGCCTCGATGCCTAAGAACAGTTCGCAGAGGGCAACAAAACCTGAGATGTGCAGAATCGAACCTGGGGTAAGGTTGTGCAGTTGGATGCCGTAAAATTCCAATAGGCCCCTGAGAAAGGGATGGATTGGAAATCCTAGGCCCCGCAGCAGAAAGGGGACGAAGCACACCCTCTCCTCCTTGTTGGGGTTGGGGAAATTCTCAGCCATCACATCATTGCCAATTGAGGCTAATCCCGCTCGAATAGAGACTAGATCTGCGAAGGGAAGGTAGCCCTGCGTTTGGAGTCGACTCAGCTGAAGATGAGGCACATAACAACTCTGCCAATCACCCTCTTGAGGGCCATGAGGACGCGAAGATGAGCCTGGAGCGCTGGCCATGTTGAAAAGCTTTGTTCGCAGCTAATCTCGACGGTCTTTCTTTTGCGTGATATGAGATGGCATTTGGGGATCTAGCTCTCCTTATATAGATGCCGTCTGAGCGTAGTGAGGGGCTTATTTGCAAAAAAATCACAGGCTGTTCGTATACACTCGGCGCGCGAAAATCGAAGCGACTACAGAAAAGAATCATAAAAGCAGCACATCGAGGTCAGAGCCAGACTGTCGTCAATCCGAAGTACACATGAAGAACCCGCCTTGAAAAGCCGAAGACATAAGCCGGATACTACGTCGTCATTGAAGGCAAGTTCGGGGGCTACTGAGGGAGTCCTGGATTAAGGGGTCCTCGGGCGTCCGGGCTATGTGACATGGGCCGGACTGATGGGCCGTGAAGATATAAAGTAGAAGGCCTTTCCCCGTGTCTGGATAGGACTTTCCCTTACGTGGACGGCAAGATTGGCGTCCGGATGTGTAATTTCCTTCCTGTAAACCGACTCTGTACAAACCCTAGCCCCCTTCGGTGTCTATATAAACCAGAGGGGTTAGTCCGTAGAGGCTATCATAATATCCATAGGCAAGACATCTAGGGTTTAGCTATTACGATCTCGAGGTAGATCAACTCTTGTAACCCCCATACTCATCAAACACAATCAAGCAGGATGTAGGGTTTTACCTCCATTAAGAGGGCCCGAACCTGGGTAAACATCGTGTTCCCTTTGTCCCTTGTTAACTTCGATCCTCAGACGCATAGTCCGGGACCCCCTACCCGAGATTGGCCGGTTTTGACACCAACAGGCGCCGCCCCCTCCCCTAGTCCAATTCGGACTCCTCCCTTGGGGGGGGGGGGGCACCCCTATGTGGGCTGGTTTGCCTCCCTCCTATGGCCCATATCTTCCCCCGGGGGGTTCCGGTAACCCCCCGGTACTCCGATATGTACTCGATACATTCTGAAACACTTCCGGTGTCCGAATACTATCATCCAATATATCAATCTTTACCTCTCGACCATTTCGAGACTCCTCGTCACGTCCGTGATCTCATCAGGGACTCCGAATAACATTCGGTCACCAAATCACATAACTCATATAATACAAATCGTCATCGAACGTTAAGCGTGCGGACCCTACGGGTTCGAGAACTATGTAGACATGACCGAGACACCTCTCCGGTCAATAACCAACAGCGGAACCTGGATGCTCATATTGGTTCCTACATATTCTAAGAAGATCTTTATCGGTCAAACCGCAATGACAACATACGTAATTCCCTTTGTCATCGGTATGTTACTTGCCCGAGATTCGATCGTCGGTATCTTCATACCTAGTTCAATCTCGTTACCGGCAAGTCTCTTTACTCGTTCCATAATACAACATCCCATAACTAACTCATTAGTCACACTACTTGCAAGGCTTATTGTGATGTGCATTACCGAGAGGGCCCAGAGATACCTCTCCGATACTCGGAGTGACAAATTCTAATCTTGATCTATGCCAACCCAACAAACACCTTCGGAGATACCTATAGAGCATCTTTATGATCACCCAGTTACGTTGTGACTTTTGATAGCACACAAGGTATTCCTCCGGTATCCGGGAGTTGCATAATCTCATAGTCAAAGGAATATGTATATGTCATGAAGAAAGCTATAGCAATAAAACTGAACGATCAATATGCTAAGCTAACGGATGGGTCATGTCCATCACATCATTCTCCTAATGATGTGATCCCGTTCATCAAATGACAACACATGTCTATGGTTAGGAAACTTAACCATCTTTGATTAACGAGCTAGTCTAGTAGAGGCTTACTAGGGACTCGGTGTTTTGTCTATGTATTCACACATGTATCAAGTTTTCAGTTAATACAATTCTAGCATGAATAATAAACATTTATCATGATATAAGAAAATATAAATAACAACTTTATTGTTGCCTCTAGGGCATATTTCCTTCAGTCTCCCACTGGCACTACAGTCAATAATCTAGATTACATTGTAATGATTCTAACACCCATGGAGTCTTGGTGCTGATCATGTTTTGCTTGTGGAAGCGGCTTAGTCAATGGGTCTGCCACATTCAGATCCATATGTATTTTGCAAATCTCTATGTCTACCTCCTTGACTTGATCACGGATGGAATTGAAGCGTCTCTTGATGTGTTTGGTTCTTTTGTGAAATCTGGATTCTTTCGCCAAAGCAATTGCTCCAGTATTGTCACAAAAGATCTTCATTGGACCCGATGCACTAGGTATTACACCTAGATCGGGTATGAACTCCTTCATCTAGACTCCTTCATTTGCTGCTTCCGAAGCAGCTATGTACTCCGCTTCACACGTAGATCCCGCCACGACGCTTTGCTTGGAACTGCACCAACTGACAGCTCCACCATTCAATATAAATACGTATCCGGTTTGTGACTTAGAGTCATCCGGATCAGTGTCAAAACTAGCATCGACGTAACCATTTATGATGAGCTCGTTGTCACCTCCATAAACGAGAAACATATCCTTAGTCCTTTTCAGGTACTTCAGGATGTTCTTGACCATTGTCCAGTGATCCACTCCTGGATTACTTTGGTACCTCCCTGCCAAACTTATGGCAAGGTACACATCAGGTCTGGTACACAACATAGCATACATGATAGAACCTATGGCTAAAGCATAGGGAATGACTTTCAGTTTCTCTCTATCTTCTGCAGTGGTCGGGCATTGAGTCTTACTCAACTTCACACCTTGCAACACAGGCAAGAACCCTTTCTTTGACTGATCCATTTTGAACTTCTTCAAAACTTTATCAAGGTATGTGCTTTGTGAAAGTCCTATTAAGCGTTTAGATCTATCCCTATAGATCTTGATGCCCAATATATAAGCAGCTTCACCGAGGTCTTTCATTGAAAAACTTTTATTCAAGTATCCTTTTATGCAATCCAGAAATTCTATATCATTTCCAATCAATAATATGTCATCCACATATAATATTAGAAAGGCTACAGAGCTCCCACTCACTTTCTTGTAAATACAGGCTTCTCCAAAAGTCTGTATAAAACCATATGCTTTGATCACCTCATCAAAGCATATATTCCAACTCCGAGATGCTTGCACCAGTCCATAAATGGATCGCTGGAGCTTGCACACTTTGTTAGCACCTTTAGGATCGACAAAACCTTCTGGTTGCATCATATACAACTCTTCTTTAAGAAATCCATTATATGCAGTTTTGACGTCCATTTGCCAGATTTCATAATCATAAAATGCGGCAATTGCTAACATGATTCGGACAGACTTAAGCATCGCTACGGGTGAGAAGGTCTCATCATAGTCAACTCCTTGAACTTGTCGAAAATCTTTTGCGACAAGTCGAGCTTTGTAGACAGTAACATTACCATCAGCGTCAGTCTTCTTCTTGAAGATCCATTTATTCTCAATGGCTTGCCAATCATTCGGCAAGTCAACCAAAGTCCATACTTTGTTCTCATACATGGATCCCATCTCAGATTTCATGGCCTCAAGCCAATTCGCGGAATCTGGGCTCATCATTGCTTCCTCATAGTTCGTAGGTTCGTCATGGTCTAGTAACATGACTTCCAGAACAGGATTACTATACCACTCTGGCGCGGAACGTACTCTGGTTGACCTACGAGGTTCGGTAGTAACTTGATCTGAAGTTTCATGATCATCATCATTAACTTCCTCACTAATTGGTGTAGGCATCACGGGAACGGTTTTCTGTGATGAGCTACTCTCTAATTCGAGAGAAGGTACAATGACCTCATCAAGTTCTACTTTCCTCCCACTCACTTCTTTCGAGAGAAACTCCTTCTCTAGAAAGGATCCATTCTTAGCAACAAAGATCTTGCCTTCGGATCTGTGATAGAAGGTGTACCCAATAGTTTCTTTTGGGTATCCTATGAAGACGCACTTCTCCGATTTGGGTTCGAGCTTATCAGGCTGAAGCTTTTTCACATAAGCATCGCAACCCCAAACTTTAAGAAACGACAACTTAGGTTTCTTGCCAAACCACAGTTCATACGGTGTCATCTCAACGGATTTAGATGGTGCCCTATTTAACTTGAATGCAGCTGTCTCTAATGCATAACCCCAAAACGATAGTGGTAAATTGGTAAGAGACATCATAGATCGCACCATATCTAATAAAGTACGGTTATGATGTTCGAACACACCATTACACTGTGGTGTTCCAGGTGGCGTGAGTTGTGAAACTATTTCACATTGTTTTAAATGAAGACCAAACTCGTAACTCAAATATTCGCCTCCGCGATCAGATCGTAGAAACTTTATTTTCTTGTTACGATGATTTTCCACTTCACTCTGAAATTCTTTGAACTTTTCAAATGTTTCAGACTTGTGTTTCATCAAGTAGATATACCCATATCTGCTCAAATCATCTGTGAAGGTCAGAAAATAACGATACCCGCCGCGAGCCACTACACTCATCGGACCGCATACATCGGTATGTATTATTTCCAATAAGTCAGTGGCTCGCTCCATTGTTCCAGAGAATGGAGTTTTAGTCATCTTGCTCATGAGGCATGGTTCGCAAGCATCAAATGATTCATAATCAAGTGATTCCAAAAGTCCATCCGAATGGAGTTTCTTCATGCGCTTTACACCAATATGACCTAAGCGGCAGTGCCACAAATATGTTGCACTATCATTATCAACTTTGCATCTTTTGGCATCAATATTATGAATATGTGTATCACCACGATCGAGATTCAACAAAAATAGACCACTCTTCAAGGGTGCATGACCATAAAAGATATTACTCATATAAATAGAATAACCATTATTCTCTGATTTAAATGAATAACCGTCTCGCATTAAACAAGATTCAGATATAATGTTCATGCTCAACACTGGCACCAAATAACAATTATTCAGGTCTAAAACTAATCCTGAAGGTAGATGTAGAGGTAGCGTGCCGACGGCGATCACATCGACCTTGGAACCATTCCCGACGCGCATCGTCACCTCGTCCTTAGCCAATCTTCGTTTAATCCGTAGCCCCTGTTTCGAGTTGCAAATATGAGCAACAGAACCAGTATCAATACCCAGGCGCTACTACGAGCATTAGTAAGGTACACATCAATAACATGTATATCAAATATACCTTTGTTCACTTTGCCATCCTTCTTATCCGCCAAATACTTGGGGCAGTTCTGCTTCCAGTGACCAGTCCCTTTGCAGTAGAAGCACTCAGTTTCAGGCTTAGGTCCAGACTTGGGCTTCTTTCCGGGAGTGGCAACTTGCTTGCCATTCTTCTTGAAGTTCCCATTCTTTCCTTTGCCCTTTTTCTTGAAACTAGTGGTCTTGTTAACCATCAACACTTGATGCTCTTTCTTGATTTCTACCTCCGCAGCTTTGAGCAAAGCGAAGAGCTCGGGAATTGTCTTATCAATCCCTAGCATGTTATAGTTCATCACGAAGCCTTTGTAGCTTGGTGGCAATGATTGAAGAACTCTGTCAATAACACTATCATCCGGAAGATTAACTCCTAGCTGAGTCAAGTGGTTATGGTACCCAGACATTCTGAGTATGTGTTCACTGACAGAACTGTTCTCCTCCATCTTGCAGCTATAGAACTTGTTGGAGACTTCATATCTCTCAACTCGGGCATTTGCTTGAAATATTAACTTCAACTCCTGGAACATCTCATATGGTCCATGACGTTCAAAACGTCTTTGAAGTCCCGATTCTAAGCCGTAAAGCATGGCACACTGAACTATAGAGTAGTCATCAGACCGCGTCTGCCAGACGTTCAAAGCGTCTACATTAGCAGGAGGGGGCTTTTCACCTAGCGGTGCATCAAGGACATAATTCTTCTGTGCAGCAATGAGGATAATCCTCAAGTTACGGACCCAGTCCGTGTAGTTGCTACCATCATCTTTCAACTTAGCTTTCTCTAGGAACGCATTAAAATTCAAAGGAACGGTAGCACGGGCCATTGATCTACAACATAGATATGCAAAAACTATCAGGACTAAGTTCATGATAAATTAAGTTCAATTAATCATATTACTTAAGAACTCCCACTTAATAGACATCCCTCGAGACATGATCCAAATCAACTAAACCATGTCCGATCATCACGTGAGATGGAGTAGTTTTCAATGGTGAACATCTCTATGTTGATCATATCTACTATATGATTCATGTTCGACCTTTCGGTCTCCAGTGTTCCGAGGCCATATCTGTACATGCTAGGCTCGTCAAGTTTAACCCGAGTATTCCGCATGTGCAAAACTGTCTTGCACCCGTTGTATGTGAACGTAGAGCCTATCACACCCGATCATCACGTGGTGTATCAGCACGACGAACTGTCGCAACGGTGCATACTCGGGGAGAACACTTATACCTTGAAATTTTAGTAAGGGATAATCTTATAATGCTACCACCGTACAAAGCAAAATAAGATGCATATAAAAGATAAACATCACATGTAATCAAAATATGTGACATGATATGGCCATCATCATCTTGTGCCTTTGATCTCCATCTCCAAAGCACCGTCATGATCTCCATCGTCACCGTCTTGACACCTTGATCTCCATCGTAGCGTCGTGGTCGTCTCGCCAACTATTGCTTCTACAACTATCGCTAACGCATAGTGATAAAGTAAAGCAATTACATGGCATTTGCATTTCATACAAGAAAGCGACAACCATAAGGCTTCTGCCAGTTGCCGATAACTTTTACAAAACATGATCATCTCATACAACAATGTATATCACATCATGTCCTGACCATATCACATCACAACATGCCCTGCAAAAACAAGTTAGACGTCCTCTACTTTGTTGTTGCAAGTTTTATGTGGCTGCTACGGGCTTCTAGTAAGAACCGTTCTTACCTACGCATCAAAACCACAACGGTGTTTCGTCAACTTTGCTGTTTTAACCTTCAACAAGGACTGGCCGTAGTCAAATTCGATTCAACTAAAGTTGGAGAAACAGACACCCGCCAGTCACCTTTATGCAAAGCTAGTTGCATGTCTGTCGGTGGAACCGGTCTCATGAACGTGGTCATGTAAGGTTGGTCCGGGCCACTTCATCCAACAATACCGCCGAATCAAAATAAGATGTTGGTGGTAAGCAGTATGACTATCACCGCCCACAACTCTTTGTGTTCTACTCGTGCATATCATCTACGCATAGACCTGTCTCGGATGCCACTGTTGGGGAACGTAGCATGCAATTTCAAAAAAATTCCTACGCTCACGCAAGATCTATCTAGGAGATGCATAGCAACGAGAGGGGGAGAGTATGTCCACGTACCCTCGTAGACCGAAAGCGGAAGCGTTTGTTTAACGCAGTTGATGTAGTCGAACGTCTTCTCGTTCCGACCGATCAAGTACCGAACGTACGGCACCTCCGAGTTCTGCACACGTTCAGCTCGATGACGTCCCTCAAACTCTTGATCCAGCAAAGTGTTGAAGGAGAGTTCCGTCAGCATGACGGCGTGGTGACGGTGATGGTGAAGTGATCCGCGCAGGGCTTCACCTAAGCACTACGTGAATATGACCAGAGGAGTAAACCGTGGAGGGGGGCGCCGCACACGGCTTGGAACAATTGATGTCTGTTAGCGGCGCCCCCACCCCCGTATATAAATGAGGGAGAGGGGAGGAGGCCGACCCTAGGTGCGCCCCAAGTAGGAGGAGTCCTACTTGGGCTCCTAGTAGGATTCGCCCCCCCTCCCTTTTATCGGAGGGGGAAAGGGGGAAGGAGAGAGAGAGGGAGAAGGAAAGGGGGGGGGGGGCGCTGCCCCCTCCCCTAGTCCAATTCGGACTCCTCCCTTGGGGGGGGGGCGCCACCCCTATGTGGGATGGTTTGCCTCCCTCCTATGGCCCATATGGCCCATATCTTCCCCCGGGGGGTTCCGGTAACCCTCCCGGTACTCCGATATGTACCCGATACATTCCGAAACACTTCCGGTGTCGGAATACTATCAACCAATATATCAATCTTTACCTCTTGACCATTTCGAGACTCCTCGTCACATCCGTGATCTCATCAGGGACTCCGAATAACATTCGGTCACCAAATCACATAACTCATATAATACAAATCGTCATCGAACGTTAAGCGTGCGGACCCTACGGGTTCGAGAACTATGTAGACATGACCGAGACACCTCTCCGGTCAATAACCAACAGCGGAACCTGGATGCTCATATTGGTTCCTACATATTCTACGAAGATCTTTATCGGTCAAACCGCAATGACAACATACGTAATTCCCTTTGTCATCGGTATGTTACTTGCCCGAGATTCGATCATCGGTATCTTCATACCTAGTTCAATCTCATTACCGGCAAGTCTCTTTACTTGTTCCGTAATACAACATCCCATAACTAACTCATTAGTCACGTTGCTTGCAAGGCTTATTGTGATGTGCATTACCGAGAGGGCCCAGAGATACCTCTCCGATACTCAGAGTGACAAATTCTAATCTTGATCTATGCCAACCCAACAAACACATTCGGAGATACCTATAGAGCATCTTTATGATCACCCAGTTACGTTGTGATATTTGATAGCACACAAGGTATTCCTCCGGTATCCGGGAGTTGCATAATCTCATAGTCAAAGGAATATGTATATGTCATGAAGAAAGCTATAGCAATAAAACTGAACGATCAATATGCTAAGCTAACGGATGGGTCATGTCCATCACATCATTCTTCTAATGATGTGATCCCGTTTATCAAATGACAACACATGTCTATGGTTAGGAAACTTAACCATCTTTGATTAACGAGCTAGTCTAGTAGAGGCTTACTAGGGACTCGGTGTTTTGTCTATGTATTCACACATGTATCAAATTTCTGGTTAATACAATTCTAGCATGAATAATAAACATTTATCATGATATAAGGAAATATAAATAAAAACTTTATTATTGCCTCTAGGGCATATTTCCTTCAGAAACACCATATGATACAACTATAATAACAAAGCTCGCGGTACATCAAGATCGTGCCAAATCAAGAACACGAGAGAGAGAGATCAAACACATAGCTACTGGTACATACCCTCAGCCCCGAGGGTGAACTACTCCCTCCTCGTCATGAAGACCGCCGGGATGATGAAGATGGCCTCCGGTGATGGTTTCCCCCGCCGACAGGGTGCCGGAATGGGCTCCCGATTGGTTTTTCGTGGCTACAGAGGCTTACAGTGGCGGAACTTCCGATCTAGGGTTCTTTTCGGAGGTTTCTATATTTATAATAATTTTTGGTGTTGGAAACAAGTCAGGGGGGTGCCAAGGGGCCCACAAGCCCTAGGGGCGCGCCCCTTAGCTTGTGGACTTCTCGGGACTCTTCTGGTCCAGCTCCGGAGCTTCAGGGGTCTCTTTTGGTCCATAAAAATCACCTTAAATTTTTAGCCCATTCCGAGAACTTTTATTTCTACACAGAAAAATGACACCACGGTAGTTCTGCTGAAAACAACGTCAGTCCGTGTTAGTTCAAATAAAATCATACCAAAACCATATAAATTTGTTGCAAACATGGCATGAATACTTCATAAATTATAGATACGTTGGAGATGTATCAGTATCCCCAAGCTTAATTCCCGCTCGTCCTCGAGTAGGTAAATGATAAAAACAGAATTTATGAAGTGTGAATGCTACCTAACATATTTATCAATGTAATCTTCTTTATTGTGGCATGAATGTTAAGATCCGTAAGATTCAAAACAAAAGTATAATATTGACATAAAAACAATAATAATTCAAGCATACTAATAAAGCAATCATGTATTCTCAAAATAACATGGCCAAAGAAAGTTATCCCTACAAAATCATATAGTCTGGCTATGCTCTATCTTCATCACACAAAATGTTTCATCATGCACAACCCCGATGACAAGCCAAGCAATTGTTTCATACTTTTAATGTTCTCAAGCTTTTTCAACTTTCACGCAATACATAAGCATGAGCCATGGATATAGCACTATAAGTGGAATAGAGTATGGTGGAGGTTGTGAGGAGAAGACAAAAAGGAGAAAGTCTCACAACAACTAGGCAAATTAATGGGCTATGGAGATGCCCCTCAATTGATATCGATGCAAGTGAGTAGGGATTGTCATGCAACAGATGCACTAGAGCTATAAGTGTATGAAAGCTCACAATGAAAACTAAGTGGGTGTGCGTCCAACTTGCTTGCTCACGAAGACCTAGGGCAATTTAGGAAGCCCATCATTGGAATATACAAGCCAAGTTCTATATTGAAAAATTCCCACTAGTATATGAAAGTGACAAAATAGGAGACTCTCTATCATGAAGAACATGGTGCTACTTTGAAGCACAAGTATGGTAAAAGGATAGTAACATTGTCCCTTCTCTCTTTTTCTCTCATTTTTTTCTTTTTTTTGTTTGGGCTTCTTTGGCCTCTTTTATTTTTTTGTAAAGTCCAGAGACTCATCCCAACTTGTGAGGGAATAATAGCTTCCGTCATCCTTTCCTCACATGGGACAATGCTCTAATAATAATGATCATCACACTTTTATTTCCTTACAACTCAAGAATTACAACTCGATACAAGAACAAGATATGACTCTATATGAATGCCTCTGACGGTGTACCGGGATGTTCAATGATCAAGAGTGACATGTATAAAAAATATGAACGGTGGCTTCGCCACAAATACTATGCCAACTACATGATCATGCAAAGCAATATGACAATGATGGTATGTGTCATAATAAAACGGAACGGTGGAAGTTGCATGGCAATATATCTCGGAATGGCTATGGAATTGCCATAATAGGTAGGTATGGTGGCTGTTTTGAGGAAGGGTAATGGTGGGTTTAATGCACCGACGAAAGTTGCGCGGTACTAGAGAGGCTAGCAATGGTGGAAGGGTGAGAGTGCGTATAATTCATGGACTCAACATTAGTCATAAAGAACTCACATACTTATCGCAAAAAATTATTAGCCATCAAAACAAAGTAATACACGCATGCTCCTAGGGGGATAGATTGGTAGGAAAAGACCATCGCTCGTCCCCCACCGCCACTCATAAGGAAAACAATCAAAAAATAAATCATGCTCCGACTTCATCACATAACGGTTCACCATATGTGCATGCTACGGGAATCACAAACTTTAATACAAGTATTTCTACCAATCCACAATTACTCACTAGAATGACTCTAATATCACCATCTTTATATCTCAAAATAAATGCAAGAAACCAAACTTCTCATCTTATTCAATGCTCTTTATATGAAAGTTTTTATTATATCCCTCTTGGATGCCCATCATATTAGGACTAAATTCTTAACCTAAGAAAATTACCATGCTGTTTAAAGACTCTTAAAATAATATAAGTTAAGCATGAGAGTTCAATAATTTCTATAAAATAAAGCCACCGCCGTGCTCTAAAAAGATATAAGTGAAGCACTAGAGCAACTACCTAGCTCAAAAGATATAAGTGAAGCACATAGAGTATTCTAATAAATTCACGATTCATGCGAGTCCCTCTCAAAATATGTGTACAACAAGGATGATTGTAGCAAACTAAAAAGCAAAGACTCGTATCATAGAAGACGCTCCAAGAAAAACACATATCATGTGGTGAATAAAAATATATCCTGAAGTAAATTTACCGATGGACGAAGACAAAAGAGGGGATGCCATCCGGGGCATCCCCAAGCTTAGATGCTTGGTTGTCCTTGAATATTATCTTGGGGTGCCTTGGGCATCTCCAATCTTAGGCTCTTGCCACTCCTTATTCCGTTATCCATCAAATCTTTATCCAAAACTTGAAAACTTCACAACACAAAACTCAACACAAAACTCGTAAGATCCGTTAGTATGATAAAACAAATCTCCACTTTTAAGTACTGTCAAGACAAGATTCAAAAAATTTCTCACATGATTCCTACTGTACCCTATCATTTCTACAATTTATATTGAGCAATATAAGCCATAGAAACTAGAAAACAAGCAAACTATGCATCGAAAATAAAATCTGTCAAAAACAGAATAGTCTGTATAGATCTGAGTTATACTCATAGTTCTGTTAGTCCAAAAATTCTGAAAAATTAGGAAAATGTAGAAAATTTGTATATCAATTCTCTGTAAATAATTCAGAGTTTTTACATGTTACATTGAATTTTAACAATTCTATTACTCGACACAAAAGTTTCTGTTTTTGCACAGAATCAAGTCAACTATCAACCACACTATCCCAAAGGCTTTACTTGGCACTTTATTCAAACAAAAGCTATAAAACATGATTACTACTGTATCTTAATCATGTGAACACACAAAAATAGTAGGGATAAATATTGGGTTGTCTCCCAACAAGCACTTTTTTTAATGCCTTTTTAGCTAGGCATGATGATTTCAATGATGCTCACATAAAAGATAAGAATTGAAACATAATTGGAGTATCATGAAGCATATGACTAGCACATTTAAGTCTAACCCACTTCCTATGCATAGAGATTTTGTGAGTAAACAATTTATGGGAACAAAAATCAACTAGCATAGGAAGGCAAAACAAGCATAACTTCAAGATTTTCAACACATAGAGAGAAAACTTGATATCATTGCAATATGTAAAAGCATATGTTCCTCTCTCATAATAATTTTCAATAGCATAATGAATGAATTCAACAATATAATCATCACATAAAGCATTATTTTCATGATGCACAAGCATAGAAATTTTATTACTCTCCATTGTTCAATGAGAATTTTGCACTACAGTACGAAAATAAGGAGGGAGGATAATTTCAAAATAAAATATTATTTAGTTGTACACATGGAGCAAGAAGTGCCTACGTGTACGTGCCTATATTGCATGTGCATGGCGCCTGTATTGCATGTGTGTATGAACTACTCCTAGCCCAATGTAATTGTTAATGGGCTAATGGGGGCTAATTAAAATTAGCCCAGCGCATGCATGTACGTAGAGCATGTACAAACATGTGTTCGAGTATTTACGGCCGGCCGGCAAGTGCGTGTATACTTCTCCGAATACCCGCATGAATACGTACTTGAAATACGTGAAAGCTAGTGTTGCATTGGGTCCAATATGCACTTACACACGTACGGGGCTGAGTTTTTGGCTAGTAACACTTTGATGAGCATGTACAAGGTTTGATTTGGCAAGTAAAGATTAATTCGGAATAAAACCTTACGGCTGACCAGGGATTCTAGAAACACCGTCGTTGCCAAAGGAAGTACCATCTGCTGCAATTACCGCTCAGATTCTCGTATGGTATTCACGAGTATGGCTTTCCTTTCTTTGCGCTGGCGTGTATGTCAAGAAGATCAACGAACAAAGTAAGTATCGAAGAGATTAAACAAGGAAAGAAGAAGACGTTTTCTTGGTAAAGAAGATGGGGACGGCCGGAGGCTACGTGAGTACCTGGCCTCCTCGTGCCTATATAAACACAAGCCTGCAGGCAGGGAAGGCAGCCGGGGAACACAGACGAGAGGAGACGGAAGCCAGCCGGGCGAGACGCGCCCACGGCGGCGGCGTGTACGGCGGGCTGGCTCACGAGGGTGCAAGTACACATGCAAGAAGACCGGCGAGAGGACTGCATGGCACATGCACGGCCACGGTGCTGAGGTGCTCTGTACTTCAATGACTCGTTTCTTTTATATTCTTAATATAGATCGCATCAAGAAAAAGCCAAGCAGCAAACACTCGAGAAGAGAAAAGCTAGCTAGCATATCCGATGTAATAACAAACGCAGCCGAGGAGACTACGGCGCATCCAAACCATGCACCAAGGGAGATGTTGCCGTGGAAAGCATCCGCACGTGCAACTGCTGCTATGCTCTCTTCTTTTTCTTAGCAGGTTTCAGTGGAGGCAGAAGACGCGCCGTGGTGGCAGCGTCGAGAACATCAGGAAGAGAAACCCATGCAGCTCCGTACGAAGGAGGCGCACCGGAAAGGATGCACGTAGAGGAAAGGCTACGGCAGCGGCACGCTCGCCGGGCAACATACACACGGCCTAGCGTTGTCCGGTGGCGGCAGTTCATGCGCCAAGAAGGATCCGCGGAGGCCAGATACATATATCTATTCCTCTTTGTATTCGCAGGATACACACAATCGAGGAGAAACGAAGCAGAAAAGGAGATGGGCCCGTGGCAGACCCAGGACGGAGTCATCCCGCACCCGGAGGCGGCGGACGACGCAGCCGGCGGAGAGGATTCCAGGGGAGTGCGGTGGCGCCCTCGCACGCACCGATGCATGCTAGAACACACATCGACCACCGTCGGAGACGACTTTGCCGGTCCAGGAAAGGACACCAACACCGCCGGAGATTGCCTACGACAAGCCAGGTATCACGCTTATGTTTGGAGATACTCGGAAGCAGTCGGAGCTCGCCGACGACGTAGCCCAACCGCTAGCTCTGGGTCTCTGTCATGGCGGCCTACATGTCCTCGGCGAACAGGACACGGTGTACAGGTTGCGACGAACAGGTCGCGGCGCACAGGTCCTTGAAGAATAGGTCACCGGTGTACAGGTCGCGACGCACAGGTCCTTGGCGAACAGGTCACCGGTGCACAGGTCCATGACGAACAGGTCTTTCCGTTGCACAAGTCCTTGGCGTCCCGATCGCGGCGAACAGATCGGTGGTCTTGCTTACCGGAGGGGACGGGGTGGCGGAACCGGAGCTCGCGACGACGTAGCCCGAGTCAAGTCCATGGCGAACAGGTCTCTCTAGTGCACAAGTCTTTGGCGTCCCGATAGCGGAGAACAGGTCGGTGGTCTTGCTTACCGGAGGAGACAGGGTGGCGGAACCGGAGCTCGCGACGACGTAGCCCGAGTCAAGTCCATGGCGAACAGGTCTCTCCGGTGCACAAGTCTTTGGCGTCCCGATCGTGGTGAACAGGTCGGTGGCCTTGCTTAACAGAGGAGACGACGTGGTGGAACCGGAGCTCGCGACAACGTAGCCCGAGACAAGTCCATGGCGAACATGTCTCTTCGACACACAGGACCACGACTAACGGGTCCATGGCGAACAAGTCACCGGCGTACAGGTCTTTTGCTACCTTGTGTCGGAGGGGTCGACATTGGCGGAACCAGGGCTCAGGATGATGCAGCCCAAGACCGGCCCCTCCTTCGACAGGCGCACCCGCCATGGCCGACAGGTCCCTGCGTGCAGGTGCTGGTGTACAGGTCCATGGTGTCGCTGGCGTACAGGTCACCCTTTGGTGTAGCACCTACCGAGGCGGAACGGCCTCTACGACACCACCTTTCGTCGACCCCATTAGGAGGCACCCTTGTCTTGGCAGACCACGGAACCTGGCGTCCGGCTGAGACAAGGCAACGCAACAAATACGATCATCTCTCCACAAGTTCGCCAAACGGTGCACCTTGATAAATCGGACTGTCATAGACTTGCCGTTCAATCAAGTGAGGTGCACTCTTCACGGTGGATAGATTCTTGGCGTACAGGTCTCGACGTACAGGTCAATGGCGTCACCGGCGTTCAGGTCACCCTTTGGCGTAGCTCCAACCAAGGAGACGCGGTCTCCACGACACCACCTTTCCACGGCCCTGTGAGGCGGTGCTCTTTGTCTTAACGGACCGCCGAATACTCGGTGTCTAGCCGAGATGAGGCGCCAACCACACCGGCCATGCCGATGTCAGCGTGCGACGGTTTTACACCGACGCCGGTCTCCGAAGCAACTTACTCCCACGAGGCATACCCTTTGCATACCCCGACGAGTCCGCTAGGTCGTCTAGAAGTCCGAGCTGAGCAGGACCCATGCAACTTCAACCCCAACTACATCATCGCCGCCAAGACCGACGTGGCGTGACGGCGAGGGCAGACGTGGCTAGCACAAATCCACGTTTTGAGCGGCGCGTGTACCGACGAGGACACGGGCTCTGCCGCTACCCACACACCACCATCATCATGCATGGAGAACGCAAAGTGAAGACGACGATGACGACCACACGGCTTAATCAGAGGTATCCCGTGGAGTAACCCACAGGAGTAATTAACCGGGAGCCTTCCGAGGCCCCGGGAACCAGAGACCGCAATCGCTACAGTCAGACAGGCCGCGCTAGTAGGCCATGGAGCGCATATGTAAAGGGAACTTGTAATTTTGTTTCTCCGATGAGAGATTAATAAAGTGCATGTTTCCCTATGTTTATTTGTGTACTTAGTACAATGGCACGCCCGCAAAGTTTTATTTCCCCTGGTGCGTAGAGAGATAATAATTTAACAACCATGTTATTTTTATTATTTCTCGTGTCAAACATCCACATAAGCAAAATTCTCCTCATTCAGAATAGTGGGAGTATCATAAGAAACTCGAATATTATAAATTGTTTCCACATTAAAAGAATAATGTTCAGAAAAAGGGTAATCATAACTATGGCAAGTTTTATAAATATAATCATCACTAATTTTTATAACATAAGTGTCATCGCAATAATCATCATAAGTAGCAACTTTGTTCTCATCATAATCAATTAAAACCTCTTCCAAGATAGTGGAATCATTACTAAATAAAGTCATGACCTCTCCAAATCCACTTTTATCATTATAATAAGATTCAACACCCTCTAAAATAGTGAGATAATTATTATCTAAAGTTGACACTCTTCCAAACCCCTTTCAAAAATATTGCAATCATCATAAATAGGAGGCATGCTATCATCATAATAAATTTGCACATCAAAACTTGGAGGACTAAAAATATCATCTTCATCAAGCATAGCATTCCCAAACTTGGAAAAACATTAATTGCAGCAAATAAATTCTCAAACATGTCATTCTCATCAAACATAGCATCCCCAAGCTTGTGCCTTTGCATATCATAAGCATAATCACTCTCATCATTGATAGTATGAATAGCACCAATAGTATAGCAATTATTATCATCCCAATTTTCTAAGTTGGTGCCAAAAAGATTTTCAAGATTATAAGAAGTATCGTTATTTTCCCAATCATAATCATCACAACGAGTAATAGGCATAACAAAATCATCCTCAATAGTTTCTTCGGACTTTGTACCATAAGACAAAGAATCAATATCATCATCAAGTATATCATCTTCCACATTTATGTGACGCCCCCGACTCAATCGTGCACTAATCATACACGCAAACATGCACGATCAAGCACAGGGACTCACGGGAAGATATCACAACACAACTCTAATACAAATAAACAGAGATCCACGAATATTACAGACCAGGGATCACGAGGATCCGAATACATAAGTCGGTCATACAAATAATATCTGGGTACAGACATAGTTAGTTAAAGTTTGCCTTAAGAAGGCTAGCACAAACAACGACTCTAGATCGAAAGGCGAAGGCCTCCTGCCTGGGACCCTCCGATCCTACTCCTGGTCGGCTGGCTCGATCCAGTAGTAAGTGCCGTCTGGACCCTCCTGGTAGTAAGCTCCTGCGGGGACATCTGGCTCCGGAGCTCCATCATCTGAGGTAACATCAAAATGGGTATGGGGGAAAAAGAAGTAGCAAAGCAACCGTGAGTACTCATCCGAAGTACTCAGCAAGCAAGGATCTACACTACATATGCAACAGTATCAAGAAAGGCTGTATATGTGGACTGGGCTGCAGAAATGCCAGAATAGAGAGAAGACCTAGTCCTATCGAAGACTAGCATCTTCACGAAGCCACCATCTTGCAGCAATTAGAAGAGTATAGAAAAGCATTTTATTAAGCAAGCATGTTGAGGCAAAGCCTGGAGATCCTTCCTCGACTCCCTGCGAGAAAGAGATCCCGGAGCTTCAATTATTTAAACAAGTATCCAGTTCAAGTAATAGATCGGGATACCAAACTGAGCGTCCTGTTACCATGGACATGGCTATTCGAATAGATCACTTCCCTGCAGGGGTGCACTACTGTTACCCAACACGCTCGAACACCTCTGGCCGGACACACTTGCTGGGTAATGCCCGGCCTCGGGAGATCGGCACGAAGCAGCGCCCTACCTAGGCTCAGCAAAGAGATCAACACGCCGGACTAACCTATGCACCCAGGGGTCTTGGGCCATCACCCCGGCCGCTCCTGCGCGTTGCGAGACTGGCCGGGGAGCAGGCGCGACACTGAACTCGTCAGTGAAGTATCCAGCCCAACCCAACAATCAGCCCGCACGGTGAACTGTGATGTCTGATGAGCTTTCGGGAGAAACATACGACGTAGAGGGCCCCATAAACCATTATCCCACGTGGTGGTAGTGCGTATAGGCCATTGGCCAACTCAGATCAATTACCCAAATCCATTAGGCGTATTTAATAACTCATGGAGACGGTCAGAGTTTCTGATGCTCCGCCACAATATCTCTCTCGGGTGCCCTCCTGGCAAACCCGACTGCATAATTTCCCCGTGGGTACACATCAGGGTCGACCCGCCTATGACAAAGGTCAAGTAACCGTGTGGTCATAACACCAAGCGGGAAACACCGAGGAATCATCCTCGGCGGATTCCACTCGATGAAATCATCAAGGTGAACGTAGGAGGAATCACCCTCGAAGTTCACACTTGAGGGGTTGCACGACAGGGTCGTATCAGGAGTGGTTAAGGAGGAATCACCGTCGATGACCCCGACCGAACAGCTACACTACAGAGTTATCATCAGGAGTGCGTTACGAGGTATCACCCTCGGCACTCGATAGTAACTATGCAGAGTCGTACAACAAAGGGGGGTGAAGTGAGGTGTCGGTCTCTGGTCGTCGATCACGATGATCGAGTCGTCGATGCTGAAGCAGAGGCAACAAGGACAAAGTGGGGGGGGTCACTGATGGATCACTAACCAACCTATACTAAGCAGTTTGAAATAGGCAGGTAAGGTAGCAATAAGCAGGTTACAAAAAGTAGGCTATGCATCAGAATAGGAGCAATCAATTACAGTAGCAAAATCTAATGCAAGCATGAGAGAATGGAATGGGCGATATCGAAATG
This sequence comes from Thinopyrum elongatum, assembly GCA_011799875.1. Lineage (NCBI taxonomy): Eukaryota > Viridiplantae > Streptophyta > Magnoliopsida > Poales > Poaceae > Thinopyrum > Thinopyrum elongatum. The sequence continues at coordinate 80,369,191 of CM022301.1, forward strand.
TTCAAGAGGGGGCTTGCCTGGTTGCTCTGGCAAGAAGGAGGAGTCGTCGTCGATGTAGTCGATCACGGGGGTATCGGCAGCGGTCTCGGGGTCTACCGAAAAGAAGTAACGGAGGGGCAACACAATAAATAACAGAGCAATCAAAGCATCACAAAGCATAACATGGCAATACGCGGTGCTAGGGGTGACCTAACGCAGTACTAGGTGCTACTGGCGAAGGGGGAAAACATCCGGGAAAGTATTCCCGGTGTTTGACGTTTTCGGGCAGATGAAATGGATGTGGGTTGTTGCATGTTTGCTATGCTAGGGACGTGTGGCGGATGAACGGACTGCGTATTCGGATTCGTCTCGTCGTTCTGAGCAACTTTCATGTATAAAACTTTTTCATCCGAGTTACGGATTATTTTATATTATTTTTCAAAGTTTATTCAAATTTCTGGAATTAACAGATTTAATCTAAATCAAAACACATATTTACTGCATTAACATGACATCAGCATGATGTCAGCAGTTAATTGTCTGTTGACTGGGTCAAACTGACGCATGGGACCGGTCTGTCATAGTCACAGTTAACTTAAACAAAATTAATTAGGTTAACTAAATGATTAGGTTAATTAAACATATTTAATTAAGTTAATTAATTACTTGATTAATTATTATTATTATTATTTATTCATTTATTTCACTTTTTTTTGCCAGGGCGTTGGGCCGCAGTAGTCATAGGCCCAGAGGCCAAATTTAGCGGGCGTGCGGGCGCGGTTGCGGGCGCAACCCGCACGGGGCAGAGCCCTACCGAGGGGGAGCGGGGCAAGGCCACTGATACGTCTCCAACATATCTACTTTTCCTAACGCTTTTCCTCTTGTTTTGGACTCTAATTTGCATGATTTGAATGAAACTAACCCCGGACTGACGCTGTTTTCAGCAGAACTACCATGGTGTTGTTTTTGTGCAGAAATAAAAGTTCTCGGAATGGAACGAAACTTTGCGAGGAATTTTTATACAAAATAAGAGAATTTCCGGAGCCAAGAGCCACCTGAGGGGGGCACCTGGGTGGGCACAACCCACCAGGGCGCGCGTGCCCCCCCAGGCGCGCCCAGGTGGGTTGTCCCCACCTGGTGGCCCCGTAGACCCTGAAACCGACGCTATAAAATCCTATTTTTCTAGAAAAAAATCAGGGAGAAAGAATTATCACGTTTCACGAGACGGAGCCACCGCCGTCTCCTGTTCTTCATCGGAAGGCCACATCTGGAGTCCGTTTGGGGCTCCGGAGAGGGGGATCTTCGATCTTCGTCGTCACCAACCCTTCTCCATCGCCAATTCCATGATGCTCCCCACCGGGAGTGAGTAATTCCTTCGTAGGCTCGCTGGTCGGTGAGGAGTTGGATGAGATTCATCATTTAATCGAGTTAGTTTTGTTAGGGCTTGAACCCTAGTATCCATTATGTTCTGAGATTGATGTTGCTATGACTTTGCCATGCTTAATGCTTGTCACTTTGGGCCCAGGTGCCATGATTTCAGATCTGAACCGTTTATGTTATCACCATTATATCTATGTTCTAGATCCCCGATCTTGCAAGTTATAGTCACCTACTACGTGTTATGATCCGGCAACCCCGGAGTGACAATAGTCGGGACCACTCCCGGTGATGACCGTAGTTTGAGGAGTTCATGTATTCACCGTGTGTTAATGCTTTGTTCCAGTTCTCTATTAAAAGGAGGCCTTAATATCCCTTAGTTTCCAATATGGACCCCGCTGCCACGGGAGGGCAGGACAAAAGATGTCATGCAAGTTCTTTCCATAAGCACGTATGACTATTTACGGAATACATGCCTACATTATATTTATGAACTGGAGCTAGCGTCGTATTGCCCTAGGTTATAACTGTCTCATGATGAATATCATCCAACAAATTACCGATCCAATGCCTACGAATATATCTTATATTGTTTCTGCTAAGTTACTGCTGCTGTCACTGTTGCACTTGCTACAATATCACTGCTATCACTGTTACTGTTACTATTGCTGCTGCTACTATTATCAAAACTATCATACTACTTTACTACTGATCACTTTGCTGTAGATAATTAATCTCCAGGTTTGGTTCAATTGACAACTCAGCTGCTAATACTTACAAATATTCTTTGGCTCCCCTTGTGTCGAATCTATAAATTTGGGTTGAATACTCTACCCTCGAAAACTGTTGCGATCCCCTATACTTGTGGGTTATCAAGACCTTTTTCTGGCGCCGTTGCCGGGGAGCATAGCTATATTTGTTGAGTCACTTGGGATTATTATCAATTATTCACTGTGAAGAATCTGAAGGATGCTAAGACTAAGATTTTTTCCTCTAAGACGAGGGTAGGTAAGGAACTGCCATCTAGCTCTGCTTTAGATTCACCTTCTGTTATAAGTAAACTTGCAACACCACCACATGCTATTAATCCTGACATGTCGCAAGTTATTGATGATGCTACTTCTGCTATGAATGATGCTTATGATGATGCTAGTACCTTGCTTGATGATGATGTGCCATTAGGTGAATTTCTTGATGAACAAATTGCTAGAGTAAGACAACATGATGTTGTTGAATCTGATGATGAGCTTGAAACTGAAAATCTTGAAACACCCACTAGAACTAGCCCTCCTAGATATGAATTGCCTAAGGTACCGGAAGGTTATGTTATGAATGAGGAGACAACTAGAGATATTCTTGCTTGTAAGGATAGAGATGATCTAGAGAAATTATTATGCAAGTATAAAGGAAAGTCTCTGAATGCTAGAATGCAGTATGATCCTAAGTTTGCTACCTCACCTATCTTTATTGATGATAAGGATTATGAATTCTCTGTCGACCCAGAGTTAATTACTTTGGTTGAATATGATCCTTTCCATGGTTATGAAACTGAGACTGTTGTGGCACATCTTACTAAGTTGAATGACATAGCCACCCTTTTTACTCATGATGAGAAAACTCGCTATTACTATATTCTCAAATTATTTCCGTTCTCATTAAAGGGTGATGCTAAAGCTTGGTACAATACTCTTGCTCCTGGTTGTGTGCATAGTCCCCAGGATATGATTTATTACTTCTCTGAAAAATATTTTCCTGCTCATAAGAAACAAGCTGCCTTACAGGAAATATTTAACTTTGTGCAAATTAAAGAAGAGAGTCTCCCAGAAGCTTGGGGAAGGCTTTGCCAGTTACTTAATGCTTTGCCTAATCATCCTCGTAAGAAAAATGAAATACTTGATATCTTCTATAATGGACTAACCGATGCTTCTAAAGATTTCCTAGATAGTTGTGCTGGTTGTGTTTTCAGGGAACGAACTATTGGACAAGCTGAAGAATTATTGAATAACATATTGAAAAACTATGATGATTGGACTCTTCCTGAACCACCATCTAAACCCACTCCGAAGAAGAGGCATATTTTATATCTCAGCCCCGAAGATATGCAAGAGGCAAAGAAATCTATGAAGGAAAAAGGTATTAAAGCCGAGGATGTCAAAAATTTACCTCCTATTGAAGAAATACATGGGCTTGATACACCACCACTGCCTAAGGTGGTAGAGGTAAATTCTCTAATGAAATTCAATGATAATGATAATCCTCACAATATGCACCCTAGCCAATGCCTTTATGAGTTTGAAAACTACATTAGAAAACAAGATCACTTCAATGCAAATGTTATGAAACAATTAAAATACAATTCTGACATGATTGCTCGCTTGAGTGACTTGTTATTTAGAATCTCAAATGATGTTAGAGGTGTGGGAAAGCATGCTTCTATGGTACAAACCTAGTTAGAACAAGTTGCTAAATCTCAAAGAGAATTGCTTGATGAAATGAATAACAACATACATGACTTTACTGTTAAAGTTGCAACTAGAGGAGGTAAAATGACTCAGGAACCACTTTATCCTGAGGGACACCCAAAAAGAATTGAACAGGATTCACAAAGGAATAAAACCACTGCACCTGGTCCCTCTAAAAAGAAAAAGAAAAAGAAAAATGATAGGACTTTGCCTGCCTCTAGTGAACCTGAAGTAGAGAAACCTCCTGATAATGATAATGATGTTTCTATTTCTGATGCTGAAACTCAATCTGGTAATGAACATTCACCTTCTGATAATGAAAAAGGTAATGATGAGGTTCATAAAGAAACTCAAACAAATAATAAAGAACCAGACAATGATGTTGAGATAGAACCAGCTGTTGATCTTGATAACCCACAACCCAAGAATGCAAGATATGATAAAAGAGACTTTGTTGCTAGAAAACACGGTAAGGAAAGAGAACTGTGGGTTCAAAAACCTATTCCTTTTCCGCCTAAGACAACTAAAAAGAAAGATGATGAAGAATTTTAACGCTTTGCTGAAATGTTAAGGCCAGTCATTTTGCGTACTCGCTTGACCGATATCTTCAAAATGCCTCCTTATGCAAAGTACATGAAGGACATCATCACTAATAAGAGAAAAATACCGGAAGCTGAAATCTCCACCATGCTTGCTAATTACACTTTCAAGGACGGAGTACCTAAAAAACTTGGAGATCCGGGAATACCAACTATACCTTGCTTCATCAAAAAGAATTATGTGAAAACTGCTTTATGTGATTTGGGAGCTGGTGTTAGTGTTATGCCTTCTCTTTATATAAAAGACTTGATTTGAATAAACTCACACCTACTGAAATATCTTTGCAAATGGCTGACAAATCAACTACCATACCTATCGGTATTTGTGAGGATGTGCCCGTTGTTGTTGCTAATGTTACTATTTTGACTGACTTTGTTATACTTGAGATGCCCGAGGACGACAACATGTCGATTATCCTTAGTAGACCCTTCTTGAATACTGCAGGGGCTGTTATTGATTGCAATAAAAGCAAGGTCACTTTTCATATCAATGGTAATGAGCATATGGTGCACTTTCCGAAGAAACAATTCCAAGTGAATGGTATTAATGTTATTGAAAAATCTCCGACGATCACTATTGGAAGTTTTCAACTACCTCTACCTACTACCAAAAAGAAATATGAAATGCTTATTGTTGGGGACATTCATATCCCCGTTGAGGTAACTTAGTGATTTACGAAAGTTCTTCGGTTTCATGCTAATCGAAAGTGGTTGTTAATAAGACTTGATCAACCTTATTAATGGATCATTTTTTAGAGGTATGAAGTTGATCAATTTAGTGAGCACTACCTTCTGTCCCTACCTTTTATTTTCTGTTCCTATTAGTTAAATAAAATAAAATGCCATGTTTTGTCTGTTTTCTGATTTTTCCCGTGCAATAAAAAAATGACCCAAAAATAAAAGTTCTCAGAATGCCCTGAAAATTTAATACCATTTTTTCTGAATATTTAAGAATTTCTGGTGCAAATAATATCAGAGGGAGGTGCACCAGGTGGGCACAACCCACCTGGGCGCGCCAGGACCCCCAGGCGCGCCCTGGTGAGTTGTGGTCCCCACGTGGGCCGCCTCGCTTATCTCTTCATCCCACATCTTCACTTACCTCCAGAAAAAAATCTCCATTGCTCTCTCTCTCGTGTTCTTGCTCCCGAAACCGCGGATTTTGATCTCTTTGCTCGAAGCTCCGTTTCCAAAACTGTTTCGGGGAATTGTTGCTTGGTATGTGACTCCTCCGTTTGTCCAATTAATTTTTGTTTTAGTGGTTTATATTTTGAATAATTAGCTACTCTTGGTGCTGCTATAGATGAGCTTGCATGTTGAATTCTTAGAGTTCTAAGTAGTTTGAATGCTTGCTATGGCCTCTATGCATCCCTATGAGTAGTTGTTACCAATATTGTGAAGTTTTGTTGACAAATTTTTTGTCACCCAATAAATTTTTAGAAAATTGTATGCGAATATGATGAACCTCTTTGGAAGGAGTTCTTTGAGGAGGAGATCCTTGGGGGCATCTTCTAGTGACAGCTCCGCTCATCGGTCTTATGTTGAACCAAGTGAAAGTTCCGTACGAGATGCCGCCACCAAAACATGCTTATGGCCATGCGATGATTATATGGTGAGTGTGGGCATTAAGGAGGAATTTGAGCAATATGTTCACAATGCCGACCTCGGTCCCTACATATCAGATAAGTGCAATCAACACCACACTCTCACTAAATCATTCGTCAAAGGATTTAAATTCCATCCCCATGAGTCTATGGTGTCATTTAAACTGTATGAAAATTCATTTACCTTATCATTAGAAAGGTTTGCTCATCACTGCAAAATTCCATTCTGGGGTTCGCTTGATGAACCACCAAGAGCTGAGTTCGAAACATTTTTGTCTAGCCTTTGCTACGGTGAGAATAGGGGAGTGACGCAAGGTAGAATAAAGAGCATTCATTTTCCCGCAATTCAATACCTTGCATTATTCACTGGGAAATGTATTGTAGGCAAACAAGATTGTAGCACACTTTGTGCTCCAGACTTGAGCCTCTTACGCGCCGCTCTCACCGGTGACAAAAGCTATAATCTTGGAGCGATTGTTGCACGTAGGTTGCAGCACAACGCTAATAGTGGTTATTTTTATGGTGGAATTTATGCCACACGCTTAGCGAGAGAGCTGGGTGTTTCACCTTTACCATATGACCCTATTTTACCCACGCAATATTTAGACTTTGATGTTGTGAAGCGTCATAAGATCCTTAAGGGTAAACCTGATAATTTCACCTACAAGTTGTTGTTTAACCAAGAGTCCATCGTATACACATATTTGCCTGCGCCTGCTCTCTTTGATTATCGCAGCAGGGGAAGATATTTTGTTCTTGAGAGCGAGGCCCGAGCCCACAACGCGGCAGTTGTGGCTGCACGGCAGGCTGAGACATTCGAACCAAGAGCCTCCGTGAGCTACCACTCCGACTACTATCCAGGCTATTGACTGATTACCAAGTTAGGCCAAAAGCCTAAGCTTGGGGGAGTACGTGTTTCTCACCGACATTACATTCATGTTCACACATTTCAATTGTCGGTGTTCACACTTTTTCATTGTATTATCCATGCTTAAATTTATTTTCTTGCTTTCTTCTTGTTTGTTTGAAAAACTTTGAGAAAATCCAAAAATATTTCCAGCTTCTTTTTGCTTTTTCTTTCTAGAGTAGTTAGTTGTAGCACTAAAAAGAAAACCCAAAAAGATTTCCTTGTTCTTCTTTTGCTTGTTGGGAGCTTTCCCGTGTAAATATTTTTCTCGTTTTTGCTTTTCCCTTTTTATTTGCTTCTTTCGAATAAAACAAAAAAAAACTCCAAAAATATTTCAGTGTGTTTCTCTGAATTTCTTTTCTTTCTTTCAAGTCGTACCAAGGAGAAGAGCACGATGAAAATGTTGAGTGGCTCTCAAATGCATTATTGTTGATCTAACAAAGAGCACATTTTACCTTGTCTTCTCCTTTTGAATAAAATGTTTGCAGATTCCAGCTTAGTCCACGGCACTCTTGCACTATTATTATTTTCAAACCGTTCGGTCGTGCAAGTGAAAGGCAATAATGACGATATTTGATGAACTAGCCGTGGCAGAGAGAAACGGGTATGAACTTGATTTGTTCTGTTTTTGTAAATATGTTTAACATAGTATCCATGATTCAGCCCATTATGATTAAACATGTTTGCAATGACAATTAGAGATTATAGTTTCTCATGCCATGCATAAGTAGCTAGGAGTGGATAATGATTTATCTTGGATGTCAACATTGCGTTAAAATGATTGTGATGTAGTATGATGATATGGTATCCTCCTCTGAATGTTCGAGTGGCTTGACTTGGCACATGTTCATGCATGTAGTTGAATCAAAACCAACATAGCCTCTATGATATTTATGTTCATGGTGTTCATATCCTACTCATGCTAGTGTCCAATGTTACTTATGCATAATGCATGTTCATGACCGTTGTTGCTCTCTAGCTGGCTGCTTCTCAACCTATTTGCTAGCCTTCACCTGTACTAAGTGGGAATTCTGCTTGTACATCCAAAACCTGAAACCCAAGTTATTCCAGATGAGTCCACCATACCTACCTATATGCGGTATTACCCTGCCGTCCTAAGTAAATTTGCATGTGCCATCTCTAATTTTCAAAATAAATTTCTCTTTTGTGTGCTCGTACCGCTCGCGAGGCAGCGAGGGGTGGCTGATATTTTTCCATGCTAGATGTGTTATTCTCACGATGAGTGTTTATTCACTTGTCATTGCACGAGAGTACGGCAAAGGTATTAGGGATGCCCAGTCCCGAAATGAAAAATGAATTTACTTTATGTTGTCAAATAATAAATTCCTTAGAAAGTGTTGGTATGGAGGGCACTCGTGGATACGGCTAGCCATGGAAAGTGAAAGAAATGGTGGAAAAAGGAATAAACTTTATTTTCTGTTTGGGAACCGCCTATGATATATCTAGCATGGAAAGTATTGGAAACTCTAAGTCGTTTTTGTTGGTGGGAAAAAGTATGCCTCTCAAAATATTTTTATCTCCCAATTCAAGCTTTGAGCTCTGGCACCTCTGCAAATCACTGCTTCCCTCTGCGAAGGGACTATCTATTTACTTTTATGTTGTGTCATCACCTTCTCAAATAAGCGCCGGAACTAGAGAGCACTGCTGTCGTGCTTATGCATTGTGTGTAGTTAATGTTGGGTGCATCATGACTGGATCTTTTCTACCATGAATTACAATGTTTGGTCGCTGCTCGGACTTTGGAGGTGCTCTGCATTTATGTTTTGCGGTCTCAGAAAGGGCTAGCGAGATACCACTATTGTCATTTTATATCATGGTTGTTTTGATAACGTGTTGCCATTTGAGATATCTTATTATTGCTCGCTAGTTGATTATGTCATTGATATGAGTTAATATAATTTTTAAGAGTTATTGTCGACATGGTTAGTTATAATTTTCACTGAAAACCTGGGTGCTGTTTAAGCTTATTTATGCAAACAAGAGCAAAAGAGTTCGTAAAAGTTCTTCTTTTTCACTTTCAGTTTATCAACTGAATTGCTTGAGGACAAGCAAAGGTTTAAGCTTGGGGGAGTTGATACATCTCCAATGTATCTACTTTTCCTAACGCTTTTCCTCTTGTTTTGGAGTCTAATTTGCATGATTTGAATGAAACTAACCCCGGACTGACGCTGTTTTCAGCAGAACTACCATGGTGTTGTTTTTGTGCAGAAATAAAAGTTCTCGGAATGGAACGAAACTTTGCGAGGAATTTTTATACAAAACAAGAGAATTTTCGGAGCCAAGAGCCACCTGAGGGGGGCACCTGGGTGGCCACAACCCACCAGGGTGCGCCCGCCCCCCCCCCCACCCCAGGCGCGCCCAGGTGGGTTGTCCCCACCTGATGGCCCCGCAGACCCTGAAACTGACGCTATAAAATCCTATTTTTCCAAAAAAAAACAGGGAGAAAGAATTATCGCGTTTCGTGAGACGGAGCCGCCGCCGTCTCCTGTTCATCATCGTGAGGCCAGATCTGGAGTCCGTTTGGGGCTCCGGAGAGGGGGATCTTCGATCTTCGTCATCACCAACCCTTCTCCATCGCCAATTCCATGATGCTCCCCACCTGGAGTGAGTAATTCCTTCATAGGCTCGCTGGCAGTGAGGAGTTGGATGAGATTCATCATGTAATCGAGTTAGTTTTGTTAGGGCTTGATCCCTAGTATCCATTATGTTCTGAGATTGATATTGCTATGACTTTGCCATGCTTAATGCTTGTCACTTTGGGCCCGGGTGCCATGATTTCAGATCTGAACTGTTTATGTTATCACCATTATATCTATGTTCTAGATCCGATATTGCAAGTTATAGTCACCTACTACGTGTTATGATCCGGCAACCCCGGAGTGACAATAGTCGGGACCACTCCCGGTGATGACCGTAGTTTGAGGAGTACATGTATTCACCGTGTGTTAATGCTTTGTTCCGGTTCTCTATTAAAAGGAGGCCTTAATATCCCTTAGTTTCCAATATGGACTCCGCTGCCACGGGAGGGTACGACAAAAGATGTCATGCAAGTTCTTTCCATAAGCACGTATGACTGTTTACGGAATACATGCCTACATTATATTTATGAACTGGAGCTAGTGCCGTATCGCCCTAGGTTATAACTGTCTCATGATTAATATCATCCAACAAATTACCGATCCAATGCCTACGAATTTATCTTATATTGTTTCTGCTAAGTTACTACTGTTGTCACTGTTGCACTTGCTACAATATCACTGCTATCACTGTTACCGTTACTATTGCTGCTGCTACTATTATCAAAACTATCATACTACTTTGCTACTGATCACTTTGCTGCAGATAATTAATCTCCAGGTGTGGTTGAATTGACAAGTCAGCTGCTAATATTTACAAATATTCTTTGGCTCCCCTTGTGTCGAATCTATAAATTTGGGTTGAATACTCTACCCTCGAAAACTGTTGCGATCCCCTGTACTTGTGGGTCATCAGCCACCGGGGCGCGGTCAGTGGGCGTGAGGGCAGCAGACGGAGGCCGCGGCATGGCGGGTGGGGACCGGACCTGGCGGCGATGAGCGCTGGCGAGTGGGGGGTCGCGGATGCAGCAGGGGCTACAACGCGCGGCGGCCGGTATTGGGGTTGTGTTTTGGATGTTGGTGTGGTTGTTCAAGCGCGCGCGCGGTAGTGAAGGCAGGGACGGCTGCCGCAGCGAGAGGCGGCACGGGGACGTGGGGCGGAGGTGGCCGACGTTGGGCGTAGCCCCGGCGAGGCCACGGGTGGGCGCACGAGCACGAGGCTGCCACGGCGGCTGCGGGCGATGGCGGCCATAGAGCAGGTAGCGGGCGCGGACGAGCGGCGGGTGGAGGCGAGCGCAGCGGTGGGTGGCGGGGCCGCGCGGGTGGACGCAGGAGCAGTGCACGGGGGCGGGGGGCTGCGGGCGAGGCCAGGGGCCGAGCGGGAGCGCAGCGAGGGGCGACGCCGTGGCGGACGGGGAGGGAGAGAAGGGGCAGAGGGGGGGGAAGAGGCCCAGGGCCTCACCGGCGGTGTAGATGACCAGGTGGCGGCGAGGCTCGATGGGGGCCGGTGAGGGGGAAGTCGGGGACGGCCGACGAAGTGGCGAAGGGGCGGCGCCAGCGAGTGGCGGGATCGGCGACGAGGTCGCAGGGGCGAGCGTCGGGGTCCGATGCCCTGATCCCCTTCTGGATCGAGGGGGAGGCGAGGGATACGTGGGGGGGCGAGTGGGAGAGGTGGCTAGGGTTACGGGGGAGTGGAGGTTGTGGCCTAAGTAGGCCAGAGGGAGGAGTTGGTCCGACCGGCTGGGCCGAGGCCCAGTTGGGCCAGGGGTTTCTCTGTTTTTATTTTGTTGTTTTGTTTCTCTTCTCTTTTATTCATTCTTTACTGTTTTCCTTTAGTTCCTTTTTTAGTTTTATAATTATAAACTTAGTTCCTAAAATAGTAATACTACTTATTCTAATGCCACAATAACTTGGGCACCCAAACAAATTAGTTTAACATTTTATATATTATAAAAGGAATTTAATTATTGGTTTTAGCTACTGTTTATTTACTTTAGAGCATTCAGTTATTTTATAAAAGTGTGGTTTCTCCACCAATATTTCGCATGGATTATTTGGCACCTTTCGAAAACTTTTGTTTTAATGTTTGAAATCTCTTACCGTTTAACTTGATTTTGAATTTTGAATTCGAACGGGATTTGAATTAGAGTGAGTTTAGTAATAGTAATAGTGGTGACATGGCATCATTAGTAGAGGATTACTGTAGCTTAATTTTCCGGGAGTCACAATTCTCCTCCACTACAAGAAATCTCGTCCCGAGATTTAGGAGGTGGAGTAAGGGGGAAAGATCTGGTTACGAAATTCTAACGAATCTTCTCGGTCTTGGTTGCTCTTCTCGAAGAAGTTAATCCCTTCGTTGATGTCTTTATTTCTCTCCTTCAGGTCATCATGAGGAAGTCGGCATCCTTTCTTCGGGAACTCCATCGTACTTACGAAAGAATAAAGGGTATTTATTCCGGAAGAACGGACCTCTGCAAGGTTGACTACCTGGTAGCTAACATCGGGGAAGGTGGCGGAAAGTAACTCTCGAACTGAAACTTAAGAAAATTTCGAGAGCAAAGTAAGAAGGTACCATAAGAAGTTTCAAGCGGATAGACAATCGTCGTTGCCTGAAACAGAGTGTGAAAGGGGTTCAGAGCAACGGGAATTAGTTTTGTGTCTGATACCAGAATTGACGATCACTCGGAAGGTGGCTCGTGAATTACCTACGAGGCCACGCGCGAGGAATAACTTTGGGAACAGGGGGTGTACTGGAGAAGTCAGGTTTCGATCCTGTGGAACTGTGGGTTATGGGCCCACCATGTTGGTTAAAAGTAGGAAGGGCGGTGACGTCTTACGTGATCATGTAAGCAAGGCATGTCAAAGGATAGCCTGTCAGTTATGTCGGCAACAACATTGGTACCAAGGGCGAGGGACAAAGAGAACCATTTTCCTGCTCGTTGAACGAGGCGGACCAATAGGCAAAGTTCTCGTCCATCGGTGGTTACCGGAATGTCATCAACAATGGTAACAGGGTCTTACTGACAGAGTGGTACAACAAGGTGCTTACCTAAGCGGGGAATTATCACTGCTAAGTTAAGTCAGATTACAGGAAAGGTTAAACAAAACAATGGAAAGGAAAATGTGTTTTAACACATATTTCAGGGGTGTATCCTTCCCAAGGATAAGCCGAGCATGATATCCATGACAGGATAGAAAGTAGAAAACCATTTATGTAAGGGTAGAGGAATTCCCTGACACTACCCATACAACGGTGTTTGGATAATTTATAAAGAAAATTTAGCATTGTGCTTCAAATGTTCTTATTGATGATTGGAGTACCACAGACATGCTTCGAGATAGCATTGACATGGTCATGAGGTAAAGATCAGACTTTGGATACACAAAGGATTCATTAGGAACAACTTACAGAATAAGTCTTACAATTTCCACATGGAAGAATGGTTAACCTTGCTAAAAAGGAAGAACTTTAACAATAGGTCCTCCGGCCAGGTGTGCTAGGCATGACATCACCTTATCGGGTCAAAGACCAATGTTATAACTCTTGGGGATATGTTCCAACCATCATATCTGACTGAGACTCAGATCTGATTGGTGTTAGGACATCTCAGACTTAGAATGTCTGAGAGAAAAAGGTGCAACGCAAATTGACGAGATGACATTGCAAGATTCTCGGGAAATGAACTATGAAAGCGAGTTCCGAAACAAGAGTTCAGCATTAAACCAGGGAAAGGATGAGGAGGTGGCTGATGGACTCAGCGACAACTCATCGAGATTTCCAAAAAGATGAATTTCCATAATTATGTGAACAAGGAGATGTCAATTGTCAGATCAGATGATATAATGATGTATGCTCGAGGAAAACATACACAATTAAAGATTGGTTGAAAGGTGCACCCAAAATATGAGCTTAGGTAGCATGATCAATGTTAGAATGGTGATTCAATAACCAAAAGACTTAGAATGAAGCTATCGACCATTCACTTCAAAGCAATAGGGTTGCTAAAAGTTTGAATTCACACATCATAGTTCAATTGTTGGTATTCCGGTTAGAAACAACACGGGGACCAAGAAATGGATGTAGATGGCGAGAAGTATTACTTGTATCAAGAATTCTTAAGAGGTGGTGAAATTTTCACAACATTCTTGATATATAAGATGGTAATACTCCAAGGTAGGACATAAGATAAGCTGGATAGCCAGGAACTCAAGGTACAGCCACAACACAAACAAGTTTGTGTTGGAAAGAAGGCAAGGAAGTAGTCGATGACAACACAAATTACCGAGGGACAAGGATGGTATTTCTCATCATGAATTCAATTGATATCCTGGAAGAGCTCAGAATGCTGATGATGATCATGACACACTTGTCGAGAGATTCCATGAAGATGTAATCGATCGGCGATGACATCAAGTCAAAGGAATGGTGAAGCGAAAGGTTATTGGAACCATGGGTACGACACCACCTCGAAATCAAGTTTGCTGTTCAAGGAGAAATGATATGACGAGGAAGATCGACGTAAGATTAGCTCACCGTCGAAATTTGTGCTCCGGGAAGAAGGACTAGGTAGCATAGTTAAAATTAGCACGATAATGATGTAGCCGATCAGGCTAGGAATGACATGATGGAGTATTAAACTTGTAAGCAATGAAGATTTCTAATACTTGTTGAATCGCAGTGCGGACTCGATTCCGTTATCGTTGTCCTTGAGGGTCTAACAACTCAGAACCCAGGGAAAAATTGGAATCGGTGAGAATAATAGTTGACGAAGAACTCATAAGAAGTTAAGCAGTTCCGTGATATTCTCGATTTACCAGAGGGTAATACTCGAAAGTAGGCCAGAATAAAGGTTGGACAGGTTTATTGATGTGCAGAAGACAAGTACTTTAACTTGTTCGAGAAAAGGGATCAAAGAAGATCAATATGGCCAAAACCACGATCGCAAAAATAGACCAGATCCCAGATATAAGATGAACTTATACCAGGGGAATAATTAATTTCAGAGAAGCTTTAACGATAAGATCTACATCGTCTCCATGGGCATGAACACAAAGTTCAAGGTCGACTTCCACTTCTTCAATGCATAACCTTTCATTCACTACTCTTATAAATATGATTTTAGTGTGAAAACCTACCTGGTGAATTACCAGGGGAGTATGACCCGTGAAAACTTTTCGGGTTCACACAGATTAAGGAAGGCATAGGTTCAACCCACTGGGGCATCTTAGAAACATATACCACAAGCTTCGTGAGTAATTATCACCAGCTCGAAAGCAAAGCATGGTTGACACAAGGAGAGGATACAATTTAGCAAAGGCATTATGTATCGGAGAAAGAACTCACCAGGTGATTAAATATGAAGGACATTGTCGGATAATAATCCAACAGTGGATATGGCGATCCACAACGCAGCTAATGTGAGTATCGGTACTTAATCAGAGGAAGAAAGAACGCAAATGCATTGGTTTATAGAACATCTGAATAATTCGACGTTTACATAACAAAGGAATTTTGATTTTAATTCAAGGAATCAGGAGCAAACGCTCTGATCAAGGATGGATAAATTGAGAAGGCTTAGGGGTACCATCGATGATAACTTGACTGGTCGAGATCCAGTTCATGTTTAAAATGACGCCTGAGCTAGAAGGATGGATTTTAGTTTCAACTGATGATTGCGACCATTTGCAAACATATCGAATCAACGGACTCAAAATGATAATGACAAGGATTTTAATGGATATTGCTAGCCATATGGACTTAACCATAATGCAGGCAGGCAAGAATTACGAGAGTCATAGGCTGCAGAGGATTCTCGAAAGATCAGATAGTATTTCAAAGAATTTTGTGAAACAAAAGAACAACTGTGATGAACGGATACTCGATAAGTGCGAGGAACTATCCATAGGGGTATTCCTGCGGCAAGGAATTGCAAGGCAGTGGCACAAGGGTCTCGGGAATCATCGAAGAGTATCTTTGGAATCTTCTGGTGCAGCAGGCGATCATCTGTAATAAGGGGCTCTCCGGGAGGAAGTAGTTACGAGAACCTAGAGCCAGAGTTAGTAAAATCATTTAACCCGAATAGAAGAGAGATCAGAGTCCCAGAGTAAAGATCAAGGAATAAAAGATACTAATACCACCCAGTTGGAGACGTGGGCCCGTAAGCCACATAGCCATGTTAGTAAAAGTTTTTCAATGACTAGACTCAACTTCGGCCAAGGAGTTGGAAAGGGGGATTCCTATAGGCAGTCGGCTCTGATACCAACTTGTGACGCCCTCGACTCAATCGTGCAGTAATCATACACGCAAACATGCACGATCAAGCACAGGGACTCACGGGAAGATATCACAACACAAGTCTAATACAAATAAACGGAGATCCACGAGTATTACAGACCAGGGATCACGAGGATCCGAATACATAAGTCAGTCATACAAATAATATCTAGGTACAGACATAGTTAGTCAAAGTTTGCCTTAAGAAGGCTAGCACAAACAACGACTCTAGATCGAAAGGCGAAGGCCTCCTTCCTAGGACCCTCCGATCCTACTCCTGGTCGGCTGGCTCGATCCAGTAGTAAGTGTCGTCTGGACCCTCCTGGTAGTAAGCTCCTGCGGGGACATCTGGCTCCGGAGCTCCATCGTCTAAGGTAACATCAAAAGGGGTATCGGGGAAAAGAAGTAGCAAAGCAAACGTGAGTACTCATCCGAAGTACTCAGCAAGCAATGATCTACACTACATATGCAACAGTATCAAAAAAGGCTGTATATGTGGACTGGGCTGCAGAAATGCCAGAATAGAGAGAAGACCTAGTCCTATCGAAGACTAGCATCTTCACGAAGCCACCATCTTGGAGCAATTAGAAGAGTACAGAAAAGCATTTTATTAAGCAAGCATGTTGAGGCAAAGCCTAGAGATCCTTCCTCGACTCCCTGCGAGAAAGCGAACCCGGAGCTACAATTAATTAAACAAGTATCCAGTTCAAGTAATAGATCAGGATACCAAACTGAGCGTCCTGTTACCATGGACACGGCTATTCGAATAGATCACTTCCCTGCAAGGGTGCACTACTGTTACCCAACACGCTCGAACACCTCTGGCCGAACACACTTGCTGGGTAATGCCCGGCCTCGGGAGATCAACATGAAGCAGCGCCCTACCTAGGCTCAGCAGAGAGGTCAACACGCCGGACTAACCTATGCACCCAGGGGTCTTGGGCCATCACCTCGGGCGCTCCTGCGCATTGCGAGACTGGCCGAGGAGCAGGCGCGACACTGAACTCGTCTGTGAAGTATCCAGCCCAACCCCAACAATCAGCCCGCACGGTGAACTGTGACGTCTGATGAGCTTTCGGGAGAAACGTACGACGTAGAGGGCCCCATAAACCATTATCCCATATGGTGGTAGTGCGTATAGGCCATTGGCCAACTCAGATCAATTACCCAAATCCGTTAGGCGTATTTAATAACTCGCGGAGATGATCAGAGTTTCTGATGCTCCAACACAATATCTTTCTCGGGTGCCCTCCTGGCAAACCCGACTGCATAATTTCCCCGCGGGTACCCATCAGGGTCGACCCGCCTGCGACAAAGGTCAAGTAACTGTGTGGTCATAACACCAAGGGGGAAACCCCAAGGAATCACCCTCGGCGGATTCCACTCGATGAAATCATCAAGGTGAACGTAGGAGGAATCACCCTCAAGGTTCACACTTGAGGGGTTGCACGACAGGGTTGTATCGGGAGTGGTTAAGGAGGAATCACCCTCGATGACCACGACCGAACAGCTACACTATAGAGTTATCATCAGGAGTGCATTATGAGGTATCACCCTCGGCACTCGATAGTAACTATGCAGAGTCGTACAACAAAGGGGGGTGAAGTGAGGTGTCGGTCTCTGGTCGTCGATCACGTTGATCGAGTCGTCGATGCTGAAGCAGAGGCAACAAGGACAAAGTGGGGGTCACAGATGGTTCACTAACCAACCTATACTAAGTAGTTTGAAATAGGCAGGTAAGGTAGCAATAAGCAGGTTACAAAAAGCAGGCTATGCATCAGAATAGGAGCAATCAATTACAGTAGCAAAATCTAATGCAAGCATGACAGAATGGAATGGGCGATATCGGAATGTTCAAGGGGGGGCTTGCCTGGTTGCTCTGGCAAGAAGGAGGAGTCGTCGTCGATGTAGTCGATCACGAGGGTATCGGCAGCGGTCTCGGGGTCTACCGGAAAGAAGTAACGGAGGGGGAACACAATAAATAACAGAGCAATCAAAGCATCACAAAGCATAACATGGCAATACGCGGTGCTAGGGGTGACCTAACGCAGTACTAGGTGCTATTGGCGAAGGGGGAAAACATCCGGGAAAGTATTCCCGGTGTTTGACGTTTTCGGGCAGATGAAACAGAGGTGGGTTGTTGCATGTTCGCTATGCTAGGGACGTGTGGCGGACGAACGGACTGCGTAATCCGATTCGTCTTGTTGTTCTGAGCAACTTTCATGTATAAAACTTTTTCATCCGAGTTACGGATTATTTTATATTATTTTTCAAAGTTTATTCAAATTTCTGGAATTAACAGATTTAATCTAAATCAAAAACAGATTTACTGCATCAAAATGACATCAGCATGATGTCAGCAGTCAACATTCTGTTGACTGGGTCAAACTGACGCATGGGACCGGTCTGTCATAGTCATAGTTAACTTAAACAGAATTAATTAGGTTAACTAAATGATTAGGTTAATTAAATAGATTTAATTAAGTTAATTAATTACTTGATTAATTATTATTATTATTATTATTTATTCATTTATTTCACTTTTTTTTGCCAGCGCGCTGCGCCCCAATAGTCAGTGGCCCAGAGGCCAAATTTAGCGGGCGTGCGGGCGCAACCCGCACGGGGCAGAGCCCTACCGAGGGGCAGCGGGGCGAGGCCACCGGGGCGCGATCAGTGGGCGTGAGGGCGGCAGCCGGAGGCCGCGGCGCGGCGGGCGGGGACCGGACCTAGCGGTGACGAGCACCGGCGAGTGGGGGGCGCGGATGCAGCAGGGGCTGCGGCGCGCGGGGACCAGGGGGTGCGAGCGCGCGCGCACGCTGGTGAAGGCAGGGACGGCCGCCACAGCGAGAGGTGGCACGGGGACGCGGGGCGGCAGTGGCCGGCGTCGGGGCGCAGCCCCGGCGAGGTCACGGGCGGGCGCGCGAGCACGGGGCAGCCACGGCGGCTGCGGGCGATGGCGGCCACATAGCAGGCAGCGGGCGCGGACGAGCGTGCGTGTGTTAGGTCTATGAAAGCGTGTGTTTGCGTGGCCTCTCGTCTGATTATTCTTACTCCCCCAGATCTTTATCATCTCACTTTTTTTTTTCTTTCTTTTTTCTTTTTTTCGGAAGTTAGATTCCTTCCGGCGAGTGGCGGATCGGCGCGAGGTCGCAGGGGCGAGCGTCAGGGTCCGATGCCCCGATCCCCTTCTGGATCAAGGGAGAGGCGAGGGAGACGTGGGGGGGCGAGTGGGAGAGGTGGCTAGGGTTACGGGGGAGTGGGGGGTGTGGCCTAAGTAGGCCAGAGGGAGGAGTTGGTCCGGCCGGCTTTTCCGAGGCCCAGTTGGGCCAGGGGTTTCTCTGTTTTTATTTTGTTGTTTTGTTTCTCTTCTCTTTTATTCATTCTTTACTATTTTCTTTTAGTTCCTTTTTTAGTTTTATAATTATAAACTTAGTTCCTAAAATAGTAATACTACTTATTCTAATGCCACAATAACTTGGGCACCCAAACAAATTAGTTTAACATTTTATATATTATAAAAGGAATTTAATTATTGGTTTTAGCTACTGTTTATTTACTTTAGAGCATTCAGTTATTTTATAAAAGTGTGGTTTCTCCACCAATATTTCGCATGGATTATTTGGCACCTTTCGAACACTTTTGTTTTAATGTTTGAAATCTTTTACCGTTTAACTTGATTTTGAATTTTGAATTCGAACGGGATTTGAATCAGAGTGAGTTTAGTAACAGTAACTGTGGTGACGTGGCATCATTAGTAGAGGATTACTGTTGCTTAATTATTCAGGAGTCACAATTTATTTTTGATTCATTCTCATGAAGCATAACAATAATAGGAGCAACATCATTTGGGAGGGATACCTTTTTACCTTTCCTTCTCCGTCTTTTCTTTTTCTTCTCTGCATCATGTGTGGGTTTAATCAACTTTTTGGAGCTCCTTATTGATGAGATTGGTAGCATAGGAAGCTCATTCTCATAACCTATTTCATCACGTGAGACAATAGGAGGGAAAGTGAAGAACCTTACCCTTTCATTAGTATTTCTTTTATATTCTATTGGTTTTCCCATCTTTCTATAGTTGGTAATATAAGCATTTTCATTGCAATTTACCATGCAAAACATATATATTTCTTTAAAAGTAGTTTCAACATGGTCGGTGAATATGAATGCTTCAAACCAACTATTTTTATGTGACAATTATTCACACCCCAAAAATAAACAAAGTTCATTATAAAGTTCAAGGGTGATCAAGTTATTGCTATTTTTAGCCACGATTCGATCATGAAAAAGTGTGCATTGGAAATTAAGATGACCAACTCTATTGCAAAGTTCACAAGTAATGGGATGAAGAGAGCATAATTTTGTAGCAAATTTATCTATCACCTTAAGCCACCGATTGGTTTCATCATGTTTATGCTTCTTACAAAATCTATCATCCCTATAAGGCATGTCTTCACAAACTCTACGCACTCCACAAAAATTGACATGCTTATAAGAACATTTTTATCATGACTAGTGCAATCATCATTGGTATCATGAATATTCATAGCAAGCACACTAACAACATTGCAATCATGTTTATCATTCAAAGATTTAGTGCCAAACATTTTATAACTTCTTCTTCTAACACTTTGGCACAATTTTCCTTTCCATCATTTTCACGAAACACATTAAAAAGATGAAGCATATGAGGCAACCTCAATTCCATTTTTTTGTAGTTTTCTTTTATAGACTAAACTAGTGATAAAACAAGAAACTAAAAGATTCAATTGCAAGATCTAAAGATATACCTTCAAGCACTCACCTCCCCGGCAACGGCGCCAGAAAAGAGCTTGATGTCTACTACGCAACCTTCTTCTTGTAGACTCGTGTTGGGCCTCCAAGCGCAGAGTTTTGTAGGACAGTAGCAATTTTCCCTCAAGTGGATGACCTAAGGTTTATCAATCCGTGGGAGGCGTAGGATGAAGATGGTCTCTCTCAAACAACCCTGCAACCAAATAACAAAGAGTCTCTTGTGTCCCCAACACACCCCATACAATGGTAAATTGTATAGGTGCACTAGTTCGGCGAAGAGATGGTGATACAAGTGTAATATGCATAGTAGATATAGGTTTTTGTAATCTAAAAATATAAAAACAGCAAGGTAACTAGTAACAAAAGTGAGCAAAAATGGTATTGCAATGCTTGAAAACAAGGCCTAGGGTTCATACTTTCACTAGTGCAAATTCTCTCAACAATGATAACATAATTAGATCATATAACAATCCCTCAACGTGCAACAAAGAATCACTCCAAAGTTTCTATCGGAGAACGTAGGACGAAAACGTGCATCAACCTCTATGCATAGATTACCCCAATGTTACCTCGGGAATCCACGAGTTGAGTGCCAAAACATACATCAAGTGAATCAATAGAACATCCCATTGTCACCACAGATATCCCATTGCAAGACATACCTCAAGTGTTCTCAAATCCAATACTCAATTAACGAAACCGCAAAGAGCAAGACTCAATTCATCACAAGAAGGTAGAGGGGGAGAAAAACCATATGATCTAACTATAATAACAAAGCTCGCGGTACATCAAGATCGTGCCAAATCAAGTACACGAGAGAGAGAGAGAGATCAAACACATAGCTACTGGTACATACCCTCAGCCCCGAGGGCGAACTACTCCCTCCTCGTCATGGAGACCGCCGGGATGATGAAGATGGCCTCCGGTGATGGTTTCCCCCTCCGGCAGGGTGCCGAAACGGGCTCTTGATTGGTTTTTCGTGGCTACAGAGGCTTATGGCGGCGGAACTTCCGATCTAGGGTTCTTTTCGGAGGTTTCTATATTTATAAGAACTTTTGGCATTGGAAACAAGTCAGGGGGTGCCTGAAGGGCCCACAAGCCCTAGGGGCGCGCCCTGGGGGGGTAGGGCATGCCCCCTGTCTTGTGGACTCCTCGGGACTCTTCTGGTCCAGCTCCGGTGCTTCGGGGGTCTCTTTTGGTCCACAAAAAATCACCGTAAATTTTCAGCCCATTTCGAGAACTTTTATTTCTGCACAAAAAAATTACACCACGGTAGTTCTGTTGAAAACAACGTCAGTCTGGGTTAGTTCAAATAAAATCATACCAAAACCATATAAAATTGTTGCAAACATGGCATGAATACTTCATAAATTATAGATACGTTGGAGACGTATCATGCATCATCCTCTCCTCTTCGGGGAAATACCAACGCAGATACAAGCAATCAGGAAGAATTTCTGGCGCCATTGCCGGGGAGGATCACATCCAGATCTATCAAGTACCCAATCTCAAATCTCATCTCCTTACAATTTACTTTATTTGCCATTTACCTCTCATTTTCATCTCCCCCACTTCTAAAATGTTTTGAGAAAAACACAAACATATTTGCCTTTTTATTTGCCTTCTTTTCGTTCGCCTTTTTCTCATTCGATCTTTTGTTTGCTCGTGATCTTGCTTGCCTACTTTATCGCTATGGCTAGTTCTTCACCTACTATGTGTACCCCTGAGAATGAAGTTCTCAAGTTTAAGCAAAGGGGAGGAGAAAATTTAAAAGATGCTTGGTATAGAATTTGTGATGCCCATAATAGATCTATTCGGAAGCAATCCACTACTATTCTCCTTCGCAGTTTTTATGTGGGCATTATTACTTGGTATAGATTTGTTCTTGATACTATCACCGGAGGGAATTTCTTGATGTACCCCTCTTTGGATGCTTTTAATGCTATGGGAAATTTAGTGGGATCACCTCCTATCATTATAAATGAAATGGTTTTAACTCTTGAGCATGTTATGCAAAGGCTAGATGCTATTGAAAAGAAAATGATCACCGAAGAACATATTGAAAATTTGGACAAAAGGATTCATAATCATGCTAATAAAATTGGGTCGAAGGTAGGAGATACCCTTAAATATTAAAAGAGAAAAAACCCATAGCTAACGAAAGGGTAGAAGAGAATCCTGCTCGGATTGATAAATTGGAAGAAATTTTTAGTAACTTGAGCTCAGCTTTTTCTTCCATTAAACTATTGAAAAAACTCCTATAAAAAAATGCAAGCCTACACATGTTCCCAAGAACAAGGGTGGCACTTTTGGTAGCAACAATGAAGATCCTAAAATGATTAGTATTCACCCCAACTTTGTTGAAGTGCTAAAAAACCCTACTTTCAAGAGTGAACTCTTTAATTTTATTCCTAGGACGTCATTATTGAAAATATGCATGCTAGATCTAAGAAGAATTATGGTTGTCTGATTGAGGAGTTGGAGACTAAATATGACAATACTTGAATCTATGCATTATGCCTAGCTAGGGGCATAAAACGATAGCGCTTGTTGGGAGGCAACCCAATGAATAAAATATTTTTTTTCCTTTTTCTTTCTATTTTTGTGTGTTCACACAATTATGCCTCTATTATGATTTTTTTTATGTTTTAATTAGTGTTTGTGCCAAGCAATGCCTTTAGGATGGCTTAGGTGATAGTTTATTTGATCTTGTTGAAAAAATAGAAACTTTTACGTCCAGTAGGAGAATTGTTAAAAATCACTGGAGCGACGAAAAACTCTGAATGTTTTACACAAGATTGATATATGAATTGCCTCTGATGTCCTAATTTTTCAGAATTTTTGGAGCTACAGAAGTATGAGTAAAATTCGAGTTGCTACAGACTGTTCTGTTTTCGTTGCATTGTGTGCTTATTTTGATGAATCTATGGACTATACCGGGGGTTTTAGCCATGGTAAAGTTAGAATGCAGTAGGTATAATGCAATAACAAAATATGAATCGGTTTGCAACAGTATTTAAAGCAAATATTGGTTTTCTTATACTAACGGATCTCACGAAGGTTTTTGTTGAGTTTTGTGTGATTGAAGTTTTCAAGTTTTGGGTGAGATCACGATGGATGAAGGAATAAGGAGTGAAAAGAGCCTAAGCTTGGGGATTCCCATGGCACCACAAGGTAATATTCAAGGAGAACCAAGCAACTAAGCTTGGGGATTCCCATGGCACCACAAGGTAATATTCAAGGAGAACCAAACAACTAAGCTTGGGGATGCTGAAAGGATCGAGAAGAGGGGTCTAGAGGGGGGGTGTGATTAGACCCTCAACAAGTAAAAGTGGCAATTTTTAAGTTGT
The DNA here is from genome assembly GCA_011799875.1 of Thinopyrum elongatum. Classification (NCBI taxonomy): domain Eukaryota; kingdom Viridiplantae; phylum Streptophyta; class Magnoliopsida; order Poales; family Poaceae; genus Thinopyrum; species Thinopyrum elongatum. The sequence continues at coordinate 80,393,128 of CM022301.1, forward strand.
TCAAGTTAAGGTGGAGTTTTAGCACAAGTTTAAGCATTCACAATACATTTCAAGCAAGCATGATAAGAGTATGAGCAGCGGAAAGAGTAAAGCATGCTAATTGCAAGAAAGTAAAGGGATGGGATTGAAGTGTGCAAACGCAATGAAGACACGGAGATTTTTGGCATGGTTCCGATAGGTGGTGCTATCGTACATCCATGTTGATGGAGACTTCAACCCACGAAGGGTAACGGTTGCGCGAGTCCACGAAGGGCTCCACCAACGAAGGGTCCACGAAGAAGCAACCTTGTCTATCCCACCATGTCCATCGCCCATGAAGGACTTGCCTCACTCGGGTAGATCTTCATGAAGTAGGCGATCTCCTTGCCCTCACAAACTTCTTGGTTCAACTCCACAATCTTGTCGGAGGCTCCCAAGCGACACCTAACCAATCTAGGAGACACCACTCTCCAAAAGGTAATAGATGTTGTGTTGATAATGAACTCCTTGCTCTTGGGCTTCAAATAATAGTCTCCCCAACACTCAACTCTCTCTCATAGATTTGGATATGGTGGAAAGATGATTTGAGTGGAAAGCAACTTGGGGAAGGATAGAAATCAAGATTCTTGTGGTAGGATTGGTATATCTTGATCTCAACACATGAGTAGGTGGTTCTCTCTCAGAAAATGTAAGCTGGAGGTGTAGGCACGTTCTGATGGTTCTCTCACATATGGAGAAGGGGGTGGAGGGGTATATATAGCCTCCACACATTTGACCCAACTCGGTCAGACCGAATAGAAGAACTCGGTGAGACCGATTCATTTCAAAATGTGAATGTTAGGAATCTTGGTGGGACCGACTGGAACAACTCGGTGGGACCGATGTGCTAGGGCTAGGGCAAAACCTCATCTCGGTGGCGTCGATTACGTGAACTCGGTGAGACCAATTTTAGCAAAGAGCAAACAGAGAGTTGGTCAAGCAAACTCGGTGTGACCGATCGCTCATTTCGGTGAGACCAAAATATTACAAAGGGAAACAGAGAGTTTGCAGGGCCATGTCGGTGAGACCGAGATCCGTATCGTGTGACCGAACTGTTAGGGTTTTTGGCAGTGGCTATGTCAAATGAACTCGGTGGCGTCGGATAGGAAATTTCGGTAGGGCCGAGTTTGACTTTAGGTTTTGGACATATTTGGAATGAGAAAGTGGTTGAGGGCTTTGGAGCAATATCACTAAGCATTTTGAGCAAGTAGACCATTAAGCAACACCTCATACCCTTTTAATAGTATTGGCTTTCCTATAGACTCAATGTGATCTTGGATCACTAAAATATAAATGAAGAGTCTTGAGCTTTTGCCAATGCATGTCTTAGACACATTGAAGGGGTTCCACATCCTCTTGTCCTTTCCACGCCATTGTTGAACTTGTCTGAAATGCACTAGATAAAACCATTAGTCCAACAAGAGATATGTTGACATTAATTACCAAAATCACCCAGGGAGCACTTGTGCTTTCAATCTCCCCCTTTTTTGTAATTGATGACAACATACATCAAAGCTTTAGATACAGGATATGCAGAGTAATAGATAAAGCTTTGGAGAAACATGTAACATGCATAAGCTCCCCCTACATGTATGCAATCATGTGAGGTTAGAATATCAGAACATGTGAATGCATAATCATGACAGAGCAAGCAAAGGGTTACATGTATCTTGGCTATATGCATCAGAGCAAATGATGTGGTTAAGGAGTGTACCTCCGTGTTTATGAATCCTTCTTGCAAACAATATGTACATCAGCAAGAGATCATCATGCACATGAGTGTGATGCATATACTTACCTTGTGGTCTTGAGCTGGCTTTGGAAAGAGTGGGCTTTTGAAAACAGGGTTAGGTAACACAAGAACACTCCTAATAAAGCAATTTCAGAAAACCAGAAAGATACCAAGACTGGGATGACATGTAATGGGTGAGTACTTAGTACTTCCTTTAGATATAGACATGTCTCCCAAAGATCTAAAGATATGCAATGAATTCCATAGATTTTTCTCCCCTAGACATGGACTCTTTCTCCCCCTGAATCTGATATTGGATAATGGGAGAAGGTAGGATGAGAGAAAATCAGAGCAAGAAAGGGTAATATTAACCACAATCAGAGCAACAAGAATATTCAATGGCAATAACTAAGATCAAACATATTGATATGTCTTTCCCCTCTAAAAGACATATGACTTCTCTCCTCTTTGTTTTACTAGCATCTGGAAGAGCTTAGATGTGCTCATATGATAAGCTTTGATGTGCTCTCTCTCCCCCTTTGACATCAATTTCCAAGAAGGGCACTTCTGGAGCATGAGTCAAGTAGGTGTGGTCCTTGAGAGACACTACAAAGTAGTAGGTATTTCATGATGCTTGTAGAGGAAAGAATCATTGAGTGGAGCTGAAGAAAATAGGCAGTAAAAATGACAAAACATTTTCTCAGAGTTGAAATCGGTGACGCTGATTGTCTTCCGTCGGTGACACCGAGATACCAGAGTCACAGACAGTCCCGATTGGTGAGACCGAATCAGTCCATGTCGGTTGTACTGATGAACTATTCACAAGGAGACCTTGTGTTTCAGTCGAGCCGATGGGTTTGTATCGGAGGGACCGAGTCCAACACAGAGTAAAAAAAATTGTCATCTCAGCTCACTTAGCAAATGAAATCTCACAAGGATTTGCAAGGAATTAACAGAAAGATTTGCAATGAATTATCAGAAAGAACAGAAAAGAGATCTAGATGAAGTTTTTTTTGTTTTAAAAAGAGACAAACTAGCAAGAAACATATGCAAGAACACAAAGTAAATGAGCAAAGGAACACTAGAGAACTTCATCTAGAAGGGGTCGGCGACAAAGTCACCTATGTTAGAGTATATTGACTGAGGAGTCAAGTGATAGCACTTGATCGTAGGTCATACTCATCGTTTAAGCTCAAAATGGGGTTACCATTTTTCGTTTAAGAATTTTGATGTATTCACATCTTGTTGAGTTGCTGTGACTCATTTCTTGGAGTAAAGCTTCTCTAAGATGGAATAACATACCTTGGGTTGTGGTGTTGATCTTGATCATGTAGTCGAACTTGTGTTGGATGCTCAAGGTTGATGTAGTCCATCAAGAGTTGGGAGCACCACTTGTAGTTTGAGTTCATCTTCCTACATGGGTTAGTCTTGCAAGGAAGAGCACTTGTGTATCCAAAATGACAATCATGAAACTTGATACCAAATGAAATTTGATATATTGAAATTTTCAAAGGATATGTTGAGTGAGTTCATGCTTCCTTGTATCCAACAACCATATCATAGGAACTTGGTGATGTAGAGATTGATCAAAATGTGAGTGATTTGCAATCTCATAGATTTGGGTTCATCCAAGTACCAACAAGGGTTAGATAACACGCAAGGGTACAAGTATAGATCCAAGACATATGATCATCATCATAAGAGAAATATCAAGGATTAGTCATAAGAATGCTCATGCCTTGCATGTATCCAAATGGAGTTTCTACTCCAAGTTTGAAGCATCAATGATGTTCAATTCACCTCTCAAATGGCAAAATACTTTTTCATCAAGCAGTTTGGTGAATATATCCGCCAATTCCTTATCGGTACGAACATGCTTAAGATTGATGTCTCCTTTAGCAACATGATCTTGAATGAAATGATGACGAACTTCAATATGCTTAGTTCGAGAATGTTGCATGGGATTGTGAGCAATCTTAATAGCCCTTTCATTATCACAAAGCAATGGAACATGTTTCACATGTATCCCATAATCCTTAAGGGTTTGGGTCATCCAAAGTAATTGAGCACAACATGATCCGGCGGCAATGTATTCCGCTTCGGCAGTAGATAAGGATACCGAGTTTTGTTTCTTGGAGGACCAAGATACAAGAGATCTACCAAGAAATTGACAAGTACCCGAAGTGGACTTTCTATCAACATTGTCACCGGCATAGTCCAAATCGGAGTAGCCAACAAGATCAAAAGATAACCTCTTAGGATACCAAATGCCAAAATTTGGTGTATGAATTAAGTATCTCACTATCCTTTTCACAGCCTTAAGATGACATTCTTTAGGGGCCGCTTGATATCATGCACACATGCACACACTTAGCATAATATCGGGACGGGAGGCACATAGATATAACAATGAACCAATCATAGAGCGGTAAACCTTTTGGTCAACCGGTTTGCCATCCTTAGTCAAGTCAAGATGTCCACTAGTAGGCATGGGTGTTTTCATACCTTTGCTTTCTTGCATGTTGAACTTCTTGAAAAGATCCTTGTTATACTTTATTTGAGAAACAAAGGTACCTTCCTTAGTTTGCTTGATTTTCAAACCAAGGAAAAATTTGAGTTCACTCATCATAGACATCTCAAACTTCTCCGACATTAGTCTTCCAAATTTTTCACTAAAATGGGGGTTAGTAGAACCAAATATGATATCATCCACATAAATTTGGCACACAAATAATTCACCATTAACCCTTTTAGTAACAAGTGTAGAATCAATTTTCCCAATTTCAAAGCCTTTTTCAATAAGAAACTTGGTCAAGCATTTATACCATCCTCTAGGAGCTTGTTTAAGACCATAAAGAGCTTTGTGAAGTTTGTAGACATGATTAGGTTTCTTAGGATTAACAAAGCCGGGAGGTTGTTTAACATATACTTCCGCCTCAATTTCTCCATTTAGAAAAGCACTTTTAATGTCCATTTGGTATAAAGTGATATCATGGTGATTGGCATAAGCAAGTAAGATGCATATGGACTCAAGTCTAGCAACGGGGGCATATGTCTCACCATAGTGCATACCTTCGACTTGAGTGTAGCCTTGGGTGACGAGACGGGCCTTGTTGCGTACAACTTGTCCATCTTCATCTTGCTTATTCCGAAACACCCATTTGGTTCCAATGACATTGTGATTGTCATCGGGCTTCTCAACCAATGGCCACACTTGATTCCTCTCAAAGTTGTGTAGCTCTACATGCATAGCATTCACCCAATCCGGATCCTCAAGAGCTTCTTCAACCTTCATAGGTTCAATACTAGAAATGAATGAGTAGTGTTCACAAAAGTTAGCCAAACGAGTTTTAGAGCGAGTAATTCTCCCGGTTTGAATATCATCGAAGATTTGTTTGACGGGATGGTCTCTTGTGACTCTTGCTCTAACTCATGAGAGCTTTTGTTTGGGTTGGGGTGGAACATCCTCTTCATTTTCTGCTTCTTCTTCTCTTTCTTCATTGTCGTTGGCGTTGTCGTTCTCTTGTGGAGGTGGAGAGGGAGGTCGATGTGGTTCATCTTGTTGTTCTTCCTCATTTCCTCCATCTTGACGTGTTCCGCTTGTGGATGCCTCCAAGTCAACTTGTGGTTCACCTTGATGTGAAGTTGAGGCTTCCACTTGAACGGACGAAGTACTCTCCTTCACCTCCGTTGGGCGAATCTTGCCAATAGACAAGTCTTGAATTGCTTCCGAAGGATCTTTGTCTCCTACATCAATTGGCAATTGCTCTACTTGCGAGCCGTTAGATTCATCAAACTTCACATCTACCGTCTCTTCAACCTTTCGGGTGAAATTGTTGTAGACACGGTAAGTGTGAGAGTTTGAGCCATAACCGAGTAGCAAACCTTCATGAGATTTAGGGGCAAATTTCGAACGACGATGCTTATCAAGAATGTAACACTTTGAGACAAATATTCGAAAGTACCCAACTTGGGGTTTGTTACCGGTGAGAAGCTCGTATGCCGTCTTGCCGAGAAGCTTGTGAAGATATAGTCGAGTCGTAGCATGACAAGCTGTCTCATCCGCTTCCACCCAAAAGTGTCTTGGCGTCTTGTATTCATCAAGCATCGTTCTTGCCATCTCAATAGGTGTCCAGTTCTTCCTCTCAACAACTCCATTTTGTTGAGGTGTGTATGTAGCCGAGAACTCATGTGAAATCCCTTCTTCGTCAAGAAAGGTATCCACATTTGCGTTCTTGAACTCCGTTCCACTGTCGCTTCGAACCTTCTTGATCTTCACTTCAAATTGGTTTTGGGCCTTCCTAGCGAAGTTCTTGAAGATCTTTTGGACCTGCGATTTATCATCAAGAAAGAACACCCACGTAAATCTTGAAAAGTCGTCAACAATGACCAAACCGAACGAGTTACCACCGAGGCTCTTGTAGGCATTGGGACCAAAAAGATCCATGTGAAGTAGCTCAAGCGGTCTTCTCGTGGTCATGATGTTCTTCACGGGATGACTTCCTCCAACTTGTTTTCCTGCTTGACAAGCACTGCAAAGTCTATCCTTGTCAAATACGACATCTTTAACACCAAGGATATGATCACCTTTAATAAGCTTATCAAGATTTCACATGCCCACGTGACCTAACCTTCTATGCCATAACCAACCTTTAGAAGATTTAGCAATTAAGCAAGTATGAGGTTGAGCTCGTTTAGTGAAATCAACAATGTATAGATCACCTCTACGAATACCGGTAAAGACCATATTACGATTATCTCTTCGAAACACTTGGCAATCTACTTCAGTAAACAGGACATTGAAACCAAAGTCGGCTAGTCTAGATATGGAAAGTAGATTATAACCAAGAAACTCAACGAGCATAACGTTTTGGATGGAGCTATCATGGGAGATGGCCACCTTACCAAGGCCAACTACTTTACCCTTTGAGTTGTCACCAAGAGTGACATATTTGCGGGGACCGTCGTTCTCAGCAAGCTCACGAAACATGTCCTTATCTCCGGTCATATGATCAGTACATCCACTATCAAGAACCCATTCTTTTCCTCCGGCCATGTAACCACGAAGGTTAGCCATAAGACCAAAGTGTCTCATTGACTCATTGAGATCAAGTCACTATCATCATCCTCATCATAATATCCATGTTCAGCATCATCATGTGAATGGTCATCACCTAGAGAGAGAGATTCATTAGATGTATGACCATGACAATGTGCATGCTTATGAATTCTAATAACTTGCGAGATGATGCTACTAATGACTCCAACATCTCCTTTGGCATGCATAAGGTCACGGAGCTCAAATAGACAATCATCAAATTTCGGATCACTAGGATTCATTTTATGAAAAGCAATGGACTTTTGAAGGATCTCATCTAGATTTTTCAAGGAATAGTTTGGAAAGTGCTCCTCAAGATATTTCCATATAGTATAAGCACATTCAAATGTAGGCAAGCATACAAGAAAATTTCTAGGCAATCCTCTCATGATAAGATCAATAGTTCTAAGATTGCAGGTCATGTCAAGATACTCATCGGGGGTAGGATGCAAGGGATCAATAGGGGGTGCACAAGGGCTAATAATATACTTGTTCAAATTATATTCATTGAAAATCTCAAGCATCTCATTCTTCCAAGAATTATAGAACTCTCCGTCAAGCATAGGCACTCTACGTCTAATAATCCCGATCGTAGACTCATCCATCTTCCTTCAATGGTGATTAAACCAAAGCAATGGAGACCAATGCTCTGATACCAATTGAAAGGATCGAGAAGAGGGGTCTAGAGGGGGGGTGATTAGACCCTCAACAAGTAAAAGTGGCAATTTTTAAGTTGTTCAAGTTAAGGTGGAGTTTTAGCACAAGTTTAAGCATTCACAATACATTTCAAGCAAGCATGATAAGAGTATGAGCAGCGGAAAGAGTAAAGCATGCTATTTGCAAGAAACTAAAGGGATGGGATTGAAGTGTGCAAACGCAATGAAGACACGGAGATTTTTGGCGTGGTTCTGATAGGTGGTGCTATCGTAAATCCACATTGATGGAGACTTCAACCCACGAAGGGTAACGGTTGCGTGAGTCCACGGAGGGCTCCACCCACAAAGGATCCACGAAGAAGCAACCTTGTCTATCCCACCATGTCCATCGCCCATGAAGGACTTGCCTCACTCGGATAGATCTTCATGAAGCAGGCGATCTCCTTGCCCTTACAAACTTCTTGGTTCAACTCCACAATCTTGTCGGAGGCTCCTAAGCGACACCTAACCAATCTAGGAGACACCACTCTCCAAAAGGTAATGGATGTTGTGTTGATGATGAACTCCTTTCTCTTGTGCTTCAAATGATAGTCTCCCCAACACTCAACTCTTTCTCACAGATTTGGATATGGTGGAAAGATGATTTGAGTGGAAAGCAACTTGGGGAAGGCTAGAAATCAAGATTCTTGTGGTAGGATTGGTATATCTTGATCTCAACATGTGAGTAGGTGGTTCTCTCTCAGAAAATGTAAGCTGGAAGTGTAGGCATGTTTTGATGGCTCTCTCACATATGGAGAAGGGGGTGGAGGGGTATATATAGCCTCCACACAAAATCCAACCGTTACACACATTTGACCCAACTTGGTTAGACCGAATAGAAGAACTTGGTGAGATCGATTCAGTTCAAAATGTGAACATTAGGAATCTCAGTGGGACCGACAGGAACAACTCGATGCGACCGATGTGCTAGGGCTAGGGCAAAACCTCATCTCGGTGGCGTCGATTGTGTGAACTCGGTGAGACCGATTTCAGCAAAGAGAAAACAGAGAGTTGGTCAAGCAAACTCGGTGTGACCGATCGCTCATTTCGGTGAGACAGAAATGTTACAAAGGGAAACAGAGAGTTTGCAGGGCCATCTCGGTGAGACCGAGATCCGTATCGGTGTGACCGAACTGTTAGGGTTTCTGGCAGTGGCTATGTCAAATGAACTTGGTGGCGCCGGATAGGAAATTTCGGTGGGGCCGAGTTTGACTTTAGGTTTTGGACATATTTGGAATGAGAAAGTGGTTGAGGGCTTTGGAGCAATATCACTAAGCATTTTGAGCAAGTAGACCATTAAGCAACACCTCATCCCCTTTTAATAGTATTGGCTTTCCTATGGACTCAATGTGATCTTGGATCACTAAAATATAAATGAAGAGTCTTGAGCTTTTGCCAATGCATGTCTTAGACACCTTGAAGGGGTTCCACATCCTCTTGTCCTTTCCACGCCATTGTTTAACTTGTCTAAAATGCACTAGATAAAACCATTAGTCCAACAAGAGATATGTTGACATTAATTACCAAAATCACCCAGGGAGCACTTGTGCTTTCAGATGCCTCGAAAGGCATCCCCTCTTTCTTCTAACGACCATCGGTAATTTTACTTGGAGCTATATTTTTATTCGTCACATATCATGAGTTTTGCTTGGAGCGTCTTGTATTATATGAGTCTTTGCTTGTTTTGCTTTTTAGTTTGCCACAATCATCCTCGTTGGACACACCTATTTGAGAGAGCCATAATTATGCTACAATTTATTAGAATTGCTCTATATGCTTCACATAAATTTTTTGAGCTATGGAATTGCTCTAGTGCTTCACTTATATCTTTTTGAGCATGGTGGTGCTTTAATTTTAAAGAAATATGCTCTCATGCTTCACTTAGATTATTCTGAGAGTTAATGAAATTTTAAAGAAATATCCTCTCATTGCTTCACTTATATTATTTTGAGAGATGAAAATTGTTTTGAAGAAATATGTGCTCTCATGCTTCACTTAAATTTATTTGAGAGCTTTGTTAGTAGCAATGGTAATATATGAAACTAGTCCCAAAGTGATAGATATTCAAGCGGGATATAATAAAAACTTTCATGAAGATCATTGGATATTATAAACTTGATTCCTTGTAATAGTTTTGAGATATGAAGATAGTAATATGTGAGTCATGTTGGTGAGTAATTATGCTCTAGTAAGAATATTGGTGTTAAGGTTTGTGATTCCCTATGCAAGCGCGAAAGTCAATAGTTATGCAATGAAATTACATCCTACTTCTGGTGCATTATTTGGTGTTATTTATGTTTAATGCTCTTTTATGATCATTTTTGTTTCTTGGTTGGTCGCTTCTCAATCTATTTGCTAGCCTCCATTTGTACTAAGTAGGAATACTACTTGTGCATCCAAACTCCTTAAACCAAGTTGTGCCAAATGAGTCCACCATACCTACCTATATGCGGTATTTCCATGCCGTTCCAAGTAAATTTGTATGTGCCAACTCTAATTTTCAAAATGAATTTCCTTTTTTGTGTGCCTGTACTACTCATGAAGCGGCAGGGGGTGGCCAATATTTTCCATGCTAGATATTTTATTCTCAAGATGAGTGTTTATTCACTTGTCATTGCACAAGAGTGTGGCAAGGTAATAGGGATGCCCAGTCCTGAAATAAAAAAAATATTTATGTTGTTCAATAATAAATTCCTTGGAAAGTGTTGGTATGGAAGGCACCCGTGGATACGGCTAGCCATGGATTGTGAAAGAATGGTGGAAAAAGGAATAAACTTTATTTTCTGTTTGGGAACCGCCTATGATTTATCTAGCATGGAAAGTATTGGGAATTCTCGGTCATTTTCGTTGACAGGAAAAAGCATGCCTCTTAAAACAATGTTTATCTCTCAATTTAAGCTTTGAGCTCTGGCACCTCTACAAATCTATGCTTCCCTCTGCGAAGGGCCTATCTATTTACTATGCAATTTTTATTTTTATTGAGTCTCCATCTTCTCTTATAAAGCACCAACTAGGGAACACTATTATCATACTTGTGCATTGGGCATAGTTAATATTCGAGTGTGTTTCATGAATGGATCAATGATTGAGCATAATGGGCTAGAGATAACTTTCTTTAGTGTTGATATTTTGAAAGACATGGTTGCTTGTTGATATGCTTGAGTATTGATGTCCTCATGTCGAATATAGACTATTGCTTTGAATCATCTAAAAGTCCAAATGTCCATGCTACAAAACAAAAGAATATGTGATAAACATGTTAGGCAGCATTCCACATCAAAAATTCTGTTTTTATCATTTACCTACTCGAGGACGAGCAAGAATTAAGCTTGGGGATGCTGATACGTCTCCAACGTATCTATATTTTTTTTTATTCCATGCTGTTATATTATCAATCTTGGATGTTTCATGTTCATTTACTAGCAACTTTATATCATTTTTCAGGACTAACCTATTTACATAGTGCCCAGTGCCAGTTGTTGTTTTTTGCTTGTTTTTTACTTCGCAAAAAATCAATACCAAACGGAGTCCAAATGCCACGAAACTTTTTGGAGAATTTTTTCTGCCCAGAAGACACGAAGGGAACCCAAGGAGTGCACCAGAGGAGGCCCGTGGGGCCCACTAGGCACCAGGGCGCACCAGAGGCCCCTAGCGTGCCCTGGTGGGTAGTGGGTCCCACGGGAGGCTTCTCCACCGCCTCTCAGCGCTATAAATACTCTAATATTCCAAAAACCCTAGAGGGGAAGAGAAAAAATAGTTTCCACCGCCGCAAGTTCCAGAACCACGAGATCTAATCTAGAGGCCTTTTCTGGCACTCTGCCGGAGGGGTCAACAATCACGGAGGGGTTCTTCATCAACACCCTTGCGTGAGTAGTTTAGCACAGACCTATGGGTCCGTAGGTAGTAGCTAGATGGCTTCTTCTCTCTTTTTGATCTTCAATATAATGTTCTCCTTGATGTTCTTGGAGATCTATTTGATGTAATGACTTTTTGCGGCGTGTTTGTTAGGATCCGATGAATTGTGAGTTTATCATCAGTTCTATCCTTGAATATTATTTGAGTCTTTGTTAAACTCTCTTGTGCATGATTGTTATAGCCTAGTATTTCTTCTCCAAAACTGTGGTTTGGTTTGGCCAACTAGATTGATTTTTCTTGCCATGGGAAGAGGTGCTTTGTAATGGGTTCGATCTTGCTGTGCTCAACCTCAGTGACAGAAGGAGACATGACATGCATGTAATATTGCCATTAAGGATAAAAAGATGGGGTCTATTCCTAGATGAATAGATCTTGTCTACATCATGACATCGTTCTTATTGCATTACTCCATTTTCCATGAACTTAATACACTAGATGCATGCTGGATAGCGGTCGATGTGTGGAGTAATATTAGTAGATGCAGAATCGTTTCGGTCTACTAATCTTGGATGTGATGCCTACGTACATGATCATTGGCTTGGATATCGTCATGATTATTCGCTTTTCTATCAATTGCCCAACAGTAATTTGTTTACCCACTGTATGCTATTTTCTCGAGAGAAGCCTCTAGGGAAATCTACGGCCCCCTGGTCTATTTCCTATCATATTGTTTTCAGATCTATTAATCCAAAAATCCAAAAATACTGATACGTCTCCATTGTATCTACTTTTCCAAACTCTTTTGCCCTTGTTTTGGACTCTAATTTGCATGATTTGAATGGAACTAACCCGGGCTGACGATGTTTTCAGCAGAATTGTCATGGTGTTATTTTTGTGCATGAATCAAAGTTCTCGGATTGACCTAAAAATTTACGGAGAATTTTTGTGGAATATATAAAAATACTGGCGGAAAAAGATACCAGAGGGGGGCCACCCAGAGGCCACAAGCCCTGGGGGCGCGCCTCCCAAGCTTGTGGGCCCCCTAGACCATCTCAGACCCTAATTCCAACTCTATATATACCTATTCATGGAGAGAGAAAATCAAAGAGAAGGATTCATCGCATTTTATGATATGGAGCCGCCGCCACCTCATATTCTTCATCGGCATGGCTGATCTGGAGTCCGTTTGGGGATCCGGAGAGGGGAATCCGTCGCCATCATCATCATCAACCTTCCTCCATCGCCAATTTCATGATGCTCACTGTAACATCCCAGTGGTTAACTATAGTAATCACCCTTTTGATTATGCCATGTCATCATGATTATCAGTGCCTAAACATCATTTGCATCATATAGCATTTCAACTCCTAACTCAGAATCCAAATTTAAATGAAAGTGGAAAATAAAAGTTGTTCAAATTTGAAAACTAAATTGTTCATTAAATGGCAAATATTCCAGAGACTATTCTAAAATTGTAACCAACATTTAATAAATTAATTAAGTAACTCTAACAGTGCCAAAACAGCAGTATTTAAACCCCCTTTTGTTTTATAAAATTGCACATGAAATGGTATGGGCTCAAAACCATTTTATGGCATTAGTAGATTATGCACTGGAGTTTTGTGACTAGTTCACAATGGTACAAAACTAATGTGAGGCCACACGTTATTGCAAAACAGAAAACAGAAAAAAAAAACAAAGGAAAAAAAAAGGAAATAGCAACCCCCCCCCCACCCCCGACTGGGCTAAGCCCAGCTGGCCACTCAGCCGGACCAGCCGGACGGCCCACTCCCTTCCTACTAACCCCCATCCCCACCGAGCGAAACCCTAACCCCCACCCGGTCCCCTGTTCCCCCCCCCCCTCTCTCCCGATCCAGATCGGAGCACGGCGCTGCCCCGCGCCCGACGCCGCCCCGCGCGCGCCCCCGACCCCGTCGCCGTCGCCGGTCGCCATCACCGCGCAGCCTCGCCTCGTCGTCGACCCCGGCGCCTCGCGCCGTCGCCAACTCCCCGGCGCCGCCCCATCGTCGGACCTCGCTGCACCCCGTCACTCCTCCTCGCCTCTCCCTCGCCGGCCACATCGCGCCCACTGCCCCGTTCCGTGCATCCTCCTCGTGAGCCACGCCCCTCCTCGCTCCCTCCCTCTCCCTCGCGCGCTCGCGCTCGTCACCGCCGCCGCGCGCCCGAGGCCACGCTCCCCGCGCGCGTCCCGCGGTCGCCACGCCCGCTCCCCGCCGCGCTCCGGCCAGGCTCCATCCCGCGCGCGCCCGGGCCGCGCCCTGCTGCCGCTGGCCTGCTTGCTCCTCCCCGTGGCCGCGCCTCCGTCGCACATCGCCGTCGCCGCTGCCTGCTTCTGCTCCTGCCTCTGCCGCGCGCGCACCTTGCCGGTCCCGGCCTCGCACCGCGGTGCCTCGCACCGAGCCGCTCCGCACCAGCCTCTGCTGCCGCGCGCCGGCGCCCCCGCGAGCCCACGGCCTCGCCTTGTCCCCCCTGGCCGCGCCCCGCCGCGCCCGCGCTGCGCACGCGCGCCGTGCCCGCACGCCCGTGGCCTATGGGCCACCGACAGATGGGCCCGGTGCCCCCCCTGACTATGACACGCGAGGCCCACGCCCAAAACGTTTAATAAAAAAAATTAATTAATTAGTTAATTAATTAAGTTAATTAATCCTGATTAGGTTAATCTAATTAAGTAGTTAGTGTTAATTAAACAGTAAATTAATTAGTTAACCACTAATTAACCTAACAGCCTATGACAGGTGGGACCCACTGGTCCTGACGTCATGCTGACGTCAGCAAGACACTGTTTCGGATAATGTTGATTTAAATAATTAAATAAATTCTAGAAATTAATAAAAACTTTAGAAAATAATATTAAATAATCCGTAACTCCGATGGAAAAACTTTGTACATGAAAATTGCTCAGAACGACGAGATGAATCCGAACACGCGGTCCGTTCGTCCGTCACGCGTCCCTAACTATCCGAACTTGCAACCGTTCCCCTCTTATCCTCTGTCCGATAATTCCAAAGACCCGAGAAATATCGTCAGATATTCTCCCGCTCCGTCTGTTACGTGTGATGCTGCGTTAGACTACCCCTAGCACCGTGTATCGTATTTGTCATGCTCATGTTTGCTCTATATTTATACTGTTTCCTCCCCCTCTTCTCTCTCGATAGCCCCCGACCCCGACGTCGTCCCCGAGACCGACGCAGCTCCGGATCCCGAAGACACCATAGACGACCTTGCCCTTGCCGCCGAGCAACCAGGCAAGCCCCCCCCCTTTTTGATCATCCCGATATCGCCCATTCTATTTCTCATGCTTGCATTAGAATTACTGCTGCTGCTTTACCTATTCTGATGCATAGCCTGTTTATTGTAACCCGCTGTTGATAATTACCTGCATATCCTAAACTGCTTAGTATAGGTTGGGTAGAGACCTATCAGTGACCCCACTTATCCCGACTGCCGCGCTGGATCGTCAGAAGACCATATCAATGGGATTGAAGACCAGGCCCCGACACCGCACATCACCCCCTTTAGTTGTAACGACACTGCAGCATTACTATCAAGTGCCGAGGGTGAAACCTCTTGTAGCACTTCTGATGTTAACTCTGTAGAGTAGCTATTCGGTCGTGGTCATCGATGGTGATTCCTCCTTCACCGCTTCCGATAACGACGCTGTCGTACAACACCTCAAGTGCGGACCCAGTGAGGGTGATTCCTCCTAGTTCACCTTGATGGATACATCGAGTGGGAATTCAATGAGGGTGATACCTCGGATTCCCTGATGTTATGGACACACGGATACTTGGACTTTACAATGTTACTTGGATAGGCGGGTCGACCCTGAGGGGTACCCGCGTGCGCCTGAGTGGCGAGTGTTGTGAAGACGGGTGCCAGTGTGGTGCCCGAGTGGTGAATACGAGGCGCGGCCGGGCATTCTTAACCCTTGCAGCAAGTCCTCGAGACGGGGCGACGGGGTCACATCTTTCGTGAGTCTCTGCTCGTTACCGCAAGCCCTAGTCCGTTAACGATTTGGATATTTGATCCGAGCAGGCCTCTGGCCTGATAGCACTAACCATCACGTGGGCATAGTATGGGCGTTCTGCATCGTATGCATCAGCCGAAAGCTCTGTCAGACGTCTAGTTCAGCATGGCGGCACGGACGGACCGACGCCTTCCTGTAGTGTTGGTGCCTGGCTTCACCGTGTGCGCAACGACCCGGAGGGCGAGGGGCGATGGCCAAGACCCCCTTGCGCTTAGGATGTAGACCGGAGGGGACCTCTTTGCTGAGCTGTAGGTAGGGTTGCGATGTGTCGTTTGGCCGAGGCCGGGCATGACCCAGGAAAGTGTGTCCGGCCGGAGTTAATCGAGTGTGTTGGGTAAGTTGGTGCACCCCTGCAGGGAAGAATACTTCTATCGATAGCCGGTCCTACGGTAAAGGACACTCGGAGTTGTATCCCGATCGATACAACTAGAACTGGATACCTGTGATGAGACCTGTATGTATGGCTCTGGGATTGCTTTCTCGCAGGTAGTCGAGAAAGGATCTCTGGGTGAGGTTGAGACTTAATGATACTGCTACATTATATTGTACTGTTCTACTCTCTTCTACTGCTGCAAGACCGCTGAAGATGCTAGTCTTCGATAGGACTAGGCCTTCTCTCTATTCTGGCATTTCTGCAGCTCAGTCCACATATACAGCCTCTCCTTGAAAATGTTGCATATGTAGTGTAGATCCTTGCTTGCTGAGTACTTTTGAGTACTCACGGTTGCTTTGTTTTCCTTTTCTCCCCATATCAGTTTGATGTGACCAAGATGACGGAGCCCCTGAGACAGATGCCCCGTCGATCGTCTACTACTACTACCCAGAGGATGGATACCACTACGAGTTGACTGATGACCAGGACTAGGATCGGAGGGTCCCAGGCAGGAGGCCGACGCCTTTCGATCGTAGTGTTTTATTTTGCCCCGCCTTTCTAAAGGCCTTTCTGTTTCTTTTTTTTAATATCTGTACTCAGATATCTGATGCTTCCGCTGATGCTTGTTCGCAAGCTTATGTATTCGAGCCCTCGAGGCCCCTGGCTTGTAATATAAAGCTTGTATGACTTTATTTGTGTTTTAGAGTTGTGTTGTGATATCTTCCCGTGAGTCCTTAGGCTTGATCGTGTGCATTTGCGTGTATGATTAGTGCACGATCGGGCCGGGGGCGTCACAAGTTGGTATCAGAGCCGACTGCCTCTAGGAATCCCCCTTTCCAACTCCTTGGCCGAAGTTGAGTCTAGTAACGGAAAACTGTTTTACTAACTTGGCTGTGTGGCTTACGGGCCCACGTCGCCAATTGGGTGGTATTAGGATCCTTTACTCCTCGACCTTTACTCTGGGACTCTGATCTCTCTCCTATTTGGGTTAAAATTTTACTAACTCCAACATTAGGCTCTCGTGCTCACATCCACCCGGAGTTCTGAAAATATCCCCCTTGCTTCAAGATTGTGGGCCAGGTTCTGCTTACAGGATCCTTTTATCGAGGGCACCCTGTTTTGTCACTTGCAGATTCCTCGCTCCAATAGTTTTCTCCGACTTTGATGTAGCCTTTGCTATGTCTTGTTGTGTACTTCCCTACCGCGTGCCTGCGCGCCGCCTAGAATGTCTAGCTTCTAAATTTGCGCCGTTGTGCTGTCCGCATGTACCCGACTCTGTGCATGGATTGGTATGTCTTTCAACGACTACTATTTTACATCTAATGCCCTTCCTGTTCATCTCTCGTGTTACGTCCTGAATAACTCCTTACACATGTAGTCTTTCTTGCTAAACTGCCCCTGTTGATTTGGCAGGATGGCTGACGATCCACCACCTCCACCCTATATGGCCGCAATGATGCAGCAGTTTATGACCGGACTATTGGCTCAGTTCCCAAATCAAAATGCTCAGCAACAGAATGTTCCAATAACTCTGGCAGAATTTGTGCGCCTCAATCCGTCCGTTTTCCGCAACTCCACCAATCCTATGGATGCTGATGATTGGCTTCGTGACATCCTGTTTGAGATGGAATCAGCTAATGTTGCCCCTGACAGTTACGTCACCTTTGCGACATTCCACCTGAAGGGCCCAGCTGCTCAATGGTGGGAAAGCCACAAGGCTATGTTGCCTGCAGAGACTGTAACCACTTGGCAGGAATTTCAGTCAGCCTTTCGTGCACGGTATATTCCTCAAGGTCTGATAGACCAGAAGAAGCAAGAGTTCCGCAAACTCTCACAGGACAAAATGACTGTGGATGAATATCAGAGGAAATTTATCGAACTGTCCCGCTATGCTGAGGATGACGTCAACACCGACACTCGCAAGCAGGAGAAATTCCGTGAAGGACTACGTACTGATATAAAACTTGCACTTGCTGTCCATGATTTCACAGACTTCGCAACGCTTGTCAGCAAATCTTTCCAAGTTGAAACAGCTCTGACTGAGTACCAGGAGTCGCTCAAGCGTACTCGAGATGTCGGCTCGTCTTCCGGTCGACCTACTCAGAAATGTCGAGTCTGGATCCCTCACAATATTCATCTTCGACCTGCTCCAACACCAAGGCCGTCATATGATGCACCTCGTCTGCCCCCACCACCAAGGCAACTGAACATTTCAAGTGGACAGCCCAATGTTGGTGTTTCTCCCCATAATGATGGTCTGTGCCACAAGTGTGGACAGCCAGGGCACCGTGCTTTTAACTGTCATCAAGGTCAGCCTCAGAATGCATCACGTCATCCTGTTGTTCGTAGGAACGGCCATCGGACCCATCATTCCAGAAATCGTAGTGCCAGACTATCTGCTAGTCAACTTGTTCATGTCAACCAAGTCAACATGGAAGAAGCTCGACAGGACCCCAACATTGTGATGGGCACCCTTCTAGTGAATTCAATCCCAGCTTCAGTCCTCTTTGATTCTGGAGCATCGCACTCCTTCATGTCCGAAAGTTTTGCGCGAAGCCATGATATACTTTTCGAGGAGATGTCCATCCCATTAGTAATCCATTCACCTGGGCCTAATTGGCAAACTACCATGGTTAGCCACGGTAACCACATTGTGATCGGAGGATTGATGTTCCCCGTTTCACTCATTGCTCTGAAGACCTCCAACATAGACATTATTCTGGGTATGGACTGGTTGAAGCCTCATAAAGCTTTGATTGACTGTGCCACTGAAACAGTCCGCCTCACACACCCTTCCGGTCAGACTGTCAGATACTCAGCTCGTACAGTGCAGGACGCCGAAGCTCAGATATATGTCCTAAATGCATTGAACGCTTCACCTCTTGAAGGCATCGAGAACGTTCCAGTTGTTCATGAATTTCAAGATGTATTTCCAAAAGAACTTCCAGGAATACCCCCTGCTAGAGCTGTTGAGTTCGTCATCGACTTGAAGCCTGGCACAACTCCTATTGCGAAGCGTCCTTACAAGATGCCTCCGCACCACCTTCTTGAACTTAAGGAGGAAATCGACACGTCACTTAAGAAAGGTTTCATCCGCCCCAGTTCCTCTGCTTGGGGAGCACCTTCACTCTTTGTTAAGAAGAAAGATGGAACTAACCGATTGGTTCAGGATTATCGGCCCATTAACCAAGCTACAATCCAGAATAAATATCCGCTTCCTCGGATCAATGATTTGTATGATCAACTTGCCGGTTCCTCAGTATTCTCTAAGCTTGATTTGAGATTGGGATACCATCAGATCCGTGTTCGTGAAGAGGATATTCCCAAGACTGCATTTGTTACTCGTTATGGCTCCTACGAGTACACTGTCATGTCATTTGGCTTAACAAATGCTCCAGCCACATTCTCCCACCTGATGAATTATATATTCATGGATTACCTCGACAAGTTCATCGTGGTTTATCTAGATGATATTCTGGTCTATTCAAAGAATAAGGAAGAACATGCTGAACACCTCCGTCTTGTACTGGAAAGGCTCCAAGAACACCAGTTGTATGCCAAGTACTCCAAATGTGAATTCTGGCTATCTGAAGTAACCTACCTTGGTCATGTAATTTCCAAAGATGGAATTGCCGTTAACCCAGAACGAGTTCAGGCTATTCTTGATTGGACTCCTCCAAAGAACGTCAAGCAAGTAAGAAGTTTTCTCGGCCTTGCAAGTTATTGCCGTCGATTTGTCGAGAACTTTTCTAAGATTGCTAAGCCCCTGACTGATCTGCTTCACAAGGGCGTTAAATTTGAATGGACAGAAAAATGTCAGCAAAGTTTTCAAGCACTCAAAGACAAGCTAACATCTGCCCCAGTACTATCTCCTCCAGATACCCGCAAAGACTTCGTGATTTATTCTGATGCATCCCGTGAAGGATTAGGCTGTGTCCTAATGCAAGAGCGTAAAGTGATTGCTTATGGCTCTCGTCAGTTGCGCCCACATGAAGAGAATTATCCGGTACATGATCTAGAACTAGCTGCTATGATCTATGCATTGCAGTTGTGGCGACATTACCTTCTCGGTAATCGTTGCGAGATCTACACGGATCATAAAAGTCTGAAGTACTTGTTCACTCAACCATCTCTAAACCTCCGTCAGCAAAGATGGATGGAGGCCATTGCGGACTATGATTTGGGTATATCCTATACCCCTGGCAAGGCTAACATGATGGCTGATGCCTTAAGCCGCAAGTCCTATTGCGACAACCTCATGGTTAGGCGAGCTCAACCTCGTCTTTTCGAAGAACTGTGCAAGCTGAATCTGCTTATTGTTCCACAGGGATCTCTTAATAACCTTGTGATACAACCAGATCTTGAGAAAGCTGTTAAGGATGCGCAAGCAAAAGATGCTGAAGTTGATCTGATGAAGAAAGACCTTCACCTTGTAAAGTACAGGGATTTCTCGCTGTCTGAAGATGGAACCTTGTATTTTAGAAACCACATTGTCATACCTCGCTTCGAGCTTATGACTGACAAAGTCATGAAGGAGGCACATGATACCCCGCTGTCTATTCATCCGGGTAGCACCAAGATGTATCGTGATCTCCGTCAAAGGTACTGGTGGTCTAGAATGAAGCAGGACATTGCTCGCTATGTTGCTGAATGTGATGTGTGTCGTCGCGTTAAAGCAGAACATCAGAAACCAGCTGGAATTCTGCAACCACTTCCTATTCCTCTATGGAAATGGGATAAGGTTCAGATGGATTTCGTTACAGGACTTCCCAGGTCATAGAAGGGTCACGATGCTATTCTTGTCATCGTCGACCAACTCTCTAAAGTTGCACACTTTCTGCCTGTCAAAGAAACTATCACTGCTAGTCAGTTAGCAGAGTTGTATATCTCCAGAATTGTATCACTCCACGGTATTCCGAAGGAGATCAGTTCGGACCGTGGCGGCCTTTTCACTTCCAAATTCTGGGAAAGTTTCCAAACAGCTATGGGAACTCATATTACTTGGAGTTCAGCTTATCACCCTCAATCTCAAGGCCAAGTCGAACGAGTCAATCAAGTGCTTGAAGACATGCTTCGGGCTTGTGTTATTTCATTCGGCAAGAAGTGGGAAGAATCTCTCCCGTATGCCGAGTTCTCTTATAACAACAGCTATCAAGCCAGCTTGAAAATGGCTCCCTTCGAAGTACTCTATGGACGTAAGTGTCGAACCCCTCTGAATTGGTCAGAAAACTAAGGGAACGACCGCTCGTGGGTCCGGATTTATCCAACACGCCGAAGAACAAGTTCGTATTGTCCGAGAAAATCTCAAGGCGGCTCAGGACCGCCAGAGAGCAAACTATGATCGCAAACGATGGGGTTTGACTTATCAACCTGGTGATCAAGCTTATCTTCGTGTCACTCCTATGAAAGGCACTCACCGTTTTGGAATCAAGGGCAAGCTAGCTCCACGCTACATTGGTCCTTTCCGCATTATTGCTAGGCGTGGACAGGTGGCATATAAATTGGAGTTGCCGCCGCAATTCTCCCATATCCACGACGTCTTCCATGTGTCGCAACTTCGTAAATGCTTCAAGGAATCTCCGCACCGAGCTGTGGATCACGAGGTGCTCGATTGCAAGATGATCTTTCATATAAGGAGCATCCGATCCGCATCCTCGATAAAGCTGAACGTCGAACCCGTCAGAAGGTTACCAAGTTCCTCAAAGTGCAGTGGTCAAATCATACCGAAGATGAAGCCACTTGGGAACGCGAGGATAATCTTCGTGCGGAATACCCCGAACTTTTCCCTTCTACCTCTTAATTCTCGGGACGAGAATTCTTATTAGTGGAGGAGATTTGTAACACCCCCAGTGGTTAACTACAGTAATCACCCTTTTGATTATGCCATGTCATCATGATTATCAGTGCCTAAACTCATTTGCATATATAGCATTCAACTCTACATAGAATCCAAATTTAAATGAAAGTGGAAAATAAAGTTGTTCAAATTTGAAAACTAAATTGTTCATAAATGGCAAATATTCCAGAGATTATCTAAAATTGTAACCAACATTTAAAATTAATTAAGTAACTCTAACAGTGAAACAGCAGTATTTAAACCCCCTTTTGTTTTAAAATTGCACATGAAATGGTATGGGCTCAAAACCATTTTATGGCATTAGTAGTATGCACTGGAGTTTTGTGACTAGTTCACATATTTTACAAAACTAATTGTGAGGCCACACGTTATTGCAAAAACAGAAAACAGAAAAAAAAAGAAAAACAAGGAAAAAAGGAAAGAGCAGGCCCCCCCCCCCGACTGGGCCAAGCCCAGCTGGCCACTCCAGCCGGACCAGACCGAAAGGCCAATCTTACTAACCCCCATCCCCACCGAGCGAAACCCTAACCCCCACCCCGCTCCCCCTGTTCCCCCCCCCCCCCCCCTCTTCTCCCGATCCAGATCGGGGCACGGCGCTGCCCCGCGCCCGGACGCAGCCCCGCGGGGCGCGCCCCCGACCCGTCGCCGTCGCCGGTCGCCATCGCCGCGCGGCCTCGCCTCGTCATCGACCCCGGCGCCTCGCGCCGTCGCCAACTCCTGGCGCCGCCCTATCGTCGGACCTCGCTGCACCCCGTCGCTCCTCCTCGCCTCTCCCTCGCCGGCCACATCGCGCTCACTGCCCCGTTCCCTGCATCCTCCCCGTGAGCCACGCCCCTCCTCGCTCCCTCCCTCTCCCTCGCGCGCTCGCGCTCGTCACCACCGCCGCGCGCCCGACGCCACGCTCCCCGCGCCCGTCCCGCGGTCGCCACGCCCGCTCCCCGCCGCGCTCCGGCCAGGCTCCGCCCCACGCGCGCCCGGGCCGCGCCCTGCTGCCGCTGGCCTGCTTGCTCCTCCCCGTGGCCGCGCCTCCGTCGCACATCACCGTCGCCGCTGCCTGCTTCTGCTCCTGCCTCTGCTGCGCGCGCACCTCGCCGGTCCCGGCCTCGCACCGCGGTGCCTCGCACCGAGCCGCTCCGCACCAGCCTCTGCTGCCGCGCGCCGGCGCCCCCGCGAGGCCACGGCCTCGCCTAGTCCCCCCTGGCCGCGCCCCGCCGCGCCCGCGCTGCGCACGCGCGCCCGTGGCCTATGGGCCACCGACAGATGGGCCCGGTGCCCCCGTGACTATGACACGCGAGGCCCACGCCCAAAACGTTTAATTAAAAAAATAATAAAAAATAATTAATAAAAATAATTAATTAATTAATTAGTTAATTAATTAAGTTAATTAATCCTGATTAGGTTAATCTAATTAAGTAGTTAGTGTTAATTAAACAGTAAATTAATTAGTTAACCACTAATTAACCTAACAGCCTATGACAGGTGGGACCCACTGGTGCTGACGTCATGCTGACGTCAGCAAGACACTGTTTCGGATAATGTTGATTTAAATAATTAAATAAATTCCAGAAATTAATAAAAACTTTAGAAAATCATATTAAATAATCCGTAACTCCAATGGAAAACTTTGTACATGAAAATTGCTCAGAACGACGAGACGAATCCGAATACGCGGTCCGTTCGTCCGTCACGCGTCCCTAACTATCCGAACTTGCAACCGTTCCCCTCTTATCCTGTGTCCGATAATTCCAAAGACCCGGGAAATATCGTCAGATATTCTCCCGCTCCGTCTGTTACGTGTGATGCTGCGTTAGACTACCCCTAGCACCGTGTATCGTATTTGTCATGCTCATGTTTGCTCTATATTTATACTGTTTCCTCCCCCTCTTCTCTCTCGATAGCCCCCGACCCCGACGTCGTCCCCGAGACCGACGCAGCTCCGGATCCCGAAGACACCATAGACGACCTTGCCCTTGCCGCCGAGCAACCAGGCAAGCCCCCCTCCCCTTTTTGATCATCCCGATATCGCCCATTCTATTTCTCATGCTTGCATTAGAATTGCTGCTGCTGCTTTACCTATTCTGATGCATAGCCTGTTTATTGTAACCCGCTGTTGATAATTACCTGCATATCCTAAACTGCTTAGTATAGGTTGGGTAGAGACCTATCAGTGACCCCACTTATCCCGACTGCCGCGCTGGATTGTCAGAAGACCCGATCAATGGGATTGAAGACCAGGCCCCGACACCGCACATCACCCCCTTTAGTTGTAACGACACTGCAGCGTTACTATCGAGTGCCGAGGGTGAAACCTCTTGTAGCACTTCTGATGTTAACTCTGTAGAGTAGCTATTCGGTCGTGGTCATCGAGGGTGATTCCTCCTTCACCGCTTCCGATAACGACGCTGTCGTACAACACCTCAAGTGTGGACCCAGTGAGGGTGATTCCTCCTAGTTCACCTTGACGGATACATCGAGTGGGAATTCAATGAGGGTGATACCTCGGATTCCCTGATGTTATGGACACACAGATACTTGGACTTTACAATGTTACTTGGATAGGCGGGTCGACCCTGAGGGGTACCCGCGTGCGCCTGAGTGGCGAGTGTTGTGAAGACGGGTGCCAGTGTGGTGCCCGAGTGGTGAATACGAGGCGCGGCCGGGCATTCTTAACCCTTGCAGCAAGTCCTCGAGACGGGGCGACGGGGTCACATCTTTCGTGAGTCTCTGCTCGTTACCGCAAGCCCTAGTCCATTAACGATTTGGATATTTGATCCGAGCAGGCCTCTGGCCTGATAGCACTAACCATCACGTGGGCATAGTATGGGCGTTCTGCATCGTATGCATCAGCCGAAAGCTCTGTCAGACGTCTAGTTCAGCATGGCGGCACGGACGGACCGGCGCCTTCCTGTAGTGTTGGTGCCTGGCTTCACCATGTGCGCAACGACCCGGAGGGCGAGGGGCGATGGCCAAGACCCCCTTGCGCTTAGGATGTAGACCGGCGGGGACCTCTCTGCTGAGCTGTAGGTAGGGTTGCGATGTGTCGTTTGGCCGAGGCCGGGCATGACCCAGGAAAGTGTGTCCGGCCGGAGTTAATCAAGCGTGTTGGGTAAGTTGGTGCACCCCTGCAGGGAAGAATACTTCTATCGATAGCCGGTCTTACGGTAAAGGACACTCGGAGTTGTATCCCGATCGATACAACTAGAACTGGATACCTGTGATGAGACCTGTATGTATGGCTCTGGGATTGCTTTCTCGCAGGTAGTCGAGAAAGGATCTCTGGGTGAGGTTGAGACTTAATGATACTGCTACATTATATTGTACTGTTCTACTCTCTTCTACTGCTGCAAGACCGCTGAAGATGCTAGTCTTCGATAGGACTAGGCCTTCTCTCTATTCTGGCATTTCTGCAGCCCAGTCCACATATACAGCCTCCCCTTGAAAATGTTGCATATGTAGTGTAGATCCTTGCTTGCTGAGTACTTTTGAGTACTCACGGTTGCTTTGTTTTCCTTTTCTCCCCATATCAGTTTGATGTGACCAAGATGACGGAGCCCCTGAGATAGATGCCCCGTCGATCGTCTACTACTACTACCCAGAGGATGGATACCACTACGAGTTGACTGACGACCAGGAGTAGGATCGGAGGGTCCCGGGTAGGAGGCCTACGCCTTTCGATCGTAGTGTTTTATTTTGCCCCGCCTTTCTAAAGGCCTTTATGTTTCTTTTTTTTAATATCTATACACAGATATCTGATGCTTCCGCTGATGCTTGTTCGCAAGCTTATGTATTCGAGCCCTCGAGGCCCCTGGCTTGTAATATAAAGCTTGTATGACTTTATTTATGTTTTAGAGTTGTGTTGTGATATCTTCCCGTGAGTCCTTAGGCTTGATCGTGTGCATTTGCGTGTATGATTAGTGCACGATCGGGCCGGGGGCGTCACACTCACCGCCGGGAGTGAGTAATTCCTTCGTAGGCTTGCTGGACGGTGAGGGGTTGGATGAGATTTATCATGTAATCAAGTTAGTTTTGTTAGGGTTTGATCCCTAGTATCCATTATGTTCTGAGATTGATGTTGCTATGACTTTACTATGCTTAATGCTTGTCACTACGGCCCGAGTGCCATCATTTCAGATCTGAACCTATTATGTTTTCATGAATATATGTGAGTTCTTGATCCTATCTTGCAAGTTGTAGACACCTATTACGTGTTATGATCCGCATACCCCAAGGTGACAATAATTGGGATTCTTTTTGGTGATTACCGTAGTTTGAGGAGTTCATGTATTCACTAAGTGCTAATGCTTTGGTCCGGTTCTCTATTAAAAGGAGGCCTTAATATCCCTTAGTATCCTTTTGGACCCCGCTACCACGGGAGGGTAGGACAAAAGATGTCATGCAAGTTCTTTTCCATAAGCACGTATGACTATATACGGAATACATGCCTACATTATATTGATGAATTGGAGCTAGTTCTGTGTCACCCTAGGTTATGACTGCTACATGATGAATATTATCCAACATAATTATCCATCGCTGATCCAATGCCTACGAGCTTTTCACATATTGATCTTCGCTAAGTTACTTTCGTTGCTACTGCTGTTACAATCATGACAAACTGCTACTGTTACTTTTGCCACTGTTACCATTACTATCATACTACTTTGCTGCAGGTATTAAGTCTTTCAGGTGTGGTTGAATTGACAACTCAACTGCTAATACTCGTGAATATTATTTGGCTCCTCTTGTGTCGAATCAATAAATTTGGGTTGAATACTCTACCCTAGAAAACTGTTGCGATCCCCTATACTTGTGGGTTATCAAGACCTTTTTCTGGCGCTGTTGCCGGGGAGCATAGCTATATTTGCTGAGTCACTTGGGATTTATATCTGTTGATCACTATGAGGAATCTGAAAGATGCCAGAACCAAGATTTTTCCCTCTACTACAAGGGGAGGTAAGGAACTGCCATCTAGCTCTGCAATTAATTCAGCTTCTGTTTTGAGTAAGCTTGCGACACCTACACCTGCTATTAATTCTGATATGTCGCAAGTAATTGATGATGCTACTTCTACTATGAATGATGCTACTAGTACTATGCTTGATACAACTGTGCCACTGGGTGAATTTCTTGAACAACTTGCTAGAGCTAAAGATATTGAGAATGCTGAAACTGATGATATTTCTGAAACTAATGAAATTATTGAAACTGAACACTTTGAAACACCCATTAGACCTAGCAATCCTATATATGAATTGCCTGTTATACCTGAAGGTTATATTATGGATGGAGAGGTAGATAGGGACTTTCTTGCTTGTAAGGATAGAGAGGATATTAAGAAATTACTAGTTAAGTTGAAAGAAAATCTTTGAATGCTAGAATGCAATATGATCCTAAGTTTGCTACTTCACCTATCTTGGTTACTGATAAGGATTATGAATTCTCTGTCGATCATGAGTTAATTACTTTGGTTGAATCTGATCCTTTCCATGGTTATGAAACTAAAACTGTTGTGGCACATCTTACTAAATTAAATGATATAGCCACCCTATTTGCTCATGAGGAAAAAATCCGCTACTACTCTATTCTTAAGTTGTTTCCTTTCTCGTTAAAGGGTGATGCTAAGATATGGTTTAACTCTCTTGCTCCTGGTTGCGTGCGTAGTCCCCAGGATATGATATATTACTTCTCTAAAAAATATTTTCCTGCTCATAAGAAACAAGCTGCTTTACAGAAAATATTTAACTTTGTGCAAATTGAAGAAGAGAGTCTCCCACAAGCTTGAGGGAGGTTTCTCTAATTACTTAATGCTTTGCTTGATCATCCTCTCAAGAAAAATGAAATACTTGTTATCTTTTATAATGGACTAACCGATGCTTCTAGGGACCACCTAGATAGTTGTGCTGGTTGTGTTTCCAGGGAATGAACTATTGAACAAGCTGAAGTATTATTGAACAATATATTGAGTAATGATAGTGATTGGACTCTTCCCGAACCACCACCTAAGCCAACTCCGAAGAAGAGAGGTATTCTATTTATCAGTCCTGAAGATATGCAAGAGGCAAAGAAATCTATGAAAGAAAAAGGTATTAAAGCTGAAGATGTTAAGAATTTACCACCTATTGAAGAAATACATTGTCTTAATGCCCCGACACAGGTAGTAGAGGTAAATTCTCTTTATAGATTTGATAAAGGTGATATTCCTCATAATAAACCTGCTAGTCAATACTTGGATGAATTTGATAACTTTATTGTTAAACAAGAAAATTTCAATGCATATGTTAGTAGATAATTGAAAAGAAATGCTTATATGATTGAATGCTTGGGTGACTATATGTTTAGAACTGTTAATGACCTCAAGGTTGTTAGTAAACATGCTTCCATGGTAACAACCCAAGTAGAACAAGTTCTCAAGTAACAAAATGATTTGCTTAATGAGATGAATAATAAAAACAATGATCATGCTGTTAGAGTTATGACTAGAGGTGGTAAAATGACTCAGGACCTTTGTATCCTGAGGGCCATCCTAAGAGAATTGAACAAGATTCACAGAGAATTAATACTGATGCACCTAGTCCATCTAGAAATAAAAAGAATGATGATAGGACTTTGCATGCTTCTAGTGAACCTATTATAGACACACCTGAGAATCCAAATGATATTTCTATTTCTGATGCTGAGACACAATATGGTGATGAACATGAACCTGGTAATAATGATAATGATGATGTTCATGTTGATGCTCAACCTAGTAATGATAATGATGTGGAGATAGAACCTGCTATTGATCTTGATAACCCACAACCTAAGAATAAAAGATATGATAAGAGAGACTTCATTGCTAGGAAACATGGTAAATAAAGAGAGCCATGGGTTCAGAAACCCATGCCCTTTCCTCCTAAAGCTTCAAAGAATAAAGATGATGAAGAATTTGAGCGCTTTGTTGAAATGCTTAGACCTGTCTTTTTGCGCATGCGTTTGACTGATATTTTGAAAATGTCTCCTTATGCTAAGTATATGAAAGATATTGTTACTAATAAAAGAAAGATCCCGGAAGCTGAAATTTCCACCATGCTTGCTAATTACACATTTAAAGATGGAATTCCAAAGAAACTAGGAGATCCAGGAACACCAACTATACCATGCTCCTTTAAAAGAAACTATGTTAGAACTGCTTTATGTGATTTAGGAGCCGGTGTTAGTGTTATGCCCTTCTCTTTATATCGTAGACTTGAATTGAATAAGTTGACACCCACTGAAATCTCTTTGCAAATGGCTGATAAATCAACTGCTATACCCATCGATATTTGTGAGGATGTGCCTGTCGTAGTTGCAAATGTTACTATCTTAACGGACTTTGTTATTCTTGATATACTCGAGGACGACAGTATGTCGATCATCCTTGGTAGACCCTTTCTGAATACTGCAGGGGCTGTTATTGATTGCAATAAAGGCAATGTCACTTTTCATGTTAATGGTAATGAGCATACGGTACACTTTCCGAAGAAACAACCTCAAGTGAATAGTATCAATTCTATTGTAAAATTTTCAACAATTACTATTGGAGGTTTTGAATTCCCTATTCCTACTGTCAAAAAGAAATATGATATTCTTATTATTGGGGACATGCATACCCCCGTTGAGGTAACCTAGTGTTATACGAAGATTCTCTGGTTTCATATCATTCGGAAGAAGTTTGTTAATAAGATTTGATCAACCTTGTTAATGGATTCCTTTTGACGGTCATGGGATGGATGAATTTAGTAAGCACAACTTTCTGTACCCACTTTTTACTTTCTGTTATTTAGAATTAATAAAGTAGAAATGCTATTATTTTACTTTTTTTGAATTTTCCGTGCAATAAAAATGACCAGAAAATAAAAGTTCTCCAAATGTCCTGAAAATTTAGTATGATTTTTTATGCAATATTTAAGAATTTTTGGCACTGAACACACCCCAACGTGGGTGCATGATGGCTCGTATCCGCGTCAGTATTTCCCCGAAGAGGAAGGGGTGATGCAGTACAGCTTCGGTAGGTATTTCCCTCAGTTATGAAACCAAGGTTGTCGAACCAGTAGGAGAACCAAGCAACACTATGTAAACAGTACCTGCACACAAAGAACAAATACTTGCAACCCGACGCATAAGAGGTGTTGTCAATCCCTCTCGGGTAAAAGATAGATTGGTTTGTATGATTTTGGATAAATAGATCTCACAATAAAATAAAATAAAATAAAATAAAGAAAGAAAAAGTGCAGCAAAGTATTTTTTGGATTTTTAGAATAACATATCTGAAAACAAAAGCAAATAAAAATAGATCTTAAAGCAAATATGATAAAGAATAGACCCGGGGGCCGTAGTTCACTAGTGGCTTCTCTCGAGAAAAATAGCATACGGCGGGTAAACAAATTACTGTTGGGCAATTGATAGAACTTCAAATAATTATGACGATATCCAGGCAATGACCATTATATAGGCATCACGTCCAAGATTAGTAGACCGACTCCTACCTGCATCTACTACTATTACTCCACACATCGACCGCTATCCAGCATGCATCTAGTGTATTAAGTTCATGGAAAAATGGAGTAATGCAATAAGAACGTTGACATGATGTAGACAAGATCTATTCATGTAGGAATAGACCCCATCTTGTTATCCTTAATAGCAACGATCAATAAATGTCATGCTGCCCCTTCTGTCACTGGGAAAGAACACCGCACGACTGAACCCATCAGAAAACACCTCTTCCCATGGCAAGAAAAATCGATCTAGTTGGCCTAACTAAACCAAAGATTCGAAGAAGAAATATGAGGCTATAAATAATCATGCATATAAGAGATCAAAGAAACTCAAATAACTTTCATGGATAAATAGATCTGATCATAAACTCAAAGTTCATCGGATCCCAACAAACACACCGCAAAAAGAGTTACATCAAATAGATCTCCAAGAGACCATTGTATTGAGAATAAAAAGAGAGAGAGGAAGCCATCTAGCTACTAACTACGAACCCGTAGGTCTACAATGAACTAATCAAGCATCATCAGAGAGACACCAATGAGGATGATGAACCCCTCCGTGATGGTGTCTAGAATGGATCTGGTGGTTCTGAAACTTGCAGCGGCTGGAATTGTGTTTCGTTGACTCCCCTAGGGTTTTTGGATTTTCGGGGTATTTAGAGAAAAGAGGCGGTGCGGGAGGTGACCGAGGTGGGCACAACCCACCAGGGCGCGCCTGGGCCCCCAGGCACGCCCAGGTGGGTTGTGCTCCCCTCGGAGCCCCCCTCTGGTACTTCTTTGGCCCAACAGGTGTCTTCTGGTCCAGAAAAAATCTCCAAAAAGTTTTGCTGCGTTTGGACTCCGTTTGGTATTGATTTTCTGCGAAGTAAAAAAGAAGCAAAAAATAGCAACTGGCACTGGGCACTATGTCGATAGGTTAGTCCCAAAAAATAATATAAAGTTGCTATAAAATGATTGTAAAACATCCAAGAATGATAATATAACAGCATGAAACAAGCAAAAAATATAGATACGTTGGAGACGTATCAGTGCACCTGTGAGCCACAAGCCCCCTGGACGCGCTTAGGTGGCTTATGGGGCCCACGTGGGTCCCCTCACTTATTCCAGCCACCCATTCACTTCGTCTTCCTCCAGAAAAAACCATTCCATCGCTCAAACCCGTGTTCTTGCTCATCTTGCTGCCATTTTCGATCTCCGTGCTCGGAGCTCCGTTTCCGAAACTGTTTAGGGGGATTGTTCATCGGTATGTGACTCCTCCGTTGGTCCAATTAGTTTTTGCTATAGTGCTTTATATATTACAAATTTTTTCTGCTGTGGTGACCATGTTCTTGAGCTTGCATGTCAAATTTATATGGTCCAAAATAGTTTTGTTGCATGATATAGCCTCTAGACACTTGTAGGAGTAGTTGCTATTAGTTTTGTTGAGTTTGGTTCACTTTTATTTTGAGTCACTAAAAATGTCAGAAATTTTTCAGAGGGAGAAAAATGTTTAGGAAAATGTTCCAAGGTGGTTCCTCGAAGAAGAAAGCCCCGAGGCTCGCGCTACGTGAGCCAGACCTTGAACCACCGCGGGAAGCTCTAGTGCGGCCTTGTGAATGGCCATCGGATCACTTCATGACTCGTGCAGGTTTCAAGGAAGAATTTGATATGTACGTGCATAACGCCGAGCCGATAGACTTCGTGTCAGATAAGTGTTTACAGTACTACAACCTCACTAAATCCTTTGTGCGGAGATTTAAGTATTCGGTCCAGTACAATACACATTCTGTTTTATTTGATCTATATAATAAATCATTTAGCATGGACCTTGAAGAATTTAATGATGCATGCAAAATTCCGCAATGGGGCATATATACTGAACCTCGTAAATCTGATTGCACCGAGTTCCTTGCTAGCATTACTGTAGGTGAAACCAGAACCATAACACAAGCTACTATAGGGAGCATTCACTTTCCTACATTACATTATTTTGC
This sequence comes from Thinopyrum elongatum, assembly GCA_011799875.1. Lineage (NCBI taxonomy): Eukaryota > Viridiplantae > Streptophyta > Magnoliopsida > Poales > Poaceae > Thinopyrum > Thinopyrum elongatum. Next base: position 80,425,296 of record CM022301.1, read on the forward strand.
TCTATTTATAGGTAGATGCATTAACGGTAAACATGACCATAGCCACCTTTGTGCATCCGATCTTATTGTCCTCAAGACCGCGGTAATGAATAATAAACAATTTAACTTAGGGGCTATCATTGCAAGGCGGTTACATAATAATGCTTTAGCAGGGGACTTCTTTGGTGGAATTTATGCCACACGTTTAGCTCATCATCTTGGAGTTCCAATAAAGGAAAATGATATTCAGTTGCCGCCTGCTTTCCTTGATTATGATGCAATGGAACGTTACCAGTTTCTTGAGAGAAGCTAGTTGCCTTTTCAGTACAGACTAATCTTTGACAGGCAGCGCGTTGTCCATGTTACACTTCCTGCTCCTACCTTCTTTGACTTTCAGGTAAAACAAAGATATTCCATACTTAGAGAGGAGGCAAACAAGTACGAGAGGGTGAGGGAGACCGCTCGCCTCCACGAGGCAGCTCGCCAGGCGGTGGCAGCTGCAATCGAGTACAACCCTACCTACAACTCTGGATATTATCCAGGCCAGTAGTGGCCCTAGACCAACTTAGGCCAAGATCCTAAGCTTGAGGGAGTACGTATCTCTCGCCGACATTACATTCATGCATCACACATTCATTCCAGTTGTCGGTGTTCATCCTTTTTCATTGTATAATCCATGTTAGTTTATTTTTCTTGCTTTCTTCTTGTGTGTTTGAAAAACTTTGATAAAATCCAAAAATATTTCTTGTTTCTTTTTCATTTTTCTTTCTAGTTTATTTAGTTGTAGTATTAAAAGAAAACCCAAAAAGATTTGTTGTTCTTCTTTTGCTTGTTGGGAGCTTTCCCGTGTAAATAGTTTTTCTCGTTTTCATTTTTACTTGCTTCAGAAAAACAAAAAATCCAAAAATATTTTATTGTATTTCTTTGAAATTCTTTTCTTTTCTTTGGGTCGTAAGGAGAAGACCATGATGAAAATGTTGAGTGGCTCTCATATGCATTATTGTTGATCTAACAAAGAGACCATGTTACCTTATCTTCTCCTTTGAATAAATGTTTGCAGATTTCAGCTAAGTCCAATGCACGTGCACTCTTATTATTATTCACATCGTTCGGTCGTGCAAGTGAAAGGCAATAATGATGATATTTGATGAAATGATTGAGATGGAGGAAAGCTGGTATGAACTTGACCTATCTTGTTTTTGTAAATATGATTAGCTCATCGTTCTTGATTCAGCCCATTATGAATGAAACATGTTTGCATTGACAATTAGAGATTATAGTTACTCATGCCATGCTTAATTAGCTAGGAGTGGATAATGGTTTGTCTTGTGTGCCAACATGCATTTTTAAAATGGTTATGATGTAGTATGATAGGATGGTATCCTCCTTTGAATGATTCAAGTGGCTTGACTTGGCACATGTTCACACATGTAGTTGAATCAAAATCAACATAGCCTCCACGATATTTTTGTTCATGGTGATTTATATCCTAGTTATGCTTGCATTCAATGTTGATTAATCTCAATGCATATTTATGACCGTAGTCACTCTCTAGTTGATCGCTCCTCAATCTTTTTGCTAGCCTTCACTTGTACTAAGCGGGAATACTGCTTGTGCATCCACTTCCTTAAACCCAAAGTAGTTCCATATGAGTCCATCATACCTACCTATATACATTATTTACCTGCCGTTCCAAGTAACTTTGCATGTGCCAAACTCTAAACCTTCAAATAATAATCTTTTTTGTATGCTCGAATCGCTCATGTAGCGACTGGGGGCTGTCAGTATCTTCCATGCTAGGTGGGTTATTCTCACGATGAGTGTTTATTCACTTGTCATTCACGAGAAAGTGGCTGGTAATTGGGATGCCCAGTTCCATGATCAAAATCAAAGTCCAAAATATAACAATGAAACAAAACTCCCCCAGGACTGTTGTTCGTATGGACGGTACCTGTGGATTCAGTTAGCCGTGGAGTGTGCTTGTTGGTGGAGGGGGAGTAAAACTTTACCATTCTGTTTGGGAACCGCCTATAATGTGTATAGCATGCAAGATAGTGAGATATCTTGGTTGTTATGTTGACAATGAAAGCGTACCTCTCAAAATTATATTCATCTCTGTTTTAAAAGCTTCGAGCTCTGGCACCTCTGCAAATCCCTGCTTCCCTCTGCGAAGGGCCTATCTATTTACTTTTATTGTCGAGTCATCATCCTCTTATGAAAGCACTGTAGGAGATATGCCCTAGAGGCAATAATAAATGTTATTGATTATCTCCCTATTCATAATTAGGTTTATGTTCCATGCTATAACTGCTATGGTTCTCGAGTCTACAATAACCACGAGGCTCGGAGGAAGACTCATATGCACGTGTGGAATAATAAACGGTAAAATGTATTCCTAGTCTGGCCTCTGAGACTAGCTCAAGTGTTGCATGATGGTTCTGTTTTCCTGATCATGGGCATGACTATGCCGGCAACTTTGAGGGCACAATGTTAGAAGAACATTTGTGTTGAATCGACCCGAATTGATGTTATGCTATGGGATACTTTCGTCACAAGTTAATGGTTAATAACACAGAGATGGTTAACGTTTGCATGATTCCTTAGACCATGAGAGTATCGAGTTTCTTCATGCTTGATTCATGAACTTTGGGGTTTGTTAAACGTCATCCGTAAATGGGTGGCTATTACGGCGGCTTACGGGTTCATGGAAAAGTGTGTCAAGTAACTTGATAGCTCGAGATTGGGATTTGCTCCTCCGACGATGGAGAGATATCTCTGGGACCTCTTGGTGTTACGGTATCCATCATCGTCTAGCTAGACACTTTGTGATTTGATCACGGGGATGCCGGAACACGGGAACGAGAAAAGAGAACAAATACCGGTAACGAGGTAACTGGCATAGTGGACAAGTTGTTGACCCACGGGGATGCCATCATGTCTCACCTCGGGTATTTGTAACATATCGCAAAGCAACAGAAATAGCACACGGCAACTGGAGGTTCACTCGAATATTCATTCGTGTGGGTATAGGGGTCAATATGGGTGTCCACGGCTCCGATGTTGATCATTGATCGGAAGGGGTTCCGTGTCATGTCTATACTTCACCAAACCTATAGGGTCACACGCTTAAGGGTCATCTATCTGCTGAATACTAGACAGGGAGTCTAAGAGAAAATCACCGAAAAAGTTTCGGACACCGAAAAAGTTTCGGACAGCGGAAAAGTTCCGCAGAGAGAACACCGGATGAGTTTCGGTGAAACTGAAAAGTTGTTTCGGGGTATTCCATTAAGTCAAATTGGTTTCTGCACATGCCTGATAATTCTTGGAGGGTGCCAGAATCATTCTGGAAACTTCTGGGAATTTTCTGAGATGAAAACCGGAAATGTTCCGGAGCTGCCGGAACCGCTTCAGATGCTTTTCGCAGATGAAATCACTAAACTGGAATTGTTCCAGAACGCATTGAAAATTATTTTAGTGGGTACTGGAAATGTTCTAAGCCCACATAAATATTTTCAGTTCGAATGGACGCTGAAAAATGTCGTCATGAATAGTGAAAGTGCTTTTTGGGTTACTTTTTGGAAAGCCATTATTTTGGGTTTTGTCCCAAGATATTTTTTGGGGGTGACATGGATGGATGAGGCTCCCTTGGGGGGGGCCTCCTAGGTGTGGCCGGCCACATGGGGGCTCCTCCTTGGAGCCCCCTCTTGTGCCTTGGTTTCACATTTGGGTCCTTGTGGAAGGACTTCATTCATGTGCTTTTGGGTTTTCTTGTAAAACCACCCTACCCCTTGGGATTTCCTATAAATAGAGGTGGAGGGGCAACCCTCCACACTCACTCCTTCTCACATACAAGTGCCATTGCATGATCTGGCTTCTCTCTCCCTCCCCGCAAAATAGTTTTGCAGAGCCGAAAGGCTGTCTGGGTTCCGGTGGGAACTAGTTCTGGACGGCGAAGCCCTGCCGGATAGATGACACCGTATGTGTGCAACTCTGTAGAGAGGTCGTAGTTTCGATCTTAGTGCCCGAGGGGCTGTTCGTGAGTGCCTCCCGAAGGGCTGTCCAAGTGACGGTCCAAGTTCTGTGAGTCCTCCCGAAGGGCTGTCCGAGTGACCGTTCGAGTTTCGAAGGTCCTCCCGAAGGGCTGTCCGCGACACCGTCCGGGGGACTGTTCGACCGCCTCCCGGAGGGCTGTCCGAAGGGAAGACGAGGGTATACATCCTCGCGGTTGGGAGGTTGTAAATCCTAGCTGCGGGGATCTGCACCGCCGATCGTCATCGACTCTACTTCCGCTGCGCTACGAGTCGGTAACGAAAATGATCAAACCTTGTATGCAGTCTCCATAGTGGTCCTGGGCTGGTGCGTATGTCAGAAATTTTTGTTTTCTGCTGCGTTACCCAACAGTGGCATCATGAGCCGTGCTATGCGTAGATGCAGGTTGCGATCTAGAATACATGAGATGTATGGGTGTTGCACAATATAATTATGTAGTAGATGAGTTCTATTACTGAAAATTATTTGTGCAGGTAGCAGATGAAATCTGTTACCCGATGTTCTTGTTGCTTCCCTGGAATTTGCATATTTCTGATCTTGATAACAGCATGGTGGAGTTTCAATGTTCTGGCAATCCGCGATCCTGATTGATCAACGAAGTGCTAACAGTTCATTGAATTCCACCGTAGTTAAAAAGAAAGATGAAATTTCGCAGACAAAAGGGCAATGCAGATATGATCTGCACGGGGGTCATGCGTATGATGAAGTTTAGTATGGGGTTCAAGATTTTATTATCTCGTGCTTCATACACCCCGCATTGTTAATCTAGCGACTTGAATTATCATACTTGATGATGGACGTTGGTAGCTTCGGTTTGTTTCGAAACCTTAGAAGCCACGAAAAACAAGTTTTTGCATGAACAAATTAGAGGCGTCTAACTTGGTTTTGCAAGAGGGTTTGCATGTGCATGTGATGTGGTATAGCAGTGCTCATAATAATTTGATTATGTATGAGATGACTATATAATGTAAATTTATTAACATGACCTGCGTGTCATGATTCGGCATGATGGCTGGAGCCATATGATTGCACTTTAATGACCTGCGTGTCAACCTTGTTGTAATGCATTATTTTATTAGCTATAGAGATAGCAATATTATCTGGTGCATCGACAAGGTGGTGGCAATCTTCGCGAAGGTGAACACCGATGCGAATGCCGAAGACGAAGAAATACAAGACTTCTCCGTCAGAAAGGGCTATACCATATCATGCTATTATGAATTGCCTGAGATGTTTATCCCTTATGATGCACCCTTCTTGATTGCGTGGTAGTCGCTTTTATTAGGATGATCTCTCACACAAAATTATCAAGTAGTTAGTGTTCTCCCAAGTGCAGCACCGTCACGGCACCTATCTTTTCGGGGTGCGCCATGGATGCATGGGTACGAACGATTAGGGAAGTGTGAGGCGGTGAGTTGAGACCTCGCAGCGTGATCACTTGGTTGTCTTGACATTCAGGCATGAAAGTCATGAGCTCGGAACACACGCATCAAAAGATGAACAAGAGTCACATAGAGATGTGATCGGCAAGTTGGCCTACCGATTAAAATTCCCGTCATGAGATGATGATTCTATGGCGATGAATTGAAGTCTGGATCTTGTATCACTCAAAATCAATTATGAGAGATATTGATTTGAGTGGGAGCGCACTGTTGAATTAACTTGTTTAATTCTCAGTGCAATTAATTATGAACACTGTCTAAGTGTGGTTTGCATAATAGTTGTAGAATAATGGCTCACGTTTCCACCTTCCCTATTAAAATTGAATAGCTGTTAAATATCTGGTTAAAACTTTACGGTTGGTAACGTAATGTGAGGATTGTCCTCAAGAGTGCCGAGAAGGACTTTGTCCTATCGCATACTTTCGGTATTCTCTCGCTTATGCTATGGATCATGTGACTCTCGTCCTTCGATCCAAAAGCTAGAATTCCGTTTCAGACAAGTGCAATATGTTTGCTTCCATGAGACCCGAACTTCGAAAGTTTGGATAGTTATGTGATATTCATGGAATCTGAAAATCATTTTCAGAGACAGACAAAGGCTAAAAGATATGAGATATTCAAAGCAATGTTTGTTTGCAAACTATTAGTAAAAGAGTTTACTATGCATTAGACTGATAAGAGAGGGATCCAGAAGAACGCCTGTCATATGATGAAAGGTGAATAAAACAACAACTTAAAGAGAAAGGAAGTGTCCGAAGGGTGTTAGTGAAACTTTCACGCCTAGGAAGTCCGGGGCTAACGCCACTCTTAAGTTGGGTGCTTCTTCTGAGAGTAGGAGAAAGACTAAAAGTTAAACCGTTAGAAGTATAATGGCAGAAAGAAAGAAGACTGGAATATCCAGCTCATGTATGAATGTCATACAAGTTTTTGATGTATAGAAGGCTAGTCAAAGATATAGTTCTTGGGAATTATGATTAATTTGTTAATCACTGATTCTTGGGTATTGTGAGTTAATCATAGAGATACCCGCTCGATTGCATTCTGTTGCAACTCGATGTAAGAACTACTATGGCCTGAAAGACTAGCCAGGAATGAGGTTTAGGTATACACAGGGAACATAGTAAATGTTACTATACCTTCCATCGGTGTATTACCGTCTGTATTTATTTTCATAATTCATTTAGAGTTTTACAAACTCTAGCCTTTGCATAAAGTAATCTTGCAAGAAGGTTGTTCATAAGAGAACTTTTTATGTTCGATGTTATGAATAACATAAGGGCCATACTTTCATTGAGAATGAGATGCATGTTATGAATAATGATAATAATATATTACCTCTGGATTTACTTTCATAATTCATTTTAGAGTTTTACACACTCTAGCCCATTGCACAATGTTTGTTGCAAAAGAGTTGTTCATAAAAGAACAATTGTTGTTCAGTATTATGAATAACATAAAGGGCCATGCTTCCATCCGAGATTGGACGTATGTTATGAATATTGATGGTAATATGATACATCTATAACACTGACGCTAAATGTCGCAAGACTAAAAGAATACCACACAAGTGTGGCACTGCATTTGGTCACATTGGAGAAACCCGCATGGAAAACTCCATTGTGATGGATTTTGAAGTCGTTTGATTTTGAATCATCTGACACTTGCAATTTTCCTCCGAAAAGTGAAGTGACTGAAATACCGTTCACAGGCCATAAGGAATGAGAAACAAACTTATTGGTGATCATACATTTTGATGTGTGTAGTTCAATAAATGTTGTTGCAAGTAGTGGATTTATCTATCTTCGGAAATGACTCAAGGAGATATATGGATATTTACTTGATGAGACGAAAGTCTGGATCTTTTGAAATCATTCGAAAGGTTTTCAAATATGAAGTAGAAGTTATTGTAACAAGAAAATTATGTTTCTACAATTCGATTGCAGAAAGGAATATTTGAGTTACAAGTTTAGCGAATGTCTGATGAGTTGTGAAAGGGGTTTCATAACTTGCACCTCCCGGAGCACCACTGCAAGTGGAAAGTCCGTGAAGATGTAATCGAACCATTTATGACATGGTAAGATCAAAGATGACATAAATAAATTTGCCATTATCCCTTTTAAAGAGTGATGCTTTAGAGACTGCGGCTTTTACACTGAAAAGAGCTCCATCTGGTCTGTTGAAATGACACCATGGTATGGTACGCCCAACCATGTTATATCTTTTCTTAACATTTGGAATATGGGGCTTGTGTAAAAGGTTACAAACCTATTCCAAATCAGACAAGTGCTACTTTGTAGGTTATCCCAAAATGTTGGGTATTCCTCCCTCACTGTGCCGAGGCAAATAGGTTTGCCACTAAGAACGGTATGCTTTTTGAAGAAAATGGTTCTTTCAAAAAGGTGAGTGGGAGAATAGTGCAACTCGACGAGATAAACAGTATCTTCGTCATCAGATCAAAGGAAAGAGACCTTGGAAGTAATTCCAGGTTTTCCTACTGCGACTGATACGGAAGTCTCTACAATAAAATGTATGGACTTCGGTCGAACTTGCAGCTGAACCACGTAGGCAAGGCTCGTGCAAACCTCTCAGGTGCGCAAACGAGATATTGTTGTTAGACAACAGTATACCTATGATACACAAGGAAGCGTTGATGGGCCCTGACTCCGGAATTGGCTAAATGCCAATACAACCTGAGTTAGTTTCCATATAAGTGATTCAAGATTAAAACCTTGATACACCTTTCGGAAGACTTAGAGTCTAACGAATATTTATGGAACTTAAAACTGATATGGATAAAATGTTTTATCCATAAAGCTCGACTTGTTACAAAAACAAGTTCAAGGAGTTGACTACGATGAGATTGTCTCACCGTAGCGATGCTTAAAGTCGGTTCGGGTTGAACTAGCAATTAATACATATTTCAATCATGAGATATAAAACAAGGATGACAAAAGGATTTCCATCTGATGGAAATGAAACCAAGGACTTGCATGTGTTACAGTCCAAGGTATTTTGTCTATCCAGAGGATGCTAGTAAGGGTGCAAACTTCAGAGTTCCAGCAATGGACAGAAGAGAGCAAAATGGAGTTGGAATCTTCGTGCTTTGATGAAATGGTCAAAGGGGTTTGACTTCATCAATGGGTCACGAAGATGCTTGTAATTCAAGAAAGTAAGTGGGAGCATAATAAAATTTCTAAAAAACTTTGTGTGCTTGACACATTGTTAATTGGAAATAAATTTCTTGACACGAATTAGAACTTCATTTGAAAATAGTTTTTCAATGAAGTTCTTGGGCTAAATAGCCTTGATATTAGGCATGATGATCTATGGAGATAGATTTACCTGATGGGGCTGAGCAAAGATACATATTGACAAAATGCTAAAACCTTTTAGCATTAAAAATGTCAAGGAGTGATTCTTGTCGAAGTCACATGGAAAGAGTTTTTGCAAGACTCGGTGTCCCAAAACACTGATGAGCAAAATACATGATGGAGATTCCACACACTCTTGTGTTTGGATTAATCATGTATTCCATGGTATGTAAAAAAAAACCAGATATGTCCAATACTCCCAAAGTTGTTGCGAGTACAGATACCAAAGTGATCAAAAGTACTGATCATGGGACAACAGTGAAAAAGGGTCATTGAGTACTATAATAGCACTGATGACATGTTTTCTCGCAAGCGGAGATCATGAAGAGTTCGTTGTAAAAGGTTACATCGATACAGTCTTCATCCATGCTCCATGCGATTTTCGATTTAAATTAAGGGTTTTGTGTAACACACAATCTGGTGGCACAGTTAGTTGGAATTTGTTCAAACAAGTTACTGTGGCGAATTCTATAACAGAGGCGAAGTATGTTGCCGCTTTTAAAGCGACAAAGAAGATGTTGAATCATATAGTTCATTCATGAACTTAGTATGGTTCCAAGATGGCTTTTGTCAATGGGACACTACTGCGGGTAGTTGCTCCATAACTCAGTCTGAGGAATCCAGGTTCGACCTGTGATTCACATACATACAAAGCCAAGTCCACACAAAATATGAATTTTGTGAAAGCGTAAAAACGCGAGGATACGCAAAGATACACACGGAGCTGAAGTCGTCAGATCCGTTGGACATCAGGCTATACCACATGCGAAGCATATTTACACCGGTGTGCCACAGGTGTGAAGTGCATTAGCATTAACTAGATTATTGACTCTAGTGCAAGTGGGAGTCTGTAGGAGATATGCCCTAGAGGCAATAATAAATGTTATTGATTATCTCCCTATTCATAATTAGGTTTATGTTCCATGCTATAACTGCTATGGTTCTCGAGTCTACAATAACCACGAGGCTCGGAGGAAGACTCATATGCACGTGTGGAATAATAAACGGTAAAATGTATTCCTAGTCTGGCCTCTGAGACTAGCTCAAGTGTTGCATGATGGTTCTGTTTTCCTGATCATGGGCATGACTATGCCGGCAACTTTGAGGGCACAATGTTAGAAGAACATTTGTGTTGAATCGACCCGAATTGATGTTATGCTATGGGATACTTTCGTCACAAGTTAATGGTTAATAACACAGAGATGGTTAACGTTTGCATGATTCCTTAGACCATGAGAGTATCGAGTTTCTTCATGCTTGATTCATGAACTTTGGGGTTTGTTAAACGTCATCCGTAAATGGGTGGCTATTACGGCGGCTTACGGGTTCATGGAAAAGTGTGTCAAGTAACTTGATAGCTCGAGATTGGGATTTGCTCCTCCGACGATGGAGAGATATCTCTGGGCCCTCTTGGTGTTACGGTATCCATCATTGTCTGGCCAGACACTTTGTGATTTGATCACGGGGATGCCGGAACACGGGAACGAGAAAAGAGAACAAATACCGGTAACGAGGTAACTGGCATAGTGGACAAGTTGTTGACCCACGGGGATGCCATCATGTCTCACCTCGGGTATTTGTAACATATCGCGAAGCAACAGAAATAGCACACGGCAACTGGAGGTTCACTCGAATATTCATTCGTGTGGGTATAGGGGTCAATATGGGTGTCCACGGCTCCGATGTTGATCATTGATCGGAAGGGGTTCCGTGTCATGTCTATACTTCACTGAACCTATAGGGTCACACGCTTAAGGGTCATCTATCTGCTGAATACTAGGCAGGGAGTCTGAGAGAAAATCACCAAAAAAGTTTCGGACAGCGGAAAAGTTCCGCAGAGAGAACATCGGATGAGTTTCGGTGAAAATGAAAAGTTGTTTCGGGGTATTCCATTAAGTCCAATTGGTTTCTGCACATGCCTGATAATTCTTGGAGGGTGCCAGAATCATTCTGGAAACTTCTGGGAATTTTCTGAGATGAAAACCGGAAATGTTCCGGAGCTGCCGGAACCGCTTCAGATGCTTTTCGCAGATGAAATCACTAAACTGGAATTGTTCCAGAACGCATTGAAAATTATTTTAGTGGGTACTGGAAATGTTCTAAGCCCACATAAATATTTTCAGTTCGAACGGACGCTGAAAAATGTCGTCATGAATAGTGAAAGTGCTTTTTGGGTTACTTTTTGGAAAGCCATTATTTTGGGTTTTGTCCCAAGATATTTTTTGGGGGTGACATGGATGGATGAGGCTCCCTTGGGGGGGCATCCTAGGTGTGGCCGGCCACATGGGGGCTCCTCCTTGGAGCCCCCTCTTGTGCCTTGGTTTCACATTTGGGTCCTTGTGGAAGGACTTCATTCATGTGCTTTTGGGTTTTCTTGTAAAACCACCCTACCCCTTGGGATTTCCTATAAATAGAGGTGGAGGGGCAACCCTCCACACTCACTCCTTCTCACATACAAGTGCCATTGCATGATCTGGCTTCTCTCTCCCTCCCCGCAAAATAGTTTTGCAGAGCCGAAAGGCTGTCTGGGTTCCGGTGGGAACTAGTTCTGGACGGCGAAGCCCTGCCGGATAGATGACACCGTATGTGTGCAACTCTGTAGAGAGGTCGTAGTTTCGATCTTAGTGCCCGAGGGGCTGTTCGTGAGTGCCTCCCGAAGGGCTGTCCAAGTGATGGTCCAAGTTCTGTGAGTCCTTCCGAAGGGCTGTCCGAGTGACCGTTCGAGTTTCGAAGGTCCTCCCGAAGGGCTGTCCGCGACACCGTCCGGGGGACTGTTCGACCGCCTCCCGGAGGGCTGTCCGAAGGGAAGACGAGGGTATACATCCTCGCGGTTGGGAGGTTGTAAATCTTAGCTGCGGGGATCTGCACCGCCGATCGTCATCGACTCTACTTCCGCTGCGCTACGAGTCGGTAACGAAAATGATCAAACCTTGTATGCAGTCTCCATAGTGGTCCTGGGCTGGTGCGTAGGTCGGAAATTTTTGTTTTCTACTGCGTTACCCAACAAGCACTAGCTGGAGAGCACTTCTGTCATTTATATGCCTAGTTTTTATTCGATATTGAGTATGACTAGATCTCTTTTGCCATGAATTACAATGTCCAGTCAGTCCTTGATCTTCAGGGGTGCTCTACATTTATGTTTTGCGGTCTCAGAAAGGGCTAGCGAGATACCATTATGTCATATTATATCATGATTGTTTTGAAAAACTGTTGTCATCCGAGATATCTTATTATTACTCGCTAGTTGATTATGCCATTGATATGAGTAAATGTGAGACCTAAATGTTATTGTGAATATGGTTAGTTCATAATCTTTGCTGAAAAACTGAATATTGGCTAGACATATTTGCATCAACAAGATCAAACAGAGTTTGTAAAAGTTTTTCTTTGTCACTTTCAGTTTGTCAACTGAATTGCTTGAGGACAAGCAATGGGTTAAGCTTGGGGGAGTGCATACGTCTCCATCGTATCTACTTTTCCAAACTCTTTTGCCCTTGTTTTGGACTCTAATTTGCATGATTTGAATGGGACTAACCCGGACTGACGTTGTTTTCAGCAGAATTGCCATGGTGTTATTTTTGTGCAGAAATCAAAGTTCTCGGATTGACCTGAAAATTTACGAAGAATTTTTGTGGAATATGTAAAAAATAATGGCGAAAAAAGATACCAGAGGGGAGCCACCCAGAGGCCACAAGCCCTGGGGGCGCGCCTACCCCCCAGGGCGCACCTCCCAGGCTTGTGGGCCCCCTGGACTGTCTCCGACACTAATTCCAACGCTATATATACCTATTCGCGGAGAAAAAAAATCAGAGAGAAGGATTCATCACGTTTTACGATACAGAGCCGCCGCCACCTCCTGTTCTTCATCGGGAGGGCTGATCTGAAGTCCGTTCGGGGCTCAGGAGAGGGGAATCCGTCGCCATCATCATCATCAACCTTCCTCCATCGCCAATTTCATGATGCTCACCGCCGGGAGTGAGTAATTCCTTCGTAGGCTTGCTGGACGGTGATGGTTTGGATGAGATTTATCATGTAATCGAGTTAGTTTTGTTAGGGTTTGATCCCTAGTATCCATTATGTTCTGAGATTGATGTTGCTATGACTTTACTATGTTTAATGCTTGTCACTAGGGCCCGAGTGCCATGATTTCAGATCTGAACCTATTATGTTTTCATGAATATATGTGAGTTCTTGATCCTATCTTGCAAGTTGTAGACACCTATTACGTGTTATGATCCGCATACCCCAAGGTGACAATAATTGGGATTCTTTCCGGTGATTACCGTAGTTTGAGGAGTTCATGTATTCACTAAGTGCTAATGCTTTGGTCCGGTTCTCTATTAAAAGGAGGCCTTAATATCCCTTAGTATCCTTTTGGACCCCGCTGCCACGGAAGGGTAGGACAAAAGATGTCATGCAAGTTCTTTTCCATAAGCATGTATGACTATATACAGAATACATGCCTACATTATATTGATGAATTGGAGCTAGTTCTGTGTCACCCTAGGTTATGACTGCTACATGATGAATATTATCCAACACAATTATCCATCACTGATCCAATGCCTACGAGCTTTTCACATATTGATCTTCGCTAAGTTACTTTCGTTGCTACTGCTGTTACAATCACTACAAACTGCTACTGTTACTTTTGCCACTGTTCCCGTTACTATCATACTACTTTGCTACTAAATACTTTGCTGCAGATATTAAGTCTTTCGGGTGTGGTTGAATTGACAACTCAACTGCTAATACTCATGAATATTCTTTGGCTCCCCTTGTGTCGAATCAATAAATTTGGGTTGAATACTCTACCCTCGAAAACTGTTGCGATCCCCTATACTTGTGGGTTATCAAATACCTTGCTGCACTTTTTCCTTACTTATTTTTTTGTGTTTTTGCTAGATCTATTTATCCAATCTCATACAATTTAATCTATCTCAATACCAAGGAGGGATTGACAACCCCTCTTACACGTTGGGTTGCAAGTATTTGTTATTTGTGTGCAGGTACGGTTTACATAGTTTGGGTGGATCCTCCTACTGGATTGATAACCTTGGTTTCATAGCTAAGGGAAATACTTACCGTTGCTGTGCTGCATCATTCTCTCCTCTTCGGGGAAATACCGACGCAGATACAAGCAATCACCAAGTACTTGGGTCAGTTCTGCTTCCAGTGACCATTCCCCTTGCAATAGAAGCACTCGGTCTCAAGTTTGGGTCCAGCCTTGGGTTTCTTAACGGGGGCGGCAACTGGCTTGCCATTCTTCTTGAAGTTCCCTTTTTCCCTTGCCTTTCTTCTTGAAACTGGTGGTCTTGTTGACCATCAACACTTGATGCTCTTTCTTGATTTCTACCTCCGTGGCCTTAAGCATTGCGAAGAGCTCAGGGATTGTTTTCTCCATCCCTTTCATATTATAGTTCATCATGAAGCTCTTGTAGCTTGGTGGCACTGACTGAAGAACCCTGTCAATCGCTACTTCATCCGAAAGATTAACTCCCAAATGATTCAAGCGGTTGAAGTACCCAAACATTTTGAGTATGTGCTCGCTAATGGAGTTGTTCTCTTCCATCTTGCAGCTAAAGAACTTATCGGAGGCGTCATACCTCTCAACCCGGGCGTGAGCCTCAAATACCAATTTCAGCTCCTGGAACATCTCATATGCTCCGTGGTGCTCAAAATGTCTTTGGAGCCCCGGTTCTAAGCCGTAAAGCATGGTGCACTGAACTATCGAGTAGTCATCAGAACGTGCCTGTCAGACGTTCACAACATCCACAGACGACGCTGGAGGGGGTGGCGCACCGAGCGGTGCATCAAGGAAATAAGCCTTCTGTGCAGCAGTGAGGATAATCCTTAAATTACGGACCCAGTTCTTATCTACGCAAAACCACAACGGTGATATACAAGTTTCCTTTTAACCTTCTATAAGGACCTCCCTCGTCAAATCAGATTCAACTAAAGTGGGAGAGACAGACACCCGCAAATACACTTTTATGCAATACATGTTGCATATCAAACAGTGGAACCGGTCTCATGTGCGTGGACATCTAAGGTTGGTCTGAGCCGCTTCATCCCACAATACCGACGAATCCAAGTAAGACAAGGGAAGTAAGCAATTTGAACATCAACGCCCACAACTTCTTTGTGTTCTACTCGTGCATATACATCTACGCATAGACCTAGCTCATGATGCCACTGATGGAGAATGAACCATGAAAATCAAAAAAATTCCTACGAAACACCCAAGATCTAATCTAGGAGATGCATAGCAACGAGAGGGGAGTGTGTCTACATACCCTTGTAGACCGAAAGCGGAAGAGTATATAACGCGGTTGATGTAGTCGTACTCTTCGTTATCCAATCACGATCCAATCCGATCTAGCGCCGAACGGATGGCACCTCCGCGTTCAGCACACGTGCGGCTCGATGACTTCTCCTCCTTCTTGATCCAGCAAGCAAGAGAGGAGAATTATATGGGATCTCAACCAGCACAACGGCATGGTGGAGATGGTGGTGGTGCAATCCCGGCAGGGCTTCGCCAAACGCTGCCGGAACCAATCTAAGGAGAAAACGGAGTTTTGGGAGAGGTAGGGCTACCGCCGGGGCGTGGAATTTGGTGTGTCCAGCCCCTCCATTTCCCCCACTATTTATAGGAGGCAAGGGGGAGGGCTGGGGCGCAGCCTTGGCCCCTCCTCCAAGGGAGGGGGCGCCGGCCTAGGGAGGAATCCTCCCTCCCCAAGGCACCTAAGGGGGTGCCTTCCCCCTTAGGACTCTACCCCCTCTCCATGTTCTAGGCGCATGGGCCTCTTGGGGCTGGTGCCCCTGGCCCATGTAGGCCAGGGTGCACCCCCTATAGCCCATGTGGGCCCCCAGGGCAGGTGGACCCCCGGACCCCTTTCGGCACTGCCGGTACAATACCGATAATGCCCGAAACTTCTCCGGCGACCAAAACATGACTTCCTATATATGAATCTTTACCTACGGACCATTTCGGAGCTCCTTGTGATGTCCAGGATCTCATCCGGGACTTCGAACAACATTCAGTTACCAATGAACATATCCCAATACTACTCTAGCGTCATCGAACATTAAGCGTGCGGACCCTACGGGTTCGAGAATCATGTAGACATGACCGAGACACCTCTCCGGTCAATAACCAATACCGGGACCTGGATGCCCATATTGGTTCCTACATATTCCATGAAGATCTTTATCGGTTGAACCACGATGTCAAGGATTCAGTCAATCATGTGTACAATTCCCTTTGTCCGACGATATGTTACTTGCCCGAGATTCGATCGTCGGTATTTCCATACCTAGTTCAATCTCGTTACCGGCAAGTCTCTTTACTCGTTCCGTAATACAAGATCCCGTGACTAAACTCATTAGTCACATGAAGCTTCTTATGATGTTGTATTACCGAGAGGGCCCAGAGATATCTCTCCGTCACACGGAGCGACAAATCCCAGTTTCAATCCATGCAACCCAACAGACACCTTCGGAGATACCTGTGGAGCACCTTTATGATCACC
The DNA here is from genome assembly GCA_011799875.1 of Thinopyrum elongatum. Lineage (NCBI taxonomy): Eukaryota > Viridiplantae > Streptophyta > Magnoliopsida > Poales > Poaceae > Thinopyrum > Thinopyrum elongatum. The sequence continues at coordinate 80,441,670 of CM022301.1, forward strand.
CAGTTATGAAGTGATATTTGATAGCACACAAGGCATTCCTTCGGTATCTAGGAGTGGCATGATCTCATGGTCGAAGGAACAGATACTTGACATGAAGAAAGCTAAAGCAAATAAACTAAGCGATACGATCTGTTGCTAAGCTTATGGTTGGGTCTTGTCCATCACATCATTCTCCTAATGACATGATCCCGTTATCAAATGACAACTCATGTCTATGGTTAGGAAATCAGAATCATCTTTGATCAACGAGCTAGTCTAGTATAGGCTTACTAGGGACACCGTGTAGTTTATGTATTCACACATGTATTTAAGTTTTCGATCAATACAATTCTAGCATTAATAATAAACATTTATCATGAATGAGAAATATGATGATAACCATTTTATTGTTGCCTCTAGGGCATATTTCCAACATATATTGCTTGGCCAAGTAGCCAAGAGTGAGATGGTCCATGTGACCCAAGATGAGGGTTCATCAGTAATTCTAACATGTCATGGTTAATATTTAATTCAGCAACATAGTAGTTGTTAATAACTTAACCTGTTAATGCTATGTTGTTGTCTTGCCTTCATGCTTTTGGTTGTTGTGAGCTTGCGAGTAAATTTCAAAGTACTCACCTGGCCTGTCATGCCATATTGCAGGTGACCCCGTGATTGATTGGTTGTCGAGGGTCCCGAGTCTGCGAGCTAGGCTGCGTCCCAGCCAGAGTCCATCACCGTCGTCGTTGTTCCGCTGCTAGCATAAAGCTACCTTAGTTGGCGTAGTGTCGCCGTGCCGATGTAATCTTTGTAATATCCGAACCCTTGTACTCGTATTATTTGTAGTAAAGAGCTGATTTGTTCTATGCCAAGCAGTGTCGTATTCCAGAAAACTTGATCTCTGGGCTGGAATACGGGGCATCCGATTCCTCTGAGCCGAGGTGCCACACATAGCCATTCCATCTTCCCCCCATCGATAGCAAACACACCCGGCCGCCCCACCCCCGCGCCACCGCCACCCAGTTCCGGTGCCCCAGGCCAGCCGTCCGCACCCACGCCCCCCAACAAAGCACGCCTCCCTTTGCCCCCTCACCGTCGCCCCCTCGCCGTCGCCACCACCGCCGCAGCACCCCTCGACATCGCCGCCACCACCATCCATACCCACTGCCTGCAATACCCAAGCGTAGGGGGCCTCGCTCGCCGGACGTCGACATGCCTGTTACCTGGTCCAGGGAAGGCGTGAGGCTCTTCACCGGCCAACTTCTTCCATGACGTCCGCAAGCTATTCAACGGTTTGCCCGCAAGATACCAATGGACTCCGTCAACGAGTTCTTTTTCCACAATTTTATTTGTGACTCGGATGATTCTTCATCCGACGATGAGGATCGGACACTGTGGTAGAGACGATTGAAGACATTTTTGCGCATCCAAAAGCGGCGGCGAAAATTGTCAACAAAGAGGGAATCAGGGGCAAAGTATTCGTCCATCAGCATCAAATGTCCGCCTGCCCTGTTGCGGTTGAGCACTCCATGACCATTGATCGATTCCTCCAAAATTGAGAACATGCTCTTCTGCATGCTTCCCGTCTGCAAGGATCGCCTGCATCATCGTCTTCTCATCTGTGTAGTCCTTCTCGTCGGACAAGCTGTTGGACGACTTAACATAGTGCTTGTATATGTACTCCATCCGAATCCATTACTTCAAAGAAGGCACAAAATAATTTAGCACGGGCATTTCACCGAATAGTTGCCTGACATGGTGAGTATCGTAGGAGCTAATGGTACCTGCGCGGCGGTCGGAGGAGAGGTGTGGAAGGACGACGAAGGAGAAGCGGCTTGGAGCCGGGGTGTACTGTTGGAGGTGACGAGCTCGTCGAGTTCTGGTAGGAGTGTGGCGGGGTCGCTGAGGTGGTGGAGCGGCGGCGAAGACAAAAGAGAAAAGAGAAGGAGAGAAAATGGGAGAATGAGGGCGCAGGACACAAGAAGGGTTTTGGTGGGGCTTTGGTTGGGTCGGCGATGTCGGAGTCGTGTCTACTATCCGGACTCCTGCAGAGCCACGGTTTGTCTCGGGTTTACCAAAAAAATACATCCTGATTGTTCGACGGACCGATACAGGATCGCGCTGAATGAGTACCGGACCGTGCAGTCCGAACCATTGCGGCGGTTCAAGGGCCCGCTTTCGACATGCCCTCACATAATACACCGCCCATAATTGTTACCGCGAGACAGACAATTCACGGCATAAAGAGACTTTTTATTGCGGCAGTAAATTTCATTCGCTCCGCCTCGGTGCGGAGAGTCATCATCTCGCGATGCGCACCGCGGCCGCCGAGGCCAGCAGCAGCGCGGTGCTCGACGACGACCCGCACTCGCTGCCGGCGAGCAACGCGCCGGGCCTCTCCTGCGGCGTCACACGCCCCGCGTCAACGGAGCTCCTTGGCGAGGGAGCGCGCACTTGGCCGGCGAGGTCCCGCGGGTCGAGGGACGCCCTGCGCCGGCCGCCGCCCCCACTAGGCGGCCGCTCGTACGACCGCGACGGCGAGGCCGTCTCGGGGCGATGCCGCGGCGCGCTCTGCGACCGGGCCTGCTTGGCGCGCGACGACTCCGTGTTGGCCATGTAGCTCGCTTCGTGGGCGTGGCACGCCTTGCCGCGGTGGCGCCCGCTCGCCTCGGACCCCGCCGCGGAGAAGGAGGCGGCCGAGTAGTGCTCCTCGTCGAACCGGCCGCTGAACGTCCGCACGCTCAAGTCCGACGTCAGCCCCGACGGCCCCGGCGACGCCTTCTGGTTCTGGTTGTAGTACAGCTCCGCCTTCGCCGGCGTCGAGCAGCAGCTGTTGCGCCGTGCGCCTCCGCCACCGCTGTCCACCTCCCCGATGCCCTTTCCGTTCTCCTCCTGCATTACCACGGATAGTGGCTTCCGAGGGGAGCAGTGATGCTGCGGCGACCGGCGGCCCGTCCGCGCCGGCGGCGTGCCGTCCTCGAGGATCCGGAGCCGCAGTCGCTCGGCGCGCGCGCGCCTCTGGGCGGCGACGAGCGCCTGGATGCGGCGGAGCGTCATGTCCGCCTGCCGCCTCACCAGCTGGCCCCTCACGATGGCCTGCAGCTTCACCATCCCGCGCAGCGCGCACAGTGCCGTCCTCGCCTGCGCATGGATTTCACCACTCCCCATCAACCACGCTGCAGCACAAGCACGTAGCTTCCATTTCATAGGGACGTACGTACGGAGCGTCACCTACCAGGTACGATCGGAAGGCCGACTGAATCTTGACGGCCGCGGCTTCCTCGGCGTCACGGGCGCTGCACTCCGGCGGCGCCGTGGCCGCGGTGGTCGCGACCTCGTGCGGCACAGCAGCATTGACGGCATGGCGGTCCTGCACCGTCACCACATGCACCTCCGAGAAGCAGTGCGACGACGTGGACGCGAGCTGGCCCTTGCCGTGGCAGCCGGACGTGGCGCTGCTCGTGTCCCTGCCGCTCACCGACGCCGCCGGACGCCGGAAGCTCCAGCGTCTCTTCTCCTTGGCGGCCGGCGCCGGCAGGCCGTCGTCTGCCCCCTTGTCCTTGGCCTTCTTGCCGGTGAGGAAGCTTCTGAGCCACCTGCCAGCCTTGCCCATCTGCAGAAAAATCGCTACAATTCTGCAGCTGCGGCTGCCGCTAGTCCGCTACTACCTGCTCCACTCCATTACGCGTCGATCTTTGCAGCAGCATGCAGAGGCAAGTAGCAGAGCGAGGAAGAAGTAGAATGAGGAACGAGGAAGAGGCAGATTGAGGAAAAATGATCTCAAATTCTCAATACTACGATGGATTTCCCATTTCGTTCTCTCACACTCTCATTGCCAGATCCTTCACATCTTCTATGCGCTCTGCTTCTGCCATGTGCAGGGAGCTGGTCTAGTGGAGGGAAATGGGAAGTGCTAAATATCAGTAATTTCTGTACCCAACACAAACAACCCTCAGCTTTTACTGCAAAAACTTCAAACGTAGAAAAAGGGGCTCGGTCTGTCCTCGCTAATTATGGTCCGGATAAGCTTAATTGCGATTTACGATTCAAAGGAGCCTGCATGTGGTGAGTAGACTGAAACCCCAAATTGTCAATGAGGGCAGCACAGAGCCATTGATGGTCCACGGTAATTACACGGATTGCCAGCACTGCACTCCTCATCGTCTTGCAGAAAGAAAGGCACTCCTCACATGGCACAACTCAGCACAAGACGGCAATTGCTCATGATCCAAGGGAAGCTAGCTAGTATAGGCTATAGCTAGATACTAGTAGTACTCTGAATGATGCACAGGATTGTGCTGTGATGATGAGTACTAGTACTAATTATACTACTAATGTGCCCATTTGGCCTTTGCATTGTTGATCTGTGTACTAGTAGTAGATGCAGCTTAATTTGGAGCTGTTGCTGCTGCAGGGTTTATGAGGGTGGTGGACACCGTGGGATTAATGTGCTAGCCTGGACCTTGGAACCCTGTGGCAGGGACGGGCGGTGTACGTGTACACTATATGATATGCTGTCGCTCATTTAAGGTGGGCAATAAATCTAGGGCTGTGATTCTGATTCGGTTTGAATGGACAATCCAGGAGCTTGGTCTTCTCCCCAGTCACTAGCTTGTTGATTTCGTTTCATCACATTCTTTTCATCTTTAGGCTTGTCTAGGTTGGAAGAGAGAAAACGTGGCGGCCAACAAGAAAATTCATCAATCTCGGCAAGGCACTCATTCACAACAATCAGAAAAAGAAAATTTAAGGCCCCAACAAATACTATTTAAATAAAATTTGTAATTTAAACATAAGAAAATGGTCCAAATAATTTGAAGTAAACATAACAAACGGTCCAAATGATTTGAAGTAAACACAACATGAAGACATTTATTGTCCATGGAGCACCCACAAATACTCAACAAGCGCATCATGAACTTGTTCATGCCCCGCGAAATTTATTGTCCATAGAGCGCCTTAGTGGGCTGGCCAAATAGTGCGGTTCTGGGAAGTTTCAATGGACCGATACAGACCGGTTTTAGAAACTTTCGTGTGGTTTTTCCTTTTTCTTTTTTGTGTTTCTCCATCGGTTTTCTATTTACGTTTTCCCTTTTTGTTCCATTTATTCTTTTTGTTTTTAGAAAACATGTCATTTTTTTTAAATATGCGTTGAACATTTTGAGTATACACACTCAAACTTTTTCAAATACACGTTGAACATTTATCCTAATACATGTTGAACATTAGTAAAATGCACATTTAACAATGTTAGAATACACTGCGAACATTTTAAAACACAAGTTTGAACATTTTACAAAAATGTCATAAATACGTTTTAAAAGATGCAAACATTTTGTTATGTTTTAGAACATTTTTATATGCTATGATTTTTTTCTAAAACTATGTGAAAAAATAATATATTTCATGATTTTTTTTCTCAAAACGTCATGGAACCTATATTAAGCGCGGACATTTCTTAATTTATGAATAATTTTTCTACAAATTACGCAAAAAAAATATTAATATTAAAAAATCATGAACAGCTTTCGAAACTTGTGAAATTTTAAAATGGCACGAACATTATTGAACTATATGTACCATTGTTAAAATTGCGCAGATAAAATTTTGTATTTCATGAACTTTTTTTTATGTGGTGAGCATTGATAAAAAAATTAAGTAAAGTAATCATTTGATAATATTTCAACATATAAACGAAAGGAAAAAAATTACAAATAAAGCTAAGAAATGAAGGAAACTAATGAACGTATACCTGCTGGGCCAGTCCGCTAAACGATCTATTTGAGGCAGGCGACAGTTGGTCTCGCTGGAAGCAAGGCATAGACGTCCATCACAGTACATGGTTTTGCCTTAGAGGACTAAAATTGTTTGAACGGTTCTTTTTGAGGAACTGACAACATAGCATGAGAAAACAATAAAGATATGGAGCGACTAGTGGTCAGTCGACTGATTTTTTTGGGTCAATCGATTGTGACCCGATACTCATTATAGTTGAGCGGCAAGGAGGGTGGAATGCACCATTTTTCGTTTCTCCAGCGATTGACCTGTTTGCTGAATCGCAAGCCCAGCCTACTCCAGTGTCGTCCGGAGTCCGGACCCGACCTAAAACATGCGGAATATATCAGAAGAATTAGCTCTAGTGGACTGGGCGTTCTTTTCCGGCCCTGACCCGACATCTCTTACCTATACGTCGTCCAGTGTCTGCTTTGCCACATGCAACCTAACCACAAGCATCATAACATGCAATGCATAGTGATGGGCAGTGGAAGGAACCCAACAACACATGGCCACTCCTTGCGATTTAGGACAAATATTTCAACAAAAAACTGTTGTACAGATGGTAACATACACAGTTACAAGCCTGCAGAATAATCAGGATGGTGATTGCATGAGTTGCATGGTTTTAATTAGTGTGAGCAAACTCTAATACTTGTGGTGGTGTCACCTTAAAGAATACACAAACAAAAACAAAAGTAAAGAAATAAAATTACCATTAAAATGAATGAATCATTGCAAATACCAATGAATTAGTAGTTTCCTAATAATGAATGAATTAGCAGCATTGGTATTACCTTTAAAAAGAAAGGAAAAATAAAAATAAATAAATAAATGACACAATTTACAGGAAAATGCAATTTTTTAAAATATGCAAGAATAAGCATATACTCCAGTGAAAGTTTCACAAAAAATAAGTTTTCCAAAAAGGAATGAATTAGTGGCATTGGTATTAGCCATAAAGAAGAAAGAAAATGAAAAAAAAGCTAAAGCAAAATCAAAATAATGAATTTTACAAGGAATAATGAATTAGTGGCACGGGTATTACACTTGGAAGAAGAACAAAATGAAAATAAAGAAGTATTATAAGAAGAATGAATTAGTGACATTGGTATTACCCTTAAAGAAGAAAAAAATGAAAAAACTAAATAAATTCAAATATTGAAGTTTTAGAAGGAAGAATGAATAAGTGGCATTGATATTACCCTTTAAAAATAAAATAACCTAAAAATATAAAATCAAATAATGAAGTTTTCGAAGGAAGACGGATTATATCGTTAGTATTATCCTTTAAGAAGAAGAAAATTGAAAAAAATAATTGCAAAATTTGCACCGAATTTGTGTTTTTTCATAATATACAAGAATAAGCATATGATAGTGAATTCTTTTTGTAAAAAATAAGTTTACTAAGAAGAATGAGTTAGTGGCATCAATATTTACCTTTAAAGAAGAAAGAAAATATAATAAACACAATACAAAATCAAAATGATGAAGTTTTTTATGCAAGAATGATAGTGGCAATGGTATTAACCTTTAACAAGAAATAACTGAAAAAAATGAAACAAATAATGACAAAGTTTGCACTTTATCATAATACACAACTATATAAGCATATAATAATGGAAGTTTTGCAAATAAGAAGTTTCCTAAGAAGGAATAAGTTAGTGGCGTTGGTATTTTACCCTAAAAAAGAAAAGAGATAAAATGAAACTAAAAAAATTAAAATATTAAAGTTTTTAAGTAAGAATGAACTAGTGGCATTGGTATTAACATTTAATAAGAAATCAAAATAAAATAGTTGCACAAGACTTTGCACTGGAATTGCACTTTTTAAATATGCCATTTTTAATAAACATATAATAGTGCATTTTCACACTGTAGTGTAATTTACACACATACTCTACAGTAGTTGTGTGTATACATTTTCACTCATCCCATATGCAAAAAATATTCATGAAGAAAAACCGGCTAAAAATAAAAAGAAAAGAAAAGCAAAAAACACATAAAAAAGGAATTGTGTAACAGGCTTCAAGCCTAATAGGAAAATTGACTTACCACAAACAAGGGCAAATAAAAAATCTGGCCTAAGAAAAAAATTGACTTACCCCACGAGGCAAGTAAAAAACTCAGCCGAGTTTGAAAGCCCATTGCGGAAGGGGTTTTGACCAGCTAGTTAGATTGCCCCTTTTAGCAGTTCCCGGACCAGCTTTCTCCCTGAGAAAGCCTTCTTGAGATCTCTTTTCTTCATTTTCTTGAACAATGTGAATCTACCTCACTACTCATCATAACTCAAATACAAATTCGAATTCCAAATTGATATTTCCTCACGTATCGGCTTAATCCCCAAAAGGAAATCACAATCCTTAATCCCTATATACGACGTTGAAATATATTGCGCGCCTCGCTCCAATAGTTCGGACTTTTGAAACAGCTGGCTGGAGTATGAATTCAATATGGTATCCGAGCCAAGAAGTCTTGACTTCAAGACCCTGTCGACGCAGTAATAAAAGAAAAAAAATCTATGGCCTACATCCATCCCACGTCTAAGTATTAAATAGTCTAGACGTGAAGGGGGGTGTTGAAATATATTGCCCGCCTCTCTCCAACAGTTCAGGCTTTTGAAACAACTGGCTGAAGCATGAATTCAATATACAATATATGAAAAACAATAAGGTATGGAAAATAGGTCAAGTAAAAAATCAGCCTAAACACACACAAGAAAAAAACCCTGCACAAATATTGATAAAAGAATCAACAGTCAAAAAATTGACTTACCCAAATTTATAATTCAGGGGACTTACATATAGCTAAAGTGTAAAGATATATGCCTTACAACACGAGGTTTTCTTTTTTAAAACCGAACGCACGCTTCGTTTTATTGCTCAATAAAATTTAGAGGAATACAATCGATAGGGATTGCAAGAGGAAAAGATGGCGTCCAAGATATAAGAAAACCTCGTGTTGTAAGAACACACAACGCATGCGACTAACTACACTACAATCTTGTGTGTCGTTGTACTCAGATTTTCCTGTGCTTACCTTATTCATTTGTTGTTTATATATAAAGCGGGGTGAAATCCTGTTTCGAGAGAGATAAGAAATCACATGTTTAGCAAGGCACAGAGAGAGAGAGCTTCAATCGAGCTCCGGTTCTGGAGTATTATCAGTTTGATCCAGACATTTAGGGTTGGAATAGTTGGAGATGCCCTAAGCCCAGAGTGTCCGTTGTTTATTGTCTTTCCACGTCAGGCCCGTGACATCTAAAACAAAAAGGACTTCCCTCTAGTTAGGGTTTATCTTCCTCTCGTCGCCCCGGCGACGTTGAGATCCGTTCGTCCTCCCCGTCGTTGAGCTTGGGTCCTCGACTCGGCCAGAGCACGGGGGGTGACTGTTCCCTGGTCCCTAAGCTGGTTCTACCACTAGGGGTCTAGGGTTTTTCCAGCGCGGGCCTGCAAGATCTCTTTCCGCGGCGGAGATGGCGAACAAGGCGATCCGTCGGCCTCGGGATCCAAGGGCAAGGGCAAGCTAGAAGATCCGATGAACGAACTGGCTCTCAACGAGGATGATCTGGACGATGTGATCTTCGAGGAAGAAGATGCCCCGGCAGAGGAGGACCTCCGTTGGATGATATTAGTTCGAGTTCACATGGACAAGGGTTTTAGTGCGTATTGGTTCTTCCGCAACAAGAAGACGGCTTGGGATCTTGCTAGGCCAGTCAAGATCAAAACCCTAGAGGAGAATCTGTTCCAGATGCAATTTGATTGCCTAGGGGATTGGGAGCGGGTCACGCAGGGGGGACCGTGGCACTTCAGAGGAAACCTTGTGATTATCGCTCCGTATGACGGCTACACAGAACCATCCTCGATTGAGCTCTTCAAGTTTGAGATTTGGGCAAGGATCAATGATCTCCCGATCGCTTTCCATGGTAAAGTGAAGGCACTGGCCTCCAAGTTCGATGAATTCGTCGAGTCAGAGCCATCATCCTTTGATTTCGAAGGGAACTTCTATAGGGTCAGGGTTAGGCTTGATGTGCGAAACCCTCTGAAAAAAGCTACCTCGCTGATTCGAGGGGGAGAGAGACAGATCTTTGCCGTCAAGTATGAGCGTCTTCCGGACTGGTGTCAAGTTTGTGGCATGATGGGTCATGAGTACAAGGAACATGGCAGCGGGGTTCACCCGCCCTCGGCTCTGATCTTCAAAAATCTACGTGCACCGGCTACTACAGCTTGGGGCACCAGGCGTCGGGGCAGGAATCAGAGAAACAAGTCCATGGCAAAGCAAGATATGGGCCAGTCTGGTTATGAGGGCGAAGAGGAGTTTGAGCGAGAGGAGATGGACATGGAAGCGACCGATGCCAATCGTAAGCGTCCCTCTGATGAGGTGGTGGGCACACCTAACCCAAAAGCTCAGACGGGGCTGGACGTGGTGCTGGCAAACAAGCAGGATGGAACCAATATACCACCAAGCCCTCCACCAAAGCAAGACCCGAAGAGGACAAAAACAGTGCAGATTGAGAAGCCAAGTGGTGGAGTGACAAAGAAGATCCCTACTACGGGAAAAAGCTCGGACGCGAGATCAGCGGCCTCCCCGGCGGAGGACCGCCGGACGCAATGAATCTTCTAAGCTGGAACTGCCGGGGGATTGGCAACGCCCCGACAGTTCAAGAGCTTCGCGAACTCGCGAATAAGTTTTCCCCTAAAGTTCTTTGTATCATGGAGACCCAGATTAGCGGGGTTAGAGCTGAAAATCTAAAGAGTACTTTAGGCTATGATAACTCTTTTGCTGTTGATTCCTCCGGTAGGAGTGGAGGATTAGGTATCTTTTGGAATAATGAAATAAAGATCGAGATTTTGGGCTACTCTAAGTACCATATAGATGGGAAAATTTCTGGTTTGGGAGATCATAGTTGGAGGCTCTCTTGTTTTTACGGGGAGGCTCAGACCCATCTTCGTCAACATACCTGGGATACAATGAAGAATCTCTCAACTCTCCAAGACATGCCGTGGGTGTGTTTGGGAGATTTCATTGAAGTTCTGAAACATGACGAACATGACGGCATCGGCTCTAGAAGCCAGTCTCAAATACAGGGCTTCAGAGACGCTGTGGACGTATGCGGTTTGGTCGACCTCGGCTTCAAGGGCACTAGGTGGACGTATGAGAAGAGAGCAGCGGGTGGCTCTTATACCCGTGTTAGACTGGACAGAGCCCTGGGCTCGGTAGACTGGTGCGGTCTTTTCCCCGCTGCGTCGGTTGAGCATCTCACAGCGGCGACCTCAGACCACTCGCCAATCTTGCTACAACTGTCTCATCCGAATGGGGGTAGAAAGAATAAGAACCAGTTCCGATATGAGGTGATGTGGGACACTCACCCAAAGCTAAAATCTACTATCCAGTCGGCATGGGAGTCCAACAGCCACAACCTCACAGTGCATGAAGTGCGTGCTAATCTCGAGGCACTAGCAAACAACTTAGGAGACTGGTCACGTACTACTTTCGGAAGTGTGAGAGGGGAGATCAAGTGCTTAAAGAAAGAACTTGAACGTATGCGTAGTGATGCTTTGCGAGTAGGGCCATCACATGCGGAGATTAAGATCAATGATCTCTTGATTGAGCTGTACTTAAGGGAGGAACTAATGTGGAGACAAAGGTCCCACGTGGAGTGGCTTTCAGCGGGGGATCGAAACTCACATTTTTTCCACATGAGAGCTTCTTTGCGTCGGAGGAAAAATCTCATCAAGGCCTTGCAATGTCCGAACGGACAAATGACAGATGATTTGACAGAGATGCAACAGATGGCTCACGATTTCTACAAAACCCTATACACTTCGGAGGAGGTTCAGGGAGTTGATGATGTGCTTCAACATGTACCTGTGAAAGTAACGCAAGCTATGAATGAAACTCTTCTTGCCCCGTACAGCGACAAGGAGGTGAAGGAGGCGCTTTTTCAAATGTTTCCCACAAAATCACTGGGCCCTGACGGTTTCCCAGCACACTTCTTTCAGAGGCATTGGGATATTTGTGGCGAAGTGGTAACCAAATCAGTACTAGCTATTGTAAAAGGGGAGGAGAGCCCGGCGTGCTTAAACGATACATTGTTGGTTCTCATCCCCAAGGTACAAAATCCAACGTTACTTTCTCAATTTCGCCCGATAAGTTTGTGTAACGTTTTCTATAAGATTGCCTCAAAAGTGCTCTCAAACCGTTTGAAGTTAGTCCTTCCGGATATTATTTCAGAGGAACAATCAGCTTTTGTACCGGGGAGACTGATAACAGACAACATTATCTCAGCCTACGAATGTTTGCATTTTATGAAGAGGAGCAGATCAAAAAACAATAGCTATGCTGCACTGAAGCTTGATATGATGAAGGCTTACGATCGAGTGGAATGGACCTACTTGAGGTCTATGATGTATAAATTGGGCTTTGCACCATCGTGGGTTGATATTGTGATGACCATGGTAAGCTCGGTAACTTTCTCTGTCATGTTCAATAGTGTGAAGTCCAAGATGTTTACCCCCTCACGAGGTATTCGACAGGGAGACCCAATCTCTTCATACCTTTTCTTGATAGCAGTGGAGGGCCTTTCGTGCCTCTTAAAATCCCAGAATCAGTCATCCCAGTTCAGCGGCATTAAGGTGGCACCATCGGCACCGGCGGTGAATCACCTTTTATTCGCGGATGACAGCCTGCTGTTTTTCAGGGCAAGTGTCAATGGAGCAGAAGAAGTGTCAAACCTATTGGATACTTACTGTATGGCTTCGGGACAGAGAATCAACAAGGAGAAATCCTCGATCTTTTTCAGCAAGGGCTGCCCGGAGATAGTGCGCAACACTGTTAAAGGATACCTGCAGGTTCCTAATGAATCCTTGAGTGATAGATACCTGGGCATGCCAACTGATGTGGGTCACTCAAAAAAGGGAACCTTCAAATATTTGAGTGATAGGGTTTGGGATAAGGTGAAGGGATGGGTAAGCAAGTGCCTCTCGGCTGGAGGAAAAGATGTTCTAATCAAATCGGTAGCCCAAGCTATCCCGGTTTACTCTATGTCCTGTTTTAAGTTGCCGAGAGGTTTATGTGATCATATAAAGTCTATCATTCGGAAATTCTGGTGGGGTTGCAAACAACGTGAACGCAAGCCAGCTTGGGTCTCTTGGGATATCATGACGCGACCGAAGCACCTGGGAGGTCTTGGTTTCAGAGATCTTGAGCTATTTAACTTGGCGCTGCTGGCTCGCCAAGCCTGGAGATTACTTCAGGAACCAATGAGCCTTAGCGCAAGGATCCTAAAGGCTACTTATTACCCGGAAAGTACGATTCTGGATGCGGAGCTGGGTACAAGACCGTCTCAGATTTGGCGTGCTGTTCTGGAGGGTCGGGACTTGTTATGGCAAGGTATTATTCACCGGATCGGTAATGGCCAAACAACGGAGATATGGGTTGATAACTGGATACCGAAAGAGATGACTCCGCGACCGATCACATCGCTTGTGGCAGATCCTCCAAGGTACATCTCAAAGTTGCTTATCCCAGCCACGGCATCATGGAATGAAGCTCTAGTTAGGGCAGTCTTTCTCCCTATCAATGTTGAAGCCATTTTGAAAATACCCATATGTACACGCAATATAGAAGATTTCTGGGCCTGGTACCCAGAGAAAAAGGGCAAGTTCACCGTGTGTTCGGCCTACAAATTTTTGCAAAAGACCAAGATTCAGAGGGAGGAATGGTTGCAAGGAAGAGGCGGATCGTCCAACTCCGATAGAGATGATAAATTCTGGAGTTCGTTGTGGAAGATCAACGTCCCTTCGAAGATAAGAATCTTCCTATGGAGATTGGCGCATCATTCACTTCCAACTGCAGATGTTTTGAAGAGGAGAAGTATGGCTGTGCAGAACGCTTGCCCGCTGTGTGGATGCGAGGATTCATGGAGACACGCCCTTGTGGCATGCACCATGTCACGCTGCGTTTGGGCCTTGTCAGAAGACACCATCGTATCCAGCATGACTGAAAACGCAGAAGCTAATGCGAGAATTTGGTTGTTCGAGCTGCATGAGTCGATGGATCATTCCAGCTTCACAAGGATGGTCATCACTCTTTGGTCGATTTGGTATTCTAGACGGAAGGCAATATATGAATCAATCTTCTAAAGTCCGCAGCAAACTACCAGCTTTGTCAATAATTATATCAGTGATCTAGCTCTCATCACAGCCCGGAATGATCGTCGAAGCCCAACTGCTCCCGCCCAAGCCCGGCCAGAGCGATGGCTGCGACCACCGAGCGGCTGTGTCAAGATCAATGTAGATGGAGCAGTGGCTAGGCATCGCCGTGGAGGAGCGGTCGCGGTTCTGTGCCGTGACTAGGAGGGAGTATACTTGGGGTCCTCGGCGGTGGTTTTTCACCACACTAGGGATCCCCTTCTTCTGGAAACATATGCTTGTCGGGAGGCACTAGCACTCGCCGACGACCTGGCGGTCAGGAACATTTGCGTGGCTTCGGATTGCCAGGAGGTGGTAAACGACATCAACAGGGGTACTGGAGGCCCTAATGCGTCAATTGTGCATGAAATATTGAGTCATTGTAATAGTTTTATCTCTTGGTCTTTTATTCATGAGCGTAGGAACTTTAATTTCGAGGCTCACAATCTCGCTAAATTTGCTTGTAAGTTAGGCGTAGGTCGACATGTTTGGTTGGGCACTCCTCATGACCTAACTTGTGTACCTATGACCTTTCCTTTGAATGAATAAAGACAACGAGATTTCTCAAAAAAAAAAAAAACGTCAGGCCCGTGACTCTGTGTGGCCCCGCTAACACCTACTACATCAATAATCGTCTAAACAAATACTAGATCAATCATGATACACACACAAACTTTGTTTACTTACTGGGACAAGATAACAACATGATCACAGAAAATAAAAATCTGGGGCAAGACAACAGAGGAAAGAAATTACAAAGCAAAATACTACTCCATGGCCGGCCAGCTTCATCAATCATCAGTGCCCATCCTTCGGCTCCGGGGAAGATGCTAATGGATGCACCCTCCCTGCGGTCCATGAGTTGCAAGCTGCCTTCTTCTCCTCTTCACCCATAGAGCCCTTCTTCTTCTTCCCTTCTTCGCCAGCCATGGACTTGCTCATCGTCGTTGTTGCCACGGCCTTCTCGCCGTCGCTGATCCTCCTCCTCAGTCTCTCTTGCTTCACGTGTACCTGTGCATAGCTGAACCCTATGGAAGACATGTTGACTACTAGCAGAGAGGTTGGCTAGAAGGATGAAGGCTTGAGTTAATGTGATTGGTATGTTTGGGTGTGCATACGTGCTTGTATTTATATAGGCGCCAGATGGAATTATTGGGGTGGGAACCTGTGTGCTGACTTCTTAATTTCTGTGGGCTTATCTCCTTTGCCGGCTTAGGTGGATCATACTACCTCCGTCCCGGTTTATTAGTCTCATTCGTATTTGTGCTAAATTTTAACTATATATTTAATTAATAAAATATTGATGTATTTCATAAAAATTATATTGTTGGATTCGTATTTAAACATAGTTTTCGATGATATTATTTTTTGTAGCATGCATTAATATTTTATTAGTTAAATTTAAGATCAAATTTAACACAAAATACGAAGGAGACTAATAAACATGGACGAAGGTGGTATAATATAAGCCAACCGGGGTTGGACCTGCAAATACTCCCAAGAGCACCATCAGGTTAATTGGCTTGCCTTAAACTGAGTTGATGTTGGTTCGGCAAATTTTATAATCTTCTGATTTGATAGGTGGCACTTGCACTATGAAGGAGTGAAAGTAGTCTGGAGAAATCTAGACCACTAATGTAACGAACTGTTGTATATAAAACTTCAGATTTGGTAGGTTTTTGCACTTTGAAAGTCCACCGTCAGAGAGATCTCGACCACAACAGTGCACTAAAACAGTCGGTCATGCTGCAGAAATTGCACTACTACTATTTTATCCTTTGTCGACTGGAAGATATTAAATCTAGTCACCGCTGACCAAAGTCGGGCACATAAAAAATGCAGCACTATACACTTTAAATTAAGACTTTCCTTTTGAGGCAAGATAAGTTACTTTAATAAGGAAAAACACTCTTAGCAGCTAAGCCAACCAGACATTGATCGCTGTCATAAGCAATTGAGTGATCTGTTATCCTAGTAGTTTTTTTTCGAGAGTACAACAAAAACGTACTATATTTTTTATAGAAGAGAGCAAACATAATTACAAGAAGTTAGACATAGATACGAACATCAAGCTAGCAAGAACCCACACGACACCTAAACAGCCTAAGTCTTACTTCTCATAAAACGATGTAATCTACCAACTCCGGCTTCGTCCCATTCTTTGAGCTCATCCATGATTTGGTGCACCAATTGCCACGCCCTTCTTTGTCGTTGGACCCGTTCGAAGACTCTACCATTCCGTTGCTTCCATAATGACCACACAATGAATATGACTAAGGTATCAAAACCTCTTCTGCCCCTTGTCGAAATTGCACGTCGTGCCTGAAGACACCATGCCTCAAAGGAGTCACCCGTGTCTGGTTGTGGTACGGTGACGCAAATGACCGTGAAACATGAGTGCCACACTTTCTTGCATATGGACAGTGCACCATGATATGATCTACCGTGTCTTCCTCTTGCAAGCATGTGTAGCAAACTGCTGTATTGTCCTGCAGGCCGTGCCTAGCTCTCCTATCCGAGGTCCAAAGCCTGTACTACACCGCTAGCCAGGCGAAGATTTTACATTTGAGAATCGCCCCGCTCCTTCATATACACTTGTAGGTAGGTGAAGTGGCTAGCCCGAGGCACAAAGTCCGGTATACCGAGCGCTACTGTCCAGATGTATCCCATGGCCAGGAAAACGAATCCGGAACCTGAGGATCACGGTGTGTATCTGCAATAGCCATCCTCAGGTGCATGAGCTGCATGAGAGCCATGAAGGGCGGCTCTCCACTAATATCCATCTCCCACCTGTTGTCAGCCACAGCTTGGCTCACCGTCCGTTGATTCTGCGCTCTTGTGGGAACCAAGGCTAGGATGGACGGTGCAATATCCTCCACTGCTAGATCATTCATCCATCTGTCCTTCCAAAAGAGAACTCTGTCCCCAACTCCCACTGAGATCTGTACCAAGTGATTGAACACTTGCCCAGCCATCTCGTCAACCAGGAACGGAATGCCCTACCACAGTCTGTCCAGGTCCATCCTCCTCAACCATTCCCATCTCACCCTAAGGGCAAGGGCCTGCATCTTCAATTTTTTTACTCCGAGGCCTCCATAGTGTGTTGGACGACATATAGTGTTCCACGCCACAAGGCACTGACCACCATTTACCCTATCTTTCCCGGCCCAGAAGAACGACCTCATCCATGCATTGATTTTGTCAAACACCCAAACAGGAGCATTGAGCACCATAAGCTGATGGATGGGTCTCGCCGCCACCACGGATTTGATTAGCATCAGGCATCTAGGCCTTTGAATGAGGCCACATTGCCAAGCCGGGATGAATTTCCTAACTTGATCCAATAGGGTTGCCAATCAGCTTTAGTTAGTTGATGTATCGCTAGGGGAATGCCCAGGTATTTGCAAGGGAACTGCCCGATGCCACACTGCAGGTGATAAGAGACTCTGTTGGTCCTCCTCCTTACCTCTGATCATGATAGCCTTGGATTTATTATAGTTAACAACCAGACCCGATGCCTCGCCAAAGCTCTCCAAAGCCGATTTGACGAAGTTCAAATCCATCTCCGTCGGTCTGATAAACAGTGCAACATCATCAGCATATACAGACAGTCGCTGTGTAGGTGAAATCCCGCTGAAGTTGCTAACCACTCCTTCTTCTGCTCCCTTCCTGAACAACACCGTTAATGCCTCCATAGCTATGATGAACAATAGTGGAGATATGGGATCCCCTTGGCGTAGCCCGCACGCGTGCACAAAGCTCTGTCCAGGGCAGCCATTCACCACGACCTTCGTGCTAGCAGTTTGTAGCAGAATAGCAATCCACCTGTTCTAGGCCTCCAGAAAACCTTTCTTCCTCATTACTTGGAACAGGAACGACCATGATAGAGAGTCGAAAGCCCTCGTGATGTCAAGCTTCAGAAACACCCCAGGCATCTTCCTCACATGTATCTTCCTAGCGAGCTATCTGACTAGGAGAAAATTGTCATGCAGGCATCGTCTGGATATAAAAGCAGATTGGTTTGCCTGCACTATATCTCTCATGCATCTGGATATAAAAGCAGATTGGTTTGCCTGCACTATATCTCTCATGCATCTTCTCGCCCGACAGGCCAGCGCCTTGGCAAATAGCTTCGCAAAGCTATGTTGTCGGCGTACAACACCTATGGGATCGCATGGATCCCTTTTACGGTTCGACAGGGAGAGAGGTATGCACAAAGAGCAGATTCAACGATCAACGCGAGGGGATTTTTACCCAGGTTCGGGCCGCTGAGAAGTGTAATACCCTACTCCTGCTTTGGTTATTGTGGGTGTTTAAGCCCAAGCTTCAGGAGCGCTCACAGTGAACAGTATGTTCGAGCAGCAGTTACGCATGCAGAATGGGCCCGAGAGTCCTCTTCCCTGTAGCTACGCCTTGGGCCTCCTTTTATACGTCCAAGTGGTCACCAACAGCGGCGTACAGTAGATACAAGAGGTGTAAAGTTACTACAGTGTTTACATGTTTATCACTGACGACTTAGAACAAACGCATTAAATGCTCTGTTTAGGTGTTCGTTTAGGTGTCCCTTACTTTCTTGGGGACGGAAAAAGGGTCCGTCCCATCAGCACCGCTTAAGCCCGTCCACCACTAGTGCCATGACACGCATCCAGGAGGACAAAACCCAAATGACAGGCTGGCCGCTGCGCTGGAGCAGTGGCAGGGTAGCGGAGTCTTGCCGGGTCTTCGCAAGCCATCCCGGCAAGTATCTTGCCGGGGATCGAGCCTTTGGGCTTCTGTCTTCTGGTCACTGGTTTGAATGCCTTCTTGATAGTCTTGCACTTGCTTCCAGCTGTCCCCCGGCAGGCCTTGCCTCTAGTATGGCTACAAGCGTCCGTGCACAAGTATGGGGTACTAAAGGACCCAAACTTTAGTACACCAACAGAAGACCCCGGGCCTAGGCCGTACACGGGTGCAAGGCGTTGCTGGGCTAGGCCCAAACAGTGCACGGGCACGCATGGCAGGAGTTAGCTGTCGTAATTATCTCGTTTACCGCGCTTCCCCATGGCGCGTATTGAATGTGTGATGTGGGATACGTGCGCGGAACGACCACAGTACAACGCGCTTGCAAAGGCGCATTCACATTGATTAGAAAGGAGGCAGTCCCGCGCCTTCCCCATAAAAAGGAATCCGCAGAGGCGCCGCTCATTTACCTCCCATCCTTTCCAATCTGGAAACCGCCGTTGCCTTCTTCCTCTAGCTCGAAACAGAGTCTCTCCCGGTCATCTGCCACCTCCACACCCTCATCACCCTCGGCTCCTGCTTCCATAGTTGCCATGCCGCCCAAGGCGAGCAAGGGCAAAGAGGTGAAAGCCATCGACTCGGATGCCAAGGCGAAAGAGTCCGAGCTGGTGAAGATGCGGAAGGAACACGTCGTCTTCGCCCCGACGCTCGACGCGAGCGCCCTAAGGGATCGGTATTTATGCATGTGGGGGAGGGAGACGAAGGCTCACCCTGCTACTCGCGTAAATCCTGCTTCTTCCAAGGGTGGCCCAGATAAATTCCCTTTCTTTGCCGCCTACTTTTATTGCGGGCTCTGCCCTCCATTTTCTGATTTCTTCATCGACATCATGTACACATACGGCTTCCATCTCTTGTATTTCACGCCGAATGCCGTGACATGTATGTCAGTCTTCGCCCATCTCTGCGAAAATTTCGCCGGAGTAATCCCCAGCACAGCCCTCTTTCGCCACTATTTCATGCCCCGTATCGAAAAAGGAGACGCCCTTTCCGGTTCTATCACCTGGATTCCAAGGGCATGGAATAAAGAGATATATCCAGAGGGGCTCTTCCGTAGCAAGTGGGAAGAATGGCGGGGCGAATGGTGCTGGATTAAGGAGAAGGATCCTCAGCCTTTCTGTTTGCCCCGACGAACGAAAGTGGTCCACGGCAATAACTGGAGTTCCCTCGATCCTCAAGATGAGAAGCTCACAATTGCAATTACCAGGATCCACCGTCTCAGGGCTGCCGGGCTCACAATAGAAATGGTTGGCGCTGATTTCCTTCGCCGCCGCATCGCTCCTCTGCATAACAAAGGGAGACCAGCCTGGGAGTTTCGGAATGCAGCAGATATCATGAGGCTGCGTCCTGGTCTGAATAACAACTTGCCAGTCATGCAGCACACAGCTCTCTGCCACAAACTGTTCAGGCCCGATGAGAAATATAAGTTGCCGGCGAGCGTAATTCCTCTGTGCAACAACTCCGCTCTAACCTCAATCATCGCCATGATGCCGGTGTGCAATGCTCACGGCCTTGACGGAACTTGGGTCGAGCCATCCGCAGAGCGCGCACAGGGGTTCTTTGACAATCTGTCGGGGAGAACCATCCGGGAAGAGACAAACCTCATCCGCCTCACTACTGATGAAGAAGTGGCGTATATCGCCAGCAGGGCGGAAGAGGCAAATCTTGTCGCGGAGGCCGGCAGTGTTGGCTTCACGGAGGGGGAAACCAGTGAAGAAGAAGTGATGTCAGAGGAAGACCCTGCCGGGCAGGGTGAAACTGCCGAGGAGCAGAGTGGCACAGTTGCCGGGGGCCCTTCTGTCGAAGACGCAACTGAGGAGCAGCTGCACGAGGAGCCCCCAGCTTCAGGGAAGAAGAAGCGTGTTCTTCGAAAGGCCGTCTCTAGCGTCCCAACACGTCAGCCTTCCTCAAGCGGTGAGGTTCCCGGCAAGAGGGCGGCCGGCGAGGCTGCGCAGCGGCAAGAAGCTCAACAGCAACCCACGCGACGTACGAGACGCACGACCGCGGCAACAACTAGAGCGGCGGGGGCGTCTCATACAACAGCACCAACAGCCGAAGCAGCAGGATCACATCAACCTACCGCTTCTGCCGCAGCCAAGCGACCCAGGACCCCTCCTCCACTCTCTCGCACGGACACTATAACGAAGGCCGACTTCGACATCTCCACTTTTAGCCCGGAAAGAGAAGAGTAAGGGCCATGCCGGATCTTTTAACTTCTGAGTTCCTGATTTGCTTAACTCATTTGTCTTGCTTTGGCCTGTCTCCACAGCGATACGGAAACATTGGCGCAAAGGATGGCGAAGAAGGCTAAGACTTCAATGGGCGATGAGCCTTCGGCAAGCACCGTAGGCACACCAGAGCCCATCGTCATCAGCCCAGAGCATAGCCCTCAACGTAGCCCTCAACTCAGCCCCCAGCGTGAGTCCACTACTCATTTTTCCGCTGGCGAGCATTGAGATGTTTATCCTTGCTACTGACATCACCGGGCTTGCAGGAGAAGAATGGCAACAAAGAGAGCCACTGGAGGCCGTTCCCGACATGCCGCCCCCGTCAACCGGGCCGCCCAGAGATGAATCTCCGGCAAGGGCTTCCACTGGCGAGCCTATTCGTGTTGAAGAGGAGCCGGCAAGCACGGGCACTGGCAGTCCTACATTGGCAATAAATGTTGCGGGGAAAGGAGAAACCACCTCTCAATAGCTCGACACAGGTAAACCGCTTTCCTCCGAGTACTTGTCACTCTGTCTTTATTTTTGTCTTCTTGAACTTCAACCTTGGTCTCATCTTGTTTCCTTCCCCGGTCTTCAGATCTTCCTTTGATGGAACAAATGGATGTTGATATCGTCATCGAGGAGACCGCCAAGGATGCTGCCGCCGAGGCCGACAAAGTCGCTGCTGACGAATCCGCCAAGGTCGCACAGGAAGAAACCGCCAAGGGATCTGCTGAGAGGGCCGGCAAGGAGACCGGTGACCATACTGATGGCATTCCTGCCACAGGAGCGCCTGGCGCTTCACCGGTCACGGAGCCCCCAGTTGCCGGCGAGGCGGTTGTCGAAGATCAACCGTCAACATCTGAAGCCCTTCCGCCAAGCAGATACCTTAAGGTTGGCGACAACCTGTTCGTCGGCATACCAGGGACGGCAAGCACTGGGGTGCCAACCGAAGGGGAAATTCTCGATGAAGACGTCATCGCCGCTGCTGGACTCAAGATCGTTGATGAGCCACGCACCAGCAGCAATGAGTCCAAGGAAGAACAGCTCCTCCAAACCATGAGCGACAACTTTCAAAAGCTCCAGGCGCTTCACCGCACCCGAAAGGAGAAATTAGACTCCAGGGCAGCAGTTATCGAAGCAGCGGAGGCAGATTTCCAGAAGCGCGTCGAGGAAATGCAAGTCTGGTACGCCGAGGCTTTCCAGGAGCTGATGGCTGGCCGGGAACAACTGAGTCAAAGTTGGAGCGAGTTCCTCTTAAAGCAGTCCGATGCCGAGAAGGCACATGAAGAGGCTGCGTAGCGGGCCGCTGCAGAGGAAGCTCGCTTAACAGAACGCCGTGTCAGGGTCGATGCTCATGAAGAGGACCTTGTCGCTCGCAAGGAGGTGCTTGCCGCCAAGCTCTGCGGCAAGGACGAGGAGATCGAAAAGCTCGTCGTGCAGCGAACCCAGGAGCTGGAGCAGAAACACAAGGAGACGCTCGAAGCTCTGGCCATAAATCACGCCGGCAAGTTGAAGGAGGCCATCGATGCCGCCGAAGTTGCAGAGGCTGCCAAGAACAACCTGGGCGATAAAGTAAAGAGGCTGGAGGCGGATCTCAAGGATCATGGCAAGGAGCTCTCGACACTCAAAGCCGACAGAGAGAAGACTCTCTACAGCTTGGCGGAGATGCAAACTACAAGACCAAAAAGCTCACCTCAGCCAATGAATCCATCGCTGATCTGAAACTGAAGCTGACCACGCTGGAGGAGTCCCTGGAGAACGGCAAGGCTCGTGAGAAGGCTTTGATCAAGGACCTCCGAAATGAGAAAAACCTACTTGAGAGTGCCGCCGCCACTTATAATGATTTTGAGAAAGGTTGAAGATCTGGACCGAGCGCCTTTTTGACGTCGCGGAAAGACTTACAGCAGAACTGTCCACCATGGGCCTGCAGAACTTCAACTACTCTTCTGACAACAGGGTGTCTCCGAGCGCCAGGCTGACCATGTTCTTCACGAGCGTCATTGATGCCCTGAAGCTGCTCCATTCTAAACGAGCAACCCATCTGGCCAACGAATCCCGCAAACTCTGCCAGGCCATCCTCCTCAAGGTGCTTGTCAAAGTGGTGCACAAGAACCCTGGCATCAATCTTACCAACGTTCTTGATAGCTTGCCGGAGAATATAGACCTCAAGGCACTCGAAGAACTTGTCGCGCCCATCATCAACAAAGTGAGCCAAGTCAAGAGGGTCGAAGGCCAGCGCAGGGACTAGCCACTTTGCCTCTTTTTGTCGCCACCATTTTATGCCAAAAACAGTTTCATCTTAAGTTAGAATCGCGACAACTATCAATGTAATATAACTTGCTATGTTTTGGATGAATGCACGCTATTTCTCTTGTCGGATTTCTTTCTGTATGGTGCATGCCCTACGCTTATTGGAAAACTTTCCGGCGCGCGCACCCTTGCCGCGAGCGCTTTGAGGAACGGATCCTTAGCAGCCTGCTGGAGGTGTCGCTGCCGGCAAGATACCTTGACGTTTTCAGTGCAGCCACCTAAGCTGTTGAGCGAACTTGAAACAGAGTAGGGGCGCAACCGATCACGACAAGGTTCCTTCGCGTGCAGGTTTTCCATACAAAAGCCAAAATCGTTCAAGGAAAATAACCTTTAAGTAAAAAAATTCACTTAAAGTTCTGCAACTTAGCTTTTTGTTGTTGTGCTCCTTTCTGCAAGATGTCAACTTTGAACGTCGCCTGTCAGTATCCTCACTCCCCCAGGCAAATTTGCACGCGAGGGAACCTTCTATCTTTTGAGAAAAAAGAAAGAAGAGAAAATAGGGATATGGAACCTTGGCGGTTCGTTAACGGTTACCGGAAGCAAATGTAATACAATATCTCGGATAGCATGCAAATAGATTAACATCAAAATCAACAGGAATTGTAAAACACTTAAGCTTATTCAACTATGCACAGGGTCTGCGCCTGGCTTTGTACAAAGGATCATATGCCTTGCCGGCAAAACTCGTACAAAAGGTGGTTGTCGGGAGACCCGGCAACCGCGCCTTATGGGTAGAACTTACGAAGATGTTCGATATTTCAGGAATTGCTCACTGGAATGCCATCCTCGGTCTCCAGGTAGACTGTGCCAGGCCTGGTGACTCGTGCTACCCGATAAGGGCCTTCCCACTTTGGCGTCAACTTGTTAGAATTCTTGGCCAACTGAGTGCGCCGAAGAACAAGGTCGCCTTCCTCAAGACTTCGGGCATGAACCTTGCGGTTATGGTAACGGCGCAAGGCTTGCTGGTAGCGTGCAGCTCGCACAGCAGCCTGAAGACGATCTTCCTCAAGGAGCGTAGCGTCATCTTGCCGCAACTGCTCTTGCTCAAGCTCATCATAAGCGAGCACTCGAGGTGACCTGTATATGAGTTCTGTGGGGAGAACTGCTTCCGCCCCGTATACTAGGGAGAAGGGTGTCTGGCCAGTGGCTCGATTTGGTGTCGTTCTGATTAACCAAAGAACCGTCGGCAGCTCATCAATCCAGCGCCTTCCGCACTTTTTCAGCTTGTCGAAAGTCCTTGTCTTGAGACCTAGCAACACTTCAGCATTTGCCCTTTCCGCTTGGTCGTTGCTCCTCGGATGAGCAACAGAAGCAAAACAGATTTTGCCGCCAAGGTCTTGAATGTATTGCATGAAGGTGTGGCTCGTGAATTGTGTGACGTTGTCGGTGATGATTCTGTTTGGCACACCAAAACGGCAAACTAGTCGTTTGAAGAACTTGACGGCTGATTGTGCTGTCACCTTTCTCACTGCTTCCACTTCTGGCCACTTTGTGAACTTGTCGATTGCGACGTACAAGTGCTCAAAGCCCCCGGTAGCACGGGGAAAAGGGCCCAATATGTCGAGCCCCCAGACCGAAAATGGCCAGGAAAGAGGGATTGTCTGAAGAGCCTGAGCTGGCTGATGCAATTTCTTTGAATGGAACTGGTACACTTCACACTTGGTTACTAGTGCAGTTGCATCCTGGAGGGCAGTGGGCCAAAAGAAACCTTGCCGGAATGCCTTACCGACAAGAGCCCTTGAGTCTATGTGGGAGCCACATATGCCTCCATGTATCTCTGCCAACAGCTCCGGTCCATCTTCCCGAGGAATGCACTTCAATTTCACGCTATTCGGTCTCTTTCTGTACAGGACATTGTCCACGAATTGGTACATACTAGACCGACGGGCTACTTTCTCCGCTTCTTCCTGTTCTTCGGGGAGTTCCCCTGTTTGGAGGAACTGGACGATGTGTTGTGCCTGTGACACCCCCGGCCCAATCGTGCACTAATCATACACGCAAATGCACACGATCAAGCCTAAGGACTCACGGGAAGATATCACAACACAACTCTAAAACATAAATAAAGTCATACAAGCTTTATATTACAAGCCAGGGGCCTCGAGGGCTCGAATACATAAGCTTGCGAACAAGCACCAGCGGAAGCATCAGATATCTGAGTACAGATATGAAACAGACACAGAAAGGCCTTTAGAAAGGCGGGGCAAAATAAAACACTACGATCGAAAGGCGAAGGCCTCCTGCCTGGGACCCTCCGATCCTACTCCTGGTCGTCAGTCAACTCGTAGAAGTATCCATCCTCTGGGTAGTAGCAGTAGTCGATCGACGAGGCATCTGTCTCAGGGGGCTCCGTCATCTGGTCACGACAAACTGATATGGGGAGAAAAGGAAAACAAAGCAACCGTGAGTACTCAGAAGTACTCAGCAAGCAAGGATCTACACTACATATGCAACATTTTCAAAGGGAGGCTGTATATGTGGACTGGGCTGTAGAAATGCCAGAATAGAGAGAAGGCCTAGTCCTATCGAAGACTAGCATCTTCAGCGGTCTTGCAGCAATAGAAGAGAGCAGAACGGATCAATATAAAGTAGCAGTATCATTAAGTCTCATCCTCACCCAGAGATCCTTTCTCGACTCCCTGCGAGAAAGCAATCCCAGAGCCATACAGTCATCAACCTCGTCCTGAGATCCCTTCTCGACTCCCTGCGAGAAGCAATCCTAGAGCCTCATATCCAGGTCTCATCTCATGTTCTAGCTGTATCGATCGGGATACAACTCCGAGTGTCCTTTACCGTAGGACCGGCTATCGATAGAAGTTTTCTTCCCTGCAGGGGTGCACCAACTTACCCAACACGCTCGATTAACTCCGGCCGGACACACTTTCCTGGGTCATGCCCGGCCTTGGCCAAACGACACATCGCAACCCTACCTAGAGCTCAGCTGAGAGGTCCCCGTCGGTCTACATCCTAAGCGCTCAGAGGTCTTAGGCCATCGCCCTGTGCACTCCGAGTCGTTGCGTGCAGGGGGAAGCCAGGCACCAGGGGGGCGCCGGTCCGTCCCGGCCGCAAGGCTGAACTAGACGTCTGAGAGAGCTTTCAGCTGATGCATACGATGCAGAACGCCCATACTATGCCCACGTGATGGTTAGTGCTATCAGACCAGAGGCCTGCTCGGATCAAATATCCAAATCGTTAGGACTAGGGGCTTGCGGTAACGAGCAGAGACTCACGAAAGATGTGACCCCGTCGCCCCGTCTCGAGGACTTGTTGCAAGGGTTAAGAATGCCCGGCCGCGCCTCGTATTCAGCACTCGGGCACCATACAGGCACCCGTCTTCACAACACTCGCCTCTCAGGCGCACGCGGGTACCCCTCAGGATCGACCCGCCTTTCCAAGTAACAACAGTACAGTCCAAGTATCCGTGTGTCCATAACATCAGGGGAATCCGAGGTATCACCCTCGTTGAATTCCCACTCGATGTATCCGTCAAGGTGAACTCGGAGGAATCACCCTCACTGGGTTCACACTTGAGGTGTTGTACGACAGCGTCGTTACCGGAAGTGGTGAAGGAGGAATCACCCTCGATGACCACGACCGAATAGCTACTCTACAGAGTTAACATCAGAAGTGCTACAAGAGGTTTCACCCTCGGCACTCGATAGTAACGCTGCAGTGTCGTTACCACTAAGGGGGGGGTGTTGTGCGGTGTCGGGGCCTGGTCTTCAATCCCGTTGATCGGGTCTTCTGACAATCCAGCGCGGCAGTCGGGATAAGTGGGGTCACTGATAGGTCTCTACCCAGCCTATACTAAGCAGTTTAGGATATGCAGGTAATTATCAACAGCAGGATACAATAAACAGGCTATGCATCAGAATAGGTAAAGCAGCAGCAGCAATTCTAATGCAAGCATGAGAAATTAGAATGGGCGATATCGGGATGATCAAAGGGGGGGCTTGCCTGGTTGCTCGGCGGCAAGGGCAAGGTTGTCAATGGTGTCTTCGGGCTCCGGAGCGGCGTCGGTCTCGGGGAACTGCGTCGGGGTCTAACGAGAGAGAAGAGGGGGAGGAAACAGTATAAATATAGAGCAAACATGAGCAACGCAAAGTACGGCATGACAATATGCAGTGCCGGGTGTGTCCTAACGTATGGTTGCACGTCACCGAGGAAGGGGGAATCCATCCGGGAATGTTTTCCCGGTTCCGGACATTTGTCAGACAGATGACCGGAGGGGAACGGTTGCACGTTCGGATAGTTAGGGACGTGTGACGGACGAACGGACCGCGTACTCGGATTCGTCTCGTCGTTCTGAGCAACTTTCATGTATAAAGTTTTTCGATCGGAGTTACGGATTAAAAGATATGATTTTCTAAAGTTTTATTAATTTCTGGAATTTATTTAATTATTTAAATCAACATTATCCAGAACAGTAAAAGATGACATCATCATGACGCAAAGCTGACATCAGCAGTCAACTCTGGCTGACCAGAGTCAAACTAACAGGTGGGACCCACATGTCATGCACTGTGGCTTAACCAGAGGGGTTAATTTAATTTATTGAGTTAATTAACAAGTGGGGCCCAGCAGTCAGTGACTGATTAGGATTTTAAATATTTTTATTAACCTAATTAGTTAATTAGGCACCTGACAGGGGGGCCCATATGTCATAGACACAGGGAGAGTGGCCCCACCAGTCAGTGACTGGGCAGCGCCCAGTCAGCCAGTTGACCAAGTCAACTGGTCAACTGGGGCCGGCCTGGCCCACTGGCAGTGGCACGGGGGTGGAACCCACCGGTGCCACGTCGGACCGGTCGCCGGAGGGCGCTCCGGCGAGCCCGAGCGCGGCGCCGAGTTTCGGCGAGCTCGAGTTTCGGGTACGGTGGCTCAAACCAGGCGTGGCTACCTGCATTGGAGAGCTAGCGAGGTCGCGCGTCGCGTGGGGCGAGTGGTCGGACTCGGGGGTGCCCGGAATGACGCCGGCGACGACGATTGGCGGCGGGGCTCTCGGGTGGTGCTCGGGCGCGTGGCTGCATTGGGCTAGCGAGCAAAGTAAAAGGCGGGGCGGCCTCTACGGCTCACCAGGAGCACGTTGGTGCTGCGGGACCGAGCCGAGCGGCTCTGGGAGCGCAGCAATGGCAGCGGCGGCGGCGGACAGAGCACGAGCACGGTGGCGGCGAGCTACGACTACGGGGAGAGCGCAGGGAGAGAGGAAGGAGGACGGGGGTGCTCACGTAGAGCATGTAGGTGTGCGTAAGCGAGCTCGGGGAGGGCTTGCCGGAGCGAATCGACGACGGCGTGCGGCGGCGATCCGAGGAGGGAGGAGGGCTCGAGGAGGCGCTGCGGTGGCTCCGGGCTCCGGTTAGTTGGCGTAGCCGACGTAGTCGACGTCGAGGAGCACGGTGGGCACGTTCGCGAGGCGGGGCGGTGACGGTGGCCGCGCAGCTCAACCGCGGCCGTTCATGGTGGCGTCGGGCGAGGTGGGAGAGAGCGAGGGAGGAAAGGGGAGGGGTGCTAGGGTTCGCCAGGGGGAAGCGGGGGTGGCTCTTATACCCAGCGCGCGCGCAGGCGCGCTGTCGAGCGGCGAGCGAGGGGGGGCCGGGCGCGGGCGTGCGTGCGCGCAGAGCGCTCGACAGCGAGGCGCGGGGTGAGCAGTGGGAGGTGGGAGGGGACGCCGGTTGGGCTGGGCCGGCACTGTGCACTCGAGGCCCAGCACAGTGGGCCTTTTCCTTTTTCTCCGTTCCTGCTATCTTTTTCTTTTCTGTTTTGTAAAATGTGTGGCCCCCATTAGAGTTTTGTAAAATATGAGAGCTGGCCCACAAATCACAGCACAATATATCCTACCACCAAAAACTAGTTTGGGGTAAATATCTTTTCATATTTATTTTAGATTAAATAAAAGGTAATTAAATATTGTCTTTAGTCACTGTTTGGGGATGTTTGAGTCACTTACCCAACTCCAATGATGTTGGTTTCAATTTTAGAATTGTCTCTGATTTATTTGCTATTTAATGAACAATTTTAGTTTCTATGTTGAACAACTTTTATTTTCCACTTTCATTTAAATTTGAATTTGGCTTAGGAGTTGAAATGCAATATGGTGCTAATGATGATTATGCACTATTAAACATGCTGACTTGTCATTATCAAAAGTGATTACTGTAGCTAACCACCGGTGGTGTTACAAATCTCCTCTACTAACAAGAATTCTCGTCCCGAGAATTAAGAGGTAGAAGGAAAAAGTTCGGGGTATTCCGCACGAAGATTATCCTCGCGTTCCCAAGTGGCTTCATCTTCAGTATGATTTGACCACTGCACTTTGAGGAACTTGGTAACCTTCTGACGGGTCGGACGTTCAGCTTCATCGAGAATGCGGATCGGATGCTCCTTATAAGATAGATCATCTTGCAATTCGAGCACCTCGTGATCCACTGCTCGGTGCGGAGATTCTTTGAAGCATTGACGAAGTTGCAACACATGGAAGACGTCGTGGATATGAGAGAACTACGGCGGCAACTCCAATTTATATGCCACCTGTCCACGCCTTGCAACAATGCGGAAAGGACCAATATAGCGTGGAGCTAGCTTGCCCTTGATTCCAAAACGGTGAGTGCCTTTCATCGGGGTGACTCGCAGATAAGCCTGATCACCAGGTTGATAAGTCAAACCCCATCGTTTGCGATCATAGTTGCTCTTCTGGCGGTCCTGAGCCGCCTTGAGATTTTCCCGGACAATACGGACTTGTTCTTCGGCGTGTTGGATAATATCCGGACCCACGAGTGGTCGTTCCCCAGTTTCTGACCAATTCAGAGGGGTTCGACACTTACGTCCATAGAGTACTTCGAAGGGGGCCATTTTCAAACTGGCTTGATAGCTGTTGTTGTAAGAGAATTTGGCATACGGGAGAGATTCTTCCCACTTCTTGCCGAAAGAAATAACACAAGCCCGAAGCATGTCTTCAAGCACTTGATTGACTCGTTCGACTTGGCCTTGGGATTGGGGGTGATAAGCTGAACTCCAAGTGATATGAGTTCCCATAGCTGTTTGGAAACTTTCCCAGAATTTGGAAGTGAAAAGGCCGCCATGGTCCGAACTGATCTCCTTCGGAATACCGTGGAGTGAAACAATTCTGGAGATATACAACTCTGCTAACTGACTAGCAGTGATTGTCTCCTTGACAGGCAGAAAGTGTGCAACTTTAGAAAGTTGGTCGACGACGACAAGAATAGCATCGTGACCCTTCTGTGACCTGGGAAGTCCTGTAACGAAATCCATCTGAACCTTATCCCATTTCCATAGAGGAATAGGCAGTGGTTGCAGAATTCCAGCTGGTTTCTGATGTTCTGCTTTAACGCGACGGCAAACATCACATTCAGCAACATATCGAGCAATGTCCTGCTTCATTCTAGACCACCAGTACCTTTGACGGAGATCACGATACATCTTGGTGCTACCCGGATGAATAGACAGCGGGGTATCATGTGCCTCCTTCATGACCTTGTCGGTCATAAGCTCGAAGCGAGGTACGACAATGCGGTCTCTGTAATACAAGGTTCCATCTTCAGACAGCGAGAAATCCCTGTACTTTACAAGGTGAAGGTCTTTCTTCATCAGATCAATTTCAGCATCTTTAGCTTGCGCATTCTTAACAGCTTTCTCAAGATCTGGTTGTATCACAAGGTTATTAAGAGAGCCCTGTGGAACAATACGCAGATTCAGCTTGCACAGTTGTTCAAAAAGACGAGGTTGTGCTCGCCTAATCATGAGGTTGTCGCAATAGGACTTGCGGCTTAAGGCATCAGCCATCACGTTAGCCTTGCCAGGGGTATAAGAAATACCCAAATCATAGTCCGCAATGGACTCCATCCATCTTTGCTGACGGAGGTTTAGAGAAGGTTGAGTGAACAAGTACTTCAGACTTTTATGATCCGTGTAGATCTCGCAACGATTACCGAGGAGGTAATGTCGCCACAACTGCAGTGCATAGATGACAGCAGCTAGTTCTAGATCATGTACCGGATAATTCTCTTCATGTGGGCGCAACTGACGAGAGCCATAAGCAATCACTTTACACTCTTGCATTAGGATACAGCCTAATCCTTCACGGGATGAGTCACAATAGATCACAAAGTCTTTGCGGGTATCTGGAGGAGATAGTACTGGGGCAAATGTTAGCTTGTCTTTGAGTGTTTGAAAACTTTCCTGACATTTTTCTGTCCATTCAAATTTAACGCCCTTGTGAAGCAGATCAGTCAAAGGCTTAGCAATCTTAGAAAAGTTCTCGACAAATCGACGGCAATAGCTTGCAAGGCCGAGAAAACTTCTCACTTGCTTGACGTTCTTCGGAGGAGTCCAGTCAAGAATAGCCTGAACTCGTTCTGGGTTAACGGCAATTCTTGGGCAGGTAGTCAAAGAGATTGACGATGATAACACAGATCTGCGAGGGGCAAGGATGGCATTGCCGTTCATGAATTCAATTAAGATCTCGGAAGAACTCAAAATGTTGACGCTGAACACGACACATTTTTCCGGGAGATTCAAAAAAAGTGTCAAAAGACAGGGTGAGAAGCGTAAGATACTTGTAAAGGAAAGGTTAAACAAACCATTGGAAAGGAAAATGATGATAATCAGACTAATCGTTCCAAGGAAAGGATCAGTTGCGAATATCTAGCTCTCCGGAAGAATGTGATTACGAGATCCTAATGTTGGAGTTAGTAAAATTTTAACCCGAGTAGAAGAGAGATCAGAGTCCCAGAGTAAAGGTCGAGGAGTAAAAGATCCTAATACCACCCAATTGGCGACGTGGGCTCGTAAGCCACACAGCCAAGTTAGTAAAACAGTTTTGGACCACTAGACTCAACTTCGGCCAAGGAGTTGGAAAGGGGGGTTCCTACAGGCAGTCGGCTCTGATACCAACTTGTGACGCCCCCGGCCCAATCGTGCACTAATTATACACGCAAATGCACACGATCAAGCCTAAGGACTCACGGGAAGATATCACAACACAACTCTAAAACATAAATAAAGTCATACAAGCTTTATATTACAAGCCAGGGGCCTCGAGGGCTCGAATACATAAGCTTGCGAACAAGCGCCAGCGGAAGCACCAGATATCTGAGTACAGATATGAAACAGAAACAGAAAGGCCTTTAGAAAGGCAGGGCAAAATAAAACACTACGATCGAAAGGCGAAGGCCTCCTGCCTGGGACCCTCCGATCCTACTCCTGTTCGTCAGTCAACTCGTAGAAGTATCCATCCTCTGGGTAGTAGCAGTAGTCGATCGACGGGGCATCTGTCTCAGGGGGCTCCGTCATCTGGTCACGACAAACTGATATGGGGAGAAAAGGAAAACAAAGCAACCGTGAGTACTCAGAAGTACTCAGCAAGCAAGGATCTACACTACATATGCAACATTTTCAAAGGGAGGCTGTATATGTGGACTGGGCTGCAGAAATGTCAGAATAGAGAGAAGGCCTAGTCCTATCGAAGACTAGCATCTTCAGCGGTCTTGCAGCAATAGAAGAGAGCAGAACGGATCAATATAAAGTAGCAGTATCATTAAGTCTCATCCTCACCCAGAGATCCTTTCTCAACTCCCTGCGAGAAAGCAATCCCAGAGCCATACAGTCATCAATCTCGTCCTGAGATCCCTTCTCGACTCCCTGCGAGAAGCAATCCCAGAGCCTCATATCCAGGTCTCATCTCATGTTCTAGCTGTATCGATCGGGATACAACTCCGAGTGTCCTTTACCGTAGGACCGGCTATCGATAGAAGTTTTCTTCCCTGCAGGGGTGCACCAACTTACCCAACACGCTCGATTAACTCCGGCCGGACACACTTTCCTGGGTCATGCCTGGCCTCGGCCAAACGACACATCGCAACCCTACCTAGAGCTCAGCAGAGAGGTCCCCGTCGGTCTACATCCTAAGCACTCAGA
The DNA here is from genome assembly GCA_011799875.1 of Thinopyrum elongatum. Classification (NCBI taxonomy): domain Eukaryota; kingdom Viridiplantae; phylum Streptophyta; class Magnoliopsida; order Poales; family Poaceae; genus Thinopyrum; species Thinopyrum elongatum. Next base: position 80,474,845 of record CM022301.1, read on the forward strand.
GGTCTTGGGCCATCGCCCTGTGCACTCCGAGTCATTGCGTGCAGGGGGAAGCCAGGCACCAGGGGGGCGCCGGTCCGTCCCGGCCGCAAGGCTGAACTAGACGTCTGACAGAGCTTTCGGCTGATGCATACGATGCAGAACGCCCATACTATGCCCACGTGATGGTTAGTGCTATCAGACTAGAGGCCTGCTCGGATCAAATATCCAAATCGTTAGGACTAGGGGCTTGCGGTAATGAGCAGAGACTCACGAAAGATGTGACCCCGTCGCCCCGTCTCGAGGACTTGCTGCAAGGGTTAAGAATGCCCGGCCGTGCCTCGTATTCAGCACTCGGGCACCATACAGGCACCCATCTTCACAACACTCGCCTCTCAGGCGCACGCGGGTACCCCTCAGGGTCGACCCGCCTTTCCAAGTAACAACAGTACAGTCCAAGTATCCGTGTGTCCATAACATCAGGGGAATCCGAGGTATCACCCTCGTTGAATTCCCACTCGATGTATCCATCAAGGTGAACTCGGAGGAATCACCCTCACTGGGTTCACACTTGAGGTGTTGTACGACAGCGTCGTTACCGGAAGTGGTGAAGGAGGAATCACCCTCGATGACCACGACCGAATAGCTACTCTACAGAGTTAACATCAGAAGTGCTACAAGAGGTTTCACCCTCGGCACTCGATAGTAACACTGCAGTGTCGTTACCACTAACGGGGGGGGTGATGTGCGGTGTCGGGGCCTGGTCTTCAATCCCGTTGATCGGGTCTTCTGACAATCCAGCGCGGTAGTCAGGATAAGTGGGGTCACTGATAGGTCTCTACCCAGCCTATACTAAGCAGTTTAGGATATGCAGGTAATTATCAACAGCAGGATACAATAAACAGGCTATGCATCAGAATAGGTAAAGCAGCAGCAGCAATTCTAATGCAAGCATGAGAAATTAGAATGGGCGATATCGGGATGATCAAAGGGGGGGGGGGGCTTGCCTGGTTGCTCGGCGGCAAGGGCAAGGTTGTCAATGGTGTCTTCGGGCTCCGGAGCGGCGTCGGTCTCGGGGAACTACGTCAGGGTCTAACGAGAGAGAAGAGGGGGAGGAAACAGTATAAATATAGAGCAAACATGAGCAACGCAAAGTACGGCATGACAATATGCAGTGCCGGGTGTGTCCTAACGTATGGTTGCACGTCACCGAGGAAGGGGGAATCCATCCGGGAATGTTTTCCCGGTTCCGGACATTTGTCAGACAGATGACCGGAGGGGAACGGTTGCACGTTCGGATAGTTAGGGATGTGTGACGGACGAACGGACCGCGTATTCGGATTCGTCTCGTCGTTCTGAGCAACTTTCATGTATAAAGTTTTTCGATCGGAGTTACGGATTAAAAGATATGATTTTCTAAAGTTTTATTAATTTCTGGAATTTATTTAATTATTTAAATCAACATTATCCAGAACAGTAAAAGATGATGTCATCATGACGCAAAGCTGATGTCAGCAGTCAACTCTGGCTGACCAGAGTCAAATTGACAGGTGAGACCCACATGTCATGCACTGTGGCTTAACCAGAGGGGTTAATTTAATTTATTGAGTTAATTAACAAGTGGGGCCCAGCAGTCAGTGACTGATTAGGATTTTAAATATTTTTATTAACCTAATTAGTTAATTAGGCACCTGACAGGGGGGGGGCCCATATGTCATAGACACAGGGAGAGTGGCCCCACCAGTCAGTGACTGGGCAGCACCCAGTCAGCCAGTTGACCAAGTCAACTGGTCAACTGGGGCCGGCCTGGCCCATTGGCAGTGGCACGGGGGTGGAACCCACCGGTGCCACGTCGGACCGGTCGCCGGAGGGCGCTCCGGCGAGCCCGAGCGCGGCGCCGAGTTCCGGCGAGCTCGAGTTTCGCGTACGGTGGCTCAAACCAGGCGTGGCTACCTGCGTTGGAGAGCTAGCGAGGTCGCGCGTCGCGTGGGGCGAGTGGTCGGACTCGGGGGTGCCCGGAACGACGCCGGCGACGATGATTGGCGGCGGCGCTCTCGGGTGGTGCTCGGGCGCGTGGCTGCAGTGGGCTAGCGAGCAAAGTAAAAGGCGGGGCGGCCTCTACGGCTCACCAGGAGCACGTTGGTGCTGCGGGACCGAGCCGAGCGGCTCTGGGAGCGCAGCAATGGCAGCGACGGCGGCGGACAGAGCACGAGCACGGTGGCGGCGAGCTACGACTACGGGGAGAGTGCAAGGAGAGAGGGAGGAGGACGGGGTGCTCACGTAGAGCCTGTAGGTGTGCGTAAGCGAGCTCGGGGAGGGCTTGCCGGAGCGAATCGACGACGGCGTGCGGCGGCGATTCGAGGAGGGAGGAGGGCTCGAGGAGGCGCTGCGGTGGCTTCGGGCTCCGGTTAGTTGGCGTAGCCAACGTAGTCGACGTCGAGGAGCACGGTGGGCACGTTCGCGAGGCGGGGCAGTGACGGTGGCCGCGCAGCTCAACCGCGGCCGTTCATGGCGGCGTCGGGCGAGGTGGGAGAGAGCGAGGGAGGAAAGGGGAGGGGTGCTAGGGTTCGCCAGGGGGAAGCGGGGGTGGCTCTTATACCCAGCGCGCGCGGGGGCGCGCTGTCGAGCGGCGAGCGAGGGGGGGCCGGGCGCGGGCGTGCGTGCGCGCAGAGCGCTCGACAGCGAGGCGCGGGGTGAGCAGTGGGAGGTGGGAGGGGACGCCGGTTGGGCTGGGCCGGCACTGTGCACTCGAGGCCCAGCACAGTGGGCCTTTTCCTTTTTCTCCGTTCCTGCTATCTTTTTCTTTTCTGTTTTGTAAAATGTGTGGCCCCCATTAGAGTTTTGTAAAATATGAGAGCTGGCCCACAAATCACAGCACAATATATCCTACCACCAAAAACTAGTTTGGGGTAAATATCTTTTCATATTTATTTTAGATTAAATAAAAGGTAATTAAATATTATCTTTAGTCACTGTTTGGGGATGTTTGAGTCACTTACCCAACTCCAATGATGTTGGTTTCAATTTTAGAATTGTCTCTGATTTATTTGCTATTTAATGAACAATTTTAGTTTCTATGTTGAACAACTTTTATTTTCCACTTTCATTTAAATTTGAATTTGGCTTAGGAGTTGAAATGCAATATGGTGCTAATGATGATTATGCACTATTAAACATGCTGACTTGTCATTATCAAAAGTGATTACTGTAGCTAACCACCGGGGGTGTTACAGTGCCCATGTTAGAGCCTGAGGCTCGACGGCAAGGACTAAAGGCATGTCTTCTATCGTGGGAGCGTTTGTCTCTACGGCAAGGGCTCGAGGCCCTGCCGGAGCCTGTTGCTCCCCGACAAGCTTGGTGTTGTTCCCGACAACTTCCTTGCCGGCGGCTTCTGGGAGTTCTGCGTGAAAGTACTGGCCGGAATCCAACCTCCTTCGTTTATCTTGCCCCGTTGATGGTGTTACGGAAGACTGAGTCAATCGGAGCACAAAAGTACCTGGTTCCACAGGTAACTTGAGGGCAGTGCGCTTTGATAGGTCATCAGCAATGTTGTTCTCTGTTCGAGGAACATGCTCGGTTTGCAGACCGTCAAAGCGCTCCTCCAATTTCCTCACTTCATCTACGTATGCTTCCATCAACGGGCTCCGGTAGTCTTTGTTAACTTGCTTGACGACAAGCTGTGAATCACCTCTGACGATGAGCTTCTTAATTCGAAGGTTCGCCGCAATCCTGAGACCGACAAGCAGCCCTTCATATTATGCAGTGTTGTTTGTTGATCTCTCTCGGGGAAAGTGCATCTGAATTACATATTTGAGGTGCTCTCCGGTGGGTGCGACAAGCAGCACGCCAGCACCGGCGCCTTGCAGCGAGAAAGCCCCGTCAAAATACATAATCCACTCTCGATCCATTTCCTTGCCGGGAAGAGTTGTCCCTTGACTTTCTTCGTCTGGCGTTGGGGTCCATTCCGCAATGAACTCCGCCAAGGCTCTGCTCTGAATTGTTGAAGTGCTTTCAAATTTGAGACCAAAGCTTGACAGTTCCAACGCCCACTCCACAATCCTGCCGGTCGCATCTGGATTTTGTAAAATCCGCTGCAATGGGAAGCGAGTGACGACGGTGATTTCGTGTGCTTGGAAATAATGGCACAGCTTCCTCGAGGCCATAAGGAGGCCGAAGAGCAACTTCTGCACGCCAGAGTATCTTGACCTAGCCCCCTGCAAAAGGGAGCTGACAAAATAAACTGGGCGATGCACCATCTTCTTCCTCTGTGTTGCTTCATTTGACTTCGCAAATCCTGCCTTCTCGGCACCAGACTCTGCCGGGGGAAATCCCAGCTCGTCGTTTGACGGCCTTGCCGCTTCCATTGTTTCTTCGTCAACTTCTCTCTGCGCTACTAACGTAGCACTAACCACTTGATTTGTCGCCGCTAAATATAGCAGCAACGACTCTTGTCGTTTATGTGCGACTAGTGTTGGCGGAGAGGAGAGGTACCTCTTCAAATCTTGCAGCGCTGCCTCCGCTTCCGGAGTCCATTTCATTGGACCTGCCTTCTTCAAGATTTTGAAAAAAGGCAGGGCGCGCTCAGCAGATTTGGAGATGAACCTGCTCAGAGCCGCGATGCAGCCGGCAAGTCGACGGACATCTTTGACGCGTCTCGGTGCTTCGATCTGCTCAATTGCCTTGATCTTGTCGGGATTTGCCTCGATCCCACACTGAGACACAAAGAACCCGATAAGCTTGCCGGATGGAATGCCAAACACACACTTCTCAGGATTGAGCTTCAAATTGATCTTGCGCAGATTTGCAAATGTCTCTTCTAAATCTTGTATGTGCGTTGCTTTGTCCTTGATTTTAACCACTATGTCATCCATATAAGCTTCCATATTTCTATGTAGCTGAGGCTCAAAACCAATCTGGACCGCGCTCGCAAACGTTGAACCAGCACTTTTCAACCCGAAAGGCATACATATGAAACAATACGTACCACATGGGGTGATAAACGCGGTTTTCTCTTCGTCTTCCTTTGCCATGAAGATCTGATGGTACCCTGAATAGGCGTCGAGAAATGACAACAAATCGCAGCCAGCAGTGGAGTCCACAATCTGGTCGATGCGCGGCAAGGGGAAAGGATCTTTTGGACAGGCTTTATTGATATCTGTATAATCAATACACAGCCTCCATTTTCCATTTGCCTTGCACACTACAACTGGATTGGCCAACCATGTTGGATGGAGCACTCCTCTGACCAAACCTGCTACTTCCAGCTTCCTGATTTCTTCGACAATAAATTCTTGCCATTCCAAAGCTTGCTTCCTAACTTTCTGCTTGACGGGCCGTGCATGAGGACAGACAGCAAGATGGTGCTCAATTACTTCCCTGGGAACACCGGGGATATCAGATGGTTGCCATGCAAACACATCGATATTCGCCCGCAGGAAAGCAACGAGCGCGCTTTCCTATTTGTCATCGAGGGTGGAACTTATGGTGAAAGTTCCTCCCGTACCATCCTCCTTGACGGGCACCTTCTTAGTTTGTGGTGGAGCTGCCTTGGATTTCTTGCTCTTGCCGGTGGAGCTTTCTGGCACATCCTCAACGGGAGCGCAGCACTCCGAGGAGGTGCACTTACCGAAGTGTGTGCTAGAGGTCTTGCCGGTCTTCTTCTTCCCCCCAGGAGCTTCAGCGGCAGGAGCAAGTGCCTTGGCGGCAGATGCTGCAACTGCCTCCCGGTAGAGTTGGTCGGCGTAGATAAGCGCATCCTTCTTGTCGGAGTTGACAGTGATGACGCTCATCGGCCCGGGCATCTTCAATGTATTATAAGCGTAGTACGAGGCCGCCATGAACTTGGCCAGCGCTGGACGGCCCAGAATCCCGTTATACTGTAACGGAATCTTGGCGACGTCAAAAATGATCTTTTCTATTCTGTAGTTCAGCTTACTGCCAAATGTCACCGGCAGTGTGATCTTGCCCTTCGGCTGGGTCCTTCTTGGATTGATCCCTTGAAACGTGCCCGTTTCCTCGAGATCTTCATCAGGAATTTGCAACCTCTTGATCACACTAGGCGAGATCAAGTTCAAATCGGCCCCACTGTCAACTAACATTTTTGTCACCTTGAGATTGTGAATCGTTGGTGAAACCAACAATGGCAAACACCCGACCGCGGTTGTGCGATCAGGGTGATCCTCAGCGTAAAAAATGATAGGCGTGTTGGACCATTTCAGAGGCTTCCGGGCATTGACTGACGGCTCTGTCGCATTAATCTCGCGCACCCACTGTTTAAGTTGACGGTGAGAAGAATGCAACGAGGCGCCTCCGTCAACGCACATAGCTTCTGTAGCCTTTTGGAACTCGTGCTCGCTAGACTCGTCGTCCTCTTCGTTGTTATCGTCACCCTCCTCTTCCTTGTCGCGGCCTCGAGCGGGCCTCTCCTTCTGTTGCTTGGCCTTGCCGCGGCGACCTCCTCGGCCATCGCGTTTCTTGCCACACCCTTCAGCACCATCCTGGGCCCTCTCCTTATCTCGCCTTTCATACTCAGCCTTCTGCCTCTCGACAAGCTGCTCAACTTGCCGGCAATTCTGGAGATCATGGCCCTTGGTGCGATGGATCTTGCAATATTGCTTGTCGGAGCCCTCCGGCTTGTCGGCAGCCGCCAAGGCCTAACAGGAGGCACACACGGCAACCTCCTTGCCGGGGCCATCAACCTTTATCTTCTTGGCGGCGCCGGGGTTGCCGGATTCCTCGACAGCAAGCACAGCCTTGCCCTTGCGCTTCTTGTTACGCCATCGGCCTTTCTTCGTCGGGGCGGCGGCGTCTTCTCCTTCAGAGTCGATTCCTGCGCCAGCATCCTCGCCGGGGAGTCTCCTTCCCTCTTCAGCCCGAGCACATTTGTCCGCCAGATCATAGAGCTCGGCAATATCCCTGACTTTGTTCATCGCCAGCTCTTCCCGCATCTTGCGGTTGCGCACGTTCTGATGAAACGCGCTAATAACAGCGGCAGGATGAACGTCTGGGATATTGTGCTGTATACGGCTGAATCTCTATATGTACTTGCGCAAGGGCTCGCCCTCTTTCTGAGGGATGAGATGTAAATCGCTTTCCTGGCCAGGAGCTTGGTGGCCTCCGGTAAAGGCGCCAACAAACTCATGACACAAATCTTCCCAGGAGGAAATGGAATTCTCCGACAGATGCATCAACCACGACCTGACGTTGGGCTTAAGTACCAACGGGAAGTAGTTGGCGAGTATCTTGTCGTTCCGAGCCCTGGCAGCCTGCACCGCGATGGTGTAGATGCTCAGGAACTCCGACGGGTGAGTCTTGCCATCGTATTTCTCCGGGACCTCTGGCTTGAATGTTCGGGAATTGGGCCATTGGACCCGCCGCAGCTCACGGGTAAACGGCGGGCAACCCACCTCAGAAGGTAAGTCGCCAGGGTCCCTAGGCGCAGGCTTGTCCACAGTGGGTCCCGCGCGTCTGTCAGATTGATAGCGCGCTTCCCGTCGCCGCTCGATGGTAGTCCGAGCATCTTCTCTGCTTCGCTCCCGAAGAACTTGACATTGATCGCGGCGAGTTCACGGATCTGACGACGCCGTGGAATCGTCATCACAGCCGTCGATCCGCCGAGTTAGCGACCGCTGTTGGTATCGTGGAGGCGAGTGCACCGTAGTCGTACCACCTCCAGTCTTTTCGCCATCGGCGCGTGTCGGCTCGATGGACCGTCGCCGCGAAGGCTTCGCCTGCTGCGGCCCATCTCCGTTGACGAAGCCGATGAGGCTCTGAATAGCAGGTCTCCATTCTTCGAGCTTCTCCGGAGCAGGAGGGGAATCCAGGAGCAACTGCGCTTGCGCCAACGCTTCTGCTGGTGTAGGCGACGGCGAAAGGTACGAGGAACGTGAGGTGCTCTGACTCCTAACCGTGTTAGAAGGAGCTCCACCACGGTCCCGCGACCGCGCCGCGCTTCCACCGGCATCTTGGCGTGCATGCTGGACCCGCTCATCTCGGGAATGATGCGCAGGGGTCTTTCCTTGGGGACGCCTAGAACCACCGATGTCACGGCGCTGTTCATCACGCACGACCTGAGAAGGCCGCCGCGCATGCGCCGGCGTGGGTGTCTTGGAAGGCGCCATCCCGTCCTTGGAGTTCGCTGCGCCACCTGTAGGCGGCACGGCTCCGTCCTTAGACCTAGCGGCGTGCGGGTTGTTGTCGCCGCTGCGAACAATGCCGCTCGCCTGGCTTTGATCGCCAGAACGTCGTGGAAGCTCAAGACCTCCACGTCATCCACCTGCGTCCACGCCGTCGCCCGTCCGTGAAGGCACGAGCAAACCGGACGCGGATGAACCAACCGCCGCGAAACCCTTCTTCTTGGGAGCCATGGCGACGAAAATGATCAAGAGACTGACGCGCTGATCGCTAGATCAGGTTCGCGCAATCTACTCCCCCTACCTGGCGCGCCAAAGATGTCGGCGTACGACACCTATGGTATCGCGTGGATCCCTTTTATGGTTCGGCAGGGAGAGAGGTATGCACAAAGAGCAGATCCAACGATCAACGCGAGGGGATTTTTACCCAGGTTCGGGCCACTGAGAAGCGTAATACCCTACTCCTGCTTTGGTTTATTGTGGGTGTTTAAGCCCAAGCTTCAGAAGCGCTCGCAGTGAACAGTATGTTCGAGCAGCAGCTACGCATGCAGAATGGGCCCGAGAGTCCTCTTCCCTGTAGCTACACCTTGGGCCTCCTTTTATACGTCCAAGGGGTCACCAACAGCGGCGTACGGTAGATACAAGAGGTGTAAAGTTACTACAGTGTTTACATGTTTATCACTGACGACTTAGGACAAACGCATTAAATGCTTCGTTTAGGTGTCCCTTACTTTCTTGGGGAAGGAAAAAGGGCCCGTCCCATCAGCACCGCTTAAGCCCGTCCATCACTAGTGCCATGACACGCATCCAGGAGGACAAAACCCAAATGACAGGCTGGCCGCTGCGCTGGAGCAATGGCAGGGTGGCGGAGTCTTGCCGGGTGCGAGTCTTGCCGGTTCTTCGCAAGCCATCCCGGCAAGTATCTTGCCGGGAATCCGGCCTTTGGGCTTCTGTCTTCTGCTCATTGGTTTGAATGCCTTCTTGATAGTCTTGCACTTGCTTCCAGCTGTCCCCCGGCAGGTCTTGCCGCTGGTATAACTACAACCGTCTGTGCACAAGTATGGGGTACTAAAGAACCCAAACTTTAGTACACCCATATACGTGTCAGACTAATCAGTCGATAGTCCCCCACAGAATCAACATCAAAGTGATCAGAGCCTTGTTCAGTTTAGCAAACCCACGACCATCTCCAACATACAGCCGTGGTACATGAGAATGTATAACTGGCTTAAAAAGGCACAGGATGCACGCATTTGTTCAAATGGTTATAGAAATGTGCTTGCAGGCTGAGACATCAAATTTTCTTCTGGCCGCTACAACATGACAGAGTCAGAGTCAGCACGAGAATCTTTTGAAGAGAAAGTCAATGCATCTAGATTGTTATGGATGTGTCTTTTGCAATGTAAAAGCAGACTAAACTGCCGTCATCCATTTTAGGATTGTGCTTTCTCTCAATTTTAGTGATATATTTGGTAGTTAGAAATTGTCTGAGATTAGATATAAATTGTTTTCATTTTATCTCTATGAGGCGTCTTGCCCTCTAAATTTTTACTCAATATGTACTCGCCCTCGAGGCTCACTAATACACGCACCACATTACACCAACTCCCTCTAATCCTCTTACATGGTATCAGTCTTGCCCCGATCCTAAACCCTAGCCGATGTCGCTTCCGCATTGCGCCGCCCCGAGGAGATCAATCTCCATAATCTCCACCGGGGGCTGCGCAACCCGTAGGGTTTGTTTGCCGATTGGCTTCCTTAGAGAGTTTTTTTTTCATGCGTTGATGGGTATTTTCTCTCTAACCGATCAATTGATTGGTGATTTCTTTGGTTTTCCGATTTGAGATTGGTTTCTGTCGCTCGCCGCCGTCTGTCAACTACAACACGTGTCTACATCGACATCTTCATCTTCATCTTCATCGTCTCCGGCTGGATGGTGCCTCGGGCTTGTCGCGTGAGCGTGCTGGTACGGCGGTCGCTTAACCGGTCCTGCACTGGACTCGCGTTCTTGCCGCGTGGCCCGCGAACACTGACGCGCCACGCGCCGGTGTGGTTGCATGCTGAGCACCCGCGCTGGCCCTTGATGCAAACCGTTTGGCCTCTTTCCACGTATTTTTTATAAGTTACATGAACAAACTTTTTACTTTTTCATTAATAGTTTTAAAAATGTAATGAACATATTTTGAAATGTGTGCACATTTTTTTAAATGTCACGAGCATTTTTTGAATGATATGAACAGTTTTTAAAATTACACAAACAAATGTTTACAATTCAAACATTTATTTTAATATGTGGTAAACTTTTTTAGAAAATTAAGTAAAGTAATTATTTTACAATATCTTGACATATACTAAAAGAGGCGAAAATTACAAACAAAACTAACAAATGCAAGACTACTGGGTCGGCTCGCTATATGCTCTTCTTGAGGCAAGATGACAATTGGTCTCCCACGAAGCGATACATAGATGTCAAGTGCCGTATTTGGATTTGCTTTAGAGGGGTAAAAGTGTCTCAAAAGTTTGGTCCAAATATTCATGGTCAGAATAGAGGCCTTACGTTGAAGATGCCTTAACCAAGGGCATCTTCAACGGCACAGAGGGATCAGTCCGCGGACACGGATGCGGAAGCCGGCCATCAAACGCTGTCAGCATACATTTCAACCCGTATTTTAACTAACCAAACAAAATTCATACAAACCGACTGATATTCACCAAAGGTCGGATAGAAAACCGCACAATGTTCGTTGTACTATAATGATTGAAAATGAATAGATCGGAAGTTTATCCGCAAAAAAAAAAATAAGTCAGTACAATCTGGAACCATGCATGAATTGAGCTAAGCTGCAAAAAAAAACTATTTCCAAAAATAGTCAATTCAATGATGACCCTCCATGGATTCACAATGTCTCAAATTCGACTAGATGAACTGGATGCCCAACAAGTTTTTCATCAACGGATCATGTCGTCACATACATACTCCCCCTTCAGTTTCATCCAGCAGTGTGTACGATAAATGGTCGTCTCTCTGTCCTGTGGTACATCATGGCAGCGTAGGCGGGCTACATAATGTGTAGACCATATTGAGTGAATGAATCAATCAACAAAGTTGAGCAAAAGGAAGCAAAACTTACAATCTCGTCCTTTGCTGCGTGTAATGGCTACCTTGCCTCCATGAACCACGTTACAAAACTTGGTGACGCTGGTCTGAATAATGTACCAGCGATACGATAACGACCTAACGTTGCGTCCTTGAATGATGTACATGTCTTAGACGCAATGTGCTTTCGTGCGTGAAACGATTCATGCACTTGCTGCCAGAAGGTCAGTCATGATACATACAAAAACTTTGTTTACTCGCGGGGACAATATAACATGATCACACAAAGGAAAAGATCTGGGACAAGACAACAGAGGAAAGAAATTACAAAAGGAAAATACTACTCCATGGCCGGCCAGCTTCATCGGTGCCCACCCTTCGGCACCGGGGAAGACGCGAATGGATGCACCCTCCCTGCGGTCCAAGAGTTGCAGGCTGCCTTCTTCTCCTCCTCACGCATAGAGCCCTCCTTCTTCTTCTCTTCTTCTCCAGCCATGGACTTGCTCATCGTCATCGTTACCGCGGCCTTCTCGCTGTCGCTGATCTTGCTCCTCAGTCTCTCTTGCTTCACGTGTACCTGTGCATAGCTGAACCCTATGGAAGACATGTTGACTACTAGAGGAGACGTTGGCTTGAGTTAATGTGATTGGTACGTTTGGTTCTGCATACGTGCGTGTATTTATAGGCGCCACTTGGAATTATTGGGTGTGAACCTGTGTGCTGACTTCTTAATTTCTGTGGGCTTATCTCCTTTTGCCGGCTTAGGTGGATCATATAATAAGCCAACCGGGGGTGGACTTGCAAATACTCCTAAAAGCATCATCAGGTTAATTTGCTTGCGTGGTACTGCAATCCACTGCATGCTTCACTCTGCGTTGCTGTCCTTAAACTGAGTTGATATTGGTTCGACAAATTTTATAATCTTCTGATTTGGTGGGTGGTACTCGCACTTTGGAGGAGAGAAAGTAGTCTGAAGAAATCTCGACCACTACTGTAACAAGCTGTTGTATATAAAACTTCAGATTTGGTAGGTTTTTGTACTTTGAAAGTCCACCGCCGGAGAGATCTCGACCACAACAGTGCATTACAACAGTAGGTCGTGTTGCAAAAATTGCATTACTACTATTTTATCATCAGTCAACTGGAAGATATTATATCTAGTCACCGCTAACCAAAGTACGGCACATAAAAAATGCAGCACTATACACTTTAAATTAAGACTTTCCTTTTGAGGCAAGATAAGTTACTTTAATTAGGAAAAACATTCTTAGCTGTTAAGCCAACTAGTCATTGATTGCTATCATAAGAAATTGAGTGATCTATTATCCCAGTAGTCACTGCTGTAGTCCTCTGCATGTTCTCTCACTCAAACGCTTATTCATGGGCTATTTAATACTACCTTCATCCCGAAAAGCTTGTCTCCACCGTCTTTGAACTATCTGCGGATCATGTTCAAGTGAATCTACATTTTCACAGGCCTTTATCCGACAAGCCTTCAACCAATTCAATGAAGTTCAAGCATTGATCAATGAAAATCAGAACCCACAGAGGCAGGACAGGTGAATCTGTCAAGGGAAGAGCACTGGGTACTCCTACAGCCGCATATGACAAATATGACCCCTCAAATGTGGGCAGTCACCGGGCACTCTTCAAATTAACACAACTGTATCCGGACATCTCATACTAGATTTTCAAATCCATACAAAAGCATGCAAACTAAAAAAATGTACGTACTACGTAGATGATTTAGCTACTCCTTGTCGGAGATGTTGACCATCTCCGTGTTCCGTGCCCGGCTCCGGCAGCATGGGTGGCAGCTGCAGCTCTGGCGCCTCCGGCTGCTCCGCTCCGGCCTCCTCCTCCTCTATCTCCACGTCGAGTTCAGCGAAGAGCGCGTTGGATGCCGCCTGCTCCTGCCGGTTGGCCTCCACATAGGCCTCATCCTGGATGGGCTCCAGGATGGCTTGCTGCTCCACCATCTCCGTGGCTTGGGCAACGGCGAAACTCCGCCTCCGCCTCCGCCATGGTGAACCCCAGAGCAGGCTGCTGCGCCTCCTCCATCGGCTCCGGTAGCTACTCTCCATCCTCCTCCTCCGGCTGCTGCTCCTCCTCCTCCTCCTCCGGCTCCGGCAAGTCTGTAGGCAGCCCGACAGCGATGCGGGCGGCACGCCTCGCCAAGATCTCCTCCGCGATCTGCCTCCGGCGCTCCGGCATCAGCATAGCGTACGTCGTGATCTTGCCCTGGACCATGGCGATGCCGAAGAGCGTGTGAGAGCAGGGTAGAGGAGGCAGACGGGCTCGGGTGGTGGTGCAGAGAGGGAGGAGGTAGATGGCTAGGGTTGGGGGACGCCGGCCGACTTAAATAGTCGGATTTGGCCTCGGGCGGTGAGCCGGAGCGGCGCCACGCGGCGTTCACACCGCGGCGATGAAGGAAGCGTCCGTCGGACCGCTGGGTTCCGGGTGTTTCCGCGTGGGACCCCGCCGTCAGTCCTACGTGGCGAGCGTGCCCGGGCGCCCCCATATCCGCCCCATATTTGAGCTGGATATGAGGGGTGCCGGTCAGCCCGGGTGTTTGAGGCCTGTTTGAGGCGCCCGTCTAAATTTCGCGACCGGACAGTGACCGGACGACCCGCCCGGGCGTATGAGGCGGCCTTGAGGCGCCCGACTGTAGATGCTCTAACTGGCTAAAAAATGCAGAGGATGCACATATTTGTTCAAAGGGTCATAGAAAAGTGCTTGCAGGCTGAGACAGAAAATTTTCTTGTGGCTGCTACTACATGACAGAGTCAGCACGAGAAATCTTTTGAGAAGAAAGTCAATGCATCTAGATTGTTATGAATGTGTCTTTTGCAATGAGAAAGCAGAGTAGGCTTCTCGTCACCTATTTTGGGATTGTGCTTTTTCTCAGGACTGTTGGGCAAGTATCATTCAACACAAACATAAAGGCATTTCTCTCTTTGAAGCTTTATTCACACTTTAGAGTCCAGACCTTGCCCAAAAACACTCCACGAATCTTGTCATTTTGGGTTGTTGGACCAAATGGAATGCAAGAAATGGGAAAGTCTTCCGAAGAGAAGCTCAAAGTGTGGATACATGGAAGTTCATGCTCAAGCAAGATTTAAAGTTGCTGGAACACAGGATCAAAGCCTAGTATCTGGATTCCTTACAAGCTTGGATTGGCAATCATCTTTGATGATGTTGTTATCTCTTTAGAATCCTACATATTTTTCACATGATCCCTAGAACTGGGATTAGATAGATAGACAGAATGCTATTGTTTAGTTGTAGCGGTTGGAAATTTTACTGATTATAATGAAATATTGTAGAACGATTGCTCTACGGTTTGAGGCTAGAAAAAATATTCTAGTGAATCTAACCAGATAGAAAGCATGCCTTGCTGTCCCGCAAAAAAGAAAACATAGCTTGTTCGGCGTTACCGGTTTTCCAGCCAACTAATTCTGACAAGTGAATTCATTTAAGATCTAGATACATTTAAACAATATTTTTTTCCCAAACCACACAATACTAACTCGACAAAATGGAGGCAGTAATTTCCTTGCAATCACATAATATATTATCATATGAACTTAGTATTGATAACCATATATACTAACAACATTGTAACAAAATATTTATATACCTTTTGTAGGGATTTATTTGTATCATGCACATGGTCGACACATGCATTAACAACTTAAACAGAAGAAAAAACAGAATAATATGTATGCACACTAAATATAATCATATTGAATAAAAAAATATCACCAATGTCAATATTATATCACAAAATTCTGAGTTTCAATATTCTACATGAGTGAAACAAAGTGATATGTAATATATGGTTCAAGTTCAAATTTTGTGAAACAAGTGATATGTGAAATATGACATACTAAAATAGTGATATGTGAAATATTATTTTGGTTCAGATTTGCTCAAACAAAGTGATATGGGAAATATGAAATAGTGAATTCATTCTTAAGAAAGTTAAAATCGCTGGTTTGAAATACTCATTAGGGCTTCTCTATTGGCTTTCACCAATGGGTTCCCCCATTTGTCGCGGATATCCCTCGTATGTCCGGAAAAAGGTCATACCCAAGGGCATACCCTGTTTGCGTGCTACCTTTTGCAGACGGTAAAGATATGCAAAATTTAAAACAAACATCACATGGAACATAAATTTTAAAATGTCATGAAATATATTTTAAAGCATGCGAACATTTTTTAAATGTTCATGAGCATTTTTTTAATGGTAAGAACATTTTTTTTTTTACAAATTATGCCTGTTTTACATTTCCATTAATAGTCTGTAAAAATGTCATGAACATATTTTGAAGTGTGTGAACTTGTTTTAAATATCAGGTACATATTTTGATGATATGAACCATTTCTAAAATTGCGCGAACAATTTTTTACATTTCATGAACTTTTCTACTGCACGTGAACATTTTAAAAAATTAGGTAGATTAATTATTTTTCAATATTTTGACATATTTTATAGCTTGCAACCATAGTCCTCATTTCCAAATCCCCATTTCCATACTACTACATGCAATGTACCATTTCATCTAGGTACATAGTTAAAAACTAGCAAACTATCTACTCGTCATCGGATATGTCGATGACCTCCTTGCCGAGACGCCTGCCTCGTGGTCATTGGCACCTGAGCAAAACGCGAGCATCTCCTCCTCGTCCTCCGCCTCCATGTCCGCAGAGAGCTGCTCACATGCTTCACATCCACCTCGTGGATGAAGAGGCGTTCGCCGCCACCTCCACCTCGAATTGGATGGACACGAGGGTGGCTTGCTGCTCAGCCGCCTACTCCGCTTGGGCGAGCTCGAACTACGCCAAGGCGTCCTCCATGCCGAACCCAGCCAGCGCCTCCTCCTCCTCCTCCTCTGATGCGCCTCCTCTTCCTCCTTCTCCCCCGCCTCTTCCATCTCCTCGTCTGATGCCTCCACCTCCTCATCATCGTTCCTCTCCTCCTCCTTCGGGGGGGGGGGGGGGGGGGGGGGGTTGGAGGCACGCCAGACACAATACACGCGGGGTGGCGTGCCTCCACGGCGTGCATCTCCTGCCCGGTATTCCAGAGTCAGCAACTTGTAGTGTGTCACCTTGGTGTGGACCATGGCGGATGGTGACGACTGACGGCGAGCTTGGATTGGAAGTGGAAGAGGGTGAGGGAGAGGAGGGAGTAGCGAAGGTGTAGACAGGAGGGAGAGGAGGGGAATGGGGACGGGGCTACAGATGCCTCGCTGTCCGCCTCAAATAGCCAGATTTGGTCCCTCGGGCGGTGCACCGGAGCGGCGACATGGATGTATCTTCATAGAACCGTATGAGTCCTCCGTCTGACCGATGAGTTTTGACGCGGGCTGACTGACGGGCGGACGCGTCCAGACGCCCCATCCCACATATGAGATGGCTTTGGGGCTGCCGGACAGCCCGAATGTATAGCGCCGATTTGAGGGGTCCAGTTGGATGACAAGATTGTGAGCCCGTAGTGATCGGGCCTTCCGCAGACGTACAGGGAGAGTTTAAAGGGTCCGGTTGTGAATGCTTTTAGGCATGTGATTCATATACTAGACACGGGTTGTTTTGGCACAGGTACTCCTTAAATCAATCATGACACACACAAGCTTTATTTCCTTACTGGGACAAGAATACAAGATAACAGTGGTTGAGGCTGCCGGTGTGCACCTCGCCCACCCAGGTTCGATTCTCTCTGGGGACGAATTTTGGGCAGTCTCACCTGGGGTCTTTACCCCCTAATAAATTCAGCTACCCCCGTGTGTGGTCAGCTGCCTGCGCCTCTCCTGCGTCTGATGTATAATGGCTGTATTGCAATGTGGTGCCCGTTGCCGCAGGACCCTGCCCTGTAGTTATATATGTACGTGGTATATAGTATATGTTTGTAGGTCTAGCTTGCGCATAGGGGTTGTGTGTGTGCGTGAGGTGTGAGTGTGGTGTGTGTTAGTGCGTGAGTTCAGATACTACAATTGTACTGTAGCCGAGAGGCTTCGCAAAAAAAAAGAATACAAGATAACATGATCACAATAGTACAAATTTGGAACAAGACAACAAAGGAAGGAAAGTCCAAAGCAAAATAGTACTCCATGGCTGTCCAGCTTCATCAGTGCCCACCCTTTGGCGCCGCAGCCGCCGGGGAAGACCCCCATGGATGCACCCTCCTGGTGTTCCATGAGTTACAAGCTACCTTCTTCACCCCTTCATCCGTGAAACTCTCCTTCTGCTTCTCTTCTTCTCCGGTCATCGACTTGCCCATCGTGGTCGTTGCCGCGGCCTTCTCGCTGTCGCTGATCCTCCTCCTCACCCTCTCTTTCTTTACATGTACCTGTGCATAGCTGAACCCCATGGAAGACATATTGAGTAGTAAACAGGTTGGCTTGAGTTAGTGTGATTGGTTGGGCGTTTTGGTTTGCAAACGTGCGTGTATTTAGGGCGCTAATAGGCGCCGGCGCACCGGCCGAAACCGAAACTTTCGGCCGGTCCCGCGTGGGCCATTGGATCTGTCTAACACGGAGCGCGCGGAACCGCTCGATCACGCACATATCAGACGGGCTCTGATGTGGACTCAGTCGTCGTCTTCCTCATCCGCCGCACATCGTTGACTCTGGCCGCCGTCGCCGTCTGCCACACCCTGCGTTGCTCGTGGCTCGCCGCATCGGTGGCTCGCCATGGCCGCCGCTCGCCGTCTCCGCTGCAGCAAAAAAGGTACCAGCTGCATAAAAAAAAGGCGGCAATGGCGGCCGCCAGGTCCAACAATGGCGGGGCCGCCAGTTCCAGCATCCGTCGCAGCACCATTGGTGCATAGAAACAAGTCATGTGCATCAACGGCTCGCGTTGCAGCTTTTTCGTCGCCGGTCTCTGGTTGAAGCTTTTGAAATATATGGTTGAAGCTTTTGTGTTAACGATTGTAGCTTTCTGCGTTTCCTGTCGCCGGTTGAAGCTTTCTATATCGCCAGTCGAAGCTTTTTTTCTAGCCGGTTGAAGCTTTTTTCGTCGCCGGTTGCAACTTTTCTGATTTCCAGTCACCGCCGTGAATGGTGGTAACAATTATTGTCTATGGTAGTAGCAAACATTCTGTGTGGTTGCAGCAAAACGTTGTCGCGGCTGTCAAGGGTTGCATCTCCTTCATGAATGATGTAGCAAATCCTGTGGTCGGTAGTAGCAAAAAATTGTTCGGTTGCAGCAAAAAAAATGTTTCTGTCGTCTGGGTCGCATCGTCTTCACAAATGAATGTAACAAAAATCGCCGCTGGTAGTAGCAATTTATGTCGCTGGTAGTAGCAGAAACACTACGCCGTTGCAACACTACACGGCTGTGGCAGGTTCTGCAGTGCCTCGCCTGCAGGTTCGCCGGGATACGGCGCCCCCAGCAGCGGCGGCCATGATGTGTCAGGACCGCAGCATCGTCATGGCCGTGGCCGAGGCCTGCGAGGAGTTGGCTTGTCACCGGAGGTAGCGGCCATGACAGCCGCAGAGGAGCTTGCTGCGAGGAAGAAGGAAGGGATGAGGACGAACGGTTAAGAGGATAAGGTTGCGTAGATAAAAAAACGATTCGTGGGCCTAGCTGTATTGAGCACGGAGGGATCACGAGGCGTACGATTGAAAACAGATCGCGCGGCTCGCGCTCGACCGGCACTACGTTCGGCCGGCGCGCCGAACACAAACTTTTACCGTGTATTTATAGGCGCCAGACGGTATTATTGGGGTGGGAACTGTGTGCTGACTTCTTAATTTCTGTGGGCTTATCTCCTTTGCCAGCTTAGGTGGACTTGCCAATTTATATCTATACCTACTATTAAAGGGAATAGATATTCTTGGTTTGGTTTAGTCCGTTTTGTTTGGTTTGAGTGCACGCTAAAGTTTCGTAATGTTGGCTCGTATACAGGCTAAGCGATTTGGGCCAGGTACTTGTACGTTAATGGGCCTTTTATGGTCTTCCATAGAGACCGCAAAAAATTATTGGGTCAAAGTAAATCAACATTGTGGGAATTGATCATAGGACCTCCTGTCTGCATCTTCAATGTAACAACCAATGACCTATGTGTCATTCACATTTACTAATCCCAACTCGCTCTAAGGCGGGCTAATTAAGCGAATGAGCTAATTAAAGAAAGGATTGTGGGCTTAAATAAAATATTTAAACGGACGTGACTAATTAAAGAAAAGATTATGGGTAAACTGGTGGAATAATTAAAAGAAAGATTGTGATCTTAATAAATAGATGAGGCTAATTAAAAGAAGGACTTGAGGTAAAAAGGTAGGATAATTAAAAGAAAAGATCTGTAGGCTTCAATGTGTTGGGCCTACTAAATTAGAAAAGGAAAGATTTGATTCCCAACTAAAACGGATGATGACGTCATGGTAATTAAAGAAAGGATTATATTTAAACGGAATCCGTGGAAGATTATGCCCGGCAAAGAAAATATAACACGGCTAAATTGCATCGTATTTTGTTATGTTCATTTTGTAGAAGGGTGTTGCGTTGCAGCATGTTCTTCATGGTGAATCCGATGTTGTGGGACATTACGCTTGCACAAAACATCAACTTTCCCCGTTGCAACGCACGGGCATATGTGCTAGTACTCCTAAAAGCATCATCAAGATAATTTGCTTGCGTACCCCACAAAAAAAAAAGATAATTTGCTTGCGTGGCAGTGCAGTCCACTGCATGCTTCACTTATGCATTGCTGTCCTTGAACTTCTGAGCAAATGGATATCTCTATTCTTTCCCTGAGATGATATTGGATCTGCAAATACTAAAATCGTCAGGTTTTGGTAGGTACTCGCACTTTGGAAGCTGGAGAAATCCCGTCCGCAATTGTAACTACCTGTCGTATTTAAAACTTCAGATTTGATAGGCTGTTGCACTTTGAATGTACACTGCCGGTGAGATCTCAACCACACCTACGGAGTACACTACAGCAGTAGTCTATACCTTAAATTAAGTCTTTCCTTTTGAGGCAAGATATGTTACTCTACTTTAATTTAATTAGTTTTTGTCGAAAAGGAGGATGACCCGAGTCCTCTACATCACCGCGATGCATGCATCCATTTTATCAACAGTCTTGCTAAGTCGGTCGATACTATATCCGTGAGATCTTACATTAAGATTCGTGTAAAATTTTCTTTTCAGTTTTTCTTTTTCTCTCTTGCATGTTATGCCACTTGATTGAGACTTGGTTAAATCTCAGTCGACTGAGACCTAGTCACACCCTTTCATCAATTTTTCACGAAGATCTTACAAAATAATACATCAACAAGTCTGAAGCCACTATCTTAGCAACAACTGTCGCTACTCTTATCAACTTGATGAAGGGGTGCAGATTGTCGGGGCCGCATACCCAAATCTCACACCAAAGCCCAACATCTAAAGTCGGAGGCCCCAACCAAGCCGAATTGCCGGGTCTGGGTCACACCACCCCCATGACGCGGGAGAGAGGTAGACCCCCGCCACTGCCATCGGCCCCCAGGATTAGCCCGGTGGAGTCCCCCGGCAGTGACGAACGGAGGGAAGGAAAGAGGTTGCGCCACCAACACAACCCCGCAAAATGGAGTCACTATCCGTCCGCAGAAGCGTCCGAACACGGATACGGGAGTCGGCCATCCAACACCATGCCCAAAGCGTTCGCCCAAGTCTGGCCCCATCCCAATACATTTGAAGTGCAAATAATGACCAATAGCCAGATAAAAGTGCATATGTATGCTTCACGACCAATAAACGACGTTCATTAGTTTTTACATGCGCTCGATGACAAAAGTTGCAGTCCGTACAAATTATGCCCTCCCAGACCGGCTGTTCGTGTCTCCTTCGTCATCATTTCGTAACGCCCAGTTGAGACATACCGGCGAACAGAGAGCGGGCATCCAATTGATCCACGCCCCGCGTCCGCGGCCGGACAAGCTACGGCGATAGTGACTCGGTGAAGTGGACAGACACGATCAGGTCAATGGCCCATGGCACGGACGTGCCAAAAGTGGCCGAGGATGGGTGCTGATGACCGAGATGCGTTGCGGTGTAGTAGTACAGCGGCCATTGCATCTCCGTTGGACAGGGCGGTGACTGCATTAGCGGCGGTGGCGGCGCCCTCCGCCCCCGACTAGTCCCTTGCCCCGTCCCGGCCCACTACCCTTCTTAGGAGGTGGCGAGTGGCCGGCCGCCAAAGCTGCTTTCTCCTTGCCTCTTTGGACGCGGCAGTGCATGCTGCGGGCCGCCGAGTTGATCTTTCGGGCAGCCAACACTTTTGAATCCTCCTTCTCCGGCTCTGGCAACGGTACGGATGGATCCATGCGGCAACGGACGGCGAAAAGGGTGGGAATGTGGGTGGACAACGGTGGCAATCGGCTAGAGAGTGTGGGAATGGGCAAGCTCCGTTATGGAAACATTGCGTATGTGGTCAAATACGCGGGCTCCGGGTGGGTTTTTTTTGGGTGGATTGGTGTTGTTGGGGTCCTACATGGCGGAGGTCCGGACTCCCACAAAGTTTCGCTAGCTTTGCATACAGTTTATGGAAATTCGTACACGCGGACGCATCCACGGACTTTTGCGGCACCATGTTGGATGGCAAAAAGCTTCGAACACGTCAGTCTAGATGTTTGCGGGCGTTTTAAGGCACGACGTTGGAGATGCCCTAAGGGTAGTTCTCCGCCAGCGGTGGTAGATGATGGGTACGCCTCTGTTCAGGATGATGGTGTTGCCGTCGCCTGGAGTAATGTCTCCCTGCCTTGTCCTCGTTCCGATGATGCTTCCTCTATCACCGGAAGCCATTTGGAAGATGGTGTGTCGTCAGATCTGTTTTTCTGGGCATATCAGTTTTCTGCATGTTTATCTTGTTTGCAATGTCCTACGGAGCGGGCAACGTGCTTGGACGTCTTGGTTCTCTGGCTCCAGTCCCGACCGGCAAAGTTTGGCCAGTCTCAGCCTTTTCAGAGAGCGTGTAAGGTTTGTGTACTCCAACTCCGCTTATTCGAAAATATAGCATTCTGCAGACCTTCTGTCGTTTTCTTCTCATGAGCGGGGATTTGCTATGCAGATAGTGGTTGCCGGCGTCTTCTGGTCTACAAAATATACTAGCATGCAAACTTAGTATTGTAGCCATAAATACTAACAACAATGTCACAAAATAAAACCAATAAAACACACACACACACACAGAGAGAGATCCTGGCACGCTTCAACAAATGTATAAATAGGGTGTTGAAAGAATAAAACTAACTAAAAACAAATATAAGAGTGTTCTCGGTCTACATTTAAAAAAATAAAATAATGAACCATATGACAAAATGGTGTATAAAAAGGAAAATACAACTTTTGAATTGAACTTAATGCGACACCAACTTTTAGCAAAAATGTGAAGCATCAACTATATATTTTTGCTTCAAACGTCCAACACATATATTGTCCATGACCACACAAAGAATAATGCAAAAACAAATCTTGTGGCTATCATGAATTACTTGATAACCCTGGAAGGGAAAAAAATTGTCCATGACCACACAAAGATTAATGCAAAAATATAATATGTATGACTTGACGAAATAGGCTTGCGCCCCGCTATATTAATATAGCAACCACCCGATACAGCAAGAAGTCCAACGCTGGGGCAAACAACGCGATCACGCCCAAAAGAAAAACAAAAGAAAAGAAGAGAAAGAAATGCTAGCAGCACCGGATCAACGAAAGCTGAAGCATCCCACAACCGCTGCGCCAACCGGAAACACCCACCACGCTCCAATGCCACCGAGTCGCCGCATACCAAGCAACACCTTCAAGAAGGACTGCAACGACGACGACGCTGCTGCCCAGACGAATCCTAGGATTTCTCCCGGTACACGGAGGGAAGCTGAGGAGAGGTACTCCCGACGCCCTTCAAGAAGGTTGATGGCGCCCACAGGCGTTACCGCGTCGGTGCCGGGCAGACCCGAGAGGGACTTCGCCCTACCCCTCATACCCACAACCAAGGACCAACCGGCGGCTCCACCAAGCCAAACCGCCCACCAACCTGCGCCACCACAGTCACGAGGACACCACCGTCATCTCTCCACCGCAGACGCTGCGAGGCCGGCCGAACCAAACGAGGCCACCAACGATAGGGACCGGGAGCACCGCAGCCACGTGGGAGGGGACAACCTCCACTGGCACAAGCAGTAGCAGACCGGACACAGGCGCAGGAGCACGCCGGACCCCCTGCCCAGCCGGGCCCAGATCAGGCCCGTTAAGCTCCTGCCGCCGCGCTGCAGCCGACGTAGCGCAGTAGCCGCCGATCCCAATGTCCGCATCTCGCCAGCCCAGCTGGAGGCGACCCGCCGGAGGCCAGACCAACCCGCCCTGACCCAGATCGAGCCCAAAAGGGCCCAGATCTGGGCCTACAGGGCTTCGCCGGCCAACCCCCGCCGCCAGCCGCCATGCCTGTGGCCGATCTACAGCGGAGCACCACCCGCCGAGATGCACGGTCGCCGGAAACAGCCGCCCGAGCCAGGGAACCGCGAGGGGAAGAGGAAGAGGGCTGCCACCGCCGGCCATGCCAGCCGGCAGCAGCGGCGGGAGGAGGGTGGGAGGTGGGTGGCTGGGCGGCGAGGAGAAGGAGGGCCGCCCCGGTGGCCCCGCTCGGGGGTGGGGGGGTACGGGGAGGGAGGGGATTCCAATGCAGCGTGGGGGGTACGGGGAGGGAGGGGATTCCAATGCAGCGCGGGGGGGACAGGGAGGGAGGGGATTCCAATGCGCGGGGGGTACCATGTATGACTCGATGAGGTGCCATTTTTTGCATGGATCGATTCATGCAAAAGATGTAACTTGTGAGTACATGTATGACTTGTTGATGTCACATTTTTTTGACCGGATGACTATTAATAATCGAGGTAGCGTGGAAGCATTCATGTGGAAAGAAATCTAGTAGTGAGGACTAGTTATTTACTAGTAAAAAAAACGAACATTAGCAGCGACCCTCAGAAGCTGTTGTGACCAAGCAGGAGAAAACCATCTGTCCAACTGGAGGTAGTTATTATTGCTATATACACAGGTACGGAGGCGGTTAGAAATATGAAACCGTTTGCAGCGAACATTGGAGGTGGTCTGTATTTTGTAGCCGACGCGCACGTGTTTCGAACCCGGAAACCTCCTGCGGCTGAAATGGAGGCTGCAATCTTTTCTTTTTCTTTGTACGGGTTCTCAGATACCACGTTTTCCGTCTATTTTCCTACACGTCTCCAATCCACGACCAAACCTTAGCACCAACGCCGTAGTGTTCAGCTCATCGACGCTGAGCATGCCGACGCTTGTACCTTCTTGGGAAGTGATTGTCGTTGATCTAGTCCTCCGTCGAACAGGGATGGTGCGTTTGCAGATCTTCCCATCCATGGCGGCGCGGTGGTACACCCACCCATCCACAGCTTCCGTGGTGGCACGGTAGCAGATCAACCCATCTGCGGCTTCCACACCGGCGCAGTGGGAGATCCGCCCATCCACCACCCCCGACCCCCACCAAGCCTTCCCTGGATTTCCAGCATGGTGAGATCTCAAATGTGACCGGCCTTCCCGCTGATGGATTGTGGGTTGTACCTTTTCTGTTTAGGATTTACAGTTTAGACAAACTATTACTGACCAATGATGAAACCTGTATCTTTGCCTCAATTGGTTGTAGATTACGTACTGATGTGTAATGAAACTCAACTATGTTTAAATGAAATATGTACCAATGTGTAATGAGACTCAACTAGGTCTAAATGAAACATGTCCCTTACAGGTGCTTTATTATTTCAGTGACACTGTACAAAATTGTGACTTAGCTGTTTTGGCCCAAGATCTTTTCCAGGGTCCAAAAGGCTTGATTTATTTAGGTGATTGTACTTTTTAATTAAGATTTAAACCATAGTACCAAGTTGTAAGTCCAAACATAAACAAGTTTTCCCCTTGTTATCAATAGGGATATTGATAGGGACATGTATTGTGTCTCGTTAAGGTTCTCATATTTTGGTTCACTGTACATGACATTTTTTTTTCCAGAAAAAGTGCCTTGTACAATGAAACCGAAATGTCAAGGCGGTGATGATGTTATGTTTTAGTTGTATTGCATAAGAATTATAGTATAGAAGAGGAATGGCCGGGAGGAAGCATAAGCTACTCCAGACGATGAATCTTCTCTTCATGAATAATAAGTTTGCCTTCAGGACAATATCGCTACCTTATTGAATCATTTGATCAACTTCGTATCTAGAGACAGTTATGATCCTGGTAGCAGATATAATTATTCAAACTAAAATTCATTTAATATAATTAAAGAAATATTATTAGAGTAAATCGTAACTTTCTTGTGAATTTGTTTTTGAATATATTACATTTTAGGTGCACTTCAAAAGATGACAAAGTCTTAGCTCCTCTACCATGCATCTCCATTAATGTGCCTATTTTGTGCACATCACAAAAGACTTGTATCGAAATGTACTGGTGAAGGCATGAAGAGGCACGACTAGTAAACTACAAAGGCTTGTTCGGACGATGACGTAGTATAAGCACACAGAATAGACTTATGTTTTTATATTTAATAAATATGTTCATATGTTCGTTGTGAAGAGTGTAATTGTACATCTTGGATTTGAACTCCCAATTATATGTATGTGTGCTATGAAAAGCAGGGTGCTTGTGAAAAAAGCAATTATCCAGTGCACGAGAGGTCCCGTGAAAGCTTTAGCTGTCGATTTGGTTGAAGATTCATATGCATGCATGCTCATCTCCTATGCAAGCATGGTATTGATTACTTTTTGATGGGCCCCAAATACAACTTTTGGCGGAGATGGCATGCTCTACCCATCCAACCTCTTATTCTGTTTATTTTAGCTTTCAAATTTGAATCTACTATATCTTTTAAACCGAAAGTCCAAATTAAGTTTCGTTTGCATATTTGCGGCGGGGACTTTCGAACAAGGTCACTTCAACATCTTGATAACTTTTATATTTTACTAAGTTCAAATCTTAAAACTTAAAGTCATAATATCAAGTTTCTACCAAGTTATATTTTTTTATGGTTTAGGGTTTAGGGCTTAGAGCTTTAAGTTTTATTATTTAAAACCTGGTAATTTTATCCCTCATCGTGTCAAGTTTTAACAGATAAAACTTCGTGAAAATTTTAAAACTTGTCAAAACGTATTCAAGAGTGGTCTTATTTGAAAGCCCTCATCACAAGAAAAACAAATACTCAAACAAAATGTAAATTGGATTTTCGGTTCAAAAGATACACTAGATTCAAATTGTAAGTTAAAATAAAAGGCGTGGGATCGGATGGGTGGAGCATGTCATTTCTGCCAAAAACTGCATGTGGAGACCCGCCCAAAAACAATAATAAATGGACTAATCCATGCATGAGACCTCCCATGCACCGAGAGAAAATCCATTCTGGCTTGTGCAAATGAATGTTTGTATGGCGAACGGATTGCATTTCAGTTAGGCACGTGATGCATCTAGTACTAGACACGGGTTGTGTGGGCCCAGGTACTCCTTACTAAATTAATCATGGCACACACAAGCTTTATTTCCTTAATGGGACAAGAATATAACATGATCACAATAATACAAATCTTGGACAGGACAACAGAGAAAGGAAAGTACAAAGCAAAATACTACCGGATGACCATCCAGCTTCATCGGTGCCCACCCTTTGGCGCCGCAGCCGCCGGGGAAGACACGCATGGATGCACCTTCCCGGCGGTCCATGAGTTGCAAGCTGCCTTCCTCTCTTCTTCTCGGATCACCGACTTGCCCGCCATCGCTGTTGCCGCGGCCTTCTTGCTGTCGCTGATCCTCTTCCTCAGTCTCTCTTGCTTCACGTGTACCTGTGCGTAGCTGAACCCCATGGAAGCCATGTTGAGCAGGAGTGTAAGAGAGAAGATGGCTAGAAAGATGAAGGCTTGAGTTGATGTGATTGGTTGTGTGTTCGTGTGTGCATACGTGCGTGTATTTATAGGCACCAGTTGGAGTTGTTGGGGTGCGAACCGTGTGCTGGCTTCTTAATTTCTATGGGCACGTACGTTTCCTTTGCTGGTTTAGGTGGATCATATGCAAACTGGGGGTGGACTAGCCAATATAGTATTACTACTAAAAGCAGAGAATGAGATGAGTAGAACTGTACAGCACCATCAGGTAAATACTTTACTTGCCTGGCAGTGCAATCCACTCCATGCTTCACTTATGCATTGTATGTCCTTCAAATCTGAATTGGACATCTCTCCGACTCCCCGAGATGATATTGGATCCACAAATTTTAAAAACTTCAGATTTGGTAAGTGCCACTCGGACTCTGAAAGTGGTCTGGAGAAATATCGGCCACTAATATAACGAACCGTTGTATTTAAAACTTCAGATTTGGCAGGTTGTCACACTTTGGAAGTTCACGGCCGGTGAGTTCTCGACCACAACAGTGCACTACAGCAGTGTAGTATTTTATCACCGGTCAACTGGGAAGATATTATATCTAGTTGCCTCTGATTAAATTAGTCGCACACAAAAAAGACCACGCTAGGCGCAAGAAAGACCTCGCTAGGCGTTTGGTCGGCTGTTCTTTGGCATAGATCAACTGGGTTGCGAGTCGCTGGATGTGTCTCATGTAGCCGTCGGATCATCGCAACACGAACTATGTCGCGGTCATCCATTGTAACATGGATCATGTTGCGGTCACCACGAGCTTGCATGGTGTTGCAAACACGTGGGTGCAGCATGGACCATGTCGCAGTCATCCATGGCAACATGGATCATGTTGCGGTCACCTTCAGCTTGCATAACATTGTAAAACACGTGGACCTTTTCAAACATCATTCATGTGCGGCCAGCAAGACATCATTGTTGCGGTGCCCTGACAGTGCCCCCTCCTGTTTGTAGCAAAGCTGGTAGCGGCCATGGCGGATGCGGCAGCATGTGGCGGTCCACCTCACTTTGATTCGCAGCAAAACGACGGCTGATTTGCATCGCTGATAGCCAGGCTGACAAAAACACGTGGCGAGCCTGCCCGGACGGCTGGGTATGCAGAGTAGGCGATGACCTTGCGGCATGGAAGTGCAACGATAGCTATACAATAGTGTGACTCCATTGAGAGGGTAGCCGGAGCGCCTCCCATACCTCGCTGGAGTAGGATGAGACACGAGATAAGGATAAAGCTACGAGATCGGAGGCGGGGACCCTCGATCTGGCTGGAGTAGAGGAGAGGGAGGGAGAGAGAGAGAGAGAGAGAGAGAGAGAGAGAGACACACACACACACACAGAGAGGGAGAGGATGTGGTCGAGGGTCCAAGATGCTTCTCAAGATGGGATTAAGTGAGACGCGTGTGGGGCTTGATGGGGCACGTGGCGCCTGCACGACCCGACTGATGTCATGCGCATGATTAGTTGGTCGCAATAGCTACATGTCAGTCGCCTGATTTTTTATTTTGGGTCAGTCGATTTCGCTGGAAGAGAGAAACCACCGGAGGGGAGGAAGAAGCTCGTCGGAGGAGAGGAAGAAGCTCGCTGGCATGCTACCCCATCATTTATCTTTGGGTGGGGGTGGGGGAGACAGCACAGTGGTGGTGCAAGTTCACCGGAGAAACCAGTCATCGCCCGGGGCTAGAGAGATGGTCGGGGGCGACGGCAAGACCGGCGGTGGGGGCGGTTCATGGGAGGCGGTGCGGCGAGGCGGACGGAGGAGCGCCGCCGGCTGCGGGGGGAGGGGGGCGGAGCAGGCGGCCTAGCCGGTGGTACGCGAGCTGGTTAGAGGAGGAAGATGAGTCGAAGGTTGAATAAGATGATCTCGCTGGAGATTTTGCATCCGACGGTCCAAATTGATCGACGGGCCCAAAACCAGTTTTCAGTCGATTGACTATTAGCCACACCCTTAGTTGGTACATTTAGGGCATCTTCAACAGTTTGTTTGTTATATTTTTTTATGACATATGGCATGCCATCAACCAACACATTATCATGCAACTATTCTAATAGGTTGTATCTAGTTTGCCCAATAGAAGATGAGATAATAAATAAGGTGCTCTCTCATTCTATATGCCTTGTCTTGGGCGTTACTCTGTCGGGTTCTTCTGCTCATCCTTCTCCTAGTGGCATGATTGCGTGGTTCACAACGCAAACATTCATGAAAATCGGTGATGGTGGCCGGCGGCCACCTTTCACTATAAGTTTCTTCTTGTACCTAAATTTTCCTCTTTGTAGGTGTTTATCCGCGCGTGCTGCACCTTTGCTTGTGGCCGGGGTCGACGGGAGGAGCACCGCTGGGCTAGAGACAAGGAGGAGGAGCGCCGTCATGGCCGGAGAAGATGAAAAAATGAAGAAAAAAGATCATCGGAATTTGGCGACCGGAGGTCGGTGGGGCTGGGGGTGTCGGACGGCGCAGGGTCGTCGTTGGAGGCAAGGAACGCGGCAGAGGCGGCGCTGACGTGCAAGCGGCAGAGCAATAGAGAGAGGCGGTCGCGCGAGAGGAACTAATCTTTTTCTAAGAACTTATTTTGCTCTCTCAAATTTGTGAACGAGGGAGCACTCTTCTAAAACAATCGAGGAGCTAAACCGTTAAGGGTTCAGATAGGTCTAGTTTAACTCCTCAAAACGAAAATTTAAAGAGTTAACCGGTTTTGAGGGGTCGACTAAAGATGCTTAGGTGGATCATACGCAAACAGGGTTGGACTTGTGAGTGCTCCTAAAGGCAGAGAAGGCGATGACTAGAACTCCAGCACAGCACCATCAGGTTAATAATTTGCTTGCCTGGCAGTGCAATCCAGAGCACGCTTCACTTCTACATTATTTGTGCTTAAACTTTTAATCAAATATGTATTATATCTCTCCGTCTCCCTGAGATGATATTGGATCCACAGCTTTTAAAACCTTCAGATTTCATAGGTGGTACTCACACTTTGAGAGTAAGCTAGAGACATGTCGATCGCTACTGTAACGAACTGGTATGGTATTTAAATCTTCAGATTTGATAGGTGGTACTTGCACAGAGAAAGTTCACCGCCGGAGAGATCACGACCACAGTTGTGCACTACAGTAGTCGATCGTAGTGCGGACATTGTAGGAGTATTACTCCTATTTTATCATCAGTCAACTATAAGATATTATATCTACTCACCGCTGACCAAATTAGCGCACAAAAAAAGGTAGCACTATTTTTAATTTAAATTAAGGCTTTCCTTTTGAGGCAAGATAAAGTTACTTTAATTAGAACAAAATATTCTTAGCTGCTAAGCCAACCAGTCATTGATCATTATAATAAGCAATTGGGTCGTGATCATCTGCTAGTAGTCACCGCCGTAATTCCTTCCATGTTGTAACGAATCATTTCAAGGCCTGGTTCTTTTCGCTTAGGATTCTGCAGAATCAAGATTCTAGAAAATTCTCCCAGAATCTGCTTCCCACAGAATCTGCCATCAAGTTCTTTTCCGAAATTGCAGTTTGAGATTCTGGATTGAGTTGGGTGATAAAATCTCTGTAATACCCTTAAACAGAAACTATTTGATAAATTGTTAACACTTTGTTATTTCAAATAGTACCTTCTCAAATATGAGCATGAGAGTGATTTGCGAATATCATAAAGTGCTAAATATTACAATTTGAATGGTTTTAAAGTTTTGTTCGTTACAGAAGTTGGTGAACTAAAAATAGAATGAATAATCTCAAGGTACGAGACTAGGCAACAATAGCCTCACGTGTTGTGGTCATGGTACCATCTTCTTCTGGTGGTAGAATGTTGGCACCTATAAACGGCATGGGCGAATCCAATGTGGGGGCCATGGCCCCCACAAACATTTTGCAAAAAAAAATTTACTAGTGCATGCCTAAATACTCCAAAACTTCACGAAATTTCCTTTTGGAGGGCGAGCTCGATGGTGGCCATTTTATGATAAATTCAAAATTCATATTTTTTACGTTTCAAAAACTTCTGATAAATACACATGGAGGCATAATATACATGTATGTAAATTTTCACTATGAAATACATTGAAATGAGGGTTGTGCAAAAAAAACTAATCTATGGCTCTTCAGCACATGATACTGCCCTGAAGTCCATGACTTTGTTTTTTTGTACAAGTCGCAATTCAATGTATTTCATAGTGAATTTTTACACACACACACACATACATTTCATCCTTATATATATGCGTATTTTTCAGATCTTTTTGAAACCAGAAATTTTGAATTTTGAACTAATAAAAAATTTCGGTCTTCATGGAGCTCGGTCACCAACACAGCCTACTGAAAACTTTAACCCTTTCTAATGTTGCCCCCACATTTGTTGAATTCTAGATCCGCCACTTGTAAAACGACAATGAAGGTTGCACATACTAATCATTGTCAAACTTGTCAAAATGCTCATCATGTAACTTGCTATCATGAATCCAATTGTGGAGGCACATGCATGCAGTGACAATCATATTTTGGGTCTTTAGTTTGTACCGAGGTATGCCTCCGAGAATTCGCCATTTCATCTTGATAACATCAAATGCTCTTTCAATGACATTTCGCAAAGAAGAATGACGATGGTTGAATGTCTCATATCTCCCCACCGACGGTGTTGTTGGAAATCTGGTACATGGTATCGTTGTCATTCGTATGGTGCTAAATATCCAACCCCGTTTGGATATCTAGAGTCCACAAGTAATATTTATCTACAGTAGGACATCAAAGGGCACTAGAAGTTTACAACATACCATCTTGTATATAACAATATGGATACATACAAGACCAAGAGATTATAGCGGCAGCATGGCAACCCTAGTGGTCGCTATGTGTCGGGGTGAGTTCTTTCGCTCGATGCGTGGATGGGTTGACCGCGAGCATATACGCGAGGGGTGGATGGCTGGTGACATTCTGGCCATAATTGAGCTACAACAGGGGTACTCTTTTAATTCAGGCAGTTTTCTTTTAAGGGACTTTCCAAAATCCTGAGATCCTGGTAAAATCCAAGTTTTTTTTTGGAGATTTTGGGTTGCACTAGGATTCTAGAGAATCTTCTCAAGATTTTGGAAGCCAAATCGAGTTCTTTTCGCTCAAGATTTTCCAGATAGAGATTTCCCATATCTGCTCAAAAGAACTGGGCCTAACTTCGCTCTTGACTCTTTGTCAAGT
This sequence comes from Thinopyrum elongatum, assembly GCA_011799875.1. NCBI lineage: Eukaryota > Viridiplantae > Streptophyta > Magnoliopsida > Poales > Poaceae > Thinopyrum > Thinopyrum elongatum. Next base: position 80,507,164 of record CM022301.1, read on the forward strand.
CTATGTTATTCGACTAGTGGATATTGTCCAAGGTCATAGATTTTCTCGTAGGATTGTGGAGATGTTGTTGCTAGGCAAGTCTTATATGGATGGCCTCGGGTTTTCTTTATTTTTAAGTCGATTTGTTCAGTATTGATACTTGGTATTTTTTTAATATTAAATCATATATAGAAGTGTGCACACTATGTGCCCACAAAGCATCCACCACCGATTGATGCTCCGAGATCTGAACCTACATTTTTTTAGACTTTTTTATTAACTTTGTTGGGTCTTGAGACTTTCAAAACCACCAGTTTTTCAATTTTTAAAATTTTAACTTTTTAAAATCTCATTCATTATTTAATGTTCATTTCCATATACATTGTTAATACAAATGTCAAATGCATTTCACTAACATTTAACCATTACTATATTTTCAGATTTCATAGGCAGGTCAGACCAACTTCACATATCCATTCTAGAACCATTTCACGTACATCTCAAAGAAAGTAAAAAAAAATCAAATAAATTCCACAATGATTTTCATACATTTTCTAATGTGACTGTATAATCTTTTTGGGTACAATTCATAAATCATAACATATCATTTACACTAAGTATATTTTAAGATCTCAGTGGCAATTCATATCTATGAAAACATTTTAGAGCAAGTTAATAATTCAGATAAATCTTACAACAATTTCGTAAAATTCTAATTATATTTTCACTAATAAAATTCATGTTTTTTTAGATACAGTTCACAAACCAATTATTCCATTCACAGTTGATAATTACAGATACGTTCCATAGGCATTTCACAAAATATTCAATGACATCTCACAAAACTACACTGCAACTAAAAAATCATTGATGTTTCGCGAGCACATTGCAACATGTTTTCATATTATTTCAGTTTTGGTTTAGTCATAATTATAAATAACTTATACACATATTGCAGTGCAATTTCAGAAATTTGACATTGAATGAAATTTGGCTCCCAATTTATAATTAAACTGAAATGTTTTTTTTTTGTAAAGTAAACCGTGTTTCAAAGTGATTTCACTAATTTCATCGTCATAACACAAATCATGGATCGTGTTCGATGGCGGATCCTTCGACTTAACTAACTTAACTTTATTTCCCTGCAGGGACAGTAGAGGAAGGAAAGTTCAAAGCAAAGTACTACTACTACTACTCACATCCCCAGAATCCAATAAGAAGAAATGAAGCACCTCACAAGGCTCCTCAGAGCTTAGAGCTTCTCGGCCGTCGGATCGATTTCCTGATGCATTTTCGGCCGTCCGATCCCCCTCCCGAACGCCCTCGGCCGTCGGATAAAAATCGAGACGCTAGCCATGAATAGTGCCCTCTCCAGCGTGGCACCGCCTGTAATTTTGCTGCCCCGCCGAGGGCATTTCGGTCATTCCACGTACAGGGGTATAAAAAGGGGGCCGCTGCCGTGGGATGACCTAGCCACCTCCTTCCTCCTGCACTCGCGCCTCCCCCGCGCCCAGCTCCTCCCGCATCGCCGTAGCCTCCTCTCCGCTCCCCTCCTGCGCGCCTCCTCTCCTCCCACCCACATCGCCGCCGCCGCCACCCACCGCCTCGAACCGCGTCGGCGGCGGCCAGATCCGCCGCAACAAAGCCCCCCCCCCCCCCCCCTAACGATGACGAGCAGCAGCGGAGGGAGGACGAGAAGCACGCCGGCGGCGGCGGCGGGGAGCAGCAGCAGCAGGCCAAGGCGGCGCAGCAGCAGGCCTTGGGCGCGCCTCCCAGCTCCGCCTCCTCTCATTTCCCAACCCTAGCTGCTCGCCACGCCTCCGCCTTCTCCTTCGCCCAGCTTGCCCGATCCCCGCCGTTCACTTCCCCGGCGTTGTCGCCGTCGTCTTCGCGTGCACGCGGCAGGAGGAGCGCGGCCCTCTTCTCTCGCTCACTGCAGTCGCTTCGCCCTGCCGTCGTTCCTCGGGTGCGGTCGCGCCTGTCCTCCTACCGCGTCGTCGCTCCTCCTCCACGCCGCCGGCGTCACCCGTCCTCCTCCCTCGTCCTCTCCAGGCGGCTGGGACGCTGTACGGTGAGCGAGCCTGCCTCCCGCTTCCCCGCTACGCTGTGTCCATTCGAGTTGTGTATCCTAGATCGAAACATCATGCTATTACGTCTGAACTTCGAATTGAACTGCAGCTTGTAGATGCGAGGCTCACTCGGACGTGAAGGTGCCCCCTGCATCATAGTCCAAGGATCGATGTGGGCAATTTGTCTCAGGGCTGGAGGATCAAGATGCTCTACGATGGTGAATGCCCGCTTTGTATGCATGAGGTGTGTCGCACGCATCCATGGTTTCTGGGACTTGCTTACTATATTCAGCAATTGCATATTCAGAGTGCGCTCGATCCTATGATGCACGTATTTGTACATGTTTAACCAGTGCCGTAACTGAATGTTGAGATTGCTGATTGTACTATCCATATGAATGCATGAGAATTCACTAATGTTAGCCGATGCTGGTAAATGGTGTCGAGCCTGCAAGCTAAATTCGCCTTGGCATAAACACAATATCCTGTGTCTATTTCATATGCAGGAGCATGACACTTCACAGCTGTCCATTGAGATATGCAGTTCTATCATTCTTTTTCCATACCATTGTATTAAATCCACTTTCCAGTTTAGATTATTTTATTTGGGCAAGAAGCGAGGTCATTTGACTTGCAGCGACCTGCAATTTACTCCCTGTGGTCTGTCGTTGTCTCGTGTTTAAACTTAAAGTTCAGTCTGATCTTATGGTTGGTGTATGTAGTTGTGGTGGCTTGGTTTGGTTAGAAGTGTGTGATCCCTTTTGCCTCTAGAGCTAACTGAACTGTTATCTACCAGCCTAGCACACTCGCTCGATTTCTTGGATGGATTGCAGTCTCAGGTTATGTCAAGGAATATTTAAATGGGAAACTATTCTGTTGCTACTGAGTTCTCATAGCTTACATCTCTGCTCTCAATTTTCACTGTCGAGCTTTATTTAATGGATGGAGTTGCAACTCTGAATGTACATCAAGATTGCACGAGTTCTTCGTCGAATTCAAAACGATTTGATTCAGTTCTCCAGAGCAAGGCTGCAGGGGGTTAGTGCGCGATGGCTAGGAGGAACTTGTACATGAGGTTCACCTACAACACGGGGGATGCCAAGGGGATGAACATGGTACATGGTCTCCAAGGACGTCCAAAACGTGCTAGACTACCTGCAGGATGACTTCCCTGACATGGATGTTGTCAGCATAGGTATTTTTCCCAGGTCATGAATTTATACACTGAAAGTTGACTCTGCTATTGGCTATTGTAGGTTAGCTTGTTATACACTGAACATGGTTGTTGTTAGATTTTTGTTTCTAAAGCTTGGACAATCGGGTTAAAAAAGATGTAACTTTTATATTGTTTTGATATTGTTCTGTCAGCTTTCTCAACCATGTTAGGCAACTGTGAAGTAATTAGTCTGAACACAAAATAAATCCCAAAAATATGTTGTTGCTTTCTCTATAGAGTGATGGTCATGAAATAGAGGGCATTGCCCATAGGCAAAATATGAATATGCATAGTAGTGGCTTGTCTCATTTATAAAGTATGATCTCTATTTCTAATGGAGCAGTTGGTGGGATTGCGTCCATGGTTTATTTTCGTATGGCTTTTTTCGTCTGATTTATTTTCGTCCCACCTCCCACCACCCACTCTACTGGTTTATTTTTGCCTCAACTCTTACACAACGAAAAAAAAATCTAAATGTATCCGAACTTTCCATGCGGGTGCAAGTTATTTAGCAATATCTTTATGTGAAAAAAAATCAATCAGGGTCAATCTTTAAAGACCAAATCTAAATTAACTAATCTTACCATAAGTCGATCAATCACATTAATTAATATTTCCATACATCACCAAAATTACCATACGTTGTCCAATCGCATTTCTAATCTAATCGTAAACAGGAGTACATCCTACGTAGTCTCCACTCCTAATCTTTCCCAAATGAATCCCACGATCCACGCATAGAAAAAGAACCAAGAAAAATATCAGCCCGTGGAAACCTAGGGCAGGCACACACGCGTTCACTTGCCCTATCTCCCAGCGCAGGAGGGGGTTCCCTGCGGCTGGCCACCACGCGACAGCCGCCGTGCCTCGCTCGCCCGATCTCCCAGCTCTGCCGTGCCTCGTATCCTCGGTCGACACCGCCGCCCTTCTCACAGATCCTCCGGCGAACCTGCTTCCCACGCTGTCCCTGTCACCAGATCCCCTCGCCGCTTCTCCTCACCACTCTTGTTCCCGTCGCCATTTGCAGCTGTCCAGTACCATGCCATCGTCCAGTTCAAGACATACCCCAACCATCACCCTTGCCCGACCAGCCACTCGATGTTCAAGGCAGAGCTTCAGCCACCTCTGTACCGCTCCGCGTGCATGCTGCTTCGTCTGATTGAAACAGGCAGGTCCAGCAGCCGCTTCTACGGGCGTCCTGCTTCTCCTCTGCCAACCGTCCAAGGTCTCAGCAACCAGCGCGGCAGTCTCTTCAGCGGTGGAGCAGCAAAGTCAGCTCGCCAGGAGGCTATCACAGCGGAGCTTGGGAGATGGCACCGTAGATGAAACATACAATAGTGTTTTATTTTTGGTCTTACTGCTTTTTCTTGCTGATGGAAACTTCAGGACGATTCGATGGACTGGTGGAGTCCTTGGCTATTTATCCGGCTGCAAATATGACCAGGCAAGCACGTAGAAATGGTTTCCATATATGCCATCATGCTTTTTCATAAGGGCATATTAAGATAGTTGTGGGTTGTGTACTGAAGACTTCTAACTTGTTTAAATCTGTAGATGCAGGTGCTGCCGGTTGATGGTGGCCTAACCATTTGAGTGTAAGTGAAACTGAACCAGAGCAAGGTGCCGAAACACAAATTTTCAAATGAGAGACAACATTGTGGCACAGCCAAGCAAAACAGGCTCCATGCCTTTTTGTCAGGCTTGTAACGTACGGAGGTTGGAGAAAGTTGCAATATGAATTAGCCATAACATGTTATTATAAATTACAGTTTTCATCACATACTTATAAGGTTAAAACTGAATAATCAGTAGCAAGGAAGCTGTGAGTACTTTTTGGTTTAACTGAAAGCTCTTTTTTTCTTTTAACAATGACACACTGGAGGTAAAAGCCCTTTTTTCTACTGAACCGGGGACACGCGCAGACTCTTCTGTTATGATGCTCAGTTACCAGGACCAACCCCACACTGTAGCCATACCAGTGCATGCACATAGCCAAGCTTCGCTACAGAAAATGGTCACATACTCTGTACACTCACTACTTGAACTGATGGCTGCAACATATGCACCATCATCCCACTTTGCAGAACACAATTGTGAGTATCTTAATTCATGGCTTGCTGATTTCTCATACTTGCTGGTCCCTTTCTCTTACACTCTTGTATGCAACAACCACTTCTTTCTAAAGTCAAAACTGCATATTTACGGTTGTTCTACCAATAAAAATATTCAAACAAAATTAATCACCCAGGTCGTGGGAAAGGAGGTATATCAATTATGTTTTCATATCTGTCCCAATTAGCTCAAAGGATCTACTATAAATCTGATGTACTGAAGTTTATTGGCTTCTAGCTGTATGATCTTATGTGTATGGATTTCCTTTTTCTCTCCTTGTGTAATGTAATTCCAAACTCCTTATTAATAATTAGGTTAACCACTGCCATTAATTATCTAATGAACATGCCATGTGCATAGGAAGGGTGCACTTTTTTCTTTATCAGAGTTAAATCTGTCCAGTGTGTATGCAGGAACTAAAGACATGTACCTGAACCCAAAGCATCAATCCTCTTATTATTTATTGTTCATCAAATGCTATATACAGGTACCCTATTAATTCTATTGTTACTTGTGGAATTATGGTTGTTTGCTCGTCATGGTAAGCTTCTCCGGCTGCTCCTTTTTTCATCTTTTTCCACAGTATTTGTGATCTATCCTTCACTTACTGAGCAACGGTACCGTGGCGGACAGCAGTTGAGGACTTGGTGGGCTAGCGCAAAATGGAATTCTAGAAAGAACTCTTCGATGGAATCAGTTTGCCCGGACAAGATGGAGATGATAGAAAGCCTCTCCATCTTCTTCTTCATGACGCACTTATATCTTACTATGCACAACCGTCGATGGGGCCTTGACATCTCTAGCGTTTTTGCAGTTCCATCTTGCATTTAGGAACAAAGGTAGTAGAAAATACTTAATGCTGGTATCGTAGAGTTTTACTTACTGGATATAAATAGGCAAGTAATTATTAATTTTGTTTGTAGTGTGTGCCAGTGCCCTCATACATTTCGGACGCTGCTTCGGTGCGACACAAAGGCACCTGCAGTTATGGCACCGAATCTCAGTCCATAAATTTCAGATGAAACCCTGAAGAAATGTAGAACGAAGGCTATGCATATGGCAGTGGCGGCACAAAGAAGATAATAAGGGAGGGTGCGAGGGAGCAATATGGACTGTGGAACCGAAGCAACATCGTACACTATGCCTATAGCGTGACATTGCACTGCAGTGCAGCCCTTAGTTAGATCCTAGAGAAAGAGTATGACTTTGGGTTACTGTAATAGACATGTTTGTGTCTGAGGCCAGCCTTCAGCACTACTAATATATATGTATGCTTAATTGTTGAGGCAAGTCATTGATGTACAATAACCATGTGTTGTCCATCTGCCTCATGTTGTAGGGGTTGGAGGAAGCTAGCTTCTCGTTCACTTCTTAAATCACTCACTATACCCCTAAAGCGTTAATGTTTGCTTCAAAGAGCATGAGAAAATCATCAGGTGAGGCTGCAGCGGCGGAGCTATGTTCGAAGCTGCAGGGGGCCATGGCCCCACCAACTTTGATAAAATATGTGAAAATATATTTATTTTTTGAAGGGAAAGATTCAGAAAAATAGTCTTTTGCCCCCACACCCCCCAACATCCATATTTATGTTTGGCCCCCCAATGGATCTTAGCTAGCTCTGCCGGTGTGAGGCTGGACAAAAGGAAGTGTCATGTCAGGACATGAGTTGAAAATGCAGACCGACAACGGCTAGCTACATTAGCATCTGCCCCTACCATTGTGTCTTTAGATATGCCTATCTTTTGTTCACCTCATGTGGGAGGATTCTCCATGGCCCCAACCTGCTGCAAGAGCAGAGAGGAGACCGCAGACTAGAGGAAATGTTGTCGAAGAGAGAGATCGAGGTCGGTGAGATTAAAAAGTGGATATCATCCGATTTTAAAGGATAAAGATCCAGCAGGAAATTTCCAGCCACGACAGGAAATCGAACAAGAAGGAGAGGGGTTCTGACAGAAAAAGGGGAGGAATGCGTCGTGGGGTGGGTTTTTGTGGGACCGCGTAAGATAAATGATGGATAGTCCGGAAAACTACATTTCTCCCTCACATATTTGCTCAATTTGGTGGAGCCCGGACTGTCCATACGGTTGGATTTCGGAGAGCCCGTTGGGCGCTCGTTTGAAGTCCGAAGACGCCCGGACATATGGGAGAGAAATGAATTTCGACCTTAAAGACGATCTTTATCATTTGTTTGATTCATTTATTTGCGTTGCAGCCCGTTGCAACGCACGGGCGTTCTATTAGTTGAATTTAAAATACAGGTTATTCATCTTGGCTGCCAGTATCAGATTTGTGAAGTTGGCATTTGGCAGTTTCTCATGCAGGAAAAAGTGAAGACAAAACATCCCCGGTTGCTCTATGGATCAAAGGTTTACAGGATTTTCTGAGGAGGGGATATGGAAGCTGGTTCATAATATTTTAGGAGTTGTGATAGAACAAGAATGGTTTCACTACCCAACCTAGAGGATCTATTTATTTTGCAGCAGAAAAAATCTCTTAAGACTGTACGTATACTTGCCGATTAAATAGTACACATACTCCAATTGTTTGATGCTATTCCCTCTCATATATATAGCAAGGAATCAACTTTATAGCTGTCATTATTAAATTTTGGTAGACCTCATTTTGTGCGTAGAGCCATGGACACATCTTGACTACCCTTTCATTTTTATGTCATATATTCATTATTAATCCTCCTTTCTCATTTTATACTTTCTGTACTGCCTTTTTTCTTGCATTTACCCTAGCTTATGTGATCCATGTTCTCCCACTTGATTCATACAACGTGAGTTTTAGTCGTAAGTGGAGGGAATAAAACCGAGGAATCAACATGTAGATATGATTCACTTCTGGATTAGATTATTACTGTACCTTTCCTGCTTAGCCTTTCTAACTTCTTTAGGTTTGATCAATTCTTGAGAAGTTAATATATGACTCATCCCTTCGTTAGTTGTACAGATCTGGAAGTATTTGGCTTTGTTGGTGAAATCCATTACCTGTTTGTCCTTATCTTATTTTATTAGTCGAACATAATATCAGATCACTATAATCATTATTCTTTATTACAGTCTCATACTAAGGTAGTCTGATTAGTTGTAGTAATTCATAAATATTTTCAATATAGTTCTTATTTGGTTTCTAGGTATAGAATTTACTTCAAAATTTTAATCGTTATTTGCTTAGTAAGGCTTTTTTTTCCAATTGTGATGTTTGAAACATTTGCTTATACTGATAATGATCTAGAATAAAACAGACCAATGATATGTACAAACCGACACAATAGGAGTTAACTGGTACCTAGCATTTGAAGCCACTGATATATACAAAATACTATTTAAGTACAATAGGAGAGATGCGTTATGAATGGTTTTTCGACCTGTGGAATGTATTCCTTGTTGGGGAACGTGCAATTTCAAAAAAAATCCTACGCTCACGCAAGATCTATCTACGAGATGCATAGCAACGAGGGGGGAGAATGTGTCCACATACCCTCATAGACCGAAAGCGGAAGCGTTAGCTTAACGCGGTTGATGTAGTCGAACGTCTTCGCGATCCAACCGATCAAGCACCGAACGTACGGCACCTCCGAGTTCAGCACACGTTCAGCTCGATGACGTCCCTCGAACTCTTGATCCAGCAGAAGGTCGAGGGAGAGTTCCGTCAGCACGACGGCGTGGCGACGGTGTTGGTGATGTGATCCGCACAGGGCTTCGCCTAAGCACTACGACACTATGACCGGAGGAGTAAACTGTGGAGGGGGGCACCGCACACGGCTAAGAGAATATCTGATGTGCCTTTGGGGTGCCCCCTGCCCACGTATATAAAGGAGGGGAGGAGGAGGTGGTCGGCCTAGAGGGGGCGCACCAAGGGGAGAGTCCTACTTGGACTCCTAGTCCAAGTAGGATTCGCCCCCCCCCCCCCCCCCCTTCTTTTCCTTCTTGGAGGTGGAAAGGGGGAAGGAGAGGGAGTAGGAGAAGGAAAGGGGGGTGGCGCCCCCTTCCCTAAACCAATTCGGCCTCCCCATGGGAGGGGGGCGCAGCCAACCCTTGTGGGCTGCCTCCCCTCTTCCCTATGGCCCATGAGGCCCATTACCTCTCCCGGGGGGTTCCGGTAACCTCCCGGTACTCCGAAAAAATATCCGAATCACTCAGAACCATTCCGATGTCCGAATACAACCTTCCAATATATGAATCTTTACCTCTCAACCATTTCGAGACTCCTCGTCATGTCCGTGATCTCATCCGGGACTCCGAACAAACTTCGGTCACCAAAACACATAACTCATAATACAAATCGTCATCGAACGTTAAGCGTGCGGACCCTACGGGTTCGAGAACTATGTAGACATGACCGAGACACATCTTCGGTCAATAACCAATACCGGAACCTGGATGCTCATATTGGCTCCTACATATTCTATGAAGATCTTTATCGGTCAAACCGCATAACAACATACGTCATTCCCTTTGTCATCGGTATGTTACTTGCCCGAGATTTGATCGTCGGTATCATCATACTTAGTTCAATCTCGTTACCGGCAAGTCTCTTTACTCGTTCCGTAATGCATCATCCCGTAACTAACTCATTAGTCACATTGCTTGCAAGGCTTATCATGATGTGCATTACCGAGAGGGCCCAGAGATACCTCTCCGATACTCGGAGTGACAAATCCTAATCTTGATCTATGCCAACCCAACAAACACCTTCGGAGACACCTGTAGAGCATCTTTATAATCACCCAGTTACGTTGTGACGTTTGATAGCACACAAAGTGTTCCTCCGGTATTCGGGAGTTGCATAATCTCATAGTCAGAGGAATATGTATAAGTCATGAAGAAAGCAATAGCAATAAAACTTAACGATCATTATGCTAAGCTAACGGATGGGTCTTGTCCATCACATCATTCTCCTAATGATGTGATCCCGTTCATCAAATGACAACACATGTCTATGGTTAGGAAACTTAACCATCTTTGATTAGTGAGCTAGTCTAGTAGAGGCTTACTAGGCACTCGGTGTTTTGTCTATGTATTCACACATATATCAAGTTTCAAGTTAATACAATTCTAGCATGAATAATAAACATTTATCATGATATAAGGAAATATAAATAACAACTTTATTATTGCCTCTAGGGCATATTTCCTTCAGTCTCCCACTTGCACTAGAGTCAATAATCTAGTTCACATCGCCATGTGATTAACACGGATAGTTCACATCACCATGTGATTAACACCCATAGTTCACATCGCCATGTGATCAACACCCAAAGGGTTTACTAGAGTCAGTAGTCTAGTTCACATCACCATGTGATTAACACCCAAAGAGTACTAAGGTGTGATCATGTTTTGCTTGTGAGAGAAGTTTAGTCAATGGGTCTGTCACATTCAGATCCGTATGTATTTTGCAAATTTCTATGTCTACAATGCTCTGCATGGAGCTAATCTAGCTAATTGCTCCCACATTCAATACGTATCTAGATTGAGACTTAAAGTCATCTAGATCAGTGTCAAAGCTTGCACCGACGTAACTCTTTACGACGAACTCTTCATCACCTCCATAACCGAGAAACATTTCCTTAGTCCTCTAAGGATAATTTTGACCGTTGTCTAGTGATCTACTCCTGGATCACTATTGGTACCTCCCTGCCAGACTTATGGCAAGGTACACAATAGGTTTGGTACACAGCATGGCATACTTTATAGAACCTATGACTAAGGCATAGGGAATGACTTTCATTCTCTCTCTATATTCTGCCGTGGTCGGGCTTTGAGTCTTACTCAACTTCACACCTTGCAACACAGGCAAGAACCCTTTCTTTGACTGATCCATTTTGAACTTCTTCAAAATCTTGTCAAGGTATGTGCTTTGTGAAAGTCCTATTAAGCATCTCGATCTATCCCTATAGATCTTGATGCTCAATACTTAAGCAGCTTCACCGAGGTCTTTTTATTGAAAAATTCTTATTCAAGTATCCTTTTATGCTATCCAGAAATTCTATATCATTTCCAATCAATAATATATCATCCACATATAATATTAGAAATGCTACAGAGCTCCCACTCACTTTTTGTAAATACAGGCTTCTCCAAAAGTCTGTATAAAACCATATGCTTTGATCACTTCATCAAAGCATATATTCCAACTCTGAGATGCTTGCACCAGTCCATAAATGGATCGCTGGAGCTTGCACACTTTGTTAGCACCTTTAGGATCGACAAAACCTTCTGGTTGCATCATATACAACTCTTCTTTAAGAAATCCATTAAGGAATGCAGTTTTGACATCCATTTGCCAAATTTCATGATCATAAAATGCGGCAATTGCTAACATGATTCGGACAGACTTAAGCATCGCTACGGGTGAGAAGGTCTCATCGTAGTCAACTCCTTGAACTTGTCGAAAACCTTTCGCAACAAGTCGAGCTTTGTAGACAGTAACATTACTATCAGCGTCCATCTTCCTCTTGAAGATCCATTTATTCTCTATGGCTTGCCGATCATCGGGCAAGTCAACCAAAGTCCATACTTTGTTCTCATACATGGATCCCATCTCAGATTTCATGGCCTCAAGCCATTTCACGGAATCTGGGCTCATCATCGCTTCCTCATAGTTCGTAGGTTCATCATGGTCTAGTAACATGACTTCCAGAACAGGATTACCGTACCACTCTGGTGCGGAACGTACTCTGGTTGACCTACGAGGTTCGGTAGTAACTTGATCCGAAGTTTCATGATCATCATCATTAACTTCCTCACTAATGGGTGTAGGCATCACTGGAACTGATTTCTGTGATGAACTACTTTCCATTTCAAGAGAAGGTACAACTATCTTATCAAGTTCTACTTTCCTCCCACTCACTTCTTTCGAGAGAAACTCCTTCTCTAGAAAGGATCCATTATTAGCAACGAATATCTTGCTTTCAGATCTGTGATAGAAGGTGTACCCAACAGTCTCCTTTGGGTATCCTATGAAGACGCATTTCTCCGATTTGGGTTCGAGCTTATCAGGTTGAAGCTTTTTCACATAAGCATCGCAGCCCCAAACTTTAAGAAACGACAGCTTAGGTTTCTTGTCAAACCATAGTTCATATGGTGTCGTCTCAACGGATTTAGATGGTGCCCTATTTAACGTGAATGCAGCTGTCTCTAATGCATAACCCCAAAATGATAATGGTAAATCGGTAAGAGACATCATAGATCGCATCATATCTAATAAAGTACGGTTACGACGTTCGGACACACCATTACGCTGTGGTGTTCCAGGTGGCGTGAGTTGCGAAACTATTCCACATTGTTTTAAATGCAGACCAAACTCGTAACTCAAATATTCGCTTCCGCGATCAGATCGTAGAAAATTTATTTTCTTGTTACGATGATTTTCCACTTCACTCTGAAATTCTTTGAACTTTTTAAATATTTCAGACTTATGTTTCATCAAGTAGATATACCCATATCTGCTCAAATCATGTGTGAAGGTCAGAAAATAACGATACCCGCCGTGAGCCTCAATACTCATCGGACCGCATACATCGGTATGTATCATTTCGAATAAGTCATTAGCTCGCTCCATTGTTCCGGAGAACGGAGTCTTAGTCATCTTGCCCATGAGGCATGGTTCGCAAGCATCAAATGATTCATAATCAAGTGATTCCAAAAGCCCATCTGCATGGAGTTTCTTCATGTGCTTTACACCAATATGACCTAAACGGCAGTGCCACAAATATGTTGCACTATCATTATCAACTTTGCATCTTTTGGCATCAATATTATTAATATGTGTATCACTATGATCGAGATTCAATAAACCATTTACATTGAGTGTATGACCATAGAAGGTTTTATTCATGTAAACAGAACAACAATTATTCTCTGACTTAAATGAATAACCGTATCGCAATAAACATGATCCAATCATATTCATGCTCAAGGCAAACACCAAATAACATTTATTTATTTAGGTCCACACTAATCCCGAAGGTAGAGGGACCGTGCGATGGTGATCTTATCAACCTTGGAATCACTTCCAACACACATCGTTACCTCGTCGTTAACTAGTCTCTATTCATTTTGCAACTCCTATTTTGAGTTACTAATGTTAGCAACTGAACCGGTATCAAATACCCAGGGGCTACTATGAACACTAGTAAAATACACATCAATAACATGTATATCAAATATACCTTTGTTCACTTTGCCATCCTTCTTATCCGCCAAGTATTTGGGGCAGTTCCGCTTCCAGTAACCATTTCTTTTGCAGTATAAGCACTCAGTTTCAGGCTTGGGTCCAACTTTGGGTTTCTTCATGGGAGTGACAACTTGGTTGTCATTCTTCTCTACGTTCCCTTTCTTTCCCTCGCCCTTTTTCTTGAAACTAGTGGTCTTGTCAACCATCAACACTTGATGCTTTTTCTTGATTTTTACCTTCGCCGATTTCAGTATCGTGAAGAGCTTGGGAATCGTTTTCGTCATCCCTTGCATATTATAGTTCATCACGAAGTTCTAGTAACTTGGTGATAGTGACTAGAGAACTCTGTCAATCACTATCTTATCTGGAAGATTAACTCCCACTTGATTCAAGCGATTGTAGTACCCAGACATTCTGAGCACATGCTCACTAGCTGAGCTATTCTCCTCCATCTTGCAGGCAAAGTACTTGTCAGAGGTCTCATACCTCTCGACATGGGCATGAGTCTGAAATACCGATTTCAGCTCTTGGAACATCTCATATGCTCTGTGGCGTTGAAAACGTTTTTGAAGTCCCGGTTCTAAGCCGTAAAGCATGGTGCACTAAACTATCAAGTAGTCATCATATCGAGCTTGCCAAAACTTTCATAACGTCTGCATCTGCTTCTGCAACAGGTCTGTCACCTAGCGGTGCATCAAGGAGATATATCTTCTGTGCAGCAATGAGGATAATCCTCAAGTTACGGACCCAGTCCGTGTAGTTGCTACCATCATCTTTTAACTTAGCTTTCTCTAGGAACGCATTAAAATTCAAGGGAACGGTAGCACGGGCCATTGGTCTACAACAACATAGATATGCAAAAACTATCAGGTACTAAGTTCATGATAATTTAAAGTTCAATTAATCATATTACTTAAGAACTCCCACTTAGATAGACATCCCTCTAGTCATCTAAATGATCACGTGATCCATATCAACTAAACCATGTCCGATCATCACGTGAGATGGAGTAGTTTTCAATGGTGAACATCTCTATGTTGATCATATCTACTATATGATTCACGTTCGACCTTTCGGTCTCAGTGTTCCGAGGCCATATCTGCATATGCTAGGCTCGTCAAGTTTAACCCGAGTATTCTGCACGTGCAAAACTGGCTTGCACCCGTTGTATGTGAACGTAGAGCTTATCACACCCGATCATCACGTGGTGTCTCGGCACGACGAACTATCGCAACGGTGCATACTCAGGGAGAACACTTATACCTTGAAATTTAGTGAGGGATCATCTTATAATGCTACCGCCGTACTAAGCAAAATAAGATGCATAAAAGATAAACATCACATGTAAACAAAATATGTGACATGATATGGCCATCATCATCTTGTGCCTTTGATCTCCATCTCCAAAGCACCGTCATGATCTCCATCATCACCGGCTTGACACCTTGATCTCCATCATAGCGTCGTTGTCGTCTCGCCAACTATTGCTTCTACGACTATCGCTACCGCATAGTGATAAAGTAAAGCAATTACATGGCGATTGCATTTCATACAATAAAGCGACAACCATAAGGCTCCTGCCAGTTGCCGATAATTTTTACAAAACATGATCATCTCATACAATAACGTATATCACATCATGTCTTGACCATATCACATCACAGCATGCCCTTCAAAAACAAGTTAGACGTCCTCTACTTTGTTGTTGCAAGTTTTACGTGGCTGCTACGGGCTTCTAGAAAGAACCGTTCTTACCTACGCATCAAAACCACAACGATTTTTCGTCAAGTGTGCTGTTTTAACCTTCAACAAGGATCGGCCGTAGTCAAACTCGATTCAACTAAAGTTGGAGAAACAGACACCCGCCAGCCACCTTTGTGCAAAGCACGTCGGTAGAACCAGTCTCATGAACGCGGTCATGTAATGTCGGTCCGGTCCGCTTCATCCAACAATACCGCCGAATCAAAGTAAGACGTTGGTGGTAAGCAGTATGACTATTATCGCCCACAACTCTTTGTGTTCTACTCGTGCATATCATCTACGCATAGACCTGGCTCGGATGCCACTGTTGGGGAACGTGCAATTTCAAAAAAAATCCTACGCTCACGCAAGATCTATCTAGGATATGCATAGCAACGAGGGGGGAGAGTGTGTCCACGTACCCTCGTAGACCGAAAGCGGAAGCGTTAGCTTAACGCGGTTGATGTAGTCGAACGTCTTCGCGATCCAACCGATCAAGCACCGAACGTACGGCACCTCCGAGTTCAGCACACGTTCAGCTCAATGACGTCCCTCGAACTCTTGATCCAGCAGAAGGTCGAGGGAGAGTTCCGTCAGCACGACGGCGTGGCGACGGTGTTGGTGATGTGATCCGCGCAGGGCTTCGCCTAAGCACTACGACACTATGACCGGAGGAGTAAACTATGGAGGGGGGCACCGCACACGGCTAAGAGAATATCTGATGTGCCTTTGGGGTGCCCCCTGCCCACGTATATAAAGGAGGGGAGGAGGAGGTGGCCGGCCTAGAGGGGGCGCACCAAGGGGGGAGTCCTACTTGGACTCCTAGTCCAAGTAGGATTCGGCCCCCCCTTCTTTTCCTTCTCTTGGAGGTGGAAAGGGGGAAGGAGAGGGAGTAGGAGAAGGAAAGGGGGGTGGCGCCCCCTTCCCTAAACCAATTCGGCCTCCCCATGGGAGGGGGGCGTAGCCAACCCTTGTGGGTTGCCTCCCCTCTTCCCTATGGCCCATGAGGCCCATTACCTCTCCCGGGGGGTTCCGGTAACCTCCCGGTACTCCGGAAAAATATCCGAATCACTCAGAACTATTCCGATGTCCGAATACAACCTTCCAATATATGAATCTTTACCTCTCAACCATTTCGAGACTCCTCGTCATGTCTGTGATCTCATCCGGGACTCCGAACAAACTTCGGTCACCAAAACACATAACTCATAATACAAATCGTCATCGAACGTTAAGCGTGCGGACCCTACGGGTTCGAGAACTATGTAGACATGACCGAGACACATCTTCGGTCAATAACAAATAGCGGAACCTGGATGCTCATATTGGCTCCTATATATTCTACGAAGATCTTTATCGGTCAAACCGCATAACAACATACGTCATTCCCTTTGTCATCGGTATGTTACTTGCCCGAGATTCGATCGTCGGTATCATCATACTTAGTTCAATCTCGTTACCGGCAAGTCTCTTTACTCGTTCCGTAATGCATCATCCCGTAACTAACTCATTAGTCACATTGCTTGCAAGGCTTATCATGATGTGCATTACCGAGAGGGCCCAGAGATACCTCTCCGATACTCGGAGTGACAAATCCTAATCTCGATCTATGCCAACCCAACAAACACCTTCGGAGACACCTGTAGAGCATCTTTATAATCACCCAGTTACGTTGTGATGTTTGATAGCACACAAAGTGTTCCTCCGGTATTCGGGAGTTGCATAATCTCATAGTCAGAGGAATATGTATAAGTCATGAAGAAAGCAATAGCAATAAAACTTAACGATTATTATGCTAAGCTAACGGATGGGTCTTGTCCATCACATCATTCTCCTAATGATGTGATCCCGTTCATCAAATGACAACACATGTCTATGGTTAGGAAACTTAACCATCTTTGATTAGCGAGCTAGTCTAGTAGAGGCTTACTAGGCACTCGGTGTTTTGTCTATGTATTCACACATATATCAAGTTTCCGGTTAATACAATTCTAGCATGAATAATAAACATTTATCATGATATAAGGAAATATAAATAACAACTTTATTATTGCCTCTAGGGCATATTTCCTTCATTCCTAATCCTGATCTATAGATCTGCCTTTCTGAACACGATGTCTCAGTTGTACTAGACAATGCTTATTTGGCCAGATGCTCATGGGTTAAATTATTTGATGCATTGCTTTCACTATCAAATTGTCCACTGCTTTGAGCATCTGGCTGCATGCTGTATTGTTTTGTATTTGGTACACTGGACCAAGAGCGCACGGAGGGAGCTTTTCTTCGCCGCGCCGGCGACGGCAACATGGAAAATCCAGTCCACGGTGCCACCAATGAACAAGGTAAACACAAGTTGTCAGCCGCTCATAAATTGCGTACTTCTGTAGTGTCAATCTAGGGTTCATGTGAGTGAATCTTACTCTTCATTTGGCTGTGTATAAAAATGCTCCACGGTTGTCAGTAGTAGCTGTAGTTCTATTGTTGTGAGAGTCTCATGGTCCAGTAGAATGTCCTTTACAGAGAGAATACTCCAGATCTATTGATTGTAATTTAGTTGTGGTATTGATTTTTATTTGGTATGAACACTCACCTAGTGAATCTATTAAACGATCTAAATACCATCGATTCACAGAGTAGCTTGTGCCACCATTGTTTTTTTACTTATCGTGTCACTCTTATTTATGAGCCTGGCCTGGCACATTCTGTTTCAAAATGTATTATACCTATCTATAATAAGAATACTGCATGTGCAGGATACATATATGTTACTTCTCATGTATGTGATTACTTCTTTGAACACATTTGTATAGCATTGGAGCCTCATTTCTGCAGTTCCTTGACACAATGTGATACTCTGCATTGTTAAGTATACTTAATTTGATTTTATAGATAAGGCTGCTACTTTATATTCTGGTAAAGAAGAGGATGATGTTTTGGTCCATGATATTATAATTGATGTGGTTCTTGCATGAACCAGTATGTGATTATTTCCAGTTTTGCAACGGAGTGAGTAACTAGAAACTTTAGCATGTTCCAATTTTAATGCATACGTATCTTGTGATTGTGGAAATAAACACTTAATAACCTTTGACCGCAACATCAAATGATATGTTATCAATGTTTCATTAAGCTTTGGAAGTTGGATCTGCCACTAATACATATATGTGAGCTAATATCTAATGCAAGTGCAAATATATATTTTGTTGGGTGGATGTGGTCTCCTTTATTTCACTTATATAACTGAGCTTCGGAGAGAGCCATTCTATGCCATTTGATTTCCCTTTTCATGACTTAAAGGAGGAGGTGATATTAGATTATTGTTATGGTAGGTGTAATCTTTTTTCTTCGATGGTATTATATATTATGAGTATGGAGTTGTTTTATTCCAAGTACAGAAGGAATTGAATCTGCCTTGCATGACCAATGTTTTTATCTACGAATGACCTTATTCCATTTTCTACACCTCGACATACAGATCAGCATGTTTATGTGCCACGGCTTGGGAGGGACAAAATGGGAGGTCGCCTTGAAATTGTGGAAGTGCAAGGGAGGCCGGAAGAGTGCATCGCTACACTGCTGCCCTGTTTCTCCTTATTGCTGCCGACTCACCTTCGTGCAGCGCTATTTCCATAGGTATAAGAGTTTCAGTAGTTTCAGCTCCTGCAAGTCGTCATTTTGTACTGAATCTTGCCCTATGTAAATGTCCATCCTGAAACATGTTACCAATGAATGCATAAGTATATATTCAATGCTTGTGGTTATAGTTGATATCGATTGTCTTCTTGATTTTGCTTTGCTGATGCTTTTGATATCTGTGTACTTCAAATATGTATATTAGGTATTATCGGGAGCACAATTGTATATGTTCTATACAAGTATTACCGGGCTGGATACTGACTCTTTTATGCCATGTAGATTTTGCTATTTTCAAACAAGGAATAGTAGTCCTTATATTCTTCAAATTGATTACAGCCAAATTGTTTCTGAACAAGCATGGATACAAATACTAATGCAGTTTCACTCATCCCAAGAACCAGCAACAACCACATTATGAAAGGGTCAAGGAGCACTGATCCGATATGCATCAATGACAATGAAGGTAAAACTCTAATGTAGCCTCCTGTGACATATAAGATTACTTGGTGATAAAAAGTGCATGTCCTATCTTATAAATAATGGTTGGCTGTGCTAGAAACATGAATTCTACATTGCATTAGTCTTTGACTTTTAAAACCTTGCATTCTGGCCGACAAAGCGACGAGTTCACCTGGCCCTCAGCTGAGGAAGCGACGAGCTCGCCTGGCGCTCCTACCGCGTCGCTGGTGCGACCTCCTCGCGAGATCCCGACCATGGTGAGATCCCTTCCCTTCCCATCCCCCTCACCCCTCCTCCCCCTTCTCGCCTCTTTGCTTCCCGCGGTTTCATTCCCTTTGGCCTAGGGTTTCTGATCTGATATGTTGTTATTGTGCACATGACGATGGTGATTTTTGGTGGTGATGCAGGAGTGTAGCAGCCTCGACGCAGCAACTGAGTCGCTCCTAAATGCGCGGAGTAGTGCCGCTTGGCCAACGAAGTGGCCGGCAGCAGGAAGTCCGCCGTCGAGCACGGCAATATCCCGAGTCGAGAAGCAGAGTAGGGTTCCCGTTCCGACGCCGAGATCTCTGTTAGGCGCCGCCGCTCCCTTCGTCCTTCATCAGTCCCTCCCTCCTCAAGGCCGGCGCTTCCCCGGACGGAGCGGGCGGTCGCCCTCCTTGAATTTGACACCGACCGTCTCGTGCCTTTTTCCTCCGCTTACCCGGGGCTGCGGGGGCTTCAAGCAGGTACCTGCAGCGTCTATATCTGTGTTTATTTTTTCGCATCTCAAGCTAATGAAATGAACCGTAGCAAAACTGTGTGGGTTGCGTTGAATCATTTTTTTTGTGGGATGGGTTGTGTTGAATCTGCGATGGCTGGGACTCTTGTAATTTTTGCGAGCTAGCATTCTAGGCCGCTGGGTGGGTCATCGACTGACAACAAACGCTGGAGTAGCAGTTCTTAGCTCAAAGCTAGGTTTTATTTAGGGATTCGTGATTATTGATTGTTCCGTAGTTGAAGATTGATAACAAATTTGAGGGCTTTCCCTCTTTACGACCACAGGGGTGTGGTTTTTGTTCGTAAAAGGCTGCAACTTTTGTCCATCTCTATACAAATTGTCTGTTCTATGTTCTTCATCTATCTCCCCAACTGGAAGCAGAGTTGTTTATTACAAGATTTTACTTTTATGCTCTATTTTTAAATCTTGTGTTAAGCTCTTTTCTTCTTCTGCTGCTCTATTATGAAGAATGCATGAGCTAATTGCAATGTCCTCAAACATTTTCTTCAGTTATAAAAGACGCTTTCATGAATATCATAATATGGGTGTCTGTCTTTGAAAGATGACTTCATTTCTAATGAAGATATTGATGCTTATCTGCACCATTTACTTGATTATAACACCTGTTTTTTTATGTCTATAGGGATCCTTTTATTACTTCCCCGAATAGATTTTACTACAAATAAGGGACTGTCATTTAGCCACACTATCTTGCATGGTTTGCAGAATAGATTCGAGTCTCAGAATGCCTGCAAAATTCAAGAAGGCCCGTGTAATAAGTGATATGTACAACCACGGATATGAAATTGATTTCACCACTTTAAAGTCTGTCAAGACTGAGATAATTGATTATGAAGAAGTTGCCTCTCCTTCACTCAGAATTTAATGTTGCTTCTGCTGATGATAACTTCGGTGAACAGGATTTTCACAATGCGTCTCTCAAGGATCTCAGCTTTGTCCTCCTGTTCATCGATGATGCAATGTACTTGAGCAATTACGCATTCTCTGATTTTTAATTATGTTAGGAATGCAATGTACTTTAGGCAATGGCATTGTCATATGAGAAATAAAAAATAAACACACTGGTGCGTTTAGGATATAGGGCTGCTTGTCTCTGACTTAACATGGCTAACGGATTAACTTTAGATTTATGCGGTAGAAGTTCATTTGTTTATGGATTAGACAATATGCTATTAGAAGTTAACCATTCTTGGCTATGTCTACAATTACTGTTACCGTTTTTTGTTTTGAGTTATGCACAGACCTCACCTTCTTTTTCTTCTTTATTATTTGCTGGATGAACGGACAAGATATGAACCATATGCCGGGTGACAGTAGGGACATGTATTGAGCTTATCAAACATTGAGAAGTGTCGTTGCTGGAAAAGTGAGAAGAATGGCTACTTTTTATTGTTACTTCTGTAATACTTCTTGGCTTTTAGAATCTCATTTTTGAGCATCCACTATAGATATATGTGTGGAGAGAGAGATTGATCTACTTTCAAAAATCAAAGAGAAACAGGGAAATTGATTCTGCCTGGATTACTCATATCACAACTGAATGTTTCAGATTTGCCGATATTGAGCACCACTATGTCTTGCTCATATCACAACTGAATGTTTCTTCACTGTATTGTTATCCTTTATGAATGAATATGTTAAACCTGGATTACTACCGACTTAGTATTACCTGCTTGACCAAAACGTCGGGACTGGCACCCTCGCGCCAAGGCGCGATACCAATCTAGTATCTATGTATGGAAGGATGTTCCTTGGCCGCCAGCTTCACCGGTGGCCACCCATTGGCGCCGCAGCTGCCGTGGAAGATGCACATGGATGCACCCTCTAGTAGCCGACGGTCCATGTGTTGCAAGCTGCCTTCTTCTCCTCTTCACCAATAAAATTCTCCTTCTCATCTTCTCCGGTCATCGACTTGGCTGTCTTCGTCGCTGCCGAAGCCTCCTCGCCGATCCTCCTCCTCAGTCTCTCTTGCTTCACGTGTACCTGTGCGTAGCCGAACCCCATGGAAGCCATGTTGAGTAGAGAAACTAGCTAGTAGAAGGATGAAGGCTTCAGTTAATGTGATAGTTGGAAGGTTGTGTGTGCATACATTTTTTTTTAAAGGAGGATGACCCCCGGCCTCTGCATCAATCGATGCATGCAGCCATCTTATTAAAAAAGATCATAACAAAGTCTTAAGGTCCGAAGAAGCTCATAAAATAAGCAGTAGTCGAAAGAAAATAAGTCTGAAAAGCGCCACATCCGGCGATATAGAACTGAAAAGTGCCACACCCGGCGATAAACAACAAGCTACGATGCCTACACATCTAGCCTATTATTAGCTCGCCACCCAAATCGGCTGAAGATAGCCCGTGCTACCGTCTCCCAGCGGTTGCACCCAATAACCAAAAGCTCCCTGAGATCCGCATGAGTGAGCAAGGACCACATACGGATCCAAGTTGTAGCTCTGTAGATAACCTGCAAAAAATTATTGAATTTTGTCCCATTAAAAATCATATCATTTCTAGTGTTCCATATAGCCCAGAAAAGTGCACATATTCCTATCCGAATATGTTTAGCTATGTGTATGTCCACTCAATTAAGTCACGTCCCAAATAACGTGTTTATGCTCCTTGGGGCTGAACGTTAAAAGCTATATGAATTGATCGCCATAATAATTTTGCAAGAGGACATTCGAGAAAGAGGTGTTTAATCGTTTTATTTTGATCACAGAAATAGCACATGTAGTTACCAACCCAATTCCTTTTCACCAAGTTATCTTTGGTTAAAATGACTTCTTTATGGACGAACCACATAAAGATTTTAATTCAAAGCGGAACTTTAATCTTCCAAATGTGTAAAGACCTCGACAATGGCCGGAGTCAATTAGGTTCGAATACATGGATTTCACTGAGAAGATTCCATTCGTGGTTAACTTCCAATGAATTGTATCCGCCTGATCGGATAGGTGGACATACATCAACCTACGGACCAGGTGCAACCAAGCATTCCAACGGTCCCCTACTAGGGATCTCCTAAATTGGATATTAAGCGGTATCGAGTTTAATACTGTGACGACATAATCCTCCTTAAGTTGCACAATATTATATAAGGAGGGATATTGCAAAGCCAAAGGCGTCTCCCTAGCCATGTATATATCCTCCCAGAATCTAGTAGTGGTACCATTACCAACTAGGAACTTCACCCGTTGGAAGAAAGTTACTTTCGTCCTCATTAACCCCTTCCAAAAGGGTGAGTCCGTTGGCCTAGCGGTGATCTGGGCCGAAGTCTTAGATTATAGGTACTTATTCCGTAGGATTTGTACCCACATACCCTCGGTCTCAATAGATAGTCTGTATAGCCATTTGCTAAGCAGACATCTATTCTTTACTTCTAAATTTTCGATCCCTAACCCGCCCTGGTCTTTTGGTCTACAAATGATATCACATCTAGCCAATCTATACTTCTTCTTGGCCTCATCATTTTGTGTGTGCATACATGCGTCTATTTACAGGCGCCAGTTAAGATTACTAGGGTGCTGGCTTTTTAATACTTCTATTCTAATTGCAAGGAGATGAGTAGGACTCCGGCACCATCAGGTCAATGCGCTTGTGTGGCAGTGCAATCCGCTGCATGCTTCACTTCTGCATTGTCTGTCCTTAAAACGTTAATCAAATGGACATCTCTGTTTCCCCGAGATGATATTGGATCCACAAATTTAAGAATCTTCAGACTTTGGTAGGTACTCGCACTTCGAAAGTAATTTGGACAAATCTCGACCACAACTGTATTAAAAACTTCAGATTTGGTAGGTTGTTGCACTTTGAAAGTTCACCGCCGGAGTGACCTCGACCACAACAGTGCATTACATCAGTAGTCATATTTTATCATCAGTCAACTGAAAGATTATATCTTAGTCACGGCTGACCAAATTAGCGCAAAAAATAGGTAGTAGCACTACTTACTTTAAATTAAGTCTTGTCTTTCAAGGTAAGATAAGTTATTTTAATTAGGGGTGCACTGCCTTCGTGTGAATTCTTTGTAAATCATGATACTCTAATGAATCTTATTACTACTTCTATCCGGGTTAACAAGCTGGACACAAGTCTGTAGATCTTCTATTTGACTAGCGAAACATGTGTTATAAAATATATCTTTAGATTATTCGTCAAATAAAGTTGTTTCTGAACTTCATTTTGTTGTTGTTGCATATTACAGTTATTTTAGTCAAATTGAAGATGTAAAAATCTGTACCCAACTTACAAATCCGGATAGAGGGAGTAGATAGGAAGCGTGGCTTGCCGGGCTTTGCCTGTTCCAGCCCAATAATTCTGATTGTATGGATTTCCTTAGGACCTGTGCATTTAAACAATTGACACCGCTACCTCTGCAAAACGGGAGGCAGTAAATTTCGTTGTACATCACAAAATATATTAATGGTTGGACCATATGAATTTACAATTGGAAGCCATATATACTAACAACAACGACATAAAGAAAATGTGTATACATATTATTATTTTTGTGGCGAAATGTTTTTATGTGTGTATGATTGAATACGGCAAAAACTGAAGAAAATAAATAATATACATACACGATAAAGACATTCATAATGCAAAAATACTTATGTGACAGAGCTCTAAATGTTCCACATGAGTGTTGTTTTAAGTCCCAGATGAACCTGTTTTGACATGATACAATTGTGTGCCAGGAAGAGACATTTCAATTTCGGTAAGCAAGATTCCACAATTATATTATAAAGCTATAAAAACAATTAGTTCATGATGTAATGCAATAATCAACATAATCTATCCAACTCTTGCCAAAACATAATTATCTAACTGCAAAGAAGTGATAGAGAAAACAAAAATGTATCAAAAGCTCACTAAAATGAAAAATAATGGAAGCAATTATATCATGAATTTAAAAAGAAAACCATAGTTTTCATACTTTAAATGGTAAAATATTCAGTGTAGCTTCACCGTCAACCAAGTAAGCTTTTACAAGTTATAAGGAAGAAAAAATCACTTAAGAAAAAGCAGTCAAAGACTCCAATGCAATCAGCTCCTAGGGTGCAAAAATAGAAATATTGCACGTGGCCGTTGGATCTCTCATGGATAGCTCAGATTGGGCATGTGGGAGCTGATGGGGGCCTCTATACATTTTATGAAAAAACCCTGGCTAATAGCTCTATGTAAAAAAGAGCCTCCCACCAGTTTATACTCAACCAATCTGGACCATCGGTTCTAGTTCCAACGGACCATGTGTAATTTTTTTATTTTTGCATCCCAAGAGTAGAATGCATTATATGTTGAAAATATGCTATAGAGGCAATAATAAAGTTGTTGTTATTATATTTTTATATTCATAATTAATTTATATTTCTATGCTAGAATTGCACTTGTTCTTGAATGTGAGATTCAGAGGAAAAGCTAATTGCATGTGTAGAAAGATAAACAACAATTGGATCCCTAGCCAGGCCTCTCAACTAGCTCATGTATTGTTGATCTATCTGTTTTTCTAACCATGTGCATAGTTAAGTAACAAAGATATCAGAAATAATGAGAACACATTGTTAGTGTAATATTGGTGTTGGATACACCCAACTTATGAGATATTGTGAGATCATGTCGTCAATATATTTTTGGTATTTTCTCATAATGTGTTAACATTTACTCATGTCCTTTGACCAAGGGAATCATCGTAGAGACGGATACTGGAAGGTTAATTTGGGGTTTGTCAAACGTTAGTTCATAACTGAGTAACTATAAAGGTGACTTTTTGGTACACTACAAAGTATACCATGGTGCTACATATGTCCAGACCGAGATTTGCCCCTCTGGCGATGGAGAGATATGTTTTTCATTCTTTTACATTGGTTTTCTTTGGTTTTTTTTTCTATTTTCTTTCATTTCTTTTGTTTCTTTTTGGGTTTTCATTGGTTTCTTTGTTTTTCTTTGTATTTCAGCTTTTCATCGGATTTTTTCTTTCTCTTTTCGTTTACAACAGGGCAATACATGTTTGACATTTATTCAAATACATGAAACATATTTTTTTTACATGTTGACATTTTTGCAAATACTTGATTATCACTTTATTTCAAACATATATTTTTTTGTTAGCTTTTTCATATGCACTCCACATTTTTTGTATACATCAGGAACATTTCTTAGACACACATTTAACATTTTCCAAATACATGATTACCATTCGTTAAAACATATTTTTTATGTCTACATTTTTAACATACACATTGTACATTTTTTGTATACATTACGAATATTTTTATATACACATTTAACATTTTTAACATATATAATTTATTTCTAATTTTTTGCATAACAAATTGTAAAAAAATTATACATCGGGAACATTTTTATATACACGTTTAACATTTTTTATATACATGATTAACATTTTTTTATATCTATGTTTTGGTGTCTCCTTTTGTTGAGTACATGTTGTACATTTTTGTACACATCAGGAACATCTTTTATGCACGTTTAATATTTTTAAAATACATTATTAACATGTTTCATATGTTTTGATGTCTTTTTTTTAACACAGTATGTTTTCATGCCTAATGTTTTCCATACACATTGTACATTTTTAGTATACATCTGAATTTTTTTATACATATTTAGAAAATATGTAACATTTTTTCGTACATATGTTATGATGTTTACTTTTTTCATAGACATTGTACGATTTTCATATGCGTTATAAACATTTTTCTATACACGTTCACCATTTTTCAAATGCGTGATTAATATTTTCCAATTCTGTATGTAAAATGATTTTCATATAGATATACCTAAAATAGAAGCAAAATTAGAAAAAACAAAGTAAAAAATGTAAAAATAAATAAGTGGAAAAAGCGTTGAGCCGACCCATTATGGGCGTTGCTTGACGCGAGGCTGCTCTATGTTTATAGTGAGACATAGGGAGCTCCTATTCGCTGCCTTAAGCGCTCGAACAATTCACTGACGCTCACACGCCCTTTATAAAATGGAAAGAGTGATGAAAAATTGATTTTTGAAAAAGGGTTAATCATGAATTTATAAAATGTATGTGCAGTTTAAAATTCCTTTATTACCATAATAAAATGTTCAATGTTTGTTTGAGAAAATTTTGACCATGTATTTAGAAAAGTGTTCATAGCATGTTTTTAAGAAGGAAAAACTGTACATCACATATTTGAGAAATTTACAATCTGTATCAAAAGAATGTTCCACGTGTACAGTGAAAATGGATAACAAAGAAAAAAGAAAGAAGAAACAAAAGAAAACCAGCTAAAAAGAAAAGATAAGAAAAAGAAAACATGGAAACTGAGGCAAATTAGTGGAAAAAGAAAGAAATGAAAGCAAAGAAAACAAGAAAAAACAGAGAAGGCTGAGAAAGAAATAAAAAACTAAAGAAAAGAGAAAGAAAGAAAGAAAAACTAATAGAACCGGGAATAAGACGGTGAAAAAACAAAGAAAAAACAAACAAATAAGCACATCAAGAAACAAAAACCGAAAGAAAAAACAAAAAGAAGAGAAAAAACCAATAGAGCCGGGAATAAAAGTATAAAACGGTGAAAAAACAAAGAAAAAACGAAAACAAACAAATAAGCCCATCAAGAAACAAAAATCGAAAGAAAAAACAAAAATAAGAGAAAAACAAAGAAGAACGCAACATACACAACTATTGGCAAACGAGCAAGCAGTAAGAACAGGCGAGCATGTGTGAGTGAACAAGCGAGCGGGCGCGAGTGAGTGCTAAGAATGAACTGGCCCAGTACTGTACAACACTCGAAAAAACTTCAGATGAGCCAGTCGCCAGCAGCGGGGCGCATAGTGGCGCCCCAAATGCGGCCAAGCAGCATGTGGTTCATCAGTGAAAATTCTAAAAAAAATGAGAGAGGTATCAATCCACTTCCCGCTGGGGGATGAACACGGCTAGCCACTGAAGTACATGAGCATTCGTGTACATATAGGTAGCGAGGGTACATAAGAACCATTAATAGCAACATATCTAAACATGTATTGAAACTAGAAAACAGTTTTTAATTTGTGAATATTTTTTGGAAAATGGGAACATTTTTTTGAAATTTTCAAAGAAATTGAAACATGAACTATTTTTTTGAAAACATGGACATTTTCTGAAAATGGGAAACTTTTTTGCAAACTCTGAACAAAATTTGAAAAGCTAACCTTTTTGGATCTGTGGATAATTTTTAAAACAGACATATGTTTTGAAAAATTTGAACAAAATTTGAAACCATGAACAGTTTGCAAATTTGCGGGCATTTTTTCAATAAAAGAACTTTTTCGGAATTCTAAACATCTATATATAATCACACTTTTTTTAAATTTGTCAAAAAATATTTGATAAAAAATAAAATAGGAACCCTTTTTGAAATTGTGAACATTATTTGGAAAATATGAACAATTATAGAAAACATGAATAGGTTCTTGGAATTTCAAACATTTTTTAAAACTGAACAATTTCTTAGTTAATTAAAAAATGGAAATAAAAATGTATTTTAAAATCAATTTTTTATAAAAAATTGTAAACAAATTTTGAAACAAGAACATTTTTTAAAATTCCAAACTATATTGGAAATTTTTAAACCAGGTTTGAAAATAAAAATAAACTTGAAAAAAATAATAAAGGAAACTTTTAATAAGAAACAGGAAAAATAAAAAAAAAGAAACAGGAAAAAAATAGAAAAAGAAAAACAAGATAAACGAAAATGGGCCGGCCTTGTCGGGGGCGCCCCTGTGCGAATCCTCGACAATTTGTCGTAATGTGTGGCAAATAGGTTTTTCTGGTATTCTGGCTATAAGTGAGATATAGGGTTTGAGAGGCACGGTCGCGCCCAATACCATAGACCATCACTTAATAATAACCATCCATGTCTTATATGCTAAAGAAATAAAGGTCCAAGGCCAGTTTGATAAAGGAAATAACTGTTCGGCTTATTCTTCATGAAGACATGGAGCAACTAGCTCTACTTGAGGCGCCATAAGAAAAAAAAGCTTGCACTGCTCCGATGGCAAGGTTCAGAGCGGTATACGGCTCCTTTGAAACCTAATAGTCCTATACTTACTGCCACGCTCAAGAGGAAGCCGTGGTGGTGTAGGATAAACCAAAAAGATCCTGGAAGAGGAAGGTTTATCCTACATCGGCAGTACGTAGGAGTGCGAGAATCAAATTCAAGAAAAAAAATCCATGATGATAAATGAAGGGGATCTTTTGGTAGAGAGGTCTAGCGGACTTGGCTAAAAGGAAATTCCTTGCAGAAGCATCTATAGAGCATAAACTTATTGCTTTACTTGAGACAGGGCGGGATAATTTCACTTTGCAATTCCTCAATACCATATCAGGTGGGGTTGAGTTTGATTGGCACTGTTTACCACCAAGGGGTCGATCCGGAGGGATATTGCTTGGGGTTAAGTGCGAAACGCTAGAAGTGGTGAATGTTGTTCGTGGTGACTTTGCCGTCAAATTTCAAGTGAGATCGAAAATTGATGGATTTCGATGGGCATTGGTGGTTGTGTATGGAGCAGGTCAACCTGAGTTAAAACCTGACTTCCTTGCCGACCTTGTGAGGATATGCGGGTACGAAAGGTTACCTCTTCTAGTAGGGGGTGATTTTAACATAATTAGGAGGAGAGAAGAGAAGAATAATGACAACTTCGATGGAAGATGGTCATTTATGTTTAATACGATTATTGAGAGTCTTGATCTGAGGGAGATAGACCGCGTTGGCAGACAGATCACGTGGGCGAACACACTGCGTGATCCAACTTATGAGAAGTTGAACCAGGTTCTTGCCAGTGTTGAATGGGAACAAAAATTCCCCTTGGTAACGGTCCAGGCGTTGCAGAGGGCAAGTTCTGACCACACGCCTTTGCTGGTCGACTCTGGAGAAGTTTCCCATGCGGGCAAAAATAACACTTTCTCCTTCGGACTACATTGGTTCGAGAGGGAGGGCTTTATGGAGCTCATTGCTAGTGAATGGGCCAAGGTGACAAGTGGATATTCTAGTGTCGACAGGTGGCAAAATAAAATTAGACACTTGCGCCAGTTTTTTAGGGGATGGGCCAAAAATCAGAGTGGGATTTATAAAGTAGAAAAAGAGAGACTTATACAACTCATAAATGCATTAGACCTGAGGACGGAGTCTAATCTTCTTAACATAACCGAACGCACAGCCAAGAATGAGGCTGAGCAGCAGTTACGTGCTCTTCTTCTTAGAGAAGAAGAGATGAAATGGGCTCTCAGAGCTAAGGTGGGGAAGGTTGTCCAAGGTGATGGCAATACCCAGTTCTTCCACATGATTGCAAATGGGAAACACAGAAAGAAGAAAATTATCCAGTTAGAACAAGATGAGGGTACGATTGTTGGTCATGAGAACCTAAAGTTGTACATCTCGAACTATTATAAAAAACTTTTTGGGGCTCCTGAGGATAATTTTGTGTCGCTCGATGAGTCCGCAGTTGGGGACGTACCCCAGCTTAGCACAGACGAGAATGAGATATTGTCTGCTCCGTTTACTGAGAAAGAGGTGTTAGAGGCAGTGACACAAATGAAACAGAATAAGGCTTCTGGTCCAGATGGTTTTCTAGCAAAGTTGTATAAGAGGTGTTGGAATATCATTAAGGATGACCTTATGCTTATGTTCCATGAATTGTGTAGCGGTAACCTACAACTTTTCCACCTTAACTTTGGAACAATAACGTTGTTGCCAAACACGGAGGATGTTGTGCGCATTGAGTAGTTCAGGCCGATATGCCTACTCAATGTGAGTTTTAGAATCTTCACTAAGGTTGCCACGAATATGATGACGCAGATTGCCCATTCGGTGGTGCACCCAACACAATCTGCGTTCATGCCGAGGAGACACATCCTAGAAGGGGTTGTTGTCTTACATGAAACTTTGCATGAAATCCATTCAAAGAAACTGGACGGGGTTATCTTCAAAGTGGATTTTGAGAAAGCGTACGATAAGGTCAAATGACCCTTACTCCAGCAGGTCTTGCGCATGAAGGGGTTTGATGATGCCTGGAGGAAAGAGGTTGACTCCTTCATTCAAAAAGGTAGTGTTGGAATTAAAGTGAATGATGACATAGGTCATTATTTTCAGACACATAAGGGCCTACGACAGGGGGACCCGATGTCTCCTCTTCTATTTAACATAGTAGCAGATATGTTGGCAGTCCTCATCGGTCGGGCTAAGGAGAATGGCCAAGTAGGAGGACTCGTTCCACATCTTGTGGATAGGGGAGTATCCATACTACAGTATGAAGATGATACTATTATGTTCATGGAACATGATCTCGCAAAGGCTAGAAATATGAAGGTAATTCTTTGCCTTTTTGAACAATTATCGGGACTGAAAATTAGTTTTAACAAGAGTGAATTGTTCTGTTTAGGGAGGGCCAAAGAGGGGAACAAGACGCGTATAGACAATTGTTCAGATGTGAAATGGGGTCCCTACCGTTCTCGTACCTAGGGATACCAATTCACCATTGAAAACTATCGAATAAGGAGTGGAAGTGCCTTGAAGATCGATTTAAGAAAAAACTAAGTTGTTGAAAGGGAAAACTTATGTCTTATGGGGGGCGGCTAGTGTTGATAAATTCAGTTTTAACTAGCATGCCGATGTTACTCTTATCTTTTTTCGAAGTACCGGTTGGGGTACGAAAAGACTTTTATCAATCTCATTTTTTCTCGCAATGTGATGAAGTAAAAACGAAATACAGATTGACCAGATGGGATATAATTTGCAGACCCAAGGACCGAGGTGGGTTAGGGGTTGAGAACTTAGAGGTTAAAAATAGATGTCTACTTAGCAAACGGCTATTTAGGTTGTCTGTTGAAACCAAAGGTACGTGGGTACAATTTTTGCGTAATAAGTACCTACAATCCAAGAAATTGACCCAGGTTACCGTAATACCTAATGACTCGCCTTTATGGAAGGGGTTAATGAGGACGAAAGAAACCTTTTTTCAGAGGGTGAAGTTTAACATTGGTAATGGCAACGGTACGAGATTCTGGGAAGATACATGGTTAGGGGAGATGCCTTTAGCCTTACAATATCCCACGCTCTATAAAATCGTACAATGTAAGGAGGCTTATGTAGCTACATTATTATAGTCGGTTCCACTAAACATTCAGTTCATGAGGGATTTAGTGGGTGAACGTTGGATATCTTGGCTACATCTGGTCCGTAGGTTGATGGATGTTCAACTCTCTGACCAGTCAGATACCATTCGATGGAAATTATCCAGGAACGGTAGTTTCACGGTGAAATCTATGTACTTGGACTTAATTAACTCTGGGCCAGTGACGAGATCACTTCACATATGGAAGGTTAAAGTTCCGCTAAGAATCAAAATCTTCATGTGGTTTGTCCATAAGGAAGTGATTCTAACCAAGGATAACCTGGTTAAGCGAAGATGGGTGGGTTGTTCACGATGTTGTTTTTGTGATCAGAATGACACCATAAAACACCTATTTCTCGATTGTCCTCTAACCAAACTAGTTTGGCGCATGATACATATAGCCTTTAACGTTACTCCTCCAATTAGTATCGACACGTTATTTGGGACGTGGCTAACCGGAATGGAATCAAATATTGCGGGACATATTCGGATAGGGATATGCGCACTACTTTGGGCTATATGGAAGTGCAGAAATGATATAATCTTTAACATGGAAATTTTCATCAACTTTTTATAGGTTATATACAGAGCCACTGCTTGGATCCTTATGTGGTCGTTACTCTCTCATGCGGACTCCAGGGAGCTTTTGGCTATTGGGTGTAACCGATGGAAGATGGTAGCACGGGTAATCTATAAGGGCATCTACAATGCCAAGCGCTTAGGAGGAAAAATAAATAGCAAAAAATCAGAAGTAAATCTAAGCGCTATCTCTTGCATTGGTAGGCGCTAACTTAGAGGCGCTAAATACGGATCTGAAACAAGGCCCAGAGCTATCGTGTGTGAACGTAAAATAGCAAACGCTCGAAGCAATAGTTGGCATCTACACGGCGCCCGATGCCATGAATTGACGACGAAACTATCGATTGCCCGGGAATAATTTCCTGGCGCTACTCACTAGCGCTAACCGGTTTGGATGACGACCCAATAATGAATACATGTTTAGTCATCTTGGCCTATTTTTCGCCGGTTGTGACAGTACTTTTGATCTTTGTTGGTTTTATGCCCCTTTTGTGAGCCTTTACTGAACTTGAGACTTTGTTTGGAAACTTCATTTCAATAAAATGGCTGCATGCATCATTCTAATGCAGAGGCCGAAGGTTATCCTTCTTTAAAAAAAAGAACGAAGGAGGAAGACGCAACGCATGGTCGAACGAACAACTTGAAGTCTGAAGACTAAGCACAACGCGTCCTTGTTCCCTAATCATATATGACATCCTTTGTTTATTTTCCTCTACTCGTTGACATTGCCCTCGCCCGACTCTGTCGACCCCCAAGTCAGCTCCTTCCATTCAAGATAGAAAAAAAGTCAGCTCCTTCCATCGTCCTCTGTGTATTAATGCTAATGGAGATTCATCAGCACTATTAACCCTGTGGTCCAGTCCTCTCTCGTCGCCTCCGGCCTCCTGTTCTAGGTTTGTGTTGTTTAATGCTAGTAATAGAGATTTATACACTTATTAGTTCCTGACATGTCTCAATCTTTCAGAGTTTTCTTACCTTGCTGTGTTTACATCTGCTCTCTCGAACTTGGTTATTACGCGCCGCTAGCTCTGATCCAGTCGTCTCAAGTGTACTCCATCAGCGTCATGGACAATTACCAACATACTGAACTTCTTGCCCTGGAGATGGCGTTAGGTGACGAAAGCGGGGATCCAATCGACATTCCTATCTCGGTTTTGAAGGCCATCACAAACAATTTCTCTGATGATCAATTAATCAGTAGTGGTGGGTTTGGAACTGTTTACAAGGTAGGTGCACAACTACAGCCTGTTTGGTAACCATTGGGTAGGGGAATGGGAGTTTGTACATGGGAGGCTATATCGGGATTATACATGGGAATTGAATTTTTTACTCAAATTTCCTTGATTGGTACAAGTTGGGAATTGGATTGGGAAAGAGCTCTACCCAAGAATTAACAGGGTACCCCATGAAACAAAATGGTGGGAATTGGTCCTCTCAACTCTCATTTCCCTCCCACTTAAATTCTCATTCCCTCCAATCAATCAAAGGACTTTACCCTCAACTCGCATTCCCCACCTCTAATTCCCACGAACCAAACACGTTGTTTAGGTCCGGAATAGTTTTCGCATGGTCCCTCTTTCCTCATGGAGGTAAGAGTAGATCTAAACCGTTAATCGAACATATAAATCACGCTGGGCTACCTGCCATTCTGGGGCACCCACGTGCGCTACGATCGTTGGGTCGTTCGATTCATTTCATGTAGCATTGTTTTGGCCGCTGGCGTGTGGTAAACCGTCCATTCTTTTTTATATTCACATTTCCTTCGAGAGTGGCTGCTAGGTGGGCCTCGTTAGCCATGGTCCAGTGAATCAGCTGCACTTTTAGAGCAAGTACAATAGGATGACGTAGGCGGGCTGTAAGCCTTTAAATATTATATTTTTGATGAGTTGGAAGAGAGAGAAAAGGAGAGAGAAGAGAAGCGGGCTACTAATTAATAGTCGACTGCAGCACGCGCTCCTAAACATGTTGTGAGAGAGTGAGGTGGGCCATGTATCAACAAACTAGTACACGTTTATATGCAACTATTGTACTTGCCGGCTATAAGTTTGGCTATAGATGATGTGGTGAGATCATATAGCCAGCAACGGGCTATACTATTAACCATGCTCTTACGGTTACTGAGGTGTGCGTCGTTCGGGCAGACGAGGCGAGCCCTAGAAAATATCAGGCCGCACTTCCTCTCTCTCCTCCCTCCTCCTCCCTTTGCGCCTCCTCCTCCCCTCCGATTCACCTC
This sequence comes from Thinopyrum elongatum, assembly GCA_011799875.1. Taxonomy (NCBI): domain Eukaryota; kingdom Viridiplantae; phylum Streptophyta; class Magnoliopsida; order Poales; family Poaceae; genus Thinopyrum; species Thinopyrum elongatum. The sequence continues at coordinate 80,542,283 of CM022301.1, forward strand.
CTATTCTTCATGCGCGGAGACCCGTGCAGCTCCTCGTGCTGCCATCTGATACGTCTTCAACGTATCTATAATTTTTACTTGTTTCATGATGTTATATTGTCATTCTTGGATGTTTTACAATCATTTTATAGCAACTTTATATCATTTTTTGGGACTAACCTATTGACATAGTGCTCAGTGTCAGTTGCTGTTTTTTGCTTGTTTTTTACTTCGCAGAAAATCAATACCAAACGGAGTCCAAACGCAGCGAAACTTTTTGGAGATTTTTTCTGGACCAGAAGACACCTGTTGGGCCAAAGAAGTACCATAGGGGGGCTCCGAGGGGAGCACAACCCACCTGGGCGCGCCTGGGGGCCCAGGCGCGTCCTGGTGGGCTGTGGCCACCTCGGCCGCCTCCCGCGCCGCCTCTTTGCTCTATAAATACCCCCGAAAATCCAAAAACCCTAGGGGAGTCGATGAAACACAACTCCAACCGCCGCAAGTTCGAGAACCACCAGATCCAATCTAGACACCATCACGGAGGGGTTCATCATCCTTATTGGTGCCTCTCCGATGATACGTGAGTAGTTCATTGTAGACATACGGGTCCGTAGTTAGTAGCTAGATGGCTTCTTCTCTCTCTCTCTTTTGATTCTCAATACAATGGTTTCTTGGAGATCTATTTGATGTAACTCTTTTTGCGGTGTGTTTGTTGGGATCCGATGAACTTTGAGTTTATGATCAGATCTATTTATGCACGAAAGTTATTTGAGTTTCTTTGATCTCTTATATGCATGATTATTTATAGCCTCGTATTTCTTCTTCGAATCTTTGGTTTAGTAAGGCCGACTAGATCGATTTTTCTTGCCATGGGAAGAGGTGCTTTGTGATGGGTTCGGTCGTTCTTTCCCAGTGACAGAAGGGGCAGCAAGACACGTATTGATCGTTGCTATTAAGGATAACAAGATGGGGTCTATTCCTACATGAATAGATCTTGTCTACATCATGTCATCATTCTTATTGCATTACTCCGTTTTTTCATGAACTTAATACACTAGATGCATATTGGATAGCGGTCGATGCGTGGAGTAATAGTAGTAGATGCAGGCAGGAGTCGGTCTACTAATCTTTGACGTGATGCCTATATAATGATCATTGCCTAGATATCGTCATAATTATTTGAAGTTATATCAATTGCCCAACAGTAATTTGTTTACCCGTCGTATGCTATTTTTCTCGAGAGAAGCCACCAGTGAAATCTACGGCCTCCGGGTCTATTCTTTATCATATTTGCTTTGAGATCTATTTTTATTTGCTTTTGTTTTCAGATCTATAATTCTAAAAACCCAAAAATACCTTGCTGCACTTTTTCTTTATTTATTTTATTTTGTTTTATTGCGAGATCTATTTACCCAAAATCATACAAACCAATCTATCTTTTACCCGAGAGGGATTGACAACCCCTCTTACGCATCGGGTTGCAAGTATTTGTTCTTTGTGTGCAGTTACCGTTTACATAGTGTTGCTTCGTTCTCCTACTGGTTTGATAACCTTGGTTTCATAACTGAGGAAAATACCTACCGAAGCTGTACTGCATCATCCCTTCCTCTTCGGGGAAAAACTGACGCGGATACGAGCCATCACCGTCCGTCCACCCTGCCCCTTGTTTTTCGCTGCTCTCAGATTGGGAGTGGCCGGCGTAGCTCCGTCTTCTCCCCATGCGTGCAGTGGCGACCCCGGGAGGAGCTCAAGTTGCTGTGGTGTTCCACAACACCGTCGCCGTCGTGCTCAGCAAACAGAACAGCTTCTTACCTGAATAAATAGGCACGGTGAAAATCCCCAACCCTACCTGTCTACAGGGCCGGCCCTGGCATCTTAGAGGCCCTAGTGCAAACTGCATACCATAGGCCCATACACTACAAAATTACTTCCACTCATATACTCGTATACCATGAGAAGTTGTTATATTGCCTCAAGAAAAAATGAGAAGTTGTTATAAAGGCAAGTGTAAATTTCACTAGCAAATTTGCATAATCCTCGGTGACATAATTTTCCACAACTAAGTTTTCGTGAGGTCATTATTCTTCAATACTGTGAACATCTAACTCCTCTGGATTGTTGACAGTGACATTTCTCAAACGTATGTATGATTAGCACCATTTTGAATTCAGCTAATTGATCTACAACTTTCCTATTTTTATCTTCACAACCAGATAAATGTAGTTTCTTTTGGCAACATTGTTCAGAAAAGGAGAGAGAACACCTGAATTCTAGAATCCTTTCCTTGGAGTAAATTAGAAGAAAGTCCATGCTCCAGCCATCCAATAATCCAAATGCAAGCAGTGCGACAAACAACAAAAGCTACCTGATTGTAATGTCGTAAAAGAGATAATCAAGCCAGTCGAACATCAATTAATCATAGTGTTGACGCTCAAAAGTGGCACAATCATAGAGAGTAGCTTTAAGTTATATCAAGACTAATTCAAACTTATGATTGGAGGTCACCTCCTGATGGCTCTCTTTAAGAAGATCGATATGGATATGAACATGGTCTAAAACGGAGCTCTTATGCAATAGTTATGACAAGTTCAGAGATGCTCATGTTGACACCAGATTAAAGAATGGAATGAAACACAATTAAGATGGCCTCTGATGGAAAATGTTTCAACATGAAAGTTGTATGTCTCGTCGAAACAGTCGATTTTGATATAAAAATTGTTCCAATCCAAGTTCGTATGCAAAAGTTAGAGCCATCGGAATGCAGCCCTACCAGGAGGCAAAATATGGCGCGCCCCACCAGACACATGTCTGATGGGCAGCGCCACCAATCGGCTGTTTTGCGTGAGAGATTCGGCCCACAAGATGGCTTTGAATCGAAAAATGTTCAGCATGAAAGTTGTTCGTCTCATCGAAATGGTCAAATTTGCTTTTGGGATCATCTTCATCCGAGGTCGTTTGTGGCCTGTGGGACCTAAAAATCGAACTAATGTTCCAGACTTACCTAAATCCGAGTTCGGTTAATTTTGGAAAGATTTGGAGATATTTGGAGTCCTTTTCTTGTACGGGAAGTCCAGCCGCCTCATAAATAGATGAGAGGTGACGGCCGATTGAACAACACACAATCGAACAAATCTATCTACCACTTTTACCTTTACTTTTATCTCTCACGCTTGTTCTTCTTCTTCCTCGTTCTTCGTTCGTTCTTCTTGTTGCAGGGCGGCGAACCTCGAGGCCCTAGGGGCGATCAGGTCGACCTAGGGCAGCCCATAGCCGCCGCGCGTCCTAACGGGGTCCCTCCCGGGCGTGTGTGGTTTCAGGTCCTCAAAAGCACCCACCGGATTGCTTGCGTACCGCGCTTCTAGACGGGTCTCCTTCGACGTGAGCTGCGGTGTATCACCCCCGACGTCGAGGGTACACAGTGATGTGTTCATGTGCAAACACACTTTTTGGCGACTCCTCTGGGGACGAAGCTTTGAACGGTCTCCAGCCCGTTCTTGCTACGAAGAGATCGTCATCTAGGGTTTGCAATCTACAAAGGTAATATGAATACTCAATTCACTTATGTAGATGCAAATAATGCATATGTTGTTGCTAGATCATTTAATAAGCATAATGTGTCGGCTAGCCCTAGTTTTATCAATCATGCATCTAGTTATGCGCAACAGCTGATTCAGAATAATCTTCATGCTTCAACTTCATATAATTTTAGCAACATGCCACATATGTATCCCAACTCCCATGCATCGGCAACCCCACAAATCTATATGCCGATGAACAACATGATGAGTTCAGTTAATTAAGTTGAGACACCCCATGTAGGAACTTCCAATAGTATGCAACAAAGTGTTTCAACTTTTTATTCATCGGCAAGCAATTTGCAATATGTTAATCCAACCATGCCGGTGGATAGGGGAATTGGCCATGCTACTACAAGTTATTCGGCCAATTAGCCTCAAACATCATATGCTACTAATTTTTTGGCATCAAATGCAACTGTTGATATCTATAATTCGACTCTGCACCTTCACGGTTATGGCCGAATAAGTGAAACTTCTGCAAGAGCACAAATGCCTTCATCTACTACCGTGGCATATCATGTCCCCCCTACACAATTACAGAATTTCGGCAACATCTCATTGCCGAAAGAGTCTAAAAGCATCGGGGGGCAACCATATCCAGACTGGGTAATTGAGAACAAGCTTACATTCTCTTGGGATTTATGCAACTCTATTCGCCAGGAACTAATAGAAGGCGGGAAGCCTCATGACTTTGCTGCTGTAAAAGCTAGAGTTTGTGCAAATGATGCATTCGTCCAGTGTTGTACCATCCAGTGTACCCCCTAAACAATTGCAAAGTTTCGGCAACTCATTGCCGAAAGAGTCTCAAAGCATTGGGGGGCAATCCCATGAGGAGTGGGTGGAAATTGAGATGAAAAAATTTAAAGCTCACCAAGCTGAGATGTGGGCTAAAATTAGACAAGAACGAGGAGACTTACAAATTCAAAAAGAGAAAAGTATTGATTCAGGTAACAAAGAAAATCCGGTTATTGAAAAAGCCGAATCGAATAGTATGTGTACCAAATCTATTCAAGAAAAAGAAGAGGCCAATGCATTGGAGAGTCATTCAAAAGTGCAGCAGAGTATTATTCAAGTGATACAACCATCATGCTCTTCCAACGTGTATGAAGAGGTATGTCTAGCAAGTGATTTACCTATTTTCAGATTTGGTCAAAACTTTATTGTTGATGCATCTATTAGAAAAACTCTCATAAGTAATTTTGAAAGACCAATGATGAAGGGCAATTTACTTGTTAGCAATAAAATTGTTACTAAGCATATCGGTGAATATATTGTACCATTCAAAGAGACTGATAATGACTTGTTACTGCAACCAAAGCTTTTCCCATTGCTTTATTTAAAGTTCATATCTAATTGGGTAGCTTTGCTTGCTTCCTACTTGGCTTACGCATGGTCTCAATTGAGACATGTATGTTCTAACTACTTTGATTTCAGAAATTTAAAGCCAAGGTTATACTCTGTTGAGAAAACCGATGATAGTATAATTTCCTTTTCAAAGACATCGGTAAAAAAATGCAAAATAAAATTCATAGCTGAATGGGGTGATACAAAATCTGAACCATTTGTATGATTAACTATAAAGCCTTTCTCACAGCAAGATCGGCTAGAAAGTAAAAAAATTACCTTCAATTCAACCACGTGTGATCAAATCTTTGATTTATTGTTGAGAAATAATTATATTAGAATTCTTGATCACCATGTCAAGCCATCTATCCAGGGACGAATATATTATAAGTTCCATGATTCATCCCAGCATAATTTTGAGGATTGCAATATGTTTTGTCAAATAGTTAAATCGACCATTGATAAAGGACGATTGAAATTTGTTGAGACACCAAGAGATGACCAGTCTATTCCGATTGGTCCTGATGGCAAACGGTTTTTGTATCGGCTGCTTCAAGCTGATCCATTTAAACATGAGAAGGTAAAAACTACAAATATTGGGATCAAGCCTTCAAGTAAGGAAGTTGTTCAAGAGCACAATAATAATATTCTTGAGGGCAAAAATTCCATCAAAGTTGCAATGAAGACGCCAAGTACTGGGGGGCAACAAGAAAATCCAAAGATCGATGCAAGCAAAGGCCGAGGTAAGCACAGAGGTAAAAAGCCGAAAGTCACTTTCGCGCAACTATTGGAAAAATATCAGAAGATAAGTGAGGAGAAAATTGCTTATCGGCCAAGTAATTCAAAAGCGTCAAGATCACCCCCTAGGTGCAAATCCGATGGCCGGTATTGGCAACGGGAAAATGGCAATGCAACATATTCATATCCTTATTTTGGGCCGCCAATGCCAGTGCCATGGATACCTCCCTATGCTAATTTTTATCCATATTCACCATGGGACAGGTATGATTCAAGTGCACATTTTCCATCTTATTTTAGACTGTCTCACAAAGACCATGCAGCTCCAAAAAGGCCCACGTTCAATAAACAATCATATGCTAAAGACCATTTCACTCCAAAAGAATCGGTCCGGAGCACAAGGAAGAATAAGGAGGTGGTTGAGCAAGTATACCGCGTTAAAAAAGATGGTCGTAAGTGTGCTACTTCAGATTTGATCTTAAATAACAAAGAGCCAATTAAAGTGTTGACATTGGCTACAAAAGGCAACGAAGTGGAGCAATCAATTGTTAAAAATCAGAGTGCAAAATCTGAAGAAAAGAAGTTGAGGGTGCACAAGGCCAAAAAAGATTTGCCATTGGTCAAAACAGAATCACAGCCGAGATGCCCACTCGGCTTATCGTATTGGCAAAAGAAGGAATTACAAAATCTTAGTGCACAAGAGCTGAAAAAGAAGAACATGGCATGGGTTCCCAAGAGAATCAATCAAAAGAAAAATGATGTGCATGCTTCCATTATAACAAGTACAATAAAAGTGAAGAAAGAGAAGGATGGAAGCAACAAACAATTAAGCCGAAGGTGTGCATCACAACATCAAAATCTTCGGTTAGCACATCATCCATTTTCTTCAACCATGCCATTGATGCCTTTGCCATGGAATTCATCCCTAGGTATGATCAATTACTCTCCATGGATTTATTTTGACCCATGGATGCAACATAATTTTCTATATCATGAAAGGGTATTACCAAATCACTATATATTTGATTAGCTATAAGTTTACTGCTGATCCAAAGGGCCAAAATATTTGATTTGTCATTTGATTTGTTTATTTCGGCAATACTTGCTTTTCTGGATGAAGTTTACATGGACCTTATGTTAATGACCGATATTTATATATCGTCCTAAGAATATGTCAAAGCATGGCCGGTGTAGTATTCGAACATCGTCCTTAGTTCGATTGGAAAGCGAGACAAACCTTTGGTTGCCATAGATGCTATACATATTGAGGCGTTCGGTGATTCGTTATGGGAAGTGCAACAAATATCCAAGGGTTATCAATGTTTTGACGAATCGCTTATAATTTATTTTCAGGTATGTCTAGATGTAAAATTTACCTTGGGTTGCTTTAATACTGCTCATATATCTGGACATGACAATTGAAGAGCAAATGAGTTGACACAGCAAGCATCCGGCTACTATGTTGATCATGTTGTATTGCATATATCTATCATAGCCGATGCTTATTCTCGCCAACGTAGGTAAGGCCGAATTGGAGCTCATCGCTTCGGCCATTAATGAAATTTTTATGCAGGCGAAAGTAAGAACTGGAGAAAGTTTATTGTTGATTATCTGCAAAATCGTAACAAAAGGGTGAACAATATGGTTCGGAAGACGATCTTGAGATACATATCTATGGAACTTTATCATCGGAATGTCAATGAAGTTGAAAAGGATTCAAACAAATAACGGCTGATATATAAATATCGCCCTAAGCAAAGACATGGCCGATACACAATTATTGCCCTAAGAATATAAATGGACGATGGAGTGTTGACGTCGTCCTTAGAACCAGCATGGAAGAAATTATTTTTCAGCAAGCTAGCTTTGCCGAAAAACAGGTGGGCATGTGTTGACGCTCAAAAGTGGCACAATCATAGAGAGTAGCTTTAAGTTATATCAAGACTAATTCAAACTTATGATTGGAGGTCACCTCCGGATGGCTCTCTTTAAGAAGATCTAGATGGATATGAACATGGTCTAAAACGAAGCTCTTATGCAATAGTTATGACAAGTTCAGAGATGCTCATGTTGACACCAGATTAAAGAATAGTATGAAACACAATTAAGATGGCCTCTGATGGAAAATGTTTCAACACGAAGGTTGTGCATCTCGTCGAAACAGTCGATTTTGATATAAAATCATTCCAATCCGAGTTCGTATGCAAAAGTTAAAGCCATCGAAATGCAGCCCTCCCAGGAGGCAAAATATGGCGCGCCCCACCAGACACATGTCTGATGGTAGCGTCACCGATCGGCTGTTTTGCGTGAGAGATTCGGCCCTCAAGATGGCTTCGAATCGAAAAATGTTCAACACGAAAGTTGTTCGTCTCGTTGAAACAGTCAAATTTGCTTTTGGACTTATCTTCATCCGAGGTTGTTTATGGCCTGTGGGGCCTAAAAACTGAACTGATGTTCCAGACTTACCTAAATCCGGGTTCGGTTAATTTTGGAAAGATTTGGAATTATTTGGAGTCCTTTTCTTGTACGGGAAGTCCAGCCGCCTCATAAATAGATGAGAGGTGACGGCCGATTGAACAACACACAATCGAACAAATCTATCTACCACTTTTACCTTTACTTTTATCTCTCACCCTTGTTCTTCTTCTTCCTCGTTCTTTATTCGTTCTTCTTGTTGCAGGGCGGCGAACCTCGAGGCCCTAGGGGCGATCAGGTCGACCTAGGGCAGCCCATAGCTGCCGCGCGCCCTGACGGGGTCCCTCCCAGGCGTGTGGGGTTTCGGGTCCTCAAAAGCACCCGCTAGATTGCTTGCGTACCGTGCTTCCGGACGGGTCTCCTTCGACGTGAGCTGCGGTGTATCACCCCCGGCTTCGAGGGTACACAGTGACGTGTTCATGTGCGAACACACTTTTTGATGACTCCGATGGGGACAAAGCTTTGAACGGTCTCCAGCCCGTTCTTACTACGAAGAGATCGTCATCTAGGGTTTGCAATCTACAAAGGTAATATGAAGGGATAATCGGTTTTATACCCTTAGTTGGGTACCACTCGTCAGGATCGCCCCTAGTTTTGGAAAACACGCGGTCTTGCCCAAGTCAATTTGCTTGTCTTGTGCTTTTGCCCTTCCGGCACGGCGTCGTCCAGTTAGCGCCGTTTGACCGTAAGTGGCGCTAGATTTTGGACAATTTTGCCCCTGTCGGTGCTACACTTAGTACCCTTTCGTCCTCAGTGAGCTCGCGCTGAACAAAACAGAGGAGCAAAGCCGGCGAGGCGAGGCCTGACGAGGAAGAGGATGGAGAGGCGCAGCACGGCGAGCTCGGGCTCCTCCAACTACTCGTAGGCGGTCGGTGAGGTAAGTGAACATCAGCTTGTGCGCCTTCTTCCACCCCCAATTCGTTCTAGGGTTTCTAGGGTTTGTGATATTTTGGGGAAATTTTGACCTTCCTTCCCTTCCATTTGGTTTAGGTTGATGGGGTCGGGATTGTGCATCTCGTCTCCGAGTTCTATCTTCCCGATGACACCTATTGTGGATTGGAGTATCATTCAAAGAATCGTTGCCCTGGTCACGGCCTTATTCCTGCCCGCCGTGTTTCCTGGGGAGGGGCAAGCACTGGCCGCCGGTTTTTAGGGTGTCCTTTAGATGTAATAGTTTGTGAAATTGAGCATCTTTTAGTTCTTGTTTATGAAATATCTAATTTTTGGTTAACGTGATATGCAATCAGTTACCACAGGAGTGTCAGTGGGTGGTTTGGGTTGATCCTCCTCCTCCATTGCGTGTTGCCCTGGCTTTTGAAGACCTGCATGCAGAGGTAGAACAGGGCTGGATCAAAAGTCACAATTTGAAGAAGGAAAACCTTGAGCTGTCAAGGAAGAATCTTGTTTTGAAGAAGAAGCTGAGAGGAAGAGATGAGATGATGCTTCTTTTAGCATTGTTGTTTGTAGGAATTTGTGTTGTACTGCTGTTTGTGTTGTAGTTGTATCAGTTTTTGCTTGTTGACAGAATGGTACAACTTAGTATGATGTATTTGAAGATGATGATGCACTGTTGTGGTCAAGATGAAACATGTTATTTTGTTTCTGCAAACTAGATGATGGTGTGGATGGATGCAAAGTAGATGCTGGTTGAGATGTCCTAAGTAGACAGAAGTGTGCCAAAGTAGATGTAGTTTTTGTCATCGACGACGTCGATGACAAAACTATGCCAAAGTAGATGTAGTTTTTGTCGTCGACGTCGTCGATGACAAAACTATGCCAAAGTAGATCAACAACAAACTTATTAAACACCATAGTGGGCACAAAGCATTAAGAAGTTGATCATCACAAATATACCAAACACTGGGCATAACTAATGCATAAAGCATTAAGAAGTTGATCATCACAAATGTACCAAACACTGGGCATAACTAGTGCATAAAGCAGCAAGATCATAAAAGTACTGGCTATCACAGTGCACACACAACAACATCAAGTGCATAACAGTTTTATCTAGCAACAGTACTAAAACTAAATTTTCTTGCTCCTGGTGTTCTTGGCTGGGTTTGGAGCCAGCTTTGCCTTGCTTCTAGTGTTCTTTGCTGGATTGGGGGCACTGGGTGGAGCTTCAACTGCTGTTGCTGCTTTTTTGGGTGGAGAGACACCCTTGCTGTCAACATTGCTTCCAGTAACTGAGCAAAATGTTGTTGCTGGTACATTTATCTTCTGCTTGCAACACCTTGGAGAAGCTCCCCTCTCTGCTCCTCTTTTATAATTCTTTCTAGGACTAAAACAAGTTCAAACATAACACAATTTTTAAGATATGAACTAATGAAAACTGAAACAAGTTGAAGATATGAATGAAGACTAACACAAGTTGCTGGCACAGACCTGACTACACTAGCTTGTGTAGATGCCTCATGTGAGGTTTCCTTTGGTGGTGGCATCTGCTACTGAAGAACATCAACTTCTAGCTCTTCATTCTCCTCCTCATCTTGTACTTCTGCTTCTGCTCGCTCATTAGCTGTAGGATGATCATCTGCATTATCTGCTCCCCAATGTTCTTCTTCTCCAAAGGCTGGATCAACAGATTCTTTGCAGCCTTTGATTTTGTGTCCACATCTTTCACATCTCTTGCACTTATACTTCCTAGGACCAAGGCCATTTCCTTCACTAGTAGATCTTATCGGCTGTTTTGCATGAGAGATTCGACCCTCAAGATGGCTTCGAATCGAAAAACGTTCAACACGAAAGTTGTTCGTCTCATCGAAACGGTCAAATTTGCTTTTGGGATCATCTTCATCCGAGGTCGCTTTGTGGCCTGTGAGACCTAAAAACCGAACTGATGTTCCAGACTTACCTAAATCCGAGTTCGGTTAATTTTGAAAAGATTTGGACGTTATTTGGAGTCCTTTTCTTGTACGGGAAGTCCAGCCGCCTCATAAATAGATGAGAGGTAACGGCCGATTGAACAACACACAATCGATCAAATCTATCTACCACTTTTTACCTTTACTTTTATCTCTCACCCTTGTTATTCGTTCGTTCTTCTTGTTTCAGGGCGGCGAACCTCGAGGCCCTAGGGGCGATTAGGTCGACCTAAGGCAGCCCATAGCCGCCGCGCGCCCTGACGGGGTCCCTTCCGAGCGTGTGGGGTTTCGGGTCCTCAAAAGCACCCGCCGAATTGCTTGCATACCGCGCTTCCGAACATGTCTCCTTCGACGTGAGCTGCGGTGTATCACCCCCGGCGTCGAGGGTACACAGTGACGCATTCGTGTGCGAACACATAGCAAAATAGAAATTAATAGACTAGGCTCAAAGAATTGATATGAAAATTACATGAAGGGAGGATGGCCTGAGCGCTTGGCTTGAATAGTGCCCGGACTCCATCCCTACACCGCCTGCCCTCGGAGCCTAGCCACGTCCTTGACGATAGACCGCCACGCTGCGGGTTGCCGTTCTCGTTGCCTTCTCGCCTCGTCCAACAGGACGACTTTTGGGGTAGTTTATAGGATAAAAGATACCCAAGAAATCCATCGGACGGTAATACAAATCCATTGATTAGCTTGGGGAATTGGAGTCGCCTCTTAGAAACTGGGGACAATCAATTAGGGAAGAAGAAGATGGAGGGACTGGGATTGGCGGCGTGTTTCTGAGAGAACGAAGGAGAGGAATGCGTTCGTGCGTGACTTGCCTCCCTTCATGGGCTGGGCTTGTTTCTCTGCGTAATACTTATTTTTCTAGCAAGCATAGGGCATGGGCCCCTGATCGGGCTGGGCCCTAGGCCATCGCACTCGCCGCCATGGCCCAGGGCCGGCCCTTCCTGTCTATTACCTTCTCCCCCGCACGCACGAGCCAGCAGTGAGCAGTGGCGGCGCTGCTTGCTCCTCTTCCCCAGCCCTCGTGGCTACCTGCGCCGGCCGACGGAACGAGCCCGCAAATACTACGCGGCCCGCGTCGCGCTGCCTCTGCCACCTCTGCCGATGTAGCGGACGGCGACCACAGCCGGCCGATGATGCCGCCGGTGCCTCAGATCCATGAAGAGTTGGCTCATCTCCATCGCCAGGACCAACGCCAAGGTTGCGTGTTCCCGTCGCCTGTCAACCGCAGGATCTACGTGGTTGCTGCTGATTCTTGGTTCTCAGTACCCACCGTGGTGAGCTGCCACTTCATTCCCTTCAGTCTCATGTTTGATAAAAAGTCTTTTCTTCTTTCTCTTTCTCGCGTAGTCCGGTAGGTGTCCTGATTTTGGTCAGTGTAATAATCATCATTCTTCACCTCCTCAGTGTGAGCAGTGAAATATATTTTGTTCATATGCAGAGAAATCCCATTGTTACATCCTGAGCTGAAATGGAGCTTTCTAAGGGCATGTGCTATGTTAGCCATAATCTTGATGCAAGTTTGTTAGTTGCCTGCCTATTTAGCAGGAGAGGATTGAGTCACACGCATGCATGGATAAGTTGTTAGTGGCCGAGTCATGGATGCATGCATGTAGTGCCTTAGCTAGTGCGTGCGTGACTTGCGGTGTGGCTGGGCTGTGCGTGCGTGTGTGGCCGTTGGGGTGTGTGTGTGCGCACCGTGTATAAATCCCCCGCCTGTGTACTCTTGTAGGCTGAGCCGAGTTAGAGAAATACAGAGAAAAGGCCAGCGTTCGTCGCTGGGGGCGTCCGTCGCCCGGCGGGTGATCGTCGCCCGGCAAACCACCGTGTCTCGTGTTTTTGTTTGATCGTCCGTCGATCCTCGGTTCCAACATTTGGTATCATGAGTTGGTTCATCTTGGGTGTCGTCCCCTTGCCGGAGGCATGCCGGCGGTGGCGGCGTTCGCCGGCGGCTGCGCGGTGAAGCTCCGGGCCGTGTGTCGGCTTGTGGAGGTGCGCGGCGCTGCGGCTGCCATGGCGGACGCGGAGGCGGCACACGGTGAGTCCATGGCGTCTGGTGCAGTCGGGCTTGTCGGGCGCGTCGGGTGCGCGGGACGTGCGGAACGCACTGGTGCGGTCGGGCTCGTTGGGCGCGTCGGGTGCGCGCGGGACGTGCGGGGCGCAGAGGGACACCAGGCATGTGTCGCAGGCGGAGAAGGAGCTCGGCGTGTGTCGCCGGAGTTGTGACGGAGCACGGTGCGACCGGCGTCGGTGCGCCAGGTCGGGTCCGCGGGCTGGGTCACGGCCGTGACGACGACAACGACGCGAACTGCATCAACTCCGGCGACGGCGGGCACACGGCACGTCGCAGTGGGCGCGGAGGCGCGTGATGACGTCGAGCGAAGGCGTTCAAGACGACGGTCGACGGCAAGGCCTGTCAAGATTAGGAGGGGAATTGTTAGCCATAATCTTGATGCAAGTTTGTTAGTTGCCTGCCTAGTTAGCAGGAGAGGATTGAGTCACACGCATGCATGGATAAGTTGTCAGTGGCCGAGTCATGGATGCATGCATGTAGTGCCTTAGCTAGTGCGTGCGTGACTTGCGGTGTGGCTGGGCTGTGCGTGCGTGTGTGGCCGTTGGGGTGTGTGTATCGCACCGTGTATAAATCCCCCGCCTGTGTACTCTTGTAGGCTGAGCCGAGTTGGAGAAATACAGAGAAAAGGCCAGCGTTCGTCGCTGGGGGCGTCCGTCGCCCGGCAAACCACCGTGTCTCGTGTTTTTGTCTCATCGTCCGTCGATCCTCGGTTCCAACATGCTATCTCGACCGTCGGATAGCGCTTCCAAACGAATTCAGGCCGTCAGATCTTAGATGGAACGATCCGGGCCGTTGGATCCGAACTGATGTGACAACCAATGAATAGTGTCCAGACTTGCTACACCCGCGCCCCCCTGCTAACTCTCAATGACATGCGGGACCAGGCGTGGTGGGCCGTACCCGTCAGTGCCTGCGGGGGCGGATCTGTCCGGTGTAGTCTGCTTGTGGTGGATAAATCGTGCCACCGCATGTAAATCTGGCTACTCGCCGAGGGCATCTACGGGATTTCATATGCTGGCCCTTGCGTGGCGTGTTGTGGGTGGTTGCGTTGCGGCTAAGGGCGAGGGGATCGACCGATTGGGTGAGGGACTGAAACCCTAGCCGCTACTCGTCCTCGCTTCACCCCCCTCCGTCTCTTTCGTCGCCGCCATGGCCCTTGTCCATCCTCTCCGCCACGACCCAGCCCTTCTCCTCCCCGTTTGTCGAGTGGATGCTGCACCTCGCGCCGCTGCTCTACCGAAGGAGCGCGTCGATTGCGGCGCTCGGCTCTCCTCCCCGACAGTCACCAGCCGCACAAGAGGTCGAGCGCGAGCTGGCGGCAAACCACACCAGAGGGCGTTGCCTGGGCCACCGTCGACACCTACCGGCGCGAGCTCGCCTTGGTCTTGGTCCCCATCTCCTCCACGCTCGGCACGAGTGCGGGTCGCCGCCGAACTGCACAAGGCGGGGCTGCAACCCACGCCCCCGCTTTCTCCCTGGCCCATACGACCAAGCCCTTCGCCACCGAGCTCCTCTACACCGCCGCCGCCGCCCGTCCTACTCCCTTCCTGTTCTTCCCCTCCCCCAACCCTAGAAACGGACGAGGAGTCCGATTCGCCGCCAGCCACCGGCCATCGGATCCTCCTGCTTTACCACGTTGAGGGAGTGTCACCGGTTGTCGACCCTCCTGCTTGAACCCGAAGAGGTCGCCAAACGCCCGGAGGCCTCGTCCCATCTTGCGACCCGCCACCAAATCACACTGTTTCTTGCTGCCATTGTCGCTGTAGCAACATGGGAGAGGTTCTTTCTTGATTCTTTGGTTACTCTTCTGTTTCTACTAGATTTGTGATGTTATTCTGCTCATCTAGGTCTCGTGTTACTATTTTGGCCTTATCTAGACTTATTGTCCTTTTGCTCATCTAGGTTTAATTCTTTGTGTTGTGCAGGATGTGGCTAGGGCTGGTGGTTGTTCGTTAGTTTTGTCGTTGCTGGTTGCCCTCTGCTGTGCTCTTGTCCATTGGATTGCTAGGATCTGCTGTTCCAGTTGTTGGAGGAAGATTGGTCGGTTCTCCTTTTGGTCGACATTCCCATTGCAGGTGATATTTTTTATCCATTTCTTTATTTAATCATCTCACCACCTACGACAATGGTGTTCTAGCGTGCACATTGCCGTAGTAAAGAAGTTGGGTTCAGTCATAGCCTTCAAAGCATTGTGACTATTATGGTCCCATTAACCCCACAAATTTCAAGCCTGATTTGTCAAACCCAAACAAATTCAGGAGAATGGAATTCAGGTTAACTGGGATTCGGAAACAGTCTGCAGTACCATTGTATCAAGTGTATTGGCATTTGTCATTCTGCTTATTGATAGAGCTCCTCCCTCCCTGAACTGTTATTGCAGCTGCTCATGGCCGGGGGCGCAATGTACGTGGAGGTGTTCAATAGAGGGGTCATTCCACTGGCCTACAGCATCAGGAAGAGGAACAGCAAGACCGGGCTGCCCTTCACCTATTATGACGGCATCTACCTGAACTCAGTTAACCTGAACTCCATAAATGAAGCTATGTTTATTCTGGTATATAATCTGTCTTGCTCAGAATTTCCAGTTGCTAGAAGTTAGCTTCTCTATACAGTCTGATATCGCTAATCTCAAATGAATCTTTATTTATTTTTTGTTTTAATTAGTGTGCCAATTTTCAGGTGAGGGGCTGCATTTAATTAGTCTTCTCTATACAGTTGTAGTTGTGTCTCTGTAGTTTAGGTGAGGGGCTGCACCGTTGATCTGATCCAGTTTATTTTAGATTGGATTTTGTCTTCTTAGCAATCATTATTAGCTAGGTAGTTGTACATGGTCTGCTCTTTTAGCAGAATCTGGAAGTATTAAATGCAGTGCTCAATATTAGTTATTTGAAAAGTATGCCGTTGACTTCTTTGTCAGGTCTGTTTATGTGCACATGAAAAAGGGTGGTGGCGACGACGAAGAGGAGCATGTGGGAAGCAGCGTCGTCGGCGTCCGCGTTGCCGCTGGCCTTGACAGCAAGAAGGCGTTTGTGCTGCCTAAATATAACTTGCCTCTTGATTTATTGACTAGGTAATTAGTTCTTAGGATGCATTTTTACTTGTGGTTAATTAGAAGAGTTTAAGAATACATATTACTTTCTACGTACTACATCATACAAAAACTGACCAACAGTTTTCATTGTACCATACAGCTACTTTCTCCCAGTTTGATCTAACCGAGCATCTTTGCAGAAATGCATCGAGAATCAAAGGTATAGCCCTTTTTCCTACCATTCACTTTGTGTTTTTTTGGGCTTTGATCTATTTTAAATGCTGGTCTAATGGCGAACAAATAACTTAGCCAAGAGGGTCGTATGAAACATGAACAATTAACTTAGTCATAAACAATTAGTAATGAAGTCAGTTCAAATTTGCCATGACATGATAAATGGTTAATTTATCGAGAAACAAACTAAGTTATTGAATTTCTCTGAAAAAGTGTTCGTGTCAAGAATATAACCCTGCTAACATTCATTCAGCTTTTGTTGGTGTACCAGAACTTCTCAAATTTTGGATAAAATCTTCAAGGTCATCCACGGCTCACAGGGTCATCTATGATCCGACTTTATAGTGAAGATGTTCAGTAGTCTATAACGAGAGGTCCGTGACAGTGTAACTCCATATATTAATAGACCATGATGGAAATAGACAAACAAAGCATACTTATTTATTCCAAGATATGTCGCATCATAGGGATAACCAAGTTCTGCAGCTTTCCTAAAGTAATTTATGAAGACTCTGCCTTTATGTGAGTCTTCGGGCCTTGCTGAATTTTATTTTATGAATGCATCATCATGGGCGATTATGTTCACTGTTGATCTGAATGCTTCAACGGAACTCATCATGAAGTTCATTGTTTTTTGAGTAAGTGCTTTCCTTGCATAGTTCTGAGTTTTAGATCTAATGGGTATCAAAACTGTACATTTTTAGCTCTTGATTCTAAATTTCATTCCAAAGAATGCTAACTTTTCATTTATATTTGTTGTTTTAAGAAATGCTAAGAACTACTAATATTAGCGAATGTGATATTGCACTTTTAGGAACAATTGCTCTCAGCTTCTTCCAAGTTGAATTTAACTAAAAAGTAGGTGTCCTGATTCTCTAATGACCACGGAAAAAATATTTTCTTTCGAATGCACCACAATGCTGTTTTGGTCTGTTTTTATTCAACAGTAGCGGACTCCTGTATAAGACCAAGAGTTGAACTACACTATAATGCTACTGTGGTTTATGTAGGAGAGTAGCAGCTCACACTATGAGAGGCTTGGGCGACGGGGTCTATTATGCACATGTTCGTGTGAGTGAGTTGTCCCAAAGCTCAAGTGAGCTCCTCCTTTTGATTTCTTGACCCACAATGTAATTTAGATTTTATATGGCCGGTCTGCATTGATGGACGGCCTGGAAGAGAGAAGTTGAGGTGATGTAATCACGTTAGTGTCTCCAAAACGACCTCATCTTAGTGCTAGAGCTATTGTGTCATGGATCACATGAAGGTAGACTTTCACTTCAATTGTATGGTTAGCTTTCTTCTTTTACGCAATTCATGATGCTAAGATTGTTTTTTTCTACCATGTACTTTTCCCCCTAATTGGTTTGCGTAATGGATGAATGGGGATGATGATTTGATTGCTGCGTAACTGATAGTGTTGTGCAGCCAATACTTGGCTGAGCGCTCGCCGAGAACTAGAAGTATGGAAGAGCTTGCTGGCCGGCTACGTGGCGCGCCCGTGCCGTACTGCCGGAAGAGCTCTATCCTGAGGAGTACGAGGAGGAGCGGGATCCGCCGGCGCCGGCCAGGCTCCCGACCGACGGACTCGCCTGGTCGCCGCCCCTCACGCCACACCAGCTACGGGACCCCTTGGGGATGCCGCCCGTGCGGCGGGGACGTCCGCGGCGGCGCGGGCTGGGGACCGAGCCGCCCGTGATGCGTTCTGGTCGAGGGATTGGTCGGGCTGGCGCGGGATCTGAGCCGCCGTCGATGGATTTATCGCAGCTTGGCTACCTGTTCCTTTGGATCCGGTACGATCCCCATCTCTCTCTCTCTCTTTCCGAGACTCACCCACGCACTCATTCACTCACTCTGTTTGTGCGCGCGCGTGCGCGCAGTTCACATACCTGAACCCAATTACTGAAGTGTGTCAGTATTGGTTTACTTGAATGATACTTGCTCCATTGTTGTGTTTAGTCATATTGTCCAATCTTAACATATGCTGTGCTCGCCAAGTTCAACTATCAATATATAATTTCTCATCTGATTTTGACACCTTGATCTTCTGCAGTTTTGTTTCACTTTTCAAGGATGAGTACAAATTACCAAAGGGATCTGTAATTGAGCTTTCGAGGGAATCAAACCACATTCTTAAAATAAGCAACAAGTCGTTTTGTTTTCGCTTCCATTTATTTTTAGATGATTTGAGAACTTAGGATATGATTTGTGTTGATGGAAGAAAGGAAAAAATTTAAGAGTCAGAAAGATATGTTGGTTATTCACAATGAACTGGCTTGCATTCAGTATCCGAGTACCAGTCAGCATACACTTACTTTTCTTCACTCATTTGATTCATGTATTCGACATGGAGATTACTGAAAAGAATAATGAAATCAATCTATTATTGTAATAACTTATACATTGGACGGTCATTCTGATGAGTGATAACCAGGCAGTTCTCTTACACTGCGATGGTAGGTTATGGACCAAGAGATGTGGGTGCACCGACGCCCACCGGGCACGATTGCTCCGCGCCGTCCTGTTCTTACTCCCCTGGCTCCAATTTCTAGATGGCCACCAGCAGCAGCAGGAGGAAGGTCAAGCTCAGACCAGATTCGTGCCCCTGCACCTCCAGGTTCCTCTCCCTCACCTGCCCCTTCCTCCCTCTTATTTCTAATAAGTAAACCCATGTGTGTTTAGCACTCGCTACATGTAGCATCAATTTGTACATGCTTTGCATTTATGCAAGTATTGTTATGGTAAATATTCCATCTTCAATCCATGTTTGTGAAGTAACATTGTGCAAAAAAATCCATGTAAAATATATTTTGGGATGAATTGGTATAGTTAGTTATCTGCAGCGCCAAGTACTATGACATGATATATAGCTTTGTTTGCCAGTTTGGTTCAAGAACCCATTCGCTGGTTTGTACAATATATGTACCCTTATTTGTCTCAACTTTATCAGTTTTAGTTTGTGTTGTCTGCGGTGCAGAACACAGTTCAAAGGCAGGGCTGCGTCAAAGATGCGTGTCACATAATTAAGCTGATGGAAATATCAAACTTTGGATGCAGTCTTCTTGGTCCTGTAGCGTCTTCACTCTTTGGCCATTTCGATTGCTCCTTTTACTGGTTCCTTCATTTTTCGTTTGCGCTTGCTAGCTCTAACAAGGGCATGATAATTTTCTTAAGGAGAAAGCAAACCATGACAACAATAATAGGATAAGATATACATAATCAGTAAATAACATGTGCTCTTTTACCCTGGTTTGCTTTGTTCCTTCAAAAAATTATCACGCCCTCGTTAGTTTGCATCTCTTGCTGGTTTGCGCTTAGATGGTCCCTTTAGGTGTGTAAGTTTTACATAATCATACAACCTTTGGAATTCTAAAATCTTCCTTTGCTTCCGTAGTTTCGCCGAACTGAACTTCTCTAAAGTGCACCAACTAGAGCTTAGTCTTAGATATTTTGTGTGTAATTTAAAATTGCTCAGATTTATTAATCCACCATTACAATGATTTTTATAGAGGCAAAATGATTGTATATATGACTGGCTGATACAAAATCTGGACAGTTCTATCATGCCTTTTATCTTCACATCTGCCTTTCATGAATCTACTAAAGCTTTTTTTACTTGATCTTCTGTGCAGCTACGTTTATTCAGGTTATAGGGCCTCCATAGGAAACACAGTAATCTGAATTCCTAAGTAAATATAACAGCTCCAGTGTGATTTTCTTGCTTAAATTTGCCATTCTGAATTCCTAAGTATTTATAACAACTCAAGTGTATCCATATAGTAAGATATCACATTAGATTTTCTTCTTACTTGGATCTTTTGCCATGTAAAGTAGGCTGTCTTCGATTCGCTGTTGTGCTACTGCTAGGCATGAACAGAATGGCCTCCTCTTATTGCGAACCACACTGATGTTGGCTTTTGGTTTCTGCTGTAATGGATTATTTACTATGGACAAATATGACAACATTCATTTGGAGCACCGTTTCCACGACTGCAATAAGTAGTCCCAGGGGAAAAGTTAGCTCCTTTTAGTGATGTTAGCGGTTGCTCGACTTATTTCATCATCAATCTGCTAGCTCCAAACATAACCCAAGAGCTCCTTTTAGTGATGTTTAGGCCCTTATTTGTTATTGTATTTGGTAACAATTACTCTATAATACAATGCTCTTACAGCAAAAGAAATACCCGTCTTATTTTTACATTTCTTGTTTTTATTCATGTGCATCAATCTTCTCTTTTATCTGCATCAGGTTGCTAACAGAGTTAAGCATATGAGATATCCAGCAGAAAAGACAACTAAAGGGTGGATTTATTTAATTTGTTTTGTCTACACAAAGGTGAGTACAAATGTTGTTGCTACTATACCCTTTCCCACTATTGTATCCATTTTTCAATGCTCAAGTATGTGTATATGCTTGGTTTGTAAAACTTTTTGCGATAAAGCATGTTTATTTGTATGGCTTGCGATGCTTTGTTAGAAAGAAGATCAGACATGTGCTGGCCATCAACATGTTTTAGCGTTTTAGGTATATTAGATAAGTATCTCAGAAATGTTTGATGTTTTATGAGGATCCAGAAAAGTAATGTGGTTTATGTTATGGACCTACTGTGAATGATCATACGGATTATGTTGGTTTTGGTTCCTATGTGCATATGCTTTTTGATCTGCCTTTGGCCAGTCGGTTTTTATCCATTGTATGAATATTTTGTGTCTTTATGGTGAAAAAGCCTAACAGCAACATTTAGACTTCTGCTTATATTCAATAGCTTATCAATTTCTTCTGATCTGAATTCTCACCAGACTTTTGTGCTACTCAGAAATTATGTGGGTATGAAACTCTGCCCACTACCCTGGATTCAAGTGATTGGCGGCGGGTTCTGGGTTCAGTGGACAAGGCTATCTATCTAAAATAGTTAACTATATAGTTTACTCCTATGCTTTGATAAAGCATTGTGAATTAGTTACAGTGAACAATCTTTGTTGCTTTTTTTGGTACAGCGTGCTAAACCCTGATGTGTTTAGTATAAAAAATGGACCATTGGCATGTAATGGACTATAGTGCTATGGATAATTTTGTTCTCTGAACCTATGGAATATAAACCATGTCTTACTGGGTTGGATATGGCTGGGGGGCAAGAGGGGTGTGGCAAGCTGCAATTCCAATTTTTCTCTTGGGTCATATGTAATGCTTTGGTGTGTTATATTGCACTGAAACTATATCGCTATGTTTATATTTTAAATGCAATGCTTTAGTTGCTTTGCTTTTGGAGGCTCCATCAGAATAGAGGCATTTTAGTAGTCTAAATTTTTCTTAAGCCAGTTCATAGATAATGATATGTGTATGGTATTGTACTGAATCAATATTATGGTTTTTTTTTTAAAAATATTTGCTATGTCTCAAATGACTATTACCGGATAGGATACGACTGTACCCGGCAGAGGTGGATATGACTGTACCCGGCAGCATCGCTGTCGGGTGCGGCAAGCCGCATTTCCTACCTAGTTTATAAAAGAGATCGCTAAACTGAAAGGAATTCTCTGGTTAATGGAAACAAACTTTTGATACAAAGCAGAAACTTCTGACAAACAATTTATTTTCTCTCTATTGGGTACTTTTGTTAGTTGAGAAGAAATTTCTGTTTTTCTTCCTCTTATATATAGAAACAAATTCGGTTTAATGCATCCCCTAATTATTCCTTCTGTTTTTTGGCCTTTCGCTTTTAGAAGTACATGAGCCAGTAGTAATCAGGGACTCAAGGGGGGTAGTCCTATGTGAAGTTGACTGCTTCTGATTCGCATATATTCTTGGATCATCTATGTATGAAAACAGAGGCCCTCCATAGTAGATGACAGTGTTTAGAATTAATGATTTTTCCCATGTGAAATTGTCCTTTTTCTGCTCTTCTTTCGTCATTTTTGTTTAGAGTTAATGATTTACCCAGTGCAGCCCATTGCATGCTCACCACAAACTTGTAAAAAAGCTTCATCTTAGTTTGCTGAATGTTCTTTCTTACTAAACTAGCTTCAGAACGAATGGCGGGTTTATTAACCATTTGATCTTTTTTGTGCATTGCAGGTTTGCTACTAAATTCTCAAAAAGTAGTCTTCTTTTGCATCACCATCCCATGGAGCCACGAGATCTGAACCAATGAGTACAGAGAACATTAACTATGTTTATGGATCACTACATGTTTTGTTGGAACAAGGTGAGATCCATTTTTCAGTACTCATTTGAACACATGTCTTGCTTTTCAGAGTATAATTGAACATCTTTAGCAGCCATGGTGTACTGGTGTATATACATTTTTAGTTGCAAGTCTGCATCTCTATGTTTCATTGTTACTTTGGTGAGAAGTTCCTGAACATACTCTTTGTGTCTCCAGACTTGGTTGGAAGTGTTCTGTTATCCAGTCTCTCACTAGGCTTGTTACTTCTCTTGCTGACTTTTGCCTACAATATAGTATGTAATAGACTCACATGACTGTTATTAATTCTTCATACTTGGGTAGGAGCTCTAATGGAAATATGCTTAAATCTGGTCGTCCACTAATTTGTGGCACTGAAATTCTGCTAACTCTGCAAAAATCGTTCCCATATTGTACTGGCTGAATTTTTTTCCTCTGAATCGAGTAGTCAGGAGTTCTGTTTTCTATACAATCTCTAGGAGTTTAATTAGGTGACCTCTAATATGGACTCTGGCCCATTTCATGTCCTAAGTCTAATTTGACCTTTCAAGTTTCTATATATACAGAGATCTTCCTTCAAAGGTTATCATGGTTTTAAACTTTTAATAGTATTGTGACTGGTTTACGGTTATTATTTTCTGCGTTCTCTGGCAAGTGTGTGTGATGTGAAATTAAGCTTCTTAAGAAAATGCCATTTGTAACAAGGCCAGACATGTTTCTTATCTTCATAATTCAGTCGTAAACTAATGGTATTAGTTATATGGTGGACTTTGATCCTACCCCAAGGAACAAAGTTTGCATCCTCTGTTTGGGGTTATTCAGATCCTTGCCATTTTTTTTCAAAAAACTCCTTGCAGAATAGTAATGCTATCATATGCTCTAATTCTCTTGTAGACTGATTCATTTTGCTCATTTGATAATTCAAGTGCTATTTCATCAAGTTAAGGATGATACTAGGGCACGTGACACCCATGATACAGACTCACGTGACACCCATTATACTGAGGCATTGTGCTCATTTGATAATTCAAGTGCTATTCCATCAAGTTGAGGACGATGCGGGTTAGGTCTCTTTCTGCACTGATTAAATCTAATATATTAGGCTTCTTGCTCAGTTTTACAGCAACCCAATGCATGTCGGTTGGTTGTTTGTTCCCGGCGAGGACGAGTTCCTTTGTGTTCGGTTGATTCTTAGGCTCGATTGGTGTAGGTTTATGGCCGTTTTGTCCCTACTTTCCTGGCTGTTCTACGTACGTTTGCATAAGCATGAACATGATACCATGATCTGACACAGCGGATGGATGTTCAGGTTTCTCTATTAATTGCAACGCCTTCTAGATGTGCTGTGGTAGGGTTATCTGTCTGTGCTTTAATATATCCATTCTGCATGTGTCTTCAGTTTATTTTTCAGATATCGATTTTGTATGTGTTCTTCGCTTTATTTTCCAGGTCCTGTCACTTTCCACTAGATTCTCTGTACCTCCCTTGCTATGTCTACTTTGGCTGCATCCTGTCTTGTATATATATGTAGTGTAGTCGTTGTTTCCATTTGGCTTTGTTCTTTCTGTTGTCTGCTTGTGGTGCCTGTATCCAGTTTTTTTGTCATGCCTGATGAATCTTGTTTGCATCTGGACGTTTGTTGGTCAGATGAAAATGTATTGTCGGCATTACTCTATGAAAGGAGATATTGTTTGCGTTTTGATTTAGTTGCTTTCATCTACCGGTTTCTCTTCTGCGACTGCTTATTTACTGCTCTTTTCCAGGTCATGTTGCAGCTTAGCTCGCCTGCTGCCTCGTCTGCTGACATTCGTCTTGCCAAGGTTCTGTCTTCCTCCTTCGACTTTCCTTTCTTTTGCTTGTTTCATTTCAGTATTTACTCATTCTAACTGTGTGTGTTCCGTCCGTTGTGTCCTTTCTTCCTTACCGTTCTTTATTGTTGCTTACTGTTTTTATAGCTTGTGTGCTGCTTATCATTGTCTCATTGTTGTATGCCCAGGATGTGTGTTGTTATTTCTTTTGTCATGCCTATTCTGGACACCGTGGCCGCACACTGCTTTGCCTCCTATAAATCCTTTGGCTGCACAGTGGGTACCTGGCCAGTATGGGAAACGTAGTTGTTCACTGATTCTTTTCCAAGGACAAACATTAATGCGTTAAATTTGCTCTGTGTATTGCCTTCATCCTCTTTTTAGGCATCTGGTTCTTGCATTGTTATTTGGTTGCTCCAATGAATCATGCGACTACAGACCAAATAAAACTGAGTAGTTTCTTTTGTTTTGTCTGCAATGCACAATAGTTGCTCTTCTAGAGGAAATTGAAAAATGATAGGTTGCTCCAATGGTACCTTCACCCTTTTGTTCCTTCTATAAAGGACACACCGTGTTTAAAACTTCAGTTCTTTTTCAGTCATGTACTTGCTAAATATCCTTTGGAATCATGTGTTTTGTATGTAATCAAGCACTTGTATTGATAGACCTGACTGTTGGTCTTCGGAAAACCTTACTCTGTTTTAGCACTTTCGAGTACCCATTAGAGTATTTACATAAATAAGATGCTGACATATTTGTTAGCAATCCCACAGGCATAACAAGTTCATACAGATTAAAACAAGCTACAATACACCTAAAATTACGAAACAACTACTTATATCTCTTGATGTAAGTATTATTGTCTTGCTTGGCTTTAACCCAACGTCTATCCTCTCAATTTGTTGGACCGTGTGTTCTGAATGGGGAACACGAGGAAATGGATGTGCAAAGTGTGTCGGTGCAAGCCATAGGGTCAAACGACACGTATGCAGACCGCAGAGAGGATTGAATCCAACCCAATAAACAAAGATTCAGTATAATAATATGCTTCTTTATAGAACATCCCAATGGTCTAGGTTGCAATGCAAAAGTGAGGTCAGCTCAACGCCTACCCTTCATACATATTCAAGTTTAAATATCTCTTAAACTTCCTTCATTAGCGGCCGCGCACTTGACCATGGACACACACAGGCCCATTCTTCCTTAGGTTGGCGGCCTTCTCCCCAACGCACGTCTTTTTACCCTACCCCTCTAGAACCCTACCTCACACACCAAGTCTTATCCTTTCTGCTTTGGTGAGATCGGCTTCTGTTCCCCTCTCTCACTGCGCCGTCTATGCGGCCGCGCCTGATCTCTCGCACACACTCTTTCCCTTTTGGCTGGCCATTGGTTTTCTTTCGTAGGCCTTCGATCTACTTCGTTCTTCAACAGGGCTGACTACAATCTGCTACACGTGCCGTGGTGCCGCGAGAGGTACCACTCTCTCCCCAATATCTGATTCTTTCCATTTTAGCTTTGAATACGCTAGCGATTGCCTGCTGTGCTTGCTTTCACTCACCGTACGCACGTCCGCAGGTGCATGTCACCAAAAATTACATCTGCATAGTCAAATTAAACTACATGACCTCCTAGGCTCAGTCCCTCCTGCTTACCAAAATACATGTAAGATTCATTGTGTTCTATAGTTAGAACTAGCAAATTCAATGGTTGCGATCTACTTACCCTCCCACATTTCTCAAATGAGCTATGCAAATCCATTTGAATCCATCTATTTATAAAGCTATTTATATTCATGACGTCTCATGCACTGTCCGATTGTCCTAAATCATTGCAGAACATGATCCATTCCAATTCGGCCCACCCAGTATGAATGTTAATACTTGTAATCTTATTGTTTGCAGGTAGCACAAAACCATACATTTGAGGTAAGCAAATATAATGGACACAACTAAGAATCTTTGATGTTGCTGGCTTTTGAAGACTGAGATTTAGCTTGTGAATATTACTAATTCATCATTTCTGCCACTTACATATGCTTTGCCAGTGCATGAGTGCAACTACAACCATTTTCAGACATTGACACGTTCTCTATATGGACAGAAACTGGCATGGGGATCGTTGACATTACAGACAAGTTCATGCTTGAGGTGATGTTCATTAAGTTGCAGCTCCCACCACCACTGTTCTTCTGCTACAAAGTTGGGGAAAGATTTGCAGTCACAATAAAGTTTCGTCCGAGCACACAAAATCAGCGACGTGATTATGAAGCAATGTCATTGTCTGGCTATTCATACAATTCTACAAAAGATGCAGTGGACATTGCAGCGGCTCGAGTAATCAAATATATGGAGACAGTGCGTGCCAAGGTATTGAAGGACTATAGTTACAACGAGCTGCAACAAAGGAAAGAGAACTGCATCTGATTGGTTTGTTAAAGGACAAAGAAAAATGAATCAAAGAACAGGCCCTGAAGATTAGAGAACTTAGCAAAGGCTTTGCAGACTACTTATATCAGGTTAAAAGCACTTCTGAGATTCACCGCACAACTAAAGAAAGTGTATGCTCAGCAAATTCTATAAGTGGCGGCGAGTTCGGCAAGGCGGCTATAGATATTCACAATGCAATTGCTCATCTTGACCAGTTGAATGACAGCTCTATGCAGCTATCCACAACACAAGGGTATATCCACTCCGGAGAGGATCTACTTCCACAGCCTATGTGCCTTCAGAAGATGCTGATACTGTCAGCTACAACAGCCTTCTTGGAATATCCAGTGATTACCTTCTTGTAGAGAAGATCACTGCTATGGTTCATCTGCCAGTCTTTCCAGAGCATCTTCTATCCTGTCAATGGACTTTGAACTTTAAGCTATCTCCGGCTATATATGTTAGTTGCTATGGCATTCGCATGTATAGATTAAACCATAAACTATGTTCTATGTGGCCTGGCAATGCCAGTAGTCTCTCAATGTAATATGCAGCAGCTTATTATGTATTTCCTACGAACATATTCATTATTATTTTTAAGTTAGTACTTAATATAAACCTACGATGCAATGTAATATATAACATATGTGTGAATATCATAACTAGGTATCTATTTTCTTACGCTTCAACAATTTTATGATCGGTCTTTAAATATTCTTAGTTGAATGGTTTGAATGCTTAGTTTCCTCTCGCCCTTTGCGCCATTGGCGCAACGGGTCATCTAGTTTCAATGAAGCACTCTAGCCCTATGAGCATTTCTCAGCTTGTAGACGACCTGAGCCCCAAATGGCATCCTTTCGGGACTGCTTGCAGATGTGTGGGTTGAAGGAAAAGGCTTCTCAAGCCTTCCATTCACGTACAACCAGCAAGCTGGAAATAATAATGTACTGGTGTGGTTGGACCGTGCGGTAGCAGATGATCAGTGGCGAGATATTAACATTAGTATCACAGATAGAAAAATATGAATTGCTAAAGCATTCTCTAGCTAGACAATTCTTAAAAGCTTTTACTAGAATTAAGTACCATTTCTTTCCATCAACTTTGCCATGTATTTAGTTACTGAAATTTTTTCTATTAATTTCTTGCAATACTTATAGAATAATTTATTTATTTTAAATTTCGTGTAGCATCGCATGGGCCATCACCTAGTCAGAAATAAATGCTAGGATCGAGGTCTGAACTGTAGATACACTGATGCGATTCTCACAAGTTACGAAAGCTACCACCACATCACCTAGCCCTTGCACAGTTCAAGCCAAGTAAACATCATCTCATCTTTGGCTGACGAACCCAGGTTATTTATAGGCAAACGGGCCTAAAATGCTGTATCAGAGACTGAGGGGGGGATGCTGAAGAGCTTAACCAACACCACCAGGTAGTCAGGAACCATCAAAATGGCTGACGAAGTGAAGCAGCTAGTAGCTGTCATGCATGTAGGGCGGCGGTGCATGCTATGAACAGCAGCGTCATGTATTTTAACAGCTTTTGTTTTGAACTGCATCATCAACAAATAAATGTAAATTGAGGGCATTTAAATCATTAGATAGACATTACGAGGCATGCCAGGAACGATAGAGAAAATGTGCATATAGAAAAATTAAAAACCAAATCAAAACACATAAAAACATGGTTCAACCAAAACATTTAGCCCACACAAGTTCACTAGCACTTTTTTTTACGGGGACAAGTACATAAGAAAGTACCTGCATCTGCATACTGCAAGCAACATAACCCAAATAGTTGCATTACACGTAATTTTCATAAATCAACTAAAGAAATTCAATCTCCAAGGTCTGCATCCAGATTCCATGTTTCAACAAACATGGTACAAACTTCTGTCCTAGCCAGTTCTTTGCATGCACCTCAGATGATTTACCCTCTTCAGTTTGTTTGTTTGATAGCTACTTTTCAGCTCGCTTCAGTGCTTCGCTTCCACCTACATCAAAGAGAATAGCTCATGTTTTGAATGAGAAAAGAATTCTCTACAGCAAGAATTATTATATTTATCCAACAAGAACAAGTCTCATGTTTATCAGTAACTAGCACAAAAAATAGAAAGAAACATAAAAGCAAGAATAAATTATGCATGTTAGTTTTGGTCAAATATATTATTCTTGAAGTGAAAACCCAGAGGAACTTAGTTTCTGTCATAAAACGCAACTCAACACCATGTCCAATAAGAACACATTTGGTTCCCTGCAGATGCCCCGGCCAGGCTCTGTGGGTGCAGCTTTTGGGCGTTTGGTTGCCTGGGGGAAGATCTAAACCTGTCCCGTGGCATGCAAAGTAGCCAGCGAGCCTAGCTCCTAGGAAACGAGATTGAAATCCGTTTCTCCTGAGCCAGGCTCGTGAGATGCAGGGTATTAACATGCCAATAATGGTATCAGCAAATAATTATCATGTTTTAAGGCATATTAGTATATTTCAAAGTAGATTCAGAATTAATGACAAAAATAAGCATTGTATGGACGATTCAAGCAAAATAAACATAATCTTAATATTTGTCTTTTTATTTCAATATAAGCCTTTTAGTATTGATTTGACAGAATTCCACCACAGTTAAAGAAAACTGAGCTGTGGCCTTGTCTACTTCCATAACAGTTTTGCTAACATTTCACAGGAAGGATCGCGCACAAACAACAAAAATTCAGCTTAACACAAACTTATTTTTATTGGATTGCCAGGATTTGTTTAATCAACTGATATACAACATCGACAACACTGTACAGAACCAGCCATATCAATAACCCTCCATTGAATCACACTGTCATCAAGCCATAGCTCCTGAATAAGATGCACTAACTTGCTAAGCTCTAGATCCTACTGAAACCAGAATGGTACCAACACAATGATTCACTAGTTTTCATGGCAAGCATGGCATTCATACATATAGTCGCACATAAAAACATAAAAGGAACTTATCAGCATACAGAAGTTACCTTAATATTGCTCAGGTACCCCTGCAGATCTCACTAGTGCAGAAGTTGGAGAAGAAAATGAACTTCTGGACATCAAGCTCAGCCAATCCTCGCAATGTTGACTTCCTCACATCAATAGCAAACATCACTCCCAACTTGTCCATGTGCTTGGGTGTGGTTTCAGAAAGCAAGTAAACGACATCATCATCCATGCTTAGGATGGGGTATCCCACTTGAAGTTCCTGCATGGTCTTGCTGCTCAGCATAGCCATGCGATCAGAAAGGCATGGCTCCAAGCTGACGTCTTTAACATCAAATACACAGTCACGGTTCCAGCGCTCCTGCAAACCAACCGGTATTGCCATGCTCCATGTTGTGGACTTCCAGCCATCACGGATGACCTGAGATTTCCTTGAGTAATTCTGCACCCAGTCGGTGTAGGAAACAGGGGTGGTGGCGGCGTTGCGCACTTCTAGTGACCGGAATTCCAACTCAACATACTTGATCGAGTCATTGTTTCGGCTGATAGTTACGTCCCGGAAATAGCTGGGGTCACCATTTCTGAGGAGGCGATCCCAGTTAGACCTTGCCGGCACAGGCAGTGGAACATCCCGGAGCAGTGGGCATTTCTTGAGCACGTCGCAAAAGAAGATGCCACGCCAGAGGTCCACCCAGGCGACCGTGCCATGCTCACCACCAATTGTGATGGTCTTCCCCGTCTCGTGGTACAGCCTGTCGACTGCTCCAGGTAAAAGGATGAGCTTGTCCCTCTTGAACTTATTCAGTGACAAGCGCTTGGAGACCCAAGCTTTAGAATTTGATGAGGATCTGTACAGGTGGAGGTGGAACTCCCACCTGATGAGCGCGTCGCCATAGTACAGGGGGTTAGCGTCACCGAGAGCAGCGACGACATACCAAGCGCCGTCTTGGCGGCTAATGAGGGCAGTTGCGGAGTCGTCGAGGCATATGGGGTCCGGGTTGGGTAGCAGATCTAGCCGCTGGGCGCGCGGCCTGTAGACGAAGTAGTCCCAGTCCAATGCTCCGGTGGTGCTGTTGGGGTGGACGGGAACGCAGAGGAGGACGAGATCTGCGTCGGTGGCGACAATCTTGGGCCCTATGCTGAGGAAGTCCAGGCCAGGGCAGTGGACACAGAAGTGGGAGAGATGTGGCGGGCGGGCGGCGCGGAAGGTCACCTTGATAGGCAAGCCGCTGCTCGTGGTGCTCTCGGCGGTGGTGTTGTTGGGAAGGTCGGCGATGTAGCACCACCTGTCGAGGAGGACCAGGCCTGAGGCGGCGGCGGACTCGGGAAGAGAAGGTGGAACCCAGGAGGAAACAGTGGAGGCAGCCATGTCCGTCCGTGAAGGGCGAGGAAGCGGAGGAGGTGAAAAAAATGAGACCAACCCTTGTTTTTTTTTTACAAGAGAAACTCCGCGAGCACCGCATCAAAGCCAAGGCTCGAACTTGGGTGGGATGGCAGCTACCCCAGCTGCCTAGTCAATGGATCGACGCCCCGTCCTAAAAAATTGTCGTTAATTTGAGAGAATAGGGAATCGAAGTCTGCACGCCAAAGTCGACACCTCTATGCCATGACCACTAGACCAGGCTTAGTTTTGTCAACAGATCCAAGCAAAGGCGAGGGGATCGGATGGGATGGCAGCAGGCGGCACGATTTGGGAACGAAATTTGGGGCTAGGGACGGGCCTAGGGTTCACCTTTGGGGATTTTGTAGCAACGACATCATTTTGGAAGAAAAGTTCATAACTGAAAAAACGTTCATCAATTTTGAAAAAAGTTCGTGAAAAAAATGAAAAAAGTTCATTGATTTAGAAAAATTTAAAAGTTCATTGATTTTGAAAAAAGGCCATCGAATTTGAAGAAAGTTCATCAATTCGGGAAAAACTTCATCGAATTTGAAAGAAAAGTTCATCGGATTTGAAAAAAGTTCATCGGATTTAAAAAAAAGTTCATCGAATTTGAAAAAAAGTTCACCAAATTTCAAAAAAAAGTTCATCGAAGTTGAATAAAACTTCATCGGATTTGAAAAGAGTTCATCGGATTTGAAAAAAGTTCATCGAAGTTGAATAAAAGTTCATCAAATTTGAAAAAAGTTCCATCAAATTTAAAAAAAGTTCATCAAATTTAAAAAGAAGTTCATCAAATTTAAAAAAAGTTCATCGAATCTGAAACAAAAGTTCATATATTTTGTGACATGGAGAATAAAAAGTTCATAAATTTTGAAAAAAATTCATCAAATTTGAAAAAAAGTTCATCTATTCTAAAAAATATCATGAAGTTTTCGAAAGTTTGTTGAACCAAAGAGGAAGAAAAAAAGAAAGACGTGAAAAAGGAAAAAGAAAAAGAAAAGTACCAAGAAGAAAAGAATGGAAAAGAGGTAATTTATCACGTGAGGGTTGTTGGCGGAGTGGTTAGTGCGTAGAACAGCGAACTAGTACGGCGCCGGTTCGAATCACACCAC
The DNA here is from genome assembly GCA_011799875.1 of Thinopyrum elongatum. Lineage (NCBI taxonomy): Eukaryota > Viridiplantae > Streptophyta > Magnoliopsida > Poales > Poaceae > Thinopyrum > Thinopyrum elongatum. Next base: position 80,574,485 of record CM022301.1, read on the forward strand.
GGCGCCCTTTTTTGTGTTTCGAAATACAGAGAAAGAAAAAGGCAGATGGGCTGGCCCAGCGTGGACGGTGGGTATGCGCCCGTTTGCGGAAATGCCTGTAACAGGCGCCGAATAGGGTTTGCCGACCGCATCAGTACGTCACGTGTGCGATTAGTACTTTCTGCGGGCCAGGCCAGGCCGGGTCGCACCCAGAAGGCCTGAAAACTTTCAGGCTAAATTTCAAGAAAAAAATTCATACTACTGAACGCCCGGACGCCTGAACCTGCAGGAGCTGCCGTACCCGAGCCTCGTCGCTGAGCTGCAGGACACATCGTCGTGGTCGCCGCATGCGAGCGGGACGACGACGACGTCCGGGTCGAGCCTGCCCAGGAGCTCGGTGGCCTCATAGTAGGTGAAGAAGACCGCGGAGACACGCTCCACCAGGTGGCGGCGGGGGTCGTCGCAGCGCGCGGTGGAGCAGGCCTGACCTGGCGAGGCCTCCACCACGGAGCCAGCAGCGGACGACGAGGAAGTAGTAATTGTGACGATGGGGCCGGGGCTTGTCGTGGTCCTGGCGGAGAGCATCTGCGCGCGCGTCCGCGGAGATAGGATCTCTGCAAGTTGAAAGTTGAACTTCCTAATATTATGAACACTGCAGTTAAGTCCCAACTAATGGTGGGCATTTTCGGTGCCTCTGTCGAGGTCATCGCGCACACTCTTGGAGAGATCCCAACTTATTTGTCACTGCAGTTATTTGTCAGAGGCACTTCAACTTTCAACTTGCAGTGACAAATAAGTAATCTAGCGGCCCAAGGAACTTAACTGCAGTGTTCACAATATTAGGAACTTCAAATTATTTAGAAACAACAGTATTGGTCTGGGACTTGGGACTGGTTACAGAACACAAAGGCCATGGCGTTCATGTCGTCAACAGGTCACCCCTACAACATGACGATCCACTAGTAATGGATTACTAAAATAAGCACCGGTAGTAGTCTATCTTTGGTCTTTCCTTTTCTTCCGATCCCAAGGAAGAAATCCATCTTCACCCTAATGCCTAGCATTCATGCTTCAAACAACAAAATCGATTGGTCTCCTGTTTCCTAGAGATGGGGATTAGGACAGGAAGGTAACTGCTGAGAATCGAGGAACTGGTGCGCTTGCCATGGTCGCCATCGCCGCAGATGCGCTTCTCATCACAGTTGACGCAGCTGCCGTGGATCTGGACACCATCGCCGCAGATTCCCTCCTCATCTCCGCTGACGGCGCCTTCGCTCTGATAGTCACCGGCGTCTGAAACCACGGGCACGACCGTGACCATGGTGTCCGAAACCATGGGCACGATCACAACGACCACCACGATAGGCACGGCGGCTGAGGGCTCCGGGATCCACGAAAAACACGGCAGCGGAGACCCCGGGTTCCACGACCAAGGACTTCTGGTCGGGTGTAAACCTCCAGGACCTCTTCCAACCTGCAATCCAGATTTTATATAAAAAATAAGATTTATTGGAAGTTCCTTAAACGTGCTGGCTGTAGCTTGTGCTGCAGCTGCAGCAGCCAGCATCAGCCAAGGCTTGTTTGGTTGATGCCTTGGAAAACCTGCCTGTACCAGGTAGTATCAAGCAAGCACAATCAGATGCCAGATGATGCTGCCTGGCTCAGGCAGCTTTCTCAGGATTCAAAGCAAACTCGCCCGCAAAGCAGTTGAGCTATCAATTTTTTTTGAAGAAAATGGAGCTGCAGCTGCTTACACCAGCAGACGCGCGACTGGGCCAAGCAGCTGCAGCAAGCAGAAGTGAAGAGGCTGATTAATCCTAACTTAAGACTAAACTAAAAGCTAAGAGAGTTCCATAAAAAATTATTGGCCCTTACCATTTCCACAATTCATCTATCATAAGATGATCAGAGCATAGCAATGCTTCCAATATAGTTGGAAGTTGATTTTGGAGATAATGAGAGCTGAGAAGATCCAATTCTGAAAGTCTGTTCATAGATTCTTTCTCCACTCCTTGTTGCTTTTCCAGTTCTAGCTCCTCTTTCACAGAAATAATTCTGGTATGAAAATCAGTGAAACAAACAGAAAACAGAAAAAAATATTCACCTTAAACTTTGCATATTCGTTTACTTGTCTTGGAAAAACACACAAGCTACCAACTTTAGGTGTATACAGCCCAAACTTCCTGTCCCAATCTTCATCCGCCTTGGCATTCTCATTGCTTCCATCTAACATATCAGGGATGTACCATAAAACCCTTTTGAGGACTGGATGTCCTGTTTCAGTAATTGGAAGTCTCCAATCGCCTTTTAAACGACGACTTTGCAATACAGCTCTCAGCTTACATTTAACTACCTCTGGCGCGAAGCGACGTATCCTATGAATTCCAGCAAATAATCCTGCTCTAGCCAATGAGGACCTCAGCGCCAGGGTAGTCAATACAATATCCCAGTAGCCATGAAGTCGATGTTGGAAGCCCTCCAGTTGAAGTTGGGTACACACTTTAGGTCTGCGAGGAGGGTTTGACAGCGTACTGACCAACTTGGTAAAAAAGGCTGGCAGACCAACCCCTTTTATTCTAAATAGCTCAACAACCCCACAAATGTAACTGAAGAAGTCATTTAATTTCGCCTCTTCGCAGAACTTGTCACAATACGGCGCGCGAATTTCCGCACGGACTCCATCAATGACAAATATAGTCGTCAAGTCAAACATCCCGTCCCAACTTAACCCAGCATTATGATTAAAAACAATATCTTCCAATAAATCAAGTTCAAGAACTCTCCCAATCTTTCTGGTATCAGCAACAACCAAGGAAGTACCATCAGCAAATAGAGTTCTTAATTCAGAGAACTCATTATCAGGTATCAGAACAAAATCACTAAGTGATACTTCCGATGTTTCAGGAACAATTCGAGGACTGGGCAGAGATCTTCGAGTCCGTATTTTCGGAACAAAATGAGAGCCATGAAGATCATCTCCCTGAAAAAAAAAACACAATTCAGCCTTCGCATTATACAATAATGAGGACAAATTGCATTGCTTATTGCCACAACCGATTGTACACTAATTTTCTTCAATATAAATGCACTTTCAAACAACAAACGCCACATGACTTGGAAGAAAGATAAGATTTCGTGTATACGGTAATAGTATGTATACAACATACAGATATCACCGGTAGAAATAGAAATGGAAAAAGGAAGATCTGTTATAAAAATCAAATGTGATGGTAACATAGTAAAAAATGAGACACAAAGTCATTGCAATTACAGATATATTTGATTTCGCCAACCAAAATTGTAACAAAGCATCAAATGGTTCATTTTATGGTCAATGTTATGCATACCAAAAGAGCTGCATCAGGTCCCGAATGTGTAAAGCTACGGTCCAAATATAATCCGTCACCATGTGATGTAATCCCTTCCAAATCTGGCTTCATGAATGAGGTAGATGCTTGGGAGGTACTTGTTTCAGGAACAAACTGAAGAGAGATCACACAATTTAATCAATGAACAAGACAAAGTGCATTGCTTATTGTTACCATCAATTGTAATATCGCTAATATTCTTCAATGCAAAATGAATTTTCAAACAAAAAACAAAGGCAACATGACTTGCAAGGAAGATAAAATTTCATGTATATGGGAAGAGTAAATTGCATTTGACTATGTCTACAGCATACATATATCACAGATAGAAATAGAAATGGAAAGGTAAAAGATTGCACGATGATAACAAAGCATTGTAGGTATATATTTGATTTCGCCAACATAGTAAATGATTTATTTTTTTGGTCCATGTTATACATACCGAAGGAGCTGCATCAAGCTCCGCATAAATTGGTCTGAAGTTGCTGTCCAAATATGATCCGTCGCCGCTGACCTAACAAGCCACAACAAAGAATGGTCACAAGTTCATTTCAATCACACAAAGAAATTATGAAAAATACAGAATAGCATACCTCAAGCGTCTGCCAAAATGCACTAGTTCTTAAATAATTTGAATCGGTGACTAAAGAACATAATTTTCCATTGACCTGCATAAGATCAAAACGGGTCAAAAAGGAAAAATATAAGGCAACTAAACATAGCTTCTAAAGTAATAAAATACAGCGAACGTTTTGACCTTAACTGTAGTATTGTAATGTTTGTTCCAGTAGAGACTGCATGGAACATTTTCAATAAGGTCTTCTTGTAGGGAAACCAAGCTGTAGCACTGGCACATGGTTATTTAAAATATTAACCATTGGCAAATAATAAATTGTTTCCAACCAAAAAAGACTGCACATAGAAAAAGGAAAATTAGATATTTTACCCAATGTGAGTAAGTTTTCTTTTTTTTTAGAAAAGGAGGTCGTCCCCCGGCCTCTGCATCAAAGTGATGCATACGGCCATCTTATTAAAAAGCAAATAGTTCAACAAAGTCTCCAAGTCTCATACAAAAAAAATGCTCATAACGAGCTGAAAATAAAGAAAGCGGGATAGCCACAACCGGCGGTATAAAAGAAGATAGGAGTCTAACCACCTATCCTATTACATGACCGCCATCCAAACCGGTTGAAGATAGCCCGTGCTACTGTCTCCCAACGGATAGACCCAGTAACCATACGCTCCCTGGCATCCATCGGAGTGAGTAGCGACCACATACGGATCAGCGTAGTGGCCTGGAAGATAACCTGCAAGAAATGAACATTTGTTGCTCTGTTAAAAACCATATCATTCCTGCAGTTCCATATAGCCCATAATAAATCACATACGCCTACACGGATGTGTCTCGCTGTTTCTATCTCAACTCCATTTAGCCACGTCCCAAACAACGTGTTGATACTAGTAGGAGGAGCAATGTTAAACGCTATATGGATAGACCGCCATAAAACTTTGGCCATCGGGCAATCGAGAAAGAGGTGTTTGATAGATTCATCATGATCACAGAAGCTACATCTTCAAGATCCTGTCCAGTTACGTTTGGCCAAGTTGTCCTTAGTAAGGATCACTTGTTTGTGGACAAACCACATGAACACTTTAATCCGTAAGGGCACTTTGACCTTCCAAATATGCACTGATCGAGTAAGGGAAACCGAATTGATCAAATCTAAGTACATAGATTTCACCGAAAACATTCCATTCTTGGTTAGTTTCCAATGTACCTGATCTGGCTGTTGAGAAATTTGGACATCCATCAATCTTCTCATAAGATGGAGCCACGCTTCCCAGCGGTTTCCCGCTAGCGTCCTTTTGAATTGAATATTTAGAGGGATTGACTATAATACTGTTGCAACATATGCATCTCTACGCTGAACAATATTATAAAGAGAAGGATATTGGATGGCGAGGGGCGTCTCCCCGAGCCACGTATCCTCCCAGAATCTCGTGGAATTACCATTACCAACGATAAACTTTGACCTATTGAAGAAGGCTAATTTCACTCTCATTAGTCCTTTCCAAAAAGGCGAATCAGTTGGCCTGACCGTCACCTGTGCTAAGGTTTTAGTGTGAAGGTACTTATTACGCAGAATCTGGGCCCATGTGGCCTGGGTCTCTATAGATAACTTATACAGCCACTTGCTGAGTAAGCATCTGTTCTTCACCTCTAAATTTTCAATTCCAATACCACCTTGATCTTTTGGCCTACAAATAATATCCCACTTAGCGAGTCGGTATTTTCGCTCTAACTCATCACTCTGCCAAAAGAAACGCGATCGATAGAAGTCCAATCTTTTCCGTACCCCAACTGGGATCTCAAAGAAGGACAGTAGAAACATTGGCATACTCGTGAGCACCAAATTAATGAGAATTAGTCGGCCTCCGTATGACATAAGCTTGCCCTTCCAGCAGCTTAGTTTCTTTTCAAATCGATCTTCAATGCACTTCCATTCTTTGTTAGAAAGCTTGCGATGGTGAATCGGTATGCCCAGGTATGTGAAAGGCAACGAGCCTATCTCACATCCAAACAATTGTTTATAAGCTTCTTGTTCATCTTTAGCTCTCCCAAAGCAGAACAATTCACTTTTATGGAAGTTAATCTTTAACCCCGATAACTGTTCAAATAAGCATAACACAAGCTTCATATTTCTTGCTTTCGCCATATCATGCTCCATGAAGATGATAGTATCATCAGCGTACTGTAGAATAGACAGTCCACCATCCACTAGATGCGGAACAAGCCCACCTACCTGGCCATTCTCTTTAGCTCTTCCTATCAGAATCGTCAACATATCTACCACTATGTTGAACAAGATAGGTGACATCGGGTCTCCCTGTCTTAAACCCTTGTGTGTCTGGAAATAGTGCCCTATATCATCATTCACCTTTATTCCGACACTGCCTCTTTGCATGAAAGAATCTACCTGCTTTCTCCAGGATTGATCAAATCCTTTCATCCGCAAGGCTTGCTGAAGAAAAGGCCACTTAACCTTATCATACGCTTTTTCAAAATCCACCTTAAAAACCACCCCATCTAGTTTTTTCGTGTGGATCTCATGGAGCGTTTCATGAAGGACCACAACCCCTTCAAGGATGTTTCTGTCCGGCATGAAAGCTGTTTGAGAAGGCTGCACCACACTGTGCGCAATTTGCGTCAGCCTGTTCGTCCCCACCTTTGTGAAGATTTTAAAACTGACATTAAGAAGACATATGGGACGGAACTGCTCAATCCGTACCGCCTCTGACTTCTTAGGAAGTAAAGTAATCGTTTCAAAGTTTAAGTGAAATAGCTGCAAATGTCCAGCAAACAAATCATGGAACATTGGCAGCAAATCACCCTTAATAATATGCCAGCACCGTTTATAAAACTCAGCCAGAAAACCATCCGGTCCAGGCGCTTTATTATTCTTCATCTGTGCAATCGCCTCAAACACCTCTTTCTCCGAAAACGGGGCGGATAAGATCTCATTCTCATCCAACGCAAGTTGAGGAACATCCTCAACCCGCGACTCGTCTAAGGACACAAAACTATCCTCAGGAGCCCCAAATAACTGCTTATAATAGTTTGTGATGTATAATTTTAGGTTCTCCTGCCCTAAGATCGTCCCCTCATCCTGTTCTAGCTGCAAAATCTTTTTCTTGCGATGCTTGCCATTTGCAATCATATGAAAGAATTGCGTGTTATCATCTCCTTGGACAACTTTTCGCACCTTAGCTCTAAGTGCCCACTTCAATTCTTCTTCACGCAACAGTTCTTTCAGTCTCAATTCCGCCTCCACTTTAGTCTCCTGTTCCCTGGTGTCTAAAATAGAAGACTCAGCCTTCACATCTAATGCATCTATAAGGTTAAGGAGTCTTTCCTTCTCTGCCTTATACACGCCACTCAAATGCTTGGCCCAACCGCGCAAGAATTGTCTTAAATGCCTAATCTTATTCTGCCATCTTTCTACATTCGATCTCCCTCCTAAATCTTTTGCCCACTCCCGTGCAACTAGATCCAAGAAACCTTCTCTCTCAAACCATGCTAGTTCAAAAGAAAAGATATTTTTATTCCCCACATGAGTCGCCTCCCCAGAGTCGACAAGAAGTGGGGTATGATTCGAGACTGATCGAGACAATGCCTGTACTGTCACCAGAGGGAACTTCTGCTCCCATTCCACACTGGTAAGTATGCGATCCAACTTCTCATAAGTTGGAGTTGGCAACGAATTGGCCCAGGTGTACTTTCTACCGGAAAGCTCTATCTCCCTGAGATCCAAACTTAGTATTAAACATGAACGACCATCTGCCGTCAAAATTGGGAGTCTTTCATCACCACAAATCCGAACTAGGTCCGACAAAAATTCTGGCATTAGCTCAGGTTGCGCGGCTCCATACACTGCCACCAGTGCCCATTGGAAGCCATCAACCTTGGACCTAACCCGAAATTTAACTGCAAATTCCCCTAGAACAACGTTGCGAACCTCTAGGGTTTCACACTTAACCCCAAGTAAAATCCCACCAGATCTTCCTCTTGGGGGTAAGCAATGCCAATCAAAATCGACTCCTCCCGATAAAGTTCCAAGAAACTGAGAGGTAAAGTTGTCCCTACCAGTTTCAGAGAGGGCGATGAAATCTAACTTGTGCTCTATCGAAGCATCCGCTAGGAACCGTCGTTTAGCCAAGTCTGTCAGACCTCTGCTATTCCAAAAGATTCCTTTCATTTTTCATCATGAAATTTTTTAGCAGTCCGAATCCTAACACTTTTGCGCACAGCGGAGTCCGGGTAAATCTTCCGGTTCCACTTGCGCTTAGGCTTGTTTTGCTTACCAACTCGGTCCATACAACCAAGCTCAGTGAGCTCACAAGCCTGAGGGGTGTCGTGAGCTGACCCCTCCTGAACGTCCACACTCTCATCGTCCTCAGACCATTCGGGAGAGGGTCGAAGGTCTTCACAAAGACTATCTAGAACCCTAACACCCAAAGCATCAATTTCCGAATCATTCAAAGGCTTAACAGCCGCTAGGTTTCTAATAATCTCGATAGCTCTCTCCGCCTCAAGATCCAGTAAGTCATTAACAGATTTAGCAACTTCCTTACCATTACTACCTAGCAAAACTCCCAACTGGTTTGCAATATTCATAATCTCATCCTCAGAAAAATGCAAAATGGAATTGGAAGTACTGACTGACATACCTGTAGTGACCTCAATGTCCCGAAGCTTGGCCTGCCTCATGGCGCGCCCCAGCTGCAGGTCGTCAATGTCAGGCTGAACCTGGAGACGGCTGCTCATCCGACGGCCCTCAGACTTGGGATCTGGAATCCCTCCGAAGGCGACGATGTCGTCTCTCGAGGGCCCGCTCGGGGTAAGGCCTCCCGCCGTACCCCCAAGCAGACACTCATCCACCAGACCAATTGAGCCTTGGCCCCCTGCCATGTGCCCAATCGGAGAAGACGCCGGCAACCCCGCAGCCACGCACGCCGGAAGCACCCTCGGAGGCGAGCACACGGGCGCCGGTGAGCCCCGCGGAATCATACGCGGACTGCCCACCGGAATCCCCGACGGAGCCACCCCCACGATGGGTGAGAGGCCTTCGGGTGAGGCCGCCCACGGAGTCGCCACCACACCCATCGAGGGCTCCTTGAGAGATGTCGTCGGAGAAGAAACACCCCCAAACATAAGACGCCGAGATGGCGGCGAAGCAGACAGAGTCATCCCCCTCACGCCCCCTCAGCCTGAGTTGGCACAGGAGGCACAGTCAGCGGTGACAATGGTGGTGGCAGCTCCTGTTCCACCGGATCATCAGTATCAGCCCTGTGTCCCCACAAGCGGCTAGGATCCGACGCCGCCCCGAAAGAGCCAAATCTGAGAGAGTTCATTGGGGTCTCAGGAGGCGCCGCCCCCTTTCCCCCAGAACCCCCCGTTGACTGCGTCGACTGGCCCCTCGTCGCATCATCTCCACCGCGGGCCGAACCATCGGCGCCCAAGTCACGCGACCCGTGGGCATCATCCCCCTCTGTCATATCCATGTCTGCGGTCCCATCAGCTGACTGGAATAACTCTGGACTCTCAAACTCAATCTCCAGGTCGTACATCAGACCGGCATGGTACCATCTCAAAGCATCTGGAACAAGCGCAACATCCAGGATGCTCACCCGTAATCGTGCCACGCCATTTGCGCGGGTGAAGGGCATATCCACCTTCTCAGTCTTACCAATGAGCGAACCTAAGCTCCAAGTGATCCGAGTATTCTGCAGAGGCTTAGGTGGAACCCCCTTAAAACGAACCCAGATCTGACGAAGAGCCTTTCCTTGAGGCTCCTGCTTCTTCCAAGGGGCAAACTCCATGATACAATTAGTGCTCGCCACTCTACACATGCCAAACTTGAGGGTGTGATTCAGATCCTCTAGCGATGGAAAGTCAACTTTATACGACTGACCCTCAAGCTTCACTAGCTTCCACTGAAAATTGCCCGGAGCCAACTCACTAAGCTGTTGCACAATCTGAGCCTCAGTGAGAGTCCCCTGTGTCACCTTAACCACACCTGTGAGGGAGACCTCCGTCGCAGGTGCTTCTGTTTCAACAGAAGGTGACTCAAAGAACATAAGATCGGCAGAACAGACACCATAAATTGCGACCACCGGCATGGGCCCCATGAGCTCCGGACACTCCCCTGACTCATGCCTGGGCTTCTGGCATGTGTCACACATCTCAGTGGTGCATTCAGCAACAAAATGACCCGCCACACCGCAGCGGCGACAAGTCATCTTCTCCTTCTTACGAGCCCATTTGGATGCACGATCACCGGCAGGCTTGTCCACTCTGTCAGTCGCCGGTGCCCTAGCCGTATCAGCAGCCGGCTCGGGTACCTCCACCGTGGCAAGAGCCCTAACTGTATCCATGGCCACAGCACTGAGCTCTCCAGAAACCTCCTCCGTAGTCCCCCCGGAAGGCACGTCGGGGTTCACCACAGTAGGCGGACGCGGAGGAGGAGGTCGCCTACCCCCTCCCTTGCCTCCACGGTTCTTCCCGCGGTGATGATAGTTCGGGCCTGTTGCCCCTTCCACAAACCCTCCAGGAGGTCCGTAAAACCCATCACCGACAGCTTCACGGTAGTCCCCTGTTGGTCCATTGTAGTCGCGACCCAGACCACCATCACCGGCCCAAGCATAACCACTGCCACCATCGGACGACGAAGATCCCCGGTGCTGCCCCACGCCGTACGCGTCGTAACCGTCGTCTCCCCACCGTCCTCGCGGGGGGTTCCGGTTAGCATCGACCGGGCCGGCCCCATAGCCACGAGGATCCGGCACGCGGCCATCGCCCGCTTGGTACCCGGGTCTGTTGGCGGCGGCCCTCACCGGCGCAGCCTGACCACCGGCCACCCGCGGCTGACCAGAGGCCGCGCGCGGCAACTGCTGCTGCTGCGAGTTTGCCGGTGCTGGCTGGCCACCGAGAGCACGGGGCTGCGGCTGCTGCGAGCTAGCAGCCACAGAAGGCTGCGCCCGGGACGCGGCAGCAGCGGCTGGCGCGGCAGGCTTCTGCCCCGGCGGTCCACTGCCTCCCCGACCCGCCATGATCATGAGGGGCGGGATACGAGCGGCGCGACCCGGCCTAGCAGCGGGGAACCCTGGCACAGGGCAGCGGCGGCTAAACCTAGCAGCGGAGAGGATCGAACGTGCCTCGCGATTGCACGTACTCGTGCATGTAGCCTCCACGGTGACAGAGTAAGAGTCCGGTTTTGCCTGGGCCATACACCCAGCTAGTAACGGCCCACTCTGCCAACGCACGCCCTATGGCCCAACAGCCGGCACTTCCAGCGGCCCACCCGAGCCCAACAGGTTTTTCAAACGAGCCACCCTGGTTGCTCTGATCCGGATCACCGGATCGATCGCCGCCGGCGGCACCAGCAGCGCCGACTTTTGCACAGCCGCCTGGCCCTTCTTCTTCCTCCTTCTCGTTACAAGCGTCCAATCTTCCGGTAAAAAATCTGACAAGGATATAGATGTAGGACATACCTTCGGTAGAGGCCCTATCCAAGGCCGAATCGGCGGCACCGCCGACCGCTTGGGCACGGTCCGGCGAGGGAGAGCGGCAGCGCGGTCCGATCCGTCAGTCCGCAGAGGAGCAGACGCATGCACCACCGCCACCCTCGAGGAGACCGGCGACGCCACCTCCAATTCCGAGGCCGTCGTCGTCGAGTCATCGTCATCTTCACCATCTGCGAGGACCCAGAACCGCCCCCCCACCTTGGCCAGACCCCTCTCCGGCGAGTTCGACGTGAGATCAATGCATTCAACCGGAGAATCCTCACTCCTCTTCATCTGCAAGAGACATCCAACGAAAATTTTGAAAATATCCACGATGAGGCACATACCTTCCGTGATCTCCTCATCCGCTCCAAGATACCGACCCGCTAGGATGTCGTCCTCGAGATCTCTCAACGAAACCCATCTGGAGCGCGGATGGGGGTTGTAGTGGAGGACACCGTCGGCCCGATCTCCTCCCCCCCCCCCCCGATGAGCACGTAAACGACTTGCCATCTCTGCGATGGCATCTTCGCCGGCGGCGGCGAGCGCCCATCTGGCGCATCTCGCGAACCAGATCCCGTGGATGTCCCAGGTGACGGCTCAAGAGGTGGATGCGGCGGCGAGGATGCGGCCTTCGGATCAAGAAGCGGATGCGGCCGCCAATGTGAGTAAGTTGAGATCCCGTTAGAAACTTCTTGATCATATGCACTAAAAACATTGAACAAAAGCAATAAGAGCGATGAAAAAGATTGTGCAAACAATGTGTAGCTGAAAAATAAGACTAACCAACTGGAAAACCAGGTTCATTAGCCGCCAGCGTAAGACTTTCAAATGATGCTTCGGGTCCGGGCAACAAATCCTAATAATGTATGATTTGATGAGGTGACATTTTTTGCATGGATTGATTAATGCAAGAGATGTAACTTGTGAGTACATGTATGACTTGTTGATATCACATTTTTTTGACCGGACGACTACTAATAATTGAGGTGGCGTGGAAGCACTCATATGAAGAGAGATCTAGTAGTGAGGACTAGCTATTTATACTAGTAAAAAACAAGCATTAACAGCGACCCTGAGAAGCGGTTGTGACCAAGCAGGACAAAGCCATCTGTAATAAGCCAACCGGGGGCAATTACTATTGCTATATACAAAGGTACGGAGGCGGTAAGAATTATGAAACCATTTGAACATTGAAGGTGGTTTGTATTTTGTAACCGACACATGCGTTCTGAACCCGGAAACCTCCTCCAGCTGAAGTGGAGGCTGCAATCTTTTCCTTTTCTTTGTACAGGTTCTCAAGCACCACTTTTCCGTCCATTTCCCTACACGTCTCCAATCCACGACCAAACCATAGCACCAAGGCCGTAGTGTTCAGCTCGCCGACGCTGAGTATGCCGACGCTTGTACCTTCTTGGACAGTGACTATTGTTGATCTAGTCCTCCGTCGAATAGGGATGGTGTGTTTGCAGATCTGCCCATCCACGGTGGTGCGGTGGTACATCCACCCATCTGCAACTTCCATGGTGGCACAGCGGCACAGTGGGAGATCCGCCCATCCACCACCGCCGACCCCCACCACGGGATCCCTAGATTTCCAGCATGGTGAGATATCAAATGTTACCGGCCTTCCCGTTGATACATTATGGGTTGTACCTTTTCTGTTTAGGGTTTATAGTTTAGACAAACTATCATTGACTAATGATGAAACTTGTATCTTTGCCTCTATTGGTTGTAGATTATGTATTGATGTGTAATGAAACCCAACTATGTTTAAATGAAATATGTACCGACGTGTAATGAAACTCAACTAGGTCTAAATGAAATATGTCTCTGTCTAAATGAATATGTCTCTTGCAGGTGCTTTATTATTTCAGTGACACTCTACAAAATTGTGACTTAGCTATTTTGGCCCAAGATCTTTTCCAGGGTCCAAAAGGCTTGATTTATTTAGGTGATTATACTTTTTAATTAAGATTTAAATCACAGTACCAAGTTGTAAGTCCAAACATAAACAAGTTTGCCCCTTGTTGTCAATAGGGATATTGATGGGGACATGTATTGTATCTCTGTTACGGTTCTCATATTTTGGTTCACTATACAAGACATTTTTTCCAGAAAAAGTGCCTTGTACAATGTCACCGAAATGTCAAGGTGGTGATGATGTTATGTTTTAGTTCACTAGTAGAAAACAGGGCTTTGGTCCAGGCCGGGTAAGGGCATTAATCCAGGTTCACTCACGAACCGGGACCAATGGGGGCATCAGTCCCGGTTCGTGAGGCCAGGGGGCCGGCCGGGCCTCGGGGGCCATTGGTCCCGGTTCGTCTGGCCCCATTGGTCCCGGTTCCAGACACGAACCGGGACCAATGGGCCTCGCTCCTGGCCCACAACCATTGGTCCTGATTGGTAGCTGGAACCGGGATCAAATGGGGTCCTTTAGTCCCGGTTCTAGCCACAAACCGGGACCAAAGAGATGCCTATATATACCCCGCGAGCAGAGCAGTGGAGTGCTCTGATTTTTTGGCCGACCGTGGGAGAGCTTTGTGGTGCTCTAGCTCACCTTCTATGCACATGAGGTGTTCGATGAAATGCCCGAGCCACACTTAAACTTTCTCCTCTCGAAGCTCCTTGTCCAAACTCCATTTTCCTCAAGATTTGTCTAGGTTTGGCGGTCCGTCCTGTCCCGTCCCCGTCCTCACCACCGTCGATCGCCCGCGCCGATCTCGTCGTCGGCACCACCGTGGTGAGCCTCTTGTTCTTATCTTCTTTCTAAAAGAAAAAAGTTCTTATTTGTATGATTTAGATAGATACTTGTGTAATTTTCTTACTTTTATTATTGTTTGTTATTATATAGTGCGATGGTTTTGGTATCTGCTTCCGTCGGCCCTCGTCCTGTCTATGATTCAGATGTGGTATATATATTATCTTTTATAACTATTAGTTTCATTTAGTGTTTATGACAATTATGCCGACCAACGTGACATAGATTTTTTTATCTAGGAGGTATGTGAACCGAAAATTCCAACCGACCCTATTGTCGAGAGGTTAAATTTAGTTGAAGAAGAAAACAATTACTTGAAGAAAAAATTGAAAAAAATTGAGGAGGAGAAGATGATATTGGAGTTGCATGTTGCGGATGTCGTCGATGATCACAAGATCAAGATGGATGCAATGCGCTTAGAAAGTATAGAAAATATGTCATTCATACTGAGGCTTGGTATCATTATGCCGTTGGATCAATTGTTACCTTAGTTGCGATTATGATCGCATTTGTTGTTGCATTGAAATGTTTTAGATAGTTTCAATGTATGGTTTAATTAGATGCTCTGGAGAGCTATATGTTGTTCAATGAGAACTATGTATGTACTTTGGTTTTAATGTGATGATGAACTTCTATTAATTTGGTCACTTATCTATTCATGATGTTCTGTAATGGTTTTTGACACACTTAATTATATATAATGCACGCAGATGAACCGGCAATGGATGTACGGTGACAGATGCACCTCCGAGTACATTAAGGGCGTGCATAATTTTCTCGAAGTGGCTGAGGCAAACAAGCAGAATGGTTTTATGTGTTGTCCATGCCCTATATGTGGGAATACGAAGTCTTACTCTGACTCGAAAATCCTTCACACCCACCTGCTTTATAAGGGTTTCATGCCACACTATAATGTTTGGACCAAGCACGAAGAAAGAGGGGTTATGAT
Source organism: Thinopyrum elongatum (assembly GCA_011799875.1). Lineage (NCBI taxonomy): Eukaryota > Viridiplantae > Streptophyta > Magnoliopsida > Poales > Poaceae > Thinopyrum > Thinopyrum elongatum. The sequence goes on from CM022301.1 coordinate 80,589,606, forward strand.
GGAAGACAGCGAAGAAGAAGAAGATGATGACAACTATGTGCCCCTTGAATACGGTGATGCTGCAACGGGGGAAGCTGAAGATCAAGAGGAACCAGACGATGTGCCCGATGATGATCTTCGCCGGGTCATTGTTGATGCAAAGAGACAATGCGAAAGTGAAAAGGAGAAGTTGAAGTTCGATCGCATGTTAGAGGATCACAAAAAAGGGTTGTACCCCAATTGCGAAGATGGCAACACAAAGCTCGGTACCACACTGGAATTGCTGCAGTGGAAGGCAGAGAATGGTGTATCTGACAAAGGATTTGAGAAGCTACTGAAAATATTGAAGAAGAAGCTTCCAAAGGATAACGAATTGCCCGACAGTACGTACGCAGCAAAGAAGGTTGTATGCCCTCTAGGATTAGAGGTGCAGAAGATACATGCATGCCCTAATGACTGCATCCTCTACCGCGGTGCGTACGAGGATTTGAACGAATGCCCGGTATGCGGTGCATTGCGGTATAAGATCAGACGAGATGACCCTGGTGATGTTGACGGCGAGCGCCCCAGGAAGAGGGTTCCTGCCAAGGTGATGTGGTATGCTCCTATAATACCGCGGTTGAAACGTCTGTTCAGAAACAAAGAGCATGCCAAGTTGATGCGATGGCACAAAGAGGACCGTAAGAAAGACGGAAAGTTGAGAGCACCCACTGACGAGTCGCAGTGAAGAAAAAATGAGAGAAAGTGGGGGGACTTTGCAGGTGACACAAGGAACGTATGATTTGGTTTAAGCGCGGATGGCATTAATCCTTTTGGGGAGCAGAGCAGCAATCATAGCACCTGGCCCGTGACTCTATGTATTTATAACCTTCCTCCTTAGCCGTGCATGAAGCAGAAGTTCATTATGATGCCAGTTCTCATCCAATGCCCTAAGCAACCCGGCAACGACATTGATGTGTACCTAAGGCCATTAGTTGAAGAACTTTTACAGCTGTGGAATGGAAAAGGTGTACGTGTGTGGGATGAGCAAGACCAGCAGGAATTTGACCTACATGCGTTGCTGTTTGTAACCATCAATGATTGGCCTGCTCTCAGTAACCTTTCAGGACAGACAAACAAGGGATACCATGCATGCATGCACTGTTTAGATGACACAGAAAGTATATATTTGGACAAATGCAGGAATAATGTGTACCTGGGGCATCGTCGATTTCTTTCGACCAACCATCAATGTCGAAAGAAAGGCAAGCATTTCAAAGGCGAGGCAGATCACCGGAGTAAGCCTGCCGTCCGTACTGGTGATCACATACTTGCTATGGTCAATGATTTACAAGTAATCTTTGGAAAGGGTCCCGACGGACTATCTGTTCCGAATGACGCTGAGGGGCGCGCACTCATGTGGAAGAAGAAATCTATATTTTGGGACCTACCCTATTGGAAAGACCTAGAGGTCCGCTCTGCAATCGACGTGATGCACGTGACGAAGAATCTTTGCGTGAACCTGCTTGGCTTCTTGGGCGTGTATAGGAAGACAAAAGATACACCGGAGGCACGGGAGGACCAGCAACGTGTGCATGAAAAAGACGGCATGCCTCCAAAGCAGTATGAAGGTCCTGCCAGCTATGCTCTTACCAAAGAAGAGAAGGAAAACTTCTTTGAATGCCTGCTCAGTATGAAGGTCCCGTCTGACTTCTCGTCGAATATAAAGGGAATAATAAATATGGCAGAGAAAAAGTTCTAGAACCTAAAGTCTCATGACTGCCACGTGATTATGACGCAACTGCTTCCGGTTGCATTGAGGGGGCTTCTACCGGAAAATGTTTGATTAGCCATTGTGAAGCTATGTGCATTCCTCAATGCAATCTCTCAGAAGGTGATCGATCCAGAAATCCTACCAAGGTTAAGGAGTGATCTGGCGCAATGTCTTGTCAGTTTTGAGCTGGTGTTCCCACCATCCTTCTTCAATATCATGACGCACGTCCTAGTTCATCTAGTCGACGAGATTGTCATTTTGGGCCCTGTATTTCTACACAATATGTTCCCCTTTGAGAGGTTCATGGGAGTCTTAAAGAAATATGTTCGTAACCGCGCTAGGCCAGAAGGAAGCATCTCCACGGGCCATCAAACAGAGGAGGTCATTGGGTTTTGTGTTGACTTCATTCCTGACCTTAAGAAGATTGGTCTCCCTCAATCGCGGTATGAGGGGAGACTGACTGGAAAAGGCACGCTAGGAGCGGACTCAATAATATGTAGGGACGGGCATTCTTGGTCTCAAGCACACTACACAGTTCTACAGAATTCTACCTTGGTGACCCTGTATGTCGATGAACACAAGAATATTCTGTGCTCCAAACACCCGGAGCAGTGTGGCGACTGGATTACATGTGAACACATCAGGACTTTCGGCAGTTGGTTGCAAACACGTCTCATGGGTGACAACGCTGTTTCTGATGAGCTGTACTCGTTGGCCAGGGGACCATCTTCGACTGTATTGACTTACAAAGGTACGAGATAAATGGGAATACATTTTACACGATTGCCCAAGATCAAAAGAGCACCAACCAAAATAGCGGTGTCCGCTTTGATGCAGCAACCAAGAGGGGAAAGGACACATATTATGGTTACATAGTGGACATATGGGAACTTGACTATGGACATGATTTTAAGGTCCCTTTGTTTCAGTGCAAATGGGTCAATCTGTCAGGAGGCGGGGTACAGGTAGACCCACAGTACGGAATGACAACAGTGGATCTGAACAATCTTGGGTACACAGATGAACCATTCGTCCTAGCCAATGATGTGGCGCAGGTTTTCTATGTGAAGGACATGTCTACCAAACCGAGAAAAAGAAAAGATAAGGAAGCGAATACATCATACGATGAGCCAAAGCGCCACATAGTTCTTTCAGGAAAAAGAGACATCATGGGATTGGAGGGCAAGACAGACATATCTGAAGATTATGAAAAGTTTCATGAAATTCCTCCCTTCAAAGTCAAGGCTGACCCAAGCACACTGTTAAACGATGAAGATTATCCATGGTTACGGCGCAATAAGCAAAGGACACAAGCAAAAAAAAAGTAAAGACTTTCTCTCCACAACTATTATGATGATGCCTTTGATCTAGAATATCCCTGCAGTTACATGTGAAGAAATGAAATGCCTTTTGTAACAGATGAGTTTTCGTATGAAACCCTGATACTTCGAAAGAGATTGTCCGTTTTGTACACGAAGTGCATCCAGTTTTTGCCGTAACCCTCTAAACTTTTTATAACATGCTATGTGGGTGAAATGGTGATACCATGCCAACTTTCAACCTTTTCAGAGTTCATTTGTAGTGCTTTTCAATTTCAGGGTCATTTAGCTCAAAAAAATCAGTAAATGCATGAAAAATACCAAATGAAGTCAGAAAAGGTTGAACATTGATGATGTGGCTTTGAATGATGCATTTTGAACACACAAAAAGTCTGGAGTTCAAATAAGTTCAAAAAAATAAAATCCCTTTGTAACAGATGAGTTTTCGTCCGAAACCCTGATACTTCGAGAGAGATTGTCCATTTTGTACACGAAGTGCATCCAGTTTTTGCCGTAACCCTCTCAACTTTTTAGCACATGCTATGTGGATGAAATAATGATACCATGCCAACTTTCAACCTTTTCAGAGTTCATTTGTAGTGCTTTTCAATTTCAGGGTCATTTAGCTCAAAGAATGAACTAATAGCAAAAAGAATGAACTAAAAATAATCAATTAAAATATTATGTTATGATCAACTAAAACAAAACTATAATATTCTTCAATAGCAAAAAGAATCAACTAAAAAACTTTTATAAAACTCTAATAGCAAAAGGAATCAACTAAAAAGCTTTTATAAACCTCTAGTATTTTTGAAAATAAAATTATATAAAATTTATGCAAATAAAATTATCAAAGTATTTTCTGTTCAAAACATTAATAGCAAAAAGAAATTTCATAAAGAATTTTTTTGTTAGAAACTTTAATAGCAAACTAAAATAACAAAATCTGTTTTTGATTAAAACAGACATTTAAAATAACCTAAAAATTACCAAATTGAATATAATGATAAAACATAATAATATTAAATAGCAGGAAAAAGAATCACTCAAAAATCTATTTTTATAGTAAAGTTATTCACAAACTAGTGATTCACACAAATTTAAAAGAATTCAAATTTAAAAACTAATGGCAATAACAGAAAGTATATAATTTTTTGTGACCTAAAAGCAAAAAGAATCACTGAAAAACTGTAAGTATTTAGCTGTAAGTAGAAACAAAAAAAAATAAAGCAAAAAAGCGAACAAAAAATCAGAAAAAAATGCCGCCTACTGGGTCACCACGGCCTGAATACGACTAGAAACCCATCTAGTTGGGCCAGGATTCAGGCCCGCAGCCGGCCCAGTGGGCCCACTGGCAGAGTAGTGCGAGATTAGGCCTGTAAGCTTGCAGTTGAGAGGAACTCGAGAGGGTTGGCGCAACAGCGCTTATAAACCACTCTTGAGCCCTCTCAGCTAGCGAGGGTGGACTAAACATCCCACCACACCGTGCCAGTTACAGCACAAGGCCATTGGTCCCGGTTCGTGCCACCAACCGGGACCAATTCCCACCTTTGGTCCCGGTTCGTGGCACCAACCGGGACCAATGCCCACCTTTGGTCCCGGTTCGTGCCACCAACCGGGACCAAAGGTCTCTGCTTCCCACCCTTTGGGCTGCTGAAAAGAGACCTTTGGTCCCGGTTGGTGGCACGAACTGGGACCAAAGGGGGGCATTGGTCCCGGTTTGAGCCACCAACCGGGACCAAAGGGTTGGGTATATAACCATCACTTGTGAAAATTTTCATTTTCATCTCGCAGTTGCTGCCCCCGACGACGCCAACCTCCTCGATGCCGCCAGGCTGCCCCGACGCCGTCGCCGTCGCCCGTGCCCCTGCCCCGCCGCCGAACCCACGCCGACACCGTCCGCCGCCCACGCCGTTGCCGTCCGCCGCCCCGAGCGCGCCCGGCCGCGCCCCTGCGCCCCGGCCCGCCCCCACCGTCGCCGGCTCCGTCACGCGCCGCCCCCGAGCGCGCCCGGCCACGCCCCTGCCCCGGCCCGCCCCCACCGCCGCCGTTGCCGACGCCCTCGCCGCCCCCGCCGTCGCCCTCGCCGGCCGCCCCCGCCCGTTTTTTTTTTCATTTTTTATATGGTGAATTTTTTGTTCATATATATATAATGTATATATGTATGTATGTGGCTATATGTATGTATGGATGTTCATATATATATGTATTAATTTTTGTTCATAGCATTTTTTTGTTCATATATGTATTTTTTTTGTTCATATGTGTATTAATTTTTTTGTTCATAGCATTTTTTTGTTCATATATGTATTTTTTTTCATAGCATTTTTTTTCATGTATATATGTATGTGGCTATGTATGTATAGATGGATATCAATTTTTTCCATGTATGTATGTCGTTGTCGATATACCCCCTCCTCGATAACTTCGACATGAGGGGGGGGGGGGGGTGGATATACCCCCTCCCCGATAACATTTTTTTTCTAAGTTACTAAGGTAAAATGTTCACCCCCCTCTCGATATACCGGGTGACCAACTCTCGAGGCCACCCAAACCCTAGAAAAAAAAGCGTTGTCGATCTCCTACCCACTCCTGCCCCTACCCGACAAACTCTCGAGGCCACCCAAACCACTAGAAGAAAACTCCGGTAACTTCGACATGAGGGGGGACGTCGATCAACCCCCTCTCGCCTGAACAAGTCTATGTATCATTTTATATCACGGTGGACATATATCAAAGTTTGAATTTTGACATATGCAACATTTGATCATATATCAAAGTTTGATCATATGTCAAAGTTTGAATTTTGACATATGCAACATTTGATCATATGTCAAAGTTTGATCATATGTCAAAGTTTGAATTTTGACATATGCAACAATATTTGATCATATGTCAAAGTTTGACTTTTGCCATAGATTTATCAAGAATGCCCCCATTATGGATGTGCACAAGTTGATCCAATTTTTTTTTCTGATCTCATCTATATATATATATATTCTTCTATATGTCACGTTGTCTGTCAAAGTATTGAAGAAATCCATGGCTTCATCATTAGCCGGAAGTAACAGGCGTATGATGCTACGAAGCTCTTCAAAGTTGTTTTGAAACGGAGTTCCGGATAGAATAATTAGCTTTTTGGTACGAATTTCAGTAAAGGCCTTCCAAATAGCGATATTCGGAAGGCTCTTGCTGAACTTCGTACCAAAAAACTAATTATCCTATCCGGGACTCCGTTCCAAAACAATTTTGGAGAGCTTCGTACCATTATGCGCCTGTTACTTCCGGCTAATGATGAAGCCATGATTTTCTTGAATCCTTTGACACTAGACAACATGACATATAGAAGGGTAAATGAGATCAGGAAAAATATGGACCATTTTCTGCACATCCAGAATGGCGCCATTTTGTTAAATCTCTTAAAGGTTAAGAGAATCCCCCCCTCTCGCCCGACCAAACCCTAGAAGCGTTGCCGAGGCCACCCCAAACCCTAGAAGCGTCGAGGCCACCCAAATTTACCAAGTTAAAAGAGCGTTGTCGAGGCCACCCCAAACCGTAGAAGCGTCGAGGCCACTAATATGATTCCTTGTTGTGATTAGCTAGCTAGGTCTATGTTTTCCACTAATATATCCATCTCTCATGTTTGTATATTAATTGCCATGTTGTAATATTTGCAGAAACTATGGAGCAAAGAGACTTGGAACAAGAACAGTTGTTGGGAGACATAATCCTCGCGCGGAGGTGATGTCTTGTCGTTTCTCAACGACACCGATGGTCGGGAAGGAGAGGATGACGGCTCCGGTGATCGAACAATGGAGGAGGAAGGACATGATCATGATGGCTCTGGTGACCAAATGCCGGAGGAAGAAGGAGACCATGATGACGGCTCCGGTGATCGAATGGAGGAGGGAGCTGTTGCAAAGTCCGGCGAGGTATATATATTAATTAAGCCTGTGCTGACTAGCTAATTGATGCATTAATTGTTTTGGTATGTACATATATTAACTCTTCTTTCTTCATTTATAGCCCTCCAGATCGAGCCAAACTTTGATAACGAGACGAGGCCCGAAGAAAAGGTTGCGCCAGGATGAAAGGTTCATGATCACAGCACTCGCGGACGATGGCCTACCGATTGAACCCAAGCGGACCAAGGACGCATTTTCTGCTCAGTGCGGAGCTATTGTTAGGGACAACATCCCGATCAGCATCAAGCAATGGAATAAGCCTAAGGACGACGACCCTGAAGTTTCTTATATCACCGATAGACAGAAAGATGATCTTTGGACCTCGCTGAAGGCAAATTTCACCCTACCGCCAGAGGCGGATCCGAATAAGCCAGTTATAGAGCCACTGGTCAAGGCAAGTGCTCTTAAGAAGATGGCAGATCTATTCAGGAGGTGGAAGAATGAGTTGAAATCAAAGTTTGTCGACAAAGGGAAGACTCCAGAATTCACCGGCCGATTTGAGAAGATAAGAGATCACTGGCCCGCATTTGTGGCCTACAAGACATCGGACAAGAGTAAGAAAATGTCAGAGACAAACAAGATAAATGCTGCAAAGAAGCTGTATCACCATCACACGGGGTCAGGTGGCTACCTCAAAGCCCGGCCGTTGTGGGACAAAGCTGAGCAAGACCTGCTTGCTAAAGGGGTCGAACCACAGACATTGAACTGGCCAGACCGTTCAAGGACTTGGTTCTTTGGGGTTGGGGGAACTTTGGACCCTGAAACAGGGAAGTGCCATTGGACGGACGAGCAACTTGCAATACCCGTCAAGAAGCTTCAGAAGTATATCACCGCAGCGCAGGAAGGGACGTTCATTCCCGACAGAGAGAAGGATGAGCTGACTGAGGCCCTCGGGAATCCTGAGCACCCTGGACGAACACGAGGCACACCAGGCTTCGTTCTGTGGGTGGTTGGGTTTGCCGGCGCAGCAGGTTACAGAAGCCGGGAGAGAAAGAGGAAAGCGGAGCTGAGCGAAATGCAGAAGCTCAATGCAAGGCTAGTAAAGCTAAAGGAACTTGCAGCTGCCGGCCAACCATCTCAGCGGCAAGAAGATCCTGCCCAAGAAGCTACCCCACCATCTCAGCGGAGAAGCAGCGTGGCTTCCACGGAGCTCGTTCAGCCTGATTTCATGGCTTCTAGCTACCCCGTGGATACTATCACCGAGGCTCAACATTGCTAGCTTATGACGAAATGGCAGAACCTCACTTTGAAGGCGGCTGTCGGCTCTGTTGCACCTCCTCAACCTGACAGAACTTTTCACTGCCATCCGATTCCACATGGCTATGCTGTTGTGACGGTGAATGAAGTAATGGAGGGATTTGATGAGATCGAGCTTGACCACCCTATAGGTGAAGGGGAGAATCAGCTGGGTTATGCTCTGAGGACTACATGTCTATGGCGGAAGGAGTACATCAAGCTTCCAAACTAGACGCCTCCGCCTCCTCCTCCTCCTCCGGCGAGTCAGGGCACTCCGCCTCCTCCTCCTCCTCCAGCAAGTGATCAGGGCACTCCGCCTCCTTCTACGGCTCCTCTGGCGCGTGAGGGCACTCCGCCTCCTCCTTCGCCTCCTCCGGCGCGTCCGAGCAGTCCGCCTCCTCCTCCGCCTTGTTAGCAACGGCGGAAGACAGACGCTGCCGCTCCGGCTCCTCCGGCGCGTCGGAGCACTCCGCCTCGTAAGCAACAACGGAAGAGAGACGCCGCCGCTCCAGCGGCTAGCAGTACAAGCAGAGGCGGGAGGCAATTCAGATACGGTCCATATCTCAAGCCTTTGGAAAAGTTACCATACGAGAGGACCGAGAAGGAAAACGCGGAGATCTCTGAAGCCGAAGTGAGGAATTTTTTGCAAAGAAACCTCCACCTCCGAAGGAGACGATAGATCCAGTGAAAGCGAAGCGCACTATCGATGCCCTGAAGCGACCACCACCGCCTCCGCCGGATTCCAACTATGTCCGCGCTCTTAAAAAGACATATGAAGATGCGCGGCGGTCAGGAAGTACTTCGAGTGATAAAAGGTTAGCAGAACGAAGAAGTGGGAAAAAATTCCCCAGCTCGGTGAACAGGCGAACCAATCGTGCCCCCCGCTCAAGGTGTCTAGCGATATCGTCGCTAATCAGCTGGGGATGGTGCCCGGTACCAATCCTGCTGATTACCTGAGCGATGATATAGAGTTTGAAACAATGGAGGTGGACGAATTCAGATACCAGTACGGGAAGCCTCTCGTCAAACGTGGTTATCCTCCTCTAACAACGATGATGCGAAGATTTCATGAATGGTACATGAAAATCTGCAGGGAGTCTGGAAAGGATACTTTGACGCTGAGAATTAAAGAGGAGCACGACCTCGTTGGAATGGATCTATTGTCTGTTGAATTTGACGAGTTATTCCAGTTATACAATCAAAAGGCCCTCGACAAAATACTCGTGACTTGCTACTGTCTGTAAGTACTACTTCTGTAATTAAGTCTCTATATATAGCTCAGCTCTTTCATTGCATGTATATATAATTATACTCACAATATTATGCAGATTGAAGATCGTCGAATACAGAGAAGCACAAATCTATGACATTGGGTTCATTAACCCAAATATCATACATGAATGGACGGTTAAAAACAGAGTCACAGATATCAAGGACAACTTGCTACAATCGTTGTTTAAAAATCAAAACAAAGATAAAATACTCTTTCCTTACAACTTCAAGTGAGTGTTACTATCTTGTGCATATTCAGTTTCCCTTATTACTCGAGGTTATAGTAATGTAATTGATGAGTTATGCATGTGTGCGCAGGTTCCACTTTATTCTCCTAGAGATTAAGCTTGACCGGGGAGTAGTAACCGTCTTAGACTCGAGACGAAAAGATCCAGAGGACTATGCGAACATGACTCAAATGCTCCAGAAGTAAGTTCAATCGATCATTATCGCACCATATCGGCAACTTTGTTCATTTCCTGATATCAAGTAATTATTTTCTTTGTCTGGCAGGGTTTGGAAAGAGTTCACCGCAATTGCTCCGGGACTGCCGAGGGAGCTGCGATTTACACACCCGAAAGTAAGTACTACTAGCTAGTTCCGCGCATCTCCCATTGATTCTAGTTTCATCAATACCATTTATCATGCTTGATTATCAGTTTGATTGAACTCTATTTCTCGTAAAGTGCTTATGGCAGGAAGCCGGGAATGAATTATGTGGATACTACGTTTGCGAGTTCATCTACAACGCGACCTCTCTGCGGGGCTACTCTGAAAAAAATATGAAGTACGTAAACAATAATATTCACAATTTTATTTTATTACCATCATTTGTGTTGAGTTTCATTCATATATATGTATTGACCCCCTTCTTTAAATTAGGTCTGGCAGTTGCGGGATGAACTCCTACCACATGATCGCATACGAGCAATTCAAGAGGAATTGGCGGGATTCTTTCTTGACCACGTCATCAATAAAGACGGAGAATACCATGTGGAAATTGACATTACATGTTAGGGATTGTAAGAGATTTTATATTGTATATATGTAGCTAGTAGCGTCTGATAGATATACGAAAGCTTTTTGTTCGACCAATCTCTCGGAGAAAGAGAGGTCGATCACTTCTCTCTGTATATGTTCATGACGATCTTGTGTACTTAATGGTTCCTTCATTTGCTTACTAGCTAGTGTGTCGAGTTCTCTCTATACGTATAGTAGCTAGCATCGACCAAGCACGGAGAAAGAGAGGACACTTCTCTCTATTAGCTAGCTAACACAATATGAAACCCCTAAATTAACCCTCCAAAAACTCCTAACCCCCCCCTTCAAAAAAAAAAACAAAAACCTCAGCTCCTGCCAAATGCTGACGCGTGGATGCCTTTTGGTCCCGGTTGGTGTTACCAACCGGGACGAAAGGTCCTCCTGCCTGGGCTCCCCGCAGCGGCTTTAGTCCCGACCCTTTAGTCCCGGTTCCAGAACCGGGGCTACTGGGCCTCTGGAACCGGGACAATGGGCCATTTTCTACTAGTGGTTATATTGCATAAGAATTACAGTATGTCAGTATAAATGAGGAATGGTCAGGAGGAAGCATCAGCTACTCCAGACGATGGATCTTATCTTCATGAATAAGAAGTTCGCCTTTAGGACAATATCGCTACCTTATGGATTCATTTGATCAACTTCGTATCTAGAGATAGTTATGTTCCCGGAAGCAGGTATAATTATTCAAACTAAAATTCATTTAATATAATTAAACAAATATTATATTGTAAATCATAACTTTCTTGTGAATTTGTTTTTTTAATATATTCCATTTTAGGCGCACTGCACAAGATGACAAAGTCTTAGCTCCTCTACCATGCTTCTCCATTAATGTGCCTATTTGTTCACATCATAAAAGACTTGTATCGAAATGTACTGGTGAAGGCATGAAGTAAACTACAAGGGATGACGACGTAGTATAAGCACATCATAATAGACTTATGGTTTTAGGTTTAATAAATATGTTTATATGTTCATTGTGAAGAGTGTAATTGTACATCTTGGATTCGAACCCCCAATTATATTCATGTGTGTTATGAAAACAAGGGTGCTCGTGAAAAAAGCAATTCTCATGTGCACCAGAGGTCCTGTGAAAGCCTCAGCCATCTATTCCCTCCATTCCTAAATATAAGTCTTTTTAGAGATTTCAATATACACTACATACGGGTGTATATAGACTTATTTTAGTGTGTAGATTCACTCATTTTGCTCCGGATGTAGTCCATATTTGTAGTCTGTAAAAAAGACTTATATTTAGAAACGGAGGGAGTATTTGGTTGAAGATTCGCATGCATGCATGCTTATCTCCTATGCAAGCATGGCATTGATTGCTTTTTGATGGCCCCGGATACAACTTCTGGCAGAGATGGCATGCTCTACCCATCCAACCTCTCATGCTGTTTATTTTAGCTTTCAAATTTGAATATACTATATTTTTTAATTGAAAGTCAAAATTAAGTTTCGTTTGCATATTTACGGTTGTTGCGACGAGGACTTTCAAACAAGGTCACTCAAACATTTTGACAACTTTTAAATTTTACTAATTTCAAATATTAAAACATAATAGTTATAATATTAAGTTTTTATCAAGTTTCATTTGTTTTTACGGTTTAGAGTTTAGAGCTTTAAGTTTTACTATTTAAAACCTGGTGATTTTATCCCTCATCGTGTCAAGTTTTAACAGATGAAATTTCATGAAAATTTTAAAACTTGTCAAAACGTATTCAAGAGTGGTCTTATTTGAAAGCCCTCATCACATGAAAAGAAAATATTCAAAACAAAATGTAAATTGGACTTTCGGTTCAAAAGATACACTAGATTCAAATTGAAAGTTAAAATGAAAGGCATGGGAGATCAGATGGGTGGAGCATGTCACTTCTGTCAAAAACTGCATGTGGAGACCCACCCAAAAATACGGAGTGATAATCAATGGACTAATCCATGCATGAGACCTCCCATGCACGAGAGAAAATGCATTCTCGCTTGTGCAGATGAATGTTATATGGCGGACGGATTGCGCTTCAGTTAGGCACGTGATTCATCTACTAAACACTGGTTGTGTGGGCCCAAGTACTCCTTACTAAATTAATCATTACACACACAAGCTTTATTTCCTTAACGGACAAGAATATAACATGATCACGATAATACAAATCTAGAACAGGACAACAAAGGAAGGGAAGTACTCCTTCCGTAAAGAAATATAAGAGCGTTTAGATCACTAACAGAGGGAGTACCACATAGCAAAATACTACCCCAGGACTGTCCAGCTTCATCGGTGCCCACCCTTTGGCGCCGCAGCCGCCGGGGAAGATGCGCACGGATGCACCCTCCCGGCCAGTGGCGAATCTAGAAAGAAAATGGAGGGTGGGCTTAAAGTTTATGCCGAGAAAGCTGAACTCTCTTTTGAAGAAAAAAATCAATTATCTCCTAATCGTTTTGTGCAAATAAACTGAAATTTTTCCTAGATTACTAATGGAAACATGTTATTTACTAGATTTTTTTTTGTTTTTATTAAATATCAAATTTTGAACAAAAGTTTGAATCTGTTTAGCAAGATAACTATTATCTCAAAATCCATTCATCCAAATAAGCTCAAAGTTTCCCAGATTTCTACCGGGAACATGTACATTATTTACTGGATTTTTTGAAAAATATCAAATTTTGAACCGAATTTTAAATCTGTTCACTATAACAGACATTATCTCCTGATCATATTGCTCAAATAAGCTCAAAATTCTGACTACTGCTGGAAACATGTGTATTTACTGTATTTTTTCTGGAGTTTTTGAAAAATATCAAATTTTGAAAAAAAATGGTTTTGCCTATTTAAATTGAAAATATGTGTCAAACAGACAATAATGAAACAAGGATATAAATTGGTTCGTGAATTAATTATAATAGATCTAGCTAGTAGCTAATCACTGGAACTAAACTAGCTAAAGCCTACAGCAAATAAATTATCAACATTTGACAACGGAGCAGCACACGCACTGAACAAGCATAAAAGGAAAGCAAGAAATTAGACAGAGTCCAGAGAGAAATTAGCAGGGGAGTGTGTGGCCGTGTGGGCTGCGGCTGTTGTCTGCTTGTGCGGGTGTGGTTGTTCTGCCTAATTCGCTTAGATAGGCCGCATGGACTGGCTGGTCAGCTTCTTCTGGGCTGGGCCTGCTGATGCATACTAGTAAAAAACAGTTTCGCTATTTTGCAGGGTAGGCTCGAGCCTATCGAAGCCTTGCAAGTTGCCTTCTTCTCCTCTTCACCCATGAAACGCTCCTTCATCTTCTCTTCTTCTCGGGTCATTGACTTGTTTACCGTCGCCGTTGCCGAAGCCTTCTTGCTGTCGCTGATCCTCCTCATCAGTCTCTCTTGCTTCACGTGTACCTGTGCGTAGCTGAACCCCATGGAAGCCATGTTGAGTAGGACTGTAGGAGAGAAGATGGCTAGAAAGATGAAGGCTTGAGTTGATGTGATTGTGGGTGTTGGTGTGTGCATACGTGCGTGTATTTATAGGCACCAGTGGGAATTATTGGGTGCGAACCGTGTGCTGGCTTCTTGATTTCTTCGGGCACATCTCCTTTGCCGGTTTAGATGGATCATATGCAAACTGGGGTGGACTTGCCATTGCCAATATACTAGTATTACTACTCCTAAAAGCAGAGAAGGCGATGACTAGAACTCCAGCACAGCACCATCAGGTTAATAATTTGCTTGCCTGGCAGTGCAATCCACTGCATGCTTCACTTCTACATTATTTGTGCTTAAACTTTTAATCAAATGTATTGTATCTCTCCGTCTCCCCGAGATGATATTGGATCCACAGTTTAAAACCTTCAGATTTGGTAGGTGGTACTCACACTTTGAGAGCAAGCTAGAGAAATGCCGATCGCTACTGTAACGAACTCCTGTATTTAAATCGCACTCTGAAGGAAATCAAGTAGTCTGGAGAAATCTCGACCACTACTGTAACGAACTGTTGTATATAAAACTTCAGATTTGGTAGGTACTGCACTTAGTAAGTTCACCGCCGGAGAGATCTCGACCACAGCAGTCCACTACTGCAGTCGATCGTGGTGCAGACATTGCAGGGAGTATTACTCCTATTTTATCATCAGTCAACTAGTAGAAGATATTATATCTACTCAACAACAACAACAACAATAAAGCCTTTAGTCTCAAACAAGTTGGGGTAGGCTAGAGGTGAAACCCATAAGATCTCGCAACCAACTCATGGCTCTGGCACATGGATAGCAAGCTTCCACGCACCCCTGTCCATAGCTAGCTCTTTGGTGATACTCCAATCCTTCAGGTCTCTCTTAACGGACTCCTCCCATGTCAAATTCGGTCTACCCCGCCCTCTCTTGACATTCTCCGCACGCTTTAGCCGTCCGCTATGCACTGGAGCTTCTGGAGGCCTGCGTTGAATATGCCCAAACCATCTCAGACGATGTTGGACAAGCTTCTCTTCAATTGGTGCTACCCCAACTCTATCTCGTATATCATCATTCCGAACTCGATCCTTCCTCGTATGGCCACACATCCATCTCAACATACGCATCTCCGCCACACCTAACTGTTGAACATGTCGCCTTTTAGTCGGCCAACACTCAGCGCCATACAACATTGCGGGTCGAACCACCGTCCTGTAGAACTTGCCTTTTAGCTTTTGTGGCACTCTCTTGTCACAGAGAATGCCAGAAGCTTGGCGCCACTTCATCCATCCGGCTTTGATTCGATGGTTCACATCTTCATCAATACCCCCATCCTCCTGCAGCATTGACCCCAAATACCGAAAGGTGTCCTTCTGGGGTACCACCTGGCCATCAAGGCTAACCTCCTCCTCCTCACACCTAGTAGTACTGAAACCGCACATCATGTACTCGGTTTTAGTTCTACTAAGCCTAAACCCTTTCGATTCCAAGGTTTGTCTCCATAACTCTAACTTCCTATTTACCCCCGTCCGACTATCGTCAACTAGCACCACATCATCCGCAAAGAGCATACACCATGGGATATCTCCTTGTATATCCCTGGTGACCTCATCCATCACCAATGCAAAAAGATAAGGGCTCAAAGCTGACCCCTGATGCAGTCCTATCTTAATCGGGAAGTCATCAGTGTCGACATCACTTGTACGAACACTTGTCACAACATTATCATACATGTCCTTGATGAGGGTAATGTACTTTGCTGGGACTTGGTGTTTCTCCAAGGCCCACCACATGACATTCCGCGGTATCTTATTATAGGCCTTCTCCAAGTCAATGAACACCATATGCAAGTCCTTCTTTTGCTCCCTATATCTCTCCATAAGTTGTCGTACCAAGAAAATGGCTTCCATGGTCGACCTCCCAGGCATGAAACCAAACTGATTTTTGGTCACGCTTGTCATTCTTCTTAAGCGGTGCTCAATGACTCTCTCCCATAGCTTCATTTTATGGCTCATCAGCTTAATTCCACGGTAATTAGTACAACTCTGAACATCCCCCTTGTTCTTGAAGATTGGTACTAATATACTCCGTCTCCATTCTTCTGGCATCTTGTTTGCCCGAAAAATGAGGTTGAAAAGCTTGGTTAGCCATACTATCGCTATGTCCCCGAGACCTTTCCACACCTCAATGGGGATACAATCAGGGCCCATCGCCTTGCCTCCTTTCATCCTTTTTAAAGCCTCCTTGACCTCAGACTCCTGGATTCGCCGCACAAAACGCATGCTGGTCTCATCAAATGAGTCTTCCAGTTCAATGGTAGAACTCTCATTCTCCCCATTGAACAGCTTGTCGAAGTACTCCCGCTATCTATGCTTAATCTCCTCGTCCTTCACCAAGAGTTGGCCTGCTTCGTCCTTGATGCATTTGACTTGGCCAATATCCCTCGTCTTCCTCTCTCGGATCTTGGCCATCTTATAGATGTCCCCTTCGCCTTCCTTCGTGCCTAACCGTTGGTAGAGGTCCTCATATGCCCGACCCCTTGCTTCACCAACAGCTCGCTTTATGGCCTTCTTCGCCATCTTGTACTTCTCTATGTTGTCTGCACTCCTATCCAGGTATAGGCGTCTGAAGCAATCTTTCTTCTCTTTAATCGCCTTCTGGACATCATCATTCCACCACCAGGTATCCTTATCTTCGCTTCTCCTTCCCCTGGATACTCCAAACTCCTCCGAGGCCACCTTACGAATGCAAGTCGCCATCTTCATCCACACATTGTCCGCATCCCCTCCTTCCTCCCAAGGGCCCTCCTTAATGACCCTCTCCTTGAACACCTGAGCTACCTCCCCCTTGAGCTTCCACCACTTCGTTCTAGCGACTTTGGCACGCTTATCCCGCTGGACACGAATCCGAAAGCGGAAGTCAGCAACCACCAGCTTATGCTGGGGTACAACACTCTCTCCAGGTATCACCTTACAGTCTAGGCACGCACGCCTATCTTCTCTTCTCGAGAGGATGAAATCAATCTGGCTAGAGTGTTGGCCACTACTAAAAGTCACCAGATGTGATTCTCTCTTTCTAAAGAGGGTGTTAGCTACAATCATGTTGTAGGCTAGAGCAAAGCTTAAGACATCTTCTCCTAGAACTATTATATCTACTCACCGCTGACCAATTTAGCGCACAAGAATAGGTAGCACTATTTTTACTTTAAAAATAAGACTTTCCTTTTGAGGCAAGATAAAGTTACTTTAATTAGAAAAATGATTCTTAGCTGCTAAGCCAGCCAGTCACTGATCACTACCATAAGCAATTGGGTCGTGATCATATATAGTCACTGCCGTAATTCCCACCATGTTGCAACGAATCATTCTAACTCCGCTCCTAGCCCTTTGTCAGGTCACATGTTATTCGGCCGGTGGGTATGGTCCAAGGACATAGATTTTGTATTAGGACTGTGGAGATGTCGTTGCTAGGCAAGTCCTATATGGATGGCCTCGAGTTTTCTTTCTTTTTAAGTCTATTTGTTCGGTATTGATACTTGGTAATTTTTTCAATATTAAATCATATATAGAAGTGTGCGCTCTATGTGCCTACAAAGCATCCGCCACCGATAGATGCTTCGAGATTCAAACCTATATTTTCGAGCTCAAGTATTCTTACGTATTTGTCTGTATCCAATCTATTTTTAGACATTTTTACTAATTTTGGTTAGTCTCGTGATTTAGAAACTATCAAAAGTTCAATTTTCAAAATTTGAACTTATTCAAGTCTCATTCATTATTTATTGTTCATTTCCAGATACATTGCTAATTCAAATGTCAAATGCATTTCACTAACCATTACTATATTTTCGGATTTCATAGGCAAGTTAGACTAACTTCACGTGTCCATTCTAGAACCATTTCAGGTACATTTCAAAGAAACTAAAACATTCAAACAAATTCCACAGTGATTTTCATACATTTCCTAATGTGATTGTATAATTGTTTTAGATACAATTCAAAGATCATAACATATCATTCACACTAACTGTATTTCAGTATCTCAGTGGCAATTCATATCTACTAGAAGGGTTGGACGCGCTTTGCTACGTCATTGGTGTTGTTGGGTTTCTTAGAAAAAATACTCACGTTGTTTCAAATTATAAGGTATATTAATTTTTTGAAAACTCAAACATTTTAGGTTTGATCAAATTCGTGGAGAAATATATCAAAATCCATAATATCAAATATGTATGATTAGATTCATCATGAAATGAATCTCCATACTTTTTTGTTTAATATTGTGGATGTCGATATTTTTTGCTCTGAACTTGGTCAAATTTAGAGAAATTTGACTTTCCAAAAAACTAATACCCCTTATATTTCGGAAATGATGGTATATTTAGTTTGGTGGGTGGGGGAGATGAATGACTATGTTTTATTTTTATTTATAATGCGGTGATTTGATGGGCCTTTCATGGTATGGTTCTGTGTTATCCGCTGACCAACATATATTTATGTGAAGAAATTTCTGCGTCGATGGTTGCATGTACTATATTGGTGCTACGGCATCACATGGTGGTGGGAGGGTGTACGAGATTGATATATCTTTATAGGCCGGTTGCCGCTAATTGATTTGAAAAATTGTTGGCCCGATCAAAATCGTAAACCAAATCCAAAATTGAATACCTCAATTAATTAGAAGGGCTTCAAAATTAGGGAACATATGGAATTAAAAGAATTGAATGAGAGAGCTCCTTGATAAATTGTTGACCCAGTTAAAATTGGGTGACCCAATTCTTTGTGGAAGGCCTCAATTAATTGTGAGGCCTTAAAAATTAAAAAGCATAGTGTATAGTATAAAAGAATTGAATGAGAGAGCTTTGAAAAATTGTTGGTCCGGTCAAAATCGGATGGCCCAATTCTAATTGAAGACCTCAATTGAATGTAGACTCTTTAAACCTAGGAAGTATAGTATTATAGAGGATTTTGGAAACATTTTAGAGCACGTTAATAATTTAGATAAATTCTACAACAATTTTGTAAAATTTTAATTGCATTTTCAATAATACAATTCATGAAAAAAAAATAGATACAGTACACAAACCAATTATTCCATTCACAGTTGATAATTAATTAATTATAGATACATTCCATAGGCATTTCATAAAATATTCAATGACATCTCACAAAACTACACTGCAACAAAAAATCACTGACATTTCACGAGTACATTGCAACATGTTTTCATCTTATTTAAGTTTTAGTTTAGACATAATTATAAATAACTTATAGACATATTGAAGTGTAATTTCAGAAATTTGACAGTGAATGAAATGAAGCTCCCAAACTATAATTAAACCGAAATGCTTTTTTTTGTAAACTAAACCATGTTTCAAAGTGATTTCACTGTATTATCCTACAGGGACAGTACAGGAAGGAAAGTTCAAAGCAGCTTAACCAACTTGACTTTATTTCAACTTGACTCACAACCCCAGAATATATTCTGGCACAATCTAGTGATCTATGTATGCAAGGATGTTCCTTGGCCGCCAGCTTCACCGGTGGCCACTCTTTAGGGCCACAGCCACTGTTGAAGATGCACATGGATGCACCCTCACGGCGCCGGTGGTCCATGAGTTGCAAGCTGCCTTCTTCTCCTCTTCACCCATGAAACTCTCCTTCTTCTCTTCTTCTCCGGTCATTGACTTGCCCATCGTCGTCGCTGCCGAAGCCTCCTCGCTGATCCTCCTCCTCAGTCTCTCTTGCTTCACGTGTACCTGTGCGTAGCTGAACCCCATGGAAGCCATGGTGAGTAGAGAAGTTAGCTAGTAGAAGGATGAAGGCTTGAGTTAATGTGATAGTTGGAAGATTGTGTGTGCATACGTGCATCTATTTATAGGCGCCAGTTTAGATTACAATAGGGTGCTGACTTCTTAATACTTCCATTTTTAATAGCAAGGAGATGAGTAGGACTCCAGTACCATAAGGTCAATGTGCTTGCGTGGCAGTGCAATCCTCAGCATGCTTCACTTCTGCATTGTCTGTCCTTAAATGTTAGAAGGGAGAGAGGGAATTGGTGGAATAGTTTGTTGTGTATTGCTTGAGCCTCATAGGCATATATATAGGAGTACATGATTATCTTGGAGTATAAGGTAAGGTAGAATAATATCCTACGATATCCTAGCTTTCCTAATAATCATATACTCAACATCCCCCCGCAGTCACAACGGTAGCGACGCAAACGGTGAGACTGGAGAAGAATCTGAAGGCAAGCCGACGGACACCCCCCCACAGTCGTAACGGTCGATGCATCGCGGAAGTCGTGGCTGGAGTGGAAACCGACGAGGTTGCTCAAACAAGGCGGTAGCCCTTTGTGCCGTTTGTCGAGGTAGCCGAGAGCGTAGGTGGTGTAGCCGTGGTCGAGGTAGCCGTGCGAGGGACGCCGTGGTCGATGTCGAGTCGGGGTGGCCGGTGTCGAGGTAGTCGCCGTGGACCGGGAAGAAGAGCGGAGGCGGCGGCCTGAGGAGGCGGCGGCGGCTAGGTCAGCAGCGCGGCGACGGTGTCCGAAGTAGGCGAGGAAGAACCCGACAGCATGACGAATACCGGCGCGGACGGTGGCGTTCCCGCGCCTAAGGAGGCAGCGCGACGCATACCACATAGAAGTCGACATGCGGGGACGGCGGAGTAGACCGCGCGCCGCGACGCTACGACCCGAAGGGGCGACGCAGCGGCAGCGCGCGGGTCGGGGCGACGACGGGGAAGACCTCATGGCGGTTGCAGGGACCGTGTGCCACGCTCGCTACGGCCCGACCGGGAGACGCAGCGGCAGCGCGAGGGTTGTCGTGGGAATGAGTCTGACAATAATAGTATAGGGTACGTAGGAGGAGGCAAGGTCCTAGCTACGGCGAGGTTGTGCACACAAGTTTACGAGTTCAGGCCCCTCTCGGAGGAGGTAACAGCCCTACGTCTCGGTGCCTCGGAGGCTTGTCGACTGAATTATGTGTGGAAGTTACAGGGGGTCCGAACCCTTGTGCCAGAGGAGGGGGTGGCTTATATAGAGTGCGCCAGGCCCCTCCGGCCCTCGGTTACACAGGGTTCAATGTGAGTTAAGACAGGGGCGTTACTAGTAACGCCTGCTATTAATGATCTTTATGACTACGGAGTGAATGCCTGACCGTTGCCATCCTGGGGTGACTGTAGGCCTTCTGCACTCCGAGCTGTTCTTTGTATGGTCGAGTGTAATTATCAAGTCGAGTGGAATTGGGATAACCGAGTGGAATCTTCGGTCGAGTGGATTACACTTCAGGGTGATTTCAGTCGGTATCTTCTATAGAACTTCGCATGTCTTTGACTCTAGGGCAGCGTCCTGGGGTAGGGTACCTAGGTCAGGCCTATGACCCTACCCTAGGTACATGTCATCGTCATTAGCCCCCGAATGGATTGAGGTCCGAGTGAGGAAGGGTTGAAGTTGGTTCCGACTCGATTCAATGCTTCGGAGGCATTTCGTCGAGGTCTTGAAAGCTCTCGAGCACTCAAACCCTGCATCAGTCGCCTCGATCGATTCTGTCCTCTGAGATCGCCGAGTGAATTATGCTGAAAATCTTCGAGTGAACTGGAATGTGATATCTTTGAAGCGATTGACTGCTCTGCGGTCTCCGGATTTCACGGGATTTGAAATTTTGGAGAAGCGCGCGGGACGGGGCGTGGCGCAGTAAACGAAACGAGTAGATAGGGGCTCCTCGATCTTCGTGCCGCCTTTTTCGCCATGTATCGAGCCAGCGCCTGTTACGGGATGCGATAGGATCGCTCGGGCCCACGGGTCAGCCACTTGGAAGCGGGCCCATAAAAAGCGCCGAGGCCGATGTGAAGCACTGTGCATTCCATTGGTTCCCCTTTCTCTCCACTTCTCCGCCTCGCCACTTCCTGTTCCCCTCGAGCTCCGCTGCCATGGTGAAGGAGAAGACCGCGGCTCTAGAGCGCGCGAAGAAGGCGATGGCGAAGGGCAAGAAGATGGCTCGGGGGTCGTCGTCGCGGTCCGGTCTGCCGCCTGGTTGGATCCAGGGGGACTGGATCCGCTCCACCGTCTTGAAGGAGGACTTGGAGAATCTCGCCCACGACGGCCTGATTGCTCATGGGTCCTAGAGGCTGTCGGAGGGGGAATCTGAGCCCCAGCCGCACGAGGGTGAGCGCGTCCTCCTCACCACCCACGTCGAGCGAGGTTTCTCTCTGCCCCCGCATCCGTTCTTTCGGGGTTTTTTGAACTTTTTCGGTGCTCAGATCCATCATTTTCCTCCCAACACAATCTCGTACCTTGCCGCATTTGTTTCCATGTGCGAGAACTTCCTTGGGTGTCAGCCGCATTGGGGGTCTGTTCAAACACATTTTCACCTGCCGCTCTCAGTCGGTAAAGAAAGCCAACCCAGATGGCGAAAAGACGCACGTGATCCAAATGTGCGGGGGGTTAGGGATCCAAATGAGAGGTAGGAGCGCTTTTCCGCCCATGAATTTTCCCGAGTCAGTTAGAGGATGGCAGTCGACTTGGTTTTACTGCAAAGACGTCCCGACTCCTGGTCAGTCGACCGGCCTCCCTCCCTTCACCCTAGATAGACTCCGTCAGCCTTCTTCACTGAAAGTAACTGCGGCTGAGAAAGGTGAGGTACCTATGTTAGTCGACGCGGTCGTCGCCTTGGTTCAAGGTGGAGTGACGGGTATGGATCTGTTGAAGGTATTCCTCAGTCGACGGATCCAGCCCTTGCAAGCCCGTGACCATCCTATGTGGATGTACTCGGGTTCAGACGACACCGCTCGAACCCACCCAGAGGAGGTTGACAAGGAGACGGTGGCCCAGTGGCTCTGGAGCATTACTGGCAACAAGGACAACCACCGGGGGTCCAGGAGGATTTTGCCATTCGACGCTCAGAACGCACCCGGAGAGGTCAGGCATTTTCAGTCGAGTGTTTATGACTTCTTTGATGTGTAACTGTCTTGAAACCCGACTGATACTTGTAACCTGTGTCTTGTAGGTTTTCACCAGGATGTACTCGATGCCGAATGGGGAGCAGCTCCAAGAAGGAGTAGAGAGTGACGGAGAGAGTGCTGATTATGAGTATGCAGATGACAGTGAGGACTCTGGCAGCAGCGAGGAAGTTGACTCGCCGCCCCGCTCTGAACGGCGTTCCAAGCAGTCGCAGGACCCTGCGGGAGGACGTGGCAAAGCAGTCCCGCTGAGTGCAAAAATTCTGAAGCGCACTCGGACTTCAACCCCAGAGCCATCGGAGAAGGCCGCGAAGCAGGCCAAAGTTGTTCCACTGAAACCCCGGAAGGCCCTGCCTAGGATCAAGGTGGCCGTGCCTGTGGCTTCAGCGTAAGAGTTTCTTTCCTTTGTTCTTCTGTGTTGTTGTGGACTCGTTCGCTTGCTTGACCGAGTGAATTTTGGAACTTTCAGCGCTGCTACTTCTGCAACATCCATGGATATCGACGAGGAGCGTGGTGACGTGGAAACCGTGAATGCTGCCACCTCTCGGGCAGGTATGATACCATGGCCGCATTCATGCTCTGTCAATTGACTTTCTGGTCGACTGAAACCTTACTGTCGAGTGTTTGCAGTGCCGACAAATGTTATCCAGCTTCCCAACGATGACGATGAGGATGTGCCTCCGAGGAATACCGGGAGGGGAGGCAGAGCTTTGAGCAAGAGGGCGCCTGCCAACAGAACACCTCGCTCAACATCTGAGACTGTAGTTCAACAACTTGACGATGTAGTACGGGCTTCAGTCTCTTTTGCTGATCCTCTGTCGACTGTCCAACCCTCAGCGTCGACTGCTCAGGCTTCTTATCCAATTGCACAACCTGAAGCTTCAACTCCACCGGCTCTTCCATTTGTTGTGCATCATGTCCCGGAAGACCAAGTAGGAGCTGCCAAGGAGGCCATGATCCAGGCGGGTCTGATGATGGACTGACTGAAGGTGGTGTATGACACTAGCAAGGTCGCCTACGACGCCAGCTCCGCCCTCCAAGCCAATGTCCGAGTAAGTGGGATTGTAAGTTGATTTCCGATTGGTTTTCCAGCTCAATTCTTGCTCTGTTAGGATATGCTATCTGGAAACTGCTGCTTTATTATTCGTAAGATGTCAGTCTGAACCTTGCATCTGTACACCCACTGGGTGTTTTTTGTAGCTGTGTAGCTCTTTCACTCGAATTTAGACAGGTCGTGTCGAGTGAGTTCTTGGTCCAGTGGGGGCACGCTGAGTGCACCCACTGGGTGTAGTCCCCGAGACCGCTGTCGACTGCAGGCAGACGACTGTGGTCTTAGAACAAGTGTGTTTTTTTTACTCCTTCCACTCTGGCTGGGCTGACCATGCCAAGTGGGAAACCGAACCAGTGGGGGCACGCTGAGTGCACCCACTGGGTGTAGTCCCCGAGACTGCTGTTGAATGTTAGATTCGGCTGCAGTCTTAGAACTCTTTTGTCATAGCAATTTGATCTTGCACTTTTTCACTCGGAAGTAACTGATCTTTCTACTCCTTCCACTCGGGCTGGGCGGACCATGCCAAAGTGGGAATTCGAACTAGTGGGGGCACGCTAAGTGCACCCACTGGGTGTAGTCCCCAAGACTGCTGTTGAATGTTTGATTCGGCAGCAGTCTTAGAACTCTTTCGCCATAGCAATTTGATCTTGCATTTTTTCACTCGAAAGTTGCTGATCTTTTTCCCTGTCGATTGACCTGTCTTGTTGTTGATTGCAGAAATCTTGCGAGCTCGGTACTCAGTATGCTGCCTTGGAACAGGAGAAAAACCAACTCAAGCTTGACCTGGATCTGGCCAAGGAGAACCTGAAGAAAGCTCGAGATGAAGTGGCAATCGCGGGAGGTAACGACCCTTCGACTGCATGCCTTGTCGTTTTTCCTTTCCCATTCCCTTTTGAGGCGAGTGAGTGATTCCACTTGAATAGATGTGCATAGTGAAAACCGTCAACTCCAAGCCCGACTGAAGAATGTTGTTTCTTTAGACAAAATGAAGCAGGCCTTGGAGCAGAAGGATCTTGACCTTGCGGGGGCGCAGAAGACGGCGCGCGAGAAGACTGAACTGGCGGACAGGAAGCTAGCTTCAGTAGGCAAGTTGGAGGAGGAGAATACCAAGCTAAAGACTACTGTTGACGAGGCAAAGAAAGAAGCAGTGCAGCTGAAGGAGGAGAAGGCGGCTTTGGCTGACAAAGTGGATGTTCTCACTCAGAAGAGGGACGAACTGGAAGCTTATCTGGGTGGTCTTGCCAAGAAGATGTTCCTTATGCTCGAAGGTATTTTCCCTCGTCCGACTGGATTCAAAGAATTCACTCACAATGTTGCTGCCATCTTACCATTTTTCTTTTCGTGCAGAGTTCTGTCAGAACTTTGAGGAGTAAACCGGGCGGATCGAGACAGGACTGGACCCCATCAACTCTCCCATTAATGATGAAGCTGCCATGAACATGCTGCGACTGGAATCTTGTCTTGCCAGCGTCTTGGACTATGTGGCTCGACTGAAAGTTGCATTGTCGCGGATTGACAAGGACCTGTGGCCTGAGGATGTGCTTCTGAATGACCTCGAGTCACTGATGACTCGACTCAATGACATCCCTGACCGAGTGCAAGCATGGAAGAAGTCCGCTGCCCATTGCAGTGCTGACGTGGCTCTATCACTCGTCTGTGTTCATTGCAAGGACGTCAAGGAAGAGAAGCTGAAAGCACTTCAGGTGGCAAACACCAAGAAGCTTCAGTTTCAATCTTTTATGGAGACTTTCATCGACGCAGCCACTCGCATCGCAGACGGCATCGACTTGGATGCATTCGTCGAGCCAGCTAGCCCTCCTCCTACCGAGTGAAAACGTGATAACTTAACTTTACTTGCCACGGAATGCCGAGTGATTTTGTAATCGTTAAACTCTTTCGGGCCTGACGCCCGAGTACTTCTGTTTGCAGTTCTGGACCTTGCTGGATTTATCCGAACTTGGTTGCTTTATTCGAATATTCTTGGATTTTTTGACATAGGCGAATCTTGGATCGCAGCTAAGTCCCCGAGTGAGAGGATTGCTCTTCACTCGGAGTAGACGTTGTACTTGTGGCGCAGCTCAGGGTGCATCAAGACGTTGTGCTTGTGGTGCAGCTCAGAGCGCACCTCGTTCCTCCTGAGTGGGAGGATTGCTCTCCACTCGGAGTGTCTGTGAAACTTAGGCGAGTACGGGATCGCAGCTAAGCCCCTGAGTGGGAGGATTGCTCTCCACTCGGAGTTTGATTTGAAACTTAGGCGAGTACGGGATCGTAGCTAAGCCCCCGAGTGGGAGGATTGCTCTCCACTCGGAGTTTGTTTTTGAAACTTAGGCGAGTACGGGATCGCAGCTAAGCCCCCGAGTGGGAGGATTGCTCTCCACTCGGAGTTTGTTTTTGAAACTTAGGCGAGTACGGGATCGCAGCTAAGCCCCCGAGTGGGAGGATTGCTCTCCACTCGGAGTTTGATTTGAAACTTAGGCGTTGGATCCCGCAGGCTAAGCCCCCGAGTGGGAGGATTGCTCTCCACTCGGATTTTGTTTTGAAACTTAGGCGAGTACGGGATCGCAGCTAAGCCCCCGAGTGGGAGGATTGCTCTCCACTCGGAGTTTTGATTTTAAACTTAGGCGAGTACGGGATCGCAGCTAAGCCCCCGAGTGGGAGGATTGCTCTCCACTCGGAGTTTGTTTGAAACTTAGGCGAGTACGGGATCGAGCTAAGCCCCCGGTGGGGAGGATTGCTCTCCACTCGGAGTTGTTTTTTGAAACTTAGGCGATTACGGGATCGCAGCTAAGCCCCCGAGTGGGAGGATTGCTCTCCACTCGGAGTTTGTTTTTGAAACTTAGGCGAGTACGGGATCGCAGCTAAGCCCCCGAGTGGAGGATTGCTCTCCACTCGGAGTTTGTTTGAAACTTAGGCGAGTACGGGATCGCAGCTAAGCCCCCGAGTGGGAGGATTGCTCTCACTCGGAGTTTGTTTTTGAAACTTAGGCGAGTACGGGATCCAGCTAAGCCCCCGAGTGGGAGGATTGCTCTCCACTCGGAGTTTGATTTGAAACTTAGGCGAGACGGGATCCAGCTAAGCCCCGAGTGGGAGGATTGCTCTCCACTCGGAGTTTGTTTGAAACTTAGGCGAGTACGGATCGCAGCTAAGCCCCCGAGTGGGAGGATTGCTCTCCACTCGGAGTTTTGTTTTTGAAACTTAGGCGAGTACGGGATCGCAGCTGACCCCCGAGTGGGAGGATTGCTCTCCACTCGGAGTTTGTTTTTGAAACTTAGGCGAGTACGGGATCGCACTAAGCCCCGAGTGGGAGGATTGCTCTCCACGGATTTTTGTTTGAAACTTAGGCAGTACGGGATCGCAGCTAAGCCCCCGAGTGGAGGATTGCTCTCCACTCGGAGTTTGTTTTTGAAACTTAGGCGAGTACGGGATCGCAGCTAAGCCCCCGAATGGGAGGATTGCTCTCCACTCGGAGTTTGATTTGAAACTTAGGGGAGTACGGGATCGCAGCTAAGCCCCCAAGTGGGAGGATTGCTCTCCACTCGGAGTTTGTTTTTGAAACTTAGGCGAGTACGGGATCACAGCTAAGCCCCCGAGTGGGAGGATTGCTCTCCACTCGAAGTTTGTTTTTGTAACTTAGGCGAAACAGGTTCGCAGCTAAGCCCTCGAGTGGGAGGATTGCTCTCCACTCGGGGTGTTTTTGAAACTTAGGCGAATCAGGTTCGCAGCTAAGCCACCCACTGGGGGATTTGAACACACGTTTATGTGATAACAATCATTTAGGAGACTGCGGAAATCATGTCTTTGATAAACAATATGAAACTATTCTTATTACATCTCGACGATCTGAGTGTTTAGGTGTAAAAGCGGCAGAGCAGATCCGCATTCCAGGAGCGCGGCTCGTCTTTCTTCTTGGCCATGTTGTAAAGGTGATATGCCCCGTTGTGGAGTACCTTGGTGATAATGAAGGGGCCTTCCCAGGCAGGGGCGAGCTTATGAGGCCGTTGCTGATCCACTCGGAGCACAAGGTCTCCTTCTTGAAATGCTCGACCTTTGACGTTTCGGGCGTGGAATCGACGAAGGTCTTGCTGATAGATGGTCGACCGGATCAAGGCCATCTCTCTGTCATCCTCCGGAAGATCAACAGTGTCTTGACGTGCTTGCTCTGCTTCGGTTTCTGAGAATAGTTCTACTCGGGGCGCATTGTGGAGCAAGTCACTCGGAAGCACAGCTTCAGCCCCATATACCATGAAGAAAGGAGTTCGATCAGTCGACCGGTTGGGAGTTGTCCTTAATCCCCACAGAACGGACGGCAACTCAGTCACCCAAGCGCCTGCTGCATGCTTGAGGTCGCGCATCAATCGGGGTTTCAGCCCTTGGAGGATCAAACCATTTGCTCTTTCGGCTTGCCCATTCGACTGCGGGTGCGCAACGGATGCGTAGTCGACTCGAGTGCCTTGGGAAGCACAGAAAGCTCGGAACTCATCAGAATCAAAGTTTGAGCCATTGTCCGTGATAATGTTGTGCGGAACCCCATATCTGAATATTAACTCTCTGATGAAACTGATGGTTGTGCTTGAATCGAGGTTCTTGATGGGTTTGGCTTCAATCTTCTTAGTGAACTTGTCGACTGCCACGAGAAGATGGGTGAAGCCACTTCAGCCGGTCCTCAGGGGCCCAACCATGTCCAGTCCCCAAACAGCAAATGGCCAGACGAGTGGAATAGTCTTCAAGGCCGATGCGGGCTTGTGGGATGTGATGACCCCGGCTTAATCGTGCACTAACCATACACGCAAATGCACACGATCAAGCCTAAGGACTCACTTGAAGATATCACAACACAACTCTAAAACATAAATAAATTCATACAAGCTTTATATTACAAGCCAGGGCCTTGAGGGCTCGAATACATAGCTCGATGGCATACAAGCGTCAGCGGAAGCATCAGATATCTGAGTACAGATATATTACAGAAATAGAGATAAGCCTTTATGAAGGCGGGGCAAAATAAAATACTACGATCGAAAGGCGTAGGCCTCCTGCCTAGGATCCTCCGAATCCTACTCCTGGTCCTCTGTCGGCTCCTCGTAGTAGTACTCGCCTGGAGGGTAGTAGTAGTAGCTGTAGTCGTCGACAGGGGCAGCTATCTCGGGGGCTCCGTCATCTGGCGGCGACATATGGATAGGGGGAGAAAAAGAAAATAAAGCAAACGTGAGTACTCATCCGAAGTACTCAGCAAGCAAGGATCTACACTACATATGCAACATTTTCAAAGGGGGCTGTATATGTGGACTGGGCTGCAGAAATGCCAGAATAGAGGGGGAAAGCCTAGTCCTATCGAAGACTAGCATCTTCAATCATCTTCATCAGTCTTGCAGCATTAGAAGAGTGCAGATTAACATAATGTAAAGTAGTAGTAATGTTACCAACCTCGCCCAGAGATTCTTCCTCGACTCCCTGCGAGAAAGCAATCCCAGAGCCATACTATCCATTTCATCTCAAGTCACCAGTTCTAGTTGTACCGATCGGGATACAACTCCGAGTGTCCGTTACCGTAGGACAGGCTATCGATAGATAGTTTCTTCCCTACAGGGGTGCACCAACTTACCCACCACGCTCGATTAACTCCGGCCGGACACACTTTTCTGGGTCATGCCCGGCCTCGGCCAAACGATACGCCGCAACCCGACCAAATACTTAACAGAGAGGTCAGCACGCCAGACTAACCTATGCCCCCAGGGGTCTTGGGCCTTCGCCCCAGGAACTCCTGCGCGTTACGTTCACGGCCGAGAGCAGACCTAGCAACCCCTTAATACAAGCGCAGTTGCGTAACCATTCCAACTCGGCACGTGCTGCTCAGTCGCTGACGTCCGTTAAGCTCCGGCT
Organism: Thinopyrum elongatum; assembly: GCA_011799875.1. Taxonomy (NCBI): domain Eukaryota; kingdom Viridiplantae; phylum Streptophyta; class Magnoliopsida; order Poales; family Poaceae; genus Thinopyrum; species Thinopyrum elongatum. The sequence continues at coordinate 80,619,490 of CM022301.1, forward strand.
GAAGTATACGACGCAGAACGCCTATACTATGCCCACGTGATGGTTAGTGCTATCAGGCCAGAGGCCCCTCGGATCAAATATCCAAACCGTTAGTGGATTAGGAGCGCGCGGTAACGAGCAGAGACTCACGAAAGATGTGACCCCGTCGTCCCGTCTCGACGACTTGCGGCAAAGGCTAAGAATGCCCGGCCACGCCTCGTGTTCAACTCTCGGGCACCATCCAGGTCCACCCGACTCCACATCACTCGCAATTAAGCTCGCGCGGGTACCCCTCAGGGCTGACCCGTCTTTAGTAACATGTTTCAGTGTGACGTCATAGTAACAATGGTAACCGTGTGTCCAACACCAAGGGGAACCCTGAGGAATCACCCTCGATGGAATTCCCTCTGATGTTACCACCAAGGTGAACGAAGGAGGAATCACCCTCGAGGTCCACTCTTGAGGAGTTGCGCGACGGTGTCGTTATCGGGGGTGGTGTAGGAGGAATCACCCTCGCTGACCACGCTCGATTAACTAACCTACAAGGTTATCATCAGAAGTGCTGACGAGGTATCACCCTCGGCACTCGATAGTATCCCAGTAGTGTCGAGCAACTAAGGGGAAGTGATGTGCGGTGCCGGGGCCTGGTCTTCGATTCCGTTGCTCGGGTCTTCTGATAATCCAGCGGGGCAGTCGGGATATAGTGGGGTCTCTGCTGGGTCTCTACCCAAACTATATTAAACAGTTTAGGATAAACAGGCAGGTAACAATAGCAGGTTACAATAATCAGGCTATCCAGCAGAAATAGGATAACAGCAGTAGCAGTAACTTCTAATGCAAGCATAAGAGAGAAGAGAGTGGGCGATATCGGAATGCTCAAAAGGGGGGTGCTTGCCTGTTTGCTCGGAGGCAAGGGCAAGATCGTCAACTGCGTCGTCGGGCTCCTGAGCGGCGTCGGCCTCGGGAGCTACGTCGATGTCGGGGTCTACCGAGAGAGATGAGGGGGAAGAAACAGGTAAATAGACAGCAAACGATGCAACACAAGCATGCCACGACTAGGATGCAGTGCAGGGTTGCCTAAAGATGCACCTAAGTCATTTTAGTTATTTTAGGATTAGAGTTGGATTTATTAATCAGTGTATAAGCACTATTCATCTACCGAATGTCGTGGTTCTAAGTCTGACAGTAGAATAGGGGGTAAGTATGAGGAGGCAAGATCCTAGCTACGGTGAGGTTGTGCACGCAAGATTTACGAGTTTAGGCCCTTCTCGGAGGAAGTAACAGCCCTACGTCTCGGTGCCCGGGGGCTCGGTCGATTGGATTATGCGTGAAGTTATAGGGGGTGCGAACCCTTGTGCCAGTGGAGGGGGGTGGCTTATATAGAGTGCGCCAGGACCCCAGCCAGCCCACGTTACAAGGGGTTCAATGTACATAAAGATAGGACGTTACTGATAACGCCAGCAATAAAGGCAAATAAATGATCATTAAGACTACGGAGTGAACGCCCGACCGTTGCCATTCTGAGTGACTTTAGATCTTCTATCTTCCGAGTGATTTCTGATGTGGTCGAGTGATTTCTGACCGGTCGAATGGAATTGGGCTTTCCGAGTGGAATGCTTCTGGTCGAGTGGATGATATTGTCCTTTGAATATTCCTGACTTTAAGATAATGTCCTTGGGAAGGGTGTCTAGGTCAGGCCTATTACCCTACCCCAGGTACATGTCATCGTCATTAGCCCCCGAATGGTTCAGGGTTCGAGTGGAAAAAGGAGTTGAAGACGGTTCCGACCCAGTTTTCATGCTTCGGGAGCGCTTTGCCTGGATTAATGAACCACATAACGACTTCGATTTCATTTTCAGTCGCCTTGATCCATTCCTAAATTGCCGAGTGAATTTCGTTGATAAGCTTCAATTGTGGACATGGTCTGAGATCTTTGGCGCGATTGACCGCACTGTCGTTCCCTGGTCTCACGGGATTCGAAATTTGGAGAAGCGCGCGGGACGGGGAGGCCCGCAGTAAACGGAACAGATTTGGCTGGGACGCCTTGATCTTCGCGCCACCTTTCTCGCCACGTACCGAGCACGCGATTGTGGCAGGATTCGATGGGATTGCTTGGGCCCACGAGTCAGTCACTCGGTAACAAGCCCATATAAGGCGTCCGGGCCGAAGCGTCTGGCACTGTGCTCTTCATCCTCTTCCTCTTCCCCTGTTTCTCCACCGCATTCACCACCACCTTCGACGCCGCCGCCTCGTCCAAGCGCAGCCTGCTGCGATGGGGAAGGAGAAAACGGCAGCCCTGGAGCATGCGAAGAAGGCGACGGCGGCAGCGAAGGGCAAGAAGACGAGTCGGGGCGGGTCGTCGTCTAGGTCCGGCCTGCCGCTTGGCTGGATCCAGGGCGACTGGATCAGATCCACGATCCGGAAGGAAGACATGGAGGATCTGGTCGAAGGGGGCTTGATTCCCCACCAGTCCTGGCGATTGCCGGGGAACGAGACCGAGCCGCAGCCGCAAGAGGGTGAGCGCGTCCTCCTCGCGACTCATGTCGACCGCGGTTTCTCCTTGCCTCCCCATCCCTTTTTCCGGGCTTTCTTGAATTTCTTTGTAGCCCAACTTCATCACTTTTCCCCCAACACCATCACCTATCTTGCTGCATTTGTTTCCCTGTGTGAGAATTTCTTGGGCTGTCGACCGCACTGGGGTCTTTTCAAACATATATTCACATGTCGCTCCCAAGCCGTAAAGAAGTCCAATCCGAGTGATGAGAGAACACATGTGATCCAGATGTGCGGGGGTCTGGGAATTCAGATGAGGGGTAGGAGCACATTTCCGGCTATGACGCTTCCCGATTCAGTCAGAGGGTGGCAGTCGACCTGGTTCTATTGCAAAGACCAGCCAACTCCTGGTCAGTCGACTGGGCTTCCTCCCTTTTCCATGAATCGAGTCCAGCCGCCCTCTACTTTGAAAGTGAACCCAGAGGAGAAAGTAGAAGTGAATATGTTAGTTGAACGAGTAGTCCAGTTGGTCCGTGATGGGGTGACTGGTATGGACTTGCTTGAAATATTTCTCAGTCGACGCATCCAGCCACTCCAGGCTTGTGATCATCCTATGTGGATGTACTCTGGTATTGATGACACTACCCGGATCCACCCGGAGGAGGTCACCGGGGAGGTAGTGGAGCAGTGGCTGCAAGGCATGACTGGTAACAAAGATAACCCCAGGGGGTCCAAGAGGGTCCCGCCATTCGACGAGACTAACGAACCGGATAAGGTACAATCTTCAGTGCCGAATGCCCTTTGCTCTGATTTCTTATTTAAGCTTCAATCCGATTGATATTTGTATAATTCTTTGCTCTGCAGATATATACTGAGATGTACTCGATGCCCAACGGGGAGCAGATCCAGGAAGGAGAGGAGAGCGGAGGCAACAGCAGCGACTGGAACTCTAATGACGAGAGTGATGAAGAGTGCGAAGACTCGAGCAGTGATGAGGATGTTGATTCTCCACCTCGCGTGGAAAAGCGTTCCAAGTAGAAGCACGACCCAGCAAGTATCCGGGGTAAAGTGGCGGCACCGACTGGACAAACTTTGAAGCGCACTCGGACATCTTCTCCGGTGCCGACTCAGAAGGCTCCGAAGCAGCACAAGACCGCGCCGTCAAAGCCATGGAAGGCCTTGCCCAAGATCAAGGTTGATGTTCCCGTCGCCTCTGCGTAAGTGCTTCGTTTTCACCCTTTGCTCCAAGAATCTTATATCAGTTGTCGACCCATTCCCTTGCTTGACCGAGTGAACCTTGGAATTTGCAGTGCTGCTACCTCTGGGACCTCTGCTTACAAAGATGATGATGATGAGGAGATGGAGGACGTGGTCACATCCAAAGCGGGTATGACTCCTGTTATCTTGTCTTTTCTTTGCTAGCCAATTCTACAGTCGACTGAACTCTTGTGGTCGATTCTTTTGCAGCTCCGCAAAATGTTATTGAACTTCAAGACGACGATGAAGATGAGCCACAGAAGCTCGTGGGAAGGAGGAGCAGGACCTCGGGCAAAAAGGTACCAGCTAGCAAGACGCCTCAATCGACGCCGGCGATGGAACCAGCTATCCAGCAATCCGGGGACTTCAACTGTGCTTCTGTTACTTTTGCGAATCCCTTGTCGAGTGGTCGTCCTTCAACGTCGACTGCACAGGCCCCTGCTTCATCTGTGCAACTTCATGCCTCAAGCTCTCAAGCTACTGCAACTAATCCACCGTCTCCACTTTTCACCGCCCATCGCGTCCCAGAGGACCAAGTGAGTGTTACCAAGGAAGCCATACGCCAGGCAGGCATTATGATGGAGCAGATGAAAGTGGTGCGTGAAGCCAGTCAAGCTGCCTATGATGCCAGCTCAGCACTTCAGGCCAATGTCCAGGTTAGCTTACTTCCGACTGAACTCCATCTTGACGCTTGTTCTGTTAGGATATGATATTTAGAAACTGCTGCTTTATCCGCAAGACGTCCGTGGATGAGCGTTTTGGAACCTTAATTGCACACCCATTGTCAGTCTGTACACCCACTGGGTGTTTTAATTTCTGTTGAGTAGTTTTTCCACTTGAGTCGACTAGGTTGTGTCGATTGAATCTCTGAACCAGTGGGGGCACGCTGAGTGCACCCACTGGGTGTAGTCCCCGAGACCGTCGTCGAATGTTTGATTCGGCGGGGGTCTTTGAACAGAACTTTTCCACTCGGTCTGGGCAGATCATGTCGAGTGGAACCTTTACTAGTGGGGGCACGCTGAGTGCACCCACTGGGTGTAGTCCCCGAGACCATAGTCGACTGCGGGCAGTCGGCTATGGTCTGAGTTTTTTTTTGACTGGACGGACCAAGTCGATTGAAAAAGTCGAACCAGTGGGGGCACGCTGAGTGCACCCACTGGGTGTAGTCTCCGAGACTATTGTCGAATGTTTGACTCGGCAGTAGTCTTAGAACTATTCGAACTTGCTACTTTATTGCTCGGAAGCAACCAATCTTTGTGTCTGCCGACTGACTATCTTCTGAACACAGAAATCTTGTGATCTTGGAGCCCGGTTCGCTGACTTGGAGCAGAAGCAAATCCAGCTCAATCTTGATCTGGAGTTGGCTCAGTATAACTTGCAGAAGGCTAAGGATGACGCTGCTGGTAAGGAAAGCTTGTCGACTGGTTCTCTTGCCATCTTTTCTCCTCCTTTTTCTGATTCGAATGTTATTCTTTCTAGAAACAATGAGACAGGCTTTGGAGAAGAAGGACCTTGACCTTGCGGCTGCGAAGAAAACCGCAGAAGAAAAAACGGCACTTGCTGACCAAAAGATGGCCTCAGTCGGAAAGTTGGAGGAAGAGAATACCAAGCTGAAGGCTGCTCTTGATGGAGCCAACAAAGAGGTAACTCGACTGAAGAAGGATAAAGGGACCCTGACCGACAAAGTGGAAGACATCACCCGCAAGAGGGACGAGCTAGAGAATTATCTGGGAGGACTCGCCAAAAAATTATTCCTCATGCTTGAAGGTACTTTTCTCTGTCTGATTGATTTGCTTTCGTTGACTCATCATACTACTGTCGACTCATTATTTCTCTGTGAGTGCAGAATTCTGTCAAAACTTCGAGGAAGAGACTGGGCGAGTCGAGACGAGCTTGGACCCCATCAACTCCCCTGTTAAAGATGAAGCTGCCATGAATGTGCTCCGACTGGAGTCTCGCCTTGCCAGCGCCATGGATTACCTTGCTCGACTGAAGGTTGCGGTGTCGCGGATCGACACAGTGCTCTAGCCAAGGGAAACGCTCCAAAATGACCTCGAGTCTTTGATGACTCGACTCAATGAGATTCCTGGTCGAGTGCAGGAATGGAAGAAGTCCTCTGCTCGATGCGGTGCTGACGTAGCTCTGTCCCTGGTTCGTGTTCATTGCAAGGAAGCCAGAGAAGAGAAGCTAGCAGCAATCAAGGTTGCCAATACCAAGAAACTTGACTTCCAGTCCTTCATGGAGACTTTTATTGCCGCTGCTACTCGAATTGCAGATGGAATCGACCTGGATGAGTTCGTCGAGCCTGCCAGCCCTCCTGCGGAGTGAACAAAACTTTTATGATCCGATTCAATTTGCCTCGGTATGCCGAGTGATTTTGTAACCGTTAAACTCCTTCGGGCCTGACGCCCGAGTACTTTAATCTGTGGTCCGAAATCTCATGGGATTCGTCCGAACTTAGTTTTCCCTTAAATATGCTTGTTTTTATTTCCGAGTGGAACTTGTATCTTCACTCGGAACAGACTTTTGTTCTTGTGATGCAATTCTGAGGAGAGGATCGCGGACGACCTGCACCTCGTCATCCTTGCAGATCAAGATGGAGCACACATTCTACTTGTGGCATAGCTCCGAAGAGAAGGTCGCAGTCGACCTGCACCTCGTCGTCCTTGCGGATCAGGATGGAGCGTGTTTTAAACTTAGGCGAGTACAAGACTGCAGCTAAGCCCCCGAGTGAGAGGGTTGCTCATCACTCGGTAGGATTTTTTAAACTTAGGCGAGTACAGGACTGCAGCTAAGCCTCCGAGTGAGAGGGTTGCTCATCACTCGGTAGGATTTTACAAACTTAGGCGAGTACAGGACTGCAGCGCTAAGCCTCGAGTGAGAGGGTTGCTCATCACTCGGTAGGATTTTTAAACTTAGGCGAGTACAGGACTGCAGCTAAGCCCCCGAGTGAGAGGGTTGCTCATCACCCGGTAGGATTTTTTAACTTAGGCGAGTACAGGACTGCAGCTAAGCCTCCGAGTGAGAGGGTTGCTCATCACTCGGTAGGATTTACAAACTTAGGCAGTACAGGACTGCAGCTAAGCCTCCGAGTGAGAGGGTTGCTCATCACTCGGTAGGATTTTTTAAACTTAGGCGAGTACGGACTGCAGCTAAGCCACCGAGTGAGAGGGTTGCTCATCACTAGGTAGGATTTTTTAAACTTAGGCGATACGGATTGTAGCTAAGCCCCCGAGTGAGAGGGTTGCTCATCACCCGGTAGGATTTTTTAAACTTAGGCGAGTACAGGACCGCAGCTAAGCCCCCGAGTGAGAGGGTTGCTCATCACTCGGTAGGATTTTTTGAACTTAGGCGATTACAAGGATTGTAGCAAGCCTCCGATGAGAGGGTTGCTCATCACTCGGTAGGATTTTTTAAACTTAGGCGAGTACAGGACTGCAGCTAAGCCCCCGAGTGAGAGGGTTCTTCATCCCTCGGTAGGATTTTACAAACTTAGGCGATGTACAGGACTGCAGCTAAGCCTCCAGTGAGAGGGTTGCTCATCACTGGTAGGATTTTTTAAACTTAGGCGAGTACAGACTGCAGCTAAGCCCCCGAGTGAGAGGGTCGCTCATCACTCGTAGGATTTTTAAACTTAGGCGAGTACAGCCTGCAGCTAAGCCCCCTAGTGAGAGGGTTGCTCATCACTCGGTAGGATTTTACAAACTTAGGCGAGTACAGGACTGCAGCTAAGCCCCCAAGTGAGAGGGTTGCTCATCACTCGATAGGATTTTTTAAACTTAGGCGAGTACAGGAATGCAGCTAAGCCCCCGAGTGAGAGGGTCGCTCATCACTCGGTAGGATTTTACAAACTTAGGCGAGTACAGGACTGCAGCTAAGCCTCCGAGTGAGAGGGTTGCTCATCACTCGGTAGGATTTTTAAACTTAGGCGAATTGGATTCGCGGCTAAGCCCCCCGAGTGAGAGGGTTACTCTTCACTCGGTAGGATTTTTTGAACTTAGGCGAATCGGATTCGCGGCTAAGCCACCCACTGGGGGATTTTGGACACATGTATTAGTAACAACAATCATTTAGGAGATTGTAAAACCATGTCTTTGATAAACGAACTGAAAGGTACTCTTTATTACATCTCATCAGTCTGAACACTTAAGTATAAAAACGACGGAGTAGCTCCGCATTCCAAGCGCGTGGCTCGTCTTTATTCTGCTCCACATTGTAGAGGTGATACGCTCCGTTGTGGAGCGCCTTGGTGACGATGAAGGGACCTTCCCAAGCGGGGGCAAGTTTGTGAGGCCGCTGCTGGTCCACTCGGAGCACAAGGTCTCCTTCCTGAAATGCTCGACCCTTCACGTTTCTGGCATATAATCGACGAAGGTCTTGCTGATAAATGGTCGACCGGATCAAGGCCATCTCTCTTTCTTCTCCCAGAAGATCAACAGCGTCTTCTCGAGCTCGTTCTGCTTCGGCTTCTGAAAAAAGTTCTACTCGGGGTGCATTGTGAAGCAAGTCACTCGGCAGCACAGCCTCAGCCCCATAGACCATGAAGAAGGGGGTTCGACCAGTCGACCGATTTGGTGTTGTTCTTAATCCCAAAAGGACTGACGGTAGCTCATCTACCCAAGCGCCGGCTGCATGCTTGAGGTCGCGCATCAATCGAGGTTTCAGGCCTTTGAGAATCAAACCGTTCGCTCTTTCTGCTTGTCCATTCGACTGAGGGTGGCGACTGAAGCATAGTCGACCCGAGTACCTTGGGACGCACAGAAAGCTCGGAACTCATCAGAATCAAAGTTCGACCCATTATCCGTGATGATGCTGTGTGGAACTCCATATCTAAATGTTAACCCTCTGATGAAGCTGACAGCAGTACTTGCATCCAGGTTTTTGATAGGTTTAGCTTCAATCCATTTAGTGAACTTGTCGACTGCTACAAGCACATGGGTGAAACCACTCCTGCCAGTCCTCAGAGGTCTGACCATATCTAATCCCCAAACAGCGAATGGCCAGACGAGTGGAATGGTCTTCAAGGCTGAAGCAGGTTTGTGGGACATGTTGGAGTAGAACTGACAGCCCTCACACTTGTCAATTATTTCCTTTGCCATCTCATTTGCCCGTGGCCAATAAAACCCTGCTCGATATGCTTTGGCCACGATGGCCCGAGAAGACGCATGGTGACCACAGGTCCCCGAGTGGATATCATTGAGGATCATTTGGCCTTCTTTCGGAGTGATGCATTTCTGAACGACCCCAGTAACACTCTCTCTATAGAGTTGCCCACCCATTACTGTGAAGGCTTTGGATCGACGGACAATCTGGCGAGC